>CM037584.1:108611355-109978230 GCA_021018995.1 Chloranthus sessilifolius
GTTGGACCCACCACCACCTAAGGAGCCAGACCCACTGCAATTCCTATGGGATGAATACAAGGAGGTACAATAGATTCTGGCCCAGGAAGAGAAGAAAAAGGATAAGAGGAAGAAAAAAGAAAAGAAGATAGAACCCCCCGCCTCCTCTCCCCCACCCTCGCCTCCCCATCCACCACCCGCTCAACTTCATTCCTCCTAGGCCTTCTCATCCCCTCCTCTGGCTTGTAGTTCCTCTTCCAACGCAGCAGGTTAAGGATATCCCTTAGCTAGAGGCGCAACTTTTTGAATGGGATATTTTGTTTGAGGCTATGGACGTTACCACCTGAGTCGTGTCCATATTAGAATGTGTCTAGGTTTTCTTTTCTACTTTTTGTTTTATGTACTCATTCAGATCTTGTGCATACTCTCTGTATATATTTTAATACAATTTCTTTTTGGTGTTAATTAGTTTCTTTGATATTTATGTCTTATCTTTCTTTTCTTTCTGTGTAACTTTGTTTTTCTTTCCCATGCTGCACACCCACTGTTATCTTTAACACAGTGAGGACACTGCTCCTCATAGATTTGGGGGTGTGGCAAGGTATGTCATACCAATGGATAGTTAATAGTAGTGCAACAAGGTTCAATAAAAAACTAAGAAAATGAAGTAAATCCCCACCTAAATTTTTTTTAGGAAAATTGAAAAAGAAAAAAAAAACTTTTTAACATTGGAATAATGTTGTAGCTCTAACACTATAATGAAGCAAATGTCAGGAACTTCTATTCAAAAATTAACACTTAGTGACCTTGAGAGGAGAGAAGAACTGTGAGGATACTCCCCAGAAAATTTGATGGAAGACCACACCCGATGAGATGTGGACCTAAGAACTTATCTTTTTAAAGAGTGTCTTGGCAATTTTTATGCTCTAAGGACTGACTGGATCTAGCTTTGCTCACTAGAAGTTAGATAAATCCAAGTTGAAATAGCTTGACAGCATTCTTGACATTGAGGACATGAAGTAAGGCCATTCCTTGGACAGTTTGAGCTGAAAATATCCTTACCCTTTTAACTACCCTTAATAAACACCATTTGAGCCTTGAAATCCAAGCTTTTCTTTAATACAAACCAAAAAATTTGAACCCACAACCTCAATGACCAAATCCAGCCTGACCCTCACTTTGAGATTTCAAAAGGAAAGGTGAAGGAATTGAAGAGGTTAGAGGAGTAAGTTTTGACAATTTGGTACAAGAAGAAGAAAACACATGTAAAGGCAAGAGTGATGTGCAATTGTGGCATGCCAGCCAATATAAAAAAAAAATGGAGAAAAACATAAAAGAAAGGCATACAAAAAGAAAAGAAAAATAGAAAAGCAAAACAAAAGAGTGAAGTCATTTCATCAGGTATTTTGAAAAAAAAAAGAGAAGAAGCTAGCCTCTTTGGCTCTTAAAATTCAAAAAGAAGATGGAATTATGCTGAAATAAGGGTTGAGAAGTTACAAATCACCTCCTTACCTTACTGATTTCTTACATTTAATCCTTTCATTCCCTTTTATTATTTATAAATTTCACCTATAAGCCACATTACAACCCAATAAAAAGTCCTTACTGATCTGAAATTGATTGAGCTGTCATGTGGAGACAAGGATATGTCTAATCTATGGTGAAAAGAGTTAGAAAATTTCAGAAATTAGAGAAATGCCTATGCTCATGCTTACAGTCCTATTTGAGGGCTGTAACTACTCTTGAGCTGAGTGAACTGATGCACCCTTCTAGTTTCCTTCTGAGTGACAATCCCTGGTGAGCTTTCGGTATGAAATTAAGTTTGTTGGGAGTTGTATCATAACAGACATTCTCAATTTGATAGCTAGCTATGTATTAAATTTCAGATAAAATGCCTTGACATGAGCTGATTGATTGTGAAGGTAATGCAACAGAATTTCAGTTTTTAAAAGACTGTGTTTTTGATAAAAACCTTCTAAACTTAAAGGAATAAGGTGTGGAATGAATTTCATTTTGACTTGATTTTAGTTCTCAACATGCTGCATTAACATTAACTGAACCATTGGGGAAGTTTGTGGGTAACTTCACTGAAAACCATCAAGAGACTTCACTCCTCCACTAGGGACCACTTAGGGGTTTAGAAGGCTTGATGCATATGCTAAATGCATCTATGTTCCCTACAAAAGTGGCATTTTTTTACTTTTTTTTTTTCATTTTTAATAACTGTTTTGAATTTCTTCTTTGCTCAGGGACTAGCAAAGCTTAGGTTTGGGGGTGTGTTGAGTAGTGAAAAATACCATTTTTCACCTTCTAACCCAACCTTTGTTAGGCCCTTGAATTGACTAATAAGGTGTGTTAAGGATGTTTTGTAGATAAGTAATAAAATCCAGCCTTAGTGCAGATATCCACCTAAAAAGGCCAAAAGGCCAAAGAAGCAATCGATTCCTCATCACGGTTTCACAACAACCCAAAAACCTGTCAGTCAAGCAATCAAAGTTGTATAAATTCATGAGAATGTCATGGGCTCAACAAGTCATGCTTGAGACCAAGCACAGTTGCTGAGAAGATAGATTGAACCCACCAAGAGGTTGCTGAGTGCTAACAGATGGAAGATAGTGCACTAGAAATAGGTGCCAGCTGAGGAAAGTCACGGAAGAAGCTGCCGAGAGGATCCAGTAAGCTATCGCAAGGTTCCAGCTACTTGTCGATAGGTTGTGATTGCAGGAAGAAAGAATCATGTCGACACCTTAGCTGAAGGTGCAGGTGAAGTCACGAGGTTCAGATAAACCTATCATGCAGAATAAGAGAAGCCTTCGACAGGATCCTTCAAAACCTGCCGAGATGATCCCAAACATATCGATCACCTCACCAAGGTGACAGGATGGTTGTAACCCGTCGACAGGATGGAGAAAGGACTAAACAGAGGGTGTCGAGAGCTACTTCAAACCTGTCGAGAGAGGCTAATCCTAGCAACGAGTACACTTCAACCCAGCAAGAGGTTATCCCAAACCTATCGAAAGACTAAGTATACAGACCAAGAACCCGTTGAAAAGCTCTCTAAAACTAGTAGACATTCATTTTGGGAACTTCCAATGACCCTTCTTCAGCAGTCACAACTTTCAGATTCCGCGCACATGCTCTAAGGCACGACAGCGACACCTGGGGGGTATTTTTGGTATTCAACTGAGCACGAGCAGGAACTCTAACTACCTCACATGTACTTGTCAGTTGTGGACCAATAGGAGGAAAGCTTCTAGAAGAGGGATCAGCTACATCAGCATAACTATATTATTCTTCCAAATTTTGATTGGTTGAAACAGATCTGGGAAAAAGGTATAAATAGAGGAGCAACGACATTGAAAGGCATAAAAAAATTGAGAGAGCAGAACCGAGATCGAATTCATTTTTACCTACAATTTTTCCTTCTCTTTTCCTTCTTCTTCTTCCGCATCATTAGCCAATGCTGGTTGGCTAAAAACCTCTTCAGTAGCTAGGGTAAGGGTATGATCTATAACAGAGAGTTTTAGAGGCTTTGTGAGGGATCGGATGATGCACAGATTGTAGATCTGAGCACATCATTGTAAGTAGTAGCATTGCAATGGAATTGTGGGTTTTAGAGTTAATTCTAAGCTAGATTTCATTTATTTGTATTTGATTTCCTTAGTTTGGGTACTCCTGTGAGCCAACTAGAAATGGGGAGCTTGTAGCCTGACATTCATAGCATCTACAATGGTTAACCCATTCTAATTAAAACCAATGGCTCAAGACAATTTCTGGGATGGTCTGTGACCATTAAAGTGGACAGATCATAGCCTTAGGATTGCTTTGATTTATTAGGACAATCTCTGGGATGGTCTATGACCATTAAAGTGGACAGATCATAGCCTTAGGATTACTTACATTCTCTGGTTGAGATTGGATTCTTTTACCATGCATCTGTCGGGATAAAACCTGGGGAGCTTGTAGCCAGATGAAGGATTGTTGCAGATCTGATCTAAGCATTGCCTTCGATTCGATTCATTTTCAATGAAATACCAAATCCCTAGCTGTTGATCTTCATCCTTTTGATTTTTAATCAATTTCCTCTTACCTCTGTGTTCTCTTAAGCTCTGGATCAACTACATTTAAAATCTGTAGTTTATAGTGACAAAAACCTAAAAAAGCTCTCGTCTCTCCTATTTTAGAGTAGCTTAAAGTAGGATTGAGTGCCAGATCTATTATAGATCTAGAGATCCATCATAGTTTATTCACATTTTCCCTGTGGACATACCCTTACTTACCTATAAAACTGGCTGCAATAGCCCTGTATCTTGCAGGTCTAGGAGATTGTAGTTGTGCTGAGTCCATCATTTGTTTTAATTTGATTCTATTTTGTTACACACTAAATCAACACACTCCAATTCCGGAACACTCACCCATACCAACCCCATTATAGGGCATGCACCAGCATATTAGAATGCTTCGCTAGTTGCATCTGACACTCCGCGATAGTCAGATCAAATGATTCCGACCCCGTAATGATAAAAACAAGTAATGACTTACTAACTCGGCTATCGGGATAAGAAGAAGAAAATTTTGATGACCATTTGGGTGACCCAGGGGGAAACACCCACATTGTCGTCATTGAGGTTGAAGACGAACTTGAACTAGACACTCCTCCATCCCCAGACACGCCACAACTCCAAGTATTTTAGAAATATCTCTAGGAAGAATGACAACCCCCTCCGAGTGATGGCGAGGACTATTGGATAGACCTCGCTGCACTCGAGCTAGCAGAGCGGGCTAACCTAGGACTTCAAGCATTATCAGATCAAGAAGACGAGTTTAATACCAGCCTCGACTCCAACCCAGAAGGATGGGGATGCCCTTGGGGATCTCCCTGTATTTCTCACCATTACCAACCTCACTGCCAAGCCTGCATGCTTATCCTAACATACTATGAAGTTCAAGGGAAAGAGCTCACTACCCCTGAGGATCCTTTAAGAGATCACTCTCAATAAGAAGAGCAACCATATTATAACTCAGAGGACGATAGTTCGATTGATTATGATCTCCAGAGCTTCTTCCAATAGAGGCAATCAATGTGATAGAGGAAATCCAAACGTTAGTGCCGCTGTCACCCGTGTCACTTATTCAAAAGGTCTCATTAGATGAGGACTTCAAAAAAAAAAATGCCAAATTCAAAATAAGTCCACATTTCTCGAAGAATCACCTGACCGGCTCCAGCAGCTGTCTCACTCCCTTAATTAGAGGAAGCAACTACCCCGACACCTCTTTAGGCAACCGACCTTGTACCATATCTACTATCAAAAATCAAAAAAATAGAAAAAGAAGAAAACCCTAAAAATTCAAAAATACAAAATCTAAAAAAATTAGAAAACCTCAGAAAAGAAAGGGAACCCTTTGTCCCGAATCAGGTTTGCAGCCAACAAGGAGACTTTTCTCCTAAGACTTCTATCCCATCTCCTGCATGAAGACGCAAAGCATCCAGGCTAAACAACAAGCTGATCATACCAGACAAGATACTTCATGACTTTGAGAAAATGATCAATAGCCTTGACCTTCACCTTACCAAAGATTTCTCAGTCATAAATTGTGCCGATGAAGGGCTACCTTTCACAAAACCAAATCCCCAATGTAGCAATTTTACAGTATATGAGCTTACCGAGGATGAAGAAGAAACACCAGTCCCCGTGGAGGTGCAGAACTTCCAACAGGTCATCAAGTATTTTGATGAGCAAACCCAGGCTGTCGCGGAACCTATAGAAGAAATCAACTTTGGCACTAAAGAGAAACCTAATAAACTACTAATTAGTGCAATGCTCAACTCCAAGGAACGTCAACAAATCATCCTACAAGAACACCTCGACTCCTTTGCATGGTCCTATGAAGATATGCCTGGTCTAGACCCAAGTTTAGTAGAACATTGTCTCGTCTTGGAACCCGATGTAAAACCTGTTAAGCAGAAACTCTGTAGGATGCACCCACAAACTGCCCTTCAAGTTAAAGAGGAAGTTGACAAGTTACACGAAGCCAAATTCATCTGATTCGTCCTCTACCCCAAGTGGGTTACTGTTGAGAACTGGAAAATACCAATTTTCACCCCTTAATCTGGGCCTTGATAGACCCTTGAGAGAACTAAATAAGTATTTTAAGTGCCTATGTTGCAGCTAACAATAATGACACGCTTAACCATAAAAGCAGCTGAAAAGTGCCAAAAAGATGACAATCCATGTCAGTCCAAAGGAAGGAAGTGAAGAAACAACCTCATCAGCTGTGGAAAGGTCTAAATAGAAGAGGCAGAGACCTGTAAGAGAAGCAGGGAACATTTCGAATAGAGAAATGCACTACAGAGTTCTTTTCGCAAAGAACTTGCACTTTTCGTAAAGAACCTTGAACTTTGCGAAAAGAAGAAAACACTCCTCGAAAAGAAGATTGAACTTTGCGAACAGAGCTTCAGAAGTCATTGAACTTTATGAAAAGGCCCCTAAACTCTGCGAAAAGGACTAAAACTCCAGGTGTAGCTTTCGAAGAGCATCTGAACTCCTCGAAAAGAAGATTGAACTTTGCGAACAGAGCTTCAGAAGTCATTGAACTTTACGAAAAGGCCCCTGAACTCTGCGAAAAGGTATTCTGGAGATTCACAGCTTTAACAAGGGCAATTCAGTAATCTGTTGCACGCGTCCCAATGCATTTTAAAACCCAAGGACATTTCGGAAGATTCTGAGCACAAACCAAAGGCATATTCCACCCCATGTGAACACCCAAAGATGAAATTACTTGGCGGGAACTTCAAGAAGCTCAAACAGATTTTTGAATTACATAACAGAATTGATGCCTCTGTTTCCTGATTGGCTGAACTAGATCAAGCATTTCTGATTGGCTAGAACAGATCTGGATCCTAGTGCTCGACTCCTATTGGTTGATACAGATCTATCCAATTCTGATTGGTTGATACACATCTGAGCTGGCTTAGGGAAAACTATAAATAGACGAACCATTTGCCCAATTTGGGTATCCAGATTTTGAGTTTCATTTCTAAATCCCCCATTTTCCAGCCAGACAGCTTGTCTACAATCCTTGTAATAGCCTACTTTGTACTTGCATTTGAGAGCTGTGAGACATTTCTGTAATTCAAAAGAGAGTTGTATTCAAGACTGCAAATCGAGAGTGTTAAGTCGGCTCAGAATTGTAACGTGATTTTAAAAGGTTGTCAGAACTATGCATTCTCCATTGGACTCATGTCAAGGGTTCCCTCTGATCTCCTCAGTACATTAGACTCCTTTAGATTCATTGTTTTGCACGCAATTTCCCTTGATTCATTAATCCTGTGAGAATTAGTGTTGGTAACCTAATCTCTTACGGCATTTGTAGTGATGTTTCCTGTTCTGAATTGAGGATTTGGTTAAAGACTATTAGATGGTTTGTGGCCATTAAAGTGGACAGACCATAGCCATAAGTGTAAGCCTAATCCTTGAATTAGATTTATCTCTCTTACATCTGTGCTTGTAGCCAGATGAAGATTGGATCACCTCTGTTGAGCTGCAGTTATTCTCATTAGATTTCAAAGACCAAATCAAAGTTAGATATTACTTCTCCATTTTTTATATAAGTTTACCACAAATGTTTCCCCAACTCGGATCTGGATCATTTAGTTTAATTTTTACTTTTTATTATTTAGTTAACGTGACAAATTCAACCTCCCATCTTATGTGCTTTGTAGATAGGATCAGAGGCCAGATCTGGAGGTTTATCTTAAATTTTAAATCAATTCCCTGTGGACGATCTTTTACTCACTTACATTTAAAACTTGCTACAATTGGCCCTGATCTTGCAAGCTAATTATGTTCTAACTGTGCTGATATTTTCTTATTCTTTAAATCTGTTTTCAAAACGCAAATAAATCATGCACACTTAGAACAACAACATGTTTTTGACGCCGTTGCCGGGGAATAGTTTTTAAAATTGGTAGACCTAAGTTTTTCAATTTTGTAGATTTGATTTTCATTTTAATTTTTGCTTTAAAACTGCACTATGCATTCCAAGTGCTTGATTAAATGTCTACAGCAGTTTTGTATAGAAAACCTGTTTTACTGCAGCAGAATTTTTTTTATTTTTATTTTTCTGAGTTTTTATTCTTTGCCTTCTAGTTATTTGAATAAATGCTGCTGCCACTCTTTTGTCTTTTTGTCAAATTTGGGCAAGAGTCGAGTTTTTCTTTTTATTTTGTCAATATACTTGAATAAGGTATCTGCAGCTTTTTGGATGTTTGCAGATCTCGAGCAAATGGCCCAACAAGGAGCATCTGGACCAAAGCCGAGCAGACCGCTTGAGTTTGCATCCCTTCTCCTTTGCATTCATTTTCTATTTTTAAATTCTGAGAACCAAAGTAGCTCATTATGTGTTTAATGTTTGTTTTGATTATAATTTCATTTTAGGCATGCCGATTTTTATTTTTTACTAAACCAAATACAAAATAAAAGAAATGAAAACACAAATACATAATCTCTGAGTTGTTTCTCATTATTTTCAGCAGTAGTAAATAAGGGCTCTTGTTGAGCCCGGCCTGATCCAAAACAAGTAAAAAAAAATAATAATAATAATAAAAATAGAAAATTATAAAACAATATAGATATCTTCCGAATGGGCTATTTTTCTCCATTTGCATCCACTTTTCCCATCCTGACTCCCGAGATCATTTTTTCTTAGGAATCATGTAGGATAATGAGTAGTGAATCATAGTTTTTGAATATTCAATGGACCCACTAATTTTATTTTCCTTGAGATTTCTTCATCATAAAGGGTCTCATTGTGTGAACCCTTTTTTAATATGTGCTCCCATGCTTCATTATTTTATTTTTTTCATACATCATCAACAAAGGGGTCAATCTTATGAATCTTGCTTTTCACCTTCTCGCTAATCATTTTTATAATCACTTAGATTCATAAGTATCTGTGCTTTTGGGTTTGTTTCTTTGGGCTTAGGATACATCATTTGGCATTAGATTTTCTGTTTAGGACTTTTAGTTTCAAATTCTGCTTTTAGATCGCTGATTTTTTTTCTTTTTTAGGTTAATGTGTTCTCGTTTTTCTTGTTTTCGTCATTTTTCTGTGGGTATAGTTAGTTTATAAATTTGTTTTTCTTTTTTTCATTCACAAATTCAGTTTTTTTATCAACACTTTTCTTTTTCTTTTTAACTTTGTATTCAAATTCCCTTACCTTGCTTTTACTATTTCTCTGTTATTAGCATTAGTTTCCTTTCATTTGCATAGTAATCCTTCTATTTGTTAGATTTTATTTAGCAGTTCTAGCATTGTTTTGTTGATTTTTCTTGCATTTGTATATCATGTTTTCCATTTCCTTGCTCATATCTTCAGCTTTTACATTTTATTTTCTCGCATATAGTTTAGATTTTTTACTGTTCTTAGTTTTTCTTTCTTTTTTACCTCACGCCCCTAGTCTCTCATTGTCTAGAACATTGAGGACAATGTTCATCTTAGGTTTGGGGTAGTATGCCAATGAAATAAGTTAATGCTTGATGCAAATTATGGCCGCAGAATTTTTGAAAATGAAGTAATTTCACAGTTGTTTTGAAAAATGAGGAAGTTAAAACTTTTTAAATTAATTTCTAGTGTAATTCTAATACTTTCATGAAGTGAAGGTTTAAAATTTCTAAAAAAAATAAATAAATAAAAAATTGATGTTTTAGTAAACCTAAAATGAGAGAAAAAAGTGATGATATACCTCGAATTTGATAGAAAACCACACTCAAATGAGATTTGGACTGAAATGTATTCTTTGGAGGTATAAATTGGCGCTTTTTTACGCTCTAGGACTATTTGAACTCGCTTGTTTTCACTAGAAGTTACATATCCAAGTTAAAATATCTTGACAAGAATCATGATATTAAAGACATGATGTAAGGCCTCCTTTTGGACAGTTTGAACTTAAAAAACCCAACCTTTTGAAGCGCCTTGATACACACCAATTGAGCTTTATAAATCCAAGATTTATTTGAAACCTCATCAACCTCATTTAACCTAACCCTCACTCGAGAATTCAAGGTAAAGGAAAGAAAGTCAAGAAAGGTGAGTTGGGTAACAGCTTTGGTAAAAGAAAAGAAAAATAATTGAAGGCAATGATGTATCAACAGAAGAAATGTGGCAATCCAGTCAAAGTTGATTTGAAAAAAAAAAAAAAAAAAAAAAAGGGAAGTCATTTCATTGGAAGTTTGAAAAAGAAAGAGAAAAAGATGGCCACTTTGGCTCTGAAAATTCAAAGAAGAAGATGAAATTGTGCTGAATTGAAGAAGGTGTGTCTATCACCTCCTTACCTTGACAGACTTCTCAATTTTGAACTCCATTCCACCCCTTTATTCTTGATAAATTTCACCCATAAGCCACATTACAACCCAAGTTAAAGTCCTTACTGATCAATGATGAATTGAGCTGTCACATGGAGATAAGGATTTGTGTAATCTATGGTGAAAAAAGTAGTAAATTCAGAACTGAAAAGCAATGCCTATGCTCCTGCTTACAATCCTATTTGAGGACTGTAATTGCTCTTGAGCTGTGTGAAATAGTGCAACCCTCATATTTACATGGTGAGTGAAAACCCTGGTGAGAGTTGAGCTTGAAATCAAATTATTTGGGGTAACATCAAAACTGAATTCTCAAATAGAAGGCAAGCTTTTCATTAATTTTTCTTGTAAAAACTTTTTGACACCAACTGAGTGAATGGTAAAGGAATTACAGCAGAATTTTAGTTTTGAACTGATGTTTTCTTAAAAAAACTTCTTACAACCTGACTGATGCAGATGTGAATAATCTGATTGGATAAAAGTTTGCTTTAACAGAACTGCATTGATCTTAACTGATCTATTGGAGAAGTTTGTGGGTACCTTCACTGAAAACCCTCAGGAGACTTCACTCCTCCACTAGGGATCACCTAGGGGTTTAAAAGTTACCAATATAGTACCTGTCGCTAAGAAAGATGGTAGAGTAAGAGTCTGCATTGACTTTCAAAACCTCAACCAGGCATGCCCAAAAGATGGCTTCCCACTTTCACACATTGACAGTCTAGTCTATAACATCATTGGATATGAGATGCTATCCTTTATGGACGGTTTCTCTGGGTATAACCATATCACATTAGCAGAGTTCGACCAAGAGAAGACTTCTTTTACTATACCAAGGGGAACATATTGCTACGTCGTCATGCCTTTTGGGCTCAAGAACACAGGAGCCACGTATCAATGCGCCATAATGGCTATTTTTCATGACATGATGTATAAGTGTATAGAAGTCTATGTTGATGACATATTGGTGAAGTCCCAACCGCAGGCAAGAAATTTTCAAGCACTCTGATTGGTGCTACAAAGAGCTAAGAAATATTAGCTCAAAATCAAACCAAAGAAATGTGTCTTCGGAGTCACCTCTGGAAAATTACTCGATTTTATAGTCAGTAAGTGAAGGATCGAAGTTGACCGCACTAATGTCAGAGTTATCCTTGAGATGCCACCTCCCAGTAAGATCAAGGAATTACGAGGCCTAATAGGAAGATTACAATTTATCAGGAGATTTATCTCCCAGCATTCAGATAGATGCAATCCTTTCTACAGACTACTTAAAGGAGGAACTGAATACAAATGGGATGACCAGTATTAGCAAGCCTTCGATAACATAAAAAAGTACTTCCTTAACTCGCCGATACTATCGCCACCATTCCCAAAGACCCCTAATCCTATACCTCTTAGCGAACAATAAAGTAATAGGAGTAATCTTGGGACAATATGAAAAAGATGATAAGAGAGAGAAGGCTATCTACTAAGTAGGACGATGGTCGAGTACGAACAAAAATACACTTCAATGGAGAAGACCTGCCTCACACTAGTGTGGGTCTCAATAAAATTATGGCACTACTTTGGAGCATATAAGATACTAGTACTAACTCGAATGGATCCTCTGAAGTACGTATTCGAAAAGCCCGCAACATCAGGAAAGATCGCTCGCTGGCATATGCTCTTGCAAGAATTCGATATCACTTATGTCACGTAGAAGTCAATCAAAGGACAAGTAGTCCCTGATTACCTCATAGATCTCCCACTGCCGAGTAATAAGCCCCGTACATGAGGATTTTCCTGATGAAGACTTACTCACAATGCATAATGAAGAGCCTGATAAGACGTCATGGACCCTTTACTTTGACGGTGCTCTAAATCACAAAGGAAAAGGCATCGGGATAGTCCTCCTAAGCCCGGAAGGAGTTGTTATACCTAAGGCTTTTTAATTAGATTTCCCTATCACTAATAATGTCATAGAATACAAAGCTTTCAAGCAACCTTCAACCATCACCGGGCCAGCTCAGGAAGCATCCAAGTCCCAATGACGGTTGAAGACGCTAAAGAAACTAAAAAGTGAAAGACAAATGCAAGAGGTAATCAAAAGGAAAGAAGCCAATCAGGTACACCTAAACCAAAAAAATTCCATATATATATATCAAAATTTGTTTCTTTTCACACTTGCCACCGGGGGCATCCCCCTTGTATGTACAACACACACACACAATGAAAAAAAAAACACACACACCCCTACTCCCTACGTTGCCGCTGGGATGGACGAGCACCACTGTCCCCAGTATCATCAGCTCAGAAGTCCGTAGATTGGTCCTCCGAAAACACAATCCTGACACCTAGAGTCCTTGGAACTTCTAAACGATGCAGCCCTGCTACAGAGTACCCCTCACTCATCTGACTAACAAACCTCCTCGATCGAGAATGAGGAGGATACCTCGCAAGAATCTCACGAACGACAGAATCATCACGAGCATCACACCTGATATGATCACGTGACGTGTGACGAGACTGCTTACCTGAGGAAGCCATAGCCCTCGACTCTGATCCATCAAGCTGACTAGCCAACCAATGCACCCCCCGCTCACTCCTCGTCAAATGATACTGCAGCTGATCTAGGGACACCTGTATCTCTGCCCGCATCATCCAATGCGCCGCCTACCAATACCCTCACCCTCCATCCTAGAAGAAAGAGCTTGAAAAATTGAAGGGAATGAAAGAAACGGCACGTAAAATAGAAAACTGGATCGTAAGATATCATAAAAAAAAAAAAAACTAGAGCACAAAGAAATAAAGAAACGAAGAATCAAAGATCAAAATGGATAGCATGGAAAATGAAAAGTTTTTGAACTAATTATAACACACAGTTAAATCACGCACGTAAACTCACGTGCACAGACCAATCATGCACCACTGTCCCCGCACTTAATTTGGATTAAACGACTAGTCTTGAGCGCATAAACTAATCATCACCCGCTCAAACTAATTTGACCATCTGGTAGCGCGTAGCCTACGAAGCGCATAATCACCTCAAGCACTCGAACCAACAAGGGCGAATACCAACAATCACCCCCACAGTGACCGGCCACCACCCTAATCCTGCGCCCCATGCCGTGCGTTTAACTCGATTAAATGATCAGATACTAGCGCTTAATGACCTTTCGACCCTCTGAAATGCGCGCTCCCATTCCGATGCACAATTTGTTTATGTGCCCGGAGTGAAGCACACAATTCCCTAGAAACACAAAAAATATGCCCCAGAACAACAAGTTCACAGCCCTAAATTAGGAGACTTTTGACACTAATCACTGACCTAAACTTTGCCCTGGTTAAGACCAATCCAAAAACACTCTTGACTTAAAAAAATATACACTCCAAACTAAACTAAAAAATGCTCCCCAACATCATTTAAACACTTCAACTAAGACCGAACTAAACTAAAAAAAAAATGATGACAAAAAAAAGGCCCCATCACTTATGCAATTGATCTTAGACTAAACTAAACTAAACTAAAAATGCTCCCAACATACCCCGGATTCGAAATAAAATAAACCCAATCGAACCAAACTCGAAGAAATATTAAATAAGATAAGCATCACACCCAAAACAAGTTAAATAAGTCGCAAGATAAATCAAACCAAAAATTTACTACATAACCACAAAAGGAATTTAAAAACATAATTACTTCATAAATGAATAAATGATTACAAAACGCACCGAGGGCATCCCCTCTAAATATACAAATTAAAACAAGAAATTTAAAACCAGCACATTCATGAAATGCCCGAATTTGAATTTATTCGAAAAATCACTTCGAGTTGGGTTGATAACACCGACCCTGGTATCACGTTGCATTCCCAATCCCTTCCATTCCCAACAATCTTTAGTAATCACAACTCTTTGGGTTCAATACCCGAGAAACAAAACAAAAAGGAAGAAAAGACATCAACAAAGAATGCCCAAAAATCACAAAAAAAAATGCCCCAAAACTTATAAAATCTTAATCTTGAAATAGAATTCAAAAAAAAAAAAAAACAAAGCCTTTGGCTCACACTTATAAGCTATACATCCTAAACCACAGAGTGACAAGTGTCACACCTTTAAACCCTTCCAATCTAATTAAATCCAAACCAAATACATACCCCCTTTGAAAACCCACAATCCATGACTAGCCTAGACGAACCAATAATCACGCAACACTTATCCCTCCCAAAAAAAAAAATAATACAAACTCAAAACAAAGTAAACAAACCAATAGGATTCAAACACTTAACACCCATCTAGAAACTTTAAATTAAACCCTAAATTCACACACTTATAACAAGTGTCATCTCAAATCAAATAAAAGATTAAAATAGAATACCTTAAATTTTAAATAAAAAAATAACTCTCTAAGTTAAGACCCTGACTTGTTTGGACCACGAAAAAAAAAAATTGCCCCCAACAAACCCAACAGAACTAAGTAAACCCTCTAAACAAAACTCAATAAAGCAAATTAATCTCAGGATAAACCTTGAATAAATCTGGAATGAATCCTGAAACTCTAAGCTAAGTCAAATCCTAAATAAGTTAAACAAATCAAATTGACTAATCCATTAAACAAGTTAAAAATAAATAACTAAGCACAATAAACAAAAAAAAATACCTCTTTATTTATAACCAAAATTCTTTACATGTATCATCAGAGGCATACCTCCTGAACTTACAACCCAAAACTAAGACCTAGAACCTAATTTACAACCCAAAGCGAAAATTGGAAACCTGAAATCAACACAAAGCATTGAGCGGAGCATCCAATTGGAGGCTTCAGGAAGGATTGGTTGGGTAATACATCCCTCCACTTGTAACACCTTCTCTTCCACCATCTTCATCTCCTCCACCGCCGCCTCCCCTACGCTGCCTTCACTACTCCCTAAAAGGGATCGATGTGAAGACTAGCACCCTCATTCCCAATACCGCCCATTCCCAGAATAATGTCACCCCCGAGCATCTTCTCAAGATGAATATCATGCAAAATCACAAATATAGGAAGAAACGACATCCCAATCAGACTGTTAGATCATCCGATATCGCTAAAACACGAATTTTAGAACACAAAATATCCAGAAAAATTATAACTCGAGACTAAACCGAGGAATGAGAAACAAATGAAGGCTTCCTCGCTTATATAGAGTACGGACTTAACCACACGCCCATACACGTTCGCTTAATCCAGTCACGCGCCACGCACACTGCGCTTAATCTAAAACACGTGCTCCGACCTGAGCACGCAACTGAACGATCGCCCGAGCCATCCACACGACGCTCCGATCACGTGCAATACATGAACCGCTTAACCTTATCAAATGGCTCACACGAGCCGCTGTTAAGTGGTGAAAAATACCACTTTTCACCCTTTAACCTGACCATTGATAGACCTGTAAGCACACTAATAAGCCTCTGTCGAGTGCATTTTGTAGACAACAATAAAAGAGGACACTAATGCAGAAAACAACTCAAGAGTGCCTAAAAAGGGGCCATCTCTCAGCACAGGACATACCCAGCAATAGCATACCAAAGGGTAGCACATCACTAGACCCTTGGAGGGCGTGGCTACAGTAGGGCAAGGCAAAAGGAAGTGAAAACAGGCTGAAAACATCCTATCAAATGGTCACCTGAAGACTTCAATAGGAGTTGAAAGCAAAGAAAGAAGGAATTCGTGCAGTTGAGAAGATTTTGATAGGATCTGAGACAGAAGAAGGAGAGATTCGTGTGGATTGAGGAGTTCGATAGGATCCAAGAACCTATCGAGCAGCTGAATGGAAGGAAGAAATCATCCTATCGAAAACCTACCTGAGATGTAAAGGGAACCTATCGGATGGTTTCCTAAACCTATTGAGATGAAGACGCTAGAACAGAACCTATCGAAGGGTGCTTGAACCTTTCGATAGGAGTGAAAGCAACCCTATCGAAACAGTTACATGAAGATCAGAACCTATCGAAGAGATTTGAGAACCTAGCGAAAGGACCAAAAAGTTCTATTTGAACCTGTTGAAAGCTTCCTAACCTGTTGAAATCGTGTGCAGAACTTCTTAGAAATTTAGCTGTGCACACGCTGGGACTTGGTGACCTGTTGCACGCAACCCGAGGCACTTGGTGATCGGCACGACTGTTCTAGAAGATGCCCTAGGAAATCTTAACCGACCCACGTGCTCTAACAGAACTCTAACAAACTCTGAGGACCTTCTAGAAGAGATTTTTGACAGGAAAAACAGAGGAGAAAGCTATGTATAGAGACCCCCAATTGTAATGAGGGGGGATCGAGATCTGAGCCAAATTCTAAAGAGTAGAGCTTGCCGAGCAATTCAATTTTCCCTCCTTTAGCCCACAACGACTGGCTAATTCCCCTGGAGTAGCGAGGAGAGAGGTTAGATCTGTAATTGGGTAAGGTTAAGATTGCTATTGTGGGTTCCCAGCTGCACAGACTACAGATCTGAGAGTATTTCCATTGTAGAGTGATTCTGATATCAATATAAATGTTATTTTTAATGCTTTAATTAGATATAAAGTTCCTTTGATTTCATTTGGTGATCGATCGAATTTGTGTAGAGGAGTCTGTAGATTAGCTCACCCACTTAACTAGTAGGCCTCTTGGATACCACCCGATCTCCCTGGATCTGATACTCCTGTGATTCCTTGAGTCTGTGACTTGGGAATTGCAGTATCTATAGTAGTTTTAATTATTCTAATTGATGCTTTAGCTTTGGAGGAGATTCCTAGGATGGTCTGCGACCATTAAAGTGGACAAATCATAACCTTAAGATTAGTCCAAGTTCAGGCTCCAATTGGATTCGTCTGCTGCAAATCCATGGATCAGTAAAGTCTATAGGATGGTCTGTGACCATTAAAGTGGACAGATCATAGCCTTAAGATCAGGTGCATCCTACGATTTGGAGTGGAGATTTCTACCCTGCAGCTGCGCTTATAGCCAGTTGAGGGAATTGTGTGCTCTGAACCTCTGTAGCATGATTAATTAAATCTGATTTCAGTGAAGACCAATCTCTCAGCTAATCTTCTCCATTTTTTGCTTTTTACTCTTTTCCCCTGCAAGATCTAAGTTCCCAAACTCGATCCATGTTAGTCTATGTTTAATTTTAGCTTAGCTTAAGTAACAATCCGTTTTAAACCTCTCCCCTGTCTTTTAGCTAACGTAGCACTAGTTAGGGTGCCAGATCTCATACAGATCTAGAGATTTATCACATTTCTAAACCAACCTCCCTGTGGACATCCCCTTACTCACCATCTTTGTAAAACTTGCTACAATAGACTCTAATTACTTGCAGATCCGTGCGAGTGTGTTCTGCTTAGTTTTATTAGTGAATTTAGACCCTAATTTGAGGGAAGGCAAACACTCCAACAAGTTTTTTGCGCCGCTACCAGGGAGTTTTGATATGGATAGTAGATCTGAGTTTTTCAATTTTGTAGATCTGATTTTCATTTTAATTTTTGCTTTAAACCTGCACTTTGCATTCCAAGCGCTTGATTAAATGCCTACCGCAGTTTTATATAGAAAAACTATTTTACTACAGTAAAATTTTTTATTTTTTTTGAGTTTTTATTCTTTGCCCTCTAGTTATTTAAATAAATGCTGTTGTCACTCTTTTGTCTTTTTGTCAAATTGGGGCAGTAGCCTGAGTTTTTCTTTTTATTTTTGTCAATACACTTGAATAAGGTACTGCTGCAGTTTTTTAGATTTTTTCAGATCTGGAGCAGCTGCTAAACAAGGAACAGATGGATTATCGCAGGAGCAGATCCACTTGAGTTTGCATCCTTTTCTCCTTTGCACTTATTTTTTTTTAATTCTTGAGAACCAGCTATTATGCTGTCTTTGATGTTTATTTTGATTATAATTTCTGCTGTCTTTTAGGCATGCTGAGTTTTTTTAAAACCAAATACAAAAATAAAAGAAAATATAAAGACAAATAGAAAATTTCTGATTTGATTGTCATTATTTTTTTAGTAGTAGTAAATAAGGGCTCTTGTTGAGCCTGGGCTGATCCAAAACACAAAAAAAATAGAAAATTATAAAAACATAAAAATATCTTCCAGATGGGCTATTTTTTTTTTTTTATTATTTGTATCCATTTTCCCATCTGGACCTGCTGAGATCATGTTTTCCATTTTTAGGAATCATGTAGGATAATGAGCAGTGGCTCATAGGCTATTTTTAATATTCAAAGGACCCACTAATTTTATTTTCCTTCAAGATTTCTTCATCATAAATGGGTCTCAGCAGTGTATGAACCTTGTTTTTTTTTTTTTTTGTTCTTCCATGCTCCATCACTTAGAAATTCTTTTTGATTTATACACATCATCAACATAGGGGCCAGTCTTATGAATCTTGCTTTTCACTGTATGTTATTCCTGCTAATCATTTTTATAATCACTTAGATTCATAAGTATCTCAGGCTTTTGAGGTTTTCTTTGGGCTTAGGGGATTTATGATTTTCTCTTTTAGGAATTTTAGTTTAAAATTCTGTTTTTAAATTGCTCATTTTTCTTTCTTAGGTTAATGTGTCCTAGTTTTACTGATTCCTTGCATTTTTCTGCGATTATAGTTACTTTCTAACCTTGTCATTCTGATTTTGTGTTTAGAATTATGTTTTTGTATTTGCAGTTTTCCTTTTTTTGTAGGATTGTATTCAGTTCCTTACTTTGTTTTTACTGTTTTTCTGTTATTAGCAATAGTTTCCTTTCATTTGCATAGCAGTCCCTTTATTTTTCTGTCCATACATGCAGTTTTTAGATTTTATTTTGTAGCAATTCTAGCTTTGTTTTGTTGTTTTTTCTGTTTTATCAGTAATTTCCTGCATTGGTTTATCATTTTTTTTTTCATTTTCCTGCTCATGTGTTCAGTTTTGCTTTTGTTATTTTCTGCTATACATAGCTGTAATTTTTCTGCTTAGTTTTTTTTTTTTTTTTTTTTTTCTTCTTTTACCCTGCTACCCCTAGTGTCTCATTGTCTTGAACATTGAGGACAATGTTCATCTTAGGTTTGGGGGTATGGCAGGTGTGCCAATGAAATGGGTTAATGCTAGTGCCGCTATGTTGAAAAAAGTTTTTGAAAATGAAGTGATTTCCCACCTGATTTTTCAAAAAAGAGGAAATTAAAAACTTTTTAAAACTGAAAGTAGTTTTAACATTTTTCATAAAGCAAATGTCGAGAGTTTTCATTAAATTGATGTTTAGTGAACCTGAAATGAGAGAAGACTGTGAGGATACACCCCAAAAAAAAAGGCCACACCCAGTGAGATTTGGGCCTGAAAAAAATATTTTTTCTTTGAAGAGAGTGTCTTGGCAATTTTTCTACTTTAAGGACTGATTGGATCTAATTTTAATCACTAGAAGTTAGGCAAATCCAAGTTGAAACAGCTTGACAATATTCATGACATTGAAAACATGAAGTAAGGCCATCCCTTGGACAGTTTGAGCCTAAAATTTCCCACCATTGAACTGCCCTTGATACACACCTTTTGAGCCCTAAAAATCTCAATTTTTCTTTGATGAAAACCAAAAAAAAATGTCTACCCAAAACCTTTTGACCCGTTTCAGTTCACCCTTAATTTGAGAAATTAGGAAATAAGAGGACAAGTGAGGTTAGAGGTGTAAGGTTCGATGTTTGGTTAAAAGAAGAAGAAAGTATATTTGAAGGCTAGTGTGATGTATTGTTGTGGCATCCCAATCCATAAAAAAAAAAAAAAAAAAAAAGAATGAGAAAGAGAAGTCATTTCATTGAAAGATTGAAATGAGGATTAGAAACTGGCCACTTCAAATCTGAAAGTTCAACAAGTAGATGAAACTATGCTGAAATGAAGAAAGGTGTTGTCTAGACCACCTCCTTACCTTACTGATTTCTCAATTTTGAACCCTATTTCACCCTCTTATTCTTTGTAAACTTCACCCATAAGCCACATTACAACCAAATAAAAAGACCTTATTGATCTGAAATGGATTGAGCTATCATGTGGAGATAAGGATTTAATTGATCTATGGTGAAAAGAGTAGAAAATTTCAGAAATTAGAGCATTGCCTATGCTCATGCTTGCAGTCTTATTTGAGGGCTGTAACTGCTCTTGAGCTATGTGAGAAATGATGCACCCTTCTAATTTTATTGAGAGTGACAGCCCCGGTAAGATTTGGGTCTGAAATCTGGTTTGTCTGGGGCATTACCAAAACAGAATTCGTAAATTAAAGGTGAATTGTGCATTAATTTTCAGGCATAATGCTTTGACATGAACTGATTGATAATGAAGGAACTACAACTGACTTTTAGGTTTTAAACTGATAATTTTTTTTACTGAAAATCCTCTAAAAATTGAATGCACAAAGTGTGGAATTTATTTTACTTCCCCTAAATTCTGTTTTAACATGTTGCATGAGTATTAATTAATTTTATTGCAGAAGTTTGGGGGTACCTTCACTAAAAACCCTCAGGAGACTTCACTCCTCCACTAAGGATCACCTACGGGTTTAAAAGGCTTGGGGCATATGCTAAATGCACCCGTGCTCCCTATGAAAGTGGCATTTTATTTCATAGGTTAGTCGTTTTAAAATTCACTTTGCTCGAGGACTAGCAAAAGTTAGGTTTGGGGGTGTGTTAAACACTGATTTTTGCCAGTTTCTACACCATTAAACTTAGCGTTTGATAGGACTTAGAGTATTTAATACTTGTTTTTAGTGATGTTTTGTAGCAAAGGGTTAATTACATCCTTAGTGCAGTTTTTAGTTAAGAAGTACCAATAAGAAGGAGTTTTCAACCATTTAAAAGCAGTTTCAGAAATTCACTCCTGAATAGCTGCAGCTTTGATGCACCCGAGCAGATTTGATGTTGGGTAGTTGCACTTGATGGAGAGTAAACCACTTAAGTTGGAACATGAGAGCATAAAGCATTTGGCTGCACACCATATAGCTGCGTACACACAAAAGTATACTCTAGCAGACCAAAGAGCCCTCTGCAGCTATCTAGTGTGCACTTGAGACGAAGAGGATCCTTAGCTGGTGCATATGGTTCACGTACATTCATCAGCAAAAGATACTTGAGCAGGCCAATATGCAGCTGAGCATGCAAGTGCAGCAATACAGAGGAGCAGTAGCATTCATCAGCAGAAGCATTCGCTCAATGTGGTGATCAACACGTCAACTCGTAGCAGCTGAACCTCAAGCTGCAGCTCAAGGCATGCACCCTGCACCAACCAAACTATCGACCAGCAAGCTCCATACAGCTCCCATGCAGCCAACCTATCAACATGCGAAGTCTAAAAGCCAGCTCAGATCTGTAGTCCATAGCATATATATATATATATATATATATATATATATATATATATATATATATATATATATATATATATATAATCGGGTGCTCATTCCAGCAGCAGAAGAGATCTGCAGTCCAAGCTTTGCAAAGTGCAGCAGACCAGCATCTTTCCATCTCCTAACCTCTCGAGTTTCAGCAAAGTGCAGCCAAGTAAACCTATCGGACAGCAGAGCTCTAAAGCCATCCTCCCAGCAACCTATCGAGAAGTTCAAGGCAGTGCAACCTATCGAAATGCTTGAAGGAACCTACCGAATGGTGGCAGATCTGCAGCCTTCCACCCTATCGAATTCTGCAGCCTTCAAACCTGTCGAAATGGAGCTCTCCAGCCTTGCATCCTGTCGAACTCTTACCTATCGAATTGGTTTAAGTTAAAACAGCAGCTGCACTCCAAGCTTTGAACCTATCGAGTGGTTGCCCATCTTCAACCTGTCGAGCTCGACAAATCCCAGCAACCTATCGAAATACTCAGCTGCAGCTACACTTTAGCCCACCTATCGAAAGGTTGAAGCAATGGCTCCCTTAACCTCAAGACAGTAAACCTGCATGCAAGTTTTAGTTGTAATTAAGCCCACAACACCCGTTGACTGCCTAGATTTCTCAATCCGTTGAGATGCCCAACCTCCGGCTTTCTCCAATCGGCCGATGTGCAATTGAGATCCTATCCAACGATCGATTTCTCCGAAAGCCCCTCAAATCTAGCGTCTTATGTGCAACTGCATATGCACATATATATATATATATATATATATATATATATATATATATATATATATATATATATGCTTCTTGCTTCAGCTGGAAAACCAGACCATAGCAGCCTTTGACTGCTTAAATATCTCAACCTGACAAGAAGCCCAACCTCCAGCATGCCCCAAATCTGTCAAGATGCAGTCAAGATCCTATCAAACCATTGAATTCTTGGAAAACCTCTCAAACCAGGCGTCTTAAGTGCAGCTGTAGTTATATATATATATATATATATATATATACTTCTTGTTTGAGCCTCCCATTGCAACCTGTCGAAGAGTTTTTTGGACTGTAAATTAGAACCCATCGAATGGTTCATGTGGCTGCAGCTCCACCTATCGAAATGCTTTAAGCCTATTCTTTCAAGCTACAGCCATGAGATCTAACACCAGCAATTTAGTAAAATAGGGCCCCATTCGGGACTGTTTTGGTGACAAACAGCAGAGGTACATTGGGCTATATTTGAAAATAATTACAGCAGGAGCACTTTGGGGCAGCCAAGAATAATTTGTGGGCAACCACTTGAGGTGTGCAACTGGAAAAAGCGGCAGCTTGGGCCCATTTTGCGGACAGCAAGTTGAGCAGCAGGTATTTTTGGTAAGCTAGGGCAGTTTCGGGAACTTTAATGCGCAGGAAACCCTTCACATGGGTAAGAGCTAATTTTTTGGTGGGAAAGCAACTGAAGCACAATAGAAGAGGGATCCATCTCTGCTCTCTGATTGGCTGAAACACAAGACACAAGGATCAATGCACACTTATAAATACCCATCTATTTTGCTGCTTTTCTTCAGCAAGGAAAGTAGGAACAAAGGAATAGCCTGAGTTCTCCTTAGCTCATTTAGGTTTAGCTTAGGTTTTTATTTTCCTTTTTCTCTTTCCCCTTCTCTCTCTAATCCAGCCTGTTGGATTAGATCTAGATAGCAGCTCAATCCGTTTTGTAATTGTAATTTCGGCATGAAGAAATATGGATCGATGCACAGACTACAGATCTGGGAACAATGTTATTGTAAGTTGTTTTGATTGAAGCAATAAATTGTTGCTCTTAATGCTTTAATTAGATCTAAAGATCTTGTGGTTCCATTAGATTCTCAATCGGATTTGTGTAGAGGAGTTTGTTAATCAGTTCACTCGCTTAACTGGTAGATCTCTTGATGACCATCTAATTTCCCTGGATCTGATACTCCTGTAATTTCTTGAGTTTGTGGCCTTGGAATTGCAGCATCTGTAGTGATTTTAATTGTTCTCATTGATGCTTTTGCTTTGGAGGAGATCCCTAGGATGACCTGTGACCATTAAAGTGGACAGATCATAACCTTAAGATTAGTCCAAGCTCAGGCTCCAATTGAATTCTTCTGTTACAAATCCATGGATAAGATAAAGTCTTTAGGATGGTCTGTGACCATTAAAGTGGACAGATCATAGCCTAAAGACCAGGTGGATCCTGTGATTTGGAGTGGAGCCTTCTACCTTGCATTTGTGCTTGTAGCCAAATGAAGGATGGTTGCATATCCTCAGATCTTGATCTGTTTTACAATAAGAGCCAGGTCCTGGCTGCCTATTTCTCACCATTTGATCTTTATTTGTCCATCCATCTTCCTCCATCTTTTAGTTTAGTTTTATTTCAGTTTTGTAGAGTTAGATCTAGTGACACCCGAAAAGCTCTCTTTCTTCTTAGAATTGCCATATCTGTAGCCAGATCTAGAGGTCTACTATACTCCTTCTAGGTTTAGATCACTACTCCCTGTGGGAAAAACTCTTACTTATGAAAACTTGCTACAAAGGACCCTATATCTTGCAGGTCTAGGATATTTTAGATGTGCAGAATCCATCCTTTGTTTTATTTTGATTTTATTTGGCTTTTACCATTACAAAATAGTCAGCACACTGAAATTCCCAACAGTATGCTCACCCTCTTTCTGTTCATTTTCAAAAAATAAAGATACACGCATACAAAAGCAAAAATATCCCTTTTAGATTGAAAATATAAAAAAATCCTGCCTTTTTTATCCTCAAAAGTAAATAAAAATAAGGCAAATGTCCCTTTTACTATGTTTAAAAATAAAGCAAGATAAAACAAACCAAAAAAAAAATTCATCATTTCTTTATGCTTCAAAAATCAAAACCAAAGAAAAAGCCCTTCTTTTATGATTAAGAAAGCAAAAATAAAGAATCCTTGCTTTATATTCCTAAAAACAAAAAAACCAAAAAAGAAAAGGAAGAGAAACCTCATCTTTTTAGGTCTTTCTTTAAACAAGAAAAAGAATCATTTCCTTATGCCCTTAAAAAAAAACAAAAAAATCCATTTCTTTTATGCTCCTAAAAATCAAAAACCAAAAAAGAAGAGCCTTTCTTTTATAAAAAATAAAAAAAATTAAAAAAAAAAACAACAACAACAAAGACAAAAAAAAATTCTTAGTTTATGCCTATAGAATTAAATAAAAAAAAACAACAAAAAATAATAAAAATGCTTTAGTTGGTTTTCAAAACAAATAAAATCTCTTGTTTTCTTAATTTCAAGAGAAGTCAAAAATCATTTTCCTTAATTAAATTTCAAAAAAGAAACCAAAAATCCCTTTTCTTTCTAATTTAGTGCTCAAAAAAGAGAAGACCCAAAATCCAATATATGTAAAATAAAAACAAAAAACAACAAAAATAAAGTCCATTCTATGTGTACAAGTAAAAACAACAAAAAATATATACATTAGGCACCAATAAATTTCATAAAATAACAAAAATAGGGTACCATTCATAAAAAATTGCCAACATATCATCAATAAACAAGCATACAATGATGATAAACCATTATTCATCAAAGAATGCAAGATCATAGCAATAGTTACAAGAAAAAAGCAAGAAAAATCAAGAAAGATGGGTTTTTAATGGTTACCTTGTGAAGAAGAAGGGGTCTTTGATCTAGCATGATTCGGAAGATCAAGTAACACGAGCGAATGCTGGCAATGGGGCATGCTGTTAAGACCTGAAAAGTACCCCTTAACCTTTGATTAGACCCTTAGCCACTTAATAAACTCGTCTTAAGTGTTTTGTTCAGGAAATAATCAGCAGTGAAATAAGGCCAAGAATCCTGTTATGGAGCCTGCTTTGGCACCAGATGCCCCTCAGCAAGAATGCACCTTGAAGCCTCGCGCAGATCAACTGAGCTTCCCAAGGCTTTACAAGCAACCTCTCGCGCAGATGAATGACTGGGGAGCTTCAGAAACTCAACTCCGCGCAGCTCTCGCGAAGATCAAGGGTAGAACACAGCGCTCAGTGTCGCGTAGTTCAAAGCAGACTTCTCTCAATCTCGTGAAGTTCGCTTAAGATAGCTGAGGAGAGAGAGCTTGAGAAGATTTCTCGCGCAGCTCTCGCGCAGTCGCCGCGGGGTACAATTCTCAGGAGAAGAACACCTCGCGCAATTCACGCACCATTCAAGAAAGAAAGAATCCTGGCGAAGGCAAAGCCCGGCTCGCGAAGATTGAGAAAGATAAAGAACCTCGCACAGTTCAAAACTCAAAAGAACCTCGGGAGGCAACTCGCGAAGTCTAAGTAAAGAGAAGAGCTTGCGCAGTTCTCGCGCTGCTGCCCAGCGAAGACTAATTTACCGCGCGACTGCTTGAATTACAACCTCGCGACGCTTGAGACTGTGTTTTCTATTCAACCTCACAAACTCCAACTCAGCGAGAGCTCAACTCTCTACCCCACGATTGCCTGAAGAGCAAACCAAGGCAACTTCGCGACGGCTGAATCTTTAGTGTCAAATCATCCTAGCGAAGAGCAATGAGCTACCACGCGAGATGTCTGGGAAACTACAGCTACCTAGCGAGGCTCTGAACCCAAACTTCCATCTCTTCAGCAGAGGGCATTCTGGACACTTCCAATGATTAGGGCATGCATTCCCATGCTCAAATCTCCGTACACATGCCTCGAGGCATCCAAGGATCAGTAGAAGGCCACGTGGCATTGTTAAAATTAGGGTTTCCTAACCCTAATGCGCCGCCACCCCACTGCTATATATACCTAGGCCTAGCTTAAGTTTAGGTATCTGGGAACCTATCTCAGATCACTTTTCTTTTCTCTTTTGTTTTTAGCAGTAAGTAGTTTTTCTTTTTCTTTTTCTTTTCTTCTCTCCATAGTCCAGCTATTGCTGGCTATGACTTTGTATATGTATTTGAGTTAGATTAATTGAAGTTTTGCAATAGGATTTATACTTTGTGGGATTAATGTTAATTTGTGAGATGCTCTGTGCAAGGTTGCTGCCTTGTGATCCGCCATTGCCTAGGCAATGGAGGACTAATTTTAAGGGCCACTCAGATCCAAGTAACCTGTGTGTCTGGGCTATCATGGTCTTCCAGCCTTAGCCCCACCACAGGACCTACTAGATCTGAAATCCCCATGGGATCCTGAGCTGGTAGCCTGGAGAACATGGTGGTAGCAGCGATAATCTTGTTTTGTTTTGGGCTCCGTGAGGAGGATTACCTCTGGGATAGTCTGTGACCATTTAAGTGGACAGATTATAGCCTTAGGGTGATTCTGATCCACCGATCCAAGATGGATCCTTCTTCTTTTCACCTGAGCTTGTAGAAGCCTGGTGAGGGATTGTACAGAGGCAGACTCCCCCATAGTTGTATAGATCTGCCATTAGATGCCGGATCTGATCTGGTTATAGAGATTGTAGGCTGGTGACTGGACCATTGTAGCCTCTCTCAAGCAATGGACAGCTGGATCGAAGGTTGTACTCAATCGCTTGCTGGTTCCATGTGTCTGGGCTATCATGGTTTTCCTTATAGCCCCACATATGGAACTTTAGAGGTTGAGGTTCTATGGATTCTCGATGGTTACTGGATGAAATAGTGCCTGCAATGATTTAATTGTTATGTTCTGACTCATCCCTGGATAGTGGCTCCCCTATGGGATAGTCTGTGACCATTCAAGTGGACAGGTTATAGCCCTAAGGGTGGAGTCATGGCAGTAGTGATGGGTTGGATCCTTTCTCCTCAGAGGTGACAATGTAGCCTCTGGACAGGATTTCTATAACATTAGATCTAAATCTGAGTTATAAAAACTCCTCTGACCTTGACTCAATAACATATTTCTCACCCTTTTTATAATTATTTTCCACACTCCATCCATCCTCTCAATCCTTTCTGTAATTTAGTTATTAGAATACTTAGAATAAGTGACCTCAAACTCCCCTCCTTTTAGGACTGCCAGATCGTCAGAGAGATCCGGAGGGATATTAGAGGCAACTCCTTGGAGCCTTAGATCACCTTTCCCTGTGGGACAAACTCTTACTTATCAGAACTTGCTACAAAAGTCCCTGTGTCTTGCAGGTCTAGGATTTCCGAGTTGTGCTGATTCATCCCCTGTTTCATTCTATTTTTTATTCTTAAATACTTTCACCACCAACCAATAAGGGAAGCACACTTGAAATCCAACAACAAGTTTTTGGCGCCGTTGTCGGGGAAAGATGATCTAATAGTAGACCCTTAGTTTTTGTATTCTTAGTATTCTTTGTACATGTGAATAATTGATACTGCTGATATAATTGTGAATCTTTCTTGCAGATCTAGATAGCAGTAGTGAAGGATAATTGGAATGCAAGTGGAGCATAGCTACCTCTGTTTTCAAACTCTCTGACTCTAAAGCTCTGTCTATCTTTCTTTTCAACAATTTCTTCAGCAGTATCTAGGATAGTTTAAATGTATTCTTTGATAGCTGTAACATAGTTAGATAAATTTGTTTGTGTATAAGTATTCTTTTACAATGTGCCTGCAAGAAGCTTTCCTTGCTGTAGGTGTGCTTGTATGCTAGGGAAGAAATCCCTCAGCCCTACTTGAGAGCCTCTAAACCCTCAAGGAGTTGAATGCTCCGGATGACTATAACTCTAAGGGTGGAGCTAGAAAGGGGAAGGAGACTTAGAAGAGACAGGCACACCACAGGAGAGCCCCCAGAACCCTCAAGGAGTTGAATGCTCCGGATGACTATAACTCCCCTTATAGCATTCAATTCCCTGATGTTCAGGGAAATTATGAGATAAAAACTTCAATCATCCAGATGCTGCCAGATTTCCATGGGCTTAGCAAGGAAGACCCTTACAAGCATATTGATCAGTTCTTGGCTTTGTGCACCACTTTTAATATCGCTGGTTAGGGACCTGAGGCTACTAGGCTCAGACTCTTTCCCTTCTCCCTGAAGGATAGGGCCAGTACCTGGTTGGCCACTCTTCCCAACAATAGCATTGCTTCAGGGAAAGACCTGCAGACCAGATTCCTAACCAAGTTCTTCCCTGAGACCAAAACTAGCTAGTTGAGGAAAGAGATTCTTGCGTTTTCTCAATCCCCAACTGAAGATTTTAACCAGTCCTAGGATAGGTTTAAAGAGATGCTCAAACAATGCCCCCACCACAAGATCCCTGAGTGGCAGCTTGCACAAAGCTTCTACAATGGGATTGATGAGAAAAACAGAGATATGGTTGATGCCTCTTGTGGTGGATCCTACATGCACAAGACTGCTGAGGAGGCATGGGAATTGTTTGAGGTGATTAGTGAGAATGCTTTTCAAAAGCCATCCCTAGCAAGAACTAATCAGGAATCTGAGTCAAAGGTGGGGTCTGCTGCTGGATCCAAAGGAAAAATTTATGATGTGTCTAGGAACGATGACCTACGGCTACAGATGGCAAACCTCTCTATGAAGTTTGATAAATTGTTGACTGTGATGCAGCCCAGAAGGGCTGCTCATGTGGCGGAGGCATGTCTCATATGCCAGTCCCCACAGCACACAGTGGAGGAATGTCCATCTGCAGGGCAATTTCCGGAATTAATGTTGGAACATGCTGCTGCTGCTTAGTCTTATGGCCAGCAACAATCTGGGGGCTACAACAGGCAGCCATATGGATACCAGCACCAAAATGCTGGTTACCAATGGAGAGACAACCCAAATCTGAGGTGGAAACAAGATAACTACATGCAGCCCCAGCAGATGTTGGATTTACCACAAAGGCCACAGCAGTAGTTCGATCAAGGGCATGCCCCAAGGTCTACCTTCCAGCACCACCAGCAGCCCCATCAGCAACAAAATTAGTTGGTTCTACCTCCTTCTCAACCAAGAAATACTTCTTTCGAGGACCAAGTCTTGGCTTCATTTCAAAACTTGGGTTCCTTGGCTCAGACTGTGAACTCTCATGGTCAGAGCATCAAGAAGATGGAGGAGCATATGGGACAACTGGCGAACACCCTAGCCAAAAGAGAAGAGGGAAGGTTTCCCAGTCAACCAGTGGTTAATCCCAAGGGCCAATTTTTGATTGGTGAAGGATCCTCAGAACCTGGAGGGGATCTTTCATTGAATTGATGATAAGAACTATGCATCGTTGTCTATTATGTACTCTACAGATTGTAGGAATAGTTTGCAATCTTGTTGGAATTTGAGTTTAGTGCTTTAATGCCTACTTGGATACCAACTTCCCTTGTGTGATAATTTTAAGTGATTGAATGATGATTTGAATGCTTTGAGTGACGTGTGATTTTCTTGCCTGGAGAGTATAAGAATTGTGATTGCTTTATAGTGACTACGGGTATCCCTGGATGTAAGTCTGTGAGAAAATCCACCCCTTTTGTAAGAGTCAAACAACAGACTGGGGGGTGAATGAATTCTGCCTCGATTAAGCCATCGCGGGGTTCTGCACAATGAGTTTGGTCTCATCTCGCGCAGTTCATAAGGTATTACTTTGTTGTGCTGTTGCGAGTTTCAAAGAACTGGGTGGGCTGCATCACGCAGTTTCAAGGAACATTTAATCTCGCGACCCATTCATTCCCAACCAGTAAACGGACATTTCTAAAGCACGCCGAGCTTCGTGTTATTCAAATCCCACCCCGCGCTGCTTTTTCCTTACTACTTTCTCTTCCCTCTCCTACCAGCAAAACCCTAGCTCCCACTCCTCTCCACCTCTCTCCCTTCACACCCTATCCCCAGATCACTGTTTAGTTCGAACTTCAGGATTTTTTTTCTTCAAGCTCCCCTTATTAGTTGCCCCCTGTTTAGAGCTCTGAAGATCCTTTGCGAGTTCCATTAAATAGAACCCTAAATTTTAGGGTTAGACTCAGCTCCTGGTTTTTCCTTTCAAATCTGTAAATCCACACTCACCAAGGAAATTGGGATGGCTCCTAAAAGCGCACCTGTGAAGAGAGCCAGGGACAAGGCCACTGTGGAGCCTTCACCTAAGAAAGCCAAGTCCTCTACGACTCTGCAAAAAGGGAAGGGGGTGGTACCGGAGCGGGCTGCACCAACATCTGATTACTCTAGACCTTCTGAGCTCCTCCTTTCCATTCCCTTAGAGCCTGAAGCCATTTTTGATATCTCCTTTGAATTTGAGCCATTGTCAGCACCTGCAATAGAGTTCTTGCGCAAGGCTGGTCTGCTCCCCTTGCTGCAAATGATTCCTGCCCTAGTCTACCCTAAGTTAGTGCAACTCTTCTACCAGCACCTTAGACTCAGACCCGACACACAAGGGCAACCAGGCCTCCTTGCATTAGTTGACAACTTTGAGATGTTGTTTAACCCGGAGCTGATTGCTGAAGTCTTGGGCATCCCTGCCAGATTTGATCCCAAGTGCGGTTATAGTGCCCCTGTGAGTGCCCCCATTGACACAATTGCCCATGCCATTACCAGAGGCTTGAAGGCCACAGGGGACTCCATCAGAAGAAGAGATTTGGAGCCCAAACTGCTGTTCATTGATCAAGTTTTGAGGAAGAACATCTATTGCTCTGGCCATCAGCAAGAAAGGAGGACACCAATTGCTGACGCTTTGTATTCCTTCTCTCTGGGCCATGAATTCAATGTTGCTGGGCTGATCTTCGAGGCCATGAAGGATACAATGGTGAAGTTAGGGCTGCAAAAGAAGAGCCACACTCTCCCCTATGGAAGACTCATCACCAGACTACTCCTGAGGGGAGGATGCAAGATGCCTGTGGGGGAGTTATCTGCTGACCTCACTCCCACCACATTTGCTAAAAGACAATGGGGGATCAGCAGAAGCTTAATGGATCCCCAGAAGAAGAAGAAGAAGACTGAAGCTCAAGAGGTCCCCGAGCAGAGAGAGGAAGCTGCTGTGGCAATAGCCACCCCTGCCCCCAAAAAGAAGGCAACAACCCTTGCCCCAAAGAAGGTGGCGCGAGCTTCTGTCACCTCTGCTTCTGCAGCAATTACCCCACCCACTACTCTGGCCTCTCCGCTCTCCTCTTCACCCATTCCATCTTTCACTTCTCCTTTTTCCTCTCCTTTCTCCCTTCCCCCTCCAACCATTATCCGAACCTGGGTAGAATGTGCTGGACCCCAAGACACCACTCCACCTTCACCCACCCCACCACAATCAACATCCCTAGTCTCTCCCATAGCCCCTGCTCCTCACCCTGACAACCCTCCCTTGATATCCTACCTCAAAAAGAAAACCTCTCACACTACCTCTGCCCTTCCCACAACCACACCCCTTAGTGACCCAACCTTAGACCCACCTCTCCCTGACCTGGACTTCAACCTAGCCACCACCTCTGGGTATCAAGCCTTCATGACCAGTTTGCTAAATACCTTGCTCACCCACGACATCCCTCTCCCTGAGTCTCCTCTCCCTTCACCACATCATTCCCCCGACCCCCCCCATTCCCCCCTACCACTTTCCATCATGCCCCCACTTCCCCTTTCCAACCCATTCCTTCTTACCCTCCTACCCCCTCATCCAACCTCGATTCCCTTACTCATATCTTTCCTTATCCATGACCTCCAAACCCAACTCTCCAACACCACAGCGACCCAAGCCAAAATGCAAACTGACATAAATACCCTCCAATCCACCCTACACACATTGTCAAACCCACAAATCCCCACACAACCCCCTTCCACCTCTCCCTCCCCTGTTCCCCCACCCCCTACTCCCATTGACTCGGCCCCATCCTTGCCCCTCCCCGATACCATACCTGCCCCCTCTTTTCCCCCCCCCCCTATCCTCCCACCTCTAATACTTCATCCCCAGCACTTCACCAACACTGCTACCTGCATGCACCCCATTCCATTCCATCCACCACTCTCACTCCACACCCCTATTTGCACCCCCATCCCTTCCATTTCCACCCTTCACCATACCCTTCTTCCCTTCCTCTGAACCATCACCATCAGCTACCCTCCTTTCATTTCATTTTCCACCCCTTCCTAAATTCATTGACCATTCCACCCAGACCACCCAACCCATTTCTTCAACCCCCACTTCCCCCCCTCAGGCTCCAACAACCTCTCATCCTTCCACTTCATTTCTCCCTATCTTGCCCAGACACTCCTATTACACCCCTCCCTACTTCACCCTCCTCCATGCCATGAGGGACAATCCTTACATCAAGCGGGATGTTCTCAATGGCATGGCCCAACTCCGCCAATCCATTGAATACCCCTTGTTGCAGAAGCTGGGTGATCTGAAGCTTGCTCACAATGAGCAGCTGCGCGATATTTCAAAAGGATGGGATGCCATTCTGGAGACATCAAATGCGAACAAGGTTGCAGCAACCTAGTACAAAGTAACTGGTGACATGGAAAAGGCCGATGCTGAGAGGGTGAAAAAGACTAACCAGTTATTGGAGAAGAAATTGAACAATGCTCAGGAGATCACCCGTCTCAGTAAGGAGCTTGCGGATACCAATCTCTTGTGGGCCAATAAGAAAATAGAAATCTTGGAGCAGAGAGTTGCTTTCCTGCTGTCGCAACCTATCCAACCCACTCCCATCGCCACCGCTCCCCCTGAGGCCCCATCTTCTTCCACACCTCAAGGCCCATCTTCTTCCACAACCCCTATACCCACTCCCCTGACCCCCGCTCAAGCCAGCCTCCTGCTTCCTCCTCCAATGCCTGTTGCCTTCCTTCTGCAACACCCACAACACCTGTTGCTCCTACTGTGACCCCTACGGTAGCTCCTGCTCCTACATCAATGCCCCCCCTCCTATTTCCTCCCCTGCTGTAAAATAGAAACGCACCCCTTCACAGAAAAAGCCCACTTCTAAGAGAGCCACTACAGCCCAAAAAGGCAAATGGCCGGCCCCTCCATCCCCACCTCCAAAGGTCACCCGAGCTTCTGCTTAGGATGATCGCCATGGGTGCCTCCTCTCGAAAGAAGAACGCAGGCAGGCTGCTGCTGCCCTAGGTTTGGACCCTACTGAGCTCTTTCCGTCTGATTCTGAGTCTGAGGTGGCACCACCTACGGATCCCAGTGCCCAACCTACTATGGCTGCCCCTTCAGATGCCCCTGCCACCCAATCCTATCCTCAGAGATGGAAAGTTGCTGCTAAGAAGACCACTCCCCCATCTCGCTCTCTGAAAATTGGCAAAGAACTATCTGCCCAGTCTGAGGAGGCACCACCACCAAGCAAGTTCGTGAAAGGAAAGAGCCCTGCTGTGCCTCCAGCGAAATTACCAGTTCCATCTCCTGTGGCTCCCCCTCCTGCACCCCCACCAACCCAATCATCTCCTATTCCACCTCAGCCTCAGCCTGGGCAAGCCTCCACAGGTACGGGCCCCAAAGGGAAATCCCCCACCAAACCCCCTGAGCCACCCATTGTACAATCTTCGAAAATCCCTCCTGAGCCAAAGAAGCCAAAAATGACAGTCCGGGCTCCTACCATACCCAAAACTCCAGAGCAGAGGAAGGCCGAGAGGGAAAGAAAGAAGAAAGAAGAAGAGGCTATCCTTCAAGAACATGCAAGGAAGATGGGCTAGGATAAATTTTAATTCAATTTCTGATTAGATTGCACCTAGGATTTCCTCTATTTCTTTTACAGATGATCTCTTATATGTTGTACAGTTTTAATATTTCATAGACTTTTCACTATCTGTCCTGTCTTGCTTTGTCTGTGTGTTTTGTTTTCCTTTTCTGTTATGTTGCAATAACTCTGCTGTGCATAGACCTTGATCCAGTGAGGACACTGCTCCTCATAGGTTTGGGGGTATGGCAGGCGGACCCTGCTAATGGAATAGTTAACATAAGTGCAGCAGACCCATTTGAGCAATATGGAAATGAACCTCTGTCCACTTAAGAATCATAAAATTAAGAAGTTTAAAATTTACGCAAACATTGAACACTATAGACTTCTAATATTCCACATTTCCATAATAATTTTAACAAGGAAACACATGTGTATTTGCACTTAGTGAATTAGTAGAGAGAGAAAAAGGTGAGGACATACTTAAAAGTTCAAAGGATGACCAGAAACAGTGAGAATTGGGCCTACAAAATTTTTTTACTTTTTGAGGAGTAACTAAGGCACTTCTTCTAGTTCTAAGGACTGGCTGAATCTCTGTATTCACTAGAAGTTAGGTAACTCCAAGTTGAAACAACTGACAGTACTCATGAGACCTAGGAAAGGATCAAGGCCTTCTCTTGGACAGTTTGAGCCTAAAAAGATCAATCCTAAAGCAACTGCCCTTGTCCGTACCCCTTTGAGCTTTAAATCCTAAATTTCTTCAAAATACACCTGAGTACTTGAACCTGAACCTATGAACCTGATTCAACCTACCCTCACTCTGAGAATTTAGAAGGTGAAAGAGAAAGAGTTGAAGATGGACTAGCTATGGTCAGCATTAGGTGAATGGAGAAGAAGCATCTATTCTGGCAAAATGGTAACTGAGGACATGGTGGCATTTCTGAGAAGCAAAAACAAAATAAAAAAAAACAAAAGGAAGAAAACTCCAGCAAAAAGAAACAAAAGAAAAATAATGAAGAGGAATAAGAGAGAAGTCAAGAGGAACCTCCATTGGAAAATCAAAATCAAGAAGAGAAACTGATCACTTCAAATCTGAAAATCTCAAAGAAGATGAAGGGAGCTGAATTCAAGAAGGTGAAGTCATGAACCACATCCTGCACCCACTGAGTTCTCAATTTATGAACCCCTTTTCAAACCTTCTATTCTTTTCAACCATACTCCATAAGCCACATTTTAACCCAGTTAAAAGCCCTTGTGATCCAAAGATTGAGTGAGCTGTCATGTGAAGATAAGGAATTATCCAATCTATGGTGAGAAACTGACAATGATGCCAGCACTTAAGAACTCTGCCTATGCTCATGCTTACAAACCTAGTTGGGGGATGTAACTGCTCTTGAGCCTGTGAGAAACTGAACCCCTGAACAAACCTTGATGAGAGTATGCCTTGAAAAGCTTTCTTTTGGGTCTGAACTTGAATATGTTCTGTATGACCTTAACCTAATTTTCTGACATAAGGATAAGCTCAGCGCTGCCATGCATTTGTGCAGTTTTCTCTGATCACAAATTATTTGGAAATGCTGTGCTAACATGCGAATTATGATGTCTAAGTCCCTGTGCAACCAATGAATTAAACTTCTTTTATGCTGATTCATGAGTAGACTAAATTTGATTCCTTAACTGCTCATTGGAAGACATTGCACTTTAGTTAACTATTTCATTGGAGAAGTTTGTGGGTGTCTTCACTAAAAACCCTCAAGAGACTTCACTCCTCCACTAGGGATCACCTAGGGGTTTAAAAGGCTTGGTACATATGCTAAATGTATCCGTGCTCCCTACGAAAGTGGCATTTAATTTTTAGAGTAGATTTAATGTAGCTTTGCTAAGGGACTAGCAAAGATTAGATTTGGGGGTGTGTTAAGACCTGAAAAGTACCACTTTTCACCCCTTAACTTAACCTTTGATTAGACCCTTAGCCACTTAATAAGCTCGTCTTATGTGTTTTGTTCAGGAAATACTCAGCAGTGAAATAAGGCCATGAATCTTATTATGGAGCTTGCTTTGGCACCAGATGCCCCTCAGCAAGAATGCACCTTGAAGCCTCGCGCAGATCAACTGAGCTTCCCAAGGCATTATAAGCAACCTCTTGTGCAAATGAATGACTGGGGAGCTTCAGAAACTCCACTACGTGCAGCTCTCGCAAAGATCAAGGGTAGAACACAGCGCTCAGTGTCGCACAGTTCAAAGCAGACTTCTCTCAATCTTGCAAAGTTCGCTTAAGACAACTGAGGAGAGAGAGCTTAAGAAGATTTCTCGCACAGCTATCGCGCAGTCGCCGCAAGGTACAATTCTCAGGAGAAGAATGCCTCGCACTGTTCGCACGCCATTCAAGAAAGAAAAAATCCTGGTGAAGGCAAAGCCCAGCTCACGAAGATTGAGAAAGATAAAGAACCTCGTGCAGTTCAGAACTCAAAAGAACCTCGGGAGGCAACTCGCGAAGTCCAAGTAAAGAGAAGAGCTTGCACAGTTCTCGCGCTGCTGCCTAGCGAAGACTAATTTACAGAACGACTACTTTAATTGCAACCTCGCGACGCTTGAGACTGTGTTTTCTATTCAACCTCGCGAACTCCAACTCAGCGAGAGCTCAACTCTCTACCGCGTGATTGCCTGAAGAGCAAACCAAGGCAACCTCACGACGGCTGAAGCTTTAGTGTCAAATCATCCTAGCGAAGAGCAATGAGCTACCACGCGAGATGTCTGGGAAACTACAGCTACCTACCGAGGCTCTGAACCCAAACTTCCATCTCTTCAGCAGAGGGCATTCTGGAAACTTCCAATGATTAGGGCACTCATTCCCATGCTCAAATCTCCGTGCACACACCCTGAGGCATCCAAGGATCAGTAGAAGGCCACGTGACATCGTTAAAATTAGGGTTTACTAACACTAATGCACCGCCACCCCACTGCTATATATACCCAGGCCTAGCTTAGGTTTAGGTATCTGGGAACCTATCTCAGATCGCTTTTCTTTTCTCTTTTGTTTTTAGCAGTAAGTAGTTTTTCTTTTTCTTTTTCTTTTCTTCTCTCCATAGTCCAGCAATTGCTGGCTATGACTTTGTATATGTATTTGAGTTAGATTAATGGAAATTTTGCAATAGGATTTATACTTTGTGGGATTACTGTTAATTTGTGAGATGCTCTGTGCAAGGCTACTGCCTTGTGATCCGCCATTGCGTAGGCAATGGAGGACTGATTTTAAGAGCCACTCAGATCCAAGTAAACTGTGTGTCTGGGCTATCATGGTCTTCCAGCCTTAGCCCCACCACAGGACCTACTAGATCTGAAATCCCCATGGGATCCTGAGCTGTAGGTGATATGGTGGTAGCAGCGATAATCTTGTTTTGTTTTGGGCTCCGTGAGGAGGATAACCTCTGGGATAGTCTGTGACCATTTAAGTGGACAGATTATAGCCTTAGGGTGATTCTGATCCACCGATCCAAGATGGATCCTTCTTCTTTTCACCTGAGCTTGTAGAAGCCTGGTGAGGGATTGTACAGAGGTAGACTCCCCCATAGTTGTATAGATCTGCCATCAGATGCCGGATCTGATCTAGTTATAGAGATTGTAGGCTGGTGACTGAACCATTGTAGCCTCTCTCAAGCAATGGACAGCTGGATCGAAGGTTGTACTCAATCGCTTGCTGGTTTCATGTGTCTGGGCTATCATGGTTTTCTAGCCTTAGCTCCACATATGGAACTTTAGAGGTTAAGGTTCCCTATGGATTCCTGAGCTAGTTGCCTGGATGAAATAGTGCCTGCAATGATTTAATTGTTATGTTCTGACTCATCCCTGGATAGTGGCTCCCCTATGGGATAGTCTGTGACCATTCAAGTGGACAGGTTATAGCCCTAAGGGTGGAGTCATGGCAGTAGTGATGGGTTGGATCCTTTCTCCTCTGATGTGACAATGTAGCCTCTGGACAGGATTTCTATAACATCAGATCTAAATCTGAGTTATAAAAACTCCTCTGACCTTGACTCAATAACATATTTCTCACCCTTTTTATAATTATTTTCCACACTCCATCCATCCTCTCAATCCTTTCTGCAATTTAGTTATTAGAATACTTAGAATAAGTGACCTCAAACTCCCCTCCTTTTAGGACTGCCAGATCTGTAGACAGATCTGGAAGGACTACTAGAGACGGCTCCCTTGGAGCCTTAGATCACCTTTCCCTGTGGGACAAACTCTTACTTATCAAAACTTGCTACAAAAGACCTTGTATCTTGCAGGTCTAGGATTTCCGAGTTGTACTGATTCATCCCCTGTTTCATTCTGTTTTTTATTCTTAAATACTTTCACCACCAACCAATAAGGGAAGCACACTTGAAATCCAACAACAAGTTTTTGGCACCGTTGCCGGGGAAAGTTGATCTAATAGTAGACCCTTAGTTTTTGTATTCTTAGTATTCTTTGTACATGTGAATAATTGATACTGCTGATATAATTGTGAATCTTTCTTGCAGATCTAGACAGCAGCAGTGAAAGATAATTGGAATGCCAGTGGAGCATAGCTACCTCTGCTTGCAAACTCTCTGACTCTAAAGCTCTGTCTATCTTTCTTTTTAACAATTTCTTCAGCAGTATGTAGGATAGTTTAAATGTATTCTTTGATAGCTGTAACATAGTTAGATAAATTTGTTTGTGTATAAGTATTCTTTTACAATGTGCCTGCAAGAAGCTTTCCTTGCTGTGGGTGTGCTTGTATGCTAGGGAGGAGATCCCTCAGCCCTACTTTAGAGCCTCTAAACCCTGAGCTAGAAAGGGGAAGGAGACTTAGAAGAGACAAGCACACCACAGGAAAGCCCCCAGGAAATTCTGCATCAGCAACTATGGGTGAAGAACACCCCAGAACCCTCAAGGAGTTCAATGCTCCGGATGACTACAACTCTCCTTATAGCATTCAATTCCCTGATGTTCAGGGAAGTTATGAGATAAAAACTTCAATCATCCAGATGCTGCCAGCTTTCCATCGGCTTAGCAAAGAAGACCCTTACAAGCATATTGATCAGTTCTTGGCTTTGTGCACCACTTTTAATATCGCTGGTTTGGGACATGAGGCTACTAGGCTCAGACTCTTTCCCTTCTCCCTGAAGGATAGGGCCAGTACCTGGTTGGCCACCCTTCCCAACAATAGCATTGCTTCATGGAAAGACCTGCATACCAGATTCCTAACCAAGTTCTTCTCTGAGACCAAAACTAGCCAGTTGAGGAAAGAGATTCTTGCGTTTTCTCAATCCCCAACTGAAGATTTTAACCAGTCCTGGGGTAGGTTTAAAGAGATGCTCAAACAATGCCCCCACCACAAGATCCCTGAGTGGTAGCTTGTACAAAGCTTCTACAATGGGATTGATGAGAAAAACAGAGATATGGTTGATGCCTCTTGTGGTGGATCCTACATGCACAAGACTACTGAGGAAGCATGAGAATTGTTTGAGGTGATTAGTGAGAATGCTTTTCAAAAGCCATCCGTAGCAAGAACTAATCAGGAATCTGAGTCAAAGGTGGGGTCTACTGCTGGATCCATAGGAATAATTTATGATGTGTCTGGGAACGATGACCTATGACTGCAGATGGCAAACCTCTCTATGAAGTTTGATAAATTGTTGACTGTGATGCAACCCAGAAGGGCTGCTCATGTGGCGGAGGCATGCCTCATATGCCAGTCCCCACAGCACACAGTGGAGGAATGTCCATCTATAGGGCAATTTCCGGAATTAATGTTGGAACATGCTGCTGCTGCTCAGTTTTATGGTCAGCAACAATCTGGGGGCTACAACAGGCAGCCATATGGATACCAGCACCAAAATGCTGGTTACTAATGGAGAGACCACACAAATCTTAGGTGGAAACAAGATAACTACATGCAGCCCCAGTAGATGTTTGCTTTACCACAAAGGCCACAGCAGCAGTTCAATCAAGGGCATGCCCCAAGGTCTACCTTCCAACACCAGCAGCAGCCCCATCAGTAGCAAAATCAGTTGGTTCTACCTCCTTCTCAACCAAGAAATACTTCTTTCGAGGACCAAGTCTTGGCTTCATTTCAAAACTTGGGTTCCTTGGCCCAGACTGTGAACTCTCATGGTCAGAGCATCAAGAAGATGGAGGAGCATATGGGACAACTGGCGAACACCCTAGCCAAAAGAGAAGAGGGAAGGTTGCCCAGTCAACCTGTGGTTAATACCAAGGGCCAATTTTTGATTGGTGAAGGATCCTCAGAACCTGGAGGGGATCTTTCATTGAATTGATGATAAGAACTGTGCATCGTTGTATATTATGTACTCTACAGATTGTAGGAATAGTTTGCAATCTTGTTGGAATTTGAGTTTAGTGCTTTAATGCCTACTTGGATACCAACTTCCCTTGTGTGATAATTTTAAGTGATTGAATGATGATTTGAATGCTTTGGGTGACGTGTGATTTTCTCGCCTGGAGAGTATTAGAATTATGAATGCTTTATAGTGACTAGGGGTGTCCCTCGAAGTAAGTCTGTGAGAAAATCCACCCCTTTTGTAAGGGTCAAACAACAGACTGGGGGGTGAATGAATTCCGCCTCGATTAAGCCATCGCGGGGTTCTGGACAATGAGTTTGGTCTCATCTCGCGCAGTTCATAAGGTATTACTTTGTTGTGCTATCGCGAGTTTTAAAGAACTGGGTGGGCTGCATCGCGCAGTTTCAAGGAACATTTAATCTCGCGACCCATTCATTCCCAACCAACAAACGAACATTTCTAAAGCGCGTCGAGCTTCGGGAAATTTAAATCTCACCCCGCGCTGCTTTTTCCTTACTGCTTTCTCTTCCCTCTCCTACCAGCGAAACCCTAGCTCCCACTCCTCTCCACCTCTCTCCCTTCACACCCTATCCCCAGATCACTGTTCAGTTCAAACTTCAGGATTTTTTTTCTTCAAGCTCCCCTTATTAGTTGCCCCCTGTTTAGAGCTCTGAATATCCTTTGCGTGTTCCATTAAATAGAACCCTAACTTTTAGGGTTAGACTCAACTCCTGGTTTTTCCTTTCAAATCTATAAATCCACACTCACCAAGGAAATTGGGATGGCTCCTAAAAGCGCACCTGTGAAGAAAGCCAGGGACAAGGCCACTGTGGAGCCTTCACCTAAGAAAGCCAAGTCCTCTACGGCTCTGCAAAAAGGGAAGGGGGTGGTACCGGAGCGGGCTGAACCAACATCTGATTACTCTACACCTTCTGAGCTCCTCCTTTCCTTTCCCTTAGAGCCTGAAGCCAATTTTGATATCTCCTTCTTTGAATCTGAGCCATTGTCAGCACCTGCAATAGAGTTCTTGCGGAAGGCTGGTCTGCTCCCCTTGCTACAAATGATTCCTGCCCTAGTCTACCCTCAGTTAGTGCAACTCTTCTACCAGCACCTTAGACTCAGACCCGACACCTCCTTGCATTAGTTGACAACTTTGAGATCTTTGTTTAACCGAGTTGATCTGAAGTCTTGGGCATCCCTGCCAAATTTGATCCCAACTGCGGTTATAGCGCCCCTGTGAGTGCCCCCATTGACACAATTGCCCATGCCATTACCAGAGGCTTGAAGGCCACAGGGGACTCCATCAGAAGAAGAGATTTGGAGCCCAAACAGCTGTTCCTTGATCATGTTTTGAGGAAGAACATCTATTGCTCTGGCCATCAACAAGAAAGGAGGACACCAATTGCTGACGCTTTGTATTCCTTCTCTCTGGGCCATGGATTCAATGCTGCTGGGCTGATCTTCGAGGCCATGAAGGATACAATGGTGAAATTAGGGCTGCAAAAGAAGAGCCACACTCTCCCCTATGGAAGACTCATCACCAGACTACTCTTGAGGGGAGGATACAAGATGCCTGTGGGGGAGTTATCTGCTGACCTCACTCCCACCACATTTGCTAAAAGACAATGGGGATCGTGGCTTAATGGATCCCCAGAAGAAGAAGAAGACTGAAGCTCAAGAGGTCCCCGAGCAGAGAGAGGAAGCTGCTGTGGCAACGGCCACCCCTGCCCTCAAAAAGAAGGCAACAACCCTTGCCCCAAAGAAGGTGGCGCGAGCTTCTGTCACCTCTGCTTTTGCAGCAATTACCCCACCCACTACTCTGGCCTCTCCCCTCCCCTCTTCACCCATTCCATCTTTCACTTCTCCTTTTCCTCTCCTTTCTCCCTTCCCCCCCCAACCATTATCCGAACCTGGGTAGAAAGTGCTGGACCCCAAGACACCACTCCACCTTCACCCACCCCACCACAATCAACATCCCTAGTCTCTCCCATAGCCCTTGCTCCTCACCCTGACAACCCTCCCTTGATATCCTACCTCAAAAAGAAAACCTCTCACACTACTCCTGCCCTTCCCACAACCACACCCCTTAGTGACCCAACCTTAGACCCACCTCTCCCTGACATGGACTTCAACCTAGCCACCACCTCTGGGTATCAAGCCTTCATGACCAGTTTGCTTGATGCCTTGCCCACCCACGACAACCCTCTCCCTGAGTCTCCTCTCCCTTCACCACATCATTCACCCATTCCCCCCACCACATTCCCTCATGCCCCCACTTCCCCTTTCCAACCCATTCCTTCTTACCCTCCTACCCCCCCTCATCCAACCTCTGATTCCCTTACTCATATCTTTTCCCTTATCCATGACCTCCAAACCCAACTATCCAACACCACAACGACCCGAGACAAAATGCAAACTGACATAAATACCCTCCAATCCACCCTGCACACATTGACAAACCCACAAATCCCAACACAACCCCCTTCCACCTCTGCCTCCCCTGTTCCCACAGCCCCAACCCCCATTGACTCACCTCCATCCTTCCCCCTCCCCGATACCATACACCCCACTCTATTCCCTCTCTCCCTATCCTCCCACCTCTAATACTTCCTCCCCTCACCAACTGCTTCTACCAGACAGACTCCATTCCATTCCCATCCACCTATCTCACTCCACCCCCCCTTTTTGCACCCCCTCCCTTCCATTTCCACCCTTCACCATACCCTTCTTCCCTTCCTCTGAACCATCCCCATCAGCTACCCTCCCTTCATTTCATTTTCCACCCCCTCCTAAATTCATTGACCATTCCACCCAGACCACCCAACCCATTTCTTTAACCCCCACTTCCCCCCCCAGGCTCCAGCAACCTCTCATCCTTCGACTTCATTTCTCCCTATCTTGCCCAGACACTCCTATTACACCCCTCCCTACTTCACCCTCCTCCATGCCATGAGGGACAATCCTTACATCAAGCGGGATGTTCTCAATGGCATGGCCCAACTCCGCCAAGCCATTGAATACCCCTTGCTGCAGAAGCTTGCTCACAACGAGCAGCTGCACGATATTTCAAAAGGATGGGAGGCCATTCTGGAGACATCAAATGCGAACAAGGTTGCAGCAACCTACTACAAAGTAACTGCTGACATGGAAAAGGCCAACGCTGAGAGGGTGAAAAAGACTAACCGATTATTGGAGAAGAAATTGAACAATGCTTAGGAGATCACCCATCTCAGTAAGGAGCTTGCGGATACCAATCTCTTGTGGGCCAATAAGAAAATAGAAATCTTGGAGTAGAGAGTTGCTTTCCTGCTGTCCCAACCTATCCAACCCACCCCCATCGCCACCGCTCCCCCTGAGGCCCCATCTTCTTCCATACCTCAAGGCCCATCTTCTTTCACCACCCCTATACCAACCCCTACACAGTCTGTTCCCCTAACTCGCCCAGCCCCGCTCCGGTAGCTCCTCCTGTTTCTCCTCCAATGCCTGCTGCCGTGCCTTCTGCAGTACCCACAACACCTGTTGCTCCTGCTGTGACCCCTACGGTAGCTCCTGCTCCTACATCAGTGCCCCCCCCTATTTCCTCTCCCTGTATCAAAAAATGCACCCTTCACGAAAAGCCCACTTCTAAGAGCCCTTTGCAGCCCAAAAAGGCAAATGGCCGGCCCCTCCATCCCCACCTCCAAAGGTCACCCGAGCTTCCGCTCAGGATGATCCCCATGGGTGCCTCCTCTCCAAGAAAGAAGCACAGACAGTTGCTGCTGCCCTAGGTTTGGACCCTCACAGGCTCTTTGAGTGATTAAGTGAGGAGGCACCACCTACGGATCCCAATGCCCAACCTACTATGGCTGCCCCTTCACATGCCCCTGTCGCCCAATCCTATCCTCAGAGACGGAAAGTTGCTACTAAGAAGACCCCTCCCCCATCTCGCTCTTTGAAAATTGGCAAAGAACCATCTGCCCAGTCTGAGGAGGCACCACCACCAAGCAAGTCCGCGAAAGGAAAGAGCCCTGCTGTGCCTCCAGCAAAATTACCAGTTTCATCTCCTGTGGCTCCCCCTCCTGCGCCTCCACCAACCCAATCATCTCCTATTCCACCTCAGCCTCAGCCTGGGCAAGCCTCCACAGGTACGGGCCCCAAAGGGAAATCCCCCACCAAACCCCCTGAGCCACCCATTGTACAATCTTCGAAAATCCCTCCTGAGCCAAAGAAGCAAAAAATGAGAGTCCGGGCTCCTACCATACCCAAAACTCCAGAGCAGAGGAAGGCCGAGAGGGAAAGAATGAAGAAAGAAGAAGAGGCTATCCTTCAAGAACATGCAAGGAAGATGGGCTGGGATAAATTTTAATTCAAATTCTGATTAGATTGCACCTAGGATTTCCTCTATTTCTTTTACAGATGATCTCTTGTATGTTGTACAGCTTTAATATTTTATAGACTTTTCACTATCTGTCCTGTCTTGCTTTGTCTGTGTGTTTTGTTTTCCTTTTCTGTTATGTTGCAATAACTCTGCTGTGCATAGACCTTGATCCAGTGAGGACACTGCTCCTCATAGGTTTGGGGGTATGGCAGGCGGACCCTGCCAATGAAGTAGTTAACATAAGTGCAGCAGACCCATCTGGGCAATATGGAAATGGACCTCTGTCCACTTAAGAATCATAAAATTAAGTAGTTTAAAATTTATGCAAACATTGAACACTATAGACTTCTAATATTCCACATTTCCATAATATTTTCACCAAGGAAACACATGTGTATCTGCACTTAGTGAATCAGTAGAGAGAGAAAAAGGTGAGGACATACTTAAAAGTTCAAAGGATGACCAGAACCAGTGAGAATTGGGCCTACAAATTTTTTTTTCTTTTTGAGGAGTAACTAAGGCACTTCTTCTTGTTCTAAGGACTGGCTAAATCTCTGTGTTCACTAGAAGTTAGGTAACTCCAAGTTGAAACAACTGACAGTACTCATGAGACCTAGGAAAGGATCAAGGCCTTCTCTTGAACATTTTGAGCCTAAAAAGATCAATCCTAAAGCAACTGCTCTTGTCCGTACCCCTTTGAGCTTTAAATCCTAAATTTCTTCAAAATACACCTGAGTACTTGAACCTGAACTTATGAACCTGATTCAACCTACCCTCACTCTGAGAATTCAGAAGGTAAAGGAGAAAGAGTTGAAGATGGACTAGCTATGGTCAGCATTAGGTGAATGGAGAAGAAGCATCTATTCTGGCAGAATGGTAACTGAGGACATGGTGGCATTTCTGAGAAACAAAAGAAATAATAATGAAGAGGAATAAGAGAGAAGTCAAGAGGAAACTTCATTGGAAAATCAAAATCAAGAAGAGAAACTGATCACTTCAAATCTGAAAATCTCAAAGAAGATGAAGGGAGCTGAATTCAAGAAGGTGAAGTCATGAACCACCTCCTGCACCCACTGAGTTCTCAATTTATGAACCCCTTTTCAAACCTTCTATTCTTTTCAACCATACTCCATAAGCCACATTTTAACCCAGTTAAAAGCCCTTGTGATCCAAAGATTGAGTGAGCTGTCATGTGAAGATAAGGAATTATCCAATCTATGGTGAGAAGCTGACAATGATGCCAGCACTTAAGAACTCTGCCTATGCTCATGCTTACAAACCTAGTTGGGGGATGTAACTGCTCTTGAGCCTGTGAGAAACTGAACCCCTGAACAAACCATGATGAGAGTATGCCCTGAAAAGCTTTCTTTTGGGTCTGAACTTGAATATGTTCTGTATGACCTTAACCTAATTTTCTGACATAAGGATAAGCTCAAGGCTGACATGCATTTGTGTAGGTTTCTGTGATCACAAATTATTTGGAAATGTTGTGCAAACATGCGAATTATGCTGTCTAAGTCCTTGTGCAACCAATGAATTAAACTTCTTTTATGCTGATTCATGAGTAGACTAAATCTGATTCCTTAACTGCTTTTTGGAAGACATTTCACTTTAGTTAACTATTTCATTGGAGAAGTTTGTGGGTGTCTTCACTGAAAACCCTCAGGAGACTTCACTCCTCCACTAGGGATCACCTAGGGGTTTAAAAGGCTTGGTACATATGCTAAATGTATCCGTGCTCCCTACGAAAGTGGCATTTAATTTTTAGAGTAGATTTAATGTAGCTTTGATAAGGGACTAGCAAAGATTAGGTTTGGGGGTGTATTAAGACTTGAAAAGTACCACTTTTCACCCCTTAACTTAACCTTTGATTAGACCCTTAGCCACTTAATAAACTCGTCTTATGTGTTTTGTTCAGGAAATAATCAGCAGTGAAATAAGGCCAAGAATCCTGTTATGGAGCTTGCTTTGGCACCAGATGCCCCTCAGCAAGAATGCACCTTGAAGCCTCACGCAGATCAGCTGAGCTTCCCAAGGCTTTACAAGCAACCTCTCGCACAGATGAATGACTGGGGAGCTTCAGTAACTCAACTCCGCACAGCTCTCGCGAAGATCAAGGGTAGAACACAGCGCTCAGTGTCACGTAGTTCAAAGCAGACTTCTCTCAATCTCGTGAAGTTTGCTTATGACAGCTGAGGAGAGAGAGCTTCAGAAGATTTCTCGCGCAGCTGTCGCGCAGTCGCCGCGGGATACAATTCTCAGGAGAAGAGCGCCTCGCGCAGTTCACGTGCCATTAAAGAAAGAAAGTATCCTGGCAAAGGTAAAGCCCAGCTCGCGGAGATTGAGAAAGATAAAGAACCTCGCGCAGTTCAGAACTCAAAAGAACCTCGTGAGGCAACGTGCGAAGCCCAAGTAAAGAGAAGAGCTTGCGCAGTTCTCGCGCTGCTGCCCAGTGAAGACTAATTTATCACGCGACTGCTTGATTTGCAACCTCGCGATGCTTGAGACTGTGTTTTCTATTGAACCTCGCGAACTCCAACTCAGTGAGAGCTCAACTCTCTACCGTGCGATTGCCTGAAGTGCGAACCAAGGCAACCTCGCGACGGCTGAAGCTTTAGTGTCAAACCATCCTAGCGAAGAGCAATGAGCTACCACGCGAGATGTCTGGGAAACTACAACTACCTAGCGAGGCTCTGAACCTAAATTTCCATCTCTTCAGTAGCGGGCATTCTGGAAACTTCCAATGATTAGGGCATGCATTCCCACGCTCAAATCTCCGTGCACACGCCCCGAGGCATCCAAGGATCAGTAGAAGGCCACGTGGCATCGTTAAAATTAGCGTTTCCTAACCCTAATGCGCCGCCACCCCACTGCTATATATACCCAGGCCTAGCTTAGGTTTAGGTATCTGGGAACCTATCTCAGATCGCTTTTCTTTTCTCTTTTGTTTTTAACAGTAAGTAATTTTTCTTTTTGTTTTTCTTTTCTTCTCTCCATAGCCCAGCAAATGCTGGCTATGAATTTGTATATGTATTTGAGTTAGATTAATGGAAGTTTTGTAATAGGATTTATACTTTGTGGGATTACTATTAATTTGTGGGATGCTCTATGCAAGGCTGCTGCCTTGTGATCCGCCATTGCCTAGGCAATGGAGGACTGATTTTAAGGGCCACTCAGATCCAAGTAACCTGTGTGTCTTGGCTATCATGGTCTTCCAGCCTTAGCCCCACCACAGGACCTACTAGATCTGAAATCCCCATGGGATCCTGAGCTGGTAGCCTGGTGAACATGGTGGTAGCAGCGATAATCTTGTTTAGTTTTGGGCTCCGGGAGGAGGATAACCTCTGGGATAGTCTGTGACCATTTAAGTGGACAGATTATAGCCTTAGGGTGATTCTGATCCACCGATCCAAGATGGATCCTTCTTCTTTTCACCTGAGCTTGTAGAAGCCTGGTGAGGGATTGTACAGAGGCAGCCTCCCCCATAGTTGTATAGATCTGCCATCAGATGCCGGATCTGATCTGGTTATAGAGATTGTAGGCTGGTGACTAGACCATTGTAGCCTCTCTCAAGCAATGGACAGCTGGATCGATGGTTGTACTCAATCGCTTGCTGGTTCCATGTGTTTGGGCTATCATGGTTTTCCAGCCTTAGCCCCACATATGGAACTTTAGAGGTTGAGGTTCCCTATGGATTCCTGAGCTGGTAGCCTGGATGAAATAGTGCCTGCAATGATTTAATTGTTATGTTCTGACTCATCCCTGGATAGTGGCTCCCCTATGGGATAGTCTGTGACCATTCAAGTGGACAGGTTATAGCCCTAAGGGTGGAGTCATGGCAGTAGTGATAGGTTGGTTCCTTTCTCCTCAGAGGTGACAATGTAGCCTCTGGACTGGATTTCTATAACATCAGATCTAAATCTGAGTTATAAAAACTCCTCCGACCTTGACTCAATAACATATTTCTCACCCTTTTTATAATTATTTTCCACACTCCATCCATCCTCTCAATCCTTTCTGTAATTTAGTTATTAGAATACTTAGAATAAGTGACCTCAAACTCTCCTCCTTTTAGGACTGCCAGATCTGTAGACAGATCTAGATGTACTACTAGAGACGGCTCCCTTGGAGCCTTAGATCACCTTTCCTTGTGGGACAAACTCTTACTTATCAAAACTTGCTATAAAAGACCCTGTATCTTGCAGGTCTAGGATTTCCGAGTTGTGCTGATTCATCCCCTGTTTCATTCTGTTTTTTATTCTTAAATACTTTCACCACCAACCAATAAAGGAAGCACACTGGAAATCCAACAACACAAGCATAGAAGCAATGTAAAGGAACCCTAAGGATGCTGGTTTTTGGTTTTGAAGAGAGCGAGAAATTTTTTTCAAAAATATGTCCTGCTGCCCGAGCTCTGGTTGTTGAAATTGGCTCCCAACTTAGGCTTGGCGTAACTAATAGCTGTGCCAGGCAATTTTGGGGCCTCTTTTGGTTTGGTGCAACTAATAGTTGTGCCAGCCACTCGCGGGCTGGGTCTTTAGGCCTGGTGTGGGTTAGATACAAAACCCGGTATCCCCTCTCTCTGTTTTGTTTCCCCCAATAGATGCACGCGCCCCTAAACGGTATGACAATCCTCATTCGACTTACCCAAGAAGCCATGCTAAGAATAAAATGGACTGAGAGCAATAGGCGTCCCGATCCTACATAGAAAAATATCAAAAAGTCTAAAAAATGATGAAAAAAAAAATCACCACAGAAAAAGCCAAAAATAATAGAATAACTCACATAAAATGATAGAATAATTCACATAAAATAATAGTTCTAAAAGACCAGAAAAATCCTAGCTTTAAAAAACAAAAAATCCCATAAAATAAAAACTCAAAAATCTAAAAATCAATAAAAAAGGTAAAGAAATTCCAAAAATAATTCACATAAAATAATAGAAGTAATAAAGTAATAAAATCACATGAAATGATAACTTAAAAATCAAAACAATCATAAAAAATTACATGAAATGATAAAAATAAAAAATGTCAAAAATTCCCCACATAAAATAACAAAGATATATGTTTTGAAAACACAACACGCACTCCCAAAAAGTGTTGTGACATCCATTCACTCCACTCGGGTAGTCGTGCTAAATAAACTTCAGGATCAGTGGGTTTGCCCAAAGACCTCGAACCCTGCTTCAAGCAGGGACACTCGCGACCGATAAAATGAGGCGAACTATGCCTCATACAATTGGACGCACACGCGTGTTCCAATGTGGTAAAATGTTAATATTTTATCGGCAATGCAGCTGTGCTATATCAATGACCTAAGTCTAAACGTGCACCTTAGATTTTTGAATCCTACTTCGAAGAGGGAGCAACGGTGTCAATCTCGATCAAACGGTCAATGTTTCGACCGAGTCGACTCCACTGCTAAATCTTTGCAACGAGTGCTCAGTTCGCGGATTCGTATGAACGTGAGTGTCTAACATGAGATTCATCATGACCTATTTCGAAGGTGTGGACTCTTGGTCCGCTCTATCCGAGCATGCGTCCTACGAGTTTTGAGCTCCGGGTAACTCTGTTATGAAAAAGGTTAATCATTGGTTGAAACCAACCTATTGAAAATGAAACTATATGTCAATCAAACTATGTGTAAACATGTATGCAGAAGGGTTCATTCCCCTTATTTCCACAGGCTTAAAATCTGTATTGGCATGGTATCCCTGTAAAGTGTATGCCTTGCTCTGGGTATCCGTAGGATGGCCATTTGTTCTCGTAAATTATACCCAGACGGATCTAGGTCGACACTTCCATCGCCTTTGTTTCTTATCGCCCCTAATGGGTGCATATTTATGCATAGTTAATTGATTTGTAAGATCATTAGTAGCAGAGATCAGGATTTGGATGTCTCCTTTGGTGGGCACCTGATTTTGGCCGGATTTGTTATGTATTATTAAATGTTAGATACTCTGGGTCATGACGATCCAGGGCACGTTGGAAAAACAACACACACTCCCAAAAAGTATTACGACCTCCGTTCGCACTGCTCAGGTAGTCGTGCTAAGTAAACCTCGGGATCAATAGGCTTGCCCAAAGACCTAGAACCATGCTTCAAGTAGGGGCACCCGTGACCAGTCAAATGAGGCGGCTAATGCCTCATATGATTGGACATAAACTTTGGAGCCTTACGTACTTGCGTTACGCCTATCTTTGAATATGGGTCGATCACCCTCCTTATGAAGTTATTGTATTCAGAATGAATCTTGAACATCAAACTCCTTCAAAACATCTCAAGAAGTGACCATTTTTCCTAGCTATTAGGCTTTCGCAAGTAATTTTCCACCTCAGTTATGCCCAGTAATGTCGCTAAGCGCTTGGGGACCGATTATCTTGAGAAACGACCATTTTTTCTGACTTATAGGGGTTTCGTTTTCTCACCATGTCACTAAACTGATGTTTGAAGTTCGTCCTGAATGCAGCGAACCTGTCAGTAATGCCTTGGGCCTCTTCGGATGTCTCATTTTTTTGGCATTCGATCATTAGTGATCGGATACCAAAGAGGGGAATCTGTGGACACCCAAATTTGGCCCAAGGCCCGATCGAGACACATTTCGAGAGAGGCGCATCTCTGATCTTTTGATGGCATGTATGGAACCCTTAAGAACCATTTCAAAACCTTAGGAGCCATCCTAAAACCTTTAAAATCACCCTAGATCCCATAGGAAGCTTCTCGAACCTTTCAGAAGCCATCTCGACCCTTAGAACCCATTCCGGACCTAAACCTAGCTTTCTCGAGCAATGAATGAGGAGTGGCATACTGAGACTAGCTGTGACCTTCTACTATAATCAAATCTCATACCGTTGAATAGTAGAAGTCTTCATCCTTCCTACGGGCCAAGAATCACCCCAATCAGAGATGTATACGCAAAGATATTGCATTCCGAACTTGAAGGGTAGAATGGTAAATTCATGCGACCCCCCCTTAGGGATTTGGTGCAAGTAATAGTTGCGTCAAGTCATTTCTCCCTAGAAATAGCTTCGTATAACTAATAGTTGTGCCAGCTATAGGTGAATTTGGCACAACTAATAGTTACGTCAGCTATAGGTGGGCCCTCCGCGGGCAGTCGACTTCACAAAGCTACTATGCATCACTGTTTTACTGTGAATATGCTTGGCGCAACTAATAGTTGCACCATATATATGAAAAGTAACTCAGGGTTTTTACCTTGAATTTTATGATTGGGGTTTGACTTATTGACCATCTTGACCTTTGGGGTGCGTTTTACTAGTTCTGTTGCACCCATTTACTATCTAACTGCAACTCCTTAAGTGGTTTAAAGCTTCACCCTATCATCCACCATTGGAGCACCTCTTCATATTTTTCAAGGTTCCAAAAACCCTAGGAAACTTTAGATGGCCTATTACCTAATTGCTAATCCCAATGAGGCTCTAAGCACCCTCCTAACCTCTCTTTTTTCTGTACATAGAGAGGCACCCCCCCTTGCAAATGGCTTGAAAAAATTTCCAATTAAAAGATTAAGAAATCCCTTCTCTCTCTATCCTCTAGTGCACCATTCTCATACATATTCCAGAACTCTAAAAATCCCTTTAGACCTTAGCATTTCATCCATAAGCTCTAGGTTAGAGGTGTGTTACCCCCTAGCCTTCCCTCTCTACCACTTAGCCATAAAGCCTTAGGAGTTAGAATCCCATTTCTCATCATACAAGCCTTCAAAAGGTCACTGAAGCAAGCCAACGGAAGGCTCCACAGCGATGCAACAAGGGCCTGAGAGCTCTGGCTCTCCCCCCTATTCCTCTACCTTCTTGGTTATTCCTGCATCCTCCCATTTGTGTCATTATGTCGCTAAATTTTTTGTAGGAACGGAGGGGCACAAATAAGATTTTAAGAGGCATTTGGGCAAGATGAAGCCTTTTCGTTTCTTTTACTTATTTTATTTTTTGCCATAAGTAGAGATCACGTTAAGTGGATTGATTGGATGCCTAACACCTTCCCAATCGATAACCGAAGCCCCTACCCAAGAGCCTTTGGCGTAGACCAAATTCAGAGTCATATTTGTGGCACTTTGGTGCTTATAAAAATGATCTAGGTTTCCCGAGACACCAAAAGCTCTGGGTGGTGACTCTATATTTTTTATTAGCGAGTTAATCATCGCGACGAGATCGTAAAAAAATTCCATGGTTGCACAGGGATGTTGGCTGGAGTCTCGAATCTTCATGCATTTCTGCTGTAGTGGTGTCTGGCGACTATTACATAGCGAGCAATTCGGGAATAGGGCTCTTTACATTAGAGATGGAACACGATCGAGCTTTCTTCCTTTTCATCATATGGCATGGCAAGTGTTGTTTGAGCTTTTCGGATAGTGATGTTTGCGATGGGATGTTGGTTGAGCATAGTTAGAGATGGGACTTTCAGAAAGTTTGACTCCATGTGCGGTTTCGTGACAGGGGTTTTCGGGTGGTGTGATTAGTGTTGGGGTTGTAGGACCACATGAGATTGTTGTGTCGCGATGGGGCATGTTCATGGCGAGAACAAGTCGTAGTTACATCGCAAGGGGATATATTGATGAATGTGTGTCGAGGTTGTGTCTGAATGTTATGGGGCGTTGTTTGTGATGGGATGCTGGTAGGATATTTGCATGATAGGTGCGTCTTGTATCTTTCTTTGGAAGATCTTTGGTTATGTAAGATCATGTTGTGGTTGCACCGTGAGTGGCTTCATCTTTGGCTTCTCACGAGAGGTTGTGTGGTGGCATGATTGATTTATCGTGATGGGACGTGCGTGACGGGGTTATGTAATGGGGTTCTCCATCTCTTGTGGGATCGTGATGGGAGAGGGGTAAGCAGGTGTGTCATTATTTCTGAGCAGCGTGTGTGGCCATGCAATGGGATAGGGGAATTTTGATCGAGATGGGGTGGAAAGGTGTGAGGGTGTAGATTCTATTCAAAGTCAGATATTGTGCACCTATTTTAGGCCACTCAATATGATCGCGAGCCTATTTCCGGGCATGCGATCGCAGGTTTGAAGGGTTGTTTGCACGTGTGTGAGTGTGCAGGTGATTGAATTATGTGTTCCAACACTTGCGCGTGATTGTCACCAAGGCATTGCGCGGGGGACCTTTCATATTGTGCGGCTGTTGGAGTGCTTGCCTTCCCTCAAATTAGGGTCTAAATTCACTAATAAAACTTTACAGAACACACTCGCACGGACCTGCAAGTAATCAGGGTCTGTTGTAGCAAGTTTTACAAAGATGGTGAGTAAGGGGATGTCCACAGGGAGGTTGGTTTAGAAATGTGATAAATCTCTAGATCTATATGAGATCTGGCACCCTAACTAGTGCTACGTTAGCTAAAAGATAGGGGAGAGGTTTAAAATCGATTGTCACTTAAGCTAAGCTAAAATTAAACATAGACTAACATAGATCGAGTTTGGGAACTTAGATCTTGCAGGGGAAAAGAGTAAAAAGTAGAAAATGGAGAAGAGTAGCTTGGAGATTGGTCTTCACTGAAATCAGATTCAATTAATCATGCTATAGAGGTTTAGAGCACATAATTCCCTCAACTGGCTATAAGCACAGCTGCAGGGTAGAAAGCTCCACACCAAATTGCAAGATCCACCTGGTCTTAAGGCTATGATCTGTCCACTTTAATGGTCACAGACCATCCTATAGACTTTATCTGATCCATGGATTTGCAACAGACGAATCCAATTGGAGCCTGAGCTTGGACTAATCTTAAGGTTATGATCTATCCACTTTAATGGTCACAGACCATCCTAGGGATCTCCAAAGCTAAAGCATCAATTACAACAATTAAAACCACTACAGATGCTGTAATTCTCAGGTCATAGACTCATGGAATCACAGGAGTATCAGATCTAGGGAGATCATGTGGTATCCAAGAGGCCTACCAGTTAAGTGGGTGAGCTGAACTACAGACTCCTCTACACAAATCCAATTGATCACCAAATGAAACCAAAGGAACTTTAGATCTAATTAAAGCATTAAAAACAGCATTTGCATTACAATTAGAATCATTCTACAATGGAAATACTCTCAGATATGTAGTCTGTGCAGCTGGGAACCCACAATAAAAATCTTAACCTTACCCAATTACAGATCTAACCTAACTCCATGCTACTCCAGGGGAATTAGGCAATCATTGTTGGGCTAAAGGAGGGAAAATAGAATTGCTCTACAAGCTCTAATCTCCAGAATTTGGCTTAGATCTCGATCCCCCTTCATTGCAATTGGGGGTCTCTATATATAGCTTTCTCCTATGTTTTTCTCACCAAAAATCCCTTCTAGAAGGTCCTCAGAGTTTGTTAGAGTTATGTTAGAGCACGTGGGTCGGTTAGGATTTCCTAGGGTGGAATCATCGTGCTGGTCACCAAGTGCCTCACGTTGCATGCAGCAGGTCACCAAGTCACAGCGTGTGCGCAGCTGAATTTCTGAGAAGTTCTGCACATGATTTCAACAGGTTAGGAAGCTTTCGACAGGTTCAAATAGAGCTTTTTGGTCCTTTTGCTAGGTTCTTAGATCTCTTCAATAGGTTCCGATCTGCATGTAATTATTTCGATAGGGTTGCTTTCACTCCTATCGAAAGGCTCAAGAACCCTTCGATAGGTTCTGTTCCAGCGTCTTCATCTCGATAGGTTTAGGAAAACATTCGATAGGTTCCCTTTACACCTCAGGTAGGTTTTCGACAAGATGATTTCTTCCTTCCTTTCAGCTGCTCGATAGGTTCTTGGATCCTGCCGAACTCCTCAATGCACACGAATCTATCCTTCTTCTACCTTTAGATCCTATCAAAATCTTCTCAACTGCATGAATTCCTTCTTTCTTTGCTTTCAACTCGTATTGAAGTCTTCAGGTGACCATTCGATAGGATGTTTTCAGCCTATTTTCACTTCCTTCACCTTGCCCTGCTGTAGCCACGCGCTCGAAGGGTCCAGTGATGTGCTACCCTTTGGTGTGCTATTGCTAGGTTTGTCCTGTGCTGAGAGATGGCCCCTTTTTGGGCATTCTTGAGTAGTTTTCTACATTAGTGTCCTCTTTTATTACTGTCTACAAAATGCACTCGACAGAGGCTTATTAGTGTGCTCACAGTTCTATCAATGGTCAGGTTCAAGGGTGAAAAGTGGCATTTTTCACCACTTAACACATACTTACCTTCCCTTGGCGTGTAGCATAAAAATAGTTATTTATCACTGATTTGCTCTAATGCGATTGTTTCATGTTGCCCCAGAATGTTCGGTGACGAAGAATATGTGCCTAAGGAGGGCCAAGAGGGGGGGCTGAGGTGGTTTATGGCCTGCAGGGGGAGCAGTTCTTTACGGTAGATTGCAAGGCAGGTCCCTGGCTCGAGATGCAAGGTGAGGCTACCCGAGTTGGCCTTCTCAACCAACAGTACATTCACATCTCAAATTTTGGCATAGCGGGCAAGGTAAAAGATAGGTTCAGTTCCTCTTTTCTTTATGCAACTTTTCTTTATTTCCGAGATATGATGCATTTTTCTTTCTTTTTTACACAGGACCTGCCCCTTATTGTATTCCGTAGGGGGTGGTTGGATTTTCATGATTTCTACCGCTATGTTCCCCCTGTGGTGATGTTTCTACTAGGGCAGGTGGGCTTTCGGGAGTTCCTGCCTTGCCCCCCTTTGAGGCTCGATGCCGCGTACTTGAAGGCATTGATAGAGCGATTCCGCCCTGAGACTATGACCTTCCACATGCCCTATGCCGAGATGGAGCTGACGCTCGTAGATTGGGTGATGATTACTGACATTAGGGTGAGGGGCATACCGATAGCCAGTCTCACTATGCGGAGCAAAGATGACATCATCCGATTGATAGGGGCGTATCCCCCTCGTGGGCAGATGCATGGCACCGAGGTTAAGATGGGGTGGCTATCTGGGCTCTATACGGCTGATGAGTTTGTCAATCTGGGCTAGCCAGATAGGGTGCTTTACATTATGCTTGAGCGGGTGATCATCCTGGCCCGCATCACTCTGCTACTCCTGCTGGGTAAGACCCTCTTTACCAATGCGAGTGACAGTCGAGTTTGCCTGGCGTTGCTGAGTATTATGGACAACTATCTTGACGTCCATAGGTACGACTGAGGCTGGGGTGGGTACGTGTGGTTGATGTATGGAGTGGCCCGAGCATCCATTGAGGAGGACAAATTTGTTGTCGGCTTTTGGGTGGCATTGGAGGTAATCCCTAACTCTTTTGCTTTCGTCAGTTTTATTTGAATGGTCTTTTAAGCTACTGACTTGTTCTTTTGTGCACTGCTCCTCTCAAGTATGAGGGTAACATCACTTTCATCCTGGGCTCCCGCTTATTCATTCCGATGCATATACCTACCCCCTCCTCAGCAACTAGAACCAATCCCGACGCCGTGACATGGGCATGAAGCACCTAGAGATGGGCCTGAGGTCCCAACTCAGCCTGATGGTCCCTGAGCAGGTAACGCCCTTTTCAATTTTGTTTATTCCAATTCAGACATCATCCTTGATTTATTATGCTACATGTCTAACTGTTTGGCCACCTTTGGACAGATCCTTCACGAACCATACCTCACCTCCATTTTCTGAGACCGGGCAGCTGTAGGTCCATCACGCATATTCAACAACTGCCACATTGTTTTCTTCTATGAGGCATGGGCTAGTGCTACTATCTAACGGAGTGGGTGGTGCACCAGTATCAGGGCTATCATGCCACCCGCAGATGTTTTAGATCCCACTGGTAGCATTGAGGAGCACACTATGGCCTTCCTCCATAATGGGTTCCCTATTAATGCCCTTCTCATGCCCAAGGATTATCATATATGGTACGAGTGCTGGCCGTATCATTTCATCTTATCGCGCTTCGTCCCTAGCACCAAATTCCTTGCTTTCGGTGACCCGAGCGCTCAGGTAGTTCTCCCTTCTTTTTTAGATTAGTACCCTTTCTGTCTTAATTCAGTTTTTATTTTTACAGAGAGGATTTCTATTTTGTTCACAGTTTGCTCAAGGGGATGACTCGGATAATGAAGGTGGGGCGGTAGCAGGTACCGCTGATACTTTGGGGGCAGCTCCCTCAGGTGCTGGCCCTTCAGGTGCGGGTCCCTCGAGTGAGGGTTCTTCAGGAGCTGATCCGTCGGGTACCTCTCATGTGGGTGCTCCTGGTGATGGTCCACCTATGGCCTATGGGACTTTTTGATGCCTTGACGATAGCTTTCTCTCAGACCTGTATGTTGATGTGGATAAGCAGGCACGCATCTCCACTGAAGCGGCCCAGGTCACTCCTCCTGAGGTGATTCCAGGGGTAAGCCCTCTTACGACCATTCTTCCTTTGTCTCAGCTTCATTTATAAATGCATGTCTTGTAATTTCCCTAGTTACTGACATCCTATCCCTCTGAATGCATAACTTTGACTCAGCTATGGAGTATACGGTGTATCATCATAACATTACAGAGCTTCGGGACGTGGAGGCGGTGAGTATTCTGCTGCTCCGCTTTTCTCATCATCCTTCATTCCTCAATTGATCATAATTTTTTATTTGGATTTTAACTTACAGCGCGCACATGCTAAGGAGTCGCGATCTTTGCTTAGCAGGATTTCGCAGGCGTGGTCTCGTGGAGGAGACATGTGGACCTTCCAAAGCTCCTCACATCGGCCAAAGAAGTTAAAGGGAGCCAACAAGGATTAGGCCCTAGTTTCTGCATTTTGAACAATTCAAACATTTAGCTCATTTTTGGGATAATTTTGGGATGTTTAAACAGATTATGATGGATGATTGTATGTTTACTTAGATGTTTTTTTTTGCTGGGGAACATTTGACGCTATTCCTTTGATTGCATGTTATCCCTTCCTTGCATACATCTGACTGCTTGTAGGATGGTTTTGACAATTGCTCATAAACATGGTCCTCAAGGTCGCATGCCTTGGTGCAGGTTTCTCCTGTACAAAAGGTCAAATCTTTTCACTATTAGGTGACTTTTTTGTTTGTGATTATTTCTTTGAAGCATAAAATAGGTGATCAGGCTAATTGGCAAAGGGGGCCAGCAAAGGCCCACAAAAAATCCCAAAAAATTAGAGAAATGGCATGGAGGGGGGATTTGTGTTGGCGCAACTATTAGTTGCGCCAGTTTTGGCCTGGGGAGCTGTGGGGCATTATATGCCTGAGACAGTCGAAATTCTCCTTCTTTTCTTTTTGACTTGGACGTTTTGACTGATTTTTCCTCTCCTTGCTTTCCTAAGGGCGGGTCCATAAACATGCATTGAATTTTTTATTCTTGAAAGATCTTTGTACGTCTATGGACTCGCTTTCCAATCCTCCCTTACATGAAGGGTTTGGAACCAATTTACCCCTTTCTTTGGGCTTGGGACCCAATTTTCTCAAAAGTTGGCATGGGAGCTTGAATGAGAGTGAACTCGCCAAACTTGAGCCCCTCTTTCTTGAGGTTCCTCTATGGTTGGACCTACTTCACGCGACATCCACTTTTTGGGATATAAATGCTCATGTGTTCCGTTTTGGGAAGTGGGAGCTAACTTCCACCCTTAAGGAACTATCCAACTTGTTTGGCTTAAAGCTTCACAGGGACCTCGCAAGAGTCACACCGAATTCGGGCTACTCTAAATTCGTCCACCTTACCCTCAATTTGAAGAAATTTGAGTATGATAAAAGTTTCATTGGGGGGCCCACAAGGTGTTCAATCAAATTCCTAAAAGAGCTTTTCAATGATAAAAGTCTTCGAAAATTACCGGTTGGGAATATCTTCAATGCAAAAGCCTTTGCTCTCAGTCTTGTTTCAGAAGTCCTTTTCTTTACTAGGGGAGAGAGCTTCTCTCTGGCTCTTTGTGACGTTTTGACTGAGTTGGTAGAGGGCCGATAAGTGATGCACTTGGTCCTTGCTGAATTATACTGATGCCTTGATGCATTAGCTCTAGGCAAGGTGGAGAGCCTCAAGGGATGTCCTTTACAGCTCCAGGACTGATTAGGTGAGCATCTCACAATCTTGGGACCCGTGCCATATTTTTACATCGCTCGAGGTGGGGTGGCTTGATGCTTTTTGGGTAGGTGTTGTTGAGAACTGGAAAATACCATTTTTCACCCCTCAACCTGAGTCTTGATAGACCTTTGAGAGAACTAAATAAGTATTCTAAGTGCTTGTGTTTCAGCTAACAATCAAGACAGGCTTAACCATAAAAGCAGCTTAAAAGTGCCAAAAAGATGATAATCCATGTCGATCCAAAGGAAGAAAGAGAAGGAACAACCTCACTAGCTATTAAAAGGTCTGAACTGAAGAGGCAAAGACCTGGTCTCAACCCAGAAAAGAAGTATGGAGCAATTCGAACAGAAAATTGCACTACAGAGTACTTTTCGCAAAGAACCTGAACTGTTCGAAAAGAACCTGAACTCTGCCAAAAGAACTAAAAACTCCAGCTTAGTCAAGAGCACCCTAACTCTTCAAGAGATGATTGACCTTTTCAAAATAAGAGAACTCCATTCAATGTAACCGTAACGCGAAAAGAGCTTCAGGAGTTACAACACCTTGCGAAAAGTCCCCTAAACTATGCGAAAAGGTATTCTGGAGATTCTCTGCTTTTGCAAGGGCAATTCAGTAATCTTTTTCACGCATCCCAATGCATTTAAAAACCTAGGGACATTCCAAAAGATTCTAAGCATGAAGCGAAGGCATATTCCGCCCCATGTGAGCACCGAGAGATGAAATAACTTAGCAGGAACTTCTACAAACTCTAACAAACTTTCAAAATGCATAACAGAATTGATGCTTTTGTCGCCTGATTGGCTGAACCAGATCAAGCAATTTTGATTGGCCAGAACAGATTTGGATCCTTGTGCTCGACTACCATTGGTCGATACAGATCTGAGCACTTCTGATTGGTTGATACACATCTGAGCTGGACTTAGGGAAAACTATAAATAGACGAACCATTTGCCCAATTTGGGCATCCAAATTTTGAGTTTCATTCCTATTCCCCCATTTCCAAATCAGATAGTTTGTCTGAAATCCCTGTAATAGCCTCACTTTTACTTGCAATTGAGAGTTGGGAGATACTTCTGTAATTCAAAAGAGAGTTGTATTCAAGACTACAAATCTGAGAGTTGTTTAAGCTGTGCTCTGTAATTGTAATGGTGAATTTGAAAAGGTTGCTGTAAATCGTACATTTTCAATTGGACTCATGTTAAGGGTTCCCTCTGATCTCCTTATTGCATTAGACTCCTTTAGATTTACTGTTTTTCATGCAATTTCCCTTGATTCATTAATCCTGTGAGAATTAGTGTTTGTAACCTAATCTCTCATGGCATTTGTAGTGATGCTTCCTATTCTAAATTAAGGCTTTGGATTTAAGACTATTGGATGGTCTGTGGCCATTGAAGTGGACAGACCATAGCCATAAGCCTAAACCTAATCCTTGAGTTAGATTTATTTCTCTTACATCTGTGCTTGTAGCTAGATGAAGATTGGATCATCTCTCAGTTGATTTGCAGTCATTCTCATTGTATTTCAAGGACCAAATCAAAGTTAGATATTATTTCTCCATTTGTTATAAGTTTACATCAAAATTCCCCAACTCAGATCTGGATCATTTAGTTTAACTTTTACTTTTATCATTTAGTTAATGTGACAAATTCAACCTCCCATCTTATGTGCTTTCTAGATAGGATAAGAGGCCAGATCTGGTAGCTCAGATATGGAGGTTTATCTTGCATTTTAAACAAATTCTCTGTGGATGATCTTTTACTCACTTACATTTAAAACTTGCTACAATTGGCCCTGATCTTGCAGGCTAATTCACTTCTCTCTGTGCTGATATTTCTTTACTCTTTTTAATGTTCTAGATTCATTATAACTTAGCACTTGCAAACCTGTTTTCAAAACACAAATAAATCAAGCACACTTAGAAGACAACAACAAGTTTTTGGCACCATTGCCGGGGAATTTATTCTAAAATAGGTAGACCTAAGTTTTCAATTTTATTTTTATATCAATACTAAACTATTCTATTGTTTATACCTGTGCAGTTATTCATATCCAATTTTTGAAGAAGGGAAACTACTTAAAAAGGAATTCTGAAGGTTTGCTGTGAATAATCAGATTTTTTGTTCTGAGTTGTATGTTTGGTAGGAGGACTCTTAGCCCTGAGATTGTCCCACTGAATTTAGAAGTTGAAAGGCTACTACGAACTAAACAAACAACACAGAATTCTGCTACTATGGGTGAAGATCCTCGACTTTTGAGGGATTACTTTGCACCTGGTGCTTATAATTCTCCCTTTTGCATTCAATTTCCTACTGTTGAAGGAAATTATGAGATCAAATCATCAACCATCCAAATGCTTCCTTCCTTCCATGGGTTGAGTAAGGAAGATCCATACAAACATGTGGATGAATTCTTGGCTCTTTGCACCACATTCAATATAGCTGGACTTGGTCCAGAAGCAACCAACCTTAGGCTCTTTCCTTTTTCATTAAAGGACAAAGCTAGAGCATGGTTATCTATGTTAGCACCAAATAGTATCACTTCTTGGAATGATTTGCAGTGTCAATTTTTAGCCAAATACTTCCCAATGTCTAAAACAAGCCAATTGAGACAAACTATCATTTCTTTCTCACAAAACTCAACTGAAACTTTCCATGACGCATGGGAAAGATTTAAGGAACTTTTAAGGCAATGTCCTCATCATCAAATTCCCAGATGGCAGCTGGTTCAAAGCTTCTATCAAGGAATTGATCAAAAAGGCAAAAATATGGTGGATGCCTCCTGTGGAGGCACTTACTTGCAAAAAATAGTTGAGGAGGTCTAGGATTTATTTGAAGTAATTGGTGAAAATTCAACTCAACAGGAATCTTTGTCAAGAGATATTGAGAATCCTGCTAGGTTGAACACTCAGCAAATCACCAAAGGAAAGATTTATGAGGTGAATGAGTTGGAAAGAAAGATGGACAATTTAACCACAAAGTTTGATCGATTGATGGACTCACTTAAAAATCCAATGGTTGCAAGAGTAGAGGAGGCATGTCTGATATGCTAGTCCCTTATTCATTCAATTGACCAATGTCCTGCTGCACCACAGTTCCCAGATTTAGTGGTGGAACAAGCTCATGTTGCTCAATCATTTGGACAGATGCAGTCAAATGAATATCCATGGAGAGGGCACCCCAATTTGAGGTGGAGCCAAGGGAATTATCAATCACAACAGCAGCAGCAACCAAAGAACCAAATGCCTTTCAAAACTGCACAGCCTTATCAGCAGAATTTTTATGCTAAGCCAAATTTTCAGTAGCCCATTCCACAACAACCTGTGCAGCAATCTGCCCCAATTCAAATCCCTTCCAGGTCCCCTTCTTTTGAAGATCAAGTCCTAAATTCACTCCAGAATTTAGGATCTTTAACTCAGAATGTGAATTTTCACAGCCAGAGCATAAAGAAGATTGAAGAAATATTGGGACAGCTTTCAAATACTTTGGCCAAAAGAGAGGAAGGAAAGTTACCCAGCCAACCTTTGAACAATCCCAAAGGACAGTTCATGGTTGGAGAAGTTTCTATTTCACATGAAGAAGTAAAAATTGTCACAACTTTGAGAAGTGGAAGAATTATAAATAACAAATTGGGTATTGAAGAAGAAAAAAATGAGGAAAATGATAAAGATATGCAGCAAGAGCAGAATAATGATAGCAGTAGATGTACCTCGTAAAAAATCAAACAAATGAAAAACAAAAAATTCAAAAAAATTCTGAAAATGCTTTCAAAGCTGTAGATGAAGGACTAGTTCCTCATTTGCCATTTCCTCATGCAATGAAATCTGTATCCCCTTTTGATAAAGGGAACACAAAAATAGATGAAATGATGGAGATTTTCAAGCAAGTCAAGATAAATCTACCTTTGCTTGAGGCAATCAAACAAATTCCAGCATATGCAAAATTTTTGAAAGATGTTTGCACTCACAAAAGACAGTCTAGGATACAGTTATCCAAGAAGGTCTTTGTTGTGGAAAGAGTTAATCAGGTGTTGTCCATTACCACACCTCCTAAACTTCAAGATCCTGGAATCCCCACAATCCCTTGCATTATTGGGGAACATACCATTGAAAAGGCTTTATTAGATCTAGGTGCTAGTGTCAACCTACTTCCATATTCTGTATATGATAAACTAGGTTTGGGAGAATTGAAACCCACTCGTGTGGTGTTACAACTAGCAGACAGATCTGAAAGGAAGCCAGTTGGGATGATTGAAGATGTATTGGTGGGAGTAGATAAATTTTTCTATCCTGCTGCTGATTTTCTAGTTTTGGACATGGAACCTACCAAAAGCAAAACTTCCATACCTGTAATTTTGGGAAGACCATTCCTGGCTACAGCAAATGCTTGCATTCAATGTAGGTCTGGTATTATGGAAGTCTCTTTTGGAAACATGAAGGTAAAATTAAATGTTTATAATGTAGTCACACAGCCTCAATTCAGCTCTGAGGAATGTTTTCATGTTGATCTATTGGATGAACTGGTAGAAGGGACTTTACAACAATTTTTGCAGTGTGAAGATTTCACCACAGATTCTAAAGATGCTTGGAGAATTTCTGAGGAAGAAACAGTTTGTATCTCAAAGTCTGAGGAAGTAAATGTTGTGCAAGGAACTCATAATCAATCAACAAGTCTCTCTTCTTGGAAACCTGCTACTCTTCCCCTTCCACAAATAGCTAAGGTACCTTTGTTACCTTCTTTTCTCAAATTTCACCGATTTAGAACTACAATACTGAAAATTTGAAATATGTGTTTTTAGGAGATCATAAATCATTGCCTGTAATTATTTCTTCCTCCCTCACAAAGGATCAGGAGGAAGAGCTGTTGATTGTTTTGAAAGAACATAGAAGGGCAATTGGTTGGACTATTACTGATTTGGGAGGAATCAGTCCAGCTGTTTGCATGCACAAAATTCATTTGGAAGAAGATGCAAAGCCTTCTAGGGAAATGCAAAGGAGGCTGAACCCTCATATGCAAGAAGTGGTCATGAAAGAGGTTGTGAAGTTGTTGGGTGGCACCTACACAGTTGGTACCTAAGAAATCTGGGATCACTGTTATAACCTCAGATTCTGGTGAGCTTATGTCAACCAGACAAACAACTGGGTGGAGGGTCTGTATTGATTACAGAAAATTAAATTCAATGACCAGAAAAGACCATTTCCCTCTCCCATTCATTAATCAGATTTTAGATAAGCTAGCAGGAAAAGCTTATTACTGTTTTCTTGATGGTTACTCTGGTTACAACCAGATTCCTGTGTACCCACAAGATCAGGAAAAGATCACATTCACTTGCCCTTTTGGCACTTTTGCCTATAGGAGAATGCCTTTTGGTCTTTGTAATGCCCCTGCTACCTTTCAAAGATGCATGTATTCCATTTTCTCTGATATGATTGACCAATTTATGGAGATTTTTATGGATGATTTTTCAATCTATGGAGACAGTTTTTCCAAGTGTTTACATCATCTCAAATTGGTGTTACAGAGATGTGAAGAAACCAATCTAGTTTTGAGCTGGGAAAAGAGCCATTTCATGGTCACCCAAGGCATTGTCCTTGGCCATGTTGTTTCCCACAAGGGCATTGAGGTGGACAAAGCAAAAATTAATTTAATTGCACATTTAACACCTCCCAAAACTGTTAAACAAATCAGAAGTTTTTTGGGACATGCTGGATTTTACAGAAGGTTCATTAAGGACTTTAGTAAAATAATCAAGCCTCTTTGTCATTTGTTGTGCCAAGATATCTCTTTTGTTTTCAATAATGAATGCATGAAGGCATTTGAATTCTTAAAAAACTGTTTGATTTCAGCTCCAATATTGCAGTCTTCAGATTATTCACTACCTTTTGAATTGATGTGTGATGCATCAGATTATGCTTTGGGAGCTGTCCTTGGACAGAGAAAGGAAAAGCTGCCTCATGTCATAGCTTATGCCAGTAGATCAATGATTGATGCACAGGTCAATTACACAACAACTGAGAAGGAGCTGCAGGCAATTGTTTTTACTTTAGAGAAATTCAGGTCATATGTCTTGGGTTCACAAATAGTGGTGTTCACTGACCACTCTGCCTTGAAATACCTTCTATCTAAGAAGGACACCAAACCAAGATTAATCAGGTGGATTCTCCTATTACGGGAATTTGATTTACAGATCAAAGATAAAAAAGGTGTGGAGAATGTGGTGGCTGATCACCTATCTAGAATTTTAACTGCTGAGATTGATAAGCTGCCTATCAATGAATCTTTCCCTGATGAGCAACTTTTTGCTATTAGTGTACACACTCCTTGGTTTGCAAACATAGTCAACTTTTTGGCTACTGGAAGAATTCCTCAACATTGGAATAAAATGGATAAAGATCTTTTCTTCACAAAGGTTAAACATTTCATCTGGGAAGATCCTTATCTGTTTAAGAGTTGTGCGGACCAAATAATAAGAAGATGTGTCCCTGACCAAGAATTTCATAGAATACTTTCTATGTGTCATGAACAGGCCTGTGGAGGTCATTTTAGTGGAAACAAAACTGCTGCAAAGGTTTTGCAGTGTGGATTTTATTGGCCTACACTTTTCAAAGATGCTCTGCAGCACTTTAAGTCTTGCTAGAACTGCCAGAAATTGGGCAGCATTTCCAAGAGAAACTCAATGCCTTTACAGCCTATTTTGGTAGTTGAGTTGTTTGATGTTTGGGGGATAGACTTCATGGGTCCCTTTCATCCTTCCAATGGGTATAATTTCATTTTAGTAGCTGTGGATTATGTATCCAAATGGATTGAAGCCACAGCCACTAAAAACAATGACCACAAAGTGGTTCTTAAATTTCTAAAGGATCACATTTTTTCCAGGTTTGGTTTTCCGAGAGCTATTATCAGTGATGGGGGAAGCCATTTTTATAATAAACATTTTGAAACTCTATTGAAAAAATACTCTGTGACTCATAGAGTAGCCACTCCATATCATCCACAAACCAGTGGACAAGTGGAGATTTCCAATAGAGAAATCAAACATATACTGGAAAAGACTGTGAAGAAGGACAGAAAGGATTGGTCCTTTAAGCTGAATGATGCATTGTGGGCATATAGGACAGCCTATAAAACCCAATTGGCATGTCCCCATTCAGGCTGGTCTATGGCAAAACATGCCATTTACCAGTGGAGTTAGAATATAAAGCCTTTTGGGCCATTAAAATATTGAACATGGATCTAACTAATGTTGGTAATCACAGGAAACTGCAATTTGCTGAGTTGGAGGAGCTGAGAATGAATGCATACACAAATTCAAGAGTTTACAAAGAGAAAGTCAAAGCCTTCCATGATAAAAATTTGTTGAGAAAAGAGTTCACACCTGGCTCTAAGGTATGGTTATTTAACTCAAAACTTAAGTTTTTTCCTAGAAAGCTGAGATCCAGATGGGAAGGGCCATATACTGTCATTTAGGCAGCTCCTTCTGGAGCTGTTGACATCCTAGATCCAAGTAATGGAAGAATCTTGAAAGTAAATGGTCAGAGGCTCAAACCATGCATTGAAAATACCTGTGAGCCCTGTCGCCATCTATCATCAAGAGCCTCCCCAAATCTGATGGTATACAACTCTACAATATGCTTTTATTTCATAGTTTTTGCTTAGTTTCTTTTTCTCTGTTCTTATTCATGATTTGTCTCTTTTCGCATGGTTTAAATATGTGAAAAGTTAAGTCGCAAAGTAAAAATTATCTTTTCGCAAAGTTCAATTTACTTTTCGAAAAGAATCTGGATTTGTAATGAACTGCTCGAAAGCAAGGATTTGCTTTTCGAATAGTTGGTTCTGAAGCTATTTTCTTTTCGAAATGATGTTTCTGAAGTCATTTTCTTTTCGAAAAGATGTTTCTGAAGCTATTAACTTTTCAAATGGTACTGATGCCATTCGCAGTTGTAAAAAGGTCTATTTTGGAGCTTTTCGAAAACTTAAAAAGGACTTTGCGAAATTAACTCTGAGCATATTTAAACCCTTTCGAAGTAAGGGTTTCATATTCGAAAGCTTTCTGAGAACGACTTGTTCCACAGAAACCCTATTTCTCTCTTTCCTTGCGTGATTTGAGAATCTAGCTACACTTCTCTTCACCTTTGTTCGATCATTTGAGCTTTCAGAGAAGGATTTTAGCTTCTGGTCTGGGGGATTTCAGCAAGCAACCAACACGTTCAATCAAAAACCCTAGATCTCGGTATTTCTCTGCGCATTCTCTCTGTTTATCATTTGAAAATTTTGATTTTGTGTCAGCATCTGTTGTGGGCATTTACATACATAAATTGAGAATGGGAAAAGCTGAAAAATCATTGGCTGCCATGTTCCCAAAATCCTCTGCTAAGAAAGCTAGCATACCTACCTCAAAAGGAAAAACCAAAACTTCAGCCAAAAGAAAACTATCAATGGATAAAGCGGATAGGATTGAGAAAGGGAAGAAAGTGAGACATGAGGAACCCATCCCTGCTGCTGCTAGTCCTGAGCCTGAGCTTCCTCCTCCGCCTATACATTTGGTACCAAATCCATTCATTGAAGCTCGAAACTAATTCTCGGTGATTGTGGATGAAAACTTTTTCGTCAACAAACCAGATTGTCTGCTATCTTTAAGATACATGAGAGAAGCCTCACTAAGCAATATCCTTACCCCTCTGCCAGAGAAAATTTACCGCGAATGGTGAAGTTATGGTACCAAAACCTGGTAAAAGTCACTGAAAAAGATGTTGATGTCCCTACCCTGGTTATCTTTATTGATGATTGCGATCTAACCACATTTGAAGACATAGGGAATGCTTTGGGATACCTTCCAATTTGATCCTTCTGGTCCATTGGCTGCACCAGAAGCAACCTCCTTTAGAGAAATGGCTGCACATTTAACCCAAGGAATTGTTGGCACTGGACAGTCCATAATGAGGAGAGACCTAGCACCCCAATTTTTATTGATGGATTCCATTTTGAGGGGAAGTTTTTATGTCACCGGCACGACCAAGAGAGGAGAACACCAATTCTAGAGGCTCTCTTTCATTTTTCTAAGGCGGTTTTCAATGCCCCTATGTTAATTTTTGAAGCCATGGCTGATATTAGTGCCAAGTTGAAAAAGGAGCAGAAATTAGCTGGACTCCCATTTGGTAGATTGATCACAGCCCTCCTCAGAGCCAAGTTTGACATTGATGACCAGGAGCCATTTAAAGTCATAGCTCCTCACAATTTTGCGAAAAAGGCTTGGACTACAAGCCAAGCCATGCTGAAAAGACTAAGAGAGGAAGGTGAACCTGCACCTGCACCTGCAGCTATTAATGAACCTGCCCCTGCAGCTCCCTTAGAACCGGTTTTGCCAGATCCTGAGGTGACCAGCTCTTTAGCTGCACCAATTCTTGATGCAGCTATGCCAGACCCTGTGGTGACCAGCTCTTTTGCTGCACCCATTCTTGAAGAAACTATCCTTCCCATGGTGACCTGCTCTTCAGCTGCACCAATTCTTGAGGAAGTTGACCTTTTATCCTCCTCACCTAGTCCAGCTCCTGCCACTTCACCTATCCCAGCTGTCCCATCTCCCATACCCACCATTATCCCAATTGCAGATTCCCCCTCTACACCAACCACTCCAACCATATTCACACCACCAATTTCTCCCACCAATGCCCAAGTTTTGGCTACAGATTTTATTGCCCAATCTCCCTGCACTCCTCTGCTCCAAAGCCCCTCAAATTAACCTGCTCATTCAGCCCACACACACAAGTATCCCACACACAGAACAGGCCTTTCACTATAGAGGCTTATTCCTCATTAATGGGATCTATTTTTGAAAATGTGGGGCTTGAACCTGTCCCTATACCTGACCCTCATCATTTTACTCACTTACCTACTTCTCCCTTCACAGCCATTTCACCCATTGCACCTCCACCATCCACTTGATGTACAGTCCACCCTATGCACCTCCCCACTCTCGAATCTATAAACCAAATACTTGCCTTCCTCCAATCCATCCAAGCCCAACTACAAATCAACACGAAAACCAGTCAGGACCAATGACCTTCTCAAACCTTAGCCTCCACATCCCACACAACTACCATTACCATCGCCACTCTGTTGATGCCCATGCTACCCAAACTGAACCAGAGGTAGTATTGGTTGATCTGCCCACCCCCACCACTATTGCCTATGCTACCCAAACTGAACCAGAAGTACCTCTGGTTGAGTCCCCTTCACCTCTCCTCACTTTCTCTAATCAAGCCAGTCAGACCGACCCTGAAATCATCCTTCTGGACACTTCTTCTCCCACTCCCACAGCTGGGATACCTTTGGTCCCCTACCATTCCATTCCCCTTCCCAGATTTGCCACCCTCAGAAGAGCCATGGAAGAAAATCCATATATCTGTAGAGATGTTCTCAAGGGGTTAGCTGATTTACAAGCCTACATTAGAACCCCTTATGAAAACCAGATTCAAAAATTGGAGTTATTCATAAAATTTGAGAAAGAGAAAATGAAGGACCTGCTGGGTCAAACCTTTCAGATGGTTCGGAGTGAGCAGCAAAAGGTGACCATGTTGCAAGCACAGCTTGACCAGGAAAAACTGAAGACCACTAGACTTGGCAAGTACATTGGCCTCACCAAAAAGATCAAATCAGAGGAATACACTGAGCTGCAAAACACAATCCAGGAGAAAGCTAAATCAAGTTCAGACTCCAATCGATTCTAGTTCGACTCACAGATGACTCGATTCAAGCCCATTGAACCAACTTATGATACAGATTTTGACCCTAGTTATTAAAACACTTTGTACTTATCTGTGCTATGAGTTTGTAATATAAATTCTGGTTTTCTTGTGAAATTCTGTACATGCATTACATGCATCCTCTTGTCATCATGATTTTTTTTCTTGCTTGTTTCTCTTCTTTGCTTTGGACCAGTGTGGACCCTGCTCCCCTTTGGTTTGGGGTGTGACAAAAATGTCAATAATCAATAATTGAGTTAACATCAGTACAGCTTATGATCAGTGGAATGTTTGAAAATGAAGTAATTTCACACCTGCTGTTTTGAAAAAAAATGAAGAAGTTAAAAAACTTTTTGAAATTAATTTCTAGTGTAATTCTAATACTTTCATGAAGTGAATGTCAGGAAATTTCCAAAAGAAAATTGATGTTCTAGTAAACCTAAAAGAGGAAAAGTGATGATATACCTCAGAATTTGATAAAAACCACACCCAGTGAGGTTTGGGCTGAAAAGGTATTCTTTGGAGGTATGAATTGGCAATTTTTACCTTTTGGGATGATTGAACACCTTACTTGCACTAGAAGTTACACATATCCAAATTGAAATAATTTGATAGCACTCGTGATATTAAAGACATGATGTAAGGCCTCCTTTTGGACAGTTTGAACCTTACAAAGCCCCACCTTTTGAAACTGCCCTTGACACACACCATTTGAGCTTTACAAATCTAAGATTTCTTTGAAACCTCATCTAATAACCTCATCAACTTCATTTAGCCTAACCCTCACTCTGAGAAGTCAGCAGATAAAGGGAAGGAAGCTGAAGAAAGGAGAATTGAGTAACAGTTTGACAACAAAAGAAGAATAAAAATTGAAGGCAATGATGTATCAGCAGAAGAAATGTGGCATTCCAGTCAATGCTAATTTGGAAAAAAAAAAAAATTTTAAAAATGAGAAAAATAAAAAGAGAGAAGGCATTTCATTGGAAGTTTGAAAAGGAAAGAGAAAAAGATGGCCACTTTGGCTCTGGAAATTCAAAGAAGAAGATGAAAATATGCTGAATTAAAGAAGGTTTGTGTATCACCTCCTTACCTTGACTGACTTCTCAATTTTGAACACCATTCCACCCCTTTATTCTTGAGAAATTTCACCCATAAGCCACATTACAACCCCAGTAAGTCCTTACTGATCAATGATGGATTGAGCTGTCACATGGAGATAAGAATTTGTGTAATCTATGGTGAAAAGAGCAGTGAATTCTGAACTAAAAGCAATGCCTATGCTCATGCTTACAGTCCTATTTGAGGGTTGTAACTGCTCTTGAGCCGTGTGAAATAGTACAACCCTCTTACTTGCATGTTGAGTGAAAATCCTGGTGAGAGTTGGGTTTGAAATCAACTCATTGGGCTAACATCAAAGCTGGATTCCTAAATAGAAGGCAAGTTGTTCATTAATTTTTCTTGTAAATAACCATTGACATAAATTGACTGAGTGGTAACAAGAATTACAGCAGAATTTTAGTTTTGAACTGATGTTTTTCTTGAAAATCTTCTTACAACATGACTGATGCAGGTGTGAATAAACAGATTGGATGAAAGTTATTTATGTAATGCGATGATCTTAACTAATTTATTGAAGAAGTTTGTGGGTACCTTCACTGAAAACCCTCAGGAGACTTCACTCCTCCACTAGGGATCACCTAGGGGTTTAAAAGGCTTGTTGCATATGCTAAATGCAACTGTGCTCGCTACAAAAGTGGCTGTTTACTTTGTTTTTAATTTTGTCTTTGCTCAGGGACTAGCAAAGCATAGGTTTGGGGGTGTGGCGAGAATTGGAAAATACCATTTTTCACCCCTCAACCTGAGTCTTGATAGACCTTTGAGAGAACTAAATAAGTGTTCTAAGTGCTTGTGTTTCAGCTAACAATAAAGACAGGGTTAACCATAAAAGCAGCTTAAAAGTGCCAAAAAGATGATAATCCATGTCGATCCAAAGGAAGAAAGAGAAGGAACAACCTCACTAGCTGTTAAAAGGTCTGAACTGAAGAGGCAAAGACCTGGTCTCAACCCAGAAAAGAAGTATGGAGCAATTCGAACAGAAAATTGCACTACAGAGTACTTTTCGCAAAGAACCTGAACTGTTCGAAAAGAACCTGAACTCTGCCAAAAGAACTAAAAACTCCAGGCTTAGCTTTCGAAGAGCACCTGAACTCTTCGAAGAGATGATTGACCTTTTCGAAAATAAGAGAACTCCATTCGAACAGAACCAGAACGTTGCGAAAAGAGCTTCAGGAGTTACAACACCTTGCGAAAAGTCCCCTAAACTATGCGAAAAGGTATTCTGGAGATTCTCTGCTTTTGCAAGGGCAATTCAGTAATCTTTTTCACACGTCCTAATGTATTTAAAAACCTAGGGACATTCCAGAAGATTCTAAGCATGAAGCGAAGGCATATTCCGCCCCATGTGAGCACCCAGAGATGAAATAACTTGGCGGGAACTTCTAGAAACTCTAACAAACTTTCAAAATGCATAACGTAATTGATGCTTTTATCGCCTGATTGGCTGAACCAGATCGAGCAATTCTGATTGGCCAGAACAGATCTGGATCCTTGTGCTCGACTACCATTGGTCGATACAGATCTGAGCACTTCTGATTGGTTGATACACATCTGAGCTGGACTTAGGGAAAACTATAAATAGACGAACCATTTGCCCAATTTGGGCATCCAGATTTTGAGTTTCATTCCTATTCCCCCATTTCCAAATCAGATAGTTTGTCTGAAATCCCTGTAATAGCCTCACTTTTACTTGCAATTGAGAGCTGTGAGATACTTCTGTAATTCAAAAGAGAGTTGTATTCAAGACTACATATCTGAGAGCTGTTTAAGCTGTGCTCTATAATTGTAATGGTGAATTTGAAAAGGTTGCTGTAAACCGTACATTCTCAATTGGACTCATGTTAAGGGTTCCCTCTGATCTCCTTATTGCATTAGACTCCTTTAGATTTATTATTTTTCATGCAATTTCCCTTGATTCATTAATCCTGTGAGAATTAGTGTTTGTAACCTAATCTCTCACGGCATTTGTAGTGATGCTTCATGTTCTAAATTAAGGCTTTGGATTGAAGACTATTGGATGGTCTGTGGCCATTGAAGTGGACAGACCATAGCCAATCCTTGAGTTAGATTTATTTCTCTTACATCTGTGCTTGTAGCCAGATGAAGATTGGATCATCTCTCAGTTGATTTGCAGTCATTCTCATTATATTTCAAGGACCAAATCAAAGTTAGATATTATTTCTCCATTTGTTATAAGTTTACATCAAAGTTCCCCAACTCAGATCTGGATCATTTAGTTTAATTTTTACTTTTATCATTTAGTTAATTTGACAAATTCAACCTCCCATCTTATGTGCTTTCTAGATAGGATAAGTGGTCAGATCTGGTAGCTCAGATCTAGAGGTTTATCTTGCATTTTAAACAAATTCTCTGTGGACGATCTTTTACTCACTTAAATTTAAAACTTGCTACAATTGGCCCTGATCTTGCAGGCTAATTCACTTCTCTTTATGTTGATATTTCTTTACTCTTTTTAATGTTCTAGATTCATTATAACTTAGCAGTTGCAAACCTGTTTTCAAAACACAAATAAATCAAGCACACTTAGAAGAAAACAACAGGTGTCACTTGCTTCCATAGGGCGATTTATCACTTTAAAGCTTTGGTTGACCGATGCCCAGTTGATATGGAGGCTTCCTTAGTTGGACAGGACCTTCCCAAAGTTTGTTCCAGAGAACGTGTGGGCATCACCCTCCTAGGATTGATTGGCAGCACCTTCTACTTCCCATTTCAGGTGTTCTGTCAGTTCGACTGCTCTTAGCAGGTGCCTTACGAGTCAAAACCCCATCTATGTGACTTGATCTTTTCTTGGGGGTCCTTTTGGGACGTGGATCAGATTGCTGCTCTTTGAGAGATGCATCAGTCATCACTGATGAATGATATTGAGCAAGGAGATTCACTTCAGTCTTCCCCTGAATATGAGGCTTGGCTATTGGCTGAGTAGCCTACTGTTGATCATCTGGATCAGGCAAAAAGTATTGACATGGGAGGCTCCTAGCCGAAGGAAGAGACGGCGCTCTGAGCCCCCGCATTGAGTTGTTGACAGATGAGAAGAGGGTCCTGCACGAGCTTTAACACAAGAGAAAGTTAGAGTTGGGATAGCAAAGAGCTTGTCTGAAAGGATCTTTGAGTGTTGCCCTTAGAACCACTGATGCTTCTCGGAAGAGGTACAAGAGTTTGCATGGTTGTTGGTTGACCTAGCGGAATGTCTGGGAGGATGGGTTTCGCGTTGAGATTAGTGCCTTGAAGCGTGAGCTGGGCCGTTGATTCCTTCCTGCACATATAACTTTTTGAACAGATCAGATACACAGAAAAGGTGTGTAAGAAACCTTTACAGATACACACATCTTTTTTAGTATACATATTTTCTTTATATTTTTATTTTTTCTACTTTTGTAAAAAAGAAAGAAAGAAAGAAAGAAAGCTAGACATCACACCCGCTATTTTTTGGGATGTGGTGTAAGCGGTGCATTTGTAAATAAAAAATTCAAATCTATTATATTTACACAAACTTTTTTGTTCATTTTATTTTGTGTGTTTTTTTTAGGTGTGGTGCCTTAACCACTGGGTGAGATCTCGAGTCCTCTTTTGAGCATGGTCGAACCCCCTTTCAAATGGTCGGGTCTGAGAGATTCTCAGCAGCTTTACCAAGACTGGAATGTCAATCGCTTTGGGCTTAGTCAAACCTTTCTCCTTAGCTTGAGTCATACGTTTGATGAAGCCGCTTAATAAAGACAATTCTGGTCGGGGCTCGATTTGAACTAACATGAGCGGCCCAAAAAAAGGGTATCAGGGAGAGTAACCAAGAGGGCTCTTTAAACATCAAAATTATCAATCAAATCAAACCTTTCTCTTAATTTTTCTTTTAAAACTCTTTTACTCACAACGCCCAAGGTGGGTTCGTCGTGCCCGTTTTTACCCTCTTTTTACCCGTGGAGCCCTTTCGAGTTTTCACCATGTTCATGGGTTTAGCTCTCTTACCCCAAACACCTTTTATTGTTTTTACCCGTAACACCCTTTCACTATGTCCATCTTGCTTTGAGTTTGTATTTTATTTTTTTACTTTCTTCAAAAGCCACAACATAGATGTCCATTTAGTCATAGCAGGCCAAATGGGGTGCTGGTTCCGTCTCACAACTCAGCTTGTGTTGACTTAACAGATACTATGACTGCTTGTGAACCTTTAAAGAGGGCTTTCTTCAGGGTGTAGCTTGGCCATGGGTTAGGTTAGGATTTGAAGGTATGCTGGGCTAAAAAGGGTTTTCATGATATGGATCAATTTTTCACAACACACTTCTTCCCTAGGAGATTTTACTATACATGCCCCATATATTTTTTTCTCTTTTTTTTTTTCTTTGTTTTATCCCTTTTTTTTTTTTGAGGTTTGGCTTTTTTGACTTGTTTTAATTTTATTTTCTGATAGCAATTCCACTTCCTCTCCTTTTTTTGTATATGTAAACACTTTTTCTTTTTCAGGGAAGGGGTTTATTGAAATAAAAGCCCAAGTTCAAAATGGGGTAGAAAAGGATATTATCATTTTTAGGAATGCTTTCTGGCTACTATGTTCGTAATGATGGCCTCTTTTGGGTGGTTCTTAAGTAGTCACGTATCTGTTTCACCAATACTTACTTTATCGTGATAGACTAAGAGTAGAACTGTCGGACGTATCCAACGTTGATGGGTTGAGGAAGATGATCTCCGTCCATGGTGGCGAGGCGGATTGCGTATCCCAGTAGCACTTCTTGGATGACGTAAGGTCCCTCCCAGTTCAGCTTGAACTTCCCTCTTCGATCGGCGTGGAGGGATGGGAAGATCTTCTTTGGTATAGTGCCTCCTACCTTTAGATCTCGACTGCGAACATGTTTATTGTAAGCACGTGTGATTCGCCCCTAGTAAACTTGAGTATGACACAAGGCTAGGAATCTCTTCTCGTCTAATAAATTTAATTGTTCAAAGCGAGATCTCTCTCTCTCTACTTCAGGTAAGCCTAATTCCATGAGGATTCGAAGAGAGGGTACTTCAACCTCTACCGGAAGGATAACCTCGGTTCCATACACAAGGGAGAATGGTGTGGCTCTTGTAGCAGTACAGATCGACATTCTGTAGGCCTATAAAGCAAATGGCAATATTTTGCTCCAATCTCGCTAAGTGTTGACCATTTTCTCGAGGATGCGGATGACCGTCTTGTTCGCAGCTTCCACGGCTCCATTAGTTTGAGGCCGATAGGGTGACAAGCGATGGTGCTTGATCTTGTACTGCTCGCAGAAGACTCGAATGTGTTTATTCACAAAGTTTATGTAACTGTCCGTGAGAATATCCTTGAGTACTCCAAATCGGCACATAATATTGTTTTTGAGAAACATCTCGATGTGACTGGCTGTGATGTTGGCATATGACGCTGCTTCTACCCACTTAGTAAAGTACTCAATGGCGATGAGGCTGAATCAATGTCCGCTTGATGCTTTTGGATTAATTATTTCGACGACGTCAAGGCCTCAGGTAGAAAATGGCTAAGGAGTAGTCATGCAGTGTAGATCGATGGCAAGAGCATATATCAAACTTGAGTGTTCCTGACACTTGTAGCATTTCTATACATGTTTGTAGCAATCTGATTGAATAGTGGTCCAAAAGTATCCCAGTCGTAGAATTTTCTTAGTGAGCATGTGACCGCTGATGTGGGCACCGCATACTCCCTCATGTATCTCCTTCATGATGTTGATCACTTCACTTTCTGTAAGGCACTTGAGCAAGATGTTATTGTACGATCACTTGTAAAGGCATCCCCTACAAATGGCGTAGCCTGCAGCTAAACATAGAATGGTTCGTCGGTCCATCTTAGCAGTACCCTCAGGGAAAGTTAGAGTCTCGAGAAACTTTTTGATATCTGAGAACCAAGGTAGATCTTCATCAGGCTTTATAGGTTCCTTAATCCAGAGGCAGAAGGCCGGCTCATTCCTTTGCTCGATCATTATCAACTTCATTTCAGCACCATACTGGATTTCTATCATTGATGCCAAAGTGTCTAATGCGTCGGCAAAGTAATTCCTTATCCGGGGGACATATGAGAATGTCACATCCTGGAAGCAAGCTATCAGATCCTCGAGGTGTTCATGGTAAGGGATCAGTTTCTCATCTTTTGTCTTCCAATCTCCATTCGTCTAGTATATGATCAACTATGAATAGTCGAATACTCAGAGGTGAGTTACATTCAGATCAAGAACTGCCTGTAAACTAGTGATACAAGCTTCATACTCGGCCATGTTGTTAGTGCAAGGGATGTTGAGCTTTATGGAGACTAGTACATGGGATCCTTTCGCCAAAATCAGAATGGCGCTAACTCCCTGACCCTCGAGATTTGTTGCTCCGTCGAAGTGCATTACCCATGATTCTTCTGCTCCTTTTATACCGCCTTCCGTCATGAGCAAGATGTCCTCATTGGGGAACTCAGTTCTCAAGGGTTCATAATCTGGCAAAGGTTTTTCGGTAAGATGATCAGCGAGTGCTTGCCCCATGATTGACTTCTGAGTAACATATGTGATCTCAAACTCAGACAATAAAAGCTGCCATCATGCAATTCATCCAGTAAGAGCCGACTTCTCAAAAAGGTACTTCAATGAGTCCATTCGGGCTAAAAGTAGAATGACTTGGGATAGCAAGTAATGGCGAAGCCTCTGAGTAGCCGATACAATAGCCAGGCATGCATTCTCCAAATGAGAATAGTGCATCTCATAATCAGTAAACATCTTACTCAGATAGTAAATGGCCTGCTCTCTTCTTCCTGTCTCGTCATGCTGCCCTAAGACACATCCCATCGAGAGTTCTGTCATGGAGAGATACATCAAGAGTGATCTCCCTAGCTCGGGTGGTACTAACACACGTGGGTTAAGGAGGTAGCTTTTGATTTTATCAAACAGTGCCTGACAATCATCATTCTATTCAATGGGCGAGTTCTTCCTTAGTAGTTTGAAGATTGGCATACAGATTGGAGTTAGTTGTGTAATGAACCGACTGATATATTGTATTCTGCCCAAGAATCCTCTAACTTATTTCTCAATAAGTGGTGGCAGCATTTCTGTGATAGCTTTGACTTTTACTAGGTCGACCTTGATCCCTCTCCTGCTGAAAATGAATCCTAATAGTTTTTCGGACATAGCTTCGAATGTGCACTTCTATGGATTCAGACATAATTTGTACTTTCTCAACCTCTCAAATAGCTTCTGAAGGTTTACCAAGTGATCGCCTCGCTCTGGTGACTTGGCTATCATATCATCGACATACACTTTAATTTCTCGGTGCATCATGCCGTGAAACAGCGCAGTTATAGCTCTTTGGTATGTTGCACTGACATTCTTCAGCCCAAATGGCATGACTCGGTAGCAAAAGGTCCCCCAAGGAGTGATGAATGTTGTCTTCTCTCAATCTGCCCCTGCCATCTTAATCTAATTGTATCTTGAAAATCCATCCATGAAAGAAAGCATCCCGTGCTTAGCAGTGTTACCGACCAGGATGTTGATGTGCAACAATGGGAAATGGTCTTTTGGGCTTGCCTTGTTTAAGTTTTTAAAATCAATGCACATGCAGACTTTTCCATCCTTCTTTGGTAAAGGCACAATATTGGCTAGACACTGCCGGTATTTGGATACCATGAGAAACAACACGTCATACTGCTTAATAACCTCGTCCTTGACTTTCAACATCCACTCGAGTCAGAGACATCCCACCTTCTGCTTAACTGGCTTCATATCAGGGTAGAGAGGCAACTCTTGCTTGGCAAAATCGGTGTCCAGACCAGGCATATCCTCGTACGACCAGGCAAAAACATTTTGGTATGATCGAAGGAAGTTGATCATGCTTTTTCTTTCTTCAACAGACAGCGACATTCCAATATTGGTTATTCAAGGAATCTCCTCTGTCCCTAGATTAATGTCTCCTATTTCTTCGACAATGGGGGTAGGGCCATGCTCAAATTTGGCAAACCGGTCAAGGAGCTCATTGGAGAGCTACTCCAAAGGGATATCCTCGTCCAGACTCATAATACCTACCTCTTCCTGTATTTCTACAAGAAAGGGATCGATTTTACGTGGGACGGGTATTTCGATTAAGGCAACTTTTTATGAGAGTTTATTTGAAAATTTAAATGATAATATTTTTGGACTTCGTATTTTTTTAATAAATTTGGAATTTTTATTTTCTTCGGAGACGGACCCTTGGCAGAACGAGTTTATGTATATACAAGGTATTGCCTGCCAAGGGCTTATCTCACTTTTTATAGGTAATATTTTTGGGAAACGGGTGCCAAATGTTAGGCAACTCCTTGCTTCTAGGGTTTGGGGCAAAGATTCCCAGTTTCATACCTGAGAGGCTGCTCCTTAACCTAGTTGGATGGAGGGTGTTGACTGATACGACTCTTCAGTGTCAGCCTCCACTATGGTGATCCCCATCTTGTCTGAGATGATATCATCAAATGTTAACACAGTTTTGTGGTGATTCACCACAGGAGTAGTTTGTTCTGGTAAGGGTCGTCTCTCCTCAAAGAGGGACAACACGACCAAGTCAATCTCCAGGCTAGGAAGGGTGATGTGGGGATTGGTGGGGTGATACGGTGTTGTAGGCTTGTGTGGGGTTAATCGGGTTACCCCATTCCGGTCAATCTTCACAACCCCGACACTCACAAATGAATTTTTGATATGCGGCATGGGGCAGGATTTTTCCTCTATGTGTATCCCCCTAGCTCTCGTAGCTGCTGTCGCATGGGCTTTCCCCTTAGCCTCCCACACTTCTTCTTCCGTGGGCTTGTAACCTAGCCCAAATCTGACTTTTTGACCACCCTTAACTGTGACGGGCTCTTTTCTCCTTGCAGTCTGGGCCCAAGTCCTCTACCTTTTTGATAACCCCATGTTAAGCAGTGAAAAATATGTTTTTTCACCTCCTAACCTAACCTTTGATGGACCCTTGAGTTGACTAATAATGTGTTTTAAGTGTATTTGTAGATAAGCAATGAATTGCAAACTTAGTGCATATATTCACTTAAAATAGCCAAAGAAGCAATTTGCTACTCAACATGTGACCTTACAGCCTAAAGGCCAGTCAATCAAACAGTCCACAAGAGCCTTAGAGATCCATGAGAATGTCTCAAACCCAACTGGGGATGCTTGAGGCGAAGTGCAGTTGCAAAGAATGAAGATTGAATCTACCAAGAGGTGTGCTAACTGTGGAAGCACTGAAAATAAGCTGTCAAGAGATCCCCAGCACCAGTCGAGAAGTTTTGAAGGCTAATTATAACATGTCGAGAGGTTCTGAGGAGAAACTATAAAGAGATCAAGAGGTTCCATAGCTGTCGAGAGGTTGTGATACACAAGAGTTAAGATGTCATAGGTTCTAAAAGTGAAATGGTGAAGAGATCGAGAGGATGACAGATACTATCGAGAGGTTAGAAATGCAGCAAAAAGATCTTATCGACATCTTAGCTGAAGATGTAGGAGATATCGAGAGGTTCCAAGTACATCTTGAGAGGTTCAGCTGAACTTGTCGGGCAGTTCAAGCCAACCTGTCGACAACTCACCTAAAGCCAAGCACATTCTCGCGAGGATAGATAGAACCTGTCGAGAACCCAGTGGTAATTTGTATAACCAATCGACAGGTTGATTATAACCTATCGAGAGGATGAATGGAGAAATGGACAGAATGGTGAAAAAGTCTTCCAATCCTGTCAAGATGTTTCAATCCTGTCGAAAGCCACATAGATCCTATCGATGAGTCATCAAATCCTATCGACTAGTACAATTCAACTCATTGAGAGGTTCCCAAACCTATCAAAATGAAGAGCAAGGAGACTCATAACCTGTCGAGAGGTTCCCTAAACCTCTCGACACTTGCATTAGAAACTTCTCAGTATGTTTCTTCAGCAGCTACTAATTTCAGAAGTCTGTGCACATATCCTAAAGCACATCAGCGACCCCTATAGGTATTTTTGGTATTCAACTGTGCACGACTGGAAACCCTAACTGCCTCACGTGTATTTGCCGGTTGTGGACTAAGGGGAGAAGAGTTTCTAGAAGAGAAATCAGCCACATCAGCAGCCCAGAATAACAAAATTATTCTCTTAAGCTCTGATTGGCTGAAATGGATCTAAGACAGAGGTATAAATAGCAGAGAACATTTACAAAAGAACCATCCAGAATTTAAGAGAACCAGAGCTTAGTTCGAGATCTATTTTTCCTCTAAGAACTCCTTCTCTCCTCCAATTCTCCCTTTAGTCAATCATGAGTGGCTAAACTCTTTTCAGTACTTTGGGTGAGGTCTTGAGCTATAGATCGAGAGTTTCAGAGGCTTGTAAGAGATTGTATATTAGACAGATTACAGATCTGGGCATAATAGTGTTCTAAGTTTGCAATATAATTGTGGTTTTGAAATGTGATTCTAATCTACATTGCACTTCTTCATATTTGATTTCCCTGGATTGGATACTCTTATGGTTGCTAGCCAGAAATAGGGAGCTGGTAGCATCTACAATAGTTTATCTGTTCCAATCAAGATCTATAGATTGGAGTAATCTCTGGGATTAACTGTATCCGGTAGAAGGGCATATCATAACCTTAGGACTGTATCTAGTAGAAGGGCAGATCCTAACCTCAAGATTGCTTTGATCAATTGGTGGAGATTGGATTCTTATACCTTACATCTGTCGGGAGAACCCAGGGAGCTGGTAGCTAGATAGAGGATTGTTACAAATCAATCCTCTACACTGCTTTCAATTCCTTTGATTTTCAGTAAGAGACTAAGACCCTTAGCTGCTGTTCTCCATCTTTTGGATTTTCACCTTTTCTATATCTCCCCTTATCTCTGTGTTTGATCAGATCTGGATCAATTGCATTTAACTTTTGTAGTTTGTAGTAAAAGTGATAAAAACCTAAAACCTCGCCTCTTTCCTATTGTAGTTTAGCTTAAATTAGGATAGAGTGCCAAATCTACCATAGATCTGGAGAATTACTATAGTTGAACCACATTTCCCTGTGGACATACCCTTACCTTTTAAAGCTTTCTGCAATAGCCCTAGTTCTTGCAGGACTGGTTGCTCACCTTGATTCCATACATTTGTAATTTGTGCCTTTTAATTAGCAATTTTAATGATATAATAATCGCAAGGTGGTGGCAGCGCAACAAGTTTTTGGCACCGCTGTCGGGGATATGTGTTTTTAACTTGGTAGATCTAAGTTTTTCTCATTTTAAGAATAAGATTTTTAATTGCCTATTTAGTGTTTGACTAATTGCTGCTGTAGTTTTTTCTTTTCTTTTTAGTTTGATTATGTGTTTCATATCTGGATATGTGGTGTTGAAAAGATCATTGTACCAATTGGAGGAGCAAGTTTTGCTTAAGTTTGCATTTCTTAACTTTGTTTACATTTCTAGATCTATAGCTTTGTAGATCTGCAATATTAGTTGTGTATTTTTTGATTATTTTGATTGAATTTTGTGTTGTAATTTTTTACATTGAATTTTGCTTTTGCTGTGTATGCTTGGGAGGAGATCTCTTAATCCTAAAATTGCTCCCTTAGATCTTAAAGTTGGAAGACTTCTCAGACCTAATCAAACCATACACACACCTTTAGTTGATTCTGAGATTGCTGTAATAGGTGAGCAACCTAGGACTTTAAAGGAATTTAATACACCAGGGGTTTATAATTCTCTCTTCTGCATTCAATTCTCTATTGTCCAAGGGAACTATGACATCAAGTCTTCTATCATACAGATGTTACCCTCATTCCATGGCCTGAGCAAAGAAGACCCATACAAGCATATTGATGAATTTTTAAGACTGCGCACTACCTTCAATATTGTAGGTCTGGGCGAGGAAGCAAGGAGGTTGAGACTCTTTCCTTTTTCACTAAAGGATAGAGCCAGAACTTGGTTGCCAATGCACCCAACCAACAGTATTTAGTCCTGGAATGACCTTCAATGTCAATTTTTGGCCAAGTTTTTTCCCATGTCTAAAATAAGTCAGTTGAGGAAGAGCATTATCTCATTTGCTCAAGCCCCAACTGAAGACTTCCACCAAGCCTGAGAGAGATTTAAAGAACTCTTGAAGCAATGTCCCCATCACCAAATTCCTGAATGACAACTTATCCAAAGTTTCTATCAAGGAATTGATCCTAAAAGCAGGGATATGGTTGATGCCTCTTGTGGTGGTACATAGCTCCACAAGACAGTTGATGAGGCTTGGGAGTTATTTGATATCATCAATGAAAACTCCATGTAAAGGGAGACCTGGGCAAGAGATTTTAAGACTCCTAGAGTGGTGAGAGAAAATACTACCAGAGGAAAAATGTATGAGGTGAGTGGACAAAATGATTTAGAGAGAAAAGTGGACAACTTGACCCAAAAGTTTGATAAGCTCATGGGATGCAGTCCCCAATGGCTGCCAAAGTGGAGGAGGCATGTGTCATATGCCAGTCCCCCCACTCACTCCCTTGAGGAATGTCCCTCAGCTGCCTGTTAATCTCTAAAAAGCACCACTTTTCACCCCTTAACATGAGCTTTGATAGACCTATGAGTGGACTAATAAATACTTGTTGAGTATGTCTTATAGATAGCAGTAAAAAGTAGTCATAGTACAGAAATCCATCTCTCAGTACAGTTCAGACCCAATAATGGGCCACTTAGGGCATGCAGCAACAGCAAAGCATCTTTGAAAGAGTGAAAACAGGCTGAAAACAACTTGTCGAGAGGTTACTGGAACCTGTCGATAGGATCTGAAGGCTGAAAAAAGGAAGAAGTCGTGAGGATGGGAGAATTCGATAGGATTCAGAACCTATCGCGCAGTCGGAAAAAAAGAGGGAGCAACCTATCGAATGGTTGCCTGAGCTTGAACAGAACCTATCGAAGAGTCAGAAAACTTGTCGATAGGAGCCAAAAGAGAACCTATTGAGAAGTCTGAAACCTGTCGATAGGAGCTAGGATCAAACCTATCGAAATTTATTACGTAGAGATCAACCTATCGAAAGGATTCCCCAACCTGTCCAACACACCATATGAAGGTTGTGGATGCTGGAGCTCTATTCTCAGAAGCAACCTATCGAAACCTAACGAAAGGATCCTGAATCCTAACGAAAGGAATAAAAGGCCTATTTGGATCCTGTCAAAAACCTCAAGAACCTATCAAAATTGACTAAAGAGCTTCTCAGAAAAGCTGTTGTGCACACGCTGCAATTTGGTAACCTACTATACACAATCCGAGGCACTTTGGTGGCTGGCACGAAGTTTCTAGAAGTGCCCTCGGAAACCCTAACCGACCCACGTGCTCTCCCCCAACTCTAAGTAACGGAGAGAGCCTTCTAGAAGGGGAATAAAAGAAGGAATAACAAAATTATTCTAGCTAAGCTGTGATTGGCGGGAAAAATAGATCTGAGGCTGAAAGGGAGAACTATATAAGGAGGGAAGCAGCAAGAAAAAAGGGAAGGAATTCGCGAGATCAGAGCTTGCATCAAAATTCTCTATTCTTTCTTTTAGCCCAACTATGGTTGGCTAATTTCTTTGGAGCAGTAAGGAGTGAGGTTGGATCTGTAATTGGGGAGAGTTGAGAATGTTATTGAGGGTCAGATGATGCACATACTATAAATCTGAGAGCATTTCATTGTATAGCAATTTTATTTCAATGCAATGTTGGTTTAATTGTTGTAATTAGATTCATAGTTCATTTGGTTTCATTTGGTGCTCAATCAGATTTGTGTAGATGGGAATAGCTCACCCACTTAACTGGTAGACCTCTTGGATATCATTTGATCTCGCTAGATTTGATGTTCCTTCAATTGCCTATGTCTATGGCCTGGCAGTTGCAGCATTTATAGTGATTATACTGTTCTGATGGAAGCTTGAGAATGGAGTGAATCTATTGGATGATCTGTGACTATTGAAGTGGACAGATCATAGCCTTAAGATCAATCCAAATCCCTTGCTTAGATCAGATCCTTTTACCCTGCAGCTGTGCTTATAGCCAGATGAGGGGTTGGTGCATTCTGAATTCTTTGTGACACTGTCAACTCAATCCAATTGCAGCAAGACCAAACTCCAAGCTGTTTCTCTCCATTTTCTATTTTTAAATTTCACCAAAAATTCCCCTCACTTGTAAGATCTGAACTCTGGATTTAATCTCCATTCAATTCTACATTTAATTGTGTTTCTGTAATTTAGTTTAAAGTGACAACCCCTTAAAAACTCTCCTCTCTCTTTTGCTATTTTAGTATTAGGTAGGGTACCAGATATACCTTAGATATGAAGATTTACTTAATTTTCAGCTCACATTTTCCTGTGGACATACCCTTACTTACCCTCTTTAAAACTTGCTACAACAGGCCCTGAATACTTGCAGGTCTGTGTCTGCTTTCCTTGGTGTGTGCAACTAATAGATCCTTTAATTGTGTGATTTTAAACCCCTTTTTGAACACAAGGTAAGTGGCCAACATGTTTTTGGCACCGTTGCTGGGGATTTGTGTGCTTAAAATTGGTAGATCTAAGTTTGTTTTAGTATAGATTATAGATCTCTAATAGACTTTTAATTTTCACTAACTGCTTTTGAAAGTTTTTGCTATTTTGGAATAGTTTATGTTGTTTTTAACAGATTGGAAGCTATGCCTAAGGAGGAGCATTGTGCAAGAGGTTGTGCTAAAGTTTGCAGCCCTCTACTCCTTTTATTTTTCTGATCTGTGGATTTGTAGATTTATTAGTTAATTGTGCTTGTTCCTGGTTGTTGTGTTAAATTTTCTCTGCATTGTGTGTGCATTAAGATTATGAGTGGTGTATCTTTGGAAGGAGAACTCTCAACCCTCAGATTGTTCCATTAAATCTAGAGGTTGAAAGAATTCTTAGGTCTAAACAAATCTCACCCACATCTGCTGCATTTGAATCTGCTGAAATGGGTGAGCAACCTAGAACCTTGAAGGAATTCAATGCACCAGGGGTTTACAATTCTCCTTTCTGCATTCAATTCCCTACTATTCAAGGAAACTATGAGATCAAGTCATTCATAATCCAAATGCTACCCTCATTCCATGGCTTGACCAAAGAAGACCCATATAAGCATATTGATGAATTTCTAGGACTGTGCACTACATTCAATATAACAGGTTTGGGGGAGGAAGCAATCGGGATGAGACTCTTTCCTTTTTCATTATAGGATAGAGCCAGGACTTGGTTGTCAATGCTCCCACCTAATAGTATTCAATCCTGGAGTGATCTTCGATGTCAGTTTTTGGCCAAGTTTTTCCTCATGTCCAAGACAAGCCAGTTGACGGAGGGCTTTATCTCATTTGCTCAAGACCCAACTGAGGACTTTCACCAAGCATGGGAGAGATTCAAAGAACTCTTGAAGAAATGTCCCCATCATCAAATCCCTGAATGGCAGCTTGTTCAAAGTTTTTATCAAGGAATTGATTCTAAAAGCAGAGATATGATAGATGCCTCTTATGGTGGTACTTACCTCCACAAAACTGCTGAGGAGGCTTGAGAGTTGTTTGACATCATCAGTGAGAACTTCATGCAGAGAGAGACATTGTCCAGGGACTTGGACATTCCTAGAATGGTGAAAGAAAATACCATAAGAGGAAAGATGTATGAGGTGAGTGGGTGCAATGATTTGGAAAAGAAAGTGGGCAGTTTGACCCAGAAGTTTGATAAGATCATGAGAGCAATGCAGTCACCCATGGCTGCTAAAGTGGATGAGGCATGTGTTATATGCCAGTCCCCCACTCACTCCCTGAGGACTACCCCTTAGCTGTTCAATTTCTAGATTTAGTGATGGAGCATGTGGCTGTCACTCAGTTCTTTGGGCAACAGCCTACTGCTGGTTACCAATGGAGAAACCACCCCAACTTGAGGTGGAGACAAGATACTTTTCCAAACCACCACCAGCAGCCACAACAGCCCATGCCTCACAAAAATGCTCAGCCCTACCATCAGAATTACTTTCCAAGGCCCCACTATCAACAACCCATGACTCAACCTGTGGCTCAGCCTGTGCAGCAAGTTGCACCCCCTTCAGCTGCTAGATCACTTTCTTTTGGGGAGCAAGTTCTGTCTTCATTGCAGAACTTAGGACCCTTATCTCAAACTGTGCACTCTCATAGCGAAAGCATTAAAAAGATAGAAGACCATCTTGGTTAGCTATCTAATGCTTTGACCAAGAGAGAGGAAGGTAGGCTACCTAGCCAAATCATGGATAACCCAAGGAGACAATATATGGCAGGTGAGGTTTCTTCCTCCCATGAAGAAGCCAAATCTATCACCGCATTAAGAAATTAAGAAGTGGAAGGCTGGTGGACAATCAAGTAGGCTGTGGGCCTTTGAAAAATTTAGAAAAAGAAAAAGAGAAGGTACTACAGGAGCAACCCCTGTTGAATAAGAAGAATAATGATGATCCTCAAGAAAAAAAGAGATGATGAGTTGGCTAAGGCTGCAAATGGGGGAGTAGTCCCACATTTGCCATTTCCTAAGACAATGCAAGCATCTTCCCCTTTTGATAATGGGCATGCTAAAATAGAGGAAATGATGGAAACTTTTATGCAAGTGAAGATCAACCTGCCTCTACTTGATGCAATCAAGCAGGTTCCAGCTTATGCCAAGTTTTTAAAAGACCTTTACACTCACAAAAGACAATCAAGGATACATCTGTCCAAGAAAGTTTTTTCAATAGAAAAAGTGAAACAAATACTGACTATTGTAACTCCAATAAAACTCCAAGATCCTGGAGTCCCCACTATCTCCTGCATCATTGGGGACCATACCATTGGAAAGGCCTTGTTAGATCTGGGAGCTAGTGTAAATTTGATTCCATATTTAGCATATGAAAAGCTGGGCTTAGGAGAGTTGAAGCCCACACATGTGGTCTTACAACTAGCTGACAGATCTGAAAGGAAGCCTGTGGGGATCATTGAAGTTGTCTTGGTTGGAGTTGACAAATTCTTTATCCTGCTGATTTTCTGGTCCTGGATATGGAGGCGAGTAAGTGTGCTACTTTTGTCCCTGTGATCTTAGGCAAGCCCTTTTGGCCATTGCAAATGCTTGTATACAATGTAGATTAGGGGTCATGGAAGTATCTTTCGGTAATATGAAAGTCAAGCTGAATGTGTATAATAAAGCTCACCAACCCCACTTAGAAAATGAGGCCTATTTTTCCATTGATGTGCTGGATGAATTTGTGCAAGAAAATTTACCTCAGTTGCTGCATGGTAATGATTTATTTAATATTTTTGAAGAGGTATAGAATGAAATAGTAAAAGAGAAAGCTTCCACATCTGAGCTTGAGCAAGTGAAAAGTGTAAATTCTGAAGCAAGACCATAAAAGCTTCACCCACGGACTTCTGCTTTATTACCTCTTCCACCACCTTCTAAGGCACCCCTATCACCTTCACTCATCAGTCCCCCTGAAGTGGAGTTAAAGCAACTCTCAAAATCTTTAAAATATGCCTTTTTAGGAGCCAACCATAAACTGCCAGTGATAATCTTTTCCTTCCATACTTTTGAGCAGGAAGAAGAATTGCTTTGTGTGCTAAAAAGGCATAAGAGAGCAACAGGGTGGACTATTGCAGATTTGGGAGGGATCAATCCAGCTGTGTGCATGCACAAAATTCATCTTGAAAAGGGCTCTAAACCTTCTAGAGAGAAGCAAAGGAAGCTCAATCCGCACATGCAGGAAGTTGTTATGAAGGAAGTAGTCAAACTTCTTGATGCTAGGGTCATTTACCCTATCTCAGATTCTCAATGGGTGGCACCTACCCAGGTGGTGCCACAGAAATCTAGGATCACAGTAGTTCAAACAGACTCAGGTGAGCTGATTCCAACTAGACAGACCACTAGTTGGAGGGTATGCATAGACTATCACAAGCTCAATGAGAAAACTAGCAAAGATCACTTCCCATTGCCTTTTGTAGATCAGATCTTAGATAAGTTGGTAGGTAAGGCTTTTTACTATTTTCTTGATGGTTATTTAGGATACAATCAGATACCTGTTTACCCTCAAGATTAAGAAAAAACCACATTCACTTGTCCATTTGGAACCATTGCATACAGAAGAATGCCATTTGGACTATGTAATGCACCTGCTACCTTTCAAAGATGCATGTATGCTATCTTTTCTGACATGATTGACATGTTTCTAGAGATTTTTATGGATAATTTCTCTATTTATGGGGATGATTTTAGCCAATGCCTGCACCATCTCAGCCTTGTGCTGCAAAGGTGTGAGGAGACCAACCTAATTTTGAGTTGGGAAAAGAGTCATTTCATGGTGACTCAAGGTATTGTCCTAGGACATGTTGTTTCCCAAGGAGGAATAGAGGTTGATCAAGCTAAAATTGATTTAATAGCACATTTTCCCCCTCCTAAAACTATCAAACAAGTCAGGCCATTCTTGGGCCATGCTGGTTTCTACAGAAGGTTCATCAAAGACTTTAGCAAAATTTCCAAGCCTCTTTGCCACTTGCTGTGCCAAGAGGTTTCATTTGTGTTCAATGATGAATGCCTAACTGCTTTTGAATTTTTGAAGACCTGTTTGACTATTTCTCCTATATTGCAAGCTCCTGATTTTTCTCTGCCATTTGAGTTGAAGTGTGATGCATTAGACTTTCCCATTGGTGCAGTGCTGGGACAAAGGAAAGACAAAGAACTATGTGTGGTGGTATATGCAAGTAAATCAATGGTTGATGCTCAATTAAATTACACCACAACAGAAAAGGAGCTGCTAGCCATTGTTTTTGCTTTGGAAAAGTTTAGATCATATGTGTTGGGATCCAAGATCACTGATTTTACTGACCATTCAGCACTGAAATACCTCTTGTGTAAGAAGGAGGCTAAAACTAGACTAATTAGATGGATTCTTCTTCTGTAGGAAATCAACTTGGAAATCAAAGACAAGAAGGGGGTTGAAAATGTGATTGCAGACCACTTATCAAGGATTCTGGATGCTGGAATGGAGAGCTTGATCATCAATGATTCTTTCCCAGATGAGCAGCTTTTTGTTGTGGAGATAAGTATGCCCTAGTTTGCCAACATAGTAAACTATCTTACTGTGGGAAGGGTACCCCCACATTGGAGTAAGGATGATAGGAATTTGTTCTTCTCACAAATTCGATATTACATGTGGGAGGATCCTCACCTCTTTAAGTATTGTGCAGACCAGGTGATAAGAAGATGTGTACCTGAAACTGAGTTTGAAAACTTTCTAATCATGTGTCATGAACAGGCTTGTGGGGGCCATTTCAGTGGTAACAAGATTGCTGTAAAGGTGCTCCAAAGTGGTTTCTATTGGCCTACTCTGTTCAAGGAGGCAATACAGCATTGTAAAGCCTGTTCTAGATGCTAACAAATGGGAAGTATTACAAAAAGAAACTCTATGCCCTTGGAACCTGTGCTTGTTGTTGAACTATTTGACATATGGGGAATTGATTTTATGGGACCTTTTCTCCCCTCCTATGGATATAATTTCATCCTTGTAGCTGTGGACTATGTGTCCAAATGGGTAGAGGCCATAGCTACAAGAACAAATGATCATAAGGTTGTCATTAAGTTTTTAAAGGACAACATCTTCTCCAGGTTTGGCACCCCCAAAGCTATTATTAGTGATGGAGGAAGCAACTTTTGCAACAAACCTTTTGAAAAACTATTGGAAAAATACTCTGTGACCCACAGAGTTGCTACTCCCTACCACCCACAAACCAGTGGGCAAGTAGAGATTTCCAACAGGGGAAACAAACACATCCTAGAGAAGACTATGCGAGCTGATAGGAGAGATTGGTCCATAAAACTGTCAGATGCCTGTGGGCTTATAGGACTGCCTATAAGACCTCCATAGGGATCTCCCCATTCAGACTAGTATATGGCAAGGCATGTCACTTGCCTGTTGAGTTGGAACATAGAGCATATTGGGCCATTAAAATATTAAATTCTGACTTAACTTCTGTTGGTGTGAACAGGAAACTGCAGTTATCTGAGCTTGATGAGTTAAGGTTGGAAGCATATTCAAATGCCTAGATCTACAAGGAAAAAACCAAAGCCTTTCATGACAGGCATTTGCTCCGGAAAGAATTCAAACTAGGTGACAAGGTATGGTTATTCAATTCAAGATTAAAATTCTTTCCAGGAAAATTGCAGTCCAGATGGGATGGGCCTTACATAGTTTTACATGTTTCCCCATTCGGGGCTGTAGAAATCATAGACCCCAAAGATGGTAGAGTCATGAAAGTCAATGGGCAGAGGCTAAAGATTTGTGTTGAAAAAATTTGTGAGCTTGAGGAAACCATTAATTTTCAGGACCCTCCAATTTATACATGATTTCAGTGTGTATCATATGTACTATATTCTGATTTTGTTTTAAGTGATTACTTTCTATTTTGATGTTTTATTCATTTTCAATAAATTTGCCATGCTAGCATTAGTTCATCATATCAATCTTGCCAAGAAGTCTAGTGGCCATGGAAATGTCAATAATGAAAACAACATAAATGGAAGCACATCAAAGGTATTTGCTGGGTGCTAAGGCTAAACACAACACAAAAATGCAGTTTCTATGAGCATATGGGACCTTTTCATAGGTCATTTGAGGATTTCGATAGGTCATTTGAGGTTTTCGATAGGCACTGAGACTTGTCGATAGGTGAAAACAACTCTTCGATAGGTTCAAAAGGTCAGAAAGAAGTTTTCGATAGGTTCTGGATACTTATTAGGAACCTATCGAAAGGATGAATCATGTACCACATGAACCTATTGATAGGACAGATTTGACCTATCAAAGCTTCTCATCTGCACGCTGTATTCTTTTTAGTGTTCGATAGGATGCCTTGACCTATCGAAATCACTGAGCTCACCCTATCAAAATCGATTTTCACTCTTTATATACCTGTCATTAGGTCATTTCTGCTCCATTCAACACTTTTTACAAACCCTAGCTCTCCCTTCCTCATTTGTCGCTACTCTCTTTCCGCCACATACTCTAAGGATTGTTCACCACTCAGTTTGCCATTCTTCAAGTTCATTCAGCCAGCACTAAGGGGCATTTTGCACATGATTTTTGTGAAATTGGAATTGTACATCATGGTTTCTGCAGAACCCTAGGAGTTTTGGGTAAGCTATCTCTCCGCTTCACTCTGTTATTTTCCTAAGTTATTTACTTTAGAATTTTAATTTAAATTGGTCAGAGAGCTTTGAGAGATCAATTTCTGAGAGCATAATGATTGATTCTGAAGAAACCCTAGCTGACCTATTCCGGCAACCAGCTTCTTCCACCCCAAAGTCCTCCAAATAATCAAAGTCTATCACCAACCCACCCACCAAGAGGAAGCTTCCTGAGGGGAAGCCCAAGAAGGCTCCTAAACCAAAAAAGGCCAAGTCTGTTGCAATTTAGGAGCCTGATGCAGAAATACCTATGGAGAGATCTGCTCCAACTAGGGAAACACCTTTGCCAAACCTTGACATATTACCTGAGGTGGAGCCTCCTACTGCATCAACCACCCCTAATGAGTTTGTGAAAGGGTTGAGCCCTATCCTTGAGATAGATTTTGATCTTGTATACTTTACTGAGATAGAGGAGTGCCAGGGGACACTAATATATTTAAAAAAGGAGGGATTGTTACCCCTACTTACACCTTTGAAGGAGACTGGTACCCCCGACAGGTTAAATTGTGGTACTAGAATTTGACAAAGAAGGTGGTGCCTGGGAATGAGGATGTGCTGGAAATTCTGATTGATGATTGGAAGATCATTGTGGATTGTAAGGACATTAGGATGGCTTTGGGAGTTCCACATCAATTGGACTCCACTAGATCTGATGGAGCACCCAAATGGGTTACATTCAGAGAAATGGCTAAACAACTCACCAATGGAATTGTGGGATCTAGTGAATCTTTGATGAGAAGAGACCTCCAACCTAACCTCAGATTCATCGATACTATTCTGCGAAAGAATGTGTATGTCACTGGGCACCTGCAGGAGAGAAGGCTCCTAGAAGTTCCAACCTAAAGGAAAAGCTCCTTTATCCAAGGAGGATTTGAAAATTTTGGCAGACTTGTATGATTGGCCTGATGATCCCTGTAAATAATTATAGTTTATGTTTGTTTCTTTTCTCTTACTGCTTTGGACCATGTACATATTTTAGATGTTAATAGTAATTTCTTTTCTGTGTTATGTCTTTCTTTGTGCTTATTGTGCATTTTTTTTTCATATACACTATTCATTGTTACCATGATCTCTGAACAGTGTGGACACTGTTTAATTTAGGTTTGGGGGTATGGCAGGTATGCCAATGAAATGAGTTAATGCTAGTGCAGCTATGTTGAAAAAGTTTTTAAAAACAAAGTGACTTCCCACCTGATTTTTAGAAAAAGAGGAAATTAAAAACTTTTTAAAACTAAAATGAGCTATAGTTTTAGCATTTTTCATTAAGTAAATGTCAAGAATTTTCAAAAAGTAATGTTTAGTGAACCTGAAAGGAGAGAAAACTGTGAGGATACACCCCAGAAATTTGATGGAAGTCCATACCCAGTGAGATTTGGGCCTGAAAAAAAATTCTTTGAAGAGTGTCTTGCCAATTTTTTCTACTCTAAGGACTAGTTGGATCTAGTTTTGCCCACTAGAAGTTAGACAAATCCAAGTTGAAACAGCTTGACAGCATTCATGACATTGAAGACATGAAGTAAGGCCATTCCTTGGATAGTTTGAGCTTAAAATGTCCCTCCTTTGAACTGCCCTTGATACACACCATGTGAGCCTTAAAATTCCTAGTTTTCTTTGATGAAAACCAGAAAATTTGAACCCAAAACCCCTTGACCTATTTCAGTTCACTCCCAATCTGAGAAATCAAGAAGTGGAGTTAGAGGAGCAAGGTTTGACATTTGGTTGAAAGAAGAGAAAGCACATTTGGTGGCAGTTGTGGCATTCCAGCCCATAAAAAAAAAAAAAAAACATACAAAAAGAAAAGGACAAATAGAAAATAAAAGAAAAAGAATGAGAAAGAGAAATCATTTCATTGAAAGATTGAAATGAGGAATAGAAACTGATCACTTCAAATATGAAAGTTCCAGAAGTAAATGGAATTGTGCTGAAATGAAGAAGGTTGAGTTGCAAATCACCTCCTTACCTGGATGATTTCTCAATTTTGAATCCCATTTTATCCCTTTATTCTTTTACAAATTTCACTCATAAGCCACATTACAACCCAATAAAAAGACCTTACCGATCTGAAATGGATTGAGTTGTCATGTGGAGATGAGAATTTGTTTAACCTATGGTGAAAAGAGTTAGAAAATTTTAAAAGTTAGAGCAATGCCTATGCTCATACTTGAAGTCCTCTTTGAGGGCTGTAACTGCTCTTGAGCTGTGAGAAATGATGCACCCTTCTACTTGTGTTGTGAGTGAACAACCCTGGTAAGACTTGGGTCTGAAATCAAAATTGATTGGGGCATTATGAAAACAGAATTCTTAAATTAAAGGTGAACTCTGTATTAATTTTTAGGAACAATGCCTTGACATGAACTGATTGATGATGAAGGAATTATAGCACAATTTCAGGTTTTAAACTGATGATTTTTCTACTGAAAATTCTCAAAAAAAAAAATTGAAGGGGCATGGTGTGGAATTGATTTCATTTCACTGAAACTCTATTTTAACATGTTGCATAAGTATTAACTAATTTTATTGGAGAAGTTTGTGGGTACCTTCACTGAAAACCCTCAGGAGACTCCACTCCTCCACTAGGGATCACCTAGGGGTTCAAAAGGCTTGATGCATATGCCAAATGCATATGCACTCCCTACAAAAGTGGCATTTTAGTTTTCTTTATTCTTCCTTTACTCAGGGACTAGCAAAGCTTAGGTTTGGGGGTGTGTTAATCTCTGAAAAGCACCACTTTTCACCCCTTAACATGAGCTTTGATAGACCTACGAGTGGACTAATAAATGCTTGTTGAGTATGTCCTGTAGATAGCAGTAAAAAGCAATCATAGTGCAGAAATCCATCTCTCAATACAGTTCAGACCGAACAATGGCCCACTTAGAGCATGCAGCAACAGTAAAGCAGCTTTGAAGTAGTGAGAATAGGCTGAAAACAACCTGTCGAGAGGTTACTAGAACCTGTCGATAGGATCTGAAGGCTGAAAAAAGAAGTCATGAGGATGGGAGAATTCGATAGGATCTGAAACCTATCGCGCAGTTCGAAACAAAGAGGGAGAATCCTATCGAATGGTTGCCTTAGCTTGAATAGAACCTATCGAAGAGTCAGAAAACCTGTTGATAGGAGCCAGAAGAGAACCTATTAAGAAGTCTGGAACCTGTCGATAGGAGCTAGGAGCAAACCTATTGAAATTTATTACGCAGAGATCAACCTATCGAAAGGATTCCCCAACTTGTCGAACACACCATATGAAGGTTGTGGATGCTGGAGCTCTATTCTCAGAAGCAACCTATCGGAACCTATCGAAAGGATCTTGAATCCTAGTGAAAGGAACAAAAGGCCTATTTGAAATCTGTCGAAAACCTCAAGAACCTATTGAAATTGATTGAAGGACTTCTTAGAAAAGCTGTTGTGCACACGCTGCAAGTTGGTGACCTACTACATGCAATCTGAAGCACTCTGGTGATCGACACAAAGTTTCTAGATGTGCCCTGTGAAACCTTAACTGACCCACGTGCTCTCCCCCAACTCTAACTAACGGAGAGAGCCTTCTAGAAGGGGAATAAAAGGAGGAATAACAGAATTACTCTAGCTGAGCTGTGATTGGCAGGAAAAATAGATCTGAGGCTGAAAGGGAAAACTATATAAGGAAGGAAGCTACCAAAAAAAAGGGGAGGAATTCTCGAGATCAGAGGTTGCATCAAAATTCTCTATTCTTTCTTTTAGCCCAACTATGGTTGGCTAATTTCTTTGGAGCAGCAAGGAGTGAGGTTGGATCTGTAATTGGGGAGAGTTGAGAATGTTATTAAGGGTCAGATGATGCACAGACTACAAATCTGAGAGCATTTTATTTTATAGTGATTTTATTTCAATGCAATGTTGGTTTAATTATTGTAATTAGATTCATAGTTCATCTGGTTTCATTTGGTGCTCTATCGGATTTGTGTAGATGGGAATAGCTCACCCACTTAACTGGTAGACCTCTTGGATACCATTTGATCTCGCTAAATTTGATGTTCCTTAATTGCCTGTGTCTGTGGCCTGACAGTTTGAGCATTTGTCGTGATTATACTGTTATGATGGAAGCTTGAGAATGGAGTGAATCTATTGGATGATCTGTGACCATTGAAGTGGACAGATACTAGCCTTAAGATCAATCCAAATCCCTGGCTTAGATCAGATCCTTTTATCCTGTAGTTGTGCTTATAGTCAGATGAGGGATTGGTGCATTTTGAATTCTTTGTGACATTGGTAGCTCAATCCAATTGCAGTAAGACCAAACCCCAAGCTGTTTCTCTCCATTTTCTGTTTTTAAATTTCACCAAAAATTCTCCTCACTTGTAAGATCTGAACTATGGATTTAATCTCCATTCATTTATGCATTTAATTGTGTTTCTGCAGTTTAGTTTAGGGTTCCCCTCTCTTTTGCTATTTTAATATTTGGTAGGGTGCCAAATCTGCCTTAGATCTGGAGATTTACTTAATTTTTCAGCTCACATTTCCCTGTGGACATACCCTTACTTACCCTCTTAAAAACTTGCTACAACAGGCACTGAATACTTGCAGGTCTATATGTCTGCTTGCCTTGGTGTGTGCAACCAATAGATCCTTTAATTGTGTGATTTTAAGCCCCTTTTTGAACACAAGGTAAGTGGCCAACACTGCCCAATTTCTAGACTTTGTGATGGAACAGGTGAATGCTGCTCAGTCCTATGGAAGCAACCTACTGCTGGTTGTCATTAGAGAAACCATCGCAACTTGAGGTGGAGATAAGATAACTTTCTAAACCAGCAGCAGCAACAACCACAACAATAATCCATGCCTTATAAGAATGTCCAGCCATACTAGCATAATTATTTTCCAAGGCCCCAATACCAACAGCCTATCGCCTCGCCAATGGTTCATCATGTGCATCAAAGTGCACCAGCCCCAACACCCTCTAGGTCCCTCACATTTGAAGAGCAAGTTCTAGCTTCACTATAGAATTTGGGCTCTTTATCTCAATCTGTTAATTCCCATGATAAAAGCATCAAGAAGATAGAGGACCACCTTGGTCAGCTATCTAATTCTTTAACTAGGAGAGAGAAGGGAAGATTTCCCAATCAACCCATGAACAATCCAAAGGGGCAGTACATGGTTGGTGAGACTCCTTCCCATGAAGAAGTAAAATTTGTCACCACCTTGAGGAGTGGGAATCCAATGCACAGGAAAGTCTGCACATGGGTGTGAGCGATTTTTTTACAGTAATGCAACTGAAGCACAATAGAAAAGGGAGCCATCTCTACTCTCTCATTGGCTAAAACCCAAGGCACAAGGATCAATGCACACTTATAAATACCCATCTATTTTGCTATTTTTCTTTAGCAAGAAAAGTAGGAACAAAGGAATAGCCTGAGTTCTCCTTTGCTCAGTTAGGTTTAGTTTAGGTTTTTATTTTCCTTTTCTCTTCCCCTTTCTCTCTCTAATCCAGCCTGTTGGATTAGATCTAAATAAGCAGTCCAGATCTATTTTGTAATAGTATTTTGAAAGCTTCAAAAAATTTAGGAATAGATCGATGTTGCATAGATTACAGATCCGAGCTCAATAGGCTGTAAGATGTTATTACAGTAATTGTGGGTTTTAAAGGTGATTTTGATCTAAACTTCACTTTTTCGTATTTGATTTCCCTGGATCGGATATTCCTGTGATGCTTGAGCTTGTAGCCTGGTACCCACAACATTTGCAATAGCTTACATGTTCCAATCAAGATCCTTGAATTGAAACAATCTCTGGGATGATCTATGACCATTCGAGTGGACAGATGATAGCCTTAGGATTCCTACAATTCTCTGATTGAGAGTGGATTCTTATACCTTGCATCTGAGCTTGTAGCCAAATGAAGGATTGTAGCAAATCTTTCCTATACAATGCCTTTGATTTTATCGAATTAAAACCTTTGATTTGGAGGAAATCCCTAGGATGGTCTGTGACCATTAAAGTAGACAGATCATAGCCTTAAGATTACTCCAAGCCTCTGGTTTGGAGTAGACTCTTGATTTACAATGAGAACCAGGTCCTGGCTGCCTATTTCTCACCATTTGATCTTTATTTCACCATCCATCTTCCTCCATCTTTTAGTTTAGTTTTATTTCAGTTTTGTAAACATCTCTAAGTTTTGACTTGAATTGATGACTCAGGTTAGAATTTGCAGAATAGTGTAACGGTTTCTACTTTTCCATCTTTAGTTTGCTAGAGTTTGATTGACACCCAAATTTCTGGTTGATTGTTGATTAGATTAAATCTGTATTGATAGGATCCTTGACTTGATTGACAACCAATGCTAGGAAACTTGATATATGGTGTAACGGTACTGTTTATTTTCATAAATATGCGATAGCTGAGGATTAAGATTGACGACCTTAATCTGAAGGAGGATTAGGATTAGATTAAATCTGTATTAATAAGATCCTAGACTTGATTGACGACCAATGCTAGAAAACTTGATATATGGTGTAACGGTACTGCTTATTTTCATAAATATCCGATAGTTGAGGACTAAGATTGACAACCTTAATCTGAAGAAGGAGGATTAGGATTTATTTTTATGCACTTTAGTTTAAATAACCATTCTTTTATTCATCTTTCTCCAGTAGTTTAGACAATCTCTAGTAGTTCTATAAAATAATTAGATCTAGTGACACAGAAAAACTCTCTTTCTTTTCCCTGTTTTCATAGAATTGCCAGATCTGTAGCCAAATCTGGAGGTCTACTATACACCTTCTAGGTTTAGATCACTACTCCCTATGGGACAAACTCTTACTTATTAAAACTTGCTATAAAGGACTCTGTATCTTGCAGGTCTAGGATATTTTAGATGTGTTGAATCCATCTTCTGTTTTACTTTATTTTTATTTTGCTTTTATCATTACACTATATATTAGCACACAGAAATTCCCCAACAGTGGCGTCGGGGGAATAGGGGTAGGGGTAGGCCATTGGTAGTTGATAGGTGTTGGCGGGGGGTTGAGGGTATGATGGGCTATTGGGTAATTGATGGGGGTGGTGTATGATTGATATTCATTTATATGCACATAATTGATAGGAGTGGGTGATGGAAAATAAACCCTAAGATCTAAGAGCTCAACTCGTGGTGCTGGGCTGGGAAAATAGTCTGACCAGTTCAGGGGTTTAATCACCCCAATATTCCTTTCTTCACAGTTCCTCGGCAATGGTGCTATATAGCTCTCCTGATCACTGATGTAGTCTGATGGGTCAAACTCGAACTCCTCACATTCTATCAATCCGATGGTGGGTCTGGGACCTGCTCCTCTGGTAGGATGTGGGGTTAATGGCACCTGATGAATGTTCACGTGCTAGTTTACTTGTGAAGGTGTCGGTGGAATGATTTTCCTGGCATCGATCAAATCTTAGATTACGTACTTCAATGGGAAGCAGTGATCAATCAGGTGACCCGGACCCTAATGAAAGTTATAGTGAGTACTAGGGTCATAATTCTTTGGGATCAGATGAGGAGGTTGCGGTTAACGAATAGTGACTAATCCCTTTTCTATTAGTGAAGGTAAAAGTACACTTAATGATTGCCCCAGGGGTGTAAACACTTGGACATAGCGGGCTCTCCTTTGTTTCAGAGTCATCTACATTCCTTTCCCATTTCCTGCTCTCTGTATCTGCTCAGTTCTAATTGGTGCTGGCGAGGTTGCTTGAAATTGGAACGGGGTTATATTATTATTGGCCCTGGTATTGGCAATGTTCTAGACACTGACCCCTATTCTCTTCTCATTCCTTTGTTCCAAAAACCTCCTAACCCCACTGGGTCCACTTAGTGCGTTCTTGTTCAGGCAGCCTTCCCTGATAGCGTCCTCACAGCGATTAGCGATCCTTACCAGATCAGCGAAGCTGGACTGCTACTAGTACACTAAAAAGTTTGAGATTACTGGAAGAGTATTCTTGGAAATCATTTCGATCTATTCATCATTAGGTATCCTGTTTCGAACCTGAGCTGCTAGTGCTCTCTATCGCCCCAAATAGTCGCTGAAGGTCTCATTCGGGTTCTACCTCAAACGGGCTAAGTCGGACTTACGCAATTCAATGTCTATGTTGTAGACATATTGCTCCTGAAATATATGCGTCAAGTCCTTCCACGTTTTTATCATAGATGGTTCCAAAGATGTAAACCACCTCAGGGCCGAACTTGTCAAACTCTTCTAAAAGACTTTTATCAATAGTCTTTCGTCCCCTCCATATTGGCACATGTCCCCATAATAGGACTTGAGGTGTGCAATAGGATTACCGGTGCTGTTGTACTTGTTAAAAGCCAACATTTTAAATTTAGGAGGTAAGGGGACCTTAACAAACAGACACAAATTTGTGAAGTCTATGGCATGGATTTCAACACCACCCATTTTCAAATACTGCTTCTATATTTTGTCCAACTATTCTTTCAGCTGCTCTGATTCTTTGGACATGGGAGCGGCTTTCTCAGCAATTGGTTGGACCTCACTCTGGGCTACCAGGGGGTGAGACATGATGGGAGGAGGATTAAGGCTAGTCAAAGCCCCAACATAGGCTCCACTATTTCTTATCTCGTCCTCTTCATACTGCTAGTTTATGTAGGGTACAGTGAGGGTGGAATTCTCTTGCTGGTGCTGCATTAACTAGATGGGAATGGTAGGAGTGGGGGTTGGGTGAGTCCATTGGGGATGAGGGAAGGTTTGTTGGATGATGGGATGAGTGAAAGTTAGATTTTGGGGTGGGGCCTGATTAGGCCATTGAGCATGGGGGAAGGTTTGAAGCTAACTTTGGGATGTAGGGATATGGGTACATTGGGCTTGATGTAAGGCATGGGTTTTAGTTAGGTATAAGGGTTGTGAATGGGTGAAATATTGGAAGAATTGTGAAGGGTAGGGGTGTGAGGCTCCAAGGTTTTGCTGGACTTGGGTTTGGGCTCTGAAGCCTTGGGAGGGTTGGGCCATAAAGCCTTGGTCATAATAGGTTTAGGCAATGGGCCATTGATGGGTTTGGGTCATGAGCCCTTGATGGGTTTGGGCCATGGGCCCTTGGTGGGTACGGCCCATTAGGTCTTGATGGGTCTAGCCCATGGGCCCTTCGTGGGCCTGACCCATTGGGCCTTGTAGGTCTAGGTCATGGGCCCTTGGTGGGTCTAGCCCATGGCCCCTTGGTGGTTTTAGGCCATGGGCCCTTGGTAGGTATGGGTTATGGGGTTTTGGGTCATGAGGGTAGTGGGGGTTTGAATGGTATGGATGATGGGAGGTTGATGGGAGTCATGGGGGAGTGAGGCATGGAGGCTTGATAGGATATGGGATGGGTCCATGGGTGTGTGGTGTGGATGAGAGGAGATGTGTTGGGAGGCCTACCACCTATTGTAGGTTTAGAACATCTCCTCCAGCACGACCATGGAAGGGGGATCGGATGGAGATTGGTTATTTGATGGTTGTGGGGTATGGATGGGGTGTGTGAAGATGAAAAATTGGGCATGACCCGGGTAAGAGGCGGGATATGGGGTGGGTTGGAGAAAGAGGTGGGGCATGGGTGGATGGATTTGGCATGTATGGGGAAGATATATGGGGCATGGAGGTGGAGAATGAGGGAGGAAAATTGGCCATGGCTTCAAAAAAGATGGGCATGACTTGAGTAAATGGAGGGATCTGTGGGGGATTGGATGCGGTATAGATGGATGTGGGTGGATCGGATTGGGCGGATGAGAAATAGGGCATGTTGGTTAGGGTAGAGGATGGGTTTTGAGCGGGTGTGGAAGGGAGGTGAGATGGGTTGGAGATGGCCATGGATGAAGGCATGGTTTGGGGAAATGACGGAAAATTTAGATTTTGGGTAATTTGGGAAGTGGTGGAAGGGAAAAGAGGGTCACCGAAAGGGCCGGTTATGGTGAGGGTTGATTGGGCAAAGGGGGTGGAAGTGAAGGATTCTTCAGTGTGGGAATGGGTGGGAGAATGTTGCGGGAATGAGTCGGGATTGGCACAAGCAGGGTCCACGGCCCACATCATATCTCGGTATCGGGTTGGGTACGAGTGCCTTAGATGGGTCCCGTAAAGCTTCCTCCTTCTTCTCCTACGGGATGAGGGAGGGTACGATGATGCCGTTGTGCTGGCACCAATCAAGACTCTATTTTTAATTTTTAATTTTATTTTTTTTTGGATTCTTGTAAGTGAAATTAAATGAGGATTCTGGGGCCTTTTTGAATTCCCTTTTGGGTGTCTCTCGTACCCTAAATAGGTCCCACGACAAAGGTTTCGAAGCGCTTCGAAAAAATCAAAGGGAAACCACTCGATCTATTGAAGGCACGAAAATGAATGTAAACAACCCGATCCCCCGAAACGAATAAAAAAGAAGTCACCTTCTTTTGACCAGCGAGGGCATATTGGGTGTCAGAAATTGCGGGGCCTAAACAAACGCACTAAACACACTGATCGGGGAGTTCGGGGGGTGATATAGGCCACAGATTCGAACTGAGGCTGCTCAAAACCACACTGGCGTAACTATTAGTGGCGCCAGAGCAAAAGTTTCAGATTTAAAGCTGGTGTAACTAATAGTTGTTCCAGTGTTCTTTTGGAACATTTTCCATTGGCTCAACTTTACTTGTGCCAGACTAAAATGGTTCTCCGGTTTCTATGGAAGCAGCAACCTGAGTTCGAAATGGGTCTCCAAACTGGTTTTTGGTGGAAGTTGGACTTCCGGGGACTGACTATTTATATGATCTACTCTGTTTCTCACCGAACCTAAGGGTTTAAAGGCCAAATTGGGTTTACTATCGCTCTCTTTTTGCCAGGTTTAAAGCTTGGAATGAGAAGGTTACCCACCCGATATACCTCAAGTGCAAGCACATTTCATAGGTACTAGGTGGGTTGGGACTTTTCCGGATCATCACCACTAGGGGCTTCGGTCTTACTAAGACCCGGGTGGTTGTATGTGTGCCGAAATAACCCAACCTTTTGAAAAACTACCTCGTAAAAATTAAATTTAAATCCCCTTCATTGGTTCAAATTTATTTTTCACATTTTTTTTTTAAAGAAATTTTCTTAAGTTCAAAGACTGGGGGTGATGATCCCGTGCTGCCTCTACAAGTCAGCATTCACTGTTTGTAATATGATTGCGGAAATGTAGGTGTGCACATAGGCCTGCCAAACGGCTAAGGCACTTTAAATGACATAAAAGTAAAAGAATTTAAATGCAAAGCGCAAGTAGGCCCGCCAATCAGCTAAGGCACTTAAAATGACAGAAATGTAAAAAATAGTAAAGACTATGCACAAGTAGGCTCGCCGATCGGCTAAGTCTTATAAATGGCGTAAAAGTAGGGGTAAGTAAAATGATGTAATTGGAGGGGTGAGTAAAAAAATAGTAAAAATAAAATAAAAAATAGAAATAAAAGGTTAGTAAAATAAAAAATAAATAGGCCAAGTTCAAGGGGAAGCTCTACTAGCTACTCCCCAGCAGAGTCGCCATCTGTGCAACCGTGGGATTTTTTGACGATCCTGTCGCGACGATGCGCTCGCTAATGAAAAATATAGACTCACCACCTGGAGCTTTTTGTGTCCCGTGAAACCTAGATCATTTTTATAAGCACCAAAGTGCCACAAATATGACTCTGAATCCGGTATACACCAAAGGCTCTTGGGTAGGGGCTTCGGTTATCGATTGGGAAGGTGTTAGGCACCCAATCAACCCACTTAACGCGGTCTCTACTTATGACCAAAAATAAAATAAAGTAAAAGAAAAGAAAAGGCTTCCTCTTGCCCCAATGGGTCTTAAAATCAAATTTGTGCTCCTTTGTTCCTACTAAAAATTAGGCGACATAACGGCATAAATGAGAGGATGGAAGAATAACCGAGAAGGTAAAGGAATAGAGGGGAGAGCCAGAGCTCTCGGGCCCTTGTTGCACTACTGTGGAGCCTTGCGTTTGCTTGCTTCGGTGAGCTTTTGAAGAATTGTATGATGAGAAATGGGGTTCTAACTCCTAAGGATTGATGGCTAAGGGGTAGATAGGGAAGGCTAGGGTGTAACACACCTATAACCTAGAGCTTATGGATGAAATGCTAAGGTCTAAAGGGATTTTTAGAGTTTTGGAATTTGTATGGGAATGGTGCACTAGAGGAGAGAGAGAAGGGATTCCTTAATCTCTTAATTGCAAATTTTTTCAAGCCATTTGCAAGGGGGGGTGCCTCTCTATTTATAGGAAAAAGAGAGGTTAGGAGGGTGCTTAGAGGCTAATTGGGATCAGTAATTAGGTAATGGGCCATCTAAGGTTTCATAGGATTTTTGAAGCCTTAAAAAATGTGAAGAGGTGCTCTAATGGATGATGATATGGTGAGGCTTTAAACCACTTAGGGAGTTGAACATAGATAGTAAATGGGTGCAATAGAACTAGCAAAACAAACCCTAAAGGTCAAGATGGTCAACAAGTCAAATCCCATTCACAAAATTTGAGGCAAAAATCCTGAGTTACTATTCATATGCCTGGCGCAACTATTAGTTATGCCAAGCATATGCATATTAAACCAGTGATGCACAGTAGCTTTGGGAAGTTGACTGCCTGTGGGGGGCCACCTATAGTTGGCGCAACTATTAGTTGTGCCAAATTCACCTATAGGTTCGGAATGCGATATCTTTGGGTATACAACTCCGATTGGGGTGATTCTTGGCCCGTTGGAAAGCTGAAGACTTCTACTTTTAAATAGTATAAGATTCGATCATAGTAGAAGGTTATAGCTAGGTTTAGGTCTGGATGCACCACTCCTCATCCATTTCTCGAGAAAGCTAGGTTTAGGTCCGGAATGGGTTCTCAGATTCGGGATGGGTTCCTAAAGGTTCGAGAAGGTTCTTAAGGGATCTAGGGTGATTTCTAAGGGCTTGGGATGACTCCTAAGCCTTCAGAAGGGTTTCTAAGGGTTTCATACATCCCATCAAAAGCTCAGAGGTGCGTTTCTCTTGAAATGTGTCTAGATCGGGCCTTGGGCCAAATTTGGGTGTCCACAATCCCATTGCATCCGACCAATGCCACGTTCCAGCGTGAACATCCTATCAAAATCCCCACATCCCACTAGGACTCGTCTAGCTGTTAAGTAGTGAAAAATACCATTTTTCACCCCTAAACATGAGCCTTGAAAGACCCTTGAGAAGACTAAATAAGTGCTTTAGTGTGCATTTTACAGCTAACCAATCAGACAGGTCCAAATCCGAAAAGCATCCCAAAAAGATCAAAAAGCTGACAGCTCATGTCAAGTTTAAAGAAGGAGTGAAGAAACAGCCCCAGCAATGGCTAAAGAGGGTCTAAAAGAGCAGACAAAGACCTGAAGCAAGAGAGAGAGCCATTCGCAAAGAAAAAATCAAGTTAAAAGTCAATTCGCAAAGAAGAATGGGAGCCTAGAGTTCAATTCGCAAAGAACTTCTACTATTCGCAAAGAACCTGAGACTAAGCGAAGAGAGAATAAACTGCAAATGAGCTTTTCGAAAGGATACAGAACTGTTCGAATAGAAGATTTACCTCTGCGAAAAGAAGAGAAGACCAATTCGAACAAGAACTGAAACCCCACGAAAAGATCTCCTGAAGCCAAAATGCTTTGCGAAGAGAGCTTCTGGAGCCAAACTACTTTGCGAAAAAGCCCTTAAACTATGCGAAATGGCATTCTGGGGATTTGCAGCTCGTCCGAAGGGTATTTCAGGAAACTTTGCACGCGCCCCAATGCAATCAAAAGACCAGGAACATTTCGGAAGGTTCCAATCAAGATCCGAAGGCATATTCCAACCCATGTGAGCGCCCAAAGTTAAATTACCTGGCGGGAACTTCCGGCTCAAAGCAATTTCAAACCCATAACAGAATTGATGCTTCTGGCACCTGATTGGCCGAACCAGATCAGAGCATTTCCATTGGCCAAAACAGATCTGGATCCCCGTGCTCAACCCTCATTGGGCAATCCAGATCTAAAGCATTCCTGATTGGTCAATCCAGCCATGCGCAGGATGGAGGAAAAAGTATAAATAGAGAAGCCATTCGCCCAAATTGGGCATCCAGATTTTAGAGTTTTCATCTCTGTTTCCCTCATTCCGGTCAGATAGCTTATCTGAACCCCTGTAATCCTTCTTGTAGTTTACCTTTGAGAGCCATTGTGAGTGATTTGTACTTCCAAGTTCGATTCAAGACGTAAGTCCGAGGGCTCTCTAAGAAGCCGTGCTTTCAGAATTGTAATTTTGGATTTTAAAGGTTCTTTGTAATTTGTGTCTTCTCCATTGGAGTCATGTCGAGGGTTACGAATGTTCACCTTAGTGCATTAGACTTCTTTAGATTCACTCATCCGCATGCAACTTCCCTTAATTCATCACCCACAATGCGAATTAGCGTTGGTAACCTAATTCTAGCAGCATTCTGATGATGTTCATGTTACGAACTAAAGAATAGGCCACAACTATTGGATGATCTGTGACCATTTAAGTGGACAGATCATAGCCATAAGTCTAAACCTATTCCTTAATTGGATTTATTTCTCTTACATCATCTTTGGTAGCCGGATGAAGATTGAATCTGCTCTGTTGAACTCTGATTCTCCATTAAAATTCGAGGCTAAAGTACATGAAGCTATTATTTACGCATTTGTCTTATTTTAAACATCTCCCCAACTCGGATCCGGATCATGTAGTTAGTTCTTTTCTTTATTTGCTTATAGTTAAATGTGACACAATCCAACACTCTCTTTTATCTATTCTTTTTTAGATAATTATAGAGCCAGATCCGTAGCAGATCCGGAGGTTTATCTCTACTTAGACAAAATTCTCTCGTGGACGATCTTGAAATACTTACTTTTAAAACTTGCTACAATTGGCCCGATCTTGCGGGCCGATGTTAGCCCCAATGTCTTGATATCCCTTTCATAAGTTAACATCCATATAACCTAGCATTCTTTAATTCTTTAATTTTTTATTCATAATGCACACAATTATGGCACACTTGGAGCAACATCAAGTTTTTGGCGCCGCTGCCGGGGAAGTTTGTTCTAAAATAGATTGACCTATGTTTATTTTCATTTATTTATCAGTCATTCATTAATTTTGTTGTTATTTTTATGCAAACAGGTGTAAAAGGAAAGGAAAGTTCTTAAATAGACAGTTTGTCTTTGCACCAAACTCTCTCTGAGTTGTATGTTTGGCGGAGAACCCTCAATCACGAGATTCTCCGTTAAATTCGGAAGTTGAAAGACTCTAAGAAACCGACATACATCACATCCATATCTGAAATGGGTGAAGAACAGATTGTTAAGAGACTACTTTGCCTGGTGCTTATAATTCCCCATTTTGCATTCAATTTCCCACAGTGGAGGGAAATTATGAAATTACGTCCTCCACCTTCCAAATGTTGCCTTCATTCCATGGATTGAGTAAGGAAGACCCTTACAAACACATTGATGAATTTCTGGCTTTTTGCACAACATTTAACATAGCTGGATGGGTCCAGAGGCAACCAAGCTTAGGCTCTTTCCTTTTCATTAAAGGACAAAGCTAGAGCATGGTTATCTATGTTATTAGCATAACAGACATCACATCATGGAATGATTTGCAATGTCAATTTTGTCAAAATATTTCCCAATGACTAAAACCAGCCAAGCGAGACAAAGCATCATCTCTTTCTCCCAAAACTCAAAACTTTCCATGAAGCATGGGAAAGGTTTAAAGAATCAATAAGGCAATGCCCTCACCATCAAATTCCTAAATGGCTGGTTCAAAGCTTCTATCAAGGAACGATCGGAAGGGCAAGAACATGGTGGATGCCTCTTGTGGAGGTACCTACTTGAGAAAAGCAGTTGAAGAGGTTTGGGACCTCTTTGAGGTGATTGGAGAAAATTCAACCCGGCAGGAATCTACCGCCAAGGGACACCGAGAATCCACTAGGATGAATAATCCCCAATTCACAAGAGGGAAAGTTTATGAAGTCAATGAAATTTGGAAAGGAAAGTGGATAATTTGACCACAAAATTTGATAGACTGATGGACTCATTTAAAGCTCCAAATGGGTCAAGAGTAGAGGAGGCATGTCGATATGCAAGTCCCCACTCATTCCATTGATCAATGTCCTTCGCATCACAATTTCCGAGAACTCATGATGGAACAAGCTCATGCACTCTCTTATGGGATGATGCAATCGAATGACTACCCATGGAGATCTCATCCTAATCTCGGGTGGAATCGGAAATTACCACCCAATCAATGAAAATCAATTACCTTTCAAACACCTTTCGACCATATCAATGAAATTTTTATAATAAATCAAATTTTTAGCGACCTAACCAACAACAAGCCATGCGTGATGCTGCACCAGCCCCCCCTCCTAGATCCACGACCTTTGAAGAGCGGTCTTGAGTTCACTTCAAAATCTTGGAACTGTCTGTCTGTGAACCTTCACGATCGAGAGCATTAAAAAAATTGAAGAAACTCTGGGCCAACTCTCAAATTCATTGGCTAAGAGAGAAGAGGGTAAACTACCCAGCCAACCTGTGAACAATCCTAAGGGACAGTTCATGGTTGGAGAATCCTCAAATGGCCATGAGGAAATCAAAGCTGTGACTACTTTGAGAAGTGGAAGAATAATAAACAACACAGTGGGTAGTGAAGAGGAAAAAGATGAAGAACAAGTGCAGGAACAACAAATTTGGATAGCAATATGGCTGTTGATTTACATCAGAAAATTCAAAAAAATGAAAAACAGAAAAATAACAAAATTGTTGAAAAAGATGAGGAGAAATTTGTTCCTCACCTCCCATTTCCCCATGCAATGAAGTCAGTTTCTCCTTTTGACAAAGGAAACACAAAAATTGAGGAAATGATGGAGACATTCAAGCAAGTTAAAATTAATCTACCTCTGCTTGATGCAATCAAGCAGGTCCCTGCTTATGCAAAATTTCTCAAAGAGGTATGCACCCACAAAAGGCAATCTAGGATACATTTATCCAAGAAGGCCTTTGCTGTGGAGAAAATCAACCAAGTGCTATCAATTGCAACACCACCTAAGATGCAAGACCACAGAATCCCCACAATCCCTGCATCATTGGGGAGCACACCATTGAGAAAGCCTTGCTAGATCTGGGTGCTAGTGTCAACTGCTTCCTATTACATCTATGAGAAGCTAGGTTTGGGAGAATTGAAACCCACTCAAGTGGTGTTACGACTAGTCGATGATCCGAAGGAAACCTATGGGGTTGGTAGGAGTAGACAAGTTTTTCTACCTGTCGACTTTTTGGTGTTGGACATGGAACCAACCAAAAGTACCACTTGCCATCCCTGTCATTAGGAAGACCATTCACTAATGCATGCATTCAATGCAGTCGGCATCATGGAGGTGTCTTTTGAAATATGAAAGTTAAATTGAATGTGTATAATCATTACTCAACCTCAATTCTCTGTGAGGAATGTTTCCATGTTGACATCATTGATGAGTGGTGGAGGAGTCTTTACAAACATTTACGCAAGGTAAAGACTCCACCACAATTTAAAAATGATTGGGGATCCGAGAAAGAAGGAAAAGGAGATCAAATTCAGCAGTGCTTTGTGCAAGGCACTCACCAATGATCATCAAGTTCTCTCTCTTGGAGCGTGCTCCTCTCCCTCTTCCACAAGTTACCAAGGTACCTTTCTTGCCCTCTTTTCTTAGCCCACGAATTGAACTCAAACGGCTCCCCAAAATCTGAAATATGTGTTTTTGGGAGATCATCAAACACTACTGTGATTATTTCTTCCTCCCTTACAAAGGAGCAAGAAGAGGAGGCATTGGTAGTTCTAAAAGCACAAGAAAGCAATTATGGACCATTGCTGATTTAGGAGGAATAAACCCATTTGTATGCATGCATAAGATCCACACGGAAGAGGATGCCAAGCCTTCTAGAGAAATGCAAAGAAGGTTGAATCCTCACATGCAAGAAGTGGTAATGAAGGAAGTTGTCAAAGCTAGATGATGGGGTCATTTACCCCATTTGATTCTGTAGGTAGCACCCACATGTGGTGCCTAAGAAATCATCATCAACTAGCTGAATCTGGTAAACTTATGTCCACCGACAAACAAGCGGATGGAGGGTGCATAGACTACAGAAAATTAAATACCATGACAAGGAAAGACCATTTCCCTCTCCCTTCATTGACCAAATCCTTGATAAGCTTGCAGCAAAGCTTACTCGCTTCCTTGATGGGTACTCTGGTTACAACCAGATCCTGTGTACCAGGACCAAGAAAAGACCACCTTCACACCGCCCCTTTGGCACTTTTGCCTATAGGAGGATGCCCTTTGGTCTTTGCAATGCCCACTACTTTTCAAAGATGCATGTATGCCATCTTTTCGACATGATTGATCAATTCATGGAGATCTTCATGGATGACTTTTCAATTTACGGAGCAGTTTTCCCAATGCTTACACCACCTCAAGTTGGTGTTGCAAGATGTGAAGAAACCAATTTGGTTCTAAAATTTGGGAAAAGAGTCATTTATAGTCACCAAGGCATTGTCCTAGGACATGTGGTCTCCCATAAAGGCATAGAGGTGGACCAAGCAAAATTGATCTAATTGCACATTTGCCTCCTCCAGGCTGTTAAGCAAATCAAAAGTTTCTTAGGGCATGCGAGATTTTATAGGAGGTTCATCAAAGATTTCATAAAATTTCCAAGCCACTCTGTCATTTCTTGTGTCAAGATGTTCCTTTTGTGTTTACTAATGAATGCATAGCGGACCTTTGAGGTCCTTAAGAAATGTCGATTTCACTCCCATCTTGCAGTGACTATTCGGTGCCCTTTGAGCTGATGTGTGATGCATCAGACTATGCCCTAGGAGCTGTCCTAGGCGGAGAAAGAATAAGCTTCCCCATGTCATAGCTTATGCGGCGGATCCATGATAGATGCCCAGCTCAACTACACAACAAGCGAGAAAAGTGCTGGCCATTGTGTTTGCATTGGAAAAATTGGGCCTTATGTTTTAGGTTCACAAATTGTGGTGTTCTTGACCACTACGCCCTAAAGTACCTTACATCTAAGAAGGATACCAAGCCAGTTAATGGTGGATCCTCCTATTACGGAGTTTGATCTCTGATTAAGGATAAGAAAGGAGTGGAGAATGTGGTGGTGATCACTTATCCGAGAATTCTCAATCTTGAGGATGATAGTTTACCCATTAATGAATCATTTCACGATGAGCAACTTTTTGCCATCAATACCCAGATCCTTGGTTTGCAAACATAGTCAACTTCTTGGCTATTGGACGATTCCTCAACATTGGAATAGAATGGATAAAGATCTTTTCTTCTCACAAGTTAAACATTTCATTTGGGAAGATCCTTATCTATTCAAGAATTGCAGAACCAAGTGATCGAGAAAGTGTGTCGGACCATGAATTCCACTTGGCATATTGTCAATGTGTCATGAGCAGCTGTGGAGGCCATTTCGATGGCAATAAAATAGGCAAAATTCTGCGATGTGGTTTCTATTGGCCCACAATCTTTAAAGATGCCTTCTGACCTTTGTAAATCTTGCGAAGCGCCAAAAAAGCTGGGCGATATTTCCAAAAGAAACTCAATGCCCTAGACCAATCACAGTAGTTGAGTTGTTTGGTGTTTGGGGCATAGATTTTATGCGCCCCTTTGCCCCTTCTAATGAAAACAATGTCATCTTGGTAGCTGTGTATTATGTCTCCAAGTGGATTGCGGCCATAGCTGCCAAAGCCAGTGATGACAAAGTGGTTTTAAGATTCCTCAAAGACCACATTTTTCTAGATTTGGATTCCCAGAGCCATCATTAGTGATGGGGAAGCCACTTTTATGACTTGACTCTCTATTAAAAAGTACTCATCACTCACAGTAGCCACTCCCTATCATCCACAAACCAAGGTGGAGCGGTGGAATTTCAAATAGAGATCAAACACATTTTGGAAAAAAGCTGTGAAGAAGGATGAAAGGATCTGGTCCTTTAAGCTTAATGATGCTTTGTGGGCATCTGAATCGCCTACAAGACCCCTATAGGGATGTCCCCTTTCAGACTGGTTTATGGCAAGGCATGCCATCTACCAGTAGAATTAGAATATAAGGCCTTATGGGCAATCAAAACTTTTAATATGGATCTAACTATTCGGTAACCACAGAAGCTTCAACTCCTTTGAACTGGAAGAATCGAGGATGGATGCCTACACTGGCTCCAGTTGTACAAAGAAAAGGTTAAATCATTCCATGATAGGAGCCTCATGAGAAAAGAGTTCATACCGGGTCCAAGGTATGGTTATTCAACTCTAAACTTAAATTCTTTCTGGCAAATTGAGATCCGGATGGGAAGGGCCATACAACTTGTCATCAAGGCCTCCCCTCGGAGTTGTGGATATTTCAGATCCCAAGGATGGAAGAATACTCAAGGTAAATGGTCGAGGCTCAAACCATGCATTGAAAACACCGAGAGCCCTTGCCCACCTATCATCATGAATCTCCAAAAATCGATGGTAGAAAAGTGTATAATATGTATGTACAACATTGTTTTTCCGATTTTTCTGCTTTCATCTATTTTTCTTGTACGCATAGTGTAAATACACTTCAAAGTTCAAATCGCAAAGTAAAAAGTACTTTTCAAAAGTTCAAAGTTCTATTCGAATTGATTACGAGTCAGAATGAACTACTCGAAAAGAACCATGTTCTGCTCAATAGTTAAAATTTCCTTTTCGAATAGAAAATCTGGGAGAAGTCCTTTGCGAAAAGATCTTTCCGAGCCAAATCCATTTCGAATAGACATATTGAAGCTCGCCTTTAACTACACTTTCTCAAGATTTTTACCTTTCAAAGACACTTTTGCTATTCAAATAGAGAAAAGGACTCTTTTGGAACTTTTGAACACTTAAGGGTGCTTTACTGATTTTACTTGTTAGTATATTAGGTCATTTTGAAAGTCAACGGATATCCGCAAACACTCTCCCAAGCAAAACCCTTTTCAAAACCCTAGCTCACCCTCTTCTCTCACGAGCTCCACACGAATAACCACCATCTATTCTAATCTTCTCGCTTTTCTCTTGTCGAAATCAAAAGGGTAGAGCCCAATGTCTTGATCTGTTCAAAGCAAAGAAACCCAAACAGTGGAAACCCCTAGATCGCGGTAACTTTCTCTATTCTTGCTCAAATTTTTGATTCTTGGTAGTTAAGCATACACTTGAGGCCATTTTAAATATGGGAAAAAGAGAAATCCTGTCGCCATGTTCCCTAAATCTTCACCAAGAAGATAGCCAAAACACCCCAAAAGCCAAAGGCAAAGCCCCAAAATCTACAAAGAAAACTATCCATGAACAAAGCGAGATAGAAATTTGAAAGGAAAGAAAGTCGCCATGAAGAGCACGCCGATGTTTCCAGATCTCAAATGCCTCCCCTACCCTCCATTTGGTTTTGCCCAATCCCTTTATTGATGCCCTCAAGATACTCCCGAATTCGTGGATGAAACTTTTTCTCCTCCAAACCAGATTAGAACTGCCTTTAAGATATCTCATGGCAGCCTCCATCAACACCATCCTTACCCCTTTACGAGAAAATCTACCCACGGATGACAAAGTTGTGGTACCAAAACCTCACCATGGTGACGGAAGATCGGTGATGTGCCAACCCTAGTAATCTTCATAGACAAGCGTGATCTTCTAGTAGCTACTTGAAGACATTGGGCATGCCTTGGGAATTCCTTTTCGATTTAACCGAGGGACCCCTGGCCCCTCCCCGAGCGACCTCTTTTAGAGACATGGCTGCCCATTTGACACAAGGAATGGTTGGATCTGGGCAATCCATAATGAGGAGATCTTCCCCTCGGTATCTTGATGGATTCAATTTTACGAGGAGCCTCTATGTCACAGTGGCACACCCAAGAAAGGAGAACCCCATTTTAGAAGCCCTGTTTCACTTTTCAAAGGGCAATTCTTCAATGCCCTTTGCTAATCCCTGGAGGCCATGGTGATGTTAGTGCTAAAGTAAAAAGGAACAAAAGATTCTTGGCCTACCTTTTGGAAGGCTGATTCTGACCCTTTTGAGAGCCAAATTTGACATTTCAGAGAAGAGCCCTTTGAGGTATTAACCCCTCACAATTTTGGAAAAAGGCACGGACTACAAGCCGGGCCATGTTAAGAGAATGAGGGAAGGCTGGAGCCCTGCTGCGGCTCTTCTTCTGCCCCTACTTTTCTTTGCCAACTCTTGCTCCTTCTTTTCTTGCACAACTTTATTCTTGCTAATTCACCTGTGGCTGTTGAGCCCATTGAAGAACATCTTTCTTTGAACCAGAGCTCTTTTTGTTGGAATTGAAAGAGAACCATTTACTGAAGCTGCTGAGAAGAGGAGCCTCAAACTTGGTGAGCCTCGGCCAGCCCCTACCCTTCCTCACAGTCCGAGGTCGCCACTCTTCCTGCCGCACCTCGCGCCATTGAAGGCCTGGTCCCTTACACCCCCACCCCCTCCCCTATCCCAGATAGCCCTCCATCCATCATTGCCATTCCAGATACCCCTTCCACCCCCCCCACCCCCATTATTCAAACCCCACCCATCTCACCCAACCTTGCCTTACTCCTAGCAGACTTGCCCATTCCCACCAGAGGAGGTAGCCACCCCATTCAAGTCCCACCCTTTGGCTTCCCACCTTACCTATAAATAACCAACCTCTACCACATCCCCCCACATCTTTCCCCACCCTTCCAAAATGACCGACGACCAAGCCGATAAGCCACCACACGGCTTTTAGCGCATGTGGCTGGACCCACCGCCACCGAAGGTGCCAGATCCGGTCCAGCCCCTCTGGGCCGAATTTGAAGAGGACCTCGCGATTTTGGCCAAGAAAGGAGGCCCAACTCCGGCCTCCTCGGAAAAACAAAAACTCAACCTTCCCCGCCACTTCCACCCTCCACCGCCCCACCCTCCCCTAAAAACACCTGTCCTATTCTGTCTTTATTTTTCTTCTCTTTTTTTATGTAAAATGTTTCTAGTTAATAAACTTTACTTTCTCCCATTCTCCATGTCATTTTTTTTTTTTTTTTTTTTTCTGCTGTTTATTTTTTCTTCTTATTATTCTTTGCCTTGTTTCAATTTTTCGGTATAATGTGACCATGCCACCTTTGAAGTGAGGACACCGTTCCCCATAGGTTTGGGGTATGGCAAAAATGGGATAATTAGCATAAGGGCATCACAATCACCAAAGTAATCAGGAAATGAATCAATTTACTTAAGAATCATGACAATGTGGAAATTTTAAAATTTTCTTTGCAAGAATTTAGACATTCTAAACCCTACAATATTCCACATTTCCATGATGTTAACACCAGGAAAATACACTTGTATTAGCACATAGCAAGTCCACAGGAAGAGAAAAACGTAAAGATATACTTAAAAGCTCAAGGAAAAACCATAACCGTGAGAATTGAGCCTATATGTTTTACATCTCCATTGAAGAGTGACCGAGGCAACCCTTTTTACGATTCAAAGGATTTGGTGAGGCATTAGATCCACTAGAAATTAGGAAACTCCAAATCAAAACAAGCAACGGCATTCATGAAAGCGAGGAAAAGATCAAGGCCTTCTTTGAACAAACTTGAGCTTAACAGAACCAACCAAGAAAGATCGCCCTTGTTTGTACCCCAATTGAGCTATAAATCCTACAATGCTTCATCAAAACACCCATTTTTCTTGCACCGAACCAATGGAACCAATTCACCTTCCCTCACCTTGAGAATTAGGAGTTAAAGGAGAAAGAAGTAAAGATGGAACATTTCGGGCAAATATCAAAATAAATAAAGAAGAAATACCTCAAAATGGGCGATGGTGGACCGAGAAAGTAAAAGAAAACAATGTGAAAAGAAGCAAGCAAAAAAAAAAGGCAAAAAGGGAACTTTATGTTGAAAATTCAAGATCAAAGGAAGAAGAACCGAGTACTTTGAACACGAGAATCTCAAAAGAAGCTAAACTCAAGAAGGTGGAGTCATGAACCACCTCCTTCAATTTCGACTTCTCAAAAATCCAAACACTGCTCAACCTTCCTATCCACAAACCTCACTCCACGAGCCATACAACAAACCCGACCTAAAAGTCCTTGTGATCCAAAGTTGAGTGGTCATGTGGAGATAAGAAGTTTCCCAATCTATGGTGAGGAGATGTCAAGGATGCCAAGACTGAGAATCATGCCTATGCTCATGCTTACAAATCCATTTGGGAGATGTAAGCTCTTGAGCTTGAGTGAAAATGAACCCTTCAACAAAAATCTTGATGAGAGTACACCCGGTAAGTGTTTGGGTTGGAACTTGAGCACATTAAGTATGACTTATAACCTAATTTTATTCAAATGATGAACTCTACACACATTTGCATGATTTCTATGGCTGCTCACGATTGGAAAGAGTGAAACATTCATAAGGTTTATAAATGTTGAAATCCCCTTGCAAACAATAAACCTAAATGTTTAAACATTGATTCAAGAGTAACTAATTTTGATCTTTGATTGCTCATGGGATGACGGTGCACTAATGCCAAGCTGTCCCATGGAGAAGTTTGTGGGTACCTTCACCGAAAACCCTCAGAGACTTCACTCCTCCTCTAGGGATCACCTAGGGGTTTAAAAAGCTTGTTGCATATGCTAAATGCACTGTGCTTCCAACAAAAGTGGCTCTTTATTTTGCTTTTACGTTTCTTTGCTCGAGGACTAGCAAAGCTTAGGTTTGGGGGTGTGTTAAGTAGTGAAAAATACCATTTTCACCTAAACATGAGCCTTGAAAGACCCTTGAGAAGACTAAATAAGTGCTTTAGTGTGCATTTCTGACTAACCAATCGACAGTCCAAATCCGAAAAGCATACCAAAGATCAAAAAGGCGGCTCATGCCAAGTTTAAAGAAGGAGTGAAAAGCAGACCTCGAATGGCTAAAGAGGGTCTAAAGAGCGGAGACAAAGACACGAAGCAAGAGAGAGAGCCATTCGCAAAGAAAAATCAAGTTAAAAGTCAATTCGCAAAGAAGAATGGGAGCCTAGAGTTCAATTAAAGAACTTCTACTATTCGCAAAGAACACGAGACTAAGCGAAGAGAGAATAAAGCGCAAATGAGCTTTTCGAAAGGATCTGAATCGCTTGAATAGAAGATTTACCTCTGCGAAGAAGAAGAAGACCAATTCAACAAGAACCGAAACACGAAAAGATCTCCGAAGCCAAAATGCTTTGCGAAGAGAGCTTCGGAGCCAAACTACTTTGAAAAAGCCCTTAAACTATGCGAAATGGCATTACGAGGATTTTGACTCGTCCGAAGGTATTTGAGAAAACTTTGCACGCCCAATGCAATCAAAAGACCAGAACATTTGAAGGTTCCAATCAAGATCAAGGCATATTCCAACCCATGTGGCGCCCAAAGTTAAATTACCTGGCGGGAACTTCCAGAAGCTCAAGCAGGATTTCAAACTCATAACAGAATTGATGCTTCTGGCACCTGATTGGCCGAACCAGATGAGAGCATTTCCATGGGCCAAAACAGATCTGGATCCCCGTGCTCAACCCACATTGGGCAATCCAGATCTAAAGCATTCTGATTGGTCAATCCGACCATGCGCAGATGCAGGAAAAAGTATAAATAGAGAAGCCTTTCGCCCATATTGGGCATCCAGATTTTAGTGTTTACATCTCTGTTTCCTCATTCCGGTCCGGATAGCTTATCCAGAACCCCTGTAATCCTTCTTGTAGTTTACCTTTGAGAGCCATTGTGAGTGATTTGTACTTCCAAGTTCGGATTCAAGGCGTAAGTCCGAGGGCTCTCTAAGAAGCCGTGCTCTGTAATTGTAATTTTGGATTTTAAAGGTTCTTGTAATTTGTGTCTTCTCCATTGGAGTCATGTCGAGGGTTCGAATGTTCACCTTAGTGCATTAGACTTCTTTAGATTCACTCATCCGCATGCAACTTCCTTAATTCATCACCCTCAATGCGAATTAGCGTTGGTAACCTAATTCTAGCGACATTTACGATGTTCATGTTACGAACTAAAGAATAGGCCACAACTATTGGATGATGCATGACCATTTAAGTGGACAGATCATAGCCATAAGTCTAAACCTATTCCTTAATTCGGATTTATTTCTCTTACATCTGTGCTGGTAGCCAGATGAAGATTGAATCTGCTCTGTTGAACTACAGATTCTCCATTAAAATTCAGAGGCTAAAGTACATGAAGCTATTATTTTGCATTTGTCTTATTTTAAACATCTCCCCAACTCGGATCTGGATCATGTAGTTAGTTCTTTTCTTTATTTGCTTATAGTTAAATGTGACACAATCCAACACTCTCTTTTATCTATTCTTTTTTTTAGATAATTATAGAGCCAGATCTGGTAGCACAGATCTGGAGGTTTATCTCTCAGTTTAGACAAAATTCTCTGTGGACGATCTTGAAATACTTACTTTTAAAACTTGCTACAATTGGCCCTGATCTTGCAGGCCAGTGTTAGCCCCAATGTGCTGATATCTCTTTCATAAGTTAACATCCATATAACCTAGCATTCTTTAATTCTTTAATTTTTGATTCATAATGCACACAATTATGGCACACTTGGAGCAACATCACTAGCACATAGCCAAAGAAAGAGAAGAAATCCCTAAAGTCCCATCGCGACATCATGACGATAGCCAGCTGATCCTGCCACCAGCTATATAAAAATCCCGACAACCCATTATCCCATCACAGACTACACAAGCCACGCACAACACAGGTAAGTATCACCCCTAGGTAAGTACTACTCCCCTCTCTTTTACTCGATATTCCTTGTAAAATATAGTTAGCTATGATTAAGTCTAAATTTTTTTCAAAACCCATCTCTCTCGACTCTGAATCACTGTAGTCCTCCCATAAGAGACAATCATCAGTATTTGCCGACAAGGTTAGACAGAGTATTCGACATGCAAAGTGTCGTCCTGACAACCACACAAACAGTCGAGTCCACAAATCCCATTTTGGTGGATCTGCTCATTGACGTCTCGAAAGCCACGTATTCCGAAGATTTACAACTGAAGAGAAGAAACCAAAAAAAAATAAACGAAGAGACTTTACAAGCCCAATTACCAGCCCGAACCGGCCATTACCCTGGGAAATTGAACACTGAGTATATTTAATCTAAGAACTTACAAACGCCTATTGAAAAAAGAACGCCTGATGCGCATTGGTCTGAGCAATGACGTGCCTAGTCTGACATGACCTGCAAAAGCCTTTGACATTATATTACATTGTATTATTAGCCCCTGGACCTTATGGACATTTGTATGACGCCCCCCGGTACCTCAATTGCGTCATACCCCTCTGTTTGACTGCCCCTTATAGCAGGTTGCGACATGCGGCGGGATGTCCCTTCCACCCATAGATTAGGATATGGTGGTTCTCCTTTCCATTTGACTGCCACTTGTAGCAAGTCGCACCACGTAACAGGATGCCCCTTGCACCCGCGGAATAGGATACGCTGACTTCTCCCATCGACTGTCTCTGACACCGGGTCACGATACGGGACGGGGTTTCCCCTGGGAATCTGCGGCATGAAACACGCCTTTCTACATCTATCATTGGGCCCCCGAATGCTCCATTTTAGCTTACGCTGATAGATAAGAAAGCCAAGCATGTCATGTCAGCACCCCCAGTTTGATGTTTGGTTCTAAGTGTGCATGATTTATTTGTGTTTTGAAAATAGACTTACAAATAATGAATTGTACTGAATTTGGAAAACTAAAAAGAATAAAAAAATATCAGCACAGATAGAAGTAAATTAGCCTGCAAGATCAGGGCCAATTGTAGCAAGTTTTAAATGTAAGTTAGTAAAAGATCGTCCACAGAGAATTTATTTAAAATGTAAGATAAACCTCCAGATCTGAGCTACCAGATCTGGCCTCTGATCCTATCTACAAACCACATAAGATGGGAGGTTGAATTTGTCACATTAACTAAATGGTAAAAGTAAAGATTAAACTAAATGATCCAGATCTTAGTTGGGGCGATTTTGATGTAAATTAATAAGAATGGAGAAATAATATCTAACTTTGATTTGGTTCTTGAAACAAAATGGGAATAAAAGTAGATCAAATGAGAGATGCTCCAATCTTCATCTGGCTACAAGCATAGATGCAAGAGGAAGTAATCTAACTCAAGGATTAGAGTTAAACTTATGGCTATGGTATGTCCACAGACCATCCAATAGTGTTTAATCTGAACCCTCAATTCAGAACAAGAAACACCACTACAAATGTTGTGAAAGATTAGGTTACAAACACTAATTCCCACAGGGATAATGAATCAAGGGAAATTGCTTGAAAAATAGTAAATCTAAAGGAGTCTAGTGCAATAACGAGATCACAGGGAACCCTCAACACGAATCCAATTGAGAACGTACGGTTCACAGCAACCTTTTCAAATTCACCATTACAATTACAGAGCACAGCTTAAACATCTCTCGGATTTGTAGTCTTGAATACAATTCTCTTTTGAATTATAAAAGTATCTCACAGCTCTCAATTGCAAGTAAAAGTTAGGCTATTACAAGAGTTTCAGATAAGCTATCTGAATTAGAAATGGAGCAATAGAAATGAAACTCAAAATCTGGATACCCAAATTGGGCAAATGGTTCATCTATTTATAGTTTCTCCCAAGTCTAGCTCAGATGTGTATCGACCAATCAGCAGTGCTTAGATCTGTATCAACCAATGGTAGTCGAGCACGAGGATCCAGATCTGTTTTGGCCAGTCAGAATTGCTTGATTTGTTTTAGCCAATAAGATGGCTGAGGCATAAATTCTGTTATGTAATTCAAAAATCTGTTAGAACATCTAGAAGTTCCTGCCAATTGATTTCATCTTCGGGTGCTCACATGGGGTGTAATATGCCTTTGGTTCGTGCTCAGAATCTTTTGGAATGTCCCTGGGTTTTTAAATGCATTGGGGCGCATGCAAAAGATTACTGAATTACCCTTGCAGATGCTAGGAATCTCAAGAATACCATTTTGCATAGTTTGGGGAACTTTTCGCAAGGTACTGTGACTTCTGAAGCTCTTTTCGCAAAGTTCAAGTTCTGTTCGCAAGGAGTTCTCTTCTTTTTGAATAGGTCAGGAATCCTGTCGAAGAGTTCAGGTGCTCTTCGAAAACTAAACCTGGAGCTTTTAGTTCTTTTCGCAAAGTTCAGGTTCTTTTCGAAATGTTCAGATTCTTTTTGAAAAGCACTCTGTAATGCATTCTTCTGTTAGAATAGCTCCACACGTTCCAGGTTACAACCAGGCCTTTGTCTTCTTCAGTTTAGGCATTTTGATAGCTCGTGAAGTTGTCCCTTCTCTTTCTTCCTTTGGATCAACATGGATTATCATCTTTTTAGCACTTTTAGGCTGCTTTCATGGTTAAGCCTGTCTTTATTGTTAGCTGTAACACAAGCACTTAAAACACTTATTTAGTTCTCTCAAGGGTTTATCAAGACCCAGGTTAAAGGGTGGAACATGGTATTTTCTAGTTCTCAACACAGTTCACATTTGTGATTTCCCAAGAGAAATGAGAAGACACCTCGAATGAGGGGTGTCTACTTCTTCGACAAATTCTTACTTTGCAAGAGCGCGCTGAAGAGGGGCATCTATAGACACCCCCATTTTGCCCTCTTAGAATACATAAATCTGTTCAGTCAACCTTCGACCTCTCAACCCCAATGTGGGACCATCTACTAAAACAATAGTATATGGGTGGACACAGGCTGAAATAATAGCACTGTGGCTCAGGCCCCATGACCCTAACGTAGGGACCATATACTGAAACAATAGTATATGGCTGGACACAAGCTAGAACAATAGCTCTGTGGCTTAGGCCCCATGACCCTAACGTAGGGACCATATATTGAAACAATAGTATATGAAGGAACAGATGATAAAATAATAGTTTTGTGGCTCAGATCCCAATATAGGGAGACTATATACTGAAACAATAGTATATAGTCAGAATGCAGGCTGAAATAATAGTTTGGCATTTCAGACCCAACCCAGACAGCCTCAAATTATGCGCTTAAAACCATGAGTGCAATCCGATTGCACGCCAAACCACATGCATGCAATCAGTCCCCCTTTTGGACTAGACTTCCTTTCCCATACTACTTCTAGTGAAAATAAGCAAGTTTAAACAGTCCCTAGAGCAGAGAAATTGCCAATTCATATCTCCCAAAAATACATTTCAAGCCCAAGTCTCACTGGGTGTAGTTATCTATCAACTTCCTGAGGTATATCATCACTGTTTTCTCTCCTTTTAGGTTTACTAAAACATCAATTTTTTATTTTGAAAATTTTCTGACATTCCCTTCATGAAAGTATTGGAATTACACTGAAAATTAGTTTTAAAAGTTTTAACTTCCTCAATTTTCAGGTGTGAAATCACTTTATTTTCAAAAATTCTACTGATGATCAGCTGCATTAATGTTAACTTAATTATTGGCATTTCTGCCACACCCCCAAACCTATGGTGAGCAGGGTCCGCACTAGTCCAAAGTGTTTTAGCAAAGAAAAGAAACAAGCAACCAGAAATTATAATGAAAAGAAAAAAGAAAAGAAATGCACAATGTATGTACAATGTATTAACACAAAACAAAAATTTTATATTATAGGCCCATATAACAGATATGTACAATGTATTCTAATAGCTGGGGTCAAAGTCTGTATCATCGGTTAGTTCAATGGGATCAGAACTGGAGTCACTGTCAGAGTCAGAACTAGAAGCAGTGTTGGAGTCAGAACTTGATTTAGCCTTCTCCTGGATTGTGTTTTTCAGCTCCGTGTATTCCTCAGTTTTGATATTTTTGGTGAGACCAATATACTTTTCAAGTCTAGTAGTCCTCAATTTTTCCTGTTCAAGCTGTGCTTGCAACATGGTCACCTTGTGCTGCTCACTCCTAACCATCTGAAAAGTTTGACCCAGCAGGTCCTGCATCTTCTCTCTCTCAAATTTCATGAATAACTCTAATTTCTGAATATGGTTTTCATAAGGGGTTCTAATGTAAGCTTGCAAATCAGCTAACCCCTTGAGGACATCTCGACAGATATATGGATTCTCTTCCATAGCCCTTTTAAGAGTGGCAAATCTGGGGATGGGAATGGAGTGGTAGGGGACCAAAGGTATCCCAGCAGTGGGAGTGGGAGAAGAGGAGTCCAAAAGAATGACCTCAGGGTCGGTCTGAGTGGCTTGATCAGAAAAAGTGAGGAGAGGTGAAAGGGGCTCAATAAGAACTACTTCAGGTTCTGTTTGGGTAGCATGGGTAGTAGTGGTGAGGGTTGGTGGGTCAACAAATACTACCTCTGGTTCTGTTTGGGTAGCATGATCATCAACAGCAGGTACAGTGGCTAAGGTATTTGTGTGGGATGTAGAGGCTAAGGTTTGGAGAAGGGCATTGGTCATAGACTGATTGTCTGTGTTGATCTGTAGTTGGGCTTGGATGGATTGGAGAAAGGTAAATATTTGGCTAATTGATTCAGGTGTGGGTGTGGTATGCATAGTAGGGGCTGGTAAAACTGAAGTAGATGGTTGAGGTGTAATGGGTGAAATGGTTGTAAAGGGTGAAGTAGCCAAATGAATGAAATGAGGAGGGTCAGGTATAGGTACAGATTAAAGCCCAATATTCTCTAAAATAGATCTTATCAGTGATGAATAAGCCTCTGTAGTGAATATCTCAGGTTCGGCTTGGGTATGAGTTACTTCAGGTGTATTAGTTGAATTAGCAGGTGAACCTGAGAAGCTTTGGAGCAGAGGAGTACCAGGAGCTTGTTCAACAAAGTCAGGGGCTAAATCTTGGATATTGTTGAGAGAGATTGGTGGTGTATGGCTGGAGTGGTTGGTGTAGAGGAGGAGTCTGCAACTGGGATTATGTTGGTTATGGGAGATGGGATTGCTTGAAGGGGTGCAAGAATAGGAGTTGGGCTAGGTGAGGTGGGTAAGATGACCACTTCTTCAAGAATGGGTGCAGCTGAAGAGCTGGTCACCACAGGAAAGACAGCTTGTTCAATGTCAGCTGCAGTTGAAATAGGTGCAGCTAAAGAGCTGGTCATCTCGGTCCGCAAAGGTTCAATAGTAGCTGCAGGGGCAGGTTCAGGTATGGCAGGTTCAATAGCAGCAGCAGGGGCAAGTTCCACTTCCTCCCTCATTCTTTTCAACATTGCTTGACTTGTAGTCCAAGCCTTCTTCCCAAACGCATGAGTAGATATAACTTCAAATGGCTCTTGCTCATCAATATCAAACTTGGCTCTTAGTAGGGATGTGATCAGCCTACCAAATGGTATTCCAGCTAATTTCTGCTCCTTTTTCAGCTTGGTACTAATATCAGCCATGGCTTTAAAAATCTACATAGGGGCATTGAAAAATTGTCCCTTAGAAAAATGGAAGAGAGCCTCTAAAATTGGTGCCCTTCTTTCTTGGCTGTACCCAGTGACATAAAAACATCCCCTCAAAATAGAATCCATCAGTAAAAATAGAGGTGCTAGGTCTCTCCTCATTATGGATTGTCCAGTTCCAATGATGCCTTGCGTTAAATGTGCAGCCATTTCTCTGAAAGAGGTCGCTACTGCGATGGACGGCAGGATCATGTTGAAAAGGTATCCCCAAAGCATTCCCAATGTCTTCATAAGTGACAGTTAAATTGCAATCATCAATGAAAATAACAAGAGTAGGGACATCAGCATCCTTCTCTGTCACTTTTACCAAGTTTTGGTACCATAATTTCACCATTCGTGGATAAATTTTCTCTGGAAGAGGGGTTAAGATATTGCTCAGTGAGGCATCCCTAATGTATTTCAAAGATAACTGACATTCAGGTTTGTTGTAGAAAAAGGTCTCATCAACAATAAATTCTGGAATTTGCTTCTGAGCTTCGATAAATCGGTTCGGCAGTACCAAATGAATAGGCAAAGGAGGAAGCTCAGACTCAGGGCTAGTGTCAGCTGTTGGGGTGGGTTCCTCATATCTCACCTTTTTCCCCTTCTCAATCATATCAGCTTAATCCATTGAAAGTTTCCTTTTAGCTAAAGCTTTGGTTTTTCCTTTTTTTGACGGTTTGCTAATTTTCTTAGCAGAAGATTTTTAGAACATTTCAGCCAATGATTTTTCAGCTTTCCCCATTCTAAAGCTTTGTATAAAACCTCCCACAGTAAATGCTGATACCAAATCAAATTTTGTAAATAATAAACAGAGGAAATGCACAGAAAAATACTGAAATCTAGGGTTTTGGTTGAACTTGTTGCTTGCTCGCTGAAATCCACCATAACCAGAAGCTAAAATCCCTCTCTTCAAGCTTAAATGATCGAACAAATGTGAATAAAAGTGTGGCTGAATTCTAAAATCACGCAAGGAAAGAAAGAAAAAGGGTTTCTGTGAAACAGGACGTTCTCAGAAGGCTTTCGAATATGAAACCTTTACTTCGAAAGGGTTTAAATATGCTCAAAATGATTTTCGCAAATATCTTTGAAGTTTTCAAAAAGTTCAAAATAGTCCTTTTTTACAAGTGAGAATGGCATCAGTACCATTCGAAAAGAATATGGCTTCAGAACCAACTATTCGAACAGCGAATAGCTTCAGAACTAACTTTTCGAAAAGCAAATCATTCTGAACTAACTATTCGAAAAGCAAATCATTCTTTTCGAGCAGTTAGTTACAGGTTCAGCTCCTTTTCGAAAAGTTAATTAAACTTTTCGAGAAGGATTTTTTTTTCTTTGCGAGTTAATTTTTCACATATTTAAACTTCTCGAATTGAAAGTAAAATGACTAAAAACAAAGAGCAAACAATTATGCAAAAATTATAAAACAAGCACTGATAAAATACATATTATACAGTTGGTTATCCTCAGATATGGGACGGATCTTGATGATAGATGGTTAGTACAGGCTCCAGGGTATTTTCAATGCATGGTTTGAGCCTCTGACCATTTAATTTCAAGATTCTTCCATCACTTGGGTTCAAAATTTCAACAGCCCCAGAAGGAGATGCATGAATGACTGTATATGGCCCTTCCCATCTGGATCTCAGCTTTTCAGGAAAAAAATTAAGTTTTGAGTTAAATAGCCATACCTTAGAGCTAACTATGAACTCTTTTCTCAACAAATTTTTATCATGGAAGGCCTTGACTTTCTCTTTGTAAGATCTTGCAGTGGTGTATGCATCCATCCTCAGCTCTTCTAACTCCTCAAGCTGCAGTTTCCTGTGATTACCAGCAGTAGTAAGATCCATGTTCAAGGTTTTAATAGCCCAAAAGGCCTTATATTCTAACTCCACTGGTAAATGGCACGCTTTGCCATAGAGCAATCTGAATGGGGACATGCCAATTGGGGTTTTATAGGCTATCCTATATGCCCACAATGCATCATTCAGCTTAAAGGACCAATCCTTTCTGTCCTTCATAGTCTTTTCCAGTATATGTTTGATTTCTCTATTGGAAATCTCCACTTGTCCACTGGTTTGTGGATGATATGGAGTAGCTACTCTATGAGTCACAGAGTATTTTTTCAATAAAGCTTCAAAATGTTTATTACAAAAATGGCTTCCCCCATCACTGATAATAGCTCTGGGAAAACTAAACCTGGAAAAAATGTTATCCTTTAAAAATTTCAGAACCACTCTGTGATCATTGGTTTTAGTGGCTGTGGCTTCAACCCATTTGGATACATAATCCATAGCTACTAAGATGAAATTACACCCATTGGAAGGAAGAAAGGGACCCATGAAGTCTATCCCCCAAATATCAAACAATTCAACTACCAAAATAGGCTGTAATGGCATTGAGTTTCTCTTAGAAATGCTGCCCAATTTCTGGCAGTTCTGGTAAGACTTACAGTGCTGCAGAGCATCTTTGAAAAGTGTAGGCCAATAAAATCCATACTGCAAAACCTTTGCAGCAGTTTTGTTTCCACTAAAATGACCTCCACAGGCCTGTTCATGACACATAGAAAGTATGCTATGAAAGTTTTCTTCAGGAACACATCTTATTATTTGGTCTGCACAAATCTTGAACAGATAAGGATCCTCCCAAATAAAATGTTTAACCTTTGAGAAGAAAAGATCTTTATCCATTTTATTCCAATGTTGAGGAATTCTTCCAGTAGCCAAAAAGTTGACTATGTTTGCAAACCAAGGGGTGTGTATACTGATAGCAAAAAGTTGCTCATCAGGGAAAGATTCATCGATATGCAGCCTATCAATCTCAGCAGTTAAAATTCTAGATAGGTGATCAGCCACCACATTCTCCACACCCTTTTTATCTTTGATATGTAAATCAAACTCCTGTAATAGGAGGATCCACCTGATTAATCTTGGTTTGGTATCCTTCATAGACAGAAGGTATTTCAGAGCTGAGTGGTCAGTGAACACCACTATTTGTGAACCCAAAACATATGTCCTGAATTTCTCTAAAGCAAAAACAATTGCCAGCAGCTCCTTCTCAGTTGTTGTGTAATTGAGCTGTGCATCAATCATTGATCTACTGGCATAAGCTATGACATGAGGCAGCTTATCCTTTCTCTGCCCAAGAACAACTCTCAAAGCATAATCTGATGCATCACACATTAGTTCAAAAGGCAGTGAATAATCTGGAGACTGCAATATTGGAGCTGAAATCAAACAGTTTCTTAAGAATTCAAATGCCATCAAGCATTCATTGTTGAAAACAAAAGGGACATCTTGGCACAATAAATGACAAAGAGGCTTGGATATTTTACTGAAGTCCTTAATGAACCTTCTGTAGAATCCAGCATGTCCCAGAAAACTTCTGATTTGTTTAACAGTTTTGGGAGGTGGCAAATGTGCAATTAAATCAATTTTTGCTCTGTCCACCTCAATGCCCTTGTGGGAGACAACATGGCCAAGGACAATGCCTTGGGTGACCATGAAATGGCTCTTCTCCTAGCACAAAACTAGATTGGTTTCTTCACATCTCTGTAACACCAATTTGAGATGATGGAAACACTGGGCAAAACTGTCTCCATAGATTGAAAAATCATCCATAAAAATCTCCATAAATTGGTCAATCATATCAGAGACCAAAAGGCATTCTCCTATAGGCAAAAGTGCCAAAAGGGCAAGTGAATGTGGTCTTTTCCTGATCTTGTGGATATACAGGAATCTGGTTGTAACCAGAGTAACCATCAAGAAAACAGTAATAAGCTTTTCCTGCTAGCTTATCTAAAATTTGATCAATGAAGGGAAGAGGGAAATGGTCTTTTCTAGTCATTGTGTTTAGTTTTCTGTAATCAATACAGACCCTCCAACCAGTTGTTTGTCTGGTTGACATAAGCTCACCAGAATCTGAGGTTACAACAGTGATCCCAGATTTCGTAGGCACCACCTGTGTAGGTGCCTCCCAAGTTGAATCTGAAATGGGATAAATGACCCCTGCATCCAACAGTTTAACAACCTCTTTCATGACCACTTCTTGCATATGAGGATTCAGCCTCCTTTGCATTTCTCTAGAAGGCTTTTCATCTTCTTCCAAATGAATTTTATGCATGCAAACAGCTGGACTGATTCCTCCCATATCAGCAATAGTCCAGCCAATTGCTTTCTTATGCTGTTTCAATACAATCAACAGCTCTTCCTCCTGCTCCTCAGTGAGGGAGGAAGAAATAATTGCAGGCAATGTTTTATGGTCTCCTAAAAGCACATATTTCAAATTTTTTGACAATTGCTTTAGCTCTACATCCGGTGGGCTGAGAAAAGAAGGTAACAAAGGTACCTTGGCTGTTTGTGGAAGGGGAAGAATAGCAGGTTTCCATGAAGAGAACCTTAATGATTGATCATGAGTTCCTTGCACAACATTTACTTCCTCAGACTTTCCCCAAGCATCTTTAAAATCTGTGGTTAAATCTTCACACTGCAAAAATTGTGGTAGAGTCTCTTCCACCAGTTCATCCAATAGATCCACAAGAAAACATTCCTCAAAACTGAATTGAGGTTGTGTGACTGCATTATAAACATTTAATTTCACCTTCATATTTTTGAAAGAGACTTCCATAATACCAGACCTGCATTGAATGCAAGCATTTGCTGTAGCCAGGAATGGTCTCCCCAAAATGACATGGATGGAAGTTTTGCTTTTTGTAGGTTCCATGTCCAATACCAAAAAATCAGCAGGGTAGAAAAACTTATCTACTCCTACCAATACATCCTCAATCATCCCAACTGGCTTTCTTTCAGATCTGTCTGCTAGTTGTAACACCACATGAGTGGGTTTTAATTCTCCCAAACCTAGTTTCTCATATACAGAATATGGAAGCAGGTTGACACTGACACCCAGATCTAATAAAGCCTTTTCAATGGTATGTTCCCCAATAATGCAAGGGATTGTGGGGATTCCAGGATCTTGAAGTTTAGGAGGTGTGGTAATGGACAATACCTGATTAACTCTTTCCACAGCAAAGACCTTCTTGGATAACTGTATCTTAGCCTGTCTTTTGTGAGTACAAATATCTTTCAGAGATTTTGCATATGCTGGAATTTGTTTGATTGCATCAAGCAAAGGTAGATTTATCTTGACTTGCTTGAAAGTCTCCATCATTTCATCTATTTTTGTGTTCCCTTTATCAAAAGTGAATACAGATTTCATGGCATGAGGAAATGGTAAATGAGGATCTAGTCCGTTATCTACAGCTCCAGAAGCATTATCATAATCTTTTTGATTTTTTTGTTTTTCATTTTTTTGATTTTTCTGAGGTACATCAGCACCCCCAATGCTAACATCATGTTGCTCCTGTTGCATATCTCTATCATTTTCCTCAATTTTTTCTTCTTCCTTGTCAGTACCCACTTTGTTATTTACAATTCTTCCACTTCTCAAAGTAGTGACAATTTTTACTTCTTCATGAGAAACAGAAGCCTCTCCAACCATGAACTGTCCTTTGGGATTGTTCAGAGGTTGGCTGGGTAACCTTCCTTCCTCTCTTTTGGCCAAAGTATTTGAAAGTTGACCCAATGTTTCTTCAATCTTCTTTATGCTCTGACTGTGAAAGTTCACAGTCTGAGTTAAAGACCCTAAATTCTGGAGTGAATTTAGAACTTGATCTTCAAAAGAAGGGGATCTGGAAGGGGCTTGAACTAGAGCAGATTGCTGTACAGGTTGTTGTGGAATGGGCTGCTGAAAAGTTGGCTTGGTATAAAAATTCTGCTGATAACGCTGAGCAGTTTTGAAAGGTACTTGGTTCTTTGATTGCTGCTGCTGTAGCAATTGATAATTGCCTTGGCTCCACCTTAAATTGGGGTGCCCTCTCCATGCATATTCATTTGACTGCATTTGTCCAAATGATTGGGTAGCATGAGCTTGTTCCACCACTAGATCTAGGAACTGTGGTGCAGCAGGACATTGATCATATGAATGAGTAGGGGACTGGCATATCAGACATGTGTCCTCTACTCTTGCAACCATTAGATTTTTAAGTGAGTCCATCAATCTATCAAACTTTGTGGTTAAATTATCCATCTTCCTTTCTAACTCATTCACCTCATAAATCTTTCCTTTGGTGATTTGCTGAGTGTTCAACCTAGCAGGATTCTCAATATCTCTTGACAAAGATTCCTGTTGAGTTGAATTTTCACCAATTACTTCAAATAAATCCCAGACCTCCTCAACTATTTTTTGCAAGTAAGTGCCTCCACAGGAAGCATCTACCATATTATTGCCCTTTTGATCAATTCCTTGATAGAAACTTTGAACAAGCTGCCATCGGGGGATTTGATGATGAGGACATTGCCTTAAAAGTTCTTTAAATCTTTCCCATGCTTCATGGAAAGTTTCAATTGAATGTTGTGAGAAAGAAATAATACTTTGTCTCAACTGGCTTGTTTTAGACATAGGGAAATATTTGGCTAAAAATTGACACTGCAAATCATTCCAAGAAGTGATACTATTTGGTGCTAACATAGACAACCATGCTCTAGCTTTGTCCTTTAATGAAAAAGGAAAGAGCCTAAGCTTGGTTGCTTCTGGACCAAGTCCAGCTATGTTGAATGTGGTGCAAAGAGACAAGAATTCATCCACATGTTTGTATGGATCTTCCTTACTCAACCCATGAAAGGAAGGAAGCATTTGGATAGTTGATGATTTGATCTCATAATTTCCTTCAACAGTAGAAAATTGAATGCAAAATGGAGAATTATAGGCACCAGGTGCAAAGTAATCCCTCAAAAGTCGAGGTTCTTCACCCATAGTAGGCATTTGTGACAGTGCTGTGATGATTGTTCGGTTCGTAGTAGCCTTTCAACTTCTAAATTTAGAGGGACAATCTCAGGGCTGAGAGTCCTCCTACCAAACATATAACATAGAACAGAGAATCAGATTATGCACAGCAAACCTTCAGAATTCCTTTTAAAGTAGATTCCATGCTTCAAAATGTATATGAATAACTGCACAGATTTAAACAATAGAATAGTTTAGCACTGATGTAAAGATAAAAACAAAATGAAAACTTAGGTCTACCTATTTTAAAACAAATTCCCCAGCAACGGCGCCAAAAACTTGATGTTTTGTTCTAAGTGTGCATGATTTATTTGTATTTTGAAAATAGACTTACAAATAATGAATTGTACTGAATTTGGAAAACTAAAAAGAATAAAGAAATATCAGCACAGATAGAAGTAAATTAGCCTGCAAGATCAGGGCCAATTGTAGCAAGTTTTAAATGTAAGTGAGTAAATGATCGTCCACAGAGAATTTATTTAAAATATAAGATAAACCTCCAGATCTGAGCTACCAGATCTGGCCTCTGATCCTATCCACAAAGCACATAAGATGGGAGGTTGAATTTGTCACATTAACTAAATGGTAAAAGTAAAGATTAAACTAAATGATCCAGATCTGAGTTGAGGGGATTTTGATGTAAATTAATAAGAATGAAGAAATAATATCTAACTTTGATTTGGTTCTGGAAACAAAATGAGAATAAAAGTAGATCAAATGATAGATGCTCCAATCTTCATCTGGCTACAAGCACAGATGCAAGAGGAAGTAATATAACTCAAGGATTAGAGTTAAACTTATGGCTATGGTATGTCCACTTCAATGGCCACAGACCATCTAATAGTCTTTAATCTGAACCCTCAATTCAGAACAAGAAACACCACTACAAATGCTGTGAAAGATTAGGTTACAAACACTAATTCCCACAAGGATAATGAATCAAGGGAAATTGCTTGAAAAATAGTAAATCTAAAGGAGTCTAGTGCAATAAGGAGATCACAGGGAACCCTCAACACGAATCCAATTGAGAACATACGGTTCACAGCAACCTTTTCAAATTCACCATTACAATTCTGAGCCACGGCTTAACACTCTCGGTTGTAGTCTTGAATACAATTCTCTTTTGAATTACAAAAGTATCTCACAGCTCTCAATTGCAAGAAAAAGTTAGGATATTATAAGAGTTTCAGATAAGCTATCTGAATTGGAAATGGAGCAACAGAAATGAAACTCAAAATCTGGATACCCAAATTGGGTAAATGGTTCATCTATTTATAGTTTCTCCCAGGTCTAGCTCAGATGTGTATCGACCAATCAGTAGTGCTTAGATCTGTATCAACCAATGGTAGTCGAGCACGAGGATCCAGATCTGTTTTGGTCAATCAAAATTGCTTGATTTATTTCAGCCAATAAGATGACAGAGGCATCAATTCTGTTATGTAATTCAAAAATCTGTTAGAACTTTTAGAAGTTCCCGCCAATTGATTTCATCTTCGGGTGCTCACATGGGGTGGAATATGCCTTTGGTTCGTGCTCAGAATCTTCCAGAATGTCCTTGGGTTTTTAAATGCATTGGGGTGCGTGTAAAAGATTACTGAATTACCCTTGCAGATGCTAGGAATCTCTAGAATACCATTTCGCATAGTTTGGGGAACTTTTCGCAAGGTACTGTGACTTCTGAAGCTCTTTTCGCAAAGTTCAGGTTCTGTTCGCAAGGAGTTCTCTTCTTTTCGAATAGGTCAGAAATCCTGTCGAAGAGTTCAGGTGCTCTTCGAAAACTAAACCTGGAGCTTTTAGTTCTTTTCGCAAAGTTCAGGTTCTTTTCGAAATGTTCAGATTCTTTTCGAAAAGCACTTTGTAATGCATTCTTCTGTTCGAATAGCTCCACACTTTCTAGGTTACAACCAGGCCTTTGTCTTCTTCAGTTTAGGCATTTTGACAGCTCGTGAGGTTGTCCCTTCTCTTTCTTCCTTTGGATCAACATGGATTATCATCTTTTTAGCACTTTTAGGTTGCTTTCATGGTTAAGCCTGTCTTTATTGTTAGTTGTAACACAAGCACTTAAAACACTTATTTAGTTCTCTCAAGGGTCTATCAAGGCCCAGGTTAAAGGGTGGAACATGGTATTTTCTAGTTCTCAACACAGTTCACATTTGTTATTTCCCAAGAGAAACGAGAAGACACCTCGAATGAGGGGTGTCTACTTCTTCGAAAAATTCTTACTTTGCAAGAGCGCGCTGAAGAGGGGCATCTATAGACACCCCCATTTTACCCTCTTAGAATACATAAATCTATTCAGTCAACCTTCGACCTCTCAACCCCAATGTGGGACCATCTACTAAAACAATAGTATATGGGTGGACACAGGCTGAAACAATAGCACTGTGGCTCAGGCCCCATGACCCTAACGTAGGGACCATATACTGAAACAATAGTATATGGCTGGACACAGGGTAGAACAATAGCTCTGTGGCTCAGGCCCCATGACCCTAACGTAGGGACCATATATTGAAACAATAGTATATGAAGGAACAGAGGTTAAAATTATAGTTTTGTGGCTCAGATCCCAATATAGGGAGACTATATACTGAAACAATAGTATATAGTCAGAATGCAGGCTGAAATAATAGTTTGGCATTTCAGACCCAACCCAGACAGCCTCGAATTATGCGCTTAAAACCATGAGTGCAATCCGATTGCACACCAAACCACATGCATGCAATCAGTCCCCCTTTTGGACTAGACTTCCTTTCCCATACTACTTTGAGACTCGATCACGCGCCTCCCACAAGACACGTGATCGGATTGACCGCCCGACCACCGACGCGCAATTGGCCTACGCCCGACCTAGTCTTACAGTCCTTGACCCCCAAGCTTTCTAGATCAAGCGCTTCTAAAGAGACGCTTAATCGGATTGCGCATTCCACATTCAGCGCGCAATTAGTCCTAACATTGTTAGAACTAGGAAACTCGCTGAGTAAGTCAACTGGTCGTTCACTGAGTTGGTGACCAACACCCAAAGGGATTACGCACCGAGAGATCGGTGCGCAATCTAGTTAAAAGCCAGAAATAGGGAGTTTAATTGGAGAAAAACCTATAAAATATTTTTTTCTAATTCACCAAAAGGCTGGGCACACAACATGAGAGAGAACGGATTTTTTTGAGATTTCGAAACCAAAGAACTCCGAGGACGCACACATAGAGGAACCTAGTCATGATTTCGAAATCAAAGCTTTGAATTGTTGAGATTCCTCTCCGTAGCCCTGATCTTAGGTAAAAACCTTAGTTTTAGATTTAGGATTCTCTCTTAGTTTCAACTATTAATATTGAATTTTTAGTTTTAGACCGTAAACCCCTTTTTTTAGACCGTAATTTCCAATCTTTGGTTCTAGTTCTTCGAATTTAGAACTAGTCCTTAATCTGACAGCCTAATTCACCGACTATAGACTTCAATTTTATTCTAAAATCTTAATATCCAATCCTATCATTAATCTCTGGTTTTAGTTCTTAGTTTCTAGAACCAGTCCTTAATCATACGATCTGATTTTCTTATTTCGAACCCGAATTCAGTCCTTAAAGTTTTGAATTCTAGTTTTAATTCCTTAATTTAATATTTGTAAAATCTCAAATATTAATTTAGTTTTCCAAAATTCTAGTTTCACAATCTAATACATGACTATAATCCCGAAATCGACTCTAAAAATCCAAAAATACTACTTTATAATCCAAAATTCAATTTACTTTAATCTCAGCCACCCGATTTGCGCAAGGGAGCTTACGGAGTGTACTCAGGAATGAGGCCAATCCTCCTTAGCATAGCGGGCCCAAAACCCCTTTTTCTTAAATTTTTAGTAGGATTAATTAATTTCTTTAATTAGAATTTTGGTAAAATTAATTCATTTAATTCCGTTAGACTTTTAGTATAATATAATTTGTTGCTTTAAACAAAATTAGTAAAAGGTAGTTCCTTTATCTCAATTAAATTTTAGTATAGTTAATTCATTATTTCAAATCAGATTTTTTTAGTAAAGTTAACTCCTCGACCTGATTAGAAAATTTGATAAAATTAGTTCATTTATTTTAATTAAGTTTTATAATATTTAATTCATTACTTTAATCAGAATTTTAATAAAATTAGTGTATTTTTTTTAATTAGATTTTAATAAAATTAATTCCTTTGTTTTAATTATAGTTATAGTAAAATTAGTTCTCTATTTCAATTAGAATTTGAGTAGAACCAGTATATTTGTTTTAATTAGAGTTCTAGTACAATTAGTTATCTATTTTAATCTGAGTTGCAATAGAACTAGTATACTTGCTTTACTTAGAATTTCAGTATAATTAGCTTGGTCGATTTAATTAGAACTCCAATAGAATTAACATACCTTTATTCCTAGTAGGATTAGGAGACTAATATTAATTAGACTTCTAGTAACATTAGGAAACTAAAGTAATTATAATAGTAATAAAATTAAAACTTTTAAATTAATTAGACTCCTAGCACAATTAGGAGACTAATATTAATTGGACTTCTAGTAGTGTTTGGACACTAAAATTAATTAGACTCTTAATAGGATTAGAATATTAGACTAGATCACTATAATAAATTCCCATAACTAGACTCACAAAAGATTTGGAAAAAATTTAAACTAATTAGAATCATAGCAATAACAAGGAAAGAAAAGAAAACCAAACTATCTAAATTATAAGAAAGAGCCATAGCTATTGACATTCGCAGGCGGACGATTCAGTAAAGAAGTAACCCACACCGGCTCTAAAGCGTGATCACTGACGTGTTCCAGCATCGCTAAATATCTATAGTTGGCGAGCGCAACAAACTTGAAACCTTTCTAGAAAAAACCCCCTTTTTTATTTTATTTCTAACATTCCAAACACCGCTTCGCTATAGTCCACTTAGACAGAATTGGGCCACTGATTTAATGGGGACCGAGCAGAACTAAGAAAAAGTGCGCACCAACACTAAGGGCTGTATTTTGTCCACATGAATGGTCACAAAATACCCTAGGGATTTCATCCAACCAAACGGTAAAATTAGAACAAGAAAAATATTGCATACACTATGTTTGCAAGGCTACAAGCTCATGCATCCATCAGATCAAACAGTCTGTGAAAATTAAATGAGAACCATAAGAAATCATTGGCTGAATAGTGACTTAGACTCAGCTGGTCATTGCTACAAAAAGGCCTATTCACTGATGATGGGATTGCAAAACAGAGGAGGAGTTGGGTTTGCAGTTGTCTCTCACTTGGCTATAAGCTCAAGTGCAGAGAAGAAGAATCTATCTCAACCTTGTGATTCAAACCAGCCTTAGGGCTATACCCTGCCCACTAGAATGGTCACAGGCTATCCCAAAGGTTTCCTAATCACAGAGATTAGAGATAGAAAATGAATACCACTGCTGCCACCGTGGTTGTAGGGCTACAAGCTCAAGCAACCATAGGTGCATCAAACCCATATAGATTCATGTGAAAAGCACAAAAAAAATAAAGATTAAATGAAGCTTTAAAATTGGCATTTCATTGAATAAAAAGAACTTATAATGCTCTGCCCTCAAGGCAACAATCTATGTAAGAAATCCCAAAACAACTCTTCATGTTCCTACAAAACCAATTACAAAACTGAAATAAAACCTAGCTGCTACAAAGCTTTAGCTCAGCATTGCTGCTGTGCTAAGGAAAGAAGGGAAATTGGAAAAGGGAAACTAAACCCTAACCCTATTTCTAAACATCTATTTTGATCTAACTATTCTGGATATTTTTAAAAGACAATTATAGGTCTATTTATATAATCCAAACAACCATTATGTGCTTTAGCCAATGAGAAATAAGATGCTTGGAGTTGCTGTTAGGGCCCTTTTGTGACTAAGTAATTCCATTGGGATGTGTAGGACAGATAAGCACATTGATATGTGTGCCCTAGAAGCTATGGAATACCAAAAATACCCTTGGAGTGTTGAATATGAAGGCTGAAACCCGTGCCTCGGCAAGATGAGCTTCAGATTTACATTCTCGAGCAATTCTTGAGCAGATGGCATCAACACTTTAAATCTCGAGCAGATGACAGCTTCAGAATTTCCATCTCGAGCAGTTCTCGATGAGCTCTCGACAGGATGAAATGGCTCCTTTTTTAGTGCTCGACCGGATGAAAGAGGGCTCGACAGGTTCATTCAGCAGCATTTTTCAGGACTACAACTTCTCGACAAAATGCTTGGCTGACATTTAAAAACTTCGGCGAGTTCTTTTCTTGAGCATTTAAACAAACGGGTTCTTCGACGGGTTCGGCAGGTTCATTCTCATTTAGCAGCTCGACAAGTTGACTTACACCAGCCAACGTAGCACTCCAGCCAGCACAACACTTCAGCCAGCAGCTCAACAGGTTTGGCCAGCAACTCGACAGGTTGGTTCCAGAACTTCTCAACAGCATGTAATGCTTCAGCCAGCAGCTCAGGAGGCTGCTTGAGAGGCTCTCGACAAGTTAAAACACAACACTTTAAGTGCTCGAGAAGCTGGTTTTAAGGCATTTAAAGTGCTCGACAACCTGTAACACTTTAGCATTCAACTCGTGAGGTTCATGCTGCTCCACTCTACTGGGCGACAGGTTCATTACAGCAGCTCTATGGACTGCTTGAGTGTGCTTTTGAGGCTGCTACACAACTGCTAGAGTGTTGGTTTGCTACACACATAATGTGCATGAGTGTGGACTTGCTGCAAGGGAGTGTGAGTTGCTCGAGAGCTTGCTATTTGAAGACATAGAGCTGCTCAACAATGAATTCCAGATTCTGCATTTTTTATAGTTTATAGCAGCAGCACTCCACTAAGATTGGGCCCCACTTCTCTCTCTCTGCAAAACCTCAAGGTCCCCAAGGCATGCTAAACTGCCCCGATGGTGTCATCCACCATGGTGCACCCTCTATAAACTCATCAGCTCAACAACTTAGCTCAAAATTCTTTCTTCTTGACTTGAAAATGATGGATTGTTGCACTAAGCTATAGTTTCCTGTCATCTACAAAAATACACTTAAAAACTCATTATTAACTATCTCAAAGGTCCATCAAAGGCCAGGTTAGGAGGTGAAAAGTGGCATTTTTTTGAGATTAACACACCCCCAAACCTAATCTTTGCTAGTCTTCAAGTAAAGAAAAAATTAAAAACAACTATTCAAAAATTAAAATGCCACTTTCGTAGGGAGCACGGATGCATTTAGCTTATCCATCAGGCCTTTTAAACCCCTAGGTGATTCCTAGTGGAGGTGTGAAGTCTCCTGAGGGTTTTCAGTGAAGATACCAAAAAACTTTGCCATTAAAATAGTTTAGTACAGTGTGTTGTATTGCTTACCTTGCAATTATTGAAAGGTTAAAAACCACAAACTAATTAGAGGAAATACTATAGTAAAATGGAACCACAGGTAAGGCAACTAGACCTGCAAGAACCAAGGCTGTTGCAGCAAGCTTTAAAGGGGTAAGTAAGGGTATGTCCACAGGAAAATGGGGTTCAAAATGTGGTAAATCTCCAGATCTAGAATAGATCTGGCACTCAATCCTATCCTAATTTAAACTAAGGCGAGAGAGGAAAGAGGAGAGGTTTTTGGGATTGTCACTTTACTAAAAACTATAGAAACACAATGTAAGATGCAAATGATCCAGAACTGATTAAAACACAGATTTAAGGAAATAGAGAAAAGGATTTGGGAAATTTAAAATCAAAAAGGGGGAGAATAGCAGCTAGGGATTTTGGTCTTTACTAAAAAATGATTGGTTCAAAGGTAATGTAAGAGACTGATTTACAACTCTCATTCATCTGAATACAAGCTCAGATGCAAGGTATAAGAATCTAACCTAGACCAGAGAATTGGATTAATCTTAAGGCTATGATCTGTCCACTTTAATGGACACTGATCATCCTAGGGATTTCATCCATTTCAAGGGTGTTGATCAGAATAATTAAATCATTGCAGACACTATGGATGCAAGGCTACAAGCTCTGACATCCACAGGGATATTTAATCTAGGGAAATCAAATGGAAATTAAAAGATCTATAGATCAAATTTAACTTTACAACCAATAATTACAGATTCAATACAAACTTACAGTACATTGTTCTCAGATTTGCAATCTGTGCAACATCTAATCTCATATAAAGCCTTGAACCTCTCAATTTACAGCTCTCAACCTCACCCTAGCTACTAAAAGTGTTTAGCCAACCATGGTTGGACTAAAGAGAGAATGGGGAAGAAGGAAGATGGATAAAATTTTGGAGGAAAACGGGAATTTCGAATTTGGTCTGAGCTCTCTCAATTTCTGCATCCCTCTTCTGTATAATTTCTCTTCCATTTATAGTGTTCCCCTCTATCCTCAGATTTGTTTCAGCCAATCAGAGCTCAAGGGAATAATTCTGTTATTCTGAGCTACTGATGTGGCTAATTTTGCTTCTAAAAACTCTCCACTAATTGTTCCAAACTGGACAAGTACATGAGAGGTGGTTAGAGGATTCCCATTCGTGCCCATATGCATTCCAAAAATACCCTCATACTAGCCAAATAGCCTTGGGACACGTGTGCACAAAGTACTAGAGTGAGCTACTGATTTGGCTTGAACTAAGAAGTTCCCAGATCGTGCTTCGAGACGTTCAGGGAACCTCTCGACAAGTTCTGAGACTTATTTGTGCTCCATTTGATAGGTTGGATCAAGCTTTCAACAAGTTGCTTTTACTGTTCGACAAGTTGAAAGTTATTCTCGATAGGTTGACTCAACCTCGCGAAAATGAATATCTTTAAGTAAGTCCTCGCTAGGTTGGCTTTGACTGCTCGATAGGTTCAGGAGAACCTCTCGACATGTAGGTGGAACCTCACGAGATCCACTACATCTCCAGGTAACCTGTCGACAGGTTGCAATGCACTAATCAATAGGTTCTGTCAACCTCTTGACAACTTCATTTTTCTTCCTCAGAACCTGTTGATGGGTTATAATTCAGTTTCAGATCATCTCGACAAGTTGCTTCATTCAATTTCAACTCGTCCATAGGTTCTAGGAACCTGTCGATCTCTTCATATTCAAACATCTAGACTTGTCAAAAGGATGAAATAACCTCTCAAGCTCTTTTGCTCTTTGCTTCCATGTCTGGCACATATCTTTTGGGTGTTGCCCTACATCTGTCCAACACACAGTAGCTTCTTGAGGGGTTTAATCTTCATCCAATGCAGCTGCTCTTGCTTCCATGTGTGCCCAGTTGGACACATGCCATTCCTATAGACCTCTGAGGCTTTGTGAACTGCTTGATTAGCTGGCCTTTTGGACTGCATGAGCACATGTGGAGGCAGCAAGTTTCTTCTTTGGCATTTTTAGATGGATGTCTGTACTATGACTACAATTTATTGCTTAACTACAAAACATACTCAAGATACATTATTAGTCACTCAAAGGTCCATTAAAGGTCAGGTTAGGAGATGAAAAATGGTATTTTTCACTGATTAACACACCCCTAAACCTAAGCTTTGCTAGTCCCTGAGCAAAGGAGAATTTAAAAAAAATTATTGAAAATAGAAAATACCACTATTGTAGGGAGCACAGATTCATTTTGCATGTGCATCAAGCCTTTTAAACTCCTACGTGATTCCTAGAAGAGGAGTGAAGTCTCTCGAGGGTTTTCAGTGAAGTTACCCACAAACTTCCATATGAACATGATTAAACCAAATGCAAATAGTTACAAGTTAGGTCCCAACAAATTCAGCATTATTTCATACCTTACCCTTTTGACTTTAGAAGTTTCAAAATAGTAAATGTAAATAAATTTAATAACTAAATCCTTTTTCAAAATCATCAAAACTAATCTGAAATCATCAAGGGAATGCTATGTGCATAACAGTATATATTTCACCGTTAATTTAAGAATCAAGTTCAAACAATGCCTAAATAAATCTAATCTTAGACCCAATTATCTCACTGCCACTCTCACAAATGATTTCAAAGGTGTATCATTTCACACAGCTCAAGAGCAGTTACAACCCTCAAATTGGACTGCAAGCATTAGCATAGGCAGTGCTCTAATTCTTGAAATCTTCTAACTTTCTTCCCATAGATTACACAGCTCCTCATCTTCACATGACGGCTCAATCAATTTCAGATCAGCAAGGTCTTTTCATTGGGTTGTAATGTGGCTTATGGGTGAGGTTTATAAGGACAAAGGGATAAAGAGAGATTCAAAATTGAGAAATCGGTAAAGGTAAGGAGGTGGTCCTGACAACACCTTCTTCATCTCAGCACAATCTTCATCTTCTTTAAATTTTCATATTTGAAGTGATCAGTTTCTAATCTTCTTTTCAATTTTTTTTTAATGAAGTGACTTTTCTTTTCTCTTTTTGGTTTATTTTTTTTGTATGCTTTTCTTTTTCATTTTTCTCAACAATTTTTTTATTATTTTATTTTATTTTTTATGGGCTGGAATGCCACAACTCCACAACTTAACACTACTTTTCTTAGATTTTCTCCCTTTTTCTTCCACCAAATATCAAATCTTGTCCCTCTAACCTCACTTCTCCCTTTACTTCCTGAATTCTCAGATTGAGGGTGAACTGAAATAGGTCAAGAGGTTCAAGAAAAAAAATATTTAGGTTTTTATCAAAGAAGAATGTAATTTTTCAGGTTCAAATTGTGTATAAAAAGGCAGTTCAAAGGGTATGGATTTTTAGCTCAAACTGTCCAAGAGATGGCCTTACCTCATGTCTTTAATGTCATGAGTTCTATTAATTTGTCTCAACTTGGAGTGCATAACTTCTAGTGAAAGAAAGCAGGTTCAAACAGTCCTTAGAGCAGAAAGATTTTGCCAAAATACACTTAAAAGAAATTTTTACAAGCCCAACTCTCACCGGGTCTAGTCTCCTTAATGGTTCACTACACACTGATTATGAAAAAAATTTCTTGAGGATGTCTTTCATGGAAATGATGACTTTTCAAAAAGATTCAAAAATTGAAACAGTCTACCATACATTTTTAAATCTTCATTTTTCAAAATTGCTCAGTTTGAAATTCTGCTAACTTTGTTTTGATCTCATTCATACCATTTCACTTGGTTTAATTATCTCATACAAATTATATATATATATATATATATATATATATATATTCAAAATTACCCTGCTATACCCCAAAATCTATGAGGAACAGTGTCCTCACTGCTTTGGAAGTATCACAAAAGGCAATAGCAGGGTAAAAGTAAAATGAAACAATACAAAGTAAGAGACACATGCGCAACACAGATATATACAATTTGCACAGAAAAGGAACATTTCATTAAAATGGACAATATACAATAGGAGTACAGAGATGCCAAAATGCAAAATGAAAACTATACACAACCAAACTAGCTAGGACTACAGAAGCTAAACACAAACTACTCTACACCTAATTAGAGTTAGAATCTGAACTTAAAACAAAAGGAGGGTCCCAAGCATATTTTTCTTCATAAGGATTTTTTTTCCTTCTTCACTGGTTCTGCACTGGAAGCATTCAAGGTGGATTTGATTGCAGCTGGCTTCTTCTTCTTCATGGGCTTTGTGTCGGCTCCTTGATGGAAATACCTTTGGATTCTGAAGGACCCAAGGCTGAGTAAAGGGAGAGGGTTTCTACTAACCTAGCTAGCATTTCATATTTTTGTTTGTACATCTTGTAAAGATCGAGGGAATTGAGGACCATCTTCCATAATTTCCATTTCTCTTTCCTATGGGCCTCCAAAATAGGGTCAATATCCTTCTCATGGGCTTGCTGAAGAAAAACCATGACAGCATCCACTAGGAATCTGGCATCCTCCCTGATATATGGGTTGGTCTTAATGGCTTTGGTGAGGGTTGGAAGAGGTGAAAAGGTGTTGGTTCCAAATGGGACAATGGCCCAATGGTAAGGGTCATCCATCGAGGAGGGGGTGATGGGAAGCTCAGGAAGTGGTGGTGATGGTAAAATGAAGGTCAGTGGCAGCTCCTCTTCCATAGCAATTGACTCAGGTGGGGTGGAGGGGTAGGTAAGAGGTAAAAAGGATAGGTCAGCCTCCAAGGGGTCAGTTGGGGTTGCAACAGGGATGGATAGAGCCGCTTCCTTAAAGTCAGTTCGAGTAGAGGAGTCTCGGGTAGAAGGGGTAGGGATTGGTTCTTCCACCTCAGCAGTGGAAGCAACCACTACAAGGGGTAGCTGAGGGGAAGAAGGAGGAGTCGGTACAGGGGTAGGTGTAGGAGTTGGAGTTGTAAGAGGATGAATAGTTGAGGTAGATGGAAGTAGGGTGGCTTGAATGGCATGTAAGCAGGTGGCCATCACAGATTGGTCAGTTGTGTTAGTTTGTAGCTGGGCTAGGATGGAGGTGAGAAGGGAAAGGATCTGAGCAGAGTCATCAGGTAAGGTAGGAGCTTGGGTAACAGGTTGAGTGGATATAGTGGGCTGGAAAGGGGATGTGGAAGCATGGAGGAAAGGGACAGGGTGTGGAGAGTCAGGTAAAGGGGACTACTCATGCCCAATATCCTCTACAATGGAATTAATTAGGGATGAATACCCCTTAGTGGTCAAGTGTTCCACATCCTGGGTAGGTGACATGAAGGTAGTGGGTCAATCTCAAAAGGTATGGAAAGGGGAGAGGAGACTGGGCCATATGATGTAGAAGGAGCTACTGGTGCAGGGCTTAAGGGTTCAATAGATGGGATTGATGGGCTAGCTTGAGGGGTTGTGGCTGATTTGGATTTTCTCTGGGAGGTGGTTGTGATGGGAAGTGAAGGTAAGGTGACAATTGGGTCTGTGGTGGGAGGAGTTGACACAGGGGTGATGGTGGTGATGGTGGAAGGGGTGGCTAAGTTGCCGAAAGGTATGTGGACTTAAATGGATGGAATGAAAGGTGATGGAATGGGGATGCTGAAAACAATAGATGTGACAATAGGCAAGGTCACAACAGTGAAAGGGAGTATGGATGAAGAGGTCATAGGTGGAGGTATTGATCTAGTAGTAGCAGATGTAGGCAAAGGTTCTAAGCTGGCTGCTGTAGAGATCTCAAGTATAGCCACTAAGCTGGCTGATGGGGCTGTGGGTATCATAGGTGTAGCTGCTGAGCTGGTGTTAAGTAGTGAAAAATACCATTTTTCACCCCTAAACATGAGCTTTGAAAGACCCTTGAGAAGACTAAATAAGTGCTTTAGTGTGCATTTTACAGCTAACCAATTAGACAGGTCCAAGTCCGAAAAGCATCCTAAAATGATCAAAAAGCTGACAACTCATGTCAAGCTCAAAGAGGGAGTGAAGAAATAGCCTCAGCAATGGCTAAAAAGGTCCTAAAAGAGCAAGAAAAGACCTGAAGAAGAAGAAGGATCCATTCGCAAAGAAGAAATCAAGTTAAAAGTTCAAATCGCAAAGTAAAAAGTACTTTTCGAAAAGGTCAAAGTTCTGTTCGAATTGATTCGAGTCAGAATGAACTACTCGAAAAGAACCATGTTCGCATTGAATAGTTGAAATTTCCTTTTCGAATAGAAGATCCGGGAGAAGTCCTTTGCGAAAGACTTTCGAAGCCAAATTGCTGCGAAAAGAACTTCCGAGCCAAAACACTTTGCGAAAAGGCACTTAAACTCTCACGAAAGGACATTCTGGGAATTACGGCTTGTTTAAAGGGCATTTCAAGAATCTCTGCAGCGCTTTACAATGCATTTAATGAAGATTCCAATCAAGATCCAAAAGCATATTCCAACCCATGTGAGCGCTCAAAGATGAAATCACTTGGCGTGAACTTCTAGAAGCTCAAACAGATTTTTGAATTCCATAACAATTGATGCTTCTAGCGCTGATTATTGAACGGATCGAGCATTTTCATTGGCGTAAACGATCTGGATCCCGTGCTCAACGCCATTGGGCAATCCAGATCTGAACACTCGATTGGTCAATTCATTACATGCGGAGGATCAAGGGAAAGCTATAAATAGAAGACATTTGCCCAATTGTGGCATCCAGTTTTGAGTTCATTTCTATTTCCCGCTTTCCGGTCGATAGCTTGTCTGCACTTCGTAATAGCTTCTTTTGTATTTGCTTTTGAGAGTTTTCGAGAGCTATTTGTAACTCCAAGGAGATTGGATTCAAGGCGCAAGTCTCGAGGGCTCTAGCCGTGCTCTGTATTTGTAAGATTGAATTTAAAAGGCTGCTGTAACCTGTGTTTTCTCTATTGGATTCATGTCAAGGGTTCTTATTGATCACCTTAGTGCATTAGACTCCTTTAGATTCACTACTTTGCATGCAATTTCCCTTGATTCATTACTCCCATTTAATTAGCGTTGGTAACCTAGTTCGGACAAAGACTTGCGATGATGTTCATGTTACGAATTGAGGATAGGTCAACAACTATTGGATGATCTGTGACCATTTAAGTGGACAGATCATAACCATAAGTCTAAACCCTTCCTTAATTCAGATTTATTTCTCTTACATCCGTCTTTGGTAGCCGATGAAGATTGAATCAACTCATTTGTTGATTCTGATTCTCCATTAAAATTCAAAGGCGAAATCACGTAGTTATTATTTCTCCATTTGATTTATTTTAATCACTTCCCCAACTTGGATCCGGATCGTTAGTTAGTTCTTTTCTTTATTTACTTTTAATTAAATGTGACAAAACCCAACACTCTCTTTTATCCGCTTTCTAGATAATTATAGAGCGGATCTGGTATACAGATCTGGAGGTCTATCTCATATTTGAGACAAATTCTCGTGGGCGATCTTTAATATACTTACTTTTAAAACTTGCTACAATTGGCTGATCTTGCAGGCTATTGTTAGCCCTCAATGTCTTGATATCTCTTTCATAATTTAAAATTATGTAACTTAATATTCATTAATTCGTCATTCAAACACACATAAATCAGTGCACATGTTAGGCAACAACAAGTTTTTAAGGCGCGCTGTGAATTTGTTCTAAAATAGATAGACCTATGTTTTATTCTCTTTTATTTATTATTTATTAATTCATTTTTTACATTGTTATCTCATGCGAGTTACAAATACATTGCGTAAAGGAAAGGAAAGCACCTAATTCGGACAGTTTGCGGTACCAAATTCTCTCTGCGTTGTATGTTTGGTAGGAGAACTCTCAACCGAGATTCTCCCTTTTAATTCGTAAGTTGAAAGACTCCTAAGAAAGCAGACATACACCACGTAGTTCTGCTACAATGGGTCGAACCTAGATTGTTAAGAGACTACTTTGCTCCTGGTGCCTATAATTCCCTTTCGCATTCAATTTCCCAGTGGAGGGAAATTATGAGATCAAATCATCAACCATCCAAATGCTGCCTTCATTTCATGGATTAAGTAAAGAAGATCCTTACAAGCACATTGATGAATTTCGGCTTTGTGCACAACATTTAACATAAATTTGGACTTGGTCCAGAGCAACCAAGTGAGGCTCTTTCCTTTTCATTAAAGGACAAAGCTAGAGCATGGTTATCTATGTTAGCACCAAACAAAGATCACATCATGGAATGATTTGCAATGTCAATTTTGTCAAAATATTTCCCAATGACTAAAACCAACTAAGACAAAGCATCATCTCTTTCTCCCAAAACTCAATGAAACTTTCCATGAGGCATGGGAAAGATTCAAAGAATCGAAGACAATGCCCTCACCATCAAATTCCTAAATGGCGCTTGTTCAAAGCTTCTATCAAGGAATTGATCAAGGAAGAAAGAACATGGTGGATGCCTCTGTGGAGGTACCTACTTACAAAAGACAGTTGAAGAGGTTTGGGACCTCTTTGAGGTGATTGGAGAAAATTCAACCCGGCAGAATCCTGTCAAGAGACACCGAGAATCCAAACTAGGTGAATAATCCCCAATTCACAAGAGGAAAGTTTATGAAGTCAATGAGTGGAAAGGAAAGTGGATAATTTGACCACAAAATTTGATAGGTCGATGGACTCATTTAAAGCTCCAAATGGGTCAAGAGTAGAGGAGGCATGTCTCATATGCAGTCCCTACTCATTCAATTGATCAATGTCCTTCGCATCACAATTTCCAACTCATGATGGAACAAGCTCATGCAGCTCAGTCTTATGGATGATGCAATCCAATGACTACCCATGGAGATCTCATCCTAATCTCGTGGAATCGGGAAATTACCTAAATTCAACAGAATCAAAAGAATACCTTTCAAACACCTTTCCCATATCGTGAAATTTTTACAATAAACAAAATTTTCAAGAACCTAACCCACAAGAACCCATGCGACATTCTACACCAGCCCTGCCCTCCTAGGTCCCTGTCATTTGAAGAGCGGTCTTAAGTTCACTTAATTTAGGAACTCTATCTCGGTATGAACCTTCACAGAGCATTAAAAAATTGAAGAAACTTTGGGCCAGCTCTCTAATTCATTAGCTAAGAGGAGGAGGCAGACTACCAACCGACCTTTGAACAATCCTAAGGGCATGTTCATGGTTGGAGAATCCTCAAATGGCCATTAAAGTCATGACCACTTTGAGAAGTGGAAGAGTAATAAAAACACAGGTAGTGAAGAGGAAAAAGAAGAAGAACAAGATGTGCAGAAGCACGATGATGAAAACAATGAGGTTGTTGATTTACCTCGAAAACCCAAAAAAATGAAAAGCAGAAAATTAAAAAAATTGTTGAAAAAGATGAGGAGGAGAGATTTGTTCCCCACCTCCCATTCCCTCATGCAATGAAGTCAGTTTCTCCTTTTGACAAAGGAAACACAAAAATTGAGGAAATGATGGAGACATTCAAGCAAGTTAAAATTAATCTACCTGCTTGATGCAATCAAGCAGTCCCTACATATGCTAAATTTCAAGGATGTGTGCACCCACAAAAGGCAATCTAGGATACATTTATCTAAGAAGGCCTTTCTTTGGAGAAAATCAACCAAGTACTATCCATTGCAACACCCCTAAAATGCAAGATCCTCGAATCCCCACAATCCCTGCATCATTGGGGAGCATACCATCGAGAAAGCTCACTAGATCCTGAGCTAGTGTCAACCTGCTTCCTTATTCTCATATGAGAAGCTAGGTTTGGGAGAATTAAAACCCACTCAAGTGGTGTTGCAACTAGGCAGCAGATCCGAGAGAAAACCTGTGGGATTGATTGAAGATGTGCTAGTAGGAGTAGATAAATTCTTCTATCCTGCTGATTTTCGGTGTTGGACATGGAACCAACCAAAAGCGGCACTTCCATCCCTGTCATTTTAGGGAGACCATTCACAGCTCTGACAAATGCTTGTATTCAATGTCGGTGCAGTATCATGGAAGTTTCTTTTGGTAATATGAAAGTCAAATTGAATGTTTATAATCTCATTAACCAACCTCAATTTTCTCTTTGAAGAGTGCTTTCATGTTGACATCATGGATGAACTTGTGGAGGAGTCTTTGCAAAATTTCTGCAGGTGAAGACTCCACCACGAACTAAAAATGATTGGGAATCCAGAAAGAAGGAAAAGGAGATCAAATTCAAAGGGAGTCTGCTTTGTGCAAGGCACTCACAAACAATCCTCAAGTTCTCCCTCTTGAGACTGCTCCTCTCCCTCTTCCACAAATTACCAAGGTACCTTTCTTTGCCCTCTTTTCTCAAATTACAATTGGAACTCAAACAGCTCCCCAAAAATCTGAAATATGTGTTTTGGGAGATCATCAAACACTACTGTGATTATTTCTTCCTCCCTTACAAAGGAGCAAGAAGAGGAGCATTGGTAGTTCTAAAACAAGACAAGAAAGCAATTCTGGACCATTCTTGATTTAGGAGGAATAAACCAATTTGTATGCATGCATAAGATCCACGGAAGAGGATGCCAAGCCTTCTAGAGAAATGCAAAGAAGGTTGAATCCTCACATGCAAGAAGTGGTAATGAAGGAAGTTGTCAAGTCAGATGTCGGGGTCATTTACCCCATTTCGATTCTGCTTGGGTAGCACCCACAGGTGGTGCCTAAGAAATCTGGCATCATGTGGTAGCAATGAATCAGTGAACTTATGTCCACCAGACAAACAAGCTGGATGGAGGGTCCTGCATAGACTACGAAAATTAAATACCATGACAAGGAAAGACCATTTCCCCTCCCTTCATTGACCAAATCCTTGATAAGCTTGCGGTAAAAGCTTACTCTTGCTTCCTTGATGGGTACTCTGGTTACAACGGATCCTGTGTACCCAGGACCAAGAAAAGACCACCTTCACCTTTGGCACTTTTGCCTATAGGAGGATGCCCTTTGGTCTTTGCAATGCCCTGCTACTTTTCAAAGATGCATGTATGCCATCTTTTACGACATGATTGATCAATTCATGGAGATCTTCATGGATGACTTTTTAATTTATGGAGGACTTTTCCCAATGCTTACACCACCTCAAGTTGGTGTTGCAAAGATGTGAAGAAACCAATTTGGTTCTAAGTGGGAAAAGAGTCATTTTATGGTCACCAAGGCATTGTCCTAGGACATGTGGTCTCCCATAAAGGCATAGAGGTGGACCAAGCAAAATTGATCTAATTGCACATTTGCCTCCTCCCGAACTATTAAGCAAATCGAGAAGTTTCTTAGGGCATGCAGGATTTTATAGGAGGTTCATCAAAGATTTCAGAAAATTTCCAAGCCACTCATCTGTCATTTCTTGTGTCAAGATGTTCCTTTTGTGTTTACTAATGAATGCATGAGACCTTTGAGGTCCTTAAGAAATGTCGATTTCAGCTCCCATCTTGATCCCGACTATTCGGTGCCCTTTGAGGATGTGTGATGCATCGAGACTATGCCCTAGGAGCTGTCCTAGGCGTAGAAAGATAAGCTTCCCCATGTCATAGCTTATGCGGCCAGATCCATGATAGATGCAGCTCAACTACACAACAAGCGAGAAAGAGCTGCTTTGGCCATTGTGTTTGCATTGGAAAAATTCGGGTCTTATGTTTTAGGTTCACAAATTGTGGTGTTCTTGACCACTCGCCTAAAATACCTTCATCTAGAAGGATACCAAGCCAGATTAATCGGTGGATCCTCCTATTACGGAGTTTGATCTGATTAAGGATAAGAAAGGAGTGGAAAATGTGGTGGTGATCACCTATCCGTAATTCTCAATCGAGGATGATAGCTTACCCATTAATGAATCATTTCACGATGAGCAACTTTTGCCATCAATACCCACGATCCTTGGTTTGCAAACATAGTCAACTTCTTGGCTCATGATTCCTCAACATTGGAATCGAATGGATAAAGATCTTTTCTTCTCACGAGTTAAACATTTCATTTGGGAAGATCCTTATCTATTCAAGAATTATGCGAGACCAAGTGATCGGAAGATGTGTCCACGACCATGAATTCTGGCATATTGTCAATGTGTCATGAACGAGGGCTGTGGAGGTCATTTCGATTGGTAACAAAACAATTTCAAAAATTCTACAAGGTGGTTTTTATTGGCCCACAATCTTTAAAGATGCCTTTACAAAGATCAAATCCTCCGAAGCGCCAAAATTGGGCAAGCATTTCCAAAAGAAACTCAATGCCTCTACACCTATTCGGTGGTTGAGGGGAATAGATTTTATGGGCCCTTTCCTCCTTCTAATGGAAATAATTTCATTTTAGTAGCAGTGGACTATGTCTCCAAGTGGATTGGAGCCATAGCTACTAAATCAAATGATCACAAAGTGGTTTTGAAATCTCTCAAGGACCACATTTATTCCAGGTTTGGTTTTCCCAGGGCCATCATCAGTGATGGGGGGAGACATTTTTGTAACAAGCAGTTACAAGCTCTATTGAAGAAGCACTCTGTCACTCATAGAGAAGCCCCTCCCTAACATCCACACACCAGTGGACAAGTGGAGATTTCAATAGAGAAATCAAACACATTTTGGAAAAAAAGAAGAAGGACAGAAGGTCCTTTAAGCTTAATGATGCTTTGTGGGCATACAGACCTGCCTACAAAACTCCAATTGGAATGTCGCCTTTTAGACTGGTCTATTGCAAAGCATGTCATTTGCCAGTAGAGTTAGAATACAAATCTTTCTGGGCTATTAAAACATTTAATATGGATCTAACTTCTGCCGTAATCACGTGAAACTTCAACTCATCAATTGGAAGAGTCATGGATGGATGCTTATACAAGCTCCAGTTGTATAAGGAGAAAGTCAAATCATTTCATGATAGGAGTTTAATGAGAAAAGAGTTCATACCGGGTCCAAGGTATGGTTATTCAACTCTAAACTTAAATTCTTCCTGCAAATTGAGATCCGGATGGGAAGGGCCATACACTGTCATCAAGGCCTCCCCTCGTGGGTCATGGATATTTCAGATCCCAAGGATGGAAGAATCCTTAAGGTAAATGGTCGAGGCTCAAGCCATGCATTGACAACACTGTGAGCTGTCAGGCCCATCTCGTCATCAATAATCTCCAACAATCGATGGTAGAAAATTGTATATTATGTTTGTACAACATAGTTTTCTTTGAATTTCTCTGTTTCTATTTCTTTTCTTGTTCGCATAGTTTAAATACACTTAAAAGTTCAAATCGCAAAGCAAAAACTACTTTTCGAAAAGCCCAAAGTTCTATTCGAATAGATTCGAGCTGATGAACGCTCAAAAGAAAGATGTTCTTTTCGAATAGTTAATTATGTTAACGCCTTTTCAATAGAAGGTCCTGATGCTAAGTCCCTTGAAATAAACTTTCAAGCTATCTACTTGTCGAAGGCACTTTTGCCATTCAAATAGAAAAAAAAGGGCTCTTTTGGAATATTTGAAAACTTAAAGGTGCTTTGCGATTTTAGCTTCAAGTATATTTAGTCGTTTTGAAGTTAGCTTTGTATTTGCAAACACTCTCTGACTGACGCTCCACTAAAACCATAGCTCACTCTCTTCTCACACGAGCTCCACAAAGATATCGTGCTTGTTCCTAATTGTTTGAGCGTTTCCATTTTTTGAGAGATCACAATGATCGCCTATCTTTACAAACAAAGCGACTCAGTTCAAGCACAAACCTTAGATCGTGGTATTTTTCTATCCATTCTCGCTCAATCTTTTAGAAAATCTAAATCATGTTAGCCATGTGTGGGCTTTGTTTTCCTCCATTTTAAATATGGGAAAGACCGAGAAATCCTTAGTGCCACTTTTCTAAAGGGCAATTTTCAATGCCCCATGCTCATCCCGAAGCAATGGCTGATGTGAGTGCCAAGATAAAGAAGAAACAGAAAATTGCTGGCCTCCCTTTGGAAGACTAATTACAGCCCTCCTAAGAGCCAAGTTTGACATAGATAGGGAAGAGCCCTTTGAAGTCCTCACCCCCATAACTTTGGCAAGAAAGCACGGACCACAAGTCGCTATGTTGAGGAGAATGAGAGCAGGAGATCCGGACATGCCCTGCTCTTGCCCCCGCCTCTCTTGAACCCATTCTGCCAGAGCACCTTAGCGAGCTGCCTGCTGCTAAGCCCGACAGGAACCTAGCCTGCAAGTGTGGGTGGGCTGAACAACCACCTATGGACCCCCTGTGTACATGAACCGTGAGTGAACTAGCACGTAGTCCAAGAGATACCCCCACTGCAGGTTTAAATCGCTATGGAGCCTCCACCGACCATCGCACCTCGGCCCACCCCTGCCATTTTACAAGAACCATTTCACTGTGGTGACCAGCTCTAGCCGCACCACTGCACCCATTCTACCACCACTACACTGCACCCTATTCCCCCACACCCCTTCCACATTGGAGCTCATCCAAGCCCTAATCGCACCCTTACCACCCACCCCCGGTACTTGCCTCCATGTTGCCTCACAAGCAACCCAAACAGACCAAAGTCCTAGTGCTTCCCCCTCCACTACCACCCAAAGCTACCCAAACCACACAGACACTGTAGCCTTACCTCCCTTCCTGAGATAGCTACCCAAACCGACCCTCTCTTACCCTCCCTCCCCACCACTTTAGTCCCCTACTTAAAAAGACAAAATAAACCCCTCACCCTTACTCCCTTTCCTCCCTCTTTTCCTTTTATTTTCTCACAAATTTCTGGTTCATGCAATTTGCTTTCTGCAATTCCTTGCTATTATTTTTCTCATTGCTTTTCCCTAATAACTGTGACTATGCCACCACCTTTGAACCAAAGTGAGGACACCGCTCCTCATAGGTTTGGGGGTGTGTATGTCCCTGCCAAGGAATAGTTAACCTAAGGACAACAGAATCACCTAAGTAATCAGAAATGAATTATTTTACTTAAGAATCATGACAATTAGGAAGTTTAAAATTTCTTTGCAAAATTTAGACATCATAAACCTTTCAATATTCTACATTTCCATGATGTTAGCACCATGAAAACCTCTGGTATCAGCATTTAGCAAGTCATGGGAAAGAGAAAAGGTAAAGACATACTTAAAAGCTCAAGGAAAAACCATAACCAAGTGAGAATTGAGCCCATATATTTTCCATCTCTGTTGAAGAGTGACTGAGGCAATTTTTTCCGATTCAAAGGATTGGTGAGGCATTAGATCCACTAGAAGTTAGAAACTCCAAATTAAAACAAGTAACACTCATGAAACCGAGGAAAAGATCAAGGCCTTCTTGGACTTGAACCTAATGAACCAACCAAGAAAATTCTGCCCTGTTTGTACCCCATTTGAGTCAGAATCCTACAATTCTTCATCAAAAATACCCAAAAGTACTTTTTGAACCTATGGAACCAATTCAGCCTTCCCTCACTCGAGAATTCAGGAGGTAAAGGAGAAAGAAGCGAAGATGGACCATTTAGGCAACATCAAGAAAATGAAGAGAAAATACCTCAAAAACAGTAATATGGTGGATCGAGAAAGGAAGAGACAAACAATGTGAAAAAGTTGCAAGCAAAAGGCAAAAAAGGACCTTATGATGAAAAAATGCAAGATCAAAGAAAGAACTGATCACTTTGTGAATGTGAGAATCTCGAAAGAAAGAAGCTAAACTCAAAAGGTGGAGTCATGAACCATCTCAGCACTTCACAGTTCTCAAATTCAAACCCCTGTTCAAACCGCTTTCCTTGAAACTTCACTCCATAAGCCATACAAACAAACCTAGATTAAAAGCCCTTGTGATCCAAAGTTGAGTGAGTCATGTGGAGATAAGAAGTGACCCAATCTATGGTGAGGAGATGTCAATGATGCCATTGCCTAAGAATCATGCCTATGCTCATGCTTACAGATCCATTTGGGAGATGTAAGCGCTCTTGAGCTTGAGTGAAAATGAACCCCTCAACAAAAACACCATGAGAGTATACCTGGTGAGTGTTTGGGTTGGAACTTGAGCATAATAAGTATGACTTACAACCTAATTTTTATTCAGATGATGAGCTCACCAGGCACATTTGTACAATTTTCTATGGCTGCTCACGGATTGGAAATATTGAAACATTCATGAGGTTCTTAAAATGTTTAAATTCTGTGCAAACAATAATCAAATTTTCTTTCATCATTGATTCAAGAGTAACTAATCCTGCTCCTTGATTGCTCATTTGATAATTTTGCATCGATGTTAACTGTTTCATGGAGAAGTTTGTGGGTACCTTCTTTGAAAACCCTCAGAGACTTCACTCCTCCTCTAGGGACCACCTAGGGGTTGAAAAGGCTTGTTGCATATGCTAAATGCACTGCTTCCTACAAAAGTGGCTCTTTACTTTGTTTTTATGTTTCTTTGCTCGTGGACTAGCAAAGCTTAGGTTTGGGTGTGTTAAGTAGTGAAAATACCATTTTCACCCCTAAACATGAGCTTTGAAAGACCCTTGAGAAGACTAAATAAGTGCTTTAGTGTGCATTTTACACTAACCAATTAGACAGTCCAAGTCCGAAAAGCATCCTAAATGATCAAAAAGTCGACAACTCATGTCAAGCTCAAAGAGGAGTGAAGAAATAGCCTCAAAGAATGGCTAAAAGGTCCTAAAAGAGCAAGAAAAGACAGAAGAAGAAGGATCCATTAAAAGAAGAAATCAAGTTAAAAGTTCAAATCGCAAAGTAAAAAGTACTTTTCAAAAGGTCAAAGTTCTGTCAATTGATTTAGTCAGAATGAACTACTCGAAAAGAACCATGTTCTGCTCGAATAGTTGAAATTTCCTTTTCGAATAGAAGATCCGGGAGAAGTCCTTTGCGAAAAGACTTTACGAAGCCAAATTGCTTTGCGAAAAGAACTTCCTGGAGCCAAAACACTTTGCGAAAAGGCACTTAAACTCTACGAAAGGACATTCTGGGAATTACTTGTTTAAAGGGCATTTCAAGAATCTCGCACGCTAATGCATTTAATGACCCGTGACATTTCGAAGATTCCAATCAAGATCCAAAAGCATATTCCAACCCATGTGAGCGCTCAAAGATGAAATCACTTGGCGTGAACTTCTAGAAGCTCAAACAGATTTTTGAATTCCATAATGAATTGATGCTTCTAGCGCTGATTGGTGAACGGATCGAGCATTTTCATTGGCGAAACAGATCTGGATCCCGTGCTCAATCGCCATTGGGCAATCCGGATCTGAACACTTCGATTGGTCAATTCAATACAGCGAGATCAAGGGAAAGCTATAAATAGAAGACATTTGCCCAATTGTGGCATCCAGTTTTGAGTTCATTTCTATTTCCCGCTTTCGGTCCGGATAGCTTGTCTGCACTTTGTATTTGCTTTTGAGAGTTTCGAGCTATTTGTAACTCCAAGGAGATTGGATTCAAGATCGCAAGTCCGAGGGCATCTAGCCGCGTGCTCGTAATTGTAAGATTGAATTTAAAAGGTTGTCAGAACTGTTTTCTCCATTGGATTCATGTCAAGGGTTCTTATTGATCACCTTAGTGCATTAGACTCCTTTAGATTCACTACTTTGCATGCAATTTCCCTTGATTCATTACTCCCTGCATTTAATTAGCGTTGGTAACCTAGTTCGATAAAGACTTGCAAGGATGTTCATGTTCTGAATTGAGGATAGGTCAACAACTATTGGATGATCTGTGACCATTTAAGTGGACAGATCATAACCATAAGTCTAAACCCCTTCCTTAATTCAGATTTATTTCTCTTACATCTGTGCTGGTAGCCAGATGAAGATTGAATCAACTCATTGAATTGCGATTCTCCATTAAAATTCAAAGGCGAAATCACAGAAAGTTATTATTTCTCCATTTGATTTATTTTAATCACTTCCCCAACTTGGATCTGGATCAGTTAGTTAGTTCTTTTCTTTATTTGCTTTTAATTAAATGTGACAAAACCCAACACTCTCTTTTTATCTGCTTTCTAGATAATTATAGAGCCAGATCTGGTAGCACAGATCTGGAGGTCTATCTCATATTTCAGACAAATTCTCTGTGGACGATCTTTAATATACTTACTTTTAAAACTTGCTACAATTGGCCCTGATCTTGCAGGCTATTGTTAGCCCTCAATGTGCTGATATCTCTTTCATAATTTAAAATTATGTAACTTAATATTCATTAATTCGTCATTCAAAACACACATAAATCAGGCACATGTTAGGCAACAACAGCTGGTCACCTGAGGGGCTTCTTTTTCAGGACTCTCCACTATTTTCTTCTTGCTTTCCCAATCAGGGTCATGCTTGTTGACCAAGCCCTTCTCCCAAACACTTTTGGACTTAATTTATCCATTGGCTCATTCTTTTGTATAACATATTTCCCTTTTCTCAATAGAGCAGTTATGAGTCTGCTGTAGGGTAACCCTGACAACATTTGTTCTCTTTTTATCTTCTCATTCACATCTACCATGGCCTCAAATATCAGTTGAGAGGCATTAAAAAATTTGCCCTTAGAGAAAAAGTAAAGGGCATCCACTAAAGGGGTTCTCCTCTCCTGCTGATGCCCACTGACATAAATATTCTTCCTCAAGATTGAATCTATGAAAAATAGGCTAGGGTCTAAATCTCTCCTCATCAATGACTCCCTAGAGCCCATAATGTCTTGAGTCAGATGTCTGGCCATTGCTCGAAAGGACACAATATCAGGTGCTCCTACGCCATAAGCTGAATAAAAAACTGGATGGGATCCCTAATGCCAACCCAATATCACTGTAGTCCACAACCAGCTCCCAATTGTCAATCAAAACCACAAGGGTAGGATCAGTTGACCCTGGCTTCATCTTTTTTTTTTATGTTCTGATACCACAAATTGACTAGTCTAGTGTAGGCCTTCTCTTGTAATGGGGTCAACAAGGGTGCCAGAGATGCCTTCACCAAGTAATCCAAGGTCTCCTTACACTCCTCTACATTACAAAAATAAGATAGGTCAAAAATTGTCTCTAGAATCAAATCTAAGCCATCCACAAACTCATTGGGGGTTGTCAGGTTCTCAGGTATCTTAGTTTCAGCCTCAGGTGGAGGTTCAGGCACAGGGACATCCTCAACAACCTCTTCAGTTATTTTAGCTTTCTTAGCTTTCTTGGCTTTCTTAGCTTTCTCGGGTTTTTTCATAATGAGCTTCCTCTTAGCAGGTGGGTCATCTTGGGGCTATGTGGCTAGCCTACTGGATTTCTTGGTGGATTTTGTGGCGGATTTAGAAGGGGGTTTGAATAGATCAGCCAGGGTATCCTCACGGTCAACCATGGGTCACACAATCCACACAATCAACTCCCAATAACCCATAACATTCTTCCTTTCTCAATAAAATTAACCACACACACAAAAATAGGAAAGTATAAAGCTAGAAAATCACAGAGTGGAGGTTGAAGAAGAACTTACCCATAGAACCTAGGGTTTCTCAGAACTAATTGTACACATCACCAAACTGGCATTGACTAGATGCAAAATGTCGCCCCTGTAAAATTAATGCAATTGGAACAATGGCAGGGTGATTGGAGTTGGAACCAGTGAGATGGAAGAAAATGTGAAATTGGGCAGAGGAAGAACCAGGCTTGGAGAACAAGCTGTGGAATGAATAAATTGACCTGCCAATAGGGTTAAAACAAGTAAAAAGATATTTCGATAGGTTGGAAAGAATATTTTGACAGGTTGAAGCAACTTGTCGAACAGTTAAAATCATTTAAAATTGTAGACTTCTCAAGCTGAAGGTGTCGAGAGGTTGGATGAACCTCTCGACAGGTGTAAAGCTTCAAAAAAATCAAGTCGATAGGTTCATGCATCCTATTGACAAGTAAACAAGCTTCAGATTTGACAAGTCAAGAGTTTCATCCAACCTCTCGACAGGTTTACAATTCTCAGAAATCAACCTCTCGACAGGTACTCAGATCCTGTCAAAATTCAGATGTACATCTTCAGTACCTATCGAGAATCACTTCACACCTCTCGACAGGTCACAATACCTATTGAAGTGCACACTGGGAACCGTTAGTACCTGTCGAAATGTTCTCAACACCTCTCGAGAGGTTAATTTTTAGTCCAAACTTATTACTCATTAGTTTCCAGTTCAACTTCCACACAGATATATCAATCATACTCTATTCTCATTTAATTTCTCATGCCTTGGAGACCTTCCTATAATTATTACATATGACTCATGATTCTAAATGAAAAAAAAAAACTAAGCAAAATTGGCAGCATATATACAATGACAGACTATTTTGCAAACATCAATAGCAATAAAACTGATATTTATGATACATAGTGTACAATGTTGAAAATCAGTCACACTTTGGAGGTTCTTGAAGGTGAATGGTCACCACAGGCTCTAATATATTTTTAACAAAGAGTTTGACCCTTTGACCATTGACTTTCATGATCCTACCATCCTTTGGATCCATGATTTCAACAGCTCCAGATGGGGATACATTTATTATAATGGAAGGTCCCTCCCATCTAGATCTCAACTTGCATGGGAAAAATTTTAATTTCGAATTAAACAACCAACCCTGTTGCCTGGAACAAACTCCTTTCTTAGCAAGTGTTTATCATAAAAAGCTTTGGCTTTTTCTTTGTAGATCCTTGCATTGGAGTAGGCTTCTAATGTCAGCTCCTCCAATTCTGATTGTTGCAGCCTTCTGTGCATACCAACAGAAGTTAGATCAACATTCAATGATTTAATAGCCCAATAGGCTTTGTGTTCTAACTCCTCCAGTAAATGGTGTGCCTTGCCATACACCAACCTAAAAGGAGACATCCCTATTGGCAGTTCTATAAGCCCAAAGAGCATCAGTCATCTTCAGGTACCAATCCTTGCTATCTCCTCTCATAGTTTTCTCTCAAATGTGTTTGATCTCTCTATTAGAAATTTCCACCTGCCCACTGGTCTGTGGGTGGTATGGGGTGGCTACTCTGTGAGTCACAGAGTACTTTCTAAGTAGTTTATCAAACTGTTTATTATAGAAATGGCTACCCCCATCACTAATGATAGCTCTGGGGGTACCAAACCTATAGAAAATATTATATTTCAAGAAATTGAGGACAACTTTGTGGTCATTGATTCTTGGGGCTATGATCTCAACCCACTTGGACACATAGTCCATAGCCATAAGAAAAAAATTATATCCATAAGGAGGGAAGGGACCCATGAAGTCAATCCCCCAAATGTCAAATAATTCAACAACAAGTATAGGCTGTAATGGCATGGAATATCTTTTAGAAATACTTCCCATTTTCTGGCATCTTTCACAAGCTTTGCAATGCTGCCATGTATCTTTGAAGATAGTGGGCCAATAAAATCCACTTTGAAGTATCTTTGCAGCAGTCTTCTTTTCACTGAAATGGCCTCCACAAGCCTATTCATGACACATGGTTAGGATGCTGTGGAATTCATTCTCAAGGACACACCTCCTCAGAACTTGGTCTGCACAGTGCTTGAAAAGTTATGGATCCTCCCACATGTAGTGTCTCATCTGGAAAAAGAATAGCTCCTTATCCATTTTATTCCAATGTGGGGGAATCCAACCCACTACCAAGTAATTTACTATGTTTGAAAAACAAGGTGCAGTCATGCTGACAGTAAACATTTGTTCATCAGGAAATGAGTCATTGATAGGCAACCTATCAAACTCAGCGGCTAGGATCTTGGATATGTGTTATTCAAAAGTGCCACTTTTCACCTCTTAAACTAGCCTTTGATGGACCTTGAAGCCCACTAATAAATATTTGTTAAGTATGTTTTGCAGCTGGTAATAAAATGTACAGCTTAATGCAAAATCCTTGCTTTTTGGCCCAAAAGAGAGAGAGAGAATACAAGTAAAGATGGCAGCTGACCCAAAGCCTGATGGAACATCTTTGTAGTGCTCACCATGGTGACTCACTGTTGCTGATCATCATTGACCAATCTAGCAAATGAATGAAGATTAGCTGAAAAGGGAGGAGACTGTGACAACAACAAGTGCAATGCACTAGAGCAGCAAAAGATGGACTTCACAAAGTTGAGGAGCTTCCTCGCGAAGCTAAAGATGCAGTGGAAGAGGCCCTCACAGAGATAAGGCACGCAATCAAGAGGCGAGTTGTAAAGCCATCGCGAAGATCTCATGACTTAAAACTCTCAAAATCTACCCTCGCGAAGCTCTCGCAAAGATCGAGCCCCAAAGCAGCTGCGTGCAAAACACTGCGAGCTCATATGCATAAAGAACCAAAATTCACCTTGCGGAGTTCTCATGTGGCCCTGGATGAGAGAGACACCCAGAATTCCTCTCGCACAGATCTCGCTCACCCTGGTGCATTACAAGTAACTACGTGAGAGTAGGAGCTCACCTGGGCGAGTACTTAGCGAGAAAGAGCTTTTGAAGCTCTACTGCGTGAGAAATCCTAGCGCTCTAGATTATCTCTATGACAACACTTCGATGCGAAGCAACTGTGCGATTCACTAAAAGTTCTACTACGCGAATGAGCCCTTTCCATCAACCAAAGCAAACTTCGCGAAGGCAAAGCAGCTGAGCGAATAAGCTAAAAGTAAATCCCAGCCCCGTGAAGCACGAGCTCTTAACTTCTCAGTTTTATTCAAGGACCTTTTCATAATTTCCATAGGCTAGGCACACTTCTCAAGGCATGGATTTTATAGCATATGTCTCGAGGCATTCAAGGGTTGTAATAGTGCCACGTTTGCTAAAAAAATTAGGGTTAACCTCTTAAGAGCCAAGGCCATTATTAGAGAGTATATAAGTTATACTTAGAGTTTATTATTTGCATCTTTCCTTCATCCTCTTCTGGTTGAGAGCTCTAGTAGGCTAGGGTTAGGGTTTGATCACCTCAATTTTCATTTTTTTTTCTTCTCTCTTAGCTCAGCACTTGCTGGCTAATCCCCCTATAAGAAGCTAGGTTTAATTTTGTTTCAGTTTTATAATAGATTTTTGTATATATTGGGATCTTATATGAGTAGTTGTGTATGTGCTGCATCCAGGAGACAGTTCATTATAATTTTATTGTTATCAATGAACTGCTATTTTAATGCTTAATCAAATCTATAGATCTTATGGTTTCTTTAGATGTCTATAGGATCCTGTATTTGGGACTAGCCCATTTAGTTTCTAGTGGGTCTTTTGTTTACCATCTGATTTCCCTTGGTTTGATAGACATATGGAAAGCAATGTTGGATCTGCAGTGAGATTCAGGGAGCTCGGAGGCGTGCAGACCATGGTGGTTGCAACAATTTTCATGTTATTTCTCGAGTCTCTGTGGGATGGATAGACCAATGGGATACCCTGTGAGAATTCAAGTGGACAGAGTATAGCCCTAAGGTTGTGTCCATCCACATGTTTGAGAAGGATTCTTCTCCCCTGTACATGAGCTTCTAGAGCCTTATGAGGAGGTATGAACAGTAGCTGGCTCCCCTCTGTTCTACCTAATCGATATCAGATATTAAATCTGATCTCTTGTAGTAATTACAGCTTGAGGCTGAGTCATTGCAGGCTATTTGTAGTAATGACCAGCTGTGCTAAAGGCCTTATTCAACCTATTGCATGGTCTTTTTTGCGGGCACTAGTGAGCAGTATGCCTTAGCAAAGTAATTAGGATCTTATGGGTTGGAATACCTATGGATGTTAGCCAGGTCTGTGTGCAGATCTGGGGAGCTTGTAGCGCTGGCATTACATAGTGCTGCAATAGTATTCATGGCTAGAGCTGGTCTAGTGGCTGTGGAAATGATCAGTCCACTCTTCTGGATTAGACTAGCGAATTTCTGGTTTAACTAATGGGATTTGACAGACTCTATCGGATACCCTGTGACCATTATAGTGGATAGAGTATAGCCCTAAGAGCGCCCCAAATGGCATGGGTTGAACTGGGAGCTTGTACCTTGTTGAGGCTTTTAATAGCGTCTCAGCAAGGAGCACTGCAGAGATAGACTAAATTTGAGTTACATTACTGTATCATTAACTCTAGCTTATCCTACTTACTTCTCATAATTTTTATATTTTATTTTGACACACACTACCACCATCTTCTTCTAAACCCTTTCTTTAGGATAGGCCTGCACTTTATTTTCCCTTTTTGTGTAAATTTAGTGTAGTCGTGACACCCAATTCCCTTCTCTTTGGATTATCAGATCTGAAGTCAGATTTGGATGCCTACTATTAGTGCCCACTTTGGGCTCTTGATCATTTTCTCTGTGGGACAAACTCTTACTTATCAAAACTTACTACAATAGACCTTGAATCTTGCAAGTCTAGGATTACTTTGGTTGTGCTGAAACCATTCTTTTATATTACTTCATTTTCAATCAATTTCCACCACACAATAACATAAGCACACTTTCACACCAAGTAGCCCAAGCAACAAGTTTTTGGCGCTGCTGTCGGGGAATTTTGATCTTTTTAGTAGACTTGAGTTATACTGTAATTTAGACTAACAAATTCTTTTTAGCTGTGTTTAATCTAGAATAAAAGTACTACTAATTCTTTATGGAATTTTGTAGAACTGGATAGCAGAAGCAGGGAAAAGCTAGAGCTGTAAGTGGAGAGTAGCTAGCTCTACTTACACTTTCTTTCCCCTAAATCTCATGCCATTTATGTTGAATCCCCTGTTATCTTGTTTAGTGTAAATTTGTGTAGCTATTATTTTTATTGCGTGAAATTCTTTTTGTGTGCCTGTAAGCATTTTCATTACTAGTGGTGAGTGTATGCTTGGTAGAAGGTCCTTAAACCCTATCTTGGAACCCCCAAATCCAAAGGTGGAAAGGATCCTTAGACCTAGACACACCACACTTAGCCCTGTTGTTGAGACTGAAGCAGACACCATGGCTGAGTGGCAAAGGACATTAAAAGAATACAATGCACCTGGGGAGTACACCTCTCCCTTCTACATTCAGTTTTCCTCTGTTGAGGGGAACTATGAAATTAAATCCTCCACCATCAGTATGTTTCCTTCATTTCATGGGCTGAGTAAAGAAGATCCCTACAAGTATATTGGCCAGTTTTTAGCACTTTACACTACTTTCAACATTGCTGGCTTGGGGCCTGAGGCCACTAAATTGGGGCTTTTTCCTTTTTCACTAAAGGACAAAGCCAGCACATGGCTATCAAAGCTCCCTACCAACAGCATACAGTCATGGAGTGACCTTCAAACCAAGTTTTTAGCAAAAACAAAACAAGCCAGATGAGGACAGAAATTCTGTCATTCACCTAGTCCTCAACTGAGAACTTTAATGAAGCTTGGAAAAGATTCCAGGAGATGTTAAAACAATGCCCCCACCACCAAATCCTAATGTGGCAACTTGTCCAAGTATTTTATCAAGGAATTAATGCCAAGAGCAGGGATATGGTGGATGCTTCCTGTGGTGGTAGCTACCTCCGCAAGACAGCTGAGGAAGCTTGGGAACTATTTGATATAATACGGGAAAATTCCATATAGCAGGAATCTCTGTCACACAATGACAACCAGATTCCAGCTAAAATGGTGAAAGAGACCACCCTTAGAGGTGGAATATATGAAGTAAAGGTGCAAGGTGATTTGGAGAGAAAGGTGGGCAGCCTGAGCTTGAAGTTTGACAAATTGATGAATGTGATGAAGCCCCGGATGATTGCATAGGTGGAGGAGGCATGTCTGATATGCCAATCTCCCACACATTCTATTTATGATTGTCCATCTGCCAATCAATTTCCAGATTTTATTATGGAGCAAGCCAATGGTGCGCAAACCTATGGGTAGCAGCCTGCTAGGTATTCTTGGAGGAACCACCCAAATCTAAGGTGGAGACAAGACTCATATCCTCAACCCCAACAGCAGCAAATGATACCTCCTTAAAGACCCCAACACCAGTTTAATCATGGTTACCCACGAAGGAAAATTTTCTTGTTATCTGCCCCACAGTCTAACCAGTTAGCTCTTCCACCACAATAGCCCAGATCCTCTTCATTTGAAGAGCAGATGATGGCTTCAATGCAAAATCTGGGGAGCCTAATTCAGACTGTCAATTCTCATGGACAGAGCATAAAAAAGATTGAGGACCAACTTGGTCAGATCTGTAATGCTCTGAATAGGAGGAAGGAAGGAAAATTTCCTAGTCAACCCTTGACAAATTCGAAAGGTCAGTTTATGATTGGTGATGCATCCTCTACTCAGGAGGAAGCTAGTGCCCAGTGAGCCAAGTACTAGTAATAATTGCATCATATGTATGGAAAATTTTGTGTTGAATTGTGTTCTCTAGAATTTTATTGGTTGTGTTTTGTGTGTTATGTTGGTTTGATTGTTTTGCTTTGTTTGTGTTTTAATTGTTTGTCAATGAAAACACGTGCCTTTGTATCATCTGAATTGACTGTGTGTTTATTGATGACTGGCTGAATTACCCTGATCATGACTTGCATGGAGATTGAGCTGAATAAAAAAAAACTATCTTAAGATTCTGCAATGTTGATGAATTGTTGATTGAAAATGGCCATAAATTGAGTGAGAAAAATGAAGTACATGTCTATAGCTTGGTGCTCATGCACAGTGGAAGGGTGCACAACAGGTGGCACCAACCAATGTGCTCCACTGAGTTAAAAGAGTACAGGCAGTGCAAGAAATGCTCTATCACTGAGTTTGAAGGCTCAATTTTACTACGCAAGCCATCTTTTGGCTCCCTCACATGCTAGAACAGCTAAGCACTAATTGAAAAAGTACCTCACGGAGTTGCTTTCTACTTCGCGAGCTGAATTTATGTGCAAAGAATGCCTTGTGTATTTTTCGGCGCGAGCACCGCGCGAAGTACATTTCTAAAGCAAAAGGATATCTCGCACACCTACGCCACTGTCACCAACCCCGCAAAATTCACTGAGTGTCAAATGCCCTGCTGAGCGACAGAGCCTTTCGCGGACTTAAAAGCCATATGCTCGACAATCCTACTTCGCGAAAGCCATTAGCTAACTCCGCGAACCGCGGGATTTACCCTTTAAAGTCAGCAAAAACCCTCATTTGCTTCATTTTCTTCCTCTGCCCTAACTCGCTCTGCCCAAAAGCGCTCCCATCTTTCTCTATTTTCCTCTCCACAGCTTGAGCACTCCACCTAAAGGCTTTTCCTCTTACCATTTTGCTCCCCGGCTGTTCCTGGTTACTTCGAGCACTGCTTGGGGGGATTTGAGCCACTGTTCACACTTCTAAATGGAACCCTAGCTCGCATTGGGTAAGCCTAGCATATCTCTCTTTGTTCTTTGATTGCTTTAGTAAATTAGAGAGAGAGAAGAAAAATTGTGTTATTTTGGTGCCTTTGGTGCCTATTTAGAGCAATCTACATTCTTTGAGGTTTGCGAACCCTGATTTTGAGATCTGGATCACCTATGGCCAAGAGCTCAAAATTCATTGATACATTGGTGGCTATGTTGAACCCGGCTCCTAGTGGCAGCCCTGTGGCCACTAGGAAATCCATAAGGATTGCAGAGGCCTCCACATTGGATACCTCTGAGGGGCTCGCACCTGGTGTTGCCCCCTCAATCTTAAAAGAAAAAAAGAAATCTGCTCCAAAGAAGAGGGCCACAGAGCACCCACCTGCTATGAGCCTTGAAAAATTAAAGAAGAAGCAGAAAAAGGGCAAGGCTGCGACCCCTCAGGCTCCCCAATGACTTTGTAGAAGCAATCCCTGAGGTTGAGGAGGAAGTATGTAATGAATACCTCAGGCTCCCCAATGACATTGTAGAAGCAATCCCACTAGAGGCTGAGACTATTTTTGACAAAGCCTATTTTTAGGACCTACCAGTGACCTTTGCCGCCATTGAATATTTGACTAAGGCAACTCTGCTGCTACTATTGAGACCCTCAATGCAGCTGGTGTTCCTAAGATCAGTCAGATTGTTTTATCAGAATATGAGATTGAAGACTGGTGATGATGGGAACCCAGCACTGCTGGTACTGATCGATAATTTTGAAATGTTGTTTAACCAGTCTGACATTGTAAGGGTACTAGGGATACCAGCTGGGTATGACCCTAAGTTTGGCTTGGGACCTCCCCTGACTGCCACCATTACAGAAATATCTAGGGAACTTACTGGAGGGATCATGGCTTCAGGGGATTCAATCAGGAAGAGAGATCTGCACCCCAATATGAGGCTCATGGATGCAATATTGAGGAAGAAAGTTTATTGCTCGGGTCACGAGCAAGAGAGGAGGTCCCTCATAGCTGTTGCCCTCCTTTCATTTCACAGAAACCACTACTTGCATGCAACCAAGTTAGTGTTTGAAGGGATTAAGGACCTGTGTGAGAAGATGAAAGTACAAAAGAAACCACATGCCCTTCCCTATTGCTGGTTGATTACTGCACTGTTGAAAGATGGGAAATACCCCTTCAAAAGGGAGGAGGAGACAGTGCCACTGAACCCCAAACAAAGTGGAAAGAAGCAGTGGGGTATCAGTGGCACAATGATGGAATAGAGGAAGTAGAAGAAGGAATTATTGAGAGAAGCAGCCCCCATCATTGCTGAAGCAGCAGCTGCTATTGTTGCGCCCTCTCATCACTTGTGCCAGCCAGCACCACACTTACCACCCTTGCCATACCCCGTATCCCCACCCCAGTTCCAACTCCCTTAACACCACATCCCTCCTCATCCCAACCATCCTAGCCCCACACAAGCCCAATACCCTTACCTGACCCACTACAACCCACATTCACCATGGCAACCCTACCCATTACCACACCCTTACCTATTTTTCCAGCCCATACTAGCCCACCTGTGAAAATTGCCTACACCAAAAAGAGAAAATTATCCGAAGGCAAGACTCACACACAACCCCAGCCCACTTATCTTTCCCAACCTATTCCTACCCCTGACACCACAGCCATACTAGATCCAATATCCACACCTTCTGAACCTGAAACCTACACCTTTGAAACCCACCATCAGCCTTTTGACAGCTCCCCCACATTTGTTCCTGACCCATTCCAACCCATAGACCAGCCTATTCCATTTCCCACTTCCCATGAGTCACTAACAGGGGGAGACTTTTCCACTATGATGTCCACTATTCTTGAGGGCATCAACCTTGAGTATACCCCTCTCCCAAACTCCCCACACCCCCCGCACATTGACCCTCCACATCATATACCACCATGGGTTACTACCTTCACCCATAGGCCCACATCTCCATTCCAACCAGTTTCACTTATCCGACCCACACTCACAGCCATACCTGATTTACTACCCCAAATCTTGCACCTCCTACTGTCCCTCCAGTCCCAAATGTTGGCCAATACTCAAACTCAAGGTACAATTAAGGCCAATCTTCATTCCCTTCACTCCACCTTACCAAACCCTACCTCCATCCCAAATATTTTATAATCCATCCAGACAATTATAACTACCCTAACACCCCAGCCCCATCAAGCATCTGTCCCTACACCAATCCCTAACCCACCATCACCTCTTAACCACATTGGCCCTATCCTTGAGACTTCTACCGGCACCTTGAAAGATGCCTCTACTCAAACTGACCCTGACCCTTAACTACCTCCACCAGTGGCAAGTCACAAAAACAAAAACAAAACAAAAATAGAAAAAAAATATACAAGAAAAGAAAGAAAAACAATAATGAAGAGGAGTGAGAGAAGAATCAAGAGGATAAGTTCATTGGAAAAATCAGAATGAAGAGGAGAAACTGGCCACTTCAAGGCTGAAAATTTTGGAAGAAAATGAAAGGTACTGAACTACAAAGGGGTGAAGTCATGAATTACCTCCTTCACTTACTGATTTCTCAAATTTTGAACCCCTTTTCAACCTTACATTCTTTATAACCCACTTCATAAGCCACATCACAACCCAGTTAAAAGACCTTGTGATCCAAAGTGAATGAGTTGTTATGTAGAGACAATGAGTTGTCCAATCTATGGTGAGGATATACCAATGATGCTAGGACTTAAGTGCTTTGCCTATGCTCATGCTTACAAACCTATTTGGGGGCTGTAACTGCTCTTCAACTTGAGAGAAAATGAAATCCTCAAGGTCCCTTGTGAGAGTATGCCCTGGTGAGTAGTGGGTCTGATGTTGAATGCATTGGGCATAGCCTACAACCTAATTTTTGAATTAATGATGAGCTCAGTCCTGACACACATGTGTTGTCCCCCTTGTTGTGAGCTAATTGGAAATGGTGTGCATTAGGTAGAGTTTGTGATGATTAAATGTTTGTACTTTTCATATCCAAATTGCTCACATTTTTATTTGAATCAATGGTGAACTGATGCTCTATTTCTTGACAGCTGACCTGATAATATTGTACCTTTGTTAACTGTTTCATTGAGAAGTTTGTGCGTTACTTAACTTAAAACCCTCAGGAGACTTCACTCGTCCACTAAGGATCACCTAGGGGTTTAAAAGGCTTGGTACATATGTTAAATGTATCCGTGCTCCCTACGAAAGTGGCTTTTCTATTTCTTAGAATAGTTGTTTAGATATTTCTTTGCTCAGGGACTAGCAAAGATTAGGTTTGGGGGTGTGTTATTCACTAAAAAGTACTTCTTTTTACCTCTTAACCTAGTCTTTGATGGACCTTGAAGCCCACTAATAAACATGTGTTAAGTATGTTTTGTAGTTGGTAATAAAATGTGAAGCTTCATGCAAAATCCTTACTTTTTGGCCCAAAAGAGAGAATACAAGCAAAGATGACAGCTGAGCCAAAGCCTAATGGAACACCTTCGTAGTGCTCACCATGGTGACTCACTGTTGCTGATCATCATTGATCAATCTAGCAGATGAATGAAGATTAGCTGAGAAGGGAGGAGACTATGATAGCAACAAGTGTAATGCACTAGTGCAGCAAAAGATGGACTTCGCAGAGTTGAGGAGCTTCTTTGCGAAGCTAAAGATGCAGTGGAATAGCCCTTCATGGAGATAAGGCGTGCAGTCAAGCGGCGAGTTGTAAAGCCATTGCAAAGATCTCGCGGCTTAAAACTCTCAAAATCTGCCCTCCCGAAGCTCTCGTGAAGATCGAGCCCCAAAGGAGCTGCACGCAGAACACTGCGAGCTCATATGCACAAAGAACCAAAAGTCACCTTGCAGAGTTCTCGCATGTCCATGGATGAGAGAGACGCCCAGATTTCCTCTCGCACAGATCTCGTGCACCCTGGAGCCTTACAATTTACTACGCGAGCGCAGGAGCTCACCTGCATGAGTACCTAGTGAGAAAGAGCTTCTAAAGCTCTACTGTGCGAGAAATCCTGGCGCTCCAGATTATCTCTGTGATAGCACTACGAAGCGAAGCAATTGCACGATTCACTAAAAGGTCTACTGCGCGAATGAGCCCTTCCTACCAGCCAAAGCCAATTCCACGAAGGCAAAGCAACTGCACGAATAAGCTAAAAGCAAATCCCAACCTTGCAAAGCACAAGCTCTCAACTTCTCAGTTTTATTCAAGGACCTTTTGGAAATTTTCTAAGGCTAGGGCACACTTCTCAAGGAGCAGATTTTGAGGCACACATCTAGAGGCATTCAAGGGTTGTAACAGTGCCACGTCTGCTGCAAAAATTAGGGTTAACCTCTTAAGAGCGAAGGCCATTTTCAGAGAGTATATAAGCTGTACTTAGAGTTTATTATTTTAATCTTTCTTTCATCCTCTGCCGGTTGAGAGCTCTAGCAGGCTAGGGTTAGGATTTGATCACCTCTGTTTTCCTTTTTTTTTCTTCTCTCTTAGCTCAGCGCTTGCTGGCTAATCCCCCTGTAAGCAGCTAGGTTTAGTTTTGTTTCAGTTTTATAATAGATTTTTGTATACATTAGGATCTTGGACGAGCATTTGTGTATGGGCTGCAGCCAGGAGACAGTTTATTATAAGTTTTGCTATTATCAATGAACTGCTATTTTAATGCTTAATAAAATCTATATATCTTATGGTTTCTTTTGATGTCTATAGGATCCATGTATTTGGGACTTGCCCATTTAGTTTCTAGTAGGTCTTTTATTTACCATCTAATTTCCCTTGGTTTGATAGACACATGGAAAGCAATGTTGGATCTGTAGTGAGATCCAGGGAGGTCGAAGGCCAGCAGACCATGGTGGTTGCAATAGTTTTCATGTTTTTTCTTAGGCCTCTGTGGGATGGATAGACCAATAGGATACCCTGTGACCATTCAAGTGGACATAGTATAGCCCTAAGGTTGTGTCCATCAACATGTTTGAGAAGGATTCTTCTCCCTTGCACATGTGCTTCTAGAGCCTTGTAAGGAGGTTTATATAGTAGTTGGCTCCCCTCTATTCTACCTAATCGATATCAGATGTTAGATCTAATCTCTTGTAGTAATTGGAGCTTGAGGCTGAGTCATTCCTGTAGACACCCAAATTTGACCCAAGGCCCGATCAGTCTGTACTCCGAGAGAGATGTACTCCAGTGCTTTCGATGGCACCCCTGAACCCTTAGGAACCTACCCAGACCTTTAGGAATCACCCTGAACCCTTTTGAACAATTCCCCCAACCCTTAGAGATCACCCCTAAACCCTAGGATCCCTTCCCAGACCCAACTTGAACCCTTCTGAGTAATTGATGGGAGGAGAGCTACAAAATTTTACATAGACAACTACCAAGGATGAGCTACATACCATTGGAAGGATGACTTCTCTAGATTTCCAGCAAGCCAAAGATCATGCAATTTAGAGTTATGGTTCAAAAGTTATGGCCGATTGAAGTTTTACATAAACTCATGACTTTTGCTCAGGCGCAGGTATTACATACGCCCAGCAAATTTGGCCCCAGTTTGGTCAGACGTATATATTATATACGCCTGGCATTTTTGGGCTAAATTTGGTCGGGTGTACATAATACATACGCCCAGCATAGGTAGGGCCCACCGCGGGAATCCACCTTCTCAGATCTCCTCTAGTTACATAAACTGGGCGTACGTAATATATACGCCCAACTTAGCTACAATAACTGTCATCAGATGCTCGAAATTCCTTTATTGAGTTTGACCTTTTGGCCATCCCCTTTGTTGAGGTGGGTGTCTTAAGATTGGTTGCACCCCCTTTGAGCTTATATGCAACCCTTAAGTCACCTATGGTCTCACCCCATCATCTGCCATTGAAACCGGTTCCCCAAACCCCTAGGACTCTAAAACCCTAGAAAACCTTAGATGGGGGATTACCTAATTGCTAAACCAATTAGCTCTTAAGTAACCCTCTAACCCACCTTTTCTCTATAAATAGAGAAGCACCCCCTCTTCCCAAAGGGTTGAAAAAAATTAGGGTTGGAAGTTTGAGCTTAAGAGAGAGAGCCCTAGTGAGAGAAAGTTCCCTTTTATTTTTCATTCTTCAACCAGAATTCCAGCATGCTTAGTTCACCCCTTTCAATCCATTTTAACCATTAGATCACCCCTTTTTAGTCAAGCTTCGTCTCTAGCTTCATCCTACACTTCCCATCTACCGAATCCTAGCATTAGAATCCATTCCCCTACCGCTTAAGCCATTTAAAGCCATCGGAAGTACACCGAAGCGTAGGTCTTCCACGGTGCAACAAGCGCTCGTGAGCTCTGGCTCACCCCTCTCTTCTTCTACTTTCTTGGTGTTTCCTCCATCCAAGGATTCAAGCCGTTATGCCGTCGAAATTTTGGTTTGGCTCAAAGCTTGATAGGAGCATATTGCCTTTGAGCAAGCGGAAGCTCCGCCCATTTATTTTTTCATTTTGGCCATAGATAGAGACCGCTACGTGCAGGTTGATCGGGTGCCTAAACCCTTCCCGATCGATAACCGAAGCCCCTACCCTAGAGTCTTTGGCAAAAACCGATAAATCAGAGTCATATTTAGCACTTTGGTGCTAAAAATATTGATTTAAAGGTTTTCTGGGTCACCAAAAGCTCCAGGTGGCGACTCTACATTTATTCAATCGAGAGCGCATCGTCGCGACGGGTTCGAGAGAATCCATGGTCGCACAGATGGCGACTTTGCTGGGGATATCACCCTAGCTCTTCCCCTCTTGTTGGCCTTTTTTTTAAATCTTTACTAACCATTGCTGTTTTTCTGATTTTCTGCTATTTTTTTCTTCATTTTTGTTATTTTTACTAACATACTTACCCCTACGTTTCGGCCTTAAATTTTAGTAATTTTTGCCTAGTCACTTGACTGACACCTTTTTACTTACCCCTACGTTTCGACTTTAAATTTCAGTAATTTCTACCAAGTCACTTGACTGACACCTTTCTTGCTTACCTATGTTTCGGCTTTAAATTTCAACAATTTTTGCCTAGTCACTTGGCTGGCACCTTTTTTACTTACCCCTACGTTTTGGCTTTAAATTTCAGCAATTTTCTCCTACTCACTTGACTGGAACCTTCCTTACTTACCTTTACGATTCGGTTTTAAATTTTAGCACTTTATATTTTCCGCCTAGTAGCTTGACTGGTCCCGTCATTTTTTCTTATTTCTTGTCATATCCTAACAGTGGACGCCGACCCGTTGAGGTGGCACAGGCTTGTCATCCCCGACCCGAACTTGGACTTAAATTCACTCTCCTTTAAAAATCTGTAATTAAAAGTAAACCAACAGTGTGGGGACATAATCAAATTTATTTTTGCGTGTTTTGAGTAGTTTTCGAGGGGTTTAGGCACATATATAAGTTATCCGGTTCCCAGTAAGGCGGCAGCCCTAGTGGTGATGGTCTTGAAAAGAACCACCCCTTCCAATACCTGAGAAGGCGCTTGCGCCGGAGGTATATCGGTTGGGTTTCAAATTTTGATCCAGCCGTAAAACCCGCAATGGTGAGAGCGTAGATAGCCCGAATTCAGCCGCGTATCCCTAGGAAGCGGAAAGGAGCACTACGTCAAAAAAGTAGAAATAAGACTGCCCAAAGTCGTCTTATTTTAAAAATAAGACGGCCTAAAGCCGTCCTCACGTCCGTTCTTTTTTTGGCGTCTTAAATTTATAAGACGGTCCTAAACCGTCTTATATTCCACAAATAAGACCGTAGAGAATGACTGTTTTCGGCAGTCCTACTATAAGGCGGTCTGAAGCCGTCTCATTTTAACCACTAAAGACGGTCACTAACCAATAAATTAGACAGCGCACGACCGTCTCTAATAAATCGTCCCTTATTGCGAGACGGTCATGAGCTGTCTTATTTACTATATCGGAAAGTCCTTTCTGAACCGTCCTATTTGAAAGACGGTTAAAATAAGACAGTTTGGAATCGTCTTATTTTATAAATTTTGGGAAAAAAAATTAAAAAAAATAAGACGGTCTTAGACAGTCCTTTTTTTTTAAATCGTAATAAAAAAAATATATTTATAATAAACAACCACAAATGAGTATAGTAAAAAATTTTACTACTACAAATTTACCCCCCCACACACACACAATGGACCAAGTTCTCACAAGATGGAAGCACACATCCATAACATATCTGAATTCAAGTTCGACCTGAAGGCCGCAGTTGGTGAAGTATACATATCATTATGGTGACATAATTATTTTTTAGTAAGAGTGAGAAGCATCAAAACAGAAATGAACAAAAGAAAAGATAATGAACAAGTTAAAGTTCATTGACATGTGCATTAAAGCAGTTCACACATGTGTTTGGGCGTGTATGTTTGGTGAGACCGAAGTGCCACTAGAAATCATTCAGCTAGGTGTCTTTCATTGCCATGCTCCACAACATGTTGCTTCAAAAGTCACCTTATGCATCACATGCGGCAATAGGGAATCCTGCAGCGAAGTAAGAGATTTTGAATACCGTATTAAGCCGAGCAGTTGTTATATACACTGTAATTTACCTCAAGCAGATGCAACTAAGAGAAAAGAAGAAATGTGGATGCTTGTCAGATTTCCACAGATGCTTCTATATGGATACGATAAAGCATTGACTTAAGAAGAGGATAGTGTTGAATCAGAAATTGATCCATTCAGAAAATTGAAAACAGCTGATGTAAGCATGTATTGCATATATAGCAGTTGCTATTGAACTACTTAGATTATAGGAGCTGCTAGAAAACTATATGTATATGTAGGTTCATAGCAGAACATAGCAATTTGATATAAAACTGCTCGGATTATAGCAGCTGCTATAAAACTATATGTACGTATAGGTGTGGTACCATGATTTACTTATGGGTGCCTATAAAAGCAGTTTAGTACCATGATTTACTTATGGGTGCCTATAAAAGCAGTTTAGTACCATGATTTAAGTCAATCCTACCCAATACTTGTTTAGAAACCAATCAAACAGACACAAAATTTTAAAATAATATAAATAACAAGAGTCACTCACTTCAAATGAATTTGGGTTGGTATAGCTTGTTCAACTTATCAGGTTTTCTTCTTGTAAACCATCCTTTGAATTATTTACAGCTGTTTGCATTAAGAGAAGCAAGTTAGTTTAATGCATAAGATGAAACAACAAAAAATAAATGCATAAGATGAAACAGCAAAAAGAAATTAGATTTATCACTCTAATTAGCAACAGCTCCTATTCTCTACAGTTGGATTAGGTATTAGTAGTCCCCATATATCAGAGTTTATAGAATTATATTTTGCAGTGAAATTGCATTTGATGATTGATAAATGTGAACATTACCATATATGGTTGCAGGATTTATAACAGTATTTATGAATGGGGTACCTTGTGAGATTCCAAATGGACCAATTGACATAAAAGCTATTTTTTGTCAAGATGTAGTGGTACTGGACTCGTCTGGAGACCCTCTCCCTGTCAACCAATTTGGAGTAACATTGCAGAGCTTGCAGCTTGGTGAAAGCTATTTTTTGGTCTCTCTCTCACCCACACGCTCTCTCACTCCCTTATCTCATTGTTTTTAAAGATTTATGGGGTACCTATGCATTGGGTTCAAGTGAGGCATAGGCTCAGTCGATCGAGACCACCCATGTGGTAGACCGCGATTTAAATTTACACCATGTTGAAACATTGGGCTAATGCAAGCTTTTTTAACCACTTCAAGCTGTTATAGACATCCCATTCCTATAATAAGACTCACACCATTCTTTTTGGGCACTTTTATGGAGACTGTTGTTCATATTTATGCAGGGTCGACATTGATGTGCGCAGATTGGGTAGTAGAGATCTTCTGATGGGCTTTTTTTTTGTGGCTGAGTTGAGTTTAAATGATGTCCTGCAATTTGACTGTCTTGGACTGGTAGAAATGTGTGCCACATGGAACCATGTGGCCTAAATGTGGGACGACTGAAGTGTCATCATAATACAAATGTATGAAATAAAACCGGCAGTGGTGTAAAATCGTAGATAAAAAATATTTATATATTAACTTGATAGAAAATGCAATAGTTCTTTTATAAGTAACGAAATACAAATGTATGAAATAAGCCATTCAACCACTTAATATTCTCAAACATAAAATTAACATGAGACATTCCTAGTTCAGTTATGACAGTCTCACGTCTGTCTGAGTGGCTATGGCAAAAATGTTGGGTAGTTGTTCTTTACATAAAAATGTTTAGGTCCTTATTTCCATTTTTATCCTTTTCAATAAGTGATTCCTGATTATTATGAAACACCACAGAAAAGAGCAATATGTGGTAAGAAAGATTGCTTGCAGCAAAATTTGAAAAGTTGCCAGCAACGTTGCGTATGGAAATACAAAGTAGAGGGCAAAGCATCAATGGCAGTTTCTATTGTATAAAAATTTCCTAAGTCTTAAATCATTTGGTTCATGAATAATTTGGCGTATTAATTTATCTTCTCAAACAAAGAAACAGGAAATCCTCATAAATGCACTCACTGATACACGTGCCATGCTCTCTCATGTACAAAAGATCACCACTACAGCTGCACTCGTAACTTCCCCATGTGTTCTTGCATTTGCACTCTGGGCATTGACAAGCAACCTTTTCTTTGCACTCGTCTACATCTGAAATATACAAACGTGTGCAATTGAATTAGCAGCATAGATACATTTCATCGTTGACTATAATCTACATAAAAGGGAGATTGCATCCTCTCAAAAATAAATTTCTGTTGGACACGGCCGAGAATAGAAACAACTGTCTATCCATTTTCCTAGTTTTTGTATTATTATACACTTTTATATAGATATAATGTTGGAATTGGGCGTTTACCCCAGTGCTGGCTTCAGAAGCTGTAGCATTGAGGTCACACGTTTATCAACACCATGCTCACCCTTAAAAAAATGTAGTTGTAATATAGTCCTATTAATTCAATTACAATCTTCTAATCTATGTATGTAATCATTGGTTAATTGTCGTACCTGAATAAACGAAGGGAGACAATCATTTAAAGAAAATCTGCTGGTGGACATTGCTAAAAGTAAAAAGAACGTCATTTACCTTGATCGTAGTTTTTGGTATTATTAATCACTTCCATATTATATTAAGTATCCCTATTAATCTAAATACACTCTTCTGGACCTTACTAATTTTACATAAAAATTAGAGAGCAGCTCCTGTAACTGTTTTACATAGATAGTGCCATGAGATGAGGAGTATCCATTTTGGCCGCCACTTGTACCTCACTCAGTCTGAAAATCAAAGATATCAAATCATTCGAACCATCCAATCGGAGTATTTTTGTGGACGCATTAAATTGCTCTGATTGGATGGTTCCAATGCTTTGATATACGTGATTTTCAGGCTGAGTGCAGTACAAGTGATGGATATCCACATGAAACACTTGAAAAGATTAAAAAAAAGTATGCCACGTGGCCTAAAAAAAGGGTGGTTCTCATGGGAAATATCTATAAATGCTTCCACATCCCATTATTCCATAAAATTGATATAATAATATATCTTTCAATTTTATATTAGAATTGTGCAACTATCCCAATAATGGCCCACAAAAATATTGACCCAAGTAGCATCAACTATCCCAACATACATATTACAAGATGCCGACTTGGGTCTGAATTACCGCTAATTGAAAAAATTAAGAAGATCAAATGAAAAGGTACCTTCACATTTTTTGATCCCATCACCCTTAAATCCTTGCAGGCATCTGCATCCCTTGGAATGATCTTCCTGCATGAACAATTATGAAGTCACTTAAACTAGAATGATGGAAATAGCCCAAGAATTATTTAAGGGCCATTAAATAAAAATCAAGATGCTTACTACACAAGTAGAGTAAGTCTTTTCCCCCAGGCTTAGATGAGGCATTTCCATATCAGACCATTCCCACCACTGCTAATATCATGCCCAATACTACTTGTAGATTGAGTCCATCTCTTCCAAAGAAGAAGAATCCCAAGATTAAGACGAGAATAGTCTTCATGTGACCGAGAACTTGGGAAGACACAGCACTGAATCTGCCAATGCAGATGATTGACTAAGGTTGGTTCCTACCGCAATGGTGCATGACAAGATGATGAAGAACTGCCAGCAGGTGAGTTATGTTAGTGCCATAAAATATAGATCTATATATAAAACCAAATCAGAGTTACAAATATCGCGTGTTATGCCAGATTGGCCGACAAATTTCAGGTATAAGGGCAGCATATATGTCATGAATATCATACACTAAAATGTCAAGAGTACCCTTTTTCCCTGTAAGATCAACAGACATTTGATATATATGCACGACGCATCATAGCAGACAATACAATGTATACAATCATATTTTTTAATCTAAATATTCTCTTAATAAACTGCTTCCATAAAATGATAAAAGGGAAGCTATATCTTTGGTTTAGGCAGAGTTGCATAACATAACACTTTTTGGTGGCCACGACCAAGGATCAAAATATCAGTTTCGGGCATGACCAAAACCAAAATTTCAGCCGAAATTTCAGTGCCAATTTTTTTTTTTCAAGACTCAAAATGGACTAGAAATTATCGGCCGATAATTTGGTGATTAGCAAATTATCGGCCGATAAATTGAATTTCCAATATCTTGGCCCGATCGAAACGATAATTTGAATTATCGGCCGAAATTTTGAACCATGGCCACGACAATAATAAGAGCCGGTTGTATTCTCAACTTCTTGAAGCTTCTTATCAAGGAAAAGAAAACTGAGATTATCAGGCAAATTTAATGAAAAGTCTGCATAGTAGTTGGGTAGTATAGTAGCAAATTCCCCAGTGACATTATCAAATAAAATTTATTTCCAAACAAAACTGGAATAAGATCTATTAAAATGCTTGGGGTAAAAAATATGGAAGATTTACTTTAAGCACTTTATAACTTACATATTGCTGTAGAGCAGTGCTCCAAACAGCTATGAAGACTGCAATGAATCCTTTGGTATTGACACTCACATCAGTAACAGTGCAGACTGCGACACCAAGAAGAACCACCCCTATGCTAAGATTCGTGTCTCTCGAGTACCGGATCTTGTCTAAGACAACTTCCAGGAAACAGGATACAGGTATCATACTTAACTTTGAAATCGCGAAAATCGAAAGCAAAAGGCGGTCATTACATAACCTTCTACATTTACGTGCTAAAAAGAAAGCCAAAATCCATGCGTTGCTACGAACACGATAAAATCCAATCGAATTCCACATCGACTCTCATTCCAACAATTGAGAAGTTTGCAAAGAGGACAAATTTCAAAAGCCCAGGTAGTGGTAGATGTGATGCCTGGATAAGTCCAAGCCACCTAAGAACAACCGTCATTAGGGTTGTCGTATGAAATGCGCATCATAACGTTAGGTCGCAATTCAACACATTATCAGATTGGAAGTTTTAAAAGGGTACATTGTTATTTACTTCGTGGATAAATATAATCAAAAGCAAACCAAGCCAATGTCCAGGGACACTCATGTGGTCCAATTTCAGGAAGCCTCTAGTAACCCTATTGCTAAAACATGTGAGACAAGATAAGGGCTGAAAAGTAGCAATTACTAGAGATAATTGCTACAAGAACGCTCATGCAGGCCTAATTGCTACAAAAAAAATTACAGAGCAACGTTATAGAAAATTGAAGCCTTACTAAAAAAAATTACAGATCAACAATGTGAAGAGCATGTCGAGTCAACTTTTGACCCATACCTCCCTATAAAATGCTGGGACTTGAGACTAAGCATCAAAATGATCATAAAACAATGTGCAAGGACAAAAGGAGGTCCAAGGAAAAAAATTCAGAAGATTAAAGTTTTCAACAAATACCTTGCAAGCAGTAACAGAAGCACTCGTATCATGCCAGTGATAGTGAGGCTAAAGCAAATCAATAAACTTAATAACAATATCAATCTAACCCTTATTGGGTCCTCCATAGATATTGAAACACACAAAATGTGTGGAAATCCATCATTTTTATGTTAGTGACGTCTTCCGTAAATATCGGGGCAAACAAAATCGGCAGAAGACAATCTTTTAATTTAGTTAGTTGGTATGATAGTGAGGCTAAAGCATGCCAAAAAAACTTCTAAAAAGTTTAAAAACTTGGCTAAAAGTTTAAAAACTCCTAAAAAGTTATCCTCCCAAACAAAAAAAATAAAATGGGAGCTTAATTAGACCCCCTTTGGTTAATGACTTAAGATTTTTTTTGAATGAATAGCTAGATACTATTAAACGATGGAAGAGAAGGGGGTGAGGAAGGAGCTCAGACCCACTCCCAAAGAAATAAATCGAAAAGGGAGCTTATCCAATGCCTTAAGGCCCAAAATTGGCCCCTCGGCATCACAAATTTCTACTGAACTAAGAACAAAACCAGTACCGAAAATCAAAGGTGGCTATTTGCTTGACATTAGAGGTTGGAGAAGAAGCTCTTTTGTAGAGAAATTAAGTAGTGAGTTATATTATGAGAAGAAGTCTACATAATGGAAGACATAAGGATGATGGTTGAGGTTCATAAAAAAAAAAAGAAAAAAAGAGACCTACTCTCCCGACCATCACTTAAGCACCAGAATGGTGTTTAAATGATCTTACACCATCAATGGGTTCCTAAGAATGATTGTTACAGTTGCAAAACACCAAAATGCAAAGATTATAGGGATCAATTGACAAAAGATAAATAAGCACAGTTATTTTTTATTTTTGAGTTTTATTTTTTTCACTTGGTATTGGAATTAAAAATTAATATATGAGCTAAATTAGATAAAAAAGAAGCAACATTGGTAAAACAAAGGGCCACCTATGGAAAATGTATTCTCTCTTGTCCTCCTACAATCGCTTGAGCCTTTGAATAAGGGACATTCGATTAATTACATTAAATATTAGTCCCTGATCTCATTGATTATGTTAGTTGCTGGAAAAAGTCAATCGCGCTGCTAGTGGATATTACCTGTTGATGAAGCATCACTATTAAATCATCCTTATCTTGGACTCTATCAAAGCTGGGTGTCCCACTAGATCACGTATGTCGCAATCTCTCCTAAGATGATGCAAAGTAGAGATCATCAGATTGCATATATTTATAGTATTGAGGGAGATTGAACTTGTGCATTAGGAGGTGAGGATTTAATTGAGCAAAGAAGAAAAATAAAAACAACAACTGATAAATAAAGAAGAAGCAGAAGAAAAAGGGTGGTTGAAGATAGGACGATGGCCAGCCTGATTTCATGATCAGAGCTAGTCATAGATCTATATATTATCATAAAAATGAAAAATAGCACATTTCTTTCTTCTCTTCTCGACCATTGTCCGGCAACCACCGACTGCCACGGGTCTTGAACCACTCCCAATCCCTTCTCATTCCCCCAACCATCAATTCAAATGACTTAACAAAATTGCCTATAAACAGAGGCTCCTTAGAGCCCTGCTCACCACCTATGAAGACCCAAACCCAGACCTAGCCGAGTTTTTAAACTTTTTAGTTAGTTTCAATTCGATTTGTTTGAATGAATCTGCAACCCTATCTAAAAAAAAAAAAACAAGAGACTTGATTCGGAAGAACAAGTACCAAAGTAGATTCAGCCCATTGAGCTTCTCTCAAACAACCCTATCATCTCAAAATATAGCTTTAGTTCAATACCCAAACAAACCCAATTTATAAAACAGATTAATCAACATTAAAAAAAAAAAAAAAAGATCACAATATGGATCACAAAATAGAACTAACAAACCTTATCAAAGAGGAGAACACAATATTGTTTTCTATCAAACATCACATAAATTTAAAAAATAAATAAATAAGAAAAAGAATATTACCTTTCAATGGGCGACAATGGAGATCAACGGCAACAGTCGGCAGCAGCGACAATCAAGGGTTATTTTATTTTTTAGAGAGATGAGAGAGAGAGGGAGAGGAAGAGACTGGCTTACAGGGGCGGCGGCAATAGAGATCGCGGAATGGAACCTAGGGTTAGGGTTTTTTTAGAGAGATGGGAGAGGGAGAGGGAGAGGGAGAGGCCGGCTGAGAGAGGGGGTTTAGTTAGCTAAGGGTTTTTATTTTTTAGAGAGAGAGAGGGGTTATTTTAGATGAGTTAAGTGCTTGGCATCGCGAAAATAAGACGTTTTTTACCGTCTCATTAATGGTCTTAAATTTCGTGCCCAATTCAGTGTGTGACCGTCCTATTACAAAATTTAAGACGGGTACATATTGTCTTATTTAAAGACGAAAAATAACAGTCTTATTTTACGTCTTTTTTCGACCATTTTGACGTAGTGGAGTGACCCGATAACATACACAGCAGTCCCCGGGAGCATCCCTCCCAGGAAACCAGTTCAAAAAGACTCATTTAGGGCTTGCTGTTCACTGTTTAATCAAGCTGAAAGAACAGTTTTTGCCAGGCGTGTATATTAAATACGCCCAACCAAAACTCCCCAGAAATACTCAGGCGTATATAATATATACGCCCAGCCAAATCTGCTTAGTTTTGGTCAGACGTATATAATACATACGCCCATAATAAACTGGGTTCAAGCAGCCCGACCTAAGGCCCAATCCACCACCCAAGTTCCCCGATTAGCGGTATTAGTGCTCGCAGTAGCCTCCAACATTATATAACACCCAATATGCCCTTGCCTAGTCAAAAGAAGGTGACTTCTCATTGATTTGCTCCGGGGGATCGGGTCATTTTCGAGGATTCCCTCACCATCAATTGAATGAAAGGATTTTCTTTCGCTTCTTCCGAAGTGTGTCGGATCCCGCCGTGGGACCTACTAAAGGTGCATATATCACCCGAGACGGGAATTTTCCTAGGGCACCAGATCATCATTCATTTAAATAGGGGAGTTAATTTCCATTTGAAAAATCTAAATATATATATATAAAGAAAAATCAAAAACCCAAAAAAATATATATATACTTTTGGTGTGACCGTCACTACGGCGACCTCGAACCCAACTTGTAGAAAGAGAAGCAGGAAGGTATTCGGCTCTTACCCAAGACATCGATACAACACTCGTCAATGGATCATGTCGAGAGCCGATACATCCCCACCATCATCCCCATCCCATTCCCATGTAGGAGAAGACCCGATCTCCGACTCTTTAACCCAAACCCGGTTCGATGTCACGGGTCCATTTGGGGCGCTCGTGTTCGCATCCACCCCATCCCCCTCCCTTACATTCTCCCAACATACTCCCATCTCATCCCTTACTAAAACCCCTCATTTCCCAACCGACCCATACATCCCCATCTCCCATCCATACACCCTTACCGCACCCCCCTACTCCCAAAGACCCCATTGGGAGCCCCATCCCCCGCCTACCTCCCACGTCCCATCCACCTCATCATCCATGCCCCCTACATCCTATATCCCATCCACCTCATCTCACATGCCATCCACATCACATGGCCCATCCACATCCCAAGATACCCCCCCATTTACCCAAGTCATGCCCAACTTTTCCCAAGGTATAACCAGTAACCCACCATCTTCCATAGCCATACATCCATACCCTCCAAGCATAATCATCCATACCCCCCATACCCGGGTCATGCCCAATTTCACTCGACCCTCTCAATCCTTGAGTGGTCCATCACCCTCCAATCTCTCACCTGAATCCATGCCCTCAATAGAGGACATGAGAATGATGTATGCCCTGTGGGCTGCCTCTCGGAACCTTACATCCCAAACCCCTCATCCAGGTCTCCAAAACCTCCATACCCCATTCCCTCATGACCATGCCCAACCATCCATCATTCATACCATCCAAAATGCCCCACATAAATCCCAAGCCAAGGCCCAAGCCCAGCAGGCCCAAGCCCACTCATCTCAGGCCCAAACTCACACAAATCCATGGGCCCAAGTCCAAATATCTTTATAACCATGGGCCCAGGCTCACTCCCAAACCCAAGCTCAGGTCTAGGCCCAAGCCCATTAGACCCAAGACCACTCCTCTCAGGTTCAAACCCATCAGACCCAAGCCCAGGCCCAAAACCCTCAAGGCCCATGGGTTCAAGCCCAAATCCATTATACCCAGGCCCAAAACCCTCAGGCCCATGGGCCCAAGCCCAAACCCACCAAACTCAAGCCCCAAGCCCAAGCCCATCAGACTCAGGCCCAGTTCTAAGCCCCCCAGGGCCCTTGGACCCAAACCTATGAAACTCAGGTCCAAGGTCCATCACCGCACATCCAATACCCACATGGCCCATTAGCCCAAACCCAACAGGGCCCATTGGCCGAAAATCATACCAACCCCAACACCCAGGCCCAAGGCCCATCAACCCAATCCTTCAAAAACCATCAAGCCCAAATCTGTCAAACCCCAGGCCCATCCACCCACACTCATCAAGGCCCGTTCACGGACCCCTTACCCCTCCACTAGTACCTTTCATTCACCTATACCCCTTACGCCCCCATCCCGCCTCCAACGGAAAATTTGATCCACTCCATTCCTCAAACCCATGCCTACAGGGTCCCGCCACCTCAACCACACCCCTATCACCCCCAGAATGTGCACCCAACTCAACACATTATTTATCCACAAATCACTCATCCATTCATTCCTTCCCATCCCCTACAAACCTTGTGGCCCCACTAGGTTATCCAACCCATCACCCCCCAAGTCCAACTAGCGAACCTCGCCCCTCACCAGTACAATGACCAACAATACGAGGAGGACGAGATCCGCAACAGTGGAGGAGTTGCTTGACCCCTCCCCCGCCCACCATCACACACCTGTACAAACAAAATCAAGGGAGGGCACCCTCACTGACCTCAAAAGAATAAGAGCAGCTGAAAGAATAGATAGACAGAATACAAAAGTAGCTGATGAAGATGGGAGGAGTAGAACTACATTCGACAGACTTTTCATACTTTTGTATGTTCTCGGATGTGCCCCTGCCACATAAATTTAAGATGCCATCATTCGATAAATATAATGGCACTGGCAACCCCTTCTCTCACATAAAATCTTACTGTAGGGATATGTGCCAGTATGACGGAGATGAACGACTCCTCATCAAAGTGTTCCAAAAGAGTCTAACAGGCCCAACACTGAGATGGTTCACATCCCTAGAACCATCCATGATAAAAACTTGGAATGATCTGAGACACTTATTCCAAGAATAGTATGTCTATAACATGGACATAGAGCCAAGGAAGTCGGATCTGGCCCGTTTGAAGCAAAGACATGATGAAACTTTCAGTGCCTACTTAGGAAGGTGGAGGGCATTGGCCGCCCAGGTGACCCACCGGATTCCCGATGATGAGCAAATTGAATTAATAACCAAGGGAGCTCTCCCAGTCATCACAGATTTTTTGGTGTATCAGCAACAATCCAGTTTTGCTGATTTGGTCTGAAATGCCAATCGTTGCAAAGATGCCGTTAGAGAGGGCAGGTTGGGAAAGAATGTGGCCAGCGGGGCCACCGAGGTTCGAAAAGCTGCCGAACCAAGGATTAAAAGAAGACCAGGGACAGAGGTATAGAACATCGTTTACCCTCAGGCCAATATCGATGCCCCCCCGATACAGCTCTAGACTGCACAATCACCCCCAGCCCGTTTCGAGCAAGCGCCAAGGCCAAACAACGGACCAAGAGCCCCATTTACCCAGGAATAGATGAGAGCACGATTTGAACGGGTGTTCACACCGTTGGGGCAATCTTTAGTGTCTTATTGCCAGTGTTGCTACAAAAGGGTCTAGTCAATTTACTCCAGCCTCGCCCACCACCCAATCCAATCCCGTGAAACTATGACCTGGACCTGCATTATAACTTCCACCAGGGGCTGGGTCACCCTACGGACTGGTGCTTCCCACTAAAGCACGCGGTCCAAGATTTAATAAAGGTGGGAAAAATTATTCTCCCGTAGCTTCCTCAAGGGCAGAAGCAGAACATCCATCAAGCCCCTCTACCACCGCACCCAGGAGGCCCCAGGCCTAACATCCATTGGGTAGAAGAGGAAGAAGAAGAGTTTGACCACTCGAATTACATCAGTAATCAAGAGGAGTTTTCATTTCCCAGGTTGAATAAGGACGAACCATTTGTGGGGGTGATCGAGCCGTTGTATTTAGCCGATTACTTCCCCACCCCGACATACCAAGAGGAGCCCATAGATTTAGGGCAGTATTTTTCCACTCCCGCTTTCGCCTATAAAATCAAAACGGGCACAACCCCGCCGCAATCATACACATATCCGCCCCACTCCCAATTTATCCCACAGTACACACCACCTCCCAATCACCCCATCCCATACACTATCCCACCATCAGCCACCCAATATACCTCTCCGTCACACCCAAATCACCCCACGCCATACAGAACTCCACCATCCCAATACTACCCTACCCCATACACACCCCCAAATCTCTCCACCCAATACACCACTCTGCCATCCCAAAATTATCCCATCTCGTACACACCCCCAAATCCCACCACCCAGTATACCACCCCGTCATCCCTAAATCATCTTACCCAATACACAACTCCACCATCCTCAAATCACCCCGCTCCATGCACAACTCCATCATCCCCAGTTTATCCCGTTTCATCCATGAACCCATCATCGCCCCACCATGCCACCCCATATACAAACCCTTCATATCTGTACCCCCCTGCTCCATCCGCTACCCAGTCATATCCCTATCACCCTGCTCCACCCGCACCTCCGACGTCTCCCAGTCACTCCATCCCATGCAACATACCACTCATCCCCAGTTACCCCGTCTCACACCCCATCCCGCTAGCTCTTAATCACACCCCTCAACATTCGATCTCATCGCCCTCCGACCCCTCCATCCCAGTCACACTCCCACCATCCCTTCACTATTTTTCCCTCAATCCAACTCCACCCCCACCCAAACAACCAACCCCTCACCCACTCCCCTTATCACCCGCTCCCAATCACCACTGGTTTTACCATGCCTAGATAATGCCTGTACAACCCTCCTCCGCATCCACAAATCCAATCTTGCCAATTCCTGCCACTACCGTTCCGCCCCTATTAGAGTCAACTTGGTTGAACCTGAGAATCCGACGTACCCAGCCCAATCCTCCCCAGAATCACCATGCACTCCCTTCCTCATCCCGAAACTTACCTATGACCCGCATCAAGTGCCGTTAAGCTATGAACAACCGGACATGAATGCTGGTTGCAACCGAGAGGAGACTGTTGAATTTATTACCCTGTCAGGCAGGATTTCTACACAGCCGAAAGCATCGGGGGCCGTCACAGGAGAAGAGAAGAAGAAAGAGCGGGCTGCAGGGAACCCCTTTGAGAAAATAGCCAGAGAGCACGTGTTGGAGACACAGCTCAAGAGAACACCCGCACATATTACTGTGCGAGATTTGTTAATCATGTTCTCACTCCACTTTCAAGCCTTAATGGGAGCACTCAAAGACACACATGTTTCCGCCCACGTAATGCCAGATGAAGTGGGAGAAATAATCGGGCAAGTATTAGCTTTAAATGTCATCTCATTCATTGATGCCGATCTGCCGCTCGAGGGGAACAACCACTCTAAGCCCCTGAATATAATAGTGAAAATAGGGAACCTGCTAGTGTCGTTGGTCTTAATAGACAATGGGTCAACATCGAACGTATGCCCTCTAAGGACAATAATCAAAATTGGTGTGAATCCCAACACCTTCCGATTATCCATAACAAGTGTTAGGGGATTCGACAACACCAGGAGAGAAATCATAGGAAAAGTAAACCTCAACCTGATCATTGGGCTGAAAACCTTCACCATCCCATTTTAGGTGATGGACATCAAGTCTACATTTAATCTACTATTGGGCCGACCGTGGCTACATGAGATCGGGGTAATACCATCAACTCTATACCAAAAACTCTGATTCATCTCAGAGGGAAGAATCATCACCATCTTAGGGGAAAGCAGAGAAGATAGGGAGAGGAGCACTCTTCATATTGAGAATCTGAAAGTGCTTAACATGCTGCACACAGCAGATGACACCGTTCTCTATTGATTTGAGTATGACTTCTCAGCCGTTACCCTCGGGTCAACTGAAAAAACCCCTGCCAAAACTGGAAGAGGAATGGATGCAACTGGGTTCATGCTCCAAAAATGGGGCCACCAAAAAGGGAAAGCATTGGTGTTAGGATATTTTAGATGCTTGCTGCTAACTTTATTAAAAATAGTGATAATAATGTGTTACTGAAAATAAATCAAAGATGGATTGAAATCTACATAGCAGCAAGTCTAAAATTACACAGACCTGTAAGATACAGGGCCTGTTGTAGCAAGTTTTAATAAGAGTTTGTCCCACAGGGAAAAATGATCTAAAGCTCCAAGGGAGCTATCTTTAGTAGGCCCTCCAGATCTGGCAATCCGAAATGGAAGGTGATTTAGGGTCATTATTGTTTAAATCCTATGGTAACCTAATGCCTAAACTACAGAAATGGTTGAGAAGAATGATGGAGTGTGAGATTATAAATATAAAAGGGTGAGAAGTAAGCTATTAGGTACAGATCTAATGGGTCTTATAACTTACACTCAGATCTACTGCTATAGAAATCTTGTCCAATGGCTACATTATCACCAAAGAGGAGAAAGGATCCAACTCACCCCTGTGCCATTATCCAATCCCTTATGGCTATAACCTGTCACTTAAATGGTCAAAGACTATCTAATAGGGGAACCATAGTCCAGAGATGGGTCAGAACAAGTTTATCATTATAGGCACTACTTCTTCCAGGCTGCCAGCTCAAGAATCCATAGGAACCTCAACCTCTAAAGTTCTGTGTGTGGGGCTGGGCCTGCAATGTGCACTAGCCTAGACACACAGGACCAGCAAGAGTTTGAGTACTAGCTTTAGGTCTAGCTGTTCATTGCTTTAGAGAGATAACAGTGATCCAGTCACAAGCCTACAATCTCTACAGCCAGATCAGATCTACCATCTGATGGTGGGTCTATACAAATACAGGGGAGTCTGTCTCTGCACAATCTCTCATAGGGCTATAAGCATAAGTTCAGAGAAGAAGAATCTGCCTCAGATCTATAGATTGGCCTCACCCTAGGGCTATAACCTGTCTACTGAAATGGTCACAGACTATCCACAGAGGTTATCCTCCTCACAGAGGTCTGAGACAGAACGAGTAGATTGCTGCCACCACCATGTTCACAAGGCTACCAACTCAAGCTCCCATGGGGATTCAAATTTAGTGGATCCTGTGGTGGGGCATAGGCTTGCAATGTGCCTAACCTTGACACACAAGTCACTTGGATCTAAATAAATCTTTAAAAAAAATTCTCCATTGCTTACAATATAACTTAGCAATGGAGGATCTCCAGGCAGCAGCCTTGTACAGAACAACCCTCAAACATCAATCCCATACATGCATAAGATCCGATTATAAAACTTCATTAAAACTATTCCAAATAGACATACAAAGGTATTGCAAGCAAGTGCTGGACTATGGAGAGAAGAAAAAGGAAAAAGAAGCTACCCTAACCTTAGCCTACTAAAACTATACAGTCGATTCAAGAAGAACAGCCCCCTTCCACCTAAACTAGGCTTAGGCTTATATAACAGTCAGTTGTATAAGTATTAGGGTTTGGAAAACTCTAATTTTAACGATGCAAACATGGCCTATTACTGTTCCATGGATGCCTCAGGGCGTGTGCACAGAGATTGGCGCATTGGAGTGCGTCCCCTAGTTCTGGAAGTTCCCAGACTGCCCCTACAGAAGTGGAGGAAAGTTAAGATCCTGAGCCTCGCTAGGTAGCAAGGATTTCCAGGTCTTGTCGCATGATAGAGTTGGTGTCATGGGATTGAATTGACTTAAAGCTCTTGCAATCACGGGATAGATGGTTTGGTCATAGTGGGATTGCTCTGATCATCGCGGGATTGTGCTTTCCATTTGAATGGCGTGGGAATCGCGTGCGCAGTTCATTTCTTGGTGAATCTCGCGGGGATCCTCAAGAAGAAGCAATGTGCATAGGCCTCTAGATTACGTGAGCAGTTTCCTGAAGATTTGCATCCCGCGACCATTGCGCGACAGTTGCACGCAGGAATGCCTAGAGCTCTCTCTCCTCAGTGAATCGTGCAAAGATTAAATGCTCCTCTCTTGAGCTGTGCGAGACTGTGCGAGATTGCGCCAGAGCTTCCAACTGAGCCTCATGAGAACTATGCAGAGTCTGCTTTTTAATCCCTTCTGTCATCAATCTGCGTTAGAACAACGCGAGCAGTTGGTGTGGTGCCTTCAGAAACCCGCGACAACTATGTGAAGCATTGTTTTTTATTCAATTGAACCCTGCGATATCTGTGCGAGGCTCACTTCTTGACTTGTTGTTGCTGTGCTGTGCCTATGCTGCAGCCAATTCTATGTCTGGATCCAACTACCTTTCTTAAGAGGAGCTTTTAGGGCAAAAGTAAGCTTCTTGGCATGGTTAGGGTCTTATCTGCAGCTGCTGCTTATTACCTACAAACTGTGCTTAACACACATTTATTAAATGACTAAGGGTCTAACAGAGATTAAGTTAAGGGGTGAAAAGTGGTACTTTTCAGGTCTTAACACACCCCCAAACCTAATCTTTACTAGTCCTTTAGCAAAGACTTAACTAATTAAATGCCACTTTCGTAGGGATCACGGGTACATTTAGCATATGTACCAAGCCTTTTAAACCCCTAGGTGATCCCTAGTGGAGAAGTGAAGTCTCCTAGGGGTTTTCAGTGAAGTTACCCACAAACTTCTCAATAAAAATAGTTAACAGTGGTGCAGTCAATGGCAAAACAAATTTCAATGAATAAAGCATCAATGCACTTTCCTTTGGAATTCAAAGGAAATTGTAGCAGTAATGCAGGCCATTTAAAACTCAAAATTTTTTTTGCATGTGTTTGAATTTTCACCAATCATTTCACATTAGAAATTCAATGTGCACAAATCAGTACCAAGCTTGCCTTAAATTCGAAAATCAGATTGGATACAACCCTAATGAAGTTACAAGTCAGACCCAATTCTCACTAGGGCTATCTCTCAACAATGAATATCTAGGGGTGTTCACATTTAAAGCAGCTCAAGAGAAATTACAGACCCCAAATGGGCCTGCAAGCATGAGCATTGGTAAGGCTTCTAATTTCTGACATCCTCATGGCTTTTCACCATAGATTAGGCACTCCCTCATCTCCACTTGATAGCTCATTTCACTTTGGATCTTCAAGGTCTTTTTGAATGGGTTTTAATGTGGCTTATGGGTGAGGGATATAAAGAATGAAGGGGTAAAAAGGAAATCAAAATTGAGAAATCAACAAGGTAAGGAGTGACTCATGACTTCGCTACCTTCATTTCAGCACAACTTCATCTTACTTGATGTATTTCAGAATCAAAGTGGCTAGTTTCTCCTCTTCTTTTCAATTTTCAAATGATGTTCTTCTCCATACTTCTCTTCCTTTTTCTCTTTTTATTATTTTTCTTCTCTTTATTTTTATGATTTTTATCATTAACTGCCACAAAAATATCACCAACACACTGTTGTTCATAGGTTACTTTTCTTCTCCTTCTACTAAATGTTGGACCACTCTCACTTCCTTCAACTCCTCCTTTACCTTCTGATTTCTCAGAGTGAGGGTAAGGTTGAATCAGGTCATGAGGTTAAGGTGCAAGTACTCTAGTATTTGTTAAAGAAAAATAGGACTTTTTGAGGCTCAAAGAGTGTATGCAAAAGGGTAGTTTTAAAAGGTTGGGTTTTCATACTCAAACTATCCAAATGAGGGCCTTGAATCATTTCCTTAGTGTCATGAGTGCTGTCAAACAGTTTTGATTTGGAGGTGCATAATTTCTAATAAAAAGCGCTGAGTCAATTAGACCTTAGAGCAGAAAAAATACCAAAACACTCTTCAACAGACATTGATGGTCCTAAATCTCACTAGGTATGGTCTTCTTTTTAACTCACGGAGTGTATTTTCACCTTTTTCTCTCCTCTTAGGTTTACTAGGTACTAATTTAACATTTCTGATGTTAGCTTCATGATGGTGCCAAGATTTTAACATTTTCAGTTTCGAAATGTCTATAAAAATATTTTAATTTTTTATAATTTTCCTCATTGCAGCAAGTTAAGTGAAAATTAACTTTATTCATCCCAATTATACCACCACTACTGCACTAAAGTTAACTATTCTATTGGTAGACCTACCTTGCCACACCCCTTAACCATGAGGAGCAGTGTCTTCACTGGTTCAAAGGTCAGAAAGTGCAAGGTAATAGGCAGGAAAAAAATAAAATAAAAAAGTAAACACACACAGACAATATACACAAGCAATAGATAACAAAAATTCTATTAACTTAGAAAGAAATGTACAACTGTAATTACAATGGCAAGAAAAGAAGTGGAAAAGAAAGAAAATCCTAACTACATTCTAATTTAAGAGGAGGAGGAATCGGAATCTGAATCTGTGAACCAGTCCCAGCCCATCTGTTGTGCGTGTTTCCTAAGTTCAGCTTTGTTCTCAGAACTGAGCTTGAACTTGGTTCTGTCAGTGGGAGCTTTGGTTTTTTTCTTCTTTGCTTTGCTCTCAGCTGGACTTTTTCTTTGGCTGCCTTTGTTTCTTTGGTTGGGCTGGTGGCTTCATGGTTGGAGCTTTTAGTACCCTCACCCTCATTTTTCTGGTCTTGGGTTCAGGAGGGATCATAGGGGATTTTCCTTTATCTTGCTCAGGGGGGGCTACAGGGGACTTCCCTTTGTCAGGCTGGCAATGTGGTTATGCCTCCTCAGACTGGGCAGCTGGCTCTTTGCCTATTTTAATAGAGGCTGCTGTGAAAGCAGTCCTCTTTACAGTGACTTTCCTCTGTTTAGGATAAGTTTGCTCAGTAGGAGGTGCAGCAAGGGTTTGGGTAGGTTGAGGCTGCTTAGTAGGAGGTGCAGCAGGGGTTTGTGTAGGTTAAGGCTTAGGTTCTGGTATAAGTACAGAGAGTGGGGCGGGCTTCTAAGCTGCACTTCTGGCAACAGCCAATGCAGCTTCCAAAGACGATATTTGGATTTGGGCTTTCAGGAGATCAGTTTAATGGATTTCCTTTTGGAGTCGAAAGATCTCCTGGGCATTATTGAGTCTCTTTTCAAACATCCTGGCCTTCATCCTCTCCACATTGGTATTAGCTTTCTCCAGCTCCAGATTCATCTGATGATACGCAACCATAGTTTTTGCCTTCTCATAGGCCTTTAAGATGTTAGTCCACCCAAGGGAAATACCTAGTAATTGCTTTTTGTGGGCTTCCTCAAGTTCAACAATCTGTTGCAGCAAGGGGGTCTCTATGGATTACCTAAGTTGGGCCATGCCCCTCAGGACATCCTTCCTAAGGTAGGGATTGTCTCTCATGGCATGAAGGATGGTGAGGTAGGGAGGGATGTAAAAGGAGTGTTTGGGTGTGATAGGAAGAGAGAAAGTAGGAGCAAAATGTGATTAGTCCTGGGTGGGGGAAGTGGTGTTTTCAGTGAGTAAGTCTAGTTGTTGGGGGAGGGTAACAGGTTCTGGGTCTGTTTGGGTGGATTGGTCAGTGAATGTTGGAGGGGGTAGTATAAGAGGTGGGATTGAAGGCATGAGGGGAAAAGGAAATGAGGTAATCTCACTAGGAATAGGGGGTGATGGGGGAGGGAAAAAGGGAATCGTGAAAGGTATGAAAGAGAATGGATGGGTTGTGGAGTCTGGGCTGGGAGGGGAAAGGACCAGGGGGTTTGAGTGGATTGTTGAGGGATAGGTGGGTTTGTCAATGTCTGAAGTGCGGATTTGATGGATGTGATTTTAGTTTGCATCTGGTCCTGTGTGTGTTGTGGTGGATAGTTGGGATTGGATGTCTTGGATGAGGGAGAGGATGAGTGTCAGTGTGTCTGGGTTTGGAGGTTGAGATTGTGTAGAAGATGGCACAGGTTAAAAAGGGGAGGAAGGGGCATGATGGAAAGTGGAAGGAGGAGGAGATTGGGGTTCTGGTGAGTGATGTGGTAGGGGAGTCCGGGAGGGGGGTGTAGTGGGTGGCCATGGTGTCAAGGAAACTACCCATAAAGGCTTGAAATCCTGTGGTTATGTTAAGGTTGAGGTCTATGTTTGTGATTGGGGATGTAGTAGGCATGGCTGGAGTGGTGTCTTGATCAATGTGAGGTGTGTCAGTGGGGAGAAAAGGGATTATGGGTGGGGTAGAGACATGGGGGGGCTGTGTCAATGGTTTTCCTTTTCTTGTATCAGATCAGTGGAGGGTTGTCTGGGTTTTGTGAAGATGATGGGGGTATTGGAGCTGTGTATTGAGGTAGGGTAGGGGAAGGTGTGGGCTGTCATAGGGGGTGGTGTCCTCCCAAGTACCAATCACAGGAAAAAAGGGTGGTGGCATGGAAGGGAGATATGTTGATGGTTGAATGGGAGGGGATGTTATCAGGATAAGGGATCCTGCAGTAAAAGGTGGAGGGGATGTGGGGGCTGCTGTAGCAGTGATGGTGACAGGATCTTGAACCACCTCTTTAGTAATAGGGGTGGGCCTTGTAACAGCTGCCTCATCAGCTTGCGTGGGAGGGGCCTGAGCTTTAGCCTTCTTCTTCTTTTGGGTTTCCATCAGGCTCCTACTGATTCCCCATTGCCTCTTGGCAAACGTTGTAGGGGCAAGGGTGGTAGTCTCCTATCCTTTTGGTATCTTGTAGCCCCCCCTCAAAAGTAGTTTGGTGATGACTCTAGCATATGGGAGTGTGTGTGGCTTCTTCTTCTGCCCTAGCTTCTCAACCAAGTCCTTCATTCCTTCAAAAATTAATCAGGCTGTATGAAAGCCATGACCCAGAGAAAAGGAGTAAACAACATCAACAATAGGGGCCCTCTTCTCTTGCTGATGGCTTGAGCAGTAGATGTTCTTTCTTAGGACCTGGTCAATGAAAAGGAGGCTTGGCTCCAACTCCCTTCTTCTTATGGAATCCCCTGAGGCCTTTAATCCTCTAGTTAGCGTCCTTGCAATGGTATCAATGGAGGCACTCAGGGGAGGGCCATATCCACAGCTAGTGTTAAATGAAGTTGGGATGCCCAATACTTCTGCAATCAGTTTAGGGTTAATCAACAACTCGAAATCATCAATCAGCACGAGGAAGCTTGATTGTCCATCTTTGTCCTTGGTGACCCTAATGTGTTGATAAAAAAGTTGCACTAGCCTAGGGTAGGCTAGTACCAAAATTCCTTTCATCAAGGGTGTCAAACTAGCTTTGCTCATAAACTCAATGGCAGGGGCAGAGAGAGGCTCCTTCTCGAAGAAGGGCAGGTCAAAAGTTGTTTTAGGCTCCAAGGGGATTAAAGCCATGAGCTCAGAGGGTCAGGGGTTGGCTCCTCCACTTCCTCAACCACATCCTTCCCTTTTTTCGGTACCTTAGAAGTCTTGACCTTCTTAGGAGCGGGCTCAACAGGGGCCTTATCCTTGCCCCTTTTCTTTGGTGCTGCACTCTTAGGGGCCATTACAAACTCTACTTTTTAAAGATGAAAAAGGGGGACTGAGATCTGAGTGCTTACCCTAAAATCGTAGGGTTTGGTTCGATCTGACGCACAGTGCACCACGAGATCTCTGAGCAGAGGGCAATTGATGGGGATGACATTTGGAACAAATCTGTAAGATCCTAGTATGAATAATGGGTTGGAGAATGGATGCTGGATGAGAAAGGTAGAAGCGCGCCGGAAGCTAGGGTTCCGCTTGATGGAGAGAAGAGAGAGAACTGGGAAAGGAGACAATCGCGGGTTTAGAGTACTTATCACTAGGCTTGGCGTGCTAGATCATATCCTGTCGTGGGATAGGAAATGAAACTGGCGACGGGGTTAATGCAACTTGGATTGCGCGAGAGGCTCCCAGGTTTCCTTTTGAATCTCGCGACAGCTAATGAAAAAGTCTATTTGGATTGTGCGAGAGGCTCCCAGGTGTACTTTGAATTTTGTGACAGGTAAGGAAGAAGTCTATTTGGATTGCGCGAGAGGCTCCCAGGTCTCCTTTTGAATCCCACGACAACAAATCATTAAACAGAGAGCATGCGCTCTTCATTCTTCCATTTACATTTGTGTTGTGGCTGGATCCTAGGTAAAACTCACCACCAGGGGCACCCCTAGACACTTTAAACTCAAACATTCAATCATAGATAATAAAAATCATTATCTAATATCGTGCATTCAAGCAAAAACCACCAATTCAAGAGCAGTAATCATCAAACCAAGCATAAAGAGAAATCAGACCAGACAGATTCATACTTAAGTGGAGCCACTAAGATTTCCTAAAAATTTTTTTGACAAAAGAAGGCAATTCAAACCTAACAAAATCAAAGTACATATAATACACATTGACACACCTGTGGATCAGTTTAATGAAAGGTCCCCTTGAAAGTGAATGGTGTCCATATGTTTAGCAGGTTTTTCGAAACAAGGCTTAAGCCTCTGACCATTCACCTTCAAGGTTTTCCCAGACATGGGATCCTTGATTTCCACAGCACCAGATGGGGAAACATTCATGACAATATAGGGGCCTTCTCATCTGGATTTCAGTTTGCCAGGAAAAAATTTATGTTTGGAGTAAAACAACCAAACCTTATCACCAGCCATGAAGCTCTTTCTTAACAAACCCTTGTCAAAGAAAGCCTTGGACCTTTCCTTGTATCCGGGCATTAGCGTATGCATCCATCCTCAGCTCATCCAGTTCTGACAACTGCAGGAACCTGTGATGACCAGCAGAAGTTAGGTCTAGATTTAAATTTTTAATGGCCCAATAGGCCCTGTGTTCTAACTCTACTGGGAGATGACACGCCTTGCCATAGACCAGTCTGAATGGGGACATCCCAATGGGAGTCTTATAGGCAGTCCTATAAGCCTGCAGTGCATCATTTAGCTTTTTAGCCTAGTCCTTCCTGTCAGTCCTCACAGTCTTTTCAAGGATGTGCTTGATCTCCCTGTTAGAAATTTCAACTTGCCCACTGGTTTGCGGGTGGTAGGGAGTAGCAATCCTATGGGTGACAGAATATTTCTTGAGGAAGCTCTCAAAATTTCTGTTGCAGAAATGGCTACCCCCATCACTGATAATGGCTCTAGGGGTGCCAAATCTTGAGAAGATATTCTGTTTTACAAACTTGAGAACAACATGATTATCATTGGTTCTTGTGGCAATAGCTTCTACCCATTTTGAAACATAATCCATTGCCACTAAGATGAAATGATAACCATTTGAAGGAGGAAAGGGGCCCATAAAGTCAATACCCCAGACATCAAACAGTTCCACAACAAGGATAGGCTGGAAAGGCATTGAGTTTCTTTTGGACAGCCCTCCTAATTTCTGACATCTCTCACATGTCTTGCAGTGTATTGGCATCTCTGAATAAAGAAGGCCAATAGAATCCACACTGCAAGATTTTGTCAGCTATTTTTCTTCCACTAAAGTGGCCCCCATAGGCATTTTCATGGCACATGGCCAGAATACTGGGGACATCACTTTCTGGAACGCATTTTCGAATGATTTGGTCTGCATAGTACTTGTATAAGCAAGGTTCCTCCCAGAAAAAGAATTTGACCTGTGAGAAAAATAGGTCATTGTCCATTTTGGTCCAATGGGCAGGAATCTTACCTATAACTAAATAATTTACAATGTGTGCATACCAAGGAACCAAGGATTGGATGGCAAACAATTGTTCATCCGGGAAAACATCATTTGCAAGGTCATTAACACATTTTTCCAACACAATTTTGGATAAGTGGTCAGCCACCACATTTTCTACACCCTTTTTATCCTTGATTTCAATGTCAAACTCCTGCAACAGGAGTATCCATCTAATCAGCCTGGGCTTAGCATCTTTCTTGGACAATAGGTATTTCAATGCTGAGTGGTCTGTGAAGATTACAGTTTTAGACCCAAGTAGGTAAGGTCTAAATTTGTCAACAGCAAAAACCACTGCCAGAAGCTCTTTCTCAGTTGTGGTGTAATTTAGCTGAGCTTTAGCAAGTGATTTGCTGAGATAGGCAATGACCACTGGCAGCTTATCTTTCCTTTGGCTCAAAACAACACCTATTGCCAAGTCGGATGCATCACACATCAGCTCAAAGGGTAGTGCATAGTCAGGTGTTTGGAGTATAGGGGCAGAGGTGAGGCATATCTTCAAAGTTTCAAAAGCCTTAAGACATTTAGCAGAAAAATCAAAGGGCAAATCCTGGCAGAGCAGGTGGCACAATGGTTTAGCAATTTTGCTGAAATCTTTAATGAACCTCCTTTAGAATCCTGCATGTCCAAGGAAAGATCTGATTTGTTTGACTGTTCTTGGAGGGGGTAAATTTGTAATGAGGTTAACTTTGGCCTTATCTACCTCAATCCCTTCTCCAGAGACTAGATGGCCCAACACAATACCTTGTGTTACCATGAAGTGGCTCTTTTCCCAACTTAAGACTAGATTGGTCTCCTCACATCTTTGCAAGACCAGGTGGAGGTACTGCAGACATTGGCCAAAACTGTCCCCATATATAGAGAAATCATCCATAAAAATTTCCAAGAACTTGTCAATCATATCAGAGATATGGTATACATACACCTCTGAAAGGTGGCTGGTGCATTATATAGCCCAAAAGGCATCCTTCGATAAGCAAAGGTACAAAAAGGGCAAGTAAATATAGTTTTCTCTTGGTCATGAGGGTGCACAGGGATCTGATTGTACCCTGAGTACTCATCAAGAAAGCAATAAAAAGCTTTTCCAGCCAATTTATTCAGAATTTGATCTATGAAGGGGAAGGGAAGTGGTCTTTTCTGGTCTTAGAGTTGAGCTTCCGATAATGTATGCAAACCCTCCAGCCAGTGGTCTCTCTGGCTGGTCTCAGCTCTCCAAACTCAGTTGTAATGACTGTTATGCCAGATTTCTTGGGTACCACTTGGATAGGTGCCACCCATTTAGAATCAGAAATGGGGTAGATTACCCAACATCTAGCAATTTAATGATCTCTTTGAGGACCACTTCCTGCATGTGAGGATTCAATTTCCTCTACATTTTCCTAGAGGGTACTGAGCCCTCCTCTAAATGGATCCTGTGCATACAGATTGATGCATCTATCCCTCCTAGATCCGCAATGGTCCAGCCAATTGTCTTTTTATGCTTCCTCAAGACTGTTAGTAATTCTTCCTCTTGCTCATTGGTAAGAGAGGAGGAGATAATTACAGGAAGTTTTTCACCTTTCTCAAGGAAGACATATTTCAATGTTTCTAGAAGGTTCTTGAGATTCAGATCAGGGGCTTGTTGGGTGGATGGCAAGATTGGTGCTTTGTTGGATTGAGGAAGAGGCAGCAATGTGGGTTTCCAAATGGAATGCTGCACTGAGCCCACAGAAGACCTTAATGTGGTCATGTCTTCTGTCATAATAACTAGGCTTCCTTCCTCTACCATGTCCCAAACTTCAACTAAACTTTTGACAATGTTGCCCCAATCCAACAGAGTGGGCAATTCTTCTTGAACAACTTCCTCTAGTTCATCCACTACAAAGCTTTCCTCATTGTCCAGCTAATGGTATTTTGCACTGTTGTACACATTAAGTTTTACCGTCATATATCCGAAAGTTACCTCCATGATCCCTGACCTGCATTGAATGCATGCATTGGCTGTGGCTAAGAATGGCCTACTGTTAAGACCTGAAAAGTACCACTTTTCACCCCTTAACTTAACCTTTGATTAGACCCATAGCCACCTAATAAGTTCTTGTAAAGTGTTTTATGTAGGTAATAACTAGCAGTGAAATAAGGCCAAGAATCCTGTTAAGGAGCCAGTTTTAGCACCAGAAGTCCCTCAGAAGGATGAACTCTGAATCCAGACCTGAAATGAGCCTCGCGCAGTTGACCCAAGCTTTAGAGGATTCAGGAGAAATATGCCTCGCGCAGTCCAACTGAGCATCCCAAGACTCTACAACAACTTCTCGTGTAGATGATTGACTGAAGAGCTTCAGAAGCACAAACTCGCAGAGCTATCACACAGTCACCGTGGGATGCAATTATGAGAAGAGAACTCCTCGCGTAGTTCTCGCGCCATTCAAGAAGAAAGCATCCTTGCAAAGGGAAAGCCATCCCCGCGAAGATCAATTAAGACATGGAACCTCACACAGTTCAGAATTCAGTAAAGCCTCGCGAGGTAACTCACGAAGTCCAGTGAAGAGAAGTGCTCGCGAAGCTCTCGCACTTTTCAAATCTTTCCTCGCGAAGATCAACCTAGTGATCGCGCAGCTACCTCATGACTGCTTGAGCTCCAACCCCACAACATCTGAGGCTTTGATGTCTACTCAACCTCGCGACGGCTGAAGCTTCAATGTCAAACCATCCTCGCGAAGAGCAAGAGCTACCACGTGACAAGTCTGGGAGACAATGGCTACCTAGCGAAGCTCTGAACTTCAACTTCCATCTCTTCAACAGAGGATCTTCAGGGAATTTCTAGCGATTAGGGCACGCACTCCCACGCTCAAATCTTTGTGCACGCACCCCGAGGCATCCAAAGATCACCATTAGACCATGTGGCATTATTAAAATTAGGGTTTCCTAACCCTAATGCGCCGCCACACCACTGTTATATAAACCCATACTTAGCTTAGGTTTAGGGAGCCGGTTTATAGAGAGTTACATCCTGGAATAGTTGGGAACACATCTCTTTTCTTGGAGACTTGATTTGAGATAGTTTTTCTTTTCTTTTGTAGCCGTAAGTAGTTTTTTTTTTCTTTTTTCCTTCTCTCCATAGTCCAGCACTTGCTGGCTATGTGTTTGTATGCATTTTGAACTAGATTAATGGAAGTTCTGTAATAGGATCTGTACTTTATGGGATTTGTGTTTGAATGTGAGATGCTCAGTGCAAGGCTGCTGCCTTGTGATCTGCCATTGCTTTGGCTGTGTTTCAAAGCAATGGAGGACTAATTCTAAGGGCCATTCGGATCCAAGTGACCTGTGTGTCTGGGCTATCATGGTTCTATACAGCCTTAGCCCCACCACAGGACCCACTAGATCTGAAATCCCTATGGGAGCTTGAGCTGGTAGCCTGGTGACCATGGTGGTTGCAGCGATATTCTGTTTTGTCTTGGGCTCCGTGAGGAGGATAGCCTCTGGGATAGTCTGTGACCATTCAAGTGGATAGGTTATAGCCTTAGGGTGATTCTAATCCACCATTCCAAGATGGATCCTTCTTCTTTACACCTGAACTTGTAGAAGCCTGGTGGGGGATTGTACAGAGGCAGACTCCCCTATATTTGTATAGATTCGCTATCAAATGATTAGATCTGATCTGGATATAGCGATTGTAGGCTTGTGACTAGCTCATTGTAGCCTCACTCAAGCAATGGACAGCTGGATCGAAGTTTGCACTCAATCTCTTGTTGGTTCTATGTGTCTGGGCTATCATGGTCCTATACAGCGTTAGCCCCACACATAGAGCTTTAGAGGTTGAGGTTCCCTATGGATTCTTGAGCTGGTAGCCTAGATGAAATAGTGCCTACAATGACTAACTTGTTTTGACCCATCCCTGGATTGTGGTTCCCCTATGGGAGAGTCTGTGACTATTTGATTGGACAAGTTATAACCTTAAGGGATTGAATCATGACAGAAGTGATGGGTTGAATCCATTCTCCTCAGTGGTGATAATGTAGCCATTGGACAGGACTTCTATAACATCATATCTGAATTCGAGTTACAAAGATCCTCTGTTCTAGGCTCAATAACATACTTCTCACCCTTTAATATTTATTTTCCACACTCCATCCATCCTCTCACCCCTTTCTGTGGTGTAGACATTAGGTTACCTTAGAATACCTAGAATAAGTGACCTTAAACTCCCCTCCTTTTTAGGACTGCCAGATCTGTAATCAGATCTGGAGGGACTACTAGAGATGGCTCCTTTGGAGATGTAGATCACCTTTCCCTGTGGGACAAACTCTTACTTATCAAAACTTGCTACAATGGACCTTGTATCTTGCAAGTCTAGGATTTCTTAGTTGTGCTGATTCCATCCCCTGTTTTACTCTTTCTTTGATTTTTAAATCACTTTTACCACCAACCAATAAAGCAAGCACAAACTCAGAATCCGCCAACAAGTTTTTGGCACCGTTGCCGGGGACAGATGATCTATTAGTAGACCCTTAGTTTTTGTATTCTTAGTATTCTTTACAAATGTGAATAATTGATACTGCTGACATAATTTTGAACCTTTCTTACAGATCTAGACATCAGCAATGAAGGACAGTTGGACTACAATTGGAGCTTAGCTACCTCTGTTTGCAAACTCTCTGACTTTTAAAACTCTATCTATCTTTCTTAAAAATTTTCTAGCAGTATCTAGGATAGTTTTAAATGTATTCTTTGAATAGCTGTAAACTAGTTATCTAGGATCACCTTTCCAATGTGCCTGCAAGAAGCTTTCCTTGCTGCTGGTGTGCTTGTATGCTAGGGAGAAGATCTCTCAGCCCTACTTTAGAGCCTCTTAACCCTGAGTTAGAAAGGGGAAGGAGACTTAGAAGAGACAGGCACACCACAGGAGAGCCCCCAAGTGAACCTGTGACGGCAAATATGGGTGAAGAACAACCCAGAACTCTCAAGGAGTTGAATGCTCCGGTTGGCTATAACTCCCCTTTTAGCATTCAATTCCCTGATGTTCAGGGGAATTATGAAATAAAAACTTCAATCATCCAAATGCTGCCCTCTTTCCATGGGCTTAGCAAGGAGGACCCTTACAAGCATATTGACCAGTTCTTGGCCTTGTGCACCACTTTTAATATCACTGGTTTGGGACCTGAGGCTACTAGGCTCAGACTCTTTCACTTTTCTCTGAAGGATAGGACCATTACCTGGTTGACCACTCTTCCCAACAATAGCATTGCTTCATGGAAAGACCTGCAGACCAAGTTCCTAACCAAGTTCTTCCCTGAGATCAAAACTAGCCAGTTGAGGAAAGAGATTCTTGCTTTTGCTCAATCCCCAACTGAGGATTTTAACCAGTCCTGGGATAGGTTTAAAGAAATGCTCAAACAATGCCCCTACCACAAGATCCCAGAGTGGCAGCTTGTACAAAGCTTCTATAATGGGATTGATGAGAAAAATAGAGATATGGTCGATGCCTCTTGTGGTGGATCCTACATGCACAAGACTGCTGAGGAGGCATGGGAATTGTTTGAGGTGATCAGTGAGAATGTTTTTCAAAAGCCATCCCTGACAAGAACTAGTCAGGAAACTGAGTCAAAGGTGGGACCTGCTGCTGGATGAAGAGGAAACGTTTTTGAGGTGTCTGGAAACAATGACCTGCAACTGCAGATGGCAAACCTCTCTATGAAGTTTGAAAAATTACTGACTGTGATGCAACCCAAAAGGACTGCTCATGTGGCGGAGGCATGTCCCCCACAGCACATAGTGGAGGAATGTCCATCTGCAGGTTGATTCCCTGAATTGGTTTTAGAACATGCTGTTGCTGCTCAATCTTATGGCCAGCAATAATTTGGGGGCTACAACAGACAGCCATATGGATACTAGCACCAAAATGCTGGTTACCAATGGGGAGACCACCAAAATATGAGGTGGAGGCAAGACAACTACATGCAGCCCCAGCAGTTGCTGGCCTTACCACAAAGACCACAGCAGCAGTTCAATCAAGGGAATGCCCCTAGGTCTAACTTCCAGCACCATCAGCAACCCCATCAGTAACTAAATCAGTTGGTCTTACCCACTCTCAGCCAAGAAATGCTTCCTTTGAGGACCAAGTCTTGACTTTATTACAAAACCTGGGATCCTTGGCTCAGACTGTGGACTCTCATGGTCAGAGCCTCTAGAAAATGGAGGAATAGATAAGCCAAATTTCAAATGCCTTGGCTAGGAGAGATGAAGGGAGGTTGCCCAGCCAGCCAATTGCTAATCCCAAGGGTCAATTTTTAATTGAGGAAGCTTCCTCAAAGTTTGAGGACACCAATGCTGTCACTACCCTAAGGTCTGGCAGGCTGGTAGACAAGCAGGTGGGTAACAAACCAGCAGAGGTCATTTCCACTGATGATGCACATGATCATGATAGAGATGTTGTTGGACCACAAAGCCAAGAATTGCCTGCCACCCTACAGTAGGAGAAAAATAAAGAGGTTGCCATTGAGCCGCAGCAGGAAGAAAAACATGAAAAAAGAAAGAAACAGAAGTTTAGTCATGGGCTAGCAGCCGAGGAACCAGCAGAACCTCAGCTGCCATTTCCTCAAGCTTTGGATAGCCCTGTCCCTTTTGATAAAGGGAATGCCCAGATGGAGGAAATGAGGGAGACCTTCAGGCAGGTGAAAATAAATTTGCCCTTGCTTGAGGCAATTAAACAGGTCCCAGCCTATGCAAAGTTCCTGAAAGACCTCTGCACCCAAAAGAGAAAAGCTAGAGGCCATGAGAGGAGACCTCTGGGAATGGTTGAGGATGTCTCAGTGGGAGTGGATAAGTTTTTCTACCCTGCTGACTTCTTAGTTTTGGACATGGGCTGCAGCAATAGCCCAAATCCCATACCTGTTATATTGGGCAGGCCTTTCTTGGCCACTGTCAATGCATGCATTCAATGCAGGTCTGGAGTAATGGAGGTAACCTTTGGACATATGAAAGTTGAGTTGAATGTGTACAACAGTGCAAACTACGCTCAGATGGACAATGAGGAGAGCTTTGCAGTGGATGTACTAGAAGAAATTATAGAAGAGGAATTGTAGAAGAGGAATTGCCCACTCTGCTGGAGTGGGGCAACATTGTCAGGAATTTAGCTAAAATTTGGGACATGGTGGAGGAACAGAGCCCAGATGTGGTATCAAAAACCATGACCACATTGAAGTCTTCTGTGGGCTCAGTGCAGCACTCCAATTGGAAACCTACATTGCTGCCTCTTCTCCCAACCTCCACTACACCTATTCTGCCATACCCAACAAGCCCTTGATCTGGAACTCAAGAAGCTTCCGGAAACATTAAAATATGCCTTCCTTGAGACAGGTGATAAGCTTCCTGTGATTATCTCTTCCTCCCTTACCAATGAGCAGGAAGAGGAATTACTAACAGTTTTGAGGAAGCACAAAAAGGCAATTGGTTGGACCATTGCCAATCTGGGAGGAATATATGCATCAATCTGCATGCACAGGATTCGTCTTGAGGAGGGAGCACTACCCTCTAGGGAAATGCGGAGGATGTTAAATCCTCACATGTAGGAAGTGGTCCTCAAGGAGATCATTAAATTGCTAGATGCAGGGGTGATTTACCCCATCTCTGATTCTCACTAGGTGGCACCTATCCAAGTGGTGCCCAAGAAATCTGGCATAACAGTGATTAAGACTGAAACTGGAGAGTTGAGGCCAGCCAGGGAGACCACTAGCTGGAGAGTGTGCATTGATTATAGGAAGCTCAACTCTAAAATCAGAAAGGACCATTTCCCTCTCCCCTTCATTGATCAAATTTTGGACAAATTGGCTAGAAAAGCTTTTTACTGTTTTCTTGATGGGTACTCAGGGTACAACCAAATCCCTGTGCATCCTCAAGACCAAGAGAAAACCACCTTTACCTGTCCTTTTGGCACCTTTGCTTACAGAGGGATGCCTTTTGGACTTTGTAATGTGCCAGCCACTTTTTAGAGGTGTATGTATGCCATATTTTCTTATATGATTGACAAGTTTTTGGAGATTTTTATGGAGGATTTTTCTGTCTATGGGGACAGTTTTGGCCAGTGTCTACAACACCTCAGCGTAGTTTTGCAAAGATGTGAGGAGACCAATTTGGTCTTAAGCTGGGAAAAGAGCCACTTCATGGTAACACAAGGGATTGTGTTGGGTCATGTAGTCTCTAAAGAAGGGCTTGAGGTAGACAAGGCCAAAGTGGACCTCATTGCCAATTTGCCCCCTCCAAAAACAGTCAAGCAAATCAAATCTTTTCTGGGGCATGCAGGATTTTACAGGAGGTTCATTAAGGACTTCAGCAAAATTGCTAAGCCATTGTGCCACCTGCTCTGCCAGGATGTGCCCTTTGACTTTTCTCACGACTTTTGAAACATTGAAAATATGCCTCACCTCTGCCCCTGTACTCCGTACACTAGACTATACCCTACCTTTTGAGCTGATGTGTGATGCATCAGACTTGGCAATAGGTGCTATTTTGGGCCAAAGAAAAGATAAGCTGCCTGTGGTCATTGCTTATATCAACAAATCACTTGCTGAAGCTCAGCTGAACTATACCACAACTGAGAAAGAGCTTCTAGCAGTGGTTTATGTTGTTGACAAATTTAGAGCCTACCTACTAGGATCTAAAACTGTAATCTTCACTGACCATTCAGCACTGAAGTACCTACTGTCCAAGAAAGATGCTAAGCGTAGCCTGATTAGATGGATACTCCTGCTACAGGAGTTTGACATCGAAATCAAGGACAAAAAGGGTGTGGAGAATGTGGTGGCTGACCACTTATCCAGAATTATCTTGGAGAAATGGCTGGATGGCCTTACAAATGATGCCTTCCCGGATGAGCAATTATTTGCCATCCAATCCTTAATCCCTTGGTTTGCACACATTGTCAATTATCTAGTTATAGGAAAGATTCCTCCCCACTGGACCAAAATGGACAAAGACCTATTTTTCTCAAAGGTCAAGTATTTTTTTTGGGAGGAGCCTTGCCTATACAAGTACTGTGCAAACCAAATCATCCGCAGATGTGTTCCCGAAAGTGATATCCCCAGTATTCTGGCCATGTGCCATGAAAATGCCTGTGGAGGCCACTTTAGTGGGAGAAAAATAGCTGACAAGGTCCTGCAGTGTGGTTTTTACTAGCCTTCCTTATTTAAAGATGCATACACCCACTGCAAGGCATGTGAGAGATGTCAAAAATTAGGAGGGCTGTCCAAAAGAAATTCAATGCCTTTAAAGCCCATCCTTGTGGTAGAACTGTTTGATGTATGGGGTATAGACTTCATGGGTCCCTTTCCTCCTTCTAATGGTTATCAGTTCATCTTAGTGGCAGTGGACTATGTTTCCAAATGGGTAGAAGCCATTACCACAAGAACCAATGACAACTAGGTGTTCCTCAAATTTGTAAGGCAGCAAATTTTCTCCAGATTAGGAACCCCTAGAGCTATTATCAGTGATGGGGGTAGCCATTTCTGCAACAGAAATTTCGAGAGCTTGCTCAAGAAATATTCTGTGACCCATAGGATTGCTACTCCCTACCACCCACAGACAAGTGGGCAAGTCGAAATTTCCAATAGGGAGATCAAGCACATCCTTGAGAAAACAGTAAGGACTGACAGGAGAGATTGGGCCGATAAACTGAATGATGCATTGTCGGCCTATAGAACTGCCTATAAGACTCCCATTGGAATGTCCCCATTCAGACTGGTCTATGGCAAGGCTTGCCATCTCCCAGTAGAGTTAGAACACAAGGCCTATTGGGCCATGAAGAATTTAAACATGAACCTAACTTTTGCTGGTCATCACAGGTCATTGCAGCTGTCTGAATTGGATGAGCTGAGGATGGACGCTTACACCAATGCCAGGATCTACAAGGAACGGTCTAAAGCTTTCTTTAACAAGGGCTTGCTGAGAAAAAGCCTCGAACCGGGTGGTAAGGTTTGGTTATTCAACTCCAAACTAAAATTCTTTCCTGGCAAATTAAAATCCAGATGGGAAGGTCCCTATGTTGTCTTAAATGTTTCATCCGGTGTCAGGAAGTCAAGGATCCCAAATCTGGGAGGACCTTCAAAGTGAATGGTCAGAGGCTTAAGCCTTGCATTGAACAACCTGCTGACCCTATGAACACTATTCATTTTCATGGGACCCCTACATCTACCTGACCCACAGTTGTGTCCATGTTGTACTATACTACTTTTGTTTCTTCCATAAGTTTTAAGAAATTTTAGTAGTTATGTGGAGTCTGAATATGTTGAGCTTGATCAAGTTTATGTGGGATTGGTATGATTTATTCTTCTTCTTCTGCGGATTGCTGGCATTCGAATTGAATGGATATTGTTTGGTATTAAGCCCTCGCGCATTCCAAATTGTGATTTGGGAAGCTCTCGCGCAATTCACATATAACATTTCTTTCACTGTCGCGAGCTATAATGCTGCAGAGTCTCTCGCGCACTTCAAACTCCAACTTCCATAATCGCGCGATTCAGTTATCTCATGATCCCCTTACCCAGCTATGCGAGTCTAATGCATTTGTCATTTCCCACGCTGATTGCTGGGACTTGACGTTTCCCAACTCCCTCTCACTTAATTGCGGCGACTTGGATGATATTCCACCGTTTCATCTTCCACCATCCTCGCCTTTAAATACACAGCGAGCCCCTTACCTATTCATCGCATCCTTTCTCCTCTCACCTTAGCGGTCCTTCCCTAATCCTAACCATGGCAGATGACAAGCCGAATGCGCTGCCTAACAAGTTTTACCCGATGTGGTTGGACCCGCCACCACCTAAAGAGCTGGATCCCCTACAACCCCTCTGGGATGAATATGAGGAGGTTCTACAAATCCTGGCTAAGGAGGAGGAGGAAAAGATCCAGCCGCACAAGAAAAAGCAAAAGATAGAACCATCCGCTACCCCCTCCACTCCACCCCCTCCCCCACCTTCTCAACCCCCTCACCCCTGATCCCTCTCTCCTTTCTTCGTCCTTTTTTGTAATTTTTTAAAATTTTTTTTTTTTTATATATAGTTTTAATGAAAATTTCTTTTTCTGATATTCTGTACAGTTCTCTATTCTTGGTTGCTTTCTTTCTTGTTCTGGCCTTTTATGCTTTATTAATCTGCTGCATAAACACCGTTGAATCAGTGAGGACACTGCTCCTCATAGGTTTGGGGGTGTGGCAGGTAGACCCTGCCAATTGAATAGTTAACCTAAGTGCAACAAACTCATCTGAGTAATATGGAAATGGATCTATGTTCACTTAAGAATCATGAAAATAAGAAATTTAAAATTTCTGCAAACTTTTGACATTATAAACTTTTAATATTCCACATTTCCATGATAATATCACCAAGGAAACTTACTTGTATCAGCACTTAGTGAATCATTAGAGAGAGAAAAAGGTGAGGACATACTTAAAAGTTAAAGGAAGACCATAACCAGTGAGAATTGGGCATATAAAAAATTTTCCATCCTTTGAGGAGTAACCAAGGCAATCTCTTCTAGTTCTAAGGACTGGCTGAGTCACAGTGCTCACTAGAAGTTAGGTAACTCCAAGTTGAAACAACTGACAGTACTCATGGGACTTAGGAAAGGATCAAGGCCTGCTCTTGGACAGTTTGAGCCTAAAAGGACCAACCCTATTGCAACTGCCCTTGTCCATACTCCCCTTTGAGCTTTAAATCCTAAATTTCTTCAAAATACACCTGAGTACTTGAACCTGAACCTATGAACCTGCTTCAGCCTACCCTCATTCTGAGAATTCAAAAGGTAAAGGAGAAAAGGTTGAAAATGGACTAGCTATGGTCAACATTAAGTGAATGGAGAAGAAACATCTCAAAAATTATGGCAGTATGGTAACTGAAAACATGGTGGCATTTCTGAAAAGCAGAAGCAAAAATAAAAAGAAGAAAATTCCATCAAAAGGAAACAAAAATAATAATGAGGAGTAAGGGAGGAGTCAAGAGGAACTTTCATTGGAGAATCAAAATCAAGAAGAGAAACTGATCACTTCAAATCTGAAAATCTCAAAGAAGATGAAGGGAGCTGAATTCAAGAAGGTGAAGTCATGAATCACCTCTGTCACCTACTGATTTCTCAATTTGGAACCCCTTTTCAACCTTCCATTCTTTTTAACCCTACTCCATAAGCCACATTACAGCCTAGTTAAAAGCCCTTGTGATCCTAAGTCGAGTAAGCGGTCACGTGAAGATAAAGAGTTATCCAATCTATGGTTTGCCAATGATGTCAGCACTTAAGAACACTGCCTATGCTCATGCTTACAGACCCATTTTGGGGATGTAACTGCTCTTGAGCCTGTGAGAAAAGGAACCCCTCAATAAAATCTTTATGACAGTATGCCCTGCAAAGTTTTTGGGTCTGAACTTGAATGCAATATGTATGACCTATAACCTAATTTTTGACCTGAGCATGGGCTTAGTGCTGGCACACACTTGTGCAGTTTTCTGTGGTTGTAAACTGATTGGAAGTGTTGTGCATTCATGAAAAGTTTATGTTGTTCTGTGCAACCAATGGATTAAATTTCTTTTATGATTACTGATTCAAGAGTAAACTAAATCGCCCTTATTTGCTCACTGGCTGATATTGCACTTTTGTTAACTGTTACATTGAAGAAGTTTGTGGGTGTCTTCACTGAAAACCCTCAGGAGACTTCACTCCTCCACTAGGGATCACCTAGGGGTTTAAAAGGCTTGGTACATATGCTAAATGTATCCGTGCTCCCTACGAAAGTGGCATTTAATTTTTATAGTAGGTTTAATGTAGCTTTGCTAAGGGACTAGCAACGATTAGGTTTGGGGGTGTGTTAAGACCTGAAAAATACCAGTTTTCACCCCTTAACTTAACCTTTGATTAGACCCATAGCCACTTAATAAGTTCTTGTAAAGTGTTTTATGTAGGTAATAACCAGCAGTGAAATAAGGCCTGGAATCCTGCTAAGGAGCCGGTTTTAGCACCAGAAGTCCCTCAGAAGGATGAACTCTCAAATCTAGACCTGAAATGAGCCTCGCGCAGCTAACCCAAGCTTTAGAGGATTCAGGAGAAATATGCCTCGCGCAGTCCAACTGAGCATCCCAAGACTCTACATCAACTTCTCGCGCAGATGATTGACTGAAGAGCTTCAGAAGCACAAATTTGCGCAGCTGTCGCGCAGTCGCCGCGGGATGCAATTATCAAAAGAGAACTCCTCACGCAGTTCTCGCGCCATTCAAGAAGAAAGCATCCTTGCGAAGGCAAAGCCATCCTCACGAAGATCAATTAAGACATGGAACCTCCTGCAACTCAAAACTCAGTAAATCCTCGCGAGGTAACTCGCGAAGTCCAGTGAAGAGAAGTGCTCACGAAGCTCTCGCGCTATTCAATTCTATCCTCACAAAGATCAATTCAGTGATCGCACAGCTATCTCGCGACTGCTTGAGCTCCAACCCCGCGACATCTGAGGCTTTGATGTCTACTCAACCTCGTGACGACTGAAGCTTCAATGTCAAACCATCCTCGCGAAGAGCAAGAGCTACCACGTAACAAGTCTGGGAGACAATGGCTACCTAGCGAAGCTCTGAACTTCAACTTCCATCTCTTCAACAGAGGACCTTCTGATAATTTCTAGTGATTAGGGCACACACTCCCACACTCAAATCTCTGTGCACGCACCCAGAGGCATTCAAGGATCACCATTAGGCCATGTGGCATCGTTAAAATTAGGGTTTCCTAACCCTAATGCGCCGCCACATCACTGCTATATAAACCCATACCTAGCTTAGGTTTAGGTAGCCAGTTTATAGAGAGCTACATCCTGGAATAGCTGGGAACACATCTCATTTCTTAGAGACTTGATCTGAGATAGTTTTTCTTTTCATTTGTAGCCGTAAGTAGTTTTCTTTTTCTTTTTTCCTTCTCTCCATTGTCCAGCACTTGCTGGTTATGTCTTTGTATGCATTTTGAACTAGATTAATGGAAGTTCTGTAATAGGATCTGTACTTTATGGGATTTGTGTTTGAATGTGAGATGCTCTGTGCAAGGCTGCTACCTTGTGATCCGCCATTGCTTTGGCTGTGTTTCAAAGCAATGGAGGACTAATTCTAAGGGCCATTCGGATCCAAGTGACCTGTGTGTCTGGGCTATCATGGTCCTATACAGCCTTAGCACCACCACAGGACCCACTAGATCTGAAATCTCCATGGGAGCTTGAGCTGGTAGCCTGGTGACCATGGTGGTGACAACGATATTCTTGTTTTGTCTTGGGCTCCGTGAGAGGGATAGCCTCTGGGATAGTCTGTGACCATTCAAGTGGACAGGTTACAGCCTTAGGGTGATTCTAATCCACCAATCCAAGATGGATCCTTCTTCTTTACACCTGAGCTTATAGAAGCCTGGTGGGGGATTGTACAGAGGCAGACTCCCCTATATTTGTATAGATTCGCTATCAGATGATTAGATCAGATCCGGTTATAGGGATTGTAGGCTTGTGATTGGACCATTGTAGCCTCACTCAAGCAATGGGCAGCTGGATCGAAGTTTGCACTCAATCTCTTGTTGGTTCTATGTGTCTGGGCTATCATGGTCCTATACAGCCTTAGCCCCACACCTAGAGCTTTAGAGGTTGAGGTTCCCTATGGATTCTTGAGCTGGTAGCCTTGATGAAATTGTGCCTATAATGATTAACTTGTTTTGACCCATCCCTGGATTGTGGTTCCCCTATGGGATAGTCTGTGACCATTTGAGTGGACAGGTTATAACCTTAAGGGATTGAATCATGGTAGAAGTGATGGGTTGAATTCATTCTCCTCAGTGGTGATAATGTAGCCATTGGACAGGACTTCTATAACATCAAATCTAAATATGAGTTACAAAGCTCCTCTGATCTAGGCTCAATAACATACTTCTCACCCTTTTATATTTATTTTCCACACTCCATCCATCCTCTCACCCCTTTCTGTGGTGTAGACATTAGGTTACCTTAGAATACCTAGAATAAGTGACCTTAAACTCCCCTCCTTTTTAGGACTACCAGATCTATAGTTAGATCTGGAGGGACTACTAGAGATGGCTCCTTTAGAGCTGTAGATCACCTTTCCCTGTGGCACAAACACTTACTTATCAAAACTTGTTACAATGGACCCTGTATCTTACAGGTCAGGGATTTCTTAGTTGTGCTGATTCCATCCCCTGTTTTACTCTTTCTTTGATTTTTAAATCACTTTTACCACCAACTAATAAAGCAAGCACAAACTCAGAAATCCGCCCAACACCTACCCAAAATAATAGGTACAGGGGTTGTACTCTTGTTGCTGCCCATGTCCAAAACCAGGAAGTTTGCAGGGTAGAAGAACTTATCCACCCCAACTAAGACATCTTCAACCACTCCCATAGGTCTCCTTTCAGACCTATCAGCCATTAACAGCATAATGGGGATGGGTTTTAGCTCCCCCAAACTTAGCTGCTGATACACACTATATGGCAGCAGGATTACACTAGCTCCAAGGTTTAGAAGGGCCCTTCCAAATGTGTGGTCTCCAATTATGCAGGGAATAGTGGGTATCCCTGGGTCTTGCAACTTCTCTGGCATTGTTATGTGTAATACAGAATTAACTGTATTAGTTGCAAAGACCTTTCTGGAGAAATGGCCTCTAGCTTTTCTTTTCTGGGTACAAAGGTCTTTCAGAAATTTGGCATAGGCTGGGACCTGTCTAATTGCATCAAGCAAGGGCAAATTGATTTTTACCTGCTTAAAGGTCTCCATCATTTCCTCTATCTGTGCATTCCCCTTATCAAAAGCGGGAGGGCCACTCAAAACATGAAGAAATGGCAACTGAGGTACTGCTAGTTTCTCAGCTGCAAGCCTATGACTAAACTTTTATTTTTTTTCTTTTTTCATCTTTTATTTCCTGCTAAGGCTTAACTACAGCCTCTTTATTTTTCTCTTGTTGCAGGGTAGCAGGCAACTACTGACTCTGTGCTCTAACAAATTCTTTTTTACTTTCATTCAAAAATTCTTTGGAAATGACCTTTCCTTGTTCCTTTTCAACCTGGTTGTCCACCAGCCTGCCAGACCTTAGGGTTGTGATGGCATTAGCTCCCTCAAAACATGAGGAACCTTCTCCAATCAAATATTTTCCCTTAGGGTTGGCCACTGGCTGGCTTGGCAACCTACCCTCTTCTCTTTTAGCCAAGGCATTGGATATTTGGCCTAACTGATCTTCTATTTTCTTTATGCTTTGACTGTGAGAGTTCATAGTCTGAGTCAAGGTTCCAAGGTTTTGCAATGAGGCCAAAACTTGATCCTCAAAAAAGGCATTTCGGGACTGAGGTGGGGGAACTACCAACTGATTCTACTGCTGGGGCAGCTGCTAATGCTCAAAATTTGACCTTGGGGCATATCCCTGGTTAAATTTCTGCTGTGGCCTTTGAGGTAAGGCCAATATCTGTTGTGGCTGCATGTAATTATCTTGTCTCCACCTCAAATTTGGGTGGTCTTTCCACTGATAACCAGCATTTTGGTGCTGATATCCCAATGGTTGCTTGTTGTAGCCAACAGATTGTTGTTGGCCAAATGATTGGGCAGCAGCAGCTTGTTCCATCACATACTCAGAATATTGATTGTAGCTTAAGTGCATGATTGCTGCGTGAGAGGCTTCTTTATAATAATCCCTTCACTGAGTTGCACGACTTTTTCACAAGCTCTATTATGCTGCATGTCCTAGCTGTGCGAGGGGGCTTTACTGCTGAATTAAATAGTGCGAGGTAACACTTCAATTGTGTGAGATAAGTCTTTTGTTCCTCTGCTGCTATGCACATGCTTCTGTTACAGCTTCCTCTACTCTCATCTATACTTGGTTCATTTGCTGAACTTTGGTGGTCTATTATGACATGCAGAATAGTCACCATGGTGTGTACCACCATGGTGCTTCAACACTCTCTGGCTCAGCTGTCATCTTTTGCTTGAATTCTCTCTTCTTGGCACTAAAGAAATGGACTTTGTGTGAAGCAGCACAATTTATTACTAACTACAAAACAAGCTAAACAAGAGTTATTAGTCAGCTTCAAGGTCTAGCAAAGGCTAGGTTAAGAGGTGAAAAGTGGTGCTTTTCAATGAATAACACACCCCCAAAAGTATTCTTTGCTAGTCCCTGAGCAAAGAAAATATTAAATAGATACTCTAAGAATGTAAATGCCACTTTCGTAGGGAGCATGAATGCATTTAGCTTATGCATCAAACCTTTTAAACCCGTAGGTGATCCCTAGTGGAAGAGTGAAGTCTCCTGAGGGTTTCCAGTAAAGGTACCCACAAACTTCTCAATGAAACAGTTAATAAAAGTGCAACACAGTGCTTAATCAATATGGAATAAATACAGTTCATTCCACCCTTGCTCTGTCAAAATTAAAGGAGTTCCAAAGTAGTGTATGTAAACAATTTAACACCTCAGTCATGCATGCATGCTCATCACATCCAATCAGCTGACACCAAGAAAAAAGTATTAAGCTTACCAGTACATCAAAATTCAGGTTCAAATAATGCCCCAATGATTTCAATCTCAGACCAAATACTTACTACAGCTATTTCTCACAAATGAATTCAAGGGTGTAACATTTCATAGAAGCTCAAGAGCAGTTACATACCCCAAATGGGTTTGCAAGCATGAGCATAGGCAATGTTTCTAATTTCTGACATCATAAAGTACTCTCACCATAGATTAGACATTCCTTCATCTTCACATGATAGTTCAAAAGACTTTGGATCAACAAGGGCTTTTCATGGGTTGTAAGGTGGCTTATTGGTGTGGGTTGTAAAGAATAAAAGGGTTAAAGAGGGATTCAAAATTGAGAAATCAATACAGGTAGGAGATAATTCATGACTTCACCTTCTTCATTTCAACACAACTCCATTTTCTTTTGAAATTTCAGAGCTAAAGTGGCCAACTTCTTCTCTTTTTTTCAACTTTTCCAATGAAATTCTTCTTTTGACTTCTCTTCCGTTTCTCTTTCTTTTTTTTATTTCTTGTATTTATATATATATATATATATATATATATATATATATATATTTTATGATGGTTGCCACACATCTACAACTGCTATACTGTTATTTACAGATCTCCTCCTCTCTACTTCTCCTTTGACCAAATGTTAAACTTTACTCACCTATCTTCAACATTCTCACCTTTACCTTCTGAATTCTCAGAGTGAGGATGGGGTTGAATCAGGTTAAGAGGTTCAAGTTCAAGTACTTAGGTGTTTGTTGAAGAAAAATGGTGCTTTAAGGCTCAAAAAGTGTATGCACAAGGGTAGTTTCACAGGTTTGATCTTTTAGGCTCAAACTATTCAAATGAAGGCCTTGATCCTTTCCTTAGTGTCATGATTACTGTCAAACAGCTTAAACTTGGGGTGTCTAACTTCTAGTGAAAAGGTCTTGACTCAGTCAGTCCTTAGAACAGAAAAAAGGTGCCAAAGACACTCCTAAAAAGAAAAAAATTTACAGGCTCAAAGCTCGCTGGGTATGGTCTTCAATTGAGCTCAAAGGGGTATGCTTTCACCTGTTTCTCTCCTTACTGGTTCACTAATTACTGTTTATAAAAAATTTCTTGATGTTCACCTCATAGAAGTATTGATTTTCAAATGATTTTAGTATTAAAAAGGTTTGCAGAGTGTTTAAATTTCCTCACTTTCAACATTGCTTAGGTAAAGTTCATTCTATTTATTCCTCACTTAGTTAAGATTGTTGCACTTAGGTTTACTATATTATTGGTAATCCTTGCCACACCCCGAAACCTATGAGGAGTAGTGTCCTCACTGATTCAAAGATGAAAGGGTATGTGCAGTAGGGATCATACACAAGAGCAGACAGAAAATAAAGGAAGGAAAAACATTAAAGAAAGCACTCACAAACAACTAAAATAAACTAAGTACAAATGAAGACAGAAAGTAAAGCAAACAAAATAAAACAAAAAGAAATTGCATTTATACACAAAATTTTTTACAATGTAAGGGAAACGACTACACACAAATTATGCAAAGACATCCTAACTAACTACATGTGTAAATCTAAACATCCGAATTATTTGCTGGCTCAGTCTTGACTTGTGGGCCTTTTCTTTTGGCATTCTCTTTAGGAGCATAGTAGAACTAGCAGGAGGGGCAGACTCAGTTGGTCGTGGAGTAGCTGTGCCAGTTACTTCAACAAGTCTCCTTTCAAGTATTTCTACTTTCATTTCAGCAAGCCGAGTTCTTATTTCATAGAGCTCCCTGGTGGCCTTTGCGACATCTTTAAAGGTAGCTAATCTTTTCTCTAGGGCATCTGCTCTCATCTTCTCCGTTGCTGCAGTATATTTTTCAGCTTCATACTAGATCAAAATTCTACCCCATCCCTTAGATATACCCAGCAGTTGAACTCGGTGATCGAACTCCATCCGACTGATTTTCTCTTCATAGGACTGTCTGATGAAAGTTCTGATGGTAGCCACGCCTTTAATGATATCATTCTTCAGGTAAGGCTTCTCGTGCATGGCATGGAGGAGAGTGATGTATGGGGGTATTGAGAAGGATGAGGCAGGTAGGATGGGTTGTTGATCAGTCGAAGAAGGGCCAGCCAGTAAGGGAGAGGGGATGGATGAGGTGAATATGGAGGGTAAAGGGTGAGGACTGCAGGTTCTGGCTCTGGGTCTATTTGGGTTGGTGTTGAGGAGGTGGGTATTAAGTTCACCACATCTGTTGCAGCATCAGAGGTTGCTACAGCAGGTGGGATATCAGGTAGAGGGATAATGGGCAACTAGATAGGGATAAGTTCAGGTTCAGGTTCAGTTTAAGTGGAAGCATTGGTAAATGTAGTTAGAGGGATAAAGGGAATAGGTTCAATGGGTGTAATAGCAGGTGTGGTGACAACTGAAGTTATGGGTTGGGGAGAAGGAATTGGGGTAGGCAAATGGGTGGGTGTAGGGATATGTTGTTATGATGTTAGGGTGAAAAGTGACAAGGTGGCTTGGATGGCTTCTAAGCTGGTTTGGAGGGAGGCTTGGTTTTGGAGTATGGAGTTCATGGCATGCAAGTTGGCATCAATGGATGATTGGGTTTGGGAGTTGGCCAATACTTGGGCTTGAAGGGAGACTAATAGGTTAATGATATAGGGTAGGAAATCAGGGGTCGGAGTGGAATTGATTGAAATGGGGATGTGGGTGCATGAGTGAAGGCAGTGTGTTGTGGTAAATGTGGAGGAGGGATGAAATGAGGGGGGGTGAGGGGAGTTTGGGAGAGGTGTAAATTCATAGTTGATGTCTCCTATGATAGAGGACATTAGGGCTGAGTATCCCTCTTCTGAAAGAGGGATTTGGTCATGGGTAGGTGGGGATGAAATGAGTTGGCCTAAAGGTTCAAGGAACTCAGGTGGAAAAGCTGTGGAGGTTTCAATGGGCTGGGGGGGGTGGTGTAGTGGGGAGCTATGTGAGATTTCAAGGGTGTAAAGCTTAGGCTCTAAGGCTTGGGCTGTTGAGGTTGGTGGTAGGCCAATGGTTGGGTCTAATATGGTTGTGGTTTCTGGAATTGGGATGGTTTGGGATATATAGGTGGGTTGGGGTTCTGTGTGGGATTTTTTTAATTTTCTTTTCTTTGTATAGGTGGCTTTAACAGGTGGGCTAGGGTAGTCTAGGTAAGTAGGCAAGGGTACATGTATGGGTAATGAGGATAAGGTGGCTGTAGGTATGGGGGTTAATGAAGGTTGGGAGGTTTGGGTTGAGATAGTAGTGGCTGGCATGGAAGTTGAAGGGGTGGCTAATGAGATAATGGCTGCAGATGTGGGGGTGGTGTTGGCTGGCACACATGAATGGGCTGCCAAAGAGAGGGCAGCAGAGGGTGGAGCCATAGAGGTAGCAACAATAGCAACATCAGAGATTGCTAGTACATCTGCCTTCTCCTTCTTCTTCTCAATGAGAATACCACTGATCTCCCATTGTTTCTTTCCATAATTTTTGGGATTCAGGGCAATGGTTTCTTCATTTTTTTGAAATGGGTATCTGCCCAGCTTCAGCAAGGCTGTAATGAGCATGCAGTAAGGAAGAAGATGGGGTGGTCTTCACCTTCTCAACAATGTCTGTCATCCCTTCAAAAATCAACTTGGCGACATCCAAGTAGTTCTTGTAGAAGGAGAAGAGTGCATCAGTAATAGGATACCTCCTCTCCTACTCATGTCAAGAGCAATACACATTTTTCCTCAGCACACTATCCACAAATCTTAGGTTGGGGTGCATATATCTCTTCCGAATTGATACCCCTGATGCAGTGATCCCTCCAGTCAACTCCTTAGCAATTTCTGGGATGGTGGCTGTCAAAGGGGGACCCAAGCCACACTCAAGGGTGTACTTGGCAGGTATCCCAAGTATTCTAGCAATGGCTGCCTGATTGAACATCATCTCAAATTTTTCTATTAGCACCAACAATGTTGGGTTCCCATCATCCCCAGTCTTGACTCTGATATTTTGATAAAACAATTGCCTTTGTCTAAGGAAGACTAGTTGTATTGGGGGCCTCAATAGGGGCAACAATGTAGCTTTTGTGTGGTACTTGTTAAGCACTGATTTTTGCCACTTTCTACACCTTTAAACCTGACTTTTGCTAGGACTTAGAGTATTTAATATTTGTTTTTAGTATTGTTTTACAGCAAAGAGTTAATTGTGTCCTTAGTACAATTTTCAACTGAAAAGTGCCATTTAGAGGAGTTTTGGGATTAATTAATAGCTGAAAGAGAGATCTGGAAAGAGTGGGCTATGGGTTGTTGATAAGGAAGAAAATAACAACAACAAGGTGCAATGGAATGACTTAAGCTCTATAGAGGTGCCTTGAGAATCACTCTTAAATTGCTGCAAGGTACACCCTTGGGCAGCATTGTATCCAAACCGCCCAAAGAAGATATAGCATCAGCTCAAGCTAATGTAGCAGTAATATATCTTCAGCCTAAGCAATCCCAAGGTTTCAACTCTGTGCCCATTGCAACAGCAATATATTCTAGATGAATTCAAGCATTTCAAATGCAAGCTACACTAATGTGCATGCACATGAGCTACACACATCCAAAGCCCCAATTTAGCATCTTCTTAAATAGAAAGCTATGCATTTAAACCTCTTAGATTAGTGCAGAAATAGAGGGACTGCAAAGGATCACCTTGTAGCCGCAACCATTAAACCAGCAGCCCATTTTCCAATCCTGTCGAGCAGCAAACTCCCAAAACCTCATGAGCTGCAGCCATTAAACCAGTAGCTAACCCATCGAGTTCTGCTGATGGTGAACCTATCGACTACATGCATTAGCTCTCAGCACCTGTCAAGTGGATCTTCAAGGCTATAGTCATCCTATCGAGTGGATGAGATACCAAGCAAACCTGTCAAAGAGCACACTTCAGCCTACATTGCACCTATCGAAGGGTTCGTCAGCTCATCAGCCATCCTATCGAGCAGATGAAGGAGTTAAGAAAGTGTAGCCTTCAAACCTGTCGAAGTGGAGCTCCCCAGCCTTGCATCCTGTTGAACTCTTACCTATCGATTGGTTCAAGTTAAAGCAGCAGCTGCACTCCAAGCTTTGAACCTATCGAATACATGGTGAAATTACTCTTGCACAACAGCTGAAGTTCCAACCTATCGATTGGTTGCTCAGCTGCAGCCCTGCACTTATCGAACTACCCAGTTGCAACCCCACATGTCCAACCTATCGAACTCTTCAAAAGCAGCAGCTCATCTTCAACCTGTCGAAACCTACAGCTGCAGCCCCACTTTGAACCTATCGAAATGCACTTCAAAATCATCTTCAACCCCACGATCTGTAGCATTTCAAAGCTGCCATGCAGCTTATCCTATCGAAGCGCAGTAGCCCACCTTCAAACCTATCGAATACTACAGCAGCAGCAGCCTCCTAGCAAACTTGTATGCAGGCTTCAGCTGCAATCCAGCCCACAACATCCATTGAGCGCCTAAATATCTCAATCTGTTGAGATGCCCAACCTTCGACTTTCTCCAATCTGCCGATGTGCAGTCAAGATCCTATCCAACCATCGATTTCTTAGAGAGCCCCTCAAACCTGGCATCTTTGGTGCGGCTGCATACACTTATATATATATATACTCCTTGCTTGCTTCAGCTGCAAAATCAGGCCATAAAGACTTTTGACCGCTTCAATATCTCACCCTATCGAGATGCCCAACCTCCAACTTGCTTCAAATCTGTCGATGTGCATCCGAGATATTATCCAACCAGCCAATCTCTCGATCATCAAGCTCTCAAGCCTCCCTTAGAACCTCAAGACCATCAAGCTGCTCACACACTAGCCCCACATCACATGGCTGAAACTGCAGCAGACTTGAATGAAGCAATATCAGGGCATGGTGCCTTGGGCCGACTCGACTCAAGTTTCATCAATTCTAAAGAAAGAAAGCTGCCTTGATAAGGTCTGCATTGGAACAACAGGGGCAGTTGGGGTTCACTTTTGACTGAAAATATCAAGAGATGCAGCTAAATATTTTGGGGGAAGCCAAGAATAATTATTTTGTGGGCAATGACTTGAGGTGTGCAACTGGAAAAAGTAATGGACAGTAGGGGCAGCTTGGGTCCATTTTGTGGACAACAGAGTCAAGTAGCTGAGTATTTGTGGCTAAACAAGGGTAAATTGGGAACTCCAATGCACAGAAAATGCTGCACATGGGTGTGAATAAATATTTGGCGGGAATGCAACTGAAGCACAACAGAAGGGATCCATCTCTGCTCTCTGATTAGCTGAAACCAAAGACACAAGGATCAATGCATATGTATAAATAAAACTCCTTGCTGCTATTTTTCTTTTCCTTTTTCTCTTCCCCCTTTCTCTCTAATCCAACCTGTTGGATTAGACCTAGATAGCAGCTCAGATCTGGTTTGTAATTGTAATTTCGGGATGAAGAAATGAGGATCGATGCATAGACTACTGATCTGGGAACAAGTTTATTGTAAGTTGTTTTATTTGAAGCAATAAATTATTGATTTTAAAGCTTAGTTAAATCTAAAGATCTTGTGGTCCCATTAGATTCTCGATTGGATTTGTGTAGAGAAGTTTGTTAATAAGCTCACCCGCTTAACTGGTAGATCTCTTGATGACCATCTGATTTCCCTGGGTTTGACATGCCTCTGGGTGTCTGTGCCTGTGGCCTTGCATCCACAACTTCTGTAGTGATTATCTTATTCTGATCAAAGCCATCGGAATGGCCGAAATCTATTGGATGATCTGTGACCATTTAAGTGGACAGATCATAGCCATAAGATCAATCCAAACAGGGGATAGAGGAAATCTATTGGATGGTATGTGACCATTAAAGTGGACAGATCATAGCCATAAGATTGATCCAAACCACCGGTCTAGATCAGATTCTTATACCTTGCATTTAACCAAATGAAGGATGCTGTATATCCTCAGATCTTGATCTGTTTTGCAATAAGAACCAGGTCCTGGTTGCCTATTTTTCACCATTTGATCTTCATTTGTCCATCCATCTTCCTCCATCTTTTAGTTTTGTTTTATTTCAGTTTTGTAGAGTTAGATTTAGTGACACCCGAAAAGCTCTCTTTCTTATTAGAATTACTAGATCTGTAGCCAGATCTAGAGGTCCACTATACACCTTCTAGGTTTAGATCACTACTCCCTGTGGGACAAACTCTTACTTATTAAAACTTGCTACAAAGGACCCTGTATCTTGCAGGTCTAGGATATTTAAGATGTGCTGAATCCATCCTCTGTTTTACTTTATTTTTATTTTGCTCTTTTCATTACATAATAATCAACACATTGAAATCCCCCAACAAGTTTTTGGCACCGCTACCGGGGAGTTTTGATCTAGATAGTAGATCTGAGTTTTTCATTTTTGTAGATCTAATTTTTTAGTGTTTATTGCTGTTCTGTTTTAGATTTTTATATTGCATTCTAACTATTTGATTTAAGGTTTGCTATAGTTTTTGTATAGAAAACCAATTTTACTGCAGCAGAATTGCTGATTTTTTTGAATTTTTATTTTTTGCCTTCTAGATGTTTGAATAAATGTTGCTATAGCCTTTTGCATTTTTGCAGAAATGAGGCTGCAGTTTGAGTTTTTCTTTTTATCAATATACTTGAATAAGGTACTGCTGCAATTGTTGAATTTTTGCAGATCTGGAGCAGCTACCACACAAGGAGCATCTAGATTGTTGCAGGAGCAGATCTGCTTGAGTTTGCAATCCCTTCTCCTTTGCATTCATTTTCTATTTTCAAATTCTTTAAAATCAGCAATTTTACTGAGTTTTGAGTTTGTCTTTGTTTAAATTTCTGCTATTGGCAAGTTGATTTTCAGATAACAAAACTAAATACAAAAATAGAAGAAAATAAAACTACAAATTAAAATTTCATATCATTTTTCAGCAATAGTAAATAAGGGCTCTTGCTGAGCCCAGGCTGATCCAAAACAAATAAAAAAAAAATATCTTCCAGATGGGCTGTTTTTCTTTGTTTGTATCCAATTTTCCCATCTGGACCTGCTGAGATCAATTTTTTTTTTTTTTCATTTTTAGGAATCATGTAGGATAATGAGCAGTGTCTCATAGGCTGTTTTGAATATTCAATGGACCCACTGATTTTATTTTCCTTCGAGATTTCTTCATCATAAATGGGTCTCAGCTATATATGAACCTTGTTTTTAATATGTGCTCCCATGTTTCATTATTCTTTTTTATTCATACACATCATCAACAAAGGGGTCAGTCTTATGAATTTTGCTTTTCACTGTATGTTATTTCAGCTGATCATTTTTATAATCACTTAGATTCATAAGTATCTTAGGCTTTTGGGGTTTTCTTTGGGCTTAGAGGATTTATGATTTGGTATTAGGATTTTCTGTTTTAGGAATTTTAGTTTAAAATTCTATTTTTCGATTGCTGATTTTTCTTTCTTAGGTTAATGTGTCCTAGTTTTACTGATTTTCTACACTTTTATAGTTTTGTATTCAGTTTCTAACTTTGCTTTTCTATTTTTTGTCTCTGAAATTCTGTTTTTGTATCTACATTTCTGTATTTTTATAGCTTGGTATTCAGGTCCTTACTCTGTTTTTGATGTTTTTCTGTTATTAGCATTAGTTTCCTTTCATTTTCTTCACAGTTCTTTTATTTTTTTCTGTTCATACATTCAATTTTTCTAGATTTGATTTGCTGTTTTTGCTATTTTAGCAATAATTTCCTGCATTTGTATATCATTTTTTCCATTTTCCTATTCATGTATTCAGTTTTGCATTTTTATTTTCTGCTGCATAGTTTAGATTTTTCTACTCATTAGTTTTCTTTCTTCTTTTACCCTGCTGCCCCTAGTTTCTCATTGTCTAGAACATTGAGGACAATGTTCATCTTAGGTTTGGGGGTATGGCAGGTGTGCCAATGAAACGAGTTAATGCTTTGTGCAGCTATGTTGAAAAAGTTTTTGAAAATAAAGTGATTTCTCACCTGATTTTTAGAAAAAGAGGAAATTAAAAACTTTTTAAAACTGGAAGTAGTTTTAACATTTTTCATGAAGCAAATGTCAAGAATTTTCAAAAAATTAATCTTTAGTGAACCTGAAATGAGAGAAAACTGTAAAGATACACCCAAGAAAATTTGATGGAAGGCCATACCAAGTGAGATTTGGGCCTGAAAAAATTTTCTTGAAGAAGTGTCTTGGCAATTTTTTTTGCTCTAAGGACTGATGGGATCTAATTTAATCATTAGAAGTTAGGCAAATCTAAGTTGAAACAGCTTGACAACATTCATGACATTGAGGACATGAAGTGAGGCCATTCCTTGGACAGTTTGAGCCTAAAATTTTTCCACCTTTGAACTGCCATTGATACACACCATTTGAACCTTAAAAATCCCAATTTTTCTTTGATAAAAACCATAAAATTCAAACCCAAAAAAAAAAATCGTTGACCTAATACAGCCTGACCCTCACTCTAAGAATTCAGAAGGTAAAGGTGAAGAAATGGAAGAAGGTAGAGCTGGTGTGATTTTTGGTTCAAAAAGAGGGAAACTCATTTGGTGGTGGTGTGGCATTCCAGCCCATAAATAAAAAATATTAAAAAAAAAAAAAAAAAAAACAGAGTAAAAGGATGAGAAAGAGAAGTCACTTCATTTGAAAATCTTTAAGAAGATAAGAAGCTGATGAAGTTGATCACTTCAAGTCTGAAAATTCAAAAAGAAAGTTAAGAGGTGCTGAAATGAAGAAGGTTGAGTTGCAAATCACCTCCTTACCTTTACTGACTTCTCAAATTTGAATCCCTTTTACCCTTTCATTCTTTTACAAACCTCATCCCTAAGCCACATTACAACCCAATAGAAAGACCTTACTGATCTGAAATGGATTGAGCTGTCATGTGGAGATGAGGATTTGTTTGATCTATGGTAAAAGAGTTGGAAAACTTCAGAAATTAGAGCAATGCATATGCTCATGCTTGCAGTCCTATTTGAGGGCTATAACTGCTCTTGAGCTGTGTGAAATGATGCACCCTTCTACTTTTATTGTGAGTGACAGCCCCGATAAGAGTTGGGGCCTCAAATCTAATTTGTTCGGGGCATTATCAAAACAGAATTCTTAAATTAAAGATGAGCTCAGCATTAATTTTGCATGCATAATGCCTTGACATGAACTAATTGAGAATGAAGGAATTACAGCAGAATTTCAGGTTTTGAATTGGTGATTTTTCTGCTGAAAATCCTCTAGAATTGAATGAACATGGTGTGGAATTTATTTTATTTCACATAAACTCTGTTTTAGCATATTGCATGAGTATTAACTAATTTTATTGGAGAAGTTTGGGGGTACCTTCATTGAAAACCCTCAGGAGACTTCACTCCTCCACAAGGGATCACCTAGGGGTTTAAAAGGCTTGGTGCACGCGCTAAATGCACCAGTGCTCCTTATGAAAGTGGCATTATATTTCATAGGTTAGTTTTCAAAATTCACTTTGCTCGAGGACTAGCAAAGGTTAGGTTTGGGGGTGTATTAAGCACTGATTTTTGCCACTTTCTACACCTTTAAACCTGACTTTTGCTAGGACTTAGAGTATTTAAGATTTGTTTTCAGTATTGTTTCACGACAAGGAGTTAATTGTGTCCTTACTACAGTTTTCAGCTGAAAAGTGCCATTTAGAGGAGTTTTGGGATTAATTAATAGCTGAAAGAGAGATCTAGAAAGAGTGGGTTATGGCTTGTTCATAAGGAAGAAAATAGCAGCAACAAGGTGAAATGGAATGGCTTCAGCTCTATAGAGGTTCCTTGAGAATCATTCTCAAATTGCTGCAAGGTACACCCTTGAGCAGCATTGTATCGAAACAGCCCAAAGAAGATACAGCATTAGCTCAAGCTAATGTAGCAGTAATATATCTTCAGCCTAAGGAATCCCAAGGTTTCAACTCTGTGCCCATTGCAGCAACAATATATTCTAGATGAATTCAAGCATTTCAGATGCAAGCTACACTCATGTGCATGCACATGAGCTGCACACATCCAAAGCCCCAATTCAGCATCTTCTTAAAGAGAAAGCTGCGCATTTAAACCTCTCAGATTAGTGCTGAAACAGAGGGACTGCAAAGGATCACCTTGTAGCCGCAACCATTAAACCAACAACCCATTTTCCAATCCGATCGAGCAGCAAACTCCCAAAACCTCACGAGCTACAACCATTAAACCAGCAGCTAGCCCATCGAGTTCTGCTGATGGTGAACCTATCGACTACATGCATTAGCTCTCAGCACCTGTCAAGTGAATCTTCAAGGCTGCAGTCATCCTATCGATTGGATGAGCTACCAAGCAAACGTGTCGAAGAGCACACTTTAGCCTACATTGCACCTATCGAAGGGTTCGTCGGCTCATCAGCCATCCTATCGAGCAGATGAAGGAGTTAAGAAAGTGCAGCCTTCAATCCTGTCGAACTCTTACTTATCGATTGGTTCAAGTTAAAGCAGCAGCTGCACTCCAAGCTTTGAACCTATCGAATACATGGTGAAATTACTCTTGCACAACAGCTAAAGTTCCAACTTATCGATTGGTTGCTCAGCTGCAGCCCTGGACTTATCGAACTACCCAGCTGCAACCCCACATGTCCAACCTATTGAACTCTTCAAAAGCAGCAGCTCATCTTCAACCTGTCGAAACCTATAGCTGCAGCCCCACTTTGAACCTATCGAAATGCACTTCAAACTCATCTTCAACCCCACGATTTGCAGCATTTCGAAGCTGTCATGCAGCTTATCCTATCGAAGCGCTTTAGCCCACCTTCAAACCTATCGAATACTACAGCAGCAGCAGCATCAGCATCCTAGCAAACTTGTATGCAGGCTTCAGCTGCAATCCAGCCCACAACACCCGTTGACCACCTAAATATCTCAATTCGTTGAGATGCCCTACCTCCAGCTTTCTCCAATCTGTCGATGCGCAATCAAGATCCTATCCAACCACCAATTTCTCAGAGAGCCCCTCAAACCTGGCATCTTTGGTGCAGCTGCATAAACGTTTATATATATATACTCCTTGCTTGCTTCAGCTGCAAAATCAGGCCATAAAGCCTTTTGACCACTTCAATATCTCACCCTATCGAGTGCCCAACCTCCAACTTGCTTCAAATCTGTCGATGTGCATCCGAGATATGATCCAATCGGCCAATATCTCGAACAGCAAGCTCTCAAGCCTCCCTTTGAACCTCACGAACTTCTAGCTGCTCACACACTAGCCCCACATCACATGGCTGAAACTGCAGCTGACTTGAATGGAGCTATATCAGGGCATGGTGCCTCGGGCCAACTCGACTCAAGTTCCATCAAATCTAAAGAAAGAAAGTTGTCTTGATAAGGTCTGCATTGGAACAACAGGGGTAGTTGGGGTTCACTTTTGACTGAAAATATCAAGAGATTCAACTGAATATTTTGGGGGCAGCCAAGAATAATTATTTTGTGGGCAATCACTTGAGGTATGCTACTGGAAAAAGTAATGGGCAGCAGGGGCAGCTTGGGTCCATTTTGCGGACAACAGAGGTGAGTAGCTGAGTATTTGTGGGTAAACAAGGGCAAATTGGGAACTCTAATGCACATAAAATGCTGCACATGGGTGTGAATGAATATTTGGCAGGAATGCAACTGAAGCACAACAGAAGGGATACATCTCTGCTCTCTGATTGGCAGAAACCCAAGGCATAAGGATCAATGCATATGTATAAATAAAACTCCTTTCTACTATTTTTCTTCAGCTAGGAAACTAGGAAGAAAGGAATAGCCTGAGTTCTCCTTGGCTCATTTAGGTTTAGTTTAGGTTTTTATTTTCCTTTTTCTCTTCCCCCTTCTCTCTCTAATCTAGCCTGTTAGATAAGATCTAGATAGCAGCTCATATCTGGTTTGTAATTGTAATTTCAGCATGAAGAAATGAAGATCGATGCACAGACTACAGATCTAGGAACAAGTTTATTATAATATGTTTTGTTTGAAACAATAAATTGTTGATTTTAAAGCTTAGTTAAATATGAAGATCTTGTGGTCCCATTAGATTCTCGATCGGATTTGTGTAGAGGAGTTTGTTAATCAGCTCACCCGCTTAACTGGTAGATCTCTTGATGACCATCTGATTTCCCTGGGTTTGACATGCTTGTGGGTGTCTGTGCCTATGGCTTTGCATCCACAACTTCTGTAGTGATTATCTTGTTCTGATCGAAGCCATCGAAATGGAGGAAATCTATTGGATGATCTATGACCATTTTAGTGGACAGATCATAGTCATAAGATCAATCCAAATCGGGGATGGAGGAAATCTATTGGGTGGTCTGTGACCATTAAAGTGGACAGATCATAGCCATAAGATCAATCCAAACCACCGGTCTAGATCGGATTCTTATACCTTACATTTAGCCAAATGAAGGATAGCTGCATATCCTCAGATCTTAATCTCTTTTGCAATAAGAACCAGGTCCTGACTGCCTATTTCTTACTATTTGATCTTTATTTGTCCATCCATCTTCCTCCGTTTTGAAGAGTTAGATCTAGTGACACCCGAAAAGTTCTCTTTCTTCTTAGAATTATCAGATCTGTAGCCAGATCTGGAGGTCTACTATACACCTAGGTTTAGATCACTACTCCATGTGGGACAAACTCTTATTAAAACTTGCTACAAAGGACCCTGTATCTTACAGGTCTAGGATATTTTAGATGTGCTGAATCCATCCTCTGTTTTACTTTATTTTTATTTTTCTCTTATCATTACACAATAATCAGCACATTGAAATCCCCCAACAGTACTCCATGGAGGCAGTTGCCTCAGGTAGCTCATCAAAGAAAGCTTTATAAAAAATTGTCTCTGCCTCCAGCTTAATTACTGTAACAAATTCAGAGGGGACCCTAAGGTATTCATTATCTTCTTCCTCTTCATCCTCAAGGACCTCAGGGGCCACTTCCTTGCTTTTTTTCTGTTTCTTCAGAGATTTTTCAGGACTTTTGGCAGGTGAGTGCTCTCTGGCCCTCTTCTTAGGAGCAAATTTCTTTTTAGTACCTTAGGCATCAGAGGTCACACCCTTTCCCTTCTTTACAGATAGCTCAATTTAGGGCTCCTCAGTGGGTGCAGTTACCACAGGGGTCTCCACATTGGAGATCTCTACAATCCTTGTAGATTTTCGAGTGGCCACAAGCTTGACAGGTGGTGGGGTTACCAAATAGACAAGGTGTCTGTGAATTTTGAACCCGTGGCCATAGCTATTCAACTGCATCAAATTAGGTTTTCAAACTCCCAGCAAGTGTAATGCACTCTTCAGAATAAAAATAGAACCCAAATTGCTCTCTACTTACACTAAATTAATGTCCAATTAAATCAACCGAAAGAGAGTGAGAAATCTTACCAAATGACAGCTAGGGTTTCACTTTAAATGTTGCACATATGTTAATATCCCCCCAAACCTAGCTCAAAGTTACTAGGAGGTGATGGGGAGCTCGAAAATGTGCAGTGAAAGCTAGGGCAAAGAGATAGAATGAAGAAAATGGAGAAAATCATATGGTTTATAGGGCTGAACCCGTGCTTCACGCAGCTGTCGCCAGGTTCTCGCGAAGTACAATTCTCGCGTAGTACACTACTAACCTCGCGAGAAGTTCTATCATGGATAAGAACAGAGCCTTGCGAGAACAAATTTAGAAGATTTATGAGCCTCGCGAGGTACTTCGTAGAGTTAAATTTGGGCCTAAGTGCACGAAGCAGTTTCTCATCTCTCGCGTCGCTAGAGTGGCGAAGCCTCACGAGGCTTAAAATGTAAGTCTCTGGCACCTTACGAGGCTCACTATCAGGCTTCAGTTGACGTCCTTTTGCTCGCGAAGCTATCGCGCAGTATAAAATCTTCATCAGAACCTCGTGAGAAAACTTATAAGTGGCTCACAAGCTTGAAATTTAGGCCATTTAGCCTCGTGAGAAAGCAACACTTAATCTTTTCTTTCAGCCCGTGCCCTGGCCTATGCATGTACAATGTCATGCACCAATTTAGTGTGCATCAGCACTAACTCCTTGACATGTACTCCATTTCATCATGGCAATTTAGTTACCCTTTATCAACATTGAAATATCATAAATTAAGAATTCCATAGATAATCTTTCAGATCAAATTCATGATATATATAATGAAAACATCTCTACCATCAGCAACAGACATGAACATCAAATTCAGATGACAGATATGCACATGTACTCAAAAGAAAACAAAATCAAACACACAAGCAAATCATAATCCTAAAAGCATTAATCAAAAAATTTAGAAGCAACACAAAACAAAGACAAAGCATTCAACTCATATGGTACATACGTCACAAAGCTGTGGATCACTAAGCAGTGGGAGGTTCATGTAGGTGAATGGTCAGAGGAGTCTCCACTGAATTTTCTACACAAATTTTTAGCCTTTGCCCATTCACATTCATGACCTTCCCAGACATAAGATCCAAGATCTCTACAACACCAGATGGGGAGGCATGAATGACAGTGTAAGGTCCATCCCATCTAGATTTTAACTTCCATGGAAAAAATCTTTGTTTAGAGTTGAAAAGCCAAACCTTAGTGCCAGCATTGAAGTCCCTTCTCATTAGCTTCTTGTTAAAGAATGTCTTTGATTTCTCCTTGTATATTCTGGCATTTGAATAGGCTTCCAGCCTCAGCTCATCAAGCTTTACCAGCTACAATTTCCTATGAGAACCAGTAGTAGTTAGATCAAAATTCAATGATTTGGTAGCCCAATAGGCTTTGTGCTCTAACTCCACTGGTAGGTGGCAGGCCTTGCTATAAACCAGCCAAAATGGGGACATGCTAATAGGGGTCTTATAGGCTATCCTATAAGCCCACAAAGCATCATTCAACTTTTGTGCCCAATTCTTTCTTTCAGTCCTCACAGTCTTCTCCAAGATATGTTTGATCTCCCTATTAGAAATTTCAACTTGCCCACTGGTTTGTGGATGGTAGGGAGTTGTAATTATGTGTGTAACAAAATACTTTTTGAGGAGATTCTCAAATGGCCTGTTATAGAAATGACTCCCCCCATCATTAATGATAGCTCAGGGGGTGCCAAATCTGGAGAAAATATTGTCCTTCAGAAATTTAAAGACAACTGTGTGGTCATTGGTCCTTGTGGCAATGGCTTCCACCCATTTGGACACATAATCCACTGCCACAAGTATGAAGTTAAAACACATAGATGGAGGAAAGAGACCTATAAAATCAATGCCTCAGATGTCAAAAAGTTCTACCAAAAGGATGGGCTGCAATGGCATAGAATCTTTCTTGGAAATGCCCCCCAACCTTTAATATCTCTCACAGGCTTTGTAATGTATAAATGCATCTCTGAACAAAGAAGGCCAATAAAAACTACATTGTTGCACTTTTACTGCAGTCTTTTTGCCACTGAAGTGACCTCCACAGGCTTGCTCATGGCACATAGAAAGAATATTATGGAACTCACTTTCAGGTACACATCTCTTCACCACCAAGTCTGCACAGTGCTTGTAAAGGTATGGATCCTCCCATAAAAAATGTTTGACCTAAGAGAAAAATGGGTCTTTGTTCATCTTGGATCAGTGAGGGGGAATCCTACCAACAACAAGAAAATTAATAATGAGTGAAAACCAGGGTACACTAGACTACAAGGCAAATAACTGCTCATCAAGGAACAACTTATTAGCAGGTGATGCTGTACATTCTTCCAAAATAATCCTATAGAGGTAGTCAGTGACCACATTCTCAACTCCCTTCTTATCCTTGATCTCAAGATCAAACTCCTATAATTGGAGGATCCATCTGATCAACCTTGGCTTGGCATCCTTCTTAACCAATAGGTATTTCAGGGCTAAGTGATCAGCAAAAATAATAATTTTATACCCAAGCAAGTAGGGACTAAACGTGTCCACAACAAATACAACAGCTAGTAGCTCCTTCTCAGTAGTGGTGTAGTTGAGCTGAGCTTCAGCTAGTGATTTGCTGGCATAATAGAACACTGCAGGCAACTTATCTTTCCTCTGTCCTAAGACAGCACCTATGGCCAAGTCTGATGCATCACACATTAGCTCAAAGGGTAGTGAGTAATCAGGGGCCTGGATTACAGGAGCAGTGGTGAGGCACTTTTTAAAGACCTCAAAGGCCTCAAGGCACTCAGCAGAGAAGTCAAATGGCACATCTTGACAAAGCAAGTGGCACAATGGCTTTGAAATTTTGCTGAAGTCATTAATGAACCTCTTGTAAAATCCAACATGTCTTAAAAATGATCTAATTTATTTAACAGTCCTGGGTGGGGCAGGTGTGAAATCAAGTCCACTTTAGCCTTGTCAACCTCTATTCCGTTGTGAGAGACCACATGGCCTGATACAATTCATTGTGTCACCATAAAGTGACTCTTTTCTCAGCTTAAGACCAAATTGGTCTCCTTACATCTTTGTAAAACCAGGTCAAGGTGACTTAAGCACTGGCTAAAGCTGTCCCCATAAATTGAGAAATCATCCATGAAGATCTCCAGGAACTTGTCAATCATATTAAAAAAGATGGCATATATGCACCTCTGAAATGTGGCTGGGACATTGCATAGTCCAAAAGGTATTCTTCTGTAGGCAAAGGTGCGAAAGGGGCATGTGAAAGTAGTTTTCTCTTGATCTTGAAGATAAAAAGAGATTTGGTTATACCCTAAGTATCCATCAAGAAAGCAATAAAATATCTTCCCAACCAACTTATCTAGAATTTGGTCAATGAAAGGGAGAGGGAAGTGGTCATTTCTGGTCTTAGAGTTGAGTTTTCTATAATCAATGCAAACTCTCTAGCCTGTGGTCTCCCTGGTTGGCATGAACTACCTAGAATCAGTAGTTATAATTGTTATGCCTGACTTTTTAGGTACCACCTGGATAGGTGACACCAATTCTGAATCTGAAATGGGGTAAATTACCCCTGCATCCAATAGTTTCACTATCTCCTTGAGGACCACCTCCTGCATGTGAGGATTAAGCTTCCTATGAATCTCCCTTGAGGGTTTTTCACCCTCATCCTGGTGAATTCTGTGCATGCAAATTGAGGCATCAATGCATCCAAGATCATCTATTGTCCACCCTATTGCTTTCTTGTGCTTCTTGAGAACACTCAATAATCAATAATTCATCCTTCTGCTCACTAGTGAGAGAGGAGATAATCACTAAAAGTTTGTTGTTCTGCCCCAAGAAGGCATATTTTAATGTGGCTGGGAGCTGTTTCAGCTCCAGCTCAGGGGGACTTTCAATTGAAGGCAACAAAGGTTCCTTAGTGGTTTGAGGAAGGGGTAGCAATGTAGGTTTCCAGCTGGAATGCTGCACTAGGCCCACAGAAGACTCTATTTTTGTGTTGTCTTCTGTCATGAAAACTTGGGCCTCCTCCTCAACCATACTCTAAATATTTTCCAGGTCATCAGCAACATTATCCCAATCCAGTAGATTCGATAATTCCTCTTCCACTAGGCCATCTAGTACATCTAGTGCACAGTAATCCTCAATATCCATCGAAGGATGCCTAGTAGCATGATACACATTTAATTAGGCCTTCATGTTCCCAAAGGTCACCTCCATCATCCCTGACCTACATTGTATACAAGCATTTGCAGTGGCCAAGAATGGCCTTCCAAGGATGACAGGAATTGAGGCTTTACTTTTGCAAGGGTCTATGTCCAAAATAAGGAAATTAGCAGGATAGTAGAACTTGTCCACCCCCATCAAAATATCCTCCACCACACCCACAGGTCCCCCAACTGTATAGATGCCATCATTTGCTCTTCAAAGGAAGAGGATCTGGGCTATTGTGGGGGCAAGGCCAACTGATTAGGTTGTGGGGCAAGCAACTGAAAATTCTGTCTGGGTGGGTATCCTTGGTTAAAATGGTGCTGAGGTCTGTATGGAGCTGCCAACTGCTGCTCCTGCGGTTGAGGGTATGTATCTTGTCTCCACCTCAAATTTGGGTGATTTCTTCATGATTACCCAGCAGGTTGCTGCCCATATGTTTGGGCAGCATTGGCATGCTTCATAACTAAATCAGAGAATTGGTTGGTTGATGAACAATATTGGAGTAGATGTGTGGGAGATTGGGATATCAGACATGCCTCCTCCACTTGTGCAACCATCCTCAGCTGCATCACATTCATCAATTTATCAAACTTTAAACTCAGGTTGGCCACCTTCCTCTCCAACTCACTTTACACCTTAACTTCATACATTCCACCTCTAGGGGTGGACTCTTTCACCAACTTAGCAGGGATCTGGCTGTCATTGCGAAACAGTGACTCCTGGTGCATGAAAGTTTTCCCTATGATGTCAAACAGCTCCCAAGCCTCATCAACTATCTTGTAGAGGTAACTACCACCACCTGAGGCATCCACCATATCCCTACTCTTGGGATTAATTCCTTGGTAGAATACTTATTTTACATCTCCTAAAATCTCTCTCATGCTTCATAAAAATCTCCAGTTGTGGATTGAGCAAATGACAAAACGCTTGTCCTCATCTGGATGGTTTTGTTCATGGGAAAGAATTTAGCCAAAAATTGGCTTTGAAGGTCACTCCATGTTTGAATGCTATTGGCTGGGAGCTTAGAGAGCCAGGTGCTAGCTTTGTCCTATAGGGAAAAAGGAAAAAGCCTCATTTTGGTTGCTTCAGGTCGCAAGCCAGCAATATTGAAAGTGGTGCAAAGTGCCAAAAATTGGTCAATGTGCTTGTTAGGATCTTCCTTACTGAGCCCATGGAAGGATGGCAGCATGTTAATGGTGGAGAACTTAATTTCATAATTTCATTCCACTAAAGGGAATTGTATGTAAAAGGGAGATGTGTAATTCCCAGGTGCATTGTATTCCTTCAGGGTTCTTTGCCTCTCAGCCATGACAGCTGGCTCAGTTTCAGCAGGAGGACCTTGTGTGGTGTTTCTTGGTTTAAGGACCCTTTTAACCTCAGGATTTGGAGGTTCCAACACATGGTTAAGGGACCTTCTTCCAAGCATACACACACAAATTAGCAAGTAAGGAAAATGCTCATAGCACACAAGGAATTTTCAAACTAAAATAATAACTAAAAAAATTTACACTAATCTAATGACGGGGAATTCAACATTAAAAGACTAAGTTTTAGGGTAAAAGAAATGCAAAAATAGCTAGCTAAACTCCAGTTGCAACTCTAGCTTTTCCCTTCTGCTATTGTCCAATTCTGTAAAATTCTATAAAAATTAATAGCACTTTTTACTCTATTTATGGCACAACTGTAAAGAATTTTCTAAAATAAAATATAATACAACTCAAGTCTACTAAAAAGATCAATATCCCCAACAGTGGCACTATAAACTGGTTGGAGTTTCCTCAAGGTGTCTAAATGCTAATTTTTTTTAAGTGATAAGATGGTAAAATCAGAATACAAAGGTGGAGTAAAATTGCTATGAAATTAGCAACCTAAAAGTGCACACAGCCTGCAAGATACAGGGCTATTGTAACAAGTTTTTATAAGTGAGAGTTTGTCCCAAAGAGAAATTGATCTAGAATCCAAAATGGTCTATAATAGTAGGCCTCTAGACCTGGCTACAAATCTGGCAATCCTAAAGAAAGGGAGTTGGGTGTCACAACTACACTAAATTACCTACTTAAAAAAGAAAAGAAATAAAGTGCAGCACTATCCTAAGAAAGGGTTATGAAGAAGGTGGTGATGGTGTGTTAAAATAAAGATAAAAGGATGGGAAATAACAAGTTTAGGTTAAAGTTCATTCAGTTCTGTAACACAGATTTAGGGCTGTCTCTGCAGCAAATCCTTACTGAAGTGCTATAAAAAACCTCAACAAGGAAGAAGAATCCAATTTAACCCATGCCATTTAGACTGCTCTTAAGGCTATAATCTGTCCACTTAAATAGTCACAGACTATCCAATAGAGTTTGTCAAATCCCATTGATTGAATAAAAAAAGCTAACCTAATCCAAAGGAGTGTACTGATCTTAAGGTTATAATCTGTCCACTTATATGGTCACAGACTATCCAATAGATTTCCTCCAAACAATGAACTAAATCAGACCATGAATACCATTGTAGACACTATGTTTTCCAGGCTACAAGCACCCCAGATCTGCTATAGATTTGGCAAACATTCATAGGAGTTCCACCCATAAATTCCTATGTGTGGGGTAAAGGCCATCAGCACAATGCTTGGACACATAGGAAAAGCAATAGGTTGAATAGGGACTTAAATATAACTAATCATTACTACAAAAGGCCTCTAATGACTCAGATCACAAGTCTGTAATCACTACAGAGAAGTCAGATCTAACATCTGATAGTGGTCAAGTAAGATAGAGGGGAGCCTGTTCCTGCACAACCTCTCACTAGGGTACAAGCTCAAGTATAGAGGAGAAGAATCATTCTCATATATGTTACGAAGACCTGCCCTAGGGCTATAGTTTGTCCACTCAAATGGTCATAGGCTATCCACAAAGGCTACCTTACCCACAGATGATGAGATGGAACATGTAAACTACTGCTGCCACCATGGTCCCAGGGCTACAAGCTCAAGCTTCCATGGGCCTTTTAATAGGCTCAAATCCTAAATGCATGCTATAGCCTGAATAAAACTATGGGCAAATAGGAAAATAATAGATTAAATGAGCATTAAAAGCACAAATTGATCTAAGTTACCAGTAATGAAATTTCTCATGGTAGCAGCCTTGAGCACAACAACTCTTCAAAATATTCTAATGTTTAAATGACCTATTTCAAAACTAATTGAAACTACACTAAATTGCTCACCAAAGATTTAGCCAGCAAGTGCTGGGCTAAGGGAGAAGAAAAAATGAAAATAAAAGTTATGAAACCCTAACCCTAACCCTAATCTGCTTGAGCTCTCAGCCGACAGAGGTTGAAGGAAAGAGTGATTGATAAATTCTAAGTTACAAGCACAACTTATATACTCAGTCCTACTGCGTTAGCTCAGAGAAGAGTAAACCATAATTTTTCTAGCAGATGTGGCACTATTACAACCCTTGGATTTCTTAGGATGTGTGCCTCGAGATCGGTGCCTTAGGATAAGTGCCCTACACCTGGGGAAATCCCCAAAAGGTCGTTGAATTGAGATTGAGAAATGGAGAGCTCGAGCTTTGCGAGGCTGCTTTCTACATATCACTTCTGTCGCCCAGATGATTTGTGCTCTTTCGTTACTTCGTGCAGTTTGCAGAGTCCTCGCAGGATAGGAATTAGCTTAGAAGGTTTGTTCACTCGCGCAGGTTGACTTTGGATGATCGCGCAGCTGGTCTGGATTTCAATGCACTCACGCAGAAGGACTTGCAATGCTTAGCTTGCTCGTGAAGTGGAGCTTCAGAATCTCCTATCGCGAGGTGCTCGCATAGTTGGACTTTACATCTCACTTGGTACAGGGTTAAACTTTTAGGTGCACAAGAGAACTTCTGGGCGTCTCTCTCCTCCAGAGCCACGCGAGAACTTCGTGAGGTTGTGGTTACTATTCGTGCAAATTAGACTCGTGAGGTAGTGCTCGCGACAACTTTAAGGCTTGATCTTTGTGAGAACTTTGCGGGCGGTATTTCTAAAGTTTTAGTGGCACGACTCCTTCGCGAGTTCCTTTACATGTTGATTGCAGCTGAAGTGCACGACTACTGTGCGAGAGGCTTCTTTATAATAATCCCTTCATTGAGCTGCGCGACTTATTTTTAAGCTCTATTATGCTACATGTCTTAGTTGTGCGAGGGGGCTTTGCTACTAAATTGAATAGCGTGAGGTAGTACTTCAACTGTGCGAGATAAGTCTTTTGTTCCTCTGTTGCTATGCACATGATTTTGTTACATCTTCCTCCACTCTCATCTATACTTGGTTTATCTGCTGGAGTTTTGTGGTCCATTATGACATGCAAAATAGTCACTATGGTGTGTACCACTATTAGGCAGTGAAAAATACCATTTTTCACCTTCTAACCTGACCTTTTGTGGACCCTTGAGCTGACTAATAAGGTGTTTTAAGTGTGTTTTATAGATAAGTAATAAATTATAGCTTAGTGCAGATATTCAATTAAAAGAGCCCAAGAACCATTGTGTTACCCAATTGGAAAGGTCTGAGACCATGTCCAGCTACAAGGAATAAAGATTGAACCTACTAAGGGCTTGCTGAATGTTTAACAAAAGAAGAACAACACACCCAAGATTTGTGCCAGCTGTGAAAGCACTGTAAATAAGCAGTCGCAAGGTTCCATGAAGTAATCGAGAGCTACCCAGCACCTATCGAGAATTTTTGAGAGCAAGGAATGAAGCTATCAAGAGGTACTGAGGGAGCAGATGAAGATCTCGAGAGGTTCCAACATCCACAGAGAGGTTGGAGATGCAACTACTGATCCTGTTGAGAGGATACTTCAAGGAACAGAAGATGTCGAGAGGTTTCAGATACTTATCGCGAGGTTCAACTAAACCTGTCGAGCAGTGCAAGATAACCTATCAACAACTTACCTAAAGCCTTCACTGGAGAATGTATAACAAGTCTACAGGATTGTCTATAACCTGCCGAGAGGATGAGTGAGGAACTGGACAGAATGAAGAAATAAGCCTTCAATCCTATCGACAAGTTAATATCAACCTCTCGAGATATTCTCCCAAGCTATCAATAGGATCTTCATCAACCTATCGAGGAATCTTCAATCCTATCGAGAGCTACTCCAGTCTTGTCGACTAGCTACTTCAATCTTGTTGAGAAGTCTGCGAAGCTGTCGAAAGCCAATGCAACCTGTCGGTGTGAACCTAAAGCAGACCCAAAACTTGTCGAGAGGTTCCCTGAACCTCTCGACACTCATTTTGGCAACTTCTTAGCGTGCCTCTGCAGCAACTGCCACTTCAAAAATTATGTGCTTGAATTCCAAAGCCCTTCAGCGACCGCCTGGGAGTATTTTTGGCACATAGTTCGGCACGCATGGAAACCCTAACTACTTCACGTGTATTTTCCCGTTAAGAGCTAATGAGAGAAGAGATTCTTTAGAAGAGAAATCGGCCACATCAGCAGCCCATAATAACCAAATTATTCTCTTGAGCTCTAATTGGCTAAAACCGATCTGAGGACAGAGGAGGAGAGTATAAAAGCTTGAAGAAAATACATAACAAACATCCATAATTTGAGAGAAATAGAGCCTAGTGCGAGATACATTTTTTTCTCCAAATTCTCCTTCCTTCTTCCTCCTTCTCCCATTCTCTCTTTAGCTAATCATGAGTGGCTAAACTCTTCTCAATTGTTAGGGTGAGGTCTAGAGCTGTAAATTGAGAGTTTTAAAGGCTTGTAAAGGATTGTATATTGTACAGATTACAGATCTGAGCATAATAGGACTGTAAGTTTTATGATTGCAATGTAATTATAGATTTTAAAGGTGATTCAAATCTACATTTCACTTTTTTGTATTTGATTTCCCTGGGTCAGATACTCCTGGGGATGCCAACCAGAAATGGGGAGCTGGTAGCCTGGCATTCGCAGCATCTGCAATAGCTTTCATGTTATAATCAAAATTCTTGGAGTGGAATAATCTCTGAGATGGTCTATGACCATTAAAGTGGACAGACCATAGCCTTAGGATTACTTCAGTTCTCAGGTCAAGATTGGATTCTTATACCTTGCATTTGCCAAAAATAGGGAGCTTGTAGCCCGATGGAGGATTGTAGCAAATCTATCCTATGCACTGCCGTTGATTCCTTTAATTTGTAGTAAAAGACCAAGACCCCTAGCTGTTGTTCTCACCATTTTGATTTTTCATCTCTTCTATATTTCCCCTTATTTTTGTGTTTGATTAGATCTAGATCAATAGCATTCATCTTTTGTAGGTTGTAGTTAAAGTGACAAAATCATAAAACCTCTCCTCTTTCTTGCTTTAGTTTAGTTTAAATTAGGATAGAGTGCCAGATCTACCATAGATCTGGAGATTTACCATCCTTTAGAACACATTTCCCTGTGGACATACCCTTACTTACCTTTTAAAACTTGCTATAACTGCTCTGATTCTTGCAGGACTAGCTGCTTGCCTTGATTTAACATTGCTGTAATTTGTGCTTGTTAATCTACTATTTTAATCATATAATAATTGCAAGGTGGGCAGTACAACAACCACCATGGTGCTTCAACACTCTCTGGCTCTACTGTCATCTTTTGCTTGAATTCTCTCTTTTTGGCACCAAAGACATGGACTTTGTGTTAAGCTGCATAATTTATTACTAACTATAAAACAATCTAAATAAGAGTTATTAGTTAGCTTCAAGGTCCAGCAAAGGCTAGATTAAGAGGTGAAAAGTGGTACTTTTTAGTGAATAACACAACCCTGCCACACCCCCAAACCTATGAGGAGCAGTGTCCTCACTGCTTCAAAGATAAAGGGTAAGGGCAGTAAAAACAAACAAGCTGACACCAACAAACAGGGTAATTTGGCAAAGATAAGATACACAATAAAGCTAGTAAAAGGAACAAACAAACTTACACAAACAAGAAAATCAAACAAACCAAAAACAGAAGAGAAACAAATTAATCTAAACTGAATGAGACACAAGCTTTAAACAAAACTATCCATTTATAAATAGTAATATGTACAATGCAAGGGTAAAGAATTAAAAAAAGAATATACACAAACATCCTAACTAATGGCATGTACAAGTATAATCAGCTCAATTGATTGCGGGCTCATCCTTGAAGTGAACTCCTTTTGCTCTCTCATCCTTATTAGCAGCAGTAGTTGAACTGGCTGGAGGGGCAGTGGCTTGTGCAGGTTCTATGCCAGTCAGTTCAGCAACTCTCCTTTCAAGGATTTCTACCTTTTTTTTAGTAAATAGAACTCTATTTTCATAGAGTTTCCTTGTGGCCTTTATGACCTCTTTGGAGGTAGCTAGCCTCTTCTCGAGTCCATCTACCCTCATTTTCTCAGTTGCTGTATTTTACTTCTTAGCTTCAAATTGAATCAAAATTTGTTGCCTGCCCTTTGATATATTCACCATCTCGAAGTTGTAATCCACTATCATTTGATTTATCTTTGCTTCATAGGGCATCTCAATTGAATTGCGTAGGGCGGCCATTCCTTGAACAACATCCCTTTTAAGGTATGGGTTCTGTTGCATGACATGGAGGAAGGTAGAGTATGGAGGAGGTATGGAAAAGGAAGAGATAGGGAGTATGGGCTGGTTAGCAATTGAAGAAGGGCCAGCCAGGAACAGATAGGGGATGGATGATTGCATAGGTGGGGTGGAGATTAAGGGTAAAGGGTGAGGGATTGCAAGGTCGGGCTTAGATAGGGGTGTTGCTTCAGGTTCAGGGTCTGTTTCGGGGACTGAGGAGGTGGGAATTAAGTCATTCACATATGTGGCAGCATTGGTAAAGGTAGGAGGAGGGATATCTAGGATAGGTACAATGGGTGAAGTAACATGGGAGGGTACAGCTAAGGGGATGGGTTATGGAGAAGGGGGTGGAGTAGGTAAATGGGTGGGTGTAGGGATAGCTGGCTAGTGTGATGGTTGGGTTAAAAAGGACAAGGTGGATTGGATGGCTTGGAGGCTAGTTTGCATGGAGGCCTTATTTTGGAAGGTGAAGTTCATGGATAGGAAGATGGCCTCAATGGATGATTGGGTATGGGTATTGGCCATTACATGAGATTGAAGGGAGAGAAGAAGGTTGAGTATTTGGGGGTAGGGGGTCAGGTATGATAGGGGTTGTGGGTTGGATGGGTGGGATAGGTTGAAATGGGGAAGTGTGGGCATGGTGAATAGGTAGGGTGGGTGTGGTCTGTAAATGGGTAGGCTGTGGAGAGTCAGGTAAGGGGGTATATTCATAACCAATGTCCTCCACAATGGAGTCAATTAGGGATGAATATCCCTCAGTGGTTATTAGGTCTTAGGTGTGGGCAAGTGATAAGGTGAAGGTGAGGTTAGTGTCAAAAGGTATGGATGGAGGGGAGCAAGTGGCTAGGTCAGCTGATGAAGATGGTGTAGGGCTCAAGTGTTCAATAGCTGGGATGGATGGGCTGGGTGATGAAGATGAGATAAGGATGGGGTCTGTGATAAGAGGAACTGACAGAGGTGTGGAGGTGGGGATGGTGGAATGGGTGGCTGAGGTGCTGGGAGGTATGGAGACTACAATGGAGGGCAAGGGAAATGAGATGGATGGTAGAGAGGCTGATGGGATGGAAAAGCTGGTCATATCAGGGCTGACTCGGGCAAGGGCACAGAAGTGGAAGGGATGAGTGGGGGTGTAGAAGGTACAAATGGAAGCTATGAGCTAGGACCAACATATGGAGAGGTCTCAGCTGTAGCTGTTGAGCTAGAAGAAGGGGTTGGATCAACAGATATGGCAGGTGCAAATAATGATGTGGCTGCCTGAGGGGTCTCTCTTTCAAGACTATATACAAATTTGTTCTTGCTCTTCCCAATTAAAGTCCTACTGGTAGACCAAGCCCTTTTTCCAAACACTTTTGGCTTCACTATCTCTACTTCTTCATCCTCCTTGAAAGAAAAATTTCCTCTCTTAAGCAAGGCAGTGATGAGCCTGCTGTAAGGTAGCCCTAGCAATGCCTGTGCCTTTCTAATTTTTTCATTCACCTCCACCATTGCTTCCGACACCAATTAAACAGCATTCATAAACTGGCCCTTAGAGAAAAAGTATAGGGCATCCACTATGGGGGTTCTCCTTTCTTGCTGATGTCCACTGACATATATATTCTTCCTCAAAATTGAATCAATGAAGAGCATGCTGGAGTGCAAATTTCTTCTCATTAAGGACTCCCCTGACCCCACAATGCCCTGAGTCAGCTGCCTGGACATTGCTCTAAAAGACACACTCTTAGGTTCTGCTAGGCCATAGGTTATATCAAAATAAAGCCAACCCTATATCACTGTAATTCACAATAATCTCTTGGTTATCAATTAAAATCTACAGACAAGGATCAATTGACCCATGCTTGGTTTTCTTCCTGATGTTCTGCTACCACAATTTGACCAGCTTAGGGTAGGATTTTTCTTACAAAGGGGTAACAATGGTGTCAGGCATGCCTTTACCATGTAATCGAAGGTATTATTGCACTCCTCTTCTTTAGAAAAATACGGGAGGTCCAAAATTGTCTTTGGGATTAGGCCTAGGGCATCCACAAATTCATTGGGGGAGGGAAAGTGCACAAGGATTTCAGATTCCTCCTCAACGTTAGGCTCAGGCACAATGTTAGGCTCAGGCATGGGGTCTATCTCAGGGGCCTCCTCAAAAATTTCTTCACTAATTTGGGCCATCATGGATTTCTTAGCTTTCTTGGGATTGACAGATTTCTCAGCTTGATCCGTAGCCAGCTTTCTTTTTATAGGTGGGGTTTTTGTGGGCTGTGTGGTCAGCCTACAGGATTCCTAGTGGCTTTTGGGGTGGATTTGGAGGTGGCTTTGAAAAGGGTAGCTAGGGTATCTTCTTGATCAGCCATTGGACAAGCAATTCACTTAAGATTAGCACTCAATAACCACAACAGACTTCTTTACTCAACAACCACTAGAACTTGGAATTAAAATATTGGAAAATCATAGAGTGGAGTTGGAAGAAAACTTACCCACAGAAACCTAGGGTTTTCAGATCTTGATGTGCACGACACCAAATTGACAGAGACTAGGTGCAAAATGTAGCCCTTGAGGAATGACAACAATTTGAACAGTGGCCGAGAGTAGACACCAGGGCGGTAGAGGCAGAAGAACGAAAGTGGAAATCAGCAGAGAGAAGATAAAGCTCAAAGACAAGCTGTCGAATGGCTGAATTGAGTGGTTGATAGGTTTAAAAGGAAGAAAATTGAGATTTCGATAGGATTGGGGAAAAGGTGTCGACAGGTTGCATCAATGTGTCGAAGAGTGAAAAGTAGCTGAACCTCTTGAGAGGTTCACTCAATCCTGTCGATGGGTTAAAGGTTTCAGAAACAATCAATTCGAGAGGTTCACAGAACCTCTTGATAGGTACTCTGAACTCAACATTCAATCCTCTCGACAGGTTCCAAAACCTGTCGAAACAAGTCCTACACCTTCAGAACCTCTCGCTAGGTTTTCCAACATCTCGACAGGTTCAAAAATCCTATCAAAAACCATTTGTGCACCTTCAGAACTTGTCGACAAGTTCACAAATCCTATCAATAGTCGCATTTACAGCTTTAGAACCTATTGAGAATTTACTCAAACCTCTTGACAGGTCCCAGATCTTGTCGAAATGCATGCAGGGAACCTTCAGAACCTGTTGAAATGTTCTCCACTCCTCTTGCCAGGTTGTATCTCAATTCAAGCAGAGTTTTATCCGTTCTAAATCCATTCTACCCACAGATTTTTCAATTCTCAACTCAATTCAAATAGTTCATGCTTCTGACCAACTTATGACGGATTCATAATTTGTACATGCACACATTAAGCAAGATTGGCAGCCATATTTACAATGCCAAACAATAATAAACAAAAAACTGAAACAACAACAAAAACAGCCAAAAAGAATAGTTCTGATGCATAGTGTGCATTGTTGACAATCAATCACACTTGGGAAGTTCTTAATGGTGAATGGTCACCATAGGCTCCACAACATTTTTAACAAAGAGCTTGAGCCTTTGACCATTAACTTTCATGATCCTACCATCTTTTGGATCCATGATTTCAATAACTCCAGATGGGGATACATGCTCTACCATGTAAGGTCCCTCCCACCTGGATCTCAACTCACCTGGGAAAAATTTCAATTTAGAGTTGAACAACCATACCTTATTGCCAGCTGTGAACTCTTTCCTTAGCAAATGTTTGTCATAGAAGGCTTTGATTCTCTCTTTGTAGATCCTAGAATTGGAGTATGCTTTCAATCTTAGCTCTTCCAGCTCTGACAGCTGGAGCCTCTTGTGCATGCCAGTAGAAATTAGATCAATGTTTAATACTTTAACAGCCAAATATGCTCTATGTTCTAACTCTACTGGCAAGTGACATGCCTTGCCATATAGCAATCAAAATGGGGACATGCCAATTGGGGTTTATAGGCAGTCCTATAAGCCCACAGTGCATCATTAAGCCTCATGGCTTAGTCCTTCGTATCTGCTCGAATTGTCTTCTCTAGGATGTGCTTTATCTCCCTATTTGAGATTTCAACCTGCCCACTAGTCTCGGGGTGGTAGGGAGTTGCAATCCTATGTGTAACAAAATATTTCTTGAGCAAGCTCTCAAAATTTATGTTACAAAAATGGCTGCCCCCATCATTGATGATGGCTCTAGGGGTGCCAAATCTTGAGAAGATATTTCTTTGATAAATTTAAGGTAGCCTTATGGTCACTAGTCCTTGTGGCAATGGCTTCAACCCATTTGGACACATAGTCCACTGCCACAAGGATAAAACTATACCCATATGAAGAAGGAAAAGGGCCCATAAAATCTATTCCCCAGATATCAAAAAGTTTAACCTCAAGTATAGGCTGTAAAGGCATGAAGTTTCGTTAGGAGATACTTCCCATCTTTTGGCATCTTTCACAAGCTTTACAGTGATGTCATGTATCCTTGAAGAGAGTGGGCCAATAAAATCCACTTTGGAGCACCTTGGCAGCAGTCTTGTTGCCACTGAAATGGCCTCCACAAGGCTATTCATGACACATGGTTAGTATGCTATGGAAATCCTCATCAGGGACACATCTCCTCTCCACTTGGTCTGCACAATGCTTAAACAGGTAAGGATCCTCCTACATGTAATGTTTGATCTGTGAAAAGAATAGCTCCTTGTCCATTTTGTTCCAATGTGGAAGAATCCTACCCACAACAATGTAGTTCACAATGTTTGCAAACCAAGATGTAGAGGTGCTGATAGTAAACAATTGTTCATCAGGGAAAGAATCATTGATAGGTAGTCTATCAAACTCCTCAGATAGGATCCTAGATAAGTGGTCTACAACCACATTTTCAACCCCTTTTTTGTCTTTAATCTCAAGATCAAACTCTTGTAATAGGAGGATTCATCTGATTAATCTTGACTTTGCATCCTTTTTTGACAAGAGGTACTTTTGGGCTGAGTGGTCTGTGAACAGCACTATCCTAGATCCCAAAACATAAAACCTAAATTTTTCCAAGGCATAGACAATTGCCAACAATTCCTTCTCAGTTGTGGTGTAATTTAACTAAGCATCAATCATGGTTTTTTTTGCGTAAGCAATCACACAAGGCGCCTTATCCGTCCTTTGTCCCAAGATTGCACCAATAGCAAATTCTGATGCATCAGACATCAATTCGAATGACAAAGAAATATCAGGTGCTTGAAGGATAGGTGCAAAGGTTAAAAAACCTTTCAAAAGCTCAAAGGCATGGAGACATTCATCATCAAACTCAAAGGGAACCTCTTGGCACAACAGGTGACAAAGAGGTTTTGTGATCTTGCTAAAATCCTTGATGAATCTCCTATGGAACCCAGCATGCCCCAAGAAATATTTGACTTGTTTCACAATTTTTGGTGAGAGAAAATGTGCAATCAGATCAATTTTAGCCTTGTCTACCTCAATGTCTCTGTGGAAACCACATGGCCAAGGACAATGCCTTGACTTACCATAAAATGACTCTTTTCCCAACTCAAAACCAAGTTGGTTTCCTCACCTCTCTGCAACACAAGGCTGAGATGGTGTAGACATTGGCTAAAACTTTCTCCAAAGATAGAGAAATCATCCATGAATATCTCTAAAAACTGATCAATAATGCCAGAAAATATAGCATACATGCATCTTTGGAAAGTTACAAGGGCATTGCACAATCCAAATGGCATCCTTCTATAGGCAAAGGTGCCAAATGGGCATGTGAAAGTTGTCTTTTCTTGATCTTGTGGATAAATACGGATTTGGTTATACCCAAAATATCCATCGAGAAAACAATAGAAAGCCTTACCTGCCAACTTATCCAAAATTTGGTCAATGAAGGGCAAAGGGAAGTGCTCTTTTCTGGTTGTCAGATTGAGCTTTCGATAGTCTATACACACCCTCCAACTTGTGGTTTCCCAAGTTGGAATAGGCTCACCAAAATCAGTTTTAATCACAGTAATTCCAGATTTCTTAGGGATCACCTGAGTAGGTGCCACCCATTCGGAATCTGAAATTGGGTAGATGACTCCAGCATCTAGCAATTTGACCACTTCTTTCATTATCACTTCTTGCATGTGCAGTTCAATTTTTTCTGTACTTCTCTAGAGGATTTGGACCCCTCTTCCAGGTGGATTTTATGCATGCACACAGCAAGGTTGAAACCCCCAAGGTCAGCAATAGTCCAGTCTATTGCTCTCCTATGCTTCTTTAAAACACACAACAATTCTTTCTCTTGCTCATCAGTGAGAGAGGAAGAAATGATCACTGGCAATTTCTGGTTTGCCTCCAAAAAAAAAAATTTCAAGGTCTTAGGCAGCAGTTTCAACTTTACATCTGGTGGAAGAGGCAATACAGCAGGTTTCCAGGGAGGATACCTTGTTGCTAGCCCCATATCAGAAAGTAAGGTTTTCATCTCTTCAACCATGAGTGCGGGGGCCTTCTATTCAACAATCTCTATCCACACATTCTCAAAAACATCACAAAAATCATCACCATGCAGCAGCTTGGGCAAAGTCTCTTCAACAAGCTCATCAAACACATCAATTAAAAAGCAATCCTCACTATCCAAGTGAGGCTGATTAGCTGCATTGTAAATATTCAATTTTACTTTCATGTTACCAAATGACACCCCCATTACTCCTGATCTACACTGAATACAAGGATTGGCAGTGGCCAAGAAGGGTCTGCCCAAAATCAAAGAAATAGAGGTGGTGCACTTGCTTGGCTCCATGTCAAGCACAAAAAAATTTGCTAGGTAGAAAAACTTGTCAACCCCAACTAACACATCTTCTATCATTACCACAGGCCTCCTTTCAGATCTGTCAGCTAGTTGTAGTACCACATGTGTGGGCTTCAATTCTCCTAAGCCTAACTTCTCATAAACTAAATATGGAAGTAGGTTTACACTAGCTCCCAGATCTAATAAAGCCTTCTCAATGGTGCACTTGCTTGGCTCCATGTCAAGCGCAAAAAAAATTTGCTAGGTAGAAAAACTTGTCAACCCCAACTAACACATCTTCTATCATTACCACAGGCCTCCTTTCAGATCTGTCATCTAGTTGTAGTACCACATGTGTGGGCTTCAATTCTCCTAAGCCTAACTTCTCATAAACTAAATATGGAAGTAGGTTTACACTAGCTCCCAGATCTAATAAAGCCTTCTCAATGGTATGATCCCCAATGATGCAAAGGATAGTGGGAACTCCAAGGTCTTGAAGCTTGGTTGGAGTTGCAATGGCCAGCACTTGGTTCTTTTTTGCACCATAAAAAACCTTCTTGGATAGATGTATCCTAGATTGTCTTTTGTGGGTGCACAAATCTTTTAAAAATTTTGCATAGGCTGGAACTTGCTTGATAGCATCAAGTAAAGGAAAGTTGATCTTTACTTGTTTGAATGTTTCCATCATCTCCTCCACTTTAGCATTCCCCTTATCAAAAGGAGAAGGTGCTTTCAATCCATTGGGAAATGGTAAATCAGGGACTGATCTCCCATTTGCTGCCTTAGCAAGCTCATCAGATTTTTCTTTATTTTTGTTTTCAATTTTTTCTTCGGTTACATCCACACCCCCTTTATTTTTTATATGTTGCTCCTGCTGCATACTTCCATTGGTCATTTATTGGACTGTTCTCAGGCACAAAACCAGCCTGCTTATGTACCAGCCTTCCACTCCTCAAAGTGGTGACTGATTTAGCTTCTTCATGAGAAGAAGTCTCACCCACCATGTACTGCCCTCATTGGTTATTCATGGGTTGACTTGGCAGTCTTCCCTCCTCTCTCGTAGTCAAAGTATTAGATAGCTGACAAAAGTGGTCCTCTAACATTTTAATACTTTGGCTATGAGTGTTGATAGTTTGTGACAAAGGGCCTAAATTCTGTAGTGAAGCCAGAACTTGCTCTTCAAATGTGAGGGATCTAGAGGGGCTGGGGCTGGTGCACTTTGCTGCATAGGTTGAGCCATTGGCTGGGCCTTAGGCTGCTGGTAATGAGGACTTGGAAAGTAATTCTACTGGTAGGGTTGGGCATTCCTTTAAGGCATCAGACGTTGTTGTGATTGCTGCTGCTGGTTTGGGAAGGTATCTTGTCTCCACCTAAAATTGGGGTGGTTTCTCCATTGATAACCAGTAGTAAACTATTGTTCATAGGACTGAGCAGCATTCACATGTTCCATCACAAAGTCTGGAAATTGGGCAGCAGAGGGGCATTCCTCAAGGGAGTGAGTGGGGGACTGATAGATCACACATGCCTCATCCACTTGGGTAGCCATTGGAGGCTGCATTGTTCCCATGAGCTTATCAAACTTTTGAGTCAAGCTGTCCACTTTCCTTTCTAAATCATTATATCCAATCACCTCATACATTTTTCCTCTTATAGCGATCTCTCTCACCGATCTAGCAGGGGTCTCAAGGTCTCCTGACAAGGTCTCCCTTTGCATAGAGTTTTCACTAATGATATCAAACAATTCCCAAGCCTCATAAGCTGTCTTGTGGAGGTATAGACCATCACATGAGGCATCAACCATATCCCTGCTCTTAGGATCAACTCCTTGATAGAAACTTTAGACAAGTTGCCATTCAGGAATTTGGTGATGGGGAAATTACTTTAAGAGTTCTTTAAATCTCTCCCATGCTTGGTGAAAGTCTTCAGTTGTCTTAAGCAAATGAAATAATGCTCTTCCTCAGCTGACTTGTTTTGGACATGGGGAAAAACTTGGCCAAGAACTTACATTGAAGGTCATTCCAAGACTGAATACTATTGGTTGGGAGCATTGACAACCAAGTTTTGGCTCTATCCTTTAATGAAAAAGGAAAGAGTCTCAACCCGGTTGCTTCCTCCCCCAAACCTGCAATGTTTAAGGTAGTGCCTAGTCTTAGAAATTCATCAATGTGCTTATATGGACCTTCTTTACTCAGGCTATGGTATGAGGGTAGCATCTTTATGATGGAGGATTTGAACTCATAATTCGCTTGAACAACAGGGAATTGAATGCAGAAGGGGGAATTGTAAATCCCTAGTGCATTGAATTCCTTCAATGTTCTAGGTTGCTCACCCATTGCAGAGCTGTTAGAATCAACCATAGGTGTGTGTATGGGTTGCTTAGGTCTGAGAGGTCTCTCAACTTCAGGATCCAAGGGAGCAATCTCAAGATTAAGAGATCTCCTCCCAAGCATACACACAACAAAAATACAGGACAATACACATAATGATAGCACAAGATTAAGCAAAATAAATTCACAGACACACAACTAATGTTGCAGATCTAAAACTACAGATCTAGAAATATAAACAGAGTTAAGAAATGCAAACTTAAGCACAACTTGCTCCTTAAATTCGCACAATGTTCCTTTCAACATAACAAATCCAGATCTGCAATCACAAAATTAAACTACACAAAACTACAGCAGCAATTAGTCAAACACAAAATAAGCAATAAAAATCTAAATCTAAAATAAGAAAAACTTAGATCTACTACTCTTGAAAACACAGATCCCCGGCAGCGACGCCAAAAACTTGTTTTGCTCACCTTACAATTATTAAATGGTTAAAATAGCCAATTAAAAGGAAAAATTACAGAGATGAGGAATCAAGGTAAGCAAGCAGTCCTATAAGAACTAAGGCTGTTGCAGCAAGTTTTAATAGGTAAGTTAGGGTATGTCCACAGGGAAATATGATTTAAACTATGGTAAATCTCTAGATCTATTGCAGATCTAACACTCGATCCTAAATTCAACTAAATAAAAATAGGAAAGAGGAGTGGTTTCTAGGATTTCTCACTAGAAATTACAAAAAATCAAATACAAATGATCCAAATTTGATGAAGCACCAAGTTAAAGGAAGATAAAAGATTAAAATCAAGAGGTGGAGAATAGCAGCTAGGGATTTTGGTATTTACTGAAAATTGTTTGGTTCAAAGGCAGTGCAGGGAACTGGTTTGCAACAATCCTTTATCTAGCTACAAGCTCAAATGCAAGATAGAAGAATCCACTCTCAACAAGAGAATTGAAACAATGCTATGGCTATGATCTGTCGACTCGAATGGTCACAAATCATCCCATATATTGTTCCAATTTAGGGATCTTAATTGGAACAATTAAACCATTACAGATGTTGTGGATGCAAGGCTACAAGCTCATGCATCCACAACGATATTAGATCTAGGGAAATCAAATGGCAATCAAGAGATTTATAAATCCAAATGAACTTTACATACAATAATTACTTAATTAATACAACTTACAGTCAACTATACTCAGTTCTGCAATCTGTGCAACACCTAATCCTCCTACAAAGCTTTGAACCTCTCAATTTACAGCTCTCAACCTCACCCTAGCTACCAAAGAGGTTTAGCCAACCATAATTGGCTAAGAGAAGAATGGGGAAGAAGGAAGAGAGAGGGAATTTTTGGAGGGAAGATGGAGATCGGATTTGGCTCTGGTTCTCCCAATTTTTGGATACTCTTCTCCTTGCTTCTCAGATCTATTTCAGCCAATCAGAGCCCAAGATATAATTATGTTATTTTGGGCTGCTGATGTGGCTGATTTCTCTTCTAGAAGCTCTTTCCCCATTAGTCCAAAATTGGTAAATACACATGAGGTAGTTAGGGTTCCTATTCGTGCCCAGTTGCATACTAAAAATACCCTCAGGGGTCGCTGACGTGCTTTAGAATGTGTGCACAGACCATTGGCGTGTGGTAGCTGTTGTGAAAGGAAGTGAGAAGTTCCTAATTTGAATGTCGAGAGGTTCTGGGATCCTCTCAACAGGTTGAAATGGTTTTCGACAGGTCTGGTTGACTAGTCGACAGGATTGGAGACTTCTCAATAGGTTCATGTGAACTGGTCGACAGGATTGGAGTACATCTTCACCTTCTGTCCAGTTTTTCATTCATCCTCTCGACAGGTTATAGTCAACCTTTCGACTTGTTATATGGTCTCTAGTTGAGTGCTCGACAAGTTGGGTCAATCCTCGCGAGAATGAGCATTGCTTCAAGTAAGTTGTCGACAGGTTGCCTTGCACTGTTCAACAAGTTCAGTTGAACCTCACGATAAGTATCTAAAACCTCTCGACTTCTTCTGCACCTCCAGGTATCCTCTCGACAGGATCCACAATTGTACCTCTAACTCTCGATAGGCATTGAAACCTCAGGAGATCCTCATATTTCAAACTTCGTTCCTCTCGACAGGTTGGATTTTATTTCCAAAACCTCTCGACAAGTACTGGGAAGCTCTCGACAAGATCTTTTGTTGTGCCTCCAACCTCTCGACAGCTTTATTCTAAGCATCCAAACCTGTCGACATGTTAACTTATCCTCTCAACAAGTTGTGTCCTTTGTTTCCACAGCTGACATACAATCCTATTTTGTTGTTCTTCATTTGTTCAACATTCAGCAGCCTCTTGGTGGGTTTAATCTTCATTCCTTACAACTGCTCTTAGTTCCAAGCATACCCAGTTGGGCTCAAGACATTCTCATGAACTTCTAAGGCTCTGTGGGCTGCTTGGCTGGCTTTGGGCTGTCTGAGCACATGCTGAGATGTATGAGCAGCTTCTTTGGCCATTGTAGGTGGATGTCTCCACTAAGACTGCAATTTATTACTTATCTACAAAATACACTCAAAGCACATTATTAGTCAGCTCAAAGGTCCATCAAAGGTTAGGATAGGAGGTGGAAAATGGTATTTTTCACTGCTTAACACACACATAAATTGGAAATAAGGCATGCATTCTAACTAAGCAGATCCAGTCATCATAAGGAAAATAAATCTTATTTCTATATAATGACAAAACCAAAAGTATAACAAAAGGTGGTTCTAGTCCCATGCCAATCACATGAGCAAAAGAACCGAACTGAACCATCAGTAACAACCAATAGTCACCCAAATATGGTTCGCAAAAAGAATATCGTATCACAATGTTACATCATTACTATCTTCTAATGGCTGGACGTGCCAAGCCTTACAACAAAAACTCAATGTATGCAACGCTACTAAAAGTACTCATCGGGAGGGGGCTTAGTCTCCATCTCTGACATGTACTCTGGGTCCTTAGGATCTATGTCCTCAGTCCCCACCTCAATGTCTGTACTTGTGATGTATAGTCGAGGGATGAGCTAACATCTAAGCTCAATAGGGAATATAACAAAACATGCATATCTTTCACATCACACATATCTTTCATGACAGAATTCAAGGACATACTCTTACTGAAAATCATAGTTTAAAAGCATTCAAAATGATGAAAACAAATATCTGATGCACATATTTCAAAACACATTTATCATAATTTCAAAGACTTTTCCCTACTATACAAAACCTAAAACAATCACATAAATATTCTATCGAGCATGTATAACATCAAGCCACATAGATTTACCGATGGGAAACCCCAACCATCATCGTTCAATGAATAATTTCACACACATAGATTTTTCCCAAATCCTTGCGAAGAGGCAACTGGGCCGCATGAAATGTTACCGCAGAATGGTAACCAAAGAACGAATATCCCACTGTACCAGAGCACAGTTACGGATATCCCGCCATACTGGTCACGGTTATACTGCCGCGTAGGTACGATTTAATGCATGAATCTTAAATCAAAGTACAAAATTTATATATAGTTTATCACCGTGAGTTTGTAGTAATTTATAATAGTTCAAAGCTTTCAAAGCTTGCACACACATCTTATTCACATCCTGTTGAGGTCACACACATATACATCCTTTTTATGTCACTTACACATATCGAATTTAACACACACACACACAGAGTTTTTCTCTTAGTGCCATACACACAGACTTAAGATGTTTAAAAGCTGTGAATTGAAATTCATGCTATCAAAATGAAAAAGTCGCAAAATGCATATATTCTTATTATATCACTACACACGCTAGTTGTATTCAAATGCACATGTTATGAAGTTTTCCATATATCAGAATGACCTAAAATGGAAAGATATAAAGTCTCCCTAAAGTCCTCTCACCAAAATAGAACAAAATCATGAATCTACCTAAATAGATCTATCGATTCCCAAATCGATCGATCGGTTTTCAAATTGATCGATCAAATTATATTTTGATCGGTCGATTCCTTCATAAAACTATCTACTTTTGGTGCCACAATCCGTTAGATCGGTTTTTAAATCGATCGGTCGAATTATAAATTGATCGATCAAAATTTCATTTTGATCAGTCGATTTCTTCAGAAACACCTAAAACACTCACTATTTTTCTCAAATCGATCGATCAGTGTTCAAACTGATCAATCGGTTTCACATATTGATTGATTGAACTTAATCTCGATCGATCGATTTCTCCAGAAACCTTCACACTTTCACTCTTGTCCAAATTGATCGATCGATCACTTATTTCGATCAATCGGTTTTGCCAGATTCCACTAAATCACGATTTATAACTTCTCAAACTCATTTCTTTACTTCAAATTTCCTATTCTTCAAATCTTCTCATTCATATGCTAATTAAAACAACACGCATGCAACTCATAACTAAATTATAATTCATCTTACCCTAATTTTGTTGATTCCTCGATTCATGAGCTCACGTTTTAGCTAGGGTTTCAGAGATTGAATTCGTGGATTCTCCTTGATCCTCAACCAACGATTTCACACCTAAGCCTGATTCTTGCACACCTACACATGAATTCTAAGGCTCACCTTCCTTCTCTCTCTTCTCAATAACTCCTCAACAACCAAGACAAGAGAATTAATTTCTCTCAACATTTGACTTATATACATAAAAGCACAGGTTTGTGTGTTAAGCCAATACACTAAACCTCACTGTATCACATGCCATCTAATGGTTCTTACACATTATAAACCTTCCTTTTTCACTTAAACATAATCACATCTTAACTCATAATAATTATTGTAATATATTATCCTATCCAGTGCTTGACCAGTCGGGCATGCACATCGAGATACACTATTCAAAGGTTGAAATTTTTTAGGACATTATAGTTAGTGTAGTTTTGTTCTTATTTTTCATGCATATGCATTTTTTTTATGTGTTTCATTTGTGTCACAGGAGCCCATAGTGATGCGATCTCCTCTACTTGTGCCCGTAGCAGACCCAGTGACTTCTGCGATAGTCGGGCGCCTTCTTCGGGAGTAGGCAGACTTGGTATACTTCTCTTCTCTCTTCTTTCTTCTTTCTTTGTGGGTATGCTTGGTTCTTGATTTTGCGTTGTTATGCAAGCTCGTCAGCTCGAGGAGTCACGCTTGGAGACGATGCGAGTGCATGCTATTCTAAAGGCGAGGTGACACGCCCTTTTAGGTGACTCAGAGCCGGTTATCGTTGGGGCTGTTATTGATATGATATCCTGCCAGGCGGCTCACGTGATCGAGATGGAGACCATCCGCCAAACGGTACGTGCTGAGATGCATGCAACGATAGAGCTACGGTATTAGCAGAGAGGAGGGATCGCAGTATCCGTGGGATGGTCGGTCGCTTGGCTGAGTTAGAGTCAGTGGATACGGGCTCCTTGGCTGGGCTCCCTCATTATACGACCTGTGAGCGCATTAGGGATTACGCTCACGAGGATTTGGTCTTTCGTGTTGTGATGTCTGAGGGTCCCTCACACTCGTGATCTAGGTGGGTCGTTAGTCAGATGAGTGAGGGAGGTTCTATTGTTTGGAGTGCCCACCAAGTCAGGGGCTGGGATGGAGGTTTCGGTGGATCAGACTCCTGATCCCCAAGTTGCTGATACTGGGGATAGCAGCGAGAGGCCATCCTAGAGACAGCGGAGGGAGTAGGACTATGTACACATTTCTTTCACATTCTTTTCTTTGTTGTATATACAGGGGGTATGCCCCCGTGATTTACGTAAAAGAGGCTTGATATATGTATAGAGAAATTTTTAGGTTCAGGCATGACTCTTTGTGCTTTTCCTTTACTTTCTGATGCTTTAGTTGTCTACTCTTGGTGTCGTCGTCTGTTATTGGGATTTGGATGCTCCTCGGGTTGGCCCAATAATAGTCAAAAGTTGCTTATATCTACTCATGGAACCAAGTTCATCAGTGATTTTATTTCCCCCTTGCTTATTTATCAAGGGGGAGGTATCTCAGATTGAGAGTCTGGTAGCAAAGTAGGATCATTGTATCATATTTTTTGTCTACTATTTTTCATTACAAGGAAAGGAAAATAATGTAACAGGGAAAGCAAAGTACTAAAAAAAATTCTAAAACTAAAAAAATGCCCCAGTGTCGGAGCGTGATAGGGTAGGCAGTGTAGTAGCTCTGACATTCTTCCTTGAGCAATGACCTTGTTAACTTGCATCGAGCAAGTGGCTTGAGGTGATTCTTTCTTCCAAAATAAAAATGCCCCAGTGTTGAGTCGTAATGGAACTTTCATAGGTGAGTATGTAGAGAGATGAATGAGTCAAAGGAGTCAATCTCAAAGAAAGTTCTCTGATGATACTTTACCATACCAGGAAGGGAGCGTTTGGTTATATCAGTCATGTGCTAAATTTTACCCTTAGCTGTGGTAGTCATATCACATAGTCTTGGCTGGGGTGGGGTGTATGGTTGGTAGTGCGTGGTTGCATCAATCATCATTAACAAATTTTCCGCTTTATTGCTTGGGATATCCTTAGAAAGGTTTTGACTCATGGTCTGAAAGTAAAATTAAGGGTGAAAGAGGGGTAAGGCTCAGTGATGTAGGGATAGTTTTTTACTTAACAACTTTAAAATAAGCAAGTAACAATCTTTTTCTCATGTGGTATGTGGTGCCATGATTGAGCTCTTGGTCTTGTTTTGGTACTATCAAAGTCTCATATTTTGTGGTTAGCAGGGGTTTGTCCTCCTCCCGCCACCTTACGACGATATCTAGTAGCGTAGAGGCTCCAGGGAGACCCTCGCAGTTTGCTTATACTCTCCTAGCAGGGTTATCGAGAATGTCCTCACAGGTTGCTTATGCTTCCCGAGGGTCATTGACTTGTTCATTCGTCATATTACTCTCGCTCAAGTATGCTTTTGTAATCTATCCATTTTGATCTCTTAATTTTGTCCCTCTTAAAGCATGTATATATATTTTGAAAGTATCCTGCTAACGTAAGAATAGTGAGTTTTGATTAAGCCTAACATCTTCATTTTCTGTATTCTAACGTCTCCTCCAATCGCAGGGGAAGGGGTGAGAGTCAGGTGTTACCCGTACTTTTAGAAGAGGTTAGGTATTCTACTAGTCCTTTTGATCAAATCACACGAGTAAGAATGTGGGCGATGAGTTAGAAGATTTCAGGAGATATTCTTGGGAATAATGATGTATGACTGGCCAATAACTCATGATGACTAAGAGGATGGTATCTATAAGTATTTCAGTCTGGCTACAAGATATGACGGTCATGGTGCTTAAAGGTAGTATTTTCTTAGATAGATGGTATTCCACGGGTTAGGAAGATCCTTCCCCTCTTGGTTTACCAGCTTGTATGTATTTCCAGGGTATGCGGTTACTATAACATAGGGTCCTTCCCAATTCGGGCTCAGTTTTCCTTTGGGATGAGCATGTTTAGAAGGCATGAATTTCTTTAACACCAACTCTCCAATTTTGAAGGTTCGCTCAAGGAATTTCTTATCATAGGCTCTAACCACCACTCTCCTTTGGTACACTTACGCGAATCTTCTGCCCTTAGACGTGTCTCATCGAGTTGTTTTAGCTTGGTGACTGGAGCAACCCTCCTCTTGTCTATGGATTACTGATCATCAAGTTGGACACAAAGGGATGATACTTGTATTTCATATGGTAAAATAGCCTCCATCTTGTAGCTGAGGAGATAAAGAGTCTGGTCAGTGGTCGTGCGGATAGAAGTTCTATAATTCCAGAGTGCTTCAGGTTGTCGATCGGGCCAGTCGGGTCCATTGCTTGTCTCCACTATCCTTTTTAGAATCTAAATCAGTGTTTTATTCATGGCTTCTGTTTGCCCATTTCCTTGGGGATAAAATGGTGACAAATGGTGTAGATCGATGTCGTATTTCTTACACAGCATCTTCACCTTTTTCGTGATGAATTGTGGTCCGTTGTCTGTGATGAACATTCTGGGCACTTGAAACCTTGTGATCATGTTTCAAATAATAAACTTTATGAGCACTGAAGTGGTGATTCTGACATATGACTCAATTTTTGCCCACTTGGTGTACTATTCGATCGCGGTGAGGATGAATGCGTGCTTGTGATTGTTCCCCACGATGTCTGTGAAGGGTTTGATAATGTCAAAGGCCCACATTGAGAATGGCTATGGTGCGGTTATAGGGTTCAATGTAGCTGATGGGGATTTAATGAGCGCAACGTGTTCTTGACACTGCTTTCAGCATTGAACTTACTGGTGGTAATCTTTCGTCATCATTGGCCAGTAGTAGCCTTGTCATATGATTTGGTCTATGAGTCGCTGTCTACCAGCATGGCAGCTGCAGGCACTGGAGTCTGATTCTTGGCTGATGTACTGTCCTTTGGCTGTCATAAAACATCATAGTAGTACTCCTTTGGTGAAGGCTTCTTTGTATAGTACCTCGCCCAGGATGCAGAACCTAATGCATCGATTTTTTATGGTCTTACATTCAAACTTCGTAGTGTAAGGCAAGATGTGTTGGTATTTCAGGAAATTCTATATGTTAAAATACAAGGGATGCCCATCATCGGTGGGTGACTTCTAAAATTTGATGGTGGTGACGGTAGCTGCTTCCTTCTTGGGACTTTCTGTGGTGGACATTTCTTCTTGCTTTATGGTCTTTGAGAGGGTTGGTAGTTTCAGTTTTTCTCTCCACGTCACTTCATATGCTGGCATGGAAAATTTCTCAATGCAGAAGGACATGGTATTTTGTTTGATTGGCATCTGTATGACTGAGGCTAGCATGGAGGGGGAGTCTGGTAGCTCGTTCTCTAATCTCGAGATGTACATAAAGGAGATCCTTTCGAACTTCTTTTCAGGAACTGAGCTATTTATAGGTATGCCATCGGTCTCCTCTCTTTGGTCTTCAACTCTCCAATTCTTTTTTGAAATCATGAACTTGGAGTCGCCGATTGTCTTCAACAGTTTGACACCTAGTTGGAGTGCTATTTATAGTCCGACGATGAAGGCTTCATATTCTGTGACATTGTTGGTGATTGGGAAATCAAGTTGAAAGGCTTTCGATATAACAACTCCTTCCGAGCTTAGTAGGACTATTCCGATGCTTTTTCCTTCGTGATTGAGAGCTTCGTCGAAGTATAAAGTCCATGAGGTTTGGCCAGGCTCTTTATTGTTAATCCAGAGTAAGTCTTCGTCGGGGAAGTCCGTGTGTACTGGGTCATGCCCGAGAATGGAAGATTTGAGAGGTAATCGGCGATCGCCTGTCCTTTGATCGACTTTTGTGTGACATAGGTGATGTCAAACTCTTGTAGTAGCATATGTGATCGAGCGATTTTTTTGAATGAAGCGGGCTTCTTGAAGATGTACTTCAGAGGGTCCAGGCGTGCTAGTACCATTATCTCCCAGGGTTGAGCGGTGAAAATATTGGTGGATTGAGGAGGTACTTTTAGATATTGTCAAAGGCTTGCTAGCACTGGTATCCCATATGTACTCGACTCCTCCCTTAAGTAGTCTATAGAGAGGGTCACATCTATCAGAGTGCTAAGAGATAAATATCCTAATGAATTGTAGTCTTCTTATCAGACCTTGTAGTTCCTTAATGTTGTTGGGAGGTGGAATCTTGAGAATGGCTTTGACTAGATCGACTTTGATTCCTCGCTTGCTAACTATGAATCCTAATAGCTTTTTGGAGGTTACACTGAACACACATTTTTTCAGTTTCATCTTTAGTTGATACTTTTCATATCATTGTAGTACGAGTTGGAGGGCTTCGACATGTCCTGCTCATGTTTGAGACTTCACTAGTATGTAGTTGACGTAGACTTCTACACATTTGTGCAACATATCATGAAAGATAGTCATGATGGCGCATTGATAGATGGCTCCTGTGTTCCTGAGCCTGAAAGGCATGATGACATAACAATAAGTTTCCCATGGTGTAGTGAAGGAAGTCTTCTCTTGGTCTGATTTTGCTAATGTAATCTGGCTGTATCTGGAGAAATCATCCATAAAGGACAGCATCTCATGTCTGGCAGTGTTATCGACCAGAGTGTCAATGTGTGAAAGTGAGAAATCATCTTGTGGGCACTCCTGGTTGAGATTTCAGAAGTCGATGCACACCCGTACTCTACCATCTTTCTTGGTGACAAGTACTATATTTGCGACCAGCTTGGGGTAGAGGATGACTTAAATGAATTTCACCTTGTGTAGCTTGTCGACTTCCTCTTTGACTTGTAGCACTGTCTGCGGGTGCATTCTCCTGAGTTTTTGCTTGATGGGTTTTGCATCAGGTTCCAAGACCAGACGATGTTCTACTAAGCTCTGGTCCAGGCCAGACATGTCCTCGTATGACCGTGCAAAAGAGCTGAGGTGGTCTTGAAGGACATGGATAATCTATTTTCGTTCGATAGGGCTAAGTGTTATACTGATCAAAAGCTTCTTGGGCTTATCCTCAATGCCGAAGTTGATTTCTTATGTGGGTTCTGCGGTAGCTTGAGTCTGCTCATTGAAGCATTTAATGACCCGTTGGAAGTCTTGTGTTTCCTTAGCGGCTTGTCCTTCTTCATTGTCATCTGTGAGCTCATACACTATGAAATCACTACACTGGGAGGTTAGTTTTGTGTGAGATAACCCTTCATCAGTGTAATTGATAATTGCAAAGTACTTAGTGAGGTGTAGGTCGAGGTTATTCATTCTCCTCTCGAAATCGCAAAGGATCTCATCAGGTATGATGGTTGGCTTGCTTTCATATCAGGATGCCCTGCTCTTTGTGAGGGGAGAGTAGCAGGGTTGCATCCAGCGGGCTCGAGGTATGACTTTATGGCATCGAAGGTGGCGAGACATCGCTGTGCGAGCATATCAGTTAGTTCTTCCTTGACTCAGTCGATATAACCACTAGTTGTAGCCTTAAGAGAAGAGTCTCTTTGTTGGTCGCTGTTAAGACCTGAAAAGTACCACTTTTTACCCCTTAACTTAGCCTTTGATTAGACCCTTAGCCATCTAATAAATATTTATTAAGCTATTTTTGTAGGTAATAAAAAGCAGTGCAATAAGGCCATAAATCCTATTAAGGAGCCTATATTGGCGCTAGAAGTCCCTCAGAAGAATGAGTCATGAATCCAGACCTGAGGTAAGCCTCGCGCAATTGACAAAGCTCAAGAGGATTCAGAAAAATATGCTTCGCGCAGTCCTCGCAAAGTCCCAAGAGTTCACAACAACTTCTCGCGCAGTTGAGTGACAAACTAGCTTCAGAATCTTACCTCGCGCAGCTGTCGCGCAGTAGCCGCGGGATGCAAATTTCAAGAGGAGTTATCACGCAGTTCAGAAAAGCCTCAAAGCTATCGTGAGGATCCTCATGAAGTTCCATTAAGAAGTGAACTTCTCGCGCAGTTCTCACGCTGTTTAGGAAGAAAGTAGCCTCGCGAAGATCTTTTGTGAAATGGAATGCTCGCGCAGTTCCCATGCTATTCACAAGTAGCAATCCAACCTCGCAAAGCTCAACCCAGTGAGAGCTTAACTATCTACCTCGTGACTGCTCAAACCATCAAGAAGCTGCAACCCCACGACGTCTAAAGTTTTAATGATAACTCATCCTCGCGAAGTTAGTGCTACCACGCGACAAGTCTTGGAATCGACTGCAACCTGGCGAAGCTCTGAACTCCAACTTTCATCATTTTGTAGAGGACATTCTAGGGATTTTCAGCGATTAGGGCACGCACTCCCACGCTCAAATCTCTATGCACACCCCCTGAGGCATCTAAGGATCATTAATAGGCCACGTGGCAACGCTAAAATTAGGGTTTCCTAACCCTAATGCGCCACCACACCCACTGCTATATAAACCTAAGCCTGGTGTAGGTTTAGGGGACCTTTAGACTTAGACACCAGCGGAAGCTTAGACTGTATCACTGATACGAGATCTGAGATCATTTTCTTCTCTTTTCTTCTGTAGTTGTAAGTAGTTTTCCTTTTTCTTTTTCTTTCTCTCCATGGCCCAGCAGTTGCTGGCCATGTCTATGTATGTTTATTGAGATTAGATTAATGGAATTTGTGATTGGGTGTTGTACTTTTATGGGATTCGTGTGTTTGTGAGTTGCTCTATGCAAGGCTGCTGCCTTGTGATCCGCCATTGCTTTGGCTGTGATTCAAAGCAATCGAGGACTGATTCTAAGGATCCATTCAGATCCAAGTGACCTGTGTGTCTGGGCTATCATGGTTCGATACAGCCTTAGCCCCACCACAAGACCCACTAGATCTGAAATCCCCATGGGAGCCTGTGTTGGTAGCCTTGTGACCATGGTGGTGGCAGCAATATTCTTGTTTTGTTTTGGGCTCCGTGAGGAGGATAGCCTCTGGGATAATCTGTGACCATTCAAGTGGACAGGTTATAGCCTTAGGGTGAATCCAATTCGCCGATCCAAAATGGATCCTTCTTCTCCGAGCCTGAACTTGTAGCCTGCTAGGAGAATGTGCAGAGGCAGACTCCCCTATATTTGTATAGAGCAGCCATAAGATGTTAGATCTGATCTGGGTATGGAGATTGTAGGATTGTGACTGGACCATTGTAGTCTCACTCAAGCAATGGACAGCTAGATCTAAGGTGGTACTCAATCTGTTACTGGTTCTATGTGTCTGGGCTATCATGGTCCTATACAACCTTAACCCCACACATAAAGCTTTAAAGGTTGAGGTTCCCTATGGATTCCTAAGCTTGTAGTCTGGATGAAGTAGTGCCTACAATGATAAACTTGTTTTGACCCATCTTTGGATTGTGGTTCCCCTATGGGATAATCTGTGACCATTTAAGTGGACAGGTTATAACCTTAAGGGATTGGATCATGGCACATGGATGAGTTGGATTCGTTCTCCTCTTTGGTGATAATGTAGCCATTGGACAGGATTTCTATACCAGCAGACCTGTATATGAGTCATCAATTCTAGCAGATCTGAACTCAATAGCATACTTCTCACCCTTTTATATTTATTTTCCCACACTCCATCCATCTTCTCAACCCTTTCTGTAGTTAATTCATTAGGCTACTTTCAGATATTTAGAATAAGTGACCCTAAACTCCCTTCCTTTTAGGGCTGCCAGATCTGTAGTCAGATCTGGAGGGACTACTAAAGATGGCTCCCTTGGAGCTGTAGATCACTTCTCCCTATGGGACAGACTCTTACTTATCAAAACTTGCTACAAATAGACCCTGTATCTTGTAGGTCTAGGATTTCTCATTTGTGCTGATTCCATCCCCTATTTTACTTTGACTTTAAATTGCTTTTACCACCAACAAATAAAGTAAGCACACTGGGAATTCACAAGTTTTTGGCGCCATTGCCGGGGAAAGATGATCTATTAGTAGACCCATAGTTTTTGTATTTTTAGTATTCTTTGTAGCTGTGAATAATTGATACTGCTGATGTAATTTTGAATCTTTCTTGCAGATCTAGACAGCAGCAGAGAAGGACAGTGGACTGCATTTAAAGATTAGCTACCTCTGTTTGCAATTCTCTAACCTTTAAAACTCAGTCTAGTTTCTTTGAAAATTCCATAGCAGTTATTTAGGATAGTTGTAAATTTATGTTTTCTTAACTAGCTGTAAATTTGTTAGATAAATTCTTTGAGTCAAGTGCAATGTGCCTGCAAGGAGTTGTCCCTGCTGGTGGTGTGTTTGTATGCTAGGTAGGAGATCTCTTAGTCCTACTTTAGAGCCTTTCAACCCTGAGATAGAAAAGGATAGAAGACTTAGAAGAAACAGGCACACCACAGTTGAGCCCCCAATTGAATCTGAGACAGTAGTCATGGGTGAAGAACAACCTAGAACTCTCAAGGAGTTGAATGCTCCAGATGACTATAACTCTCCATTTAGCATTCAATTCCCTGATGTTCAAGGGAATTATGAAATTAAAACTTCAATCATCCAAATGCTTCCCTCTTTCCATGGGCTTAGCAAGGAGGACCCTTACAAGCATATTGACCAATTTTTGGCCTTGTGCACCACATTCAATATCGCTGGTTTGGGACCTGAGGCTACTAGGATCAGGCTCTTTCCCTTCTCTCTGAAGGATAGGGCTAGTACCTGGTTGGCCACTCTTCCCAACAATGGCATCACATCTTGGAAAGACCTACAGACCAAGTTCCTGACAAAGTTCTTCCCTGAGACCAAAACTAGCCAGTTGAGCAAGGAAATTCTTGCTTTTACCCAAGCCCCAATTGAGAATGTTAATCAAGCCTAGGATAGGTTTAAGGAAATGCTCAAACAATGCCCCCACCACAAGATCCCAGACTGGCAGCTTGTACAAAGCTTCTACAATGGGATTGATGAGAAAAATAGAGATATGGTTGATGCCTCTTGTGGTGGAACCTACATGCACAAGACTGGTGATGAGGCATGGGAATTGTTTGAAGTAATTAGTGAAAATACTTTTCAAAAGTTATCCCTGGCAAGAACTAGTCAGGAGTCTGTGTCAAAAGTAGAGCCTGCTACATTGTCATGAGAAAAAGTTTATGAGGTGTCTGGGAACAACGATCTGTAGCTGCAGATGGCAAACCTCTCTTTGAAGTTTGACAAATTACTGACTGTGATGCAACCCAAAAGGGTTGCTCAAGTGGTGGAGGCATGTCTGATATGCCAGTCCCCACAGCACACAGTAGAGGAATGTCCATCTACAGGGCAATATCCTGAATTGGTATTGGAACATGCTGCTGCTGCGCAATCTTTTGGCTAGCAACAATCTGGTGGCTACAATAGACAGCCATTTGGATACCAGCACCAAAATGCTGGTTACCAATGGAGAGACCACCTAAATCTGAGGTGGAGGCAAGACAATTATATGCAGCCCCAGCAAATGTTGGCCTTACCCCAAAGGCCACAACAGCAGTTCAATCAGGGATATGCCCCTATGTCTAATTTCCAACACCAGCAGCAGCCCCATCAGCAATAAAATCAATTGGTCTTACCCCCATCTCAACCCAGAAATACTTCTTTCGAGGACCAGGTCTTGACCTCACTGTAAAACCTGGGGTCCGTGGCTCAGACTGTGAATTCTCATGGTCAGAGCATAAAGAAGATGGAAGAGCAGATTGGCCAACTAGTGAATGCCTTAGCTAAAAGAGAGGAGGGGAGGTTGCCCAGTCAGCCATTGGTTAATCCCAAGGGCCAATTTTTGATTAGTGAAGGATCCTCAAACCTTGAGGGGTAGGGGGAACTTTCATTAAATTGATTCACATAACTGTGCATTGTGTATGTTATGTATTTTAGTATGGTTCATTTTTCTTTTCTGTTTATAGGAATTTTTAGTGATCTTGCCAGAGTCTGAGTGTATATGACCTGAAAATTATTCTGCCTGCTTTGCTTCTTTTCCCCTTTGAATTGATGATTTTGAGTGAATGAATGATGATTATACTATTTTGATAATGAGAATGCTTTTTGTTTGGATATGAGGTTTTGATTAAATGCTTTGTGAGTAATTGCATGATTAATTGTTGGGAAAGCATGGAGAGTCCTCTTTAGAATGACTAAGGGTGTCCCATGAAAAGAGAATGTGAGAGAACCCACCCACAAAACAAAGGAAAATTACAGACTAATGGGTGTCTGATCCTTGTCTCTGTTTAGCTGTCGTGAGGTTCTGAAAAATAGGCGTGGTTTCTTCTCGCGCAGTTCATAAGATGTTATCCTGCTAAGCTGTCGCGAGATTCAATACAATTGTGTGGACTCTCTTGCATGATCCAAATGAAAGTCCAACCTCGTGCTGCTTTCCTTTTCTGTTCTCTCTTTCTTCTCCAGCCAGCGAAACCCTAGCTCTGACTCCCATTAATCTCTCTCCTCCAGCATCCATTTTACAGTCCATCATTCACCTTCTAATTTTGGGGATTTGATCCTAAAGCCTCCTCCACCAGTTTCCCCCCTACTAGGAGCTCTCAAGGTCTTTCGTGCATCAGATTGAACAGAACCCTAAGTTTTAGGGTAAGACTCAGCTCTCAACCTTTTCTTTTCATTTTTCAAACTACACATTCACAGAGGAGAAGTCCAATGGCCCCTAAGGGCGCACCTGAGAAAAGACCAAGGGATAAGGCTCCCGTGGAGCCCACTCCCAATAAGGCCAAGTCCTCAGAGCCACCGCAAAAAGGGAAAGACATGGTTCAGGAAGTGGCTGAACTAACACCTGATTACTCTACACCCTCTGAGCTCCTGACTCCCATTCCCTTGGAGCCTGAAGCTATTTTTGACCTATCTTTCTTTGAAACGAAACCTCTGTCAGCCCCTGCCATTGAGTTCGTACGCAAGGCTAGTTTGACCCCCCTGCTGCAAGCTATCCCTGCACTAGCCTATCCTAGACTAGTGCAACTCTTTTACCAGCACATTAGGGCTAGACCAGACCAACGTGGGCAGCCAGGCCTCCTTGTGTTAGTTGAAAATTTTCAAATGTTACTCAGCCCTGAGTTGATTGCTGATGTAATGGGCATCCCTGCTATCTTTGACCCCAACTATGGATATGGCCCCCCTGTGTGTGCCCCCATTGATACCATTGCACAGGCCCTTACCAGAGGATTGAAGGCCACAGGGGATTCCATCAGGAGAAGAGACCTGGACCCTAAACTTCTGTTCATTGATCAAGTTCTGCGAAAGAACATTTATTGTGCCGGCCATCAGCAGGACGGAGGACCCAAATTGCTGATGCTATTTATTCCTTTTCTCTGGGCCACAGTTTTCATGCTGTAAGGTTGATTTTTGAAGCAATGAAGGATGTGATGGTGAAGCTAGAACTAAAAAAGAAACTCCACACTCTCCCCTATGTAAGACTCATTACCAAATTACTTTTGAGGGGGGGTACAAGATACCAGTGGGAGAATTAACTGATGACCTCACCCCTACAACTTTTGCAAAGAGGCAATGGGGAATCAGCAGGAGTCTAATGGATCCCAACAAGAAAAAGAAGGCTCAGGTTGCTTCTGAGCAAGGAGAGGGGATTGCTGTTGCTAAAGCTCCTGCTCCCAAAAAGATGGTTAGAGCACCTGCTCCCGAGAAGGTGGTGCAAGCTCCTGTCACTACTGATTCTGCAGCAAGACCTCCATCCACCACTCCTATCCCTCCATCAATTTCTTTACCTATTCCATCTTTCCCTTTTCCTCTTTTGTCTCCCTTATCCGTACCCACTCCCGATGTCCCTGTGATTGGTTCCTAGGAGGAAAACATTGACCCCCATGACAGCCCTCCCCTGATATCCTATATTAAAAAGAAAACCTCTCACACAACCCCTGCCATATCCTTACCTACACCAACCTCTCCCAGATTCCCCACTTCCTTCGCCACATCACTCACCAGAACCTCCATCTCCTCCTCCTACAACCTTCCATCATGCCCCTACTTCCCCTTTCCAACCTGTTCCCTCTTCTTATCATACTCCACCCCAACCAAACTCAGACACACTTACCCATATCCTTTCCCTAATACATGGCATTCAGACCCAACTATCAACCACAACACATACCTAAGAACTAATGCAGACTGACATCACCAACATCAAATCCACCCTTCAAGCATTGACAAAACCACCCATCTCTGCACAAACACCTCCTACCCCACAAATCTAGTCCCCTTCCACCTCGACGGCAACTAGATTTTCCCTCATTGACTTAACTACAATCCTCACCCTCCAAGACACCATACCCCACCACTCCTTCCCCACTCTACCTATCCTTCCCCACTCATATTACCTCCACCACAATTTACCAACACTTCCACCCAAATGACCCCATTCCCTTCCCATCCTCCTTTCCCATTAACCCCACATTTTTAACCCCACCATTACCATTATTCTTCACCATTCCATTTACGCCACTCAAAGACCACCCACCTTCAGTGACCCCACTTCATTTTCTTTTCCACCCATGCCCTCCATTCCACCTCTCACATTACCTCCTCTTCGATTCTCTACCAACTCGACTCAAACAGACACAGAACTTTTTCCCTAGCCCCCACATGTGAATGTCCTCCCTACCACTTTACCCCCACAGGACTAATCACCTTCTACTTATTCCACTCCCTTTCTACCAATCTTACCCAGACATTCCTATTATACCCCTCCGTACTTCACCCTCCTCCATGCCATGAGGGACAATGCCTACATCAAGAGGGATGCTCTCAGGGGAATGGCCCAACTTAGACAATCCATTTCCCTTTGTCAGCAAGTTGAGTGACACAAGCTTGCTCACGTGTAAGTAGAGATAATTCCAATGGGTGGGAGACAATTTTGGAGACCCTCAATGAGACAAAGGCTGAAGCAACTTACTATAAACTGAATGCATAGATGGAGAAAGCCAATGCCCAGTGGGAGCAAATAAGAGCCCGAATGTATGAAAAGAAACTTAACAATGCTCAGGAGATCCACAGGCTCACTAAGGGGCTTTCTGATGCCAAACTCCTATATGCTGAAAAGCATATTGAAATTTTGCAAAAAAGGATTGCATCTCTATTAGGCCAACCAATTCAGGCCACCCCTCATACTACCGAACCCCCTGAGGCCCCACCTTCCACACACCCCGGGCCATCTTCTTCCACTCCCCCTGCTCCTACATCTACATCTCCTCCTCCACCACCTCCTACTCAAGTACCGCCACCACCTCCTGCTCCAGTGCCTCCCCCTGTTAAATCTCCTGCACCCAAGAGAAAAAGGGCTGCTCCCAAGAAACCTTCTCCCTCTAAAAGAGCCACTACTGCCCAAAAAGGGAAAAAGCCTGCACCGCCATCCCCACCCCCAAAGTCCACCAGAGCTTCTGCTCAGGATGACCCCCATGGTCGGTTGCTTTCAAAAGATGAACGCAGACAGGCTGCTGCAGGCCTTGGATTGGACCCCACTGCTCTCTTTCCCTCTAATTCTGATTCAAACTCTACACCACCTGAGGATCCAAGTGCTAAAATCCCTGTTGCTCCTCCTTCATCAGACCCTGCTGAGCAAACTTATCCTCAGAGAAGGAATGTTATAGCTAAGAGGACTACTCACACTGCTGCCTCTATAAAAATTGGAAAAGAACAATCTGCCCGGTCTGAGGAGGCACCACCACTGAACCAGAAAGATAAAGGTAAGATCCCGGTTGTCCCTCCTGAGCCAGAAAAAGCAAAATCTCCTCTTATTCCCCCTCAGACTCAGCAAGGGCAAGACCCAAAAGGGAAGGGCCCAAAGGGGAAGAGTCCCAAGGGCAAAAGTCCAATCAAATCACCTGAGCACACCACAGCCAAATCTCCAATGATCCCTCAGGCACCAAAGGCCCCCAAAATGACCAAAAGCTCCAACCATGCCCAAAATTGCAACCCAAAGAAAGGAAGAGAGGGAACAAAAGAAAAAAGAGGAAGAGGCTCTCCTTCGAGAGCATGCTAAGAAGATGGGTTGGGACTGGGTTTGATTCAGACTCCGATTAGCTTGTACCTAGGATTTTTTTGTTTCTGCATTTTCTTTTTCTCCTCTTGTTTCTCATTTTGTACATTTCTCTCTTATAATAGATTTTCTTCTTTTGTCATTGCTATTTTTCTTTGTCCTCTGTCTGTTTTGCTCCATGTTATTTCCTTTCATTTTGCCATTAATAAATCTGCTGCACACCCACCTTTGAACCAGTGAGGACACTGCTCCTTTTGGGGGTGTGGCAGGCAGATCCTGCCAATGGAATAGTTAACCTAAGTGCAGCAGAATCTTGTGAGTAATATGGAAATGGAACCATGTTCATCTGGAGAATAAGAAAAATAATGAAATTTAAATTTTTTTCCAGACTTTAGGCATTACAAACTTTTAAAATTTCACATTTCTATGATGAGATCACCAAGGAAACTCACTTGTATCAGCACTTAGTGAATCATTAGAGAGAGAAAAAGGTAAGGACATACTTAAGAATTCTAAGGAAGACTATAACCAGTGAAATTTGGGCCTGTACAAAAATTTATCCTTGAGGAGTGAGTAAGGCAATTTCTTCTAGCTCTAAGGACTAGCTGAGTCACTGTGCTCACTAGAAGTTAGGCAACTCAAAATTGAAACAACTGACAGCCCTCATGAGACTTAGGAAAGGATCAAGGCCTTCTTTTGGACAGTTTGAGCCTAAACAGACAAACCTTAAGCAGCTGCCCTTGTCCATACCCCCCTTGAGCCTTAAATCGTAATTTTCTTCAAAAATACACCTGAGTACTTGCACCTGAACCTATGTATCTGATTTAACCTTACCCTCACTCTGAGAATTCAGAAGGTAAAGGAACAAGAGTTGAAGATGGACTAGCTATGGTCAACATTAGGTGAATAAAAAAGAAGTACCTCAAATTCTGGTAGTATGGTAACTGAGAAAATGGTGGCATTTCAGAAAAGAAAAAACAAAATAAAAAGAAAAAAAATGCATAAAAAAGAAACAAAAACAATAATGAAGAGGAGTAAGAGAGGAGTCAAGAGGGAACTTTCATTAGGAAAATCGAAATCAAGAAGAGAAACTGATCACTTCAAATCTTAAAACCTCAAAGAAGATGAAAGGAGCTGAATTAAAGAAGGTGAAGTCATGAATCACCTCCTTCACCTACTGATTTCTCAATTTTGAACCCCTTTTCAACCTTCCATTCTTTTTAACCCCACTCCATAAGCCACATTACAGCCCAGTTAAAGCCCTTGTGATCCAAAGTTGAGTGAGCTATCATGTGGAGATAAAGAGTTATCCAATCTATGGTGAGGATCTGCCAATGATGCCAGCACTTAAGAGCTTTGCCTATGCTCATGCTTACAGACCCATTTGGGGGATGTAACTGCTCTTGAGCTTGAGAGAAAATGAAACCCTCAACAGTTCTTTATGAGAGTATGCCCTATAAAGTTTTGGGTCTGATCTTGAATGCATTAGGTGTGACCTATAACCTAATTTTTGATCTAGCGATGGCTCAATGTTGACACACATGTGAATTGTTCTTTGGTGTAAACTGATTGGAAATGCTGTGCTTTCATGAGAAGCTTATACTATTTAATTTTCTGTGCAGCCAAGGTGTTTGAATTTCTTATGGTTTTTACTGATTCAAGGGTGAACTAACTCTGTTTCTTGACTGCTCACTTGATAATAATGCACCTTTGTTAACTGTCTCATTGAGAAGTTTGTGGGTGTCTTCACTGAAAACCCTCAGGAGACTTCACTCCTCCACTAGGGATCACCTAGGGGTTTAAAAGGCTTGGTACATATGCTAAATGTATTCGTGCTCCCTACGAAAGTGGCATTTAATTTTTGTAGTTGATTTAATGTAGCTTTACTAAGGGACTAGCAAAGATTAGGTTTGGGGGTGTGTTAAGACCTGAAAAGTACACTTTTCACCCCTTAACTTAACCTTTGATTAGACCCTTAGCCGTCTAATAAATGTTTATTAAGCTATTTTTGTAGGTAATAAATAGCAGTGCAATAAGGCCATAAATCTCTAAGCCCGCAAGGCACGAAGTCCCTCAGAAGAATGAGTCAATAATCCAGACCTGAGGTAAGCCTCGCGCAATTGACAAAGCTCCAGAGGATTTAGAAAAATATGCTTCGCACAGTCCTCGCGAAGTCCTAAGACATCACAACAACTTCTCGTGCAGTTGAGTGACAGACTAGCTTTAGAATCCTACCTCGCGCAGTAGCCGTGGGATGCAAATGTCAAGAAGAGCTATCACGCAGTTCAGAAAAGCCTCAAAGCTATCGCGAGGATCCTCGCAAAGTTCCATTAACAAGTGAACTTCTCACGCAGTTCTTGCACTGTTCAGGAAGAAAGTAGCCTCGCGAAGCCAAAGTTAGCCTCTTGAAGATCTATTGTGAAATGGAATGCTCGCACAGTTCCCGCGCTATTCACAAGTAGCAATCCAACCTCGCGAAGCTCAATCCAGCGAGAGCTTAACTATCTACCTCACGACTGCTCAAAGCATCAAGAAGCTGCAACCCCGCGACGTCTAAAGTTTTAATGCTAACTCATCCTCGCGAAGTCAGTGCTACCACGTGACAAGTTTGGGAATCGACTGCAACCTGGCGAAGCTCTGAACTCCAACTTCCATCATTCTATAGAGGACATTCTAGGGATTTCCAGCGATTAAGGCACGCACTCCCACGCTCAAATCTCTATGCACGCACCCTGAGGCATCCAAGGATCATTAATAGGCCACGTGGCATCTCTAAAATTAGGGTTTCCTAACCCTAATGCGCCACCACACCCAGTGCTATATAAACCTAAGCCTGGTTTAGGTTTAGGGGACCTTTAGACTTAGACACTAGCGAAAGCTCAGACTGTATCACTGATACGAGATCTGAGATCATTTTCTTTTCTTTTCTTCTGTAGTTGTAAGTAGTTTTCCTTTTTCTTTTTCTTTCTCTCCATGGCCCAGCACTTGCTAGCCATGTCTATGTATGTTTATTGAGATTAGATTAATGGAATTTGTGATTGGGTGTTGTACTTTTATGGGATTCGTGTGTTTATGAGTTGCTTTGTGTAAGGCTGCTTCCTTGTGATCCGCTATTACTTTGGCTGTGATTCAAAGCAATGGAGGACTGATTCTAAGGATCCATTCAGATCCAAGTGACCTGTGTGTCTGGGCAATCATGGTCTGATACAACCTTAGCCCCACCACAGGACCCACTAGATCTGAAATCCCAGTGGGGCCTGTGCTGGTAGCCTTATGACCATGATGGTGGCAGCAATATTCTTATTTTGTTTTAGGCTCCGTGAGGAGGATAGCCTCTGGGATAATCTGTGACCATTCAAGTGGACAGGTTACAGTCTTAGGGTGAATCCAATCCGCCGATCCAAAATGGATCCTTCTTCTCTGAGTCTGAGCTTGTAGCCTGGTAGGAGATTGTGCAGAGGGAGACTCCCCTATATTTGTATAGAGCCCCCATCAGATGTTAGATCTGATCTGGGTATGGAGATTATAGGCTTGTGACTGGACCATTGTAGTCTCACCTAAGCAATCGACAACTAGATCTAAGGTGGTACTCAATCTCTTGCTAGTTCTATGTGTCTGGGCTATCATGGTCCTATACAGCCTTAGCCCCACACATAGAGCTTTAGAGGTTGAGGTTCCCTATGGATTCTTGAGCTTGTAGCCTGGATGAAGTAGTGCCTATAATGATAAACTTTTTTTGACCCATCTCTGGATTGTGGTTCCCTTATGGGATAATCTGTGACCATTTAAGTGGACAGGTTATAACCTTAAGGGATTGGATCATGGCACAGGGATGAGTTGGATTCTTTCTCCTCTTGGTGATAATGTAGCCATTGGACAGGATTTTTATACCAGCAGACCTGGATCTGAGTCATCAATTCCAGCAGCTCTGAACTCAATAGCATACTTCTCACCCTTTTATATTTATTTTCCCACACTACATCCATCTTCTCAACCCTTTCTGTTGTTAATTCATTAGGCTACCTTAGGATATTTAGAATAAGTGACCCTAAACTCCCTTCCTTTTAGGACTGCCAGATCTGTAGTCAGATCTGGAGGGACTACTAGAGATGGCTCCCTTGGAGCTGTAGATCACTTTTCCCTATGGGACAAACTCTTACTTATCAAAACTTGCTACAAATGGACCCTGTATCTTGCAGGTCTAGGATTTCTCAGTTGTGCTGATTCCATCCCCTGTTTTACTTTGACATTAAATTGCTTTTACCACCAACAAATAAAGTAAGCACACTGGGAACTCGCAAGAGTCGCCGAATGGGCCTGGGATTAAGGGTTCCCTCTCTTTTCCAAGGTTTTCTAATTTTTTTGATTTTTTTATATCTAGATACTTAAGCTTTTTAGGATTTTCTATTTTTTATATTTTTGATAATATGTATGGTACAGGGTCGACTTCTTGGAGAGGAATCGACGGGGGTGCTTCTCCTAGTTGTAGAAGTATGACGGTTATTGGAGTTGTTCGTGCGAGTCTTCGAATGATGTGGAATCATTTTGAATTTGACATTTTTTTTTGTAGCCCTCGTCGAGCTTGATCTTCTGAATGAGCAATGAAGGTTGTGGTCCGATCGATTTTTTGGGTTCTTCTATCATATTAATGGCCTCATCTTCGAAGAGAGTTTGGAGATTGTAGTCATGTGGGTTCTCGTCCTTAGAACTAGGCTAGAGATGTTCTTCTTGCTGAAGCTCATCTTCTTTTGGTGGGCTCAACTGGTGATTCTCTGGATTTGTGAGCTCTCTCCATTGGACTTCATGGTATGAATATGCACGCTTGGCAGTGAGGCTGATATGGTTGGGAGATGCAGGGATATCCCCAGGGGCATTCCCATCGGAGCTAAGATCACCATTGTGAAAGTCTTACTCGTCTTCTCTATCTAATAACCTTTGTAGGCCTTACTCAACCAGCTCGAGTGTAGGGAGGTCTATCCAATATTCTTTGTCGTCACTTGGCAGTGGCTGCCATTCTTCTTCAAATGTTTTCCAGAATATCTATAGCTAAGGTGCTTTTGGGGATTGAGGGGTGCCCAGCTCTAGTTCTTCTTCAATCTCGATAGCGGCAATATGGAAATCTTCCTCGTCAGTTGACTCCCAATCCTCTATGGGTGGCCCAGGTCCTGGAGACTCTCTTCTTTCTATAGTGGAGGAATCCTTAGTCTTGAATAAGGGTCCAACTCCTTTGAATGGTTTATCTATATCATCATCATGTTGGTTCATGTTTTTCAGGTCGGTGAAGGCTTTCGCCATCAGCTCAATCTCCGTTGCTTGTGGTTTGGTGAAGGATGCTTCCTTTCTTCTTAGTACATCGACCTTATCGGTGGTTCCGTTGACGAAATAGTCATAAAGTGACCACTTTGGTGAGGTTGGTAGGATGTAGGCTTGTTTGTTGTCGGCTTGGTAGCCTAATCCCATTTGATTGCGTACCTTCTTTGAGATGACCGATCCTATGCATCCTTGTTTATTCTTGCAAAGTCCTGTATGCGGGATATATCCTAGTTGATACATCAAGTCCCAACCTTTTGTTATGGTTGGGTTTATGTCGTATAGGCGAGTGAGGTCAGGGCCTATTGCTCTCCTTGTTGCTCTTGGTTGGGAAGTTGGGAGGAACTGGGGATGGCTGATTTCTGCTATTGAGGTGTCATCGAGATTCTCCACCCCTTTGATGTGGCCAGTATTAAGCACGAAGTTGTGTCATTGGAATGCTTGCCGTGTAGTCAATATCTATTTCTTTGAGAGGTGTGCCAGCATATATCCTGACGATAGAATCCTCGTGGGGAACTTGATGCATTGGTGGTACGTAGAAACGACAACAGACATCATGGACTCTAACCACTTTCTCCCTAGTATTAAGTTGTAGGTGCTTGAAGAGTCGGAGACGTGGAATATGACATCTTTGGTGACTGCCCCGAGGCAGACTTTTAACTTGAGAGTTCCTTTGACGAAGCATTGAGAACCATCATATGCAATGACAGATAAGGACCAAGGCCTTATGTCCTGCTCAATATATTAAAGCCTCTTGAGCGTCGTTATGGGATAGATGTTAAGTCCTGCTCCTGTGTCGACTGACACGTAGGGTACTGAGAACCCTCTGATTAACACCATCCAGTATATAGGGGCTAAACGTTTTCACATCGATTCCTTAGTTATATCAGCTTTAGTGAAGGTGAGCACCGGAGGTTGAGCCATACCCGAAGCAATCTTGTGTAGCTCATCTAAGGTGGTGTCTTCATTCACGTGTGTCTCGTCCAATGTTTCTATTAATAATCGGTGATGGTCTATAATTTCTTGATGAGCTCAAGTATTGATATTTGTGTTGGTACCTTCCCAAGGTGCCGAAGAAGGTCATATTCCTGGCTTGTCTCCAGGGCTGGCTCCTTGTCGGGCCGGTGGGCTTTATTGATATTCGATTAATGTGGTTGAGATGCCGATTCTAGAGTTGGAGGCAGAAGGATTACATGAAGTGGGGGAGGCAAGTTTGCTTCCCTTTCTCTTGTTATCTTTCCTGATGCTTAAGCACAGATGTTCTGCTTCTCTTGGGGGAATGCGAGTGGTGGGCAATTGGTTCCTGATTTAAGGACCGGGCATATTGGTCATTGACCCTGGATCCCCGCTGTGATCGACATTGATGAATTCGTTGTAGCACTTGCCATGAACAGAGTGAAGTTGGAAGAAGGGATTCACAGTGGAGCTATGCCATTCCATGGTGGGAGATATTGGGTGTAATCTTCTTCTTCTAAGAAGGTGGAGATCAGGGCCTCCTTGTCGGGTTCTTCCTTCTGTTGACTCACCTTTACTTCTGGCGGACGTTCTCCTACAGTCTGGTGCCCTCAACTTGAAGTATTTTGGGAGATGCTATCCACCCGTGCCTCGATTTGTTATGTGGTTTGAAGGACATCATCTTTGTCCTTAGGCTCGGAGTCATATAGGGGAACTGGTGATGAAATTGTCTCGGAATTTGGGGTGTAGAGGGTTCCGAAGGTCAGAGGCTTGGTCCTTGAGTTCTGAATGATTGAACCCTAATTTGAGTAAAGGTAAGATAGGGCAGAGGATTCAGAGTAGCAATCTGAGTGATCAGGGATGAGGGATGTGGGTGAATGATGGGAGGCCTCAGGGGATCACCTAGATTGGCTGGAGTGTCTGAAGGACTGACATTGTGATGAAGGTAGAAGGGTGAAGAGGGAATCAACTCGAGAGATTCACTGTAGTGATGTGAGCGACTGCTCTTTGGTTGTGATTAGGCATGGGATTATTGATAATCCCAAATGTTTGTGGAGGCTGATTGTTGTTCGGATTGGAAGTTTGAAAGGATTCCCAGTCAATCTGGTTCCGATCATTCATGTCATAGATCATATCCTGTAAAACCCAACAATCTTTTAGATTATGTCCTACATATCGATGAAAAGTGCAGAACCTACTATAGTCATGGTTGGCAATCTACGGTTACGGTCATTTCGATGGGAATCAGATAAGATTTTGATCACTGAGAAGATAGAATATGTTGGGAATAGTGTCAGGCAATGGGGGATAGTGATCACATTTAGATTGGTAAAGGCCTTTGGTTTGCTGGTTGAAGTTTTGAGGTAGGGGTATGCTGTTATAGTTCTGAGAGTTTGCTGGCTAGTTTCGAGTGACATTCTAGTTCTGATAGGTGTTTTGGCGAGGGTACTGGTTTCAGTTTTGGTACTAGTTCTGATTTTGATTCGGTTACCACTGTTGATTCTGGTTCTGGTACTAACTTTGATCCAAATTCCTCGGTTGGTAATTTCCATTTCCGGATTCCTTGGTTGGCAACCATGCTGATATGCTTCAAGCCAGAGGCTTTCTTATTGTTCTTCTATTTGGAGTCACAGGAAGTAGTGACTTTCGATGTTACTATTGAAAAGGCGAGGTCTCCTCCCTTTATGTGTCGTTGGATGCAGTTAGCTCGCAGGTGAAGAGTAGCGAAGTCCAGGCAATCGCTTATAATAAGAGCGCTTTGGAGAGGCACTTCGACATTATTTATGATGATGTCAATTATGTCCTTTTCCTTCATCTGGCTTCCAGTGCGGGCTGTAAGTTTCCTCCAGCGTGCTATGAAGTCTGCAAAATCCTCCTCAGATTCTTGCTTCATCGTCATCAGGTTACTAAGATTGACCACTTCTTATATTAGGTGCTTATATTGGTCCAAAAATTGTCTGGCCAAATTGTCGAACGTGTCAAAATTGTGAAGTGGGAGTCTGGCGAACCAATCGAGAGCTTCACCTCCGAGTGACCTCTAGAAGTAGTGTATCAGGAGTCCTTGCTTATCATGAACGAGTCGGAAATCATTGCTGAACAATGCCAGATGGTGATTCAGATTCCCTGTACCATTGTACTTGCTGAACTTCAAGGGTTTGAATCCCATGGGAAAGTTAAATTCGAGATCTCGACAGAAACTATCGAATTCGAATTATGGGCGAGGGCGATTTCTCTTGTCCATGTATTCCTCGAGCATCTTGGGAAGGCAATTAGTCACAAAATATACCATTTTATTCCCCTTAATTTTGTGATACTTAACCCTAGTTTGTTACTAACAAGTTAATGATGTGCAGATATTAAGGAAAATCAGTAAAAGAGAGCCAAAGTGTTAATCTTCATCAAAATAAACTCATAAAGGGTTGAACATAAAAGAAAAATGATTGAACGTAAAATACAATTTTTCACCTACTGAAAGCCAATAAATTGTACTTTACGATTGAACGAAGTTATAGAAAGAAAAAGGAGAAAATTCATAATTTACGATTCTTCAAAAGACGTTCAAAAGCTGAAGTATGATACAACAGAAAGCGTTCGATCGTAATAAAGATTTGTTCCATTGGAAGTTGTGTTGAGTAGAGAAGGTCGTGATTTAGGATTTTACAAATGAAGCGTCTCGTTGCTACTGATCACATGAAGATTTGCAATGCCTTATGGCAAATTTAGAAGAACTCTTGACTTAGAAGTTTGGTGAATCACGGATCTAAGAAGATTGATGGAGATAAACTCCTAAAGGACTCTATTGCTAAAATAAAGGAAACAAGTTCTAAATGCATCAACTATCCGAAGCAAGGAAGATTAAATTAGGAATTAGAGTAATATTAGGATACTCTTGTTTTTAGTAGTTTCTTTTATTAGAATTAGAACACTTAAACCGACTCCTTATGATCTATAAATAAGAGAGCCCGATATAGGAATAAGATCATCGAAGAATTTCTCATCATCAATTGACAACTGAGATTGGGTTTTCTTCTGATCAAATTTAGTTTAGTTTAGTTTAGTTTAGATATCCAAGGTTCTTCGATCACAATTGATGACTGAGATTGAGAGCTGAAAGATATATTTTACTTTGTTTTCTAATATAGATTTATTTTTATTGCAATTTACTGCTTTGTAAATATCTCCAAATTTTGCTTTGAATTGATGACTTAGGTTGAGATTTGTAGATTAGTGTAATGGTTTTACCTTTCCATCTTCAATTTTCTTGAATTTGATTGACGCTCAAGTTTTAGGAAATTGTTGATTTGATTAAATCTTTATTGATCAAATTCTAGTTTCGATTGACAACTGTTGTAAGGTTTTTACTGCTTCTTTTTATTATAAAAATGATAAAGATAAAATAAAGGAAGTAAAATAAAACAAAACAAAATGGGGAATAAATACAACACAAAACCAAGTCACAAACCTGCAAGATGTAGGGCTATTGTAGCAAGTTTTAAGTAAGAGTTTGTCCCATAGAGAAATTGATCTAGAACCCAAAATGGGCTCTAATATTGGGCCTCTAGATCTTGCTACAGATCTGATAATTCTAGAAGAAGGGAGTAGGGTGTCATAACGACACTAAATTAACACTAAAAGAAGGGAAATAAAGTGCAATCCTATCCTAAGAAAGGGTTAGGAAGAAAGTGGTGATGGTGTGTTAAAATAAAGATAAAAATGGTGGGAAGTAAACTACTAGGCTAAGTTTAAATCAGTTTTGTAACTCAGATCTAGATCTGCTTCTGTAGGAGTCCTTGCTAAAGTGCTATTAAAAACCTTATCAAGGAAGAAGAATCCAACTCACTCTTGTGATTCAACTTGGTCCCTGAAGGCTATAACCTATCCACTTTAATGGTCACAGGCTATCCAATAGGGAGGATCAAAACACATGAAGAAAATCAGAAAACCAATCTGATCAAATGGAATAGATTGATCTTAAGGCTATAACCTATCCACTTAAATGGTCACAGATTATCCAATAGATGTCCTCCACCCAACTGATCGAATCAGAACACTAAAACTATTGTAGACACTATGTTTGCAAGGCTACAAGGTCCCCAGATCAGTTGGAGATTTGGTAGTCATTCATAGGAATAAATAGTTCTTAAAAAACTCAGTGGAGACCACAGTTGTCTAAGGGCTATTTCAAGACTTAAAAATAGCTGGTCATTGCTACAGAAGGTCTGCAATGAATCAGCTCACAAGTTTGCAATCACTATACAGAAATCAGGTTTAACATCTGATATTAGTCAAGTAAAATAGAGGGGAGCTAGTTCCTGCAATAACCTCTCACAAGGCTACAAGCTTAAGTGCAGAGGAGAAGAATCCTTCTCAGATCTGTGGCTTGGAATCACCCTAGGGCTATAGTCTGTCCACTTAAATGGTCACACTACAAGTGACTGAGATGGAACATGTAAACTGCTGCTGCCACCATGGTCCTAGGGCTACAAGCTCAAGCTTTCATGGGCCTTTCAATAAGCTCAAATCCTAAATACATGTTATAGCCTGAACAAAACTATGGGCAAATAGGAAAATAACAGATTGAATGAACATTTAAACTACAAATTCCATTGATTAAAATTACCTACAATGCAATTTCTTAAGGTAACAGACTTGTGCATAACAACTCTTCATAAAATCCCAAAGATTACAAGACCTATTATAAAACTAAATAAAACTATACCTAGTTTCTTTCCGAGAATTTAGCCAGCAAGTGTTGGGCTAGGAGAGAAAAAAATGGGAAAAAGAAATGATCAAACCCTAACCCTAGTCTTCTTGAGTTCTCACAAGCAGAGGTTGAAAGGGAGATGATAATTTTAAGTTACAAGCATAGCTTATATACTCAGTCCTAATGCCTTGGCTTAGAGAAGAGTAAACCCTACTTTTTCTAGTAGATGTGGCAGTATTACAATCCTTCGATGTCTTGGGATGTGTGCCTCAAGATCAGGGCTTCGAGATGTGTGCCCAAGACCTGGGGAAATCCCTAAAAGGTCCCTAGAGTTAAGACTGAGAAGTGGGGGGCCCGAGCTTCGCGAGCTTGCCTTCTGCATATTAATTTTGTTGTGCAGTTGCATTTTGCTCTTTAGTTCTTTCGTGCAGCTTGGAGAGTCCTCGCGAGGTAAGAATTAGCTTGGAAGGTTTGTTCAGTCGCGCAGGTGACATTTGCATTATGGCACGGCTGCTCTGGCTTTGAATGCACTCGCGTGGAAGAGTTTATAGTGTTTGGCTTGCTCACGCAATAGAGCTTCAGAATCTCTTGTAGCGAGGTACTCGCGCAGAGGCCTTTACATCTCGCTCGGCATAGGGTTGAGCTTCCAAGCACATGAGAGTTGCGCTAGAGAACTTCTTGAACTCTCTCTCCTCTAGAGCCACGCGAGAACTTCATGAGGTTGTTGCTGCTATTTATGCAAATTGGTCTCGTGAGGTAGTGCGCGCGGCTACTTTAAAGCTTGATCCTAGCGAGAGCTTTGCGAGCTGTATTTCTTAAGGCTTAGTGAGCGACTACTTCACGAGTTCCTTTATGTGTTGATAACTGCTAAAGTGTGCGACTGTTATGCAAGTCTATTATGCTGCATGTAACATCCACGTGAGAAGACTATACTGGTGAATTGAACAGCATGAGGCAACATCTCAACTATGCGAGATTAGTCATCTATTCCTCTGCTGCTATGCCCATGGTTCTATTGCAGCTTCCTCCACTCTCATCTATACTTCTTTTATCTATAGACTTCCTTGGTCCATCATGTCATGCAAAATAGTCACCATGGTGTTCCATCAGTCTCTGGCTCAACTATCATCCTTGGCTTAAATTGTCTCTCTTCTTGGCACCAAAGGCATGGACTTTATGTTAAGCTGCGCAAGTTATTACTAATCTACAAAACAATCTAAATAGGAGTTATTAGTCAGCTTCAAGGTCTAACAAAGGCTAAGTTAACAGGTGAAAAGTGGTACCTTTCAATGAATAATAGACCCCGAAACCTAATCTTTGCTAGTCCCTGAGTAAAGCAAAATTCAAAAAGCTATTCTAAGAATATAAATGCATCTTTTATAGGGAGCACGAATGCATTTAGCTTATGCATCAAGCCTTCTAAACCCCTAGGTGATCCCTACTGGAGGAGTGAAGTATCTATTAAGACCTGAAAAGTACCACTTTTCACCCCTTAACTTAATCTCTGTTAGACCCTTAATCATTTAATAAATGTATTTTAAGTCTATTCTATAGGTAATAAGCAGCTGCTACAAATAAACCCCTAACCATGCCAAGAAGCCTACTGTTGCCCCAGAAGCCCCTCAGAAGAATGAAGGTTGAACTCAGACAGAGAATTGGTTGTAGCATAGGCACAACAAAGTAAAAACAAACTAAGAAGAATGCCTTGCGTAGATGTCGCACGGTTCAATTGAACTAGAGAGAATTCCTTCACGCAGTTGTCACGGGCTTCTGAAGATAGCACACCAATTGGTCACGTAGTCTTCGCGCTGTTCTCATGCGATTTGATGGCAGAAAGAATTGAAAAGCAGACTTCACAAGGTTTCATGAGTTTCAGTCATCAGCATTCGCGCAGTCTCATGCAGCTCAAGAAAGGAGTCTTCAATCATCGCGTGATTCATTGAAGAGAGAGAGCTCCAGGCACTCCAGTGTGCGGCTATCGCACAGTGGTCGTGGGATACAAACCTTCAAGGAAATGCTCGTGTGATCCATAGGCCTATGAACACTGCTTATTCGTGAGGATCCCCGCAAGATTCACCAAGGGACGAACCGCGCGCCCAATTCCCGCGCCATTCAAAAGGAAAGAGCAATCTCGCGACAGCCAGAAGTATCTCGTGATGACCAAAGTATCAATCTCGTGACTGCATGAGCTTTAAGTCAATTCAACCTCGCGACGCCAATTCTACCACACGGCAAGATCTGGAAATCTTTTTTACCCAGCAAGGATCGGGTTCTAAACTTCTCCCCACTTCTGTAAGGGTGATATGGAAACTTCCAGCAATTAGGGCATGCACTCCAATGCTCCAATCTCCGTGCACATGCCCCAAGGCATCCAAAGGACAGGAATGGGCTGTAATTATATTGATAAATTAGGATTTTCCTAACCCTAATTCTGAGAGAGCCGACTGCTATATAAGCCTAAGCCTAGATTAGGTTTAAGGGACCTTTTTTGGGGCTTAACTTTCGTATTCCTTCTTCTTAAAATCGACTCTAAAATTACAGTAGGCTAAGGTTAGGGTTTAGGAGTTTTCTTTTTCCTTTTTTCCTTCTCTCCATAGTCCAACACTTGCTGCCTATGCCTTTATAAAATTATTTGGTATAGTTTTAATGGAGTTTTGTAATAGGATCTATTGCATGTATGGGATTGGTGTTTTGTGAGTTGTTCTGTGCAAGGCTGCTGCCTTGAGATCCTCCATTGCTAAGTTGTATTGTAAGCAATGGAGGATTGTCTTTAAGTCTTTACTTAGATCCAAGTGACCTGTGTGTCCAGGTTAGGCACATTACAGGCCTAGCCCCACCACAGGACCCACTAAATCTGAATTCCCATAGGATCTTGAGCTAGTAGCCTTGTGAACATGGCTGCGGTAGCAATGTTCTTGTTCTGTCTTAGACGTTTGTGAGGAGGATAGCCTCTGTGGATAGTCTATGACCATTAAGGTGGACAGATTATAGCCCTAGGTGAGGCCAATCCACAGAACTAAGACAGATTCTTCTTCTCTGTACTTGTGCTTGTAGCCTTGTGAGAGATTGTGCAGAGACAGACTCCCCTATTTTTGTATAGACCCACCACCAGATGGCAGATCTGATCTGGCTGTAGAGATTGTAAGCTTGTGACTGGATCACGCAGTCTTTCTAAAGCAGTGAACAGTTAAGCTTGAAAGCTAGTACTCAAACTCTTGCTGGTTCTGTGTGTCCAGGCTAGTGCACGTTGTAGGCCTAGCCCCACACACATAACTTTAGAGGTTGAGGTTCCTATGGATTCTTGAGCTTGTAGCGTGGATGAAGTACTGCCTACAATGATAAACTTATTCTGACCCATCTCTGGATTGTGGTTCCCCTATTGGATAGTCTGTGACCATTTAAGTGGACAGGTTATAGCCATAAGGGATTGGATCATGGCACAGGGGTGAGTTGGATCCTTTCTCCTCTTTGGTGATAATGTAGCCATTGGACAGGATTTCTATAGCTGCAGATCTGAGTCTGAGTTATAAGACCCATCAAATCTGTACCTAATAGCATACTTCTCACCCTTTTATATTTATTTTCTCACACTCCATCACTCTTCTTAACCCTTTTTGTAGTTTAGGTATTAAATTACCTTAGGATTTAGACTATAGTGACCATAAATCCCCTTCCATTTAGGATTGCCAGATCTATAGCCAAATCTTGAGGGCCTACTAAAGATAGCTCCCTTGGAGCTTTAGATCAACTTTCCTTGTGGGACAAACTCTTACTTATCAAAACATACTACAACAGGCCCTGTATCTTACGGGACTGTATATTTTTAGGCTTGCTGCTCTTCAATCCACCTTTGATTCATTTTCACTAACCCCATTCTTATCATTATCTCCAATAAAGTTAGTAGCAAGCACTTAAAATACCTCAACAAGTTTTTGGCGCCGTTGCCGGGGAACCTTGATCTATTATTAGATCCTAGATTTTTGTATTCTTTATTCTTTGGTAGCTGTACTTGTGAATAATTGATACTGCTGATTTACATTTAGAATTTTTTTTACAGATCTGGACAGCAGCAAAGAAGGAAAGTAGAATTGCACTAGGAGTCTAGCTACCTCTATTTACACGTCTCTAACCCTCAAAACTCAGTCTATTTCTCCTTTGAAAATTCCATAGCAGTTGACTAGGATAGTTGTAATTTTGTTAAGTGCAATGTGTTTGCGTGTAGTCTTCCTTGCTGTTGGTGTGTGTGCATGTTAGGAAGGAGATCCCTTAGCCCTACATTGGAGCCTCCTAACCCTGAGATTGAAAGGGGTAGAAGACCGAGAAGGCACAGACACACCATAGTCGAGCCCCCTATTGAAATTGAGACAGCAGTTATGGGTGAAGAGCAAACCAGAACATTGAAGGAATTGAATGCTCCTGATGATTATAATTCTCCATTCAGCATTCAATTCCCAGATGTTCAGGGAAACTACGAGATTAAAACCTCCATCATCCAAATGCTTCCCTCTTTCCATGGGCTTAGCAAGGAAAATCATAACAAGCACATTGACCAGTTCTTGGCCCTGTGCACAACATTCTCCATTGCTGGTTTGGGACCAGAAGCCATTAGGCTAAGGCTCTTTCCTTTCTCCCTAAAGAACAGGGCCAACACCTGGTTGTCTACTCTCCCAAACAACAGTATCACTACTTGGAAGGGCCTCCAGACAAGATTTCTAAGCAAATTTTTTCCAGAGACCAAAACCAGCCAGTTGAGGAAAGGCATACTTGCTTTTGCCCAATCCCCAATTGAGGATTTTAACCAATCTTGGGACAGATTTAAGAAGATGCTCAAACAATGTCCCCACCACAAGATCCCTGACTGCCAGCCTGTCTAGAGCTTCTATAATGGGATTAATGAGAAAAGTAGAGACATGACAGATGCCTCTTATGGTGGAACGTACATGCGTAAAATAGCTGATGAGGCATGGGACTTGTTCGAGGTTATCAGTGAAAATGCTTTCCAGAAGACGTCCTCATCTAGAACTGTCCAAGAGCCTTCACCTAAGCTGGGGCTCGCTGAAACTTCTAAAGGAAAGATGTATGAAGTTAGGGGAAATGATGACCTGAGAATGCAAATGGCCAATCTTTCAGATAAGTCTGATAAACTTTTAACTGTGGTGCAGCCTAGAGTGGCTGCACAAGTGATAGAGGTATGTCTGATATGCCAATCTCCACAACACACAGTGGAAGAGTGCCCATCTGCAGGGCAATACCCTAAGTATGTGATGGAGCAGGCTGCTGCTGCCTAATCATTTGGACAACAACAATCTGGTGGCTACAACAAATAGCCATATAGATACCAGCACCAAAATGCTGGTTACCAATGGAGAGACCACCCAAATTTGAGGTGGAGGTAAGACAATTATATGCAGCCACAACTGATGTTGGCCTTACCTCAAAAGGCCACAGCAACAGTTTAACCAAGGATATGCCCCAAGGTCGAATTTCCAACATCAGCAGCAGCCCCAGAAACAAAATCAGTTGGTAGTTCCCCCACCTTAGCCCTGAAGTGCTTCTTTTGAGGACCAGGTTTTGACCTAATTGCAAAGCCTTGAACCTTTGAATCAGACTGTGACTTCTCACAGTCAAAGCATAAAGAAAATAGAAGAGAAGCTTGGCCAAATAGCCAATGCCTTAGCTAAAAGAGAAGAGGGCAGGTTGTCAAGCCAGCCATTAGCCAACCCTAAGGACCAATATTCGATTGGAGAAGGCTCCTCAAATTTTGAGGGGGCTAATGCCATCACAATCCTAAGGTTTGGCAGGCTGGTAGACAACCAGGTGGGAAAGGAGCAAGGAGAGGTCATTCCCAAAGAACTATCGAGTGAAAGTGATAAGGATTTTGTTAAAGCACAGAGTCAAGAATTGCCTGCTACCCTTCAACAAGGGAAAAATAAAGAGGTTGTAGTTGAGCCTCAGTAGGAGATAAAATAAGAAAAAAGAAAAAACAAAAGTTCAGTCATAGGCTTGCAGCTGAGGAACCAGTAGTACCTCAGCTGCCATTTCCTCAAGCTTTGAGTGGCCTTGTCCCTTTTGATAAGAGGAATGCACAGATAGAGGAAATGATGGAGACTTTTAAGCAGGTAAAAATCAATTTACCCCTGCTTGGTGTTATCCGACAGGTCTCAGCCTATGTAAAATTTCTGAAAGACCATTGTACTCAGAAGAGGAAGGCCAGAGGCCATTGTCCAAAAAGGTCTTTACAACTGATACAGTTGATTATGTATTAAGCATGACAATGCCTGAGATGTTGCAAGACCCAGGGATACCCACTATTCCCTGTATAATTGGAGACCACACAATAGGAAGGGCCCTTCTAGGGTGTTAACTCGCCATACGTGTGTGTATCGTGACTAGGTTTGGGGGAGCTTAAACCCACCCCCATTGTGCTATTGATGGCTGATAGGTCTGAGAGGAGACCCATGGGAGTTGTTGAGGATGTCTTGGTGGGGGTAGATCAGTTCTTCTACCCTGCAGACTTCCTTATTTTGGACATGTGCTGCAACAAGAGTACATCCCCGATACCTGTTATTTTGGGCAGACCATTCTTGGCCACTGCCAATGCATGCATTCAATGTAGGTTTGAGATCATGGAGGTAACTTTCGAACATATGAAAGTTGAGCTTAATGTGTACAATAGTGCAAAGTATCCTCAGCTGGACAATGAGGAATGCTTTGCAGTGGATGTACTACAAGAAGTTGTTGAAGAAGAATTGCTCACTCTGCTAGAGTGGGGCGATATTATCACAAATTTAACTGAAGTTTGGAACATGGTAGAGGAAGGAAGCCCAACGTTAATGCCAGAAGAACTGTCCACATTGAAGTCTTCTGTGGGCTTAGTGCAGCATTCCCTTTGGAAACCTACATTGCTGCCCCTTCCTCAAACCAACAAAACACCAATCCTACCATCCATCCAACAAGCCCCTGATATGAAGCTCAAGAAACTTCCAGATACATTGAAATATGTTTTCCTTGAGAAAGATAAAAAACATCCTGTAATTATCTCCTCTTCTCTTACCAATGAGCAAGAGGAGGAATTGCTAATAGTTTTGAGGAAGTGATCGATTTTGAATAAACCCTTGCAAGTGTACAAGATCTGTTCTAGTAAGGCAAGAACAAGGGTGTCGAACCCATAGGGAAATCTGAAACTTTAATCAATTCTTCCTAGAGATTTAGAAAATATCCTCGAGGAAGTACCAAGGGGCAGATTTAATTTTTACCAAAAATTAACACTTTTTCTAATTGCAAGAAAGAAAATAAATTAATCTAAAAATTATGTAATGAGAAATCTAAGAATAAATTTTAAAAACAAGATCAAGGAATTTGCTACCCCAGATTTATATCCTTTTCTATTTTTAAACCCACAATTTTATTAACATCAAACGCACCATCATTCTAAGAGAAACATGACTAGTAATTAAGCATGATCATTAACCCGGCATACCCTATCTAAAAACAATGACTCAAATTTAATCATGTATGAATCATGTGAAAAGCATAGCGTATCTCATGGTATTTTAGATCAAAACAATAAAAACATGATCACTACACTTTGAGAAAAACGATTTGATGATGAAATTATCAAACTATGGCATTAAACATAAAATATGGGTACTTATCTGGGGATCGCATCCTCCCTGATCTACAGCCTTTAGCCTCTCATCCTTGGTGCAAGATCTTCAATTTCATTCAAAACCATTCCCAAAGTAAAGAGCAAAGAAGGTGTAAAATAAAATATGTTCTTGGAAAATCTCAACACAATTTTATTACTCTAAGAAAACCCTCTACAAAAGTCTCTCTCGGCAAATTATTACACAAATCTTTCTCAGAAAAAACTCTCCCTATTCAAAAAGCTCTCCTTTACAATGCCGCAGCCTCTTATTTATAATAGCCGATTCAACCTAACCCTAATTGCCTCAATCGATTGAGGCTTAAATCTCAATCGATTGAACTTTTAATTTAATCACCTTTAGGACACTTTTGCCTTTTTGTCTCAATCGATTGAATTTCATGTCTCAATCGATTGACACTAGTTTAGTCACCTTTAGGACACTTTTGCCTTTTTGTCTCAATCGATTGAATTTCATGTCTCAATCGATTGACACTAGTTGGAAGTAGATGCCCTAATTGGTGGAAATCTCCAATATGCCCTCGCATAAATGCCAAAGTGTTGAAATGCATGATTTCACTAGGTTAGATTTCTCCTCGCTGGGTTGGATAGTGCTCTTCGCGTGGTTGAATTGGAGAAGGATACTTTCACTGTCGCGTGGTTGCTTTTATTCATCAGTCATCGCTAGGTTGAAATGCTGTAGTCGCTAGGTTGAATTGAATGGCGCTAGGTTGACTGTAGTCGCTAGGTTGAATTGAATGGCGCTAGGTTGACTGTAGTTGCTAGGTTGAAGTGTGTGGCGCGGGAACCGCGCGACGGCCATTTCTTCCAACTGCGCGAAGGCTTATTTACACTTTGTTCCTCGCGGCAATTTCAATATCTTCCCCTTCTTGATGGAGTTTGATTCCCTTCACGGATTTCAGCGCTTCTTTGGACCCTTTTTGTCCATAGCTCTTTTGTAGCCTTTAATTTCTTTCTTTTATACACTTGGAAGATCCAAAGGTCAGAAACACCTGTTATCATCAAAACCTCACAACAACCATCAAATACTTTCATCGAACGGCTAAGTGTAGGATTTAAGGTATGAAATATAGTCATATTTCAGCACCGATCACACCCCCAAACCTACACTTTGCTAGTCCTCGAGCAAAGAGAATGATAAATATAAAAATAAAACTAACATCCTAAAATTTAAATGCCACTTTCGTAGGGAACACGATTGCACTTAGCATGTGCAACAAGCCTTTAAACCCTTAGGTGATCCCTAGTGGAGGAGTTGTGTCTCCTGAGGGTTTACAGTGAAGTTACCCACAAACTTCCAAACCATCGGCAAAATTGAGTTTTCAAAACATGATTTTTTTATAACATATATACCATTCAAAAACAAAACATCATTAATAGGTCCAACATGTTAATCATCAATCATAAATACCAATGTCATGTCAATCATGCTAGTATCCATTCAAATTAATCTAATGCTCAAATTGTTAGATAACTCATTCATTCATGCTTAAACGTGAAGTGTGTGCATACCAAAACCAAGATTCATCCATCTTAGAACTAGTCTAAACGGAAAATCATCGGATCTCATGTCTCAACTCAATCCTCACTTTAGGTATACTCTCGAAATAAAATCACTCCGATGATGGGTAAGGTTTCGCACATGTGAGAGATCAATACAAAACAAATCAAAAGGTCTCACATGATAAATGAAACACGATGTAATCAATGAACAAAAAACAGATCTCATAAGAATGACATTTGAATATCCTAAGCATGTCATATCAAGTGTCATAGGTATCACATATTTACTCTCCACAAGGCAGTTACCAATGCAAGATCAGATCATGAAGGTCTTTTGTAGGGTTGTAATGGGGCTCAGGAAAGGGTAAGAAAGAAAGGGAATTTAGATTCAAAATTTCTGAGAAATCAGAAAAGGTACTAACTTTTTCTTTCTATTGCTCTTCTTTTTCTTTTCTAATTTCTCACCATTTTTTTTTTCAATATTTTTCTTTTCTCACTCTTTCTTCTTTTGAATTTCTTTTCTTAATGGTACCTCACATTTTTCATTCTTTGTCAAATTTCTCTTTTTCTCCCCTTTTTTTTTTTTTTTTTTTTTTTTTTTTGCCATACACTCTCAGTAAACACCACAACTCGGTATCCCTCCACTTACTCTCTTTTCACTCATTTTCATCCCTCGTTCCCAACGTCTCAGAAATAAGAAGGGTAAAGCTGAATTTTCAGAAATGGTAAAGGGTTAAAGGTTAATGTGGCTTATCAAAGAATGTATAAAGGTAAATTTTTCAATAGGCTCAAAGGGGTACTAGAAGGATAAATTTATATGAGGTGGGACATTTTAAGCACAAACGAGCCAAAGATGGCCTTCAATCATATCCTTAAAAGATGGTAATCTTGCCTATTTGTCTTGAGTAGATATACAGTATATTCTAACACAATAATATGAATTTGATTTCATGCAAAGTCACAAGCCAAAAATAAAATGTATGAGATTATGCAAAATAATCCGTATTCAAAGAAAACTCCGAGTTTATGTATTCACTCATCAATGACGGGAAATTAGCACTAAAGCTCACGTTTAGCCTCCACTAAGAACCTACGATCCAACGTTTAAAATAATTCATCGATTTCTAAATCTTAGCTTGGTATAAGTGCACAAATTCTAAGCATGAATTTCAAAGTCATCCACAAATTATCACATTAAGCTTCATTATCCTAGATACAAGTAATCAAAATATGCCATCAATATTCTCAAAATTAAATTCTCATGCATCATCAACTAAAGTTTGAAAACTACAAAGTAAATCATGTATGATGGTTAAAATTGTTTATTTATTATTATTATTATGTATTTTATTTTTTAAATACATAACACAAGATAGATAACCATACCCCAAACCTAAGAATGACAATATCCTCATTGTTTGAAATAAGTAGGCACCCCAAACACATTGAAAAGTACCTCACACAAAGATCAAAAGAGAATATATGCATCAAATTAGAACATGACCAAAAATAGATTGAAGGTAATGTGGCTATATGTATTTGGAAAGTAAAACAACCTAAACTAAACTAAAACTAAATTCTAGAACTAACAAAACAAAAGGAAAACAAAATAAGTAAAACACACTGGGTGCCTCCTCAGAAGTGAGTTTACATGTCGACAAATTTCGACCTTTTCGGTGATCACTCCTCGGGATCACGGAGGTGCATCGCCTCAATCTTAAATCGGGTGACCGGCTCAAACATTGGTTTGAGTCTTTGCCCATTAACTTTACAAATGCGATTGTCGAAGAAGGCTCAATTTCAATGGCACCATGGGCACTAATGGACACTACCTGAAATGGGCCTTCCCATCGAGATTTTAATTTTCCCGGGTGGAGCTTCAGTCGGGAATTGAATAACCAAACTTTTTGGCCAACGTGAAATTCTTTTCGAGAAATGGACGCATCATGCAGCTTTTTGTACCTTTCCTTGTACATCTTCGAATTCTCATACGCTTAATGGCGTAATTCCTCCAATTCATTCAATTGCAATGTACCCTTGCATGTAATTAAATCTTTTATCGCCCGAATGCTTTATGCTCCAATTGGCGGGAAGATGGCATGCTTTCCCATAAACAATTCGAAACGGAGACATTCCAATCGGAGTCTTGAATGCGGTCCGATAGGCCCACAGCGCCTCTGAGAGCCGGTTTGACCAATCTTTTCTATCCGGTCGGACCATTTTTTCTAGAATTAAGCAATTTCCCGATTAGACACTTCCACGACCGCTAGTTCTGTGGATGAATGCGTAGTAACAACTTTGTGAGTGGCCGTACTTCTTCATTAAGGTGGCAAAATGGTTATTACAAAATGAACCGCCATCGATGATTGCTCTTGGAATCTCAATCGGTTAAACACATTTTCTCCGAGGAATTTGACCACAACCTTATGATCATTGGGTTGCTACAGCTTCTATCCATTTCGAGACATAATCATGACCACTAGAATATATGAAAACCCAAAGGATGGGGGAAAGGACCCATAAAGTCAATCCCCAAACATAAAAATTTCAACAATCGAATTGGATTAAGGGCATCATATTCCGCTTTGAAATATTGCTAAGTCATTGACATCGCCGGCATTCCTTGCAAAATTGAGCCACGAAGATGGAGGGCGAGAATCCGCTTTGAAGGATCTCAAATGGCCGCCAGGTCTACAAAGATGACACAAGTGTAGGACGCTCATTTGCTCCTCTTGCATACACATCTCCGATGATCCGATCCGAAAGGAATTTGAGCAGACATGGTTCATCCCAAAAATAGTATTTTATTTGGGAGAAAAAGATTCTTATCATTCTTACCCCCGGGGGATTACGCGATAACGGATAATTCACAATGTTCGCAAACCATGGAACCTTTGCACAAGCTACATCAATTGCTTATCAATTGTTCATCCGGAAACGTGTCACGGATGGTCTCAGGTATTGCAGATTCTTCAGGTAGAATTCTCGACAAATGATCAGCCACCACGTTCTCAACCCCCTTCTTATCCTTAATCTCGAAATTGAACTCTTGGAGCGTATGATCCAACGGATTAATCTCGGTTTAGTATCCTTCTTTGCTAGAAGATATTTGAGCGGAAGAATGGTGCGAAAAGACCACTATTTTCGATCCAAGCAAATAGGAACGAAACTTGTCCGAGCATACACCACACTAATAATTCTTTCTCGGGTGGTGTAATTGAGTTGGGCATCAATTAATGACTTGCTAGCATAATAAATTACGTGAGGAAATTTATTCACCCTACGCCCTAGGGCGGCTCCAATTGCGTGTCGGATGCATCACACATGAGTTCGAATGGGAGAGAATAATCCGGTGGCTGGATGATTGGTGCATTGGATAAGAGCTTTCGCAATTTCAAAAATGCTTGCATGCAGTCCTCAGTAAATTCAAAAGGAACATCTTTGCCAAGCAAGGTGCACAATGGTTTAGCCACCTTGAAATCCTTAATGAACCTTCTATAAAATCCGCATGACCCAAAATGATCGAATTTGTCGAACCTTTGTTGGGTGGTGGCAAGTTTAGCAATTAGATCAACTTTTGCTCTATCCACCTCGATTCCTTTACGTGAAACAACGTGCCCTTAAACAATCCCTTGTTTAACCATAAAATGGCTCTTCTCCCAGCTAAGAACAAGTTTGGAGTCAACACAACGTTGCAGCACTTGTGAAAGATGATTCAAACAAGAATCAAAGGTTCTCCCAAAAACCGAGAAGTCGTCCATGAATACTTCAATGAATTTGTCGATCATATCGGAAAATATGGCCAACATACACCGTTGAAATGTGGCCGGGGCATTACATAGGCCGAATGGCATCCTGCGGTATGCAAACATACCATAAGGGCATGTGAACGTTGTCTTTTCTTGATCAGCTGGGTAGACAGGCACCTGATTGTATCCCGAATACCCATCAAGAAAACAGTAAAACTCTTGCCCAGCTAACTTCTCAAGGATTTGATCAATGAACAGAAGGGGAAAATGATCCTTTCTGGTGGCGGTGATTAATTTCCGATAGTCAATGCAGACACGCCATCCAGTAGTTTCTCGAGTGGGGACCTATTCTCCTTCAGCAGTTTCCTTCACAGTGATTCCGGACTTTTTCGGAACAATTTGGACTGGACTAACCCATTCACTATCAGAAATCGGATAGATGATTCCAGCATCAAGGAGTTTAATGACTTCTTTTAGAATGACTTCTTGCATGTTTGGATTAAGTCGCCTCTGTGGTTCCCTTGAAGGTTTACTCTCATCTTCCAAATGTATTTTATGCATACATACCGATGGGTCAATCCCTTTGAGATCAGTGAAAGTCCAACCGATAGCTTCCTTGTGCTCTTTCAGCACCTTCAACAACTCTTTTTCTTGTTCTGCCGACAACGTGGATGAGATTATTACTAGAAGTGTTTCACGAGGTCCCAGAAAAGCATATTTAAGGGCCTCTGGCAATTGTTTCAATTCCACAATTGGTGGCTGCTCAAGTGATGGAGGCAGCACTTCCTTCACCTCAACAGGTAATGATTCTATCTCAGGCACACTCGCATCTAAAGACTCTATCTCGTCGGACTGCTTCTCTTCCGATCCTTTCTCTTCATAGATGGCCAACAAAGCATTTTCAAATTCCTCTTTGGTAAGCATTGAAGGTAATGCCTCATCCACCACTTCATCTATCTGATCGATGTAAAAACATTCGACCTCATCCTCGTTTGGGAAATGGTTCATCGCATGGAAGATATTCAATCGAACCTTCATGTTTCCAAAAGAAACGTCCATGACTCCCGTTCGACAATTAATGCAAGCGTTGAGCGAAAAGCAGACGTCCAAGGATGATGGGGACTTGATTAAGTGACTTAACGGTGTGTCCATGTCCAAAACAACAAAATCCAATCGGAAAGACAAACTTATCTATTCCAACCAAGACATCCTCAATAACGCCCCTCGGTGCGTCTTTTCCGATCTATCCGCGATTGCGATAGTGTGACCGTTGTAGGGTCTCAATTCACCCAAATCCGAGTTTCTCGTACAATGAATATGGGATTAAATTAACACTTGGTTCCCAAATCCAATAACGCTTTCCCAACCTGGTTGCCCACCAATGACACATGGAAGAGGAACTGGGTCTTTTAGTTTTGTGGGGTTTCCAATTGCAATATGGGCCCGACTTGATTAGTCAAGAACACTTTCCTCGAAACATGATTACGTGCCTTTCTCTTCCGAGTGCATAAATCTTTGAAAAACTTTGCATACTCAGGCACTTGCTTGATCGTTTCAAGCAATGGAAGGTTTATCTTTACTTGCTTAAATGTTTCGAAAATATCTTCCATTTTTGTTGGTCCCTTTCCCATTCTTGATGGAGGAGTTAGGCATTGAGGAAATGGTGCCTTTGGGACAAAAGGTACGGGTTCCCCTTCTGAATCTTCGTCTTGTCCTTATTGGACAGTTGAGGGAGACTCATCCTCTATCACCTTTTCTTTTCCCTTCTCCCTTCTTTTCTCTTCCTCTTCCTCTTTTCTTTTCTCTTTCTCCGCTCTTCTCGCTGACTCTTTCTCTTTCTCTGCTTCCTGCTCTTTGTCTGCTTCACTTTCTTCCTCTGCTTCCACAGGCATTTCCACTTGATTATAAACTTCCCGTCCACTTCTCAACACAGTAACAGCTTTCAACTGTTGACTATTTAATGGTCCTTCATCAGATGATGCTTGGTCGCGAGGATTGTTGATGGGTTGGCTGGGAAGCTTACCCTCCTCTCGTCGACTCAGTTGATTTGCCAATTGACTGACTTGGTCGATTATCATCTGTTGAAAAGATTGCATATCGCGCATCACCTTTTCTTCGCATCGAATCCTTTGAAGTGCTTGTATGAGATTGATTAGGATTCTGATTGAAATTCTGATTTTTCCGGAAATCAGAATTTGGATGAGAATATGGAGCATTCTGCTGAAAGTTAGAATTCTGGTGAGAATTAGAATTCTGCTGAAAATTCTGTTGTGGACGGAAATTTTGCTGAAAATTTTGTGGAAACGCTTGTTGTCCACTCATAGGATTGGCTCGGTATTGCTGGTTGACCTGACCAGTTTGGTTTGATCCACCCCATCGTAAGTTGGGGTGATTTTTCCACTCTGGGTTGTAGGTATTTGAGTACGCGTTTCTACCTTGCCGCTGATAAGATTGAGTGACATTTATCTGCTCTGGAAGAGTAGATTCATCAGGAAGGAATGTCAAGGTAGTTGGGCACTCATTAGCCATATGACCTGGGTGTTCACAAATTGAGCATCTGATTGGTGGTGAGGAACTTTAGCTTGCTTGGTTGCAGACTAACAACATGTTCATCTGTTTGGACATGATATCAACCTTGGTTGATAGATCGAGTTATTATTGTTGACCTCATACAATCTCTTGGTCAACACATGAGATTTAGGTGCTAAGTCCAAAGTGGTTCGCCCAGTGTCTCACTTTGTATCGAGGTTTGATACAATTTCTCAAACAATGCCCACAACTCATCGGCCTCTTTCGTGGCACAAGATCCACCGCATAAGATGCATCAACCATGCGTCTTTCTTGAGAATCATCCATTGTAGAAACTTTGGACTGTTGCCACCTTGGAACGCGTGATGGTTAGGGCAACTTCGATCAACTCCTTAAAACGCGTTCCCAACATTCATGGAATGTCTCAGAGGTTGTTGGGAAAAGAAAAGGATCTTTTGACGCATCTCTATGGCTTTAGTCATGGGAAAATACTTTTGAGGAACGGCGATGTAGTAGCTCGCCCAACTCGAATAGATTGCGGTTCTAAAGAATAGAACCAAGTTTCGCCTTGTCTCTTAAAGAGAACGGAAGAGTTGAGACTTCGCTATCTCGTCGAAGAACATTGTGGACTCTAAACATTTTGCATACCCAGTGAACTGCTCGGATGAACGTGCGGATTTTCGTTTGCCAAACCATGGAATATTGGTAGCATTTGAATCATTGCTGATTTGAATTCATAATGATTCCCTGGAATGGGAGCATGCATGATACACTCCTGATCCTCTTAAAAACCAGGATCATTATAGTATTCAAGTGTTCTAGGTCCCTCATAGTAATTATTGTTCCCATTATTTCCATTATTTACATTGTTGCCATTCTGGTTGTTGTTTTCATTCATTTCTTGCTCTTGATCAGCCATGGTATCAGTAGGATAATACTGATTCCTTTGGATTCTACGATTGTCTCGCAAAGATCGTTCGATCTCCGGATTAAACGGTAGCAAATGTGGGTGATGAGAACGAGTAAAGCTCATACACCACACCCACAATCAAAGGTTTGAAGAACCCAAAATAAGTCCTCAAGCAGACTCAATCGATTGAGACAGTGGTCTCAATAGATTGACAGAAGCACATAAAATTTCACACAAATGACTTGAACCTCAATCGATTGAGGAGATTCTCTCAATCGATTGAGGTTCCAAGAGTCAGAAAGCACACAGAATATCAGAAAAAGACTTTGTCAGTCAATCGATTGAGAGGCTTCTCTCAATCGATTGAGGTTCAAAGATTAAAACACACAAGAGTTCTGTCAATTGATTGACATAGGAATGTCAATCGATTGAGAAAAGAGTAGAGAGCACACAGAAAGTAGCTCAGTATCAATCGATTGAGAAAGGAGCTTCAATCGATTGAATGCTGCTATGAACAGAGAGCCAAGTAAGAAGAAAAAGGAAAGAAAACCACTCAGGAAATTTTTATTTTTATTTTTTTTATTTTTATTATTATTTTTTTAAATTAAAATTCAGAAAAATAAAAATAAAATCTAAATTCGAAAATTAGAAATTAGAAATTAAAAACCTAGAAAATCTTTCCTAAAAGAAAACTTCTAAACTAAGAATATAAATTTCCTAAAAATATAAACTACCTAAAAAAAAATGAATAACCAATTTTTAGAAAATCCTAAAATTTCTAAAAGTGGAAAATAATAAAAAAAAAGAAAAACTTCTAAACTAAGAATATAAATTTCCTAAAAATATAAACTTCCTAAAAAAAAATGAATAACCAATTTTTAGAAAATCCTAAAATTTCTAAAAGTGGAAAATAATAAAAAAAAAAAAAACTTCTAAACTAAGAACTTCTAAAAACCTAAACTTCCTAAAGAATATCACAAAATCTAATCTAAGAAAGAAAATTAGGGAAAGAAATTTTTTAATTTTTTTTTTTTTTTTTTTCTAGATTGTCAATCGATTGACAGTGTTGAGTCAATCGATTGAGGCACAAATATTGTCAAAAAAACACACAACCTCAATCGATTGAGAAACAAGTCTCAATCGATTGACTGTTATAAAAACAAAAAAAATCTCTAATCGGAATTTACTCAAAATTTCGCCGATTTCCCCGGCAGCGGCGCCAAAAACTTGATCGATTTTGAATAAACCCTTGCAAGTGTACAAGATCTGTTCTACTAAGGCAAGAACAAGGGTGTCGAACCCACAGGGAAATCTGAAACTTTAATCAATTCTTCCTAGAGATTTAGAAAATATCCCCGAGGAAGTACCAAGGGGCAGATTTAATTTTTACCAAAAATTAACACTTTTTCTAATTGCAAGAAAGAAAATAAATTAATCTAAAAATTATGTAATGAGAAATCTAAGAACAAATTTTAAAAACAAGATCAAGGAATTTGCTACCCCAGATTTATACCCTTTTCTATTTTTAAACCCACAATTTTATTAACATCAAACGCACCATCATTCTAAGAGAAACATGACTAGTAATTAAGCATGATCATTAACCCGGCATACCCTATCTAAAAACAATGACTCATTTAATCGCGGTATGAATCATGTGAAAAGCATAGCGTATCTCATGGTATTTTAGATCAAAACAATAAAAACATGATCACTACACTTTGAGAAAAACGATTTGATGATGAAATTATCAAACTATGGCATTAAACATAAAATATGGGTACTTATCTGGGGATCGCATCCTCCCTGATCTACAGCCTTTAGCCTCTCATCCTTGGTGCAAGATCTTCAATTTCATTCAAAACCATTCCCTAAGTAAAGAGCAAAGAAGGTGTAAAATAAAATATGTTCTCGGAAAATCTCAACACAATTTTATTACTCTAAGAAAACCCTCTACAAAAGTCTCTCTCGGCAAATTATTACACAAATCTTTCTCAGAAAAAACTCTCCCAATTCAAAAAGCTCTCCTTTACAATGCCGCAGCCTCTTATTTATAATAGCCGATTCAACCTAACCCTAATTGCCTCAATCGATTGAGGCTTAAATCTCAATCGATTGAACTTTTAATTTAATCACCTTTAGGACACTTTTGCCTTTTTGTCTCAATCGATTGAATTTCATGTCTCAATCGATTGACACTAGTTTAGTCACCTTTAGGACACTTTTGCCTTTTTGTCTCAATCGATTGAATTTCATGTCTCAATCGATTGACACTAGTTGGAAGTAGATGCCCTAATTGGTGGAAATCTCCAATATGCCCTCGACTTGATGTGAGGTTGAAATGCACAGACTTTCGCTAGGTTAGATTTCTCCTCGCTGGGTTGGATAGTGCTCTTCGCGTGGTTGAATTGGAGAAGGATACTTTCACTGTCGCGTGGTTGCTTTTATTCATCAGTCATCGCTAGGTTGAAATGTTGTAGTCGCTAGGTTGAATTGAATGGCGCTAGGTTGACTGTATGGCGCTAGGTTGACTGTAGTCGCTAGGTTGAATTGAATGGCGCTAGGTTGACTGTAGTCGCTAGGTTGAAGTGTGTGGCGCGGGAACCGCGCGACGGCCATTTCTTCCAACTGCGCGAAGGCTTATTTACACTTTGTTCCTCGTGGCAACTTCAATATCTTCCCCTTCTTGATGGAGTTTGATTCCCTTCACGGATTTCAGCGCTTCTTTGGACCCTTTTTGTCCATAGCTCTTTTGTAGCCTTTAATTTCTTTCTTTTATACACTTGGAAGATCCAAAGGTCAGAAACACCTGTTATCATCAAAACCTCACAACAACCATCAAATACTTTCATCGAACGGCTAAGTGTAGGATTTAAGGTATGAAATATAGTCATATTTCAGCACCGATCAGGAAGCACAAGAAGGCAATTGGCTGGACTATTGCTGATCTGGGAGGGATTGATGCATCAATCTGTATGCATAGGATCCATCTAGAGGAGGGCTCAACACCCTCCAAGGAAATACAGAGGAAACTGAATCCTCACATGCAAGAGGTGGTCCTAAAAGAAATCATTAAATTGCTGGATGCTCGGGTAATATACCCCATTTCTGATTCTAAATGGGTGACACCTATCCAAGTGGTGCCCAAGAAATCTGGCATAACAGTGATCACAACTGAGTCTGGAGAGCTTAGACCAGCCAGGGAGACCACTGGCTAGAGAGTTTGCATCGATTACTGAAAACTCAACTCCAAGACCAGAAAAGGCCACTTCCCTCTCTCCTTTATTGATCAAATTTTTGACAAGTTGGCTGGGAAAGCTTTTTATTATTTTCTTGATGGGTGCTCAGGGTACAACCAGATCCCTGTGCATCCTCTTGATCAAGAGAAAACTACTATTACTTGTCCTTTTGGCACCTTTGCTTACAGAAGGATGCCTTTTGGGCTCTGTAATGCCCCAGCCACCTTTTAGAGGTGTATGTATGCCATATTTTCTGATATGATTGACAAATTCTTAGAAATTTTTATGGATGATTTTTTGGTTTATGGGGATAGCTTTGACCAATGTCTACAACACCTCCACCTGGTCTTACAAAGATGTGAGGAGACCAATTTGGTCCTAAGTTGGGAAAAGAGCCACTTCATTGTAACACAAGGAATTGTGTTGGGCCATGTAGTCTCTAAAGATGGAATTGAGGTAGACAAGGCCAAAGTTGACCTCATTATAAATTTGCCCCCTCCAAGAATTGTCAAACAAATAAGATCCTTCCTTGGACATGCTGGATTCTACAGGAGGTTCATCAAAGACTTCAGCAAAATTGCTAAACCATTGTGCCACCTGCTCTGCCAAGATTTGCCCTTTGACTTTTCTGCTAAATGTCTTGAGGCTTTTAAAACTTTGAAAATTTGCCTCACCTCTACCCCTATACTCCAAACACCTGACTATACCCTGCCCTTTGAGTTGATGTGTGATGCATCCGACTTGGCAATAGGTGCTATCTTGGGCCAGAGAAAAGATAAGCTGCCTGTAGTCATTGCCTATCTCAGCAAATCACTTGCTGAAGCTCAGTTGAATTATACAATAACTGAGAAAGAGCTTCTGACAGTGGTTTTTACTGTGGAAAAGTTTAGACCTTACTATCATGGGTCTAAAACTGTAATCTTCACTGACCACTCAGCATTGAAGTACCTATTATCCACGAAGGATGCGATGCCTAGGTTGATTAGATGGATACTCCTGTTGCAGGAGTTTGATATCGCAGTCAAGGACAAAAAGGGTGTAGAAAATATGGTGGCTGACCACTTGTCCAGAATTATGTTGGAGAAAGGTGTTGTTGACCTTGCTATAAATGATGTCTTTTCGGATGAGCAATTGTTTGCCACCCAATCCTTGGTTCCCTGGTATGCACATATTGTCAATTATCTAGTTATAGGCAAGATTCATGCCCATTAGACAAAAATGGACAAAGACCTGTTTTCTCATAGGTCAAATTCTTTTTCTGGGAAGAACCTTGCTTATACAAGTATTGTGCAGACCAGATAATTCGAAAATGTGTTCCAGAAAGTGACGTCCCCAGTATTCTAGCCATGTGCCATGAAAATGCCTGTGGGGGTCACTTTAGTGGAAGAAAAACAGCTGACAAAGTCTTGCAGTGTGGGTTCTATTGGCCTTCTCTTTTCAGAGATACCAATACACACTGCAAGACCTGTGAAAGATGTCAAAAATTAGGAGGGCTGTATAAAAGAAACTCAATCCCTTTACAGCCCATCCTTGTTGTGGAACTGTTTAATGTGTGGGGTATTGACTTTATGGGCCCCTTTCCGCCTTCAAATGGTTTTCCTTTCATCTTAGTGGTAGTGGATTACGTTTCCAAATGGGTAGAAGCCATTGCCACAAGAACTAATGATAATCAGGTTATCCTCAAGTTTATAAAATAGAATATCTTCTCGAGATTTGGCACCCCTAGAGCCATTATCAGTGATGGGGGTAGCCATTTCAGCAACAGAAATTTTGAGAGCTTGCTCAAGAAATATTTTGTCACCCATAGGATTGCTACTCCCTACCACCCACAAATCAATGGGCAAGTTGAAATTTCAAATAGGGAGATCAAGCACATCCTTGAGAACACTGTGAGGACTGATAGGAAAGATTGGGCTGACAAGCTTAATGATGCACTGTGGGCTTATAGGACTGCCTATAAGACTCCTGTTTGTATGACCCCTTTCTGACTGGTTTATGGCAAGGCTTGCCATCTCCCAGTGGAGTTAGAACATAGGGCCTATTGGGCCATTAAACATTTAAATCTAGACCTAACTTCTACTGGTCATCACAGGATGCTGCAGCTGTCAGAATTGGAAGAACTAAGGATGGATGCGTATGCCAATGCCAGGATCTACAAGGAAAGGTCCAAAGCCTTCTTTGACAAAGGGTTGTTGAGAAAGAGTTTCATAGCTGGCGACAAGGTTTGGTTGTTTAACTCTAAACTTAAATTCTTTCATGGCAAATTGAAATTCAGATGGGAAGGTCCCTACATTGTCATGCATGTTTCCCCATTTGGTGCTGTGGAAATTAAGGATCCCAAGTCTGGGAGAACCTTGAAGGTGAATGGTCAGAGGCTTAAGCCTTATTTTAAAAAACATGCCGAACCCATGGACACCATTCACTTACAAGGGGATCCTTCTTCAAACTGATCCACAGGTGTGTCATTATTGTATCATATGTACTTTGTTTTTGGTAGATTTATCTTGCTTTCTTTTGTTCAAGTTCTCTAGGATTTGTTAGTGGTCCCATCTAAATCTGGACCTGTCTGATTTGAACTTTTTATGCTTGGTCTGATGCTCACTGCTCTTTAATTGATAATTTTTATTTGAATGCATAATGTGGGAGGTTGATTTTTGTTGTCCTTACTTGAATGGCTGATTTTTAAAGCGTCTAGAGGTACCCATGGTGAGAGTCATGCCTAGGATCCAACCACAGCACACTGGAAATGGCAAAACAAAGAGCACATGCTCTCTGTTTGACACTTTGCTATCGCTGGGTCCAAAAGGGAGCCTGGGAGACTCTCGCGCACTACAAATAGTATACTTCATCAGCTGCAGCGAGATTCTAAGGTTATCACGAGATTCAAAGTGAACCTCAGAGCTTTTCGTGCAATCCAAATGGAGACCTAGGAGCCGCTCGTGCAATTCACATGAATTCATCACACATTGTCGCACGCTCCAAGGTCAACCTGGGAGATTGTCGTGCAATCCAAATTGAATAACATCTTCGCTAGGTTCATATCCAATCCCGCGACCAGATTTTCCAAAGCGCGTCGAGCTTCACGATAAGTATTTTAACCCTGCGCGTGTCTCCCTTTCCAGTATTCTCTTCCTTCTTCCCTCTATAAAACCCTAGATTCTAGCACTCTTCCCCCTCTCTCCTCCAGCATCAATCCTACAGCTCATCATTCACTCCACGAATCTACAGAGTTGTTCCTAGCATCACCACCATATATTGTCCTCTGATCAGAGATCTCGCGGTGCCCTGTGCATCAGATCAAACCTAACCCTAGGATTTTAGGGTAAGCACTTAGATCTCCGTCTCCATTCCTCATATTCGAAGATAGAGTTTGAAATGGCTCCAAAGAGTGCACAGAAGAGAAAGGGGAAGGATAAGACCCCTGTTGAGACTACCCCTAAGAAGGTCAAGACTTCAAAGGCACCTGAAAAAAGAAAGGAAGTGGTTGAGGAGGCGGAGGAGCCAACCCCTAAGTTTTATACTCCTTCTGAGCTCATGGTTTCAATCCCATTGGAGCCTGAGACAACTTTTGACCTACCATTTTTTGAGAAGGAACCTCTCTCTGCCCCTGCCGTGCAGTTTATGAGCAAAGCGGGCCTGATACCCTTGATGAGAGGAATTCCAGCACTAGCCTACCCTAGGCTAATGCAACTATTTTATCAGCACATCAGGGTCAAGAAGGACAAGGATGGACAAGTATGCTTGCTGGTGCTGATTGACAATTTTAAGATGCTAGTGAGCCCCAAGGTGATTGCTAAAGTTTTGGGCATCCCAGCCGCATTCGACCCTAGCTGTGGATATGGCCCCCCCTGAGCGCCTCCATTGATACAATTGCAAGAGCTTTGATCAGAGGATTAAAGGCCATAAGGGATTCGATCAGAAGGAGAGAATTAGAACCTGAACTCCTCTTCATTGACCAAGTCCTGCGAAAGAACGTTTACTGCTCAGGACATCAGCAGGAGAGGAGTACTCCCATCGCGGATGCTGTCTATTCTTTCTCTCTTGGCCATGGCTTCCATGTGGCCTGGCTCATCTTCGAGGTAATGAAAGACCTAGTGGAGAAAATAGGGACGAAAAAGAAGCCTCACACACTCCCCTATGCCAGGGTCATTACCTTGCTGCTAATCAAGGGGGGTACAAGATAGGAAAAACTAAGCAGACCACCACCCTTGCCCCTACTATTTTTGCCAAGAGGTAATGGGGAATCAGCAGGAGCCTGATGGAGGCTCAGAAGAAGAAGAAAGCTGAGGCTCAGGCCCTTTCCAAACAAGCAGAAGAGGCTGCTGGAACAAGGTCTACCCCTGCTACCAAGGAGGTGCTCACAGAGCCTGTTACCACCACTGCTGTAGCAGCCCCCATTTCCCCGCCACCATTTACTCCTGCATCCACAACCCCTCTTCCATCTCTCTCTCACCCTCCTCTGTCCTCATCATCTACGCCCACTCCCCCTTCACCTGTGATTGGTTGCTAGGAGGAATCCCCATCCCCTACCCTACCTCAGTACACAACCCCAATACCCCCATCAGCTACACATAAACTTGACAGCCCTCCACTCATTTCATACAAAAAATATAAAACCACTGAGACAACCCCCACCATATCCCAGACACCTCCCACAATCCCCTCTATCCCCATTGATACAACACACCTTGAATAAGACACCACCCCAGCCATAACTACTACATCCCCCCTCACAGGCATTGACCTACACCTTAACACAACCATAGGATTCCAAGCCTTTATGGCTAGTTTCCTTGACACCATGCCCGACCACTACACCCCCCTCCCGAACTCCCCAACTACTTCACACTATCACTCACCAGAACTCCACTCTTCCCCTCCTTCCACTTTCCATCATGCACCTTTCTTACCTTTCCAACCAGTACCCTCTTCTACACAGACTCAACCTCCCAGCCCCGACACACTGACACTTATCCTATCCCTTATCCAAGACATCCAATCCCAATTATCCACCACTACTCAAACACAGGACCAGATACAGACTGAACTCACATCCATCCAATCCACCCTACAGACATTAACCAACCCACCCATCCCTCAACAATCCACTACAACCCCCCTGGTCCTTTACATTGACAAACATACCCAAACTTTCACCGTCCCTAACTCCCAACCCCATCCAACACCCATAATCCCTTTTACACACCCAACCCCCCCATTCCCTTTTATCCCTTTCACCACTCCCATTTCCCCATCACCCCCTACTCCCACCGAGCCTACCCCATTTTCCTTTCCCCTATACTCTCCATCCCCTCTTATCCTACCCCTCCAACATTCACGACAAACATACATAAATGACCCGAACCTATCTCCTCCCCCACAACTAGACTTACTCACCGTCATCCCCTCCCCCCCATAGGACTAATCACAGTTTGCTCCTTCCACTTCATCACTGCCCATCACACCCAAACATTTCTTTTACATCCCTCCCTACCTCATCATCCTCCATGCCATGAGGGACAATCCCTATATTAGAAAGGATGTCCTGAGAGGCAAGGCTAAACTTTGTCAGTCCATTGAGACCTCCCTGCTGCAGCAGATCGATGAAATGAAGGAGGCCTACAGAAAACAACTACTAGGCATCTCCTTGGGGTGGACAAATATCCTAGAGGCCTATCAGAAGGCCAAGTCTACAGCTGCTTATAATGAGCTAAATTTGGAGTTGGAGAAAGCAAATGCTGCTACAGAGAAGGCGCGGGCCAGACTGTTTGAAAAGAGGCTCAATAATGCCTAGGAGATCTTCGGAATCTAAAAGGAAATCCATGAGACTAACCTCCTCAAACAACAAATCCAGATAGCCTCCTTGGAATCTACCTTGGCTACTGCCAGAAATGCAGCTCTACCGCCCACCCCACTCTCTGTTCGTATGCCAGACCCAGAGCCTAAAGCTACTCCAGCTCCAGCTGCCCAGTTTGAGGAGGCACCACCAAAGATCAAGCAAGAAAAAGGGAAGGCCCCTACTGCCCCTCCTGCCTCACCTCCTACAGAGCAGCCTCCACCTACCAAGGCCTCTGCTGCACCTCCAAAAGAGCAAACTTATCCTAAACAAAGGAAAGTCATTGCTAAGAGGACTGCTTCCACAGCAGCCTCTATAAAAATTGGCAAAGAGACAGCTGCCCAGTTTGAGGAGGCACAATCCCCTGGCCAGCCTGAGTCCAAAGTAAAAGAGAAATCCCTAGTGGTCCCCACTGAGGAAGGCCAAGGCAAAAGCAAATCCCCTGTAACCCCCCTGCGAAAAGAAAAGGAAAAGCCCCTCAAGAACCAAAGGAACCAAAAATACCAAAGCAGCCAAAAGTAAGGGTGAGGGCACCAAAAGCTCCGACCATGAGGAAAACCCCAGCCAAAACAAGAAAGTCCAAGAAGTTCAAGAAGAAACAGGACAAAGCTGCCCTTAGGGACCATGCTAAAAAAATGGGTTGGGATTTCCTTACAGATTCAGATTCAGATTCTTCTTCTTCCTCTTAGATTAGATTGTACTTAGGTTTTTCCTTTTATCCCCTTCCAATCTTCTCTTTGTAAATACGATTGTACACATTTTTTCCAGTCAATATAATTTTTCATTTTTTTTGTATATTAATCTGTTCTATGTGCTTGTTATAGCTTTTTCTATTTTAGTCTTCATTTTGTTTAATTTTGTAATGGGAGATGAATTTCGAGGGGCTATGCTCATTTGCAATAGGAATCCATGTGAAGGGTAGATGTAGATGGTCGATGGATGACATTGTGCAAATATTCATAATTGTGGGCCCTGTCTGAACTCCTCGCAGAGTCCTTACCGCGTGCAAACCAAAATTCCACACCTTCCACTGTACAGCTGCGTGACCCACAGGATCCCCTTAAATACCATGCCTATCTTTAGACCCTCATTTATTGCGCACTATCTTTTCCCATAATCGGTTGTGCGATTCTCCATTCCCCAAACATTCACAATTTATTGCCAAGCTTGGAAAGGGACAAAACATTCAATATGCCGTTTCATTTTTCACCGCCCAAATCTTTTAAATAGGCCATTAGTTCCTCTCCATCTCATCCTTCCTCTTCTAACCCTTGCTGTCCGGCCCTCCTCACAATCATGGCGGATGACAAACCCAACGAGTTCCCTAAGAAATTTTACCCTATGTGGTTGGACCCCCCTCCACCTAAGGAGCCGGACCCGTTACAATTTCTGTGGGATGAGTATGAAGAAGTCCAGCGGATCCTGGCAAAGGAGGAGAAGAAAAAGGAGAAGAGAGAGAAGAAGAAAAAAAAAATGGAACCACCTGCATCTCTCCCACCAGCTTCCTCAAACCCTCCCCCACCGACTCCGCCTTGATCCCTCTCTCCCCCCCCCCCATTTTGTCTTTTCTTTTTACATCTTTTTGTAATATTTTCTTTTTATTTTAATGAAAGTTTCTTTTAGTTCTACACTGTTCAGTTAGCATTTTTTATTATTATTTCTGTTTCTCTGTCTTATTCTGTGTTTATTTGTTCTGAATGGACTCTACTGCCTTTTCTCACCTTTGAATCAGTGAGGACACTGCTCCTCATGGTTTGGGGGTGTGGCAGGATAGGTCGGCCAATGGAATAGTTAATTTTAGTGCAGTAATGGTAGTAAAACTGGGATAAATAAAGTTAATTTCCACATAACTTGATACAATGAGGAAACTTGTAAAAATTTAAATATTTTTGCCGAATTTTTGAAACAGAAAAAGTTAAAAAATCTTGACACCACCATGAAGCTAATATCAAAAAAATTTCAGTTAGTACTCAGTGAACCTAAGAGGAGAGAAACAGATGAAAATACACCCCATGAGTTAAAATTGATGACCATACCTAGTGAGATTTGGGCCCATCATTTTCTTTTGAAGTGTGTTTTTGACATTATTTCTGCTCTGAGGACTGATTGAATCAAGACTTGTTCACTAGAAGTTGTTCACCTCCAAATCAAAACTAATTGACAGCACTCATGATACTAAGGAAATGATCCAAGGCCCTCATTTGGACAATTTGAGCCAGAAAATCCAACCTTTTAAAAATCTACTCTTTTGCATACACCAGTTGAGCCTTAAAATCATACTTTTCGTTCACAAATACCAGAATACTTGCACCTTAACCTCATGACCTGATTCAACCTCACCCTCACCCTCACTCTGAGAATTCAGAAGGTAAAGGAGGAGTTAAAGATAATGAGAATGGTCCAACATTTGTGGAAGGTGAAGAAAAGCAACTTGTGAATAGCAGTGTATCAATGGCCGTTGTGTGGCAGTTCATCATAAAAAAAATTAAAAAAAAATCATAAAAAATGAATAAAAATAAAAAGAGAAAGAAAGAGAAGTCTAAAGAAGAACATCATCTGAAAATTGAAAAGAAGAGGAGAAGCTGGCCACTTTAAGTCTGGAATATAAAAAGAAAGATGAAGTTTTTGCTGAAATGAAGGTTGTGAAGTCATGAATCACTCCTTACCTTGCTAATTTCTTAATTTGGATTCCTTTTTTACCCCTTTATTCTTTACATCCCTCACCCATAAGCCACATTACAACCCATTCAAAAAGACCTTATGGATCCAAAGTAAAATGAGTTGTCATGTGGAGATGAGGAGTTGTCCAATCTATGGTGAAAATTCATGAGGATATCAGAAATTAGAAGCTTTGCCTATGCTCATACTTGCAGGCCCATTTGGGGTCTCAGAATCGCTCTTAATTTGTGTGAATGTGAACACCCTCAGATTGTTAATGTTGAGAGATAGCCCTAGTGAAAATTGGGTCTAAATTTTGACTTTATTAGGGTTGTATCCAACCTGAATTTTGAATCTAAGGCAAGCTGGGTATTGATTTAAACCCAATGAATTTCTAATGTTAGGTGAATGGTGGTGATGCTAGCACATGTTAACTTTTAAGTTTAAATGGCCTGCAACATTGTTGCAGTTTTCCTCTAAGTGTTAAAGAATGGGTGTGGAATGAAGCTTTGTATATTTAAATTTGTGTTATCATTAACTGCACTATACTTAACTGTTCTAATGGTGATGTTTGTGGGTGTCTTCACTGAAAACCCTCAGGAAACTTCACTCCTCCACTAGGGATCACCTAGGGGTTTAAAAGGCTTGGTACATATGCTAAATGTACCCGTGATCCCTACGAAATTGGCATTTAATTAGTTACAGCTTTGCTAAGAGATTAGCAAAGATTAGATTTAGGGGTGTGTTAAGACCTGAAAAGTACTACTTTTCACCCCTTAACTTAATCTCTGTTAGACCCTTAATCAATTAATAAATGTGTTTTAAGTCTATTCTGTAGGTAATAAGCAGCAGCTGTAAATAAACCCCTAACCATGCCAAGAAGCCTACTATTGCCCCAGAAGCCCCTCAGAAGAATGAAGGTTAAACTCAGACAGAGAATTAGCTGCAGCATAGGCACAGCAAAGTAAAAACAAACCAAGAAGAATGCCTCGCGCCGATGTCGCAGGGTTCAATTGAACCAGAGAGAATTCCTTCACGCAATTGTCGCGGGTTTCTGAAGACAGCACACCAACCGGTCGCACAGTCTTCATGCTGTTCTCATGCGGTTTGATGGCAGAAAGAATTGAAAAGCAGACTTTGCAAGGTTTCATGAGTTTTAGTCATCAGCACTCGCACAGTCTCGCGTAACTCAAGAAAGGAGTCTTCAATTGTCGCGCGATTCGCTGAAGAGAGAGAGCTCCAGGCACTGTAGTGTGCGGCTGTCGCGCAGTGGCTGTGGGATGCAAACCTTCAAGGAAATGTTCGCGCGATCCATAGGCCTATGAACACTACTTCTTCGCGAGGATCCCTGCAAGATTTCCCAAGGGACGAACCACGTGCGCAATTCCCGCACCATTCAAAAGGAAAGAGCAATCTCATGACAGCGAGAAGTATCCCACAATTACCAAAGTATCAATCCCGCGACTGCATGAACTTCAAGCCAATACCACGATGCCAATTCTACCACGCGGCAAGATCTGGAAATCTTTTCTACCCAATGAGGATCAGGTTCTAAACTTCTCCCCACTTCTGTAAGGGCAATCTGGGAACTTCTAGCAATTAGAGCACGCACTTTAATGCTCCAATCTCTGTGCACACGCCTCGAGGCATCCAAGGGACAGGAATGGGCCGTAATTACATTGATAAATTAGGGTTTTTCTAACCCTAATTCTGAGAGAGCCTACTGCTATATAATCCTAAGCCTAGGTTAGGTTTATGGGACCTTTTTTTGGGACTTAACTTCTGTATTCCTTCTTCTTGAAATCGACTGTAGAATTACAGTAGGCTAAGGTTAGGGTTTAGGAGTTTTCTTTTTCCTTTTTTCCTTCTCTCCATAGTTTAGCACTTGCTGGCTATGCCTTTGTATGATTATTTGGTATAGTTTTAATGGAGTTTTGTAATAGGATCTATTACATTTATGGGATTGGTGTTTTGTCAGTTGTTCTGTGCAAGGCTGCTGCCTTGAGATCCTTCATTGCTAAGTTGTATTATAAGCAATGGAGGATTGTTTTTAAGGCTTTACTTAGATCCAAGTGACCTGTGTTTCTAGGTTAGGCACATTGTAGGCCTAGCCCCACCACAGGACCCACTAAATCTGAATTCCCATAGGATCTTGAGCTTGTAGCCTTGTGAACATGGTGGCGGCAGCAATGTTCTTATTCTGTCTTAGACCTTTGTGAGGAGGATAGCCTCTGTGGATAGTCTATGACCATTCAAGTAGACAGGTTATTGCCCTAGGGTGAGGCCAATCCACAGAACTAAGACAGATTCTTCTTCTCTGCACTTGTGCTTGTAGCCTTGTGAGAGATTGTGCAGAGACAGACTCCCCTGTATTTGTATGGACCCACCATCAGATGGCAGATCTGATCTGGCTGTAGAGATTGTAGGCTTGTGACTGGATCACTGCTGTCTTTCTAAAGCAGTGAACAACTAAGCTTGAAAGCTACTACTTAAACTCTTCCTGGTTCTGTGTGTCCAGGCTAGTGCACGTTGTGGGCCTAGCCCCACACACAGAACTTTAGAGGTTGAGGTTCCTATGGATTCTTGAGCTTGTAGCTTGGATGAAGTAGTGCCTACAATGATAAATTTATTCTAACCCATCTCTAGATTGTGGTTCCCCTATTGGATAGTCTGTGACCATTTAAGTGGATAGGTTATAGCCATAAGGGATTGGATCATGGCACAGGGGTGAGTTGGATCCTTTCTCCTCTTTGGTGATAATGTAGCCATTGGAAAGGATTTCTATAGCCGCAGATCTGAGTCTGAGTTATAAGACCCATCAAATCTGTACCTAATAGCATACTTCTCACCCTTTTATATTTATTTTCTCACACTCCATCACTCTTCTTATCCCTTTCTGTAGTTTAGGCATTAAATTACCTTAGGATTTAGACTATAGTGACCATAAATCCCCTTCCATTTAGGATTGCCAGATCTGTAGCCAGATCTGGAGGGCCTACTAAAGATAGCTCCCTTGGAGCTTTAGAACAACTTTCCCTGTGAGACAAACTATTACTTATCAAAGCATGCTACAACAGGCCCTGTATCTTGCAGGACTGTGTATTTTTAGGCTTGCTGCTCTTCAATCCACCTTTGATTCATTTTCACTAACCCCATTCTTATCATCATCTCCAATAAAGTTAGTAGGAAGCACTTAAAATACCTCAACAGTCTCCTGACGATTTTAAATGAAGGTACCCACAAACTTCTCAATGAAACAGTTAATAATAGTGCAACATTATCAAGTTAGCTTTCAATACACAGAGTATCAGTCCAACTTTGACTCAAAATATGAGGAATTTAAACAAAGGATGTGCGCATACATTTAATCATTAAAACTTTTGCATGTATGCACATTATTGTCAATTAGCATACAACAAGAGAAACAACACATGTATGACAGTACTGAGCTCACCATCAATTCCAAAATTAGGTTGTAGGCAATGCCCAATACATTCAATATCAGACCCAATGCTCACCAGGGCAATTACAAACCCCAAGGTCATTTTCACATAAGCTCAAGAGCAGTTACAAACTCAAATAGGCATGCAAGCATGAGCATAGGAAAAGCTCCTAATTTCTGGCGTCATTGGCTATTCCTCACCACAGATTGGACAACTCCTCATCTCCACATAATAGCTCATTCAACTTAGGATCACAAGGACGTAGGACTAGGTTGTAATATGGCTTATGGGTGTAGGTTATAAAGAATGGAAGGGTGAAAAGGATGCAAATTTGAGAAATCAACAGGTGAAAGAGGTGATTCATGACTTCACCTTCTTTAGTTCAACACATTTCATCTTCTTTGAGATTTTTCAGACTTGAAGTGGCTAGCTTCTTCTCTTATTTTTTACTTTATTCAATGAAATCTCCTCTTGACTCCTCTCTCTTCCTTTTCATTATATATATATATTTTTCTTTTTTTTATTTTTTTTTTTGTTTTGGATAAATTTTTCTTTTCTTTTCTTATTTTTTATTTTTTTGAAATGCCACCCTCTCCCCAGCTGCTACACTGCTATCCTCCTTTTGTATTTCTTTTTCATTCACCCAATGTTAACCCTAGCTTGTCCATCTTAAACTCCTTCTCCTTTACCTTTTTAATTCTCAGAGTGAGGGTAGGTTTGAATCAGGTCCACAGGTTTTGGTACAAGTACTCAGGTGTATTTTGAAGAATACTAGAAATCAAGGCTCAAAAGGTATATGCACAAGGGCAGTTTACTAGGTTTGGTATGTTTAAGCTCCAACTCTCACAGAGAAGGCCTTGATCCTTTCCTAAATATCATGAGTGTTGTCAGCTATTTCAACTTGGAGATGCCTAATTTCTAGTGAGGACATTGACTCAGCCAGTCCCTAGAGTAGAAAGAATTGCCTAAGACACTCCTCACAAGAAAAAATTTGTAGGCCCAAATCTCACTAGGTATGGTCTTCATTTAACTCTAAGGCATGTCCTTACCTTTTTCTCTCTTTAATGGTTCACTAAGTACTGACACAAGTGAGTTTTCTTGGGGTTCACCTCATGAAAATGCTAAAACTTAAAAGTTCTTAATGCCTAAAGGTCTGCAAAATATTTGAATTTTCTCATTTTTAATGTTTCTTAGGTGAACATAGCTCTATATCTCTCTCACTCACTTGATTCTGCTGCACTTAGGTGTTGAGAACTGGAAAATACCATTTTTCACCCCTTAATCTGGGCCTTAATAGACCCTTGAGAGAACTAAATAAGTGCTTTAAGTGTTTGTTTTACAGCTAACAAAAAAATGCAGGCTTAACCTTGAAAGTAGCTTAAAAGTGCCAAAAAGATGATGACCCATCTTGATCTGGAGGAAGAAGGAGAAAGGACAACCTCACTGGCTGTCAAAATGCCTAAAATAAAGAGGACAAAGGCCTGGTTTCAACCTGGAAAGAGGTTTGGAGCTATTCGAAAAGAAGAATGCACTACAGAATGCTTTGCGAAAAGGTCCCCAATCTTTGCGAAAAGGTCTCCAATCTTTGCGAATAGATCTCCAGAAGTTACAGTTCTCTTCAAAAAAGTCCCCAATCTTTGCGAATAGATCTCCAGAAGTTACAGTTCTTTTCGAAAAAGGTCTCCAATCTGTGCGAAAAGAGCTTCAGAAGTCACAGTACCTTGCGAAAAGTTCTCCAAACTGTGCGAAATGATATCCTGAAGATTCTCAGCATCTGCAAGGGCAATTCAGTAATCTGTGCACGCGCCCCAATGCATTTAAAATCCCAGGGACATTTTAGAAGATTCTGAGCACGAACCAAAGGCATATTCCACCCCATGTGAAGACCCAAAGATGAAATTACTTGGCGGGAACTTCTAGAAGCTCAAACAGATTTTTAAATTACATAACAGAATTGAAGCTTCTATCACCTGATTGGTTGAACCAGATCAAGCAGTTCTGATTGGCTAAAATAGATCTGGATCCTTGTGGTCGACTCCTATTGGTTGTTACAGATCTATCCAATTCTGATTGGTTGATCCACATCTGAGCTGGACTTAAGAGAAACAACAAATAAACGAACCATTTCCCCAATTTGGGTATCCAGATTTTGAGTTTCATTCCTATTCCCCCATTTCCAAATAAGCTAACTTGTCTGAAACCCCTGTAATAGCCTAACTTTTACTTGCAATTGAGAGCTGTGAGATACCTCTGTAATTCAAAAGAGAATTATATTCAAGACTACAAATCTGAGAACTGTTTAAGCTGTGCTCTGTAATTGTAATGGTGAATTTGAAAAGGTTGCTGTAAGCCGTACATTCTCAATCAGATTCGTGTTAAGGGTTCCCTCTGATCTCCTTATTGCACTAGACTCCTTTAGATTTACTGTTTTTCATGCAATTTCCCTTGATTCATTAACCCTGTGGGAATTAGTGTTTGTAACCTAATCTCTCACAGCATTTGTAGTGATATTTCTTGTTCTGAATTAAGGGTTTAGATTAAAGACTATTGGATGGTCTGTGGCCATTGAAGTGGACAGACCATAGCCATAAGCCTAAATTTAATCCTTGAGTTAGATTTATTTCTCTTACATCTGTGCTTGTAGCCAGATGAAGATTGGATCATCTCTCATTTGATCTGCAGTCACTCTCATTGTGTTTCAAGGACCAAATCAAAGTTAAATATTATTTCTCCATTTTTATTAATTTACATCAAATTTCCCCAACTCAGATCTGGATCATTTAGTTTAACTTTTACTTTTATCATTTAGTTAATGTGACAAATTCAACCTCCCATCTTATGTGCTTTGTAGATAGGATAAGAGGCCAGATCAGGTAACCCAGATCTGGAGGTTTATCTTGCATTTTAAAATCAATTCCCTGTGGACGATCTTTTACTCACTTACATTTAAAACTTGCTACAATTGGCCCTGATCTTGTAGGCTAATTATGTTCTCTCTATGCTGATATTTTCTTATTGTTTTTATTTTTACAAATTCAGTACAATTCATCATTTGTAAGTCTGTTTTCAAAACACTAATAAATCATGCACACTAGAATCACCAACATGTTTTTGGCGCCGCTGCCGGGGAATAGATTTTAAAATTGGTAGACCTAAGTTTTTCAATTTTGTAGATTTGATTTTCATTTTAATTTTTGCTTTAAACCTGCACTTTGCATTCCAAGTGCTTGATTAAATGTCTACTGTAGTTTTGTATAGAAAACCTGTTTTACTGCAGCAGAATTTTTTTTATTTTTCTGAGTTTTTATTCTTTGCCTTCTAGTTATTTGAATAAATGCTTTTGTCTTTTTGTCAAATTTGGGCAGTAGCCTGAGTTTTTCTTTTTAGTTTTGTCACTATACTTGAATAAGGTATCTTCTTTGCTTTTGGATTTTTGCGGATCTGGGACCGTCAACAAGGAGCATCTGGACTAAAGTCGGAGCAGATCGCTTGAGTTTGCATCCTTCTCCTTTGCATTCATTTTCTATTTTAAATTCTTGAGAACCAAAGTTCTGCTGTGTTTAATATTTGTTTTGATTATAATTTCTCTCTTTTAGGCATCTTTTTTTTCAAAACCAAATACAAAATAAAAGAAAATGAAAACACAAATAGAAAATCTCTGAGTTGTTTCTCATTATTTTCAGCAGTAGTAAATAAGGGCTCTTGTTGAGCCCGGGCTGATCCAAAACAAGTAAAAAAAAAAAAAAAAAAAAAACAAAATTATAAAAACAAAATATATATATATATATATAGATATCTTAGGATGAAATGTTTTCTCCATTTGCATCCACTTTTCCCATCCGGACTCTTGAGATCATTTTTTTTTTTTAGGAATCATGTAGGATAATGAGTAGTGAATCATAGGCTGTTTTGAATATTCAATGGACCCACTGATTTTATTTTCCTTCGAGATTTCTTCATCATAAATGGGTCTCAGCTGTGTGTGAATCCTGTTTTTAATATGTGCTCCCATGCTCCATTATTCTTTTTGATTCATACACATCATCAACAAAGGGGTCAGTCTTATGAATCTTGCTTTTCACTATATATTATTCCTGCTAATCATTTTTATAATCACTTAGATTCATAAGTATCTCAGGTTTTTGGAGTTTTTCTTTGGGCTTAGGATGTATCATTTGGCATTAGAGTTTCTGTTTTAGGAATTTTAGTTTCAAATTCTGTTTTTAGATCGCTGATTTATTTATTTATTATTTTATTTTTTTTTCTTTCTTAGGTTAATGTGTCCTAGTTTTACTGATTTTCGTCATTTTTCTGTGAGTATAGTTAGTTTCTAACTTTATTGTCCTATTTTGCATTCACAAATTCTATTTTTGTATCAACACTTTTCTATTTTTTTTAACTCTGTATTCAGTCCCTTACCTTGTTTTTACTGTTTCTCTGTTATTAGCATTAGTTTCCTTCCATTTGCATAGCAATCCTTTTATTTTTTAGATTTTATTTTTTTTAGCAGTTCTAGCTTTGTTTTGTTGATTTTTCTTGCATTTGTATATCATGTTTTCCATTTCCTTGCTCATATATTCAGTTTTACATTTTTATTTTCTGCTGCATATAGTTTAGATTTTTTCTGTTCTTAGTTTTTCTTTCTTCTTTTACCCTGCTACCCCTAGTCTCTCATTGTCTAGAACATTGAGGACAATGTTCATCTTAGGTTTGGGGGTGTGGCAGAGATGCTAATAAAATAAGTTAAAGCTTGGTGCAGCTTATGGCCAGCAGAATTTTTGAAAATGAAGTAATTTCACACCTGTTGTTTTGAAAAATGAGGAAGTTAAAACATTTTAAAATTAATTTCTAGTGTAATTCTAATACTTTCATGAAGTGAAGGTCAGAAAAGTTCTAAAAAAAAAGAAAAATTGATGTTTTAGTAAACCTAAAAAGAGAGAAAACAGTGATGATATACCTCAAGAATTTGATAGAAAACCACACCCAGTGAGATTTGGGCCTGCTGAAATGTATTATTTGGAGGTATGAATTGGCAATTTTTTCTACTCTAGGGACTGTTTGAACCTGCTTGTTATCACTAGAAGTTACACATATCCAAGTTAAAATAGCTTGACAACAATCATGATATTAAAGACATGATGTAGGGCCTTCTTTCGGACAGTTTGAACTTTAAAAAGCCCCACCTTTTAAAACGACCCTTAATACACACCATTTGAGCTTTATAAATCAAAGATTTCTTTGAAACCTCATCAACCGCATTTAGCCTAACCCTCACTCTGAGAATTCAGAAGGTAAAGGAAAGAAAGCTGAAGAAAGGTGAGTTGGGTAACAGTTTGGTAAAAGAAAAAGAAAAATAATTGAAGGCAATGATGTATTAGCAGAAGAAATGTGGCATTCCAGTCAATGTTGATTTGAGAAAAAAAAAAAGGAGAAGTCATTTCATTGGAAGTTTGAAAAAGAAAGAGAAAAAGATGGCCACTTTGGCTCTGAAAATTCAAAGAAGAAGATGAAATTGTGCTGAAATAAAGAAGGTGTCCATACCACCTCCTTACCTTGACTGACTTCTAAAATTTTGAACTCCATTCCAACCCTTTTATTCTTGATAAATTTCACCCATAAGCCACATTACAACCCAAGTTAAAGTCCTTACTGATCGAAGATGGATTGACCTGTCATATGGAGATAAGGATTTGTGTAATCTATGGTGAAAAGAGAAGTGAATTCAGAACTAAAAAGCAATGCCTATGCTCCTACTTACAATCCTATTTCAGGGCTGTAACTGCTCTTGAGTTGTGTGAAATAGTACAACCCTCCTACCTGCATGTTGAGTGAAAACCCTGGTGAGAGTTGGGTTTGAAATCAACTTATTTGGGGTAACATCAAAACTGAATTCTCAAATAGAAGGTAAGCTTTTCATTAATTTTTCTTGTAAAAACTTTTTGACACCAACTGAGTGAATGATAAAGGAATTACAGCAGAATTTTAGTTTTAAACTGATGTTTTCTTGAAAATCTTCTTACAGCCTGACGGATGCAGGTGTGAATAAACTGATTGGATGAAAGTTTGCTTTAACAGAACTGCGTTGATCTTAACTGATTTATTAGAGAAGATTGTGGGTATCTTCACTGAAAACCCTCAGGAGACTTCACTCCTCCACTAGGGATCACCTAGGGGTTTAAAAGGCTTGTTGCATATGCTAAATGCAACTGTGCTCCCTACAAAAATGGCTTTTCATTCTATTTTTAAATTTTGTCTTTGCTCAGGGACTAGCAAAGCTTAGGTTTGGGGGTGTGTTGAGAACTGGAAAATACCATTTTTCACCCCTTAATCTGGGCCTTGATAGACCCTTGAGAGAACTAAATAAGTGTTTTAAGTGTTAGTTTTATAGCTAACAATAAAGGCAGGCTTAACCTTGAAAGTAGCTTAAAAGTGCTAAAAAGATGATGACCCATCTTGATCTGGAGGAAGAAGGAGAAAGGACAACCTCACTGGCTGTCAAAATGCCTAAAATAAAGCGGACAAAGGCCTGGTTTCAACCTGGAAAGAGGTTTGGAGCTATTCGAAAAGAAGAATGCACTACAGAATGCTTTGCGAAAAGGTCCCCAATCTCTGCGAAAAGGTCTCCAATCTTTGCGAATAGATCTCCAGAAGTTACAGTTCTTTTCGAAAAGGTCCCCAATCTTTGCGAATAGATCTCCGAGTTCTGATTCTTTTCGAAAAGGTCTCCAATCTGTGCGAAAAGAGATTCAGAAGTCACAGTACCTTGCGAAAAGTTCTCCAAACTGTGCGAAATGATATCCTGAAGATTCTCAGCATCTGCAAGGGCAATTCAGTAATCTGTGCACGCGCCCCAATGCATTTAAAATCCCAGGGACATTTTGGAAGATTCTGAGCACGAACCAAAGGCATATTCCACCCCATGTGAAGACCCAAAGATGAAATTACTTGGCGGGAACTTCTAGAAGCTCAAACAGATTTTTAAATTACATAACAGAATTGAAGCTTCTATCACCTGATTGGTTGAACCAGATCAAGCAGTTCTGATTGGCTAAAATAGATCTGGATCCTTGTGGTCGACTCCTATTGGTTGTTACAGATCTATCCAATTCTGATTGGTTGATCCACATCTGAGCTGGACTTAAGAGAAACAACAAATAAACGAACCATTTCCCCAATTTGGGTATCCAGATTTTGAGTTTCATTCCTATTCCCCCATTTCCAAATAAGCTAACTTGTCTGAAACCCCTGTAATAGCCTAACTTTTACTTGCAATTGAGAGCTGTGAGATACCTCTGTAATTCAAAAGAGAATTATATTCAAGACTACAAATCGAGAACCATTTAAGTGCTCAGAATTGTAATGGTGAATTTGAAAAGGTTCTTTGTAAGTACATTCTCAATCGATTCGTGTTAAGGGTTCCCTCGATCTCCTTATTGCACTAGACTCCTTTAGATTTTGTTTTCATGCAATTTCCTTGATTCATTAACCTGTGGGAATTAGTGTTTGTAACCTAATCTCTGCATTTGTAGTGATATTTCTTGTTACAATTAAGGGTTTAGATTAAAGACTATTGGATGGTCATGGCCATTGAAGTGGACCATAGCCATAAGCCTAAATTTAATCCTTGAGTTAGATTTATTTCTCTTACATCTGTGCTTGTAGCCAGATGAAGATTGGATCATCTCTCATTTGATCTGCAGTCACTCTCATTGTGTTTCAAGGACCAAATCAAAGTTAAATATTATTTCTCCATTTTTATTAATTTACATCAAATTTCCCCAACTCAGATCTGGATCATTTAGTTTAACTTTTACTTTTATCATTTAGTTAATGTGACAAATTCAACCTCCCATCTTATGTGCTTTGTAGATAGGATAAGAGGCCAGATCAGGTAACCCAGATCTGGAGGTTTATCTTGCATTTTAAAATCAATTCCCTGTGGACGATCTTTTACTCACTTACATTTAAAACTTGCTACAATTGGCCCTGATCTTGCAGGCTAATTATGTTCTCTCTGTGCTGATATTTTCTTATTCTTTTTATTTTTACAAATTCAGTACAATTCATCATTTGTAAGTCTGTTTTCAAAACACAAATAAATCATGCACACTAGAATCACCAACATTAGGTTAACTACATCATTGGCAAACCTTTCCACTCGCTTAAACCTATGAGGAGCAGTGTCCTCACTGATTCAAAAATAAAGGGTAGGTGCAGCAGGTTATTATACACAAAATCAGACACAAGATAAAGTAAGTAAAAGCACTAAACAAGGCACACACAAATAACTAAAACAAACTAATGGATATAAGGACAGAAAGTAAACCAAACAAAGCATAACAAAGAGAAATTTCATTTATATTCAAAAATTTGTACAATGTAATTGAAAAGAACAACACAGAAATTATGCAAAGATATCCTAACAAATTACAAATGCAAATGTAATCATCTGAATCCTCTGCTACATCAGGTGGTTTTTGGATTCCTTTTCCCTTTGCTTTCTTCAAAGCAGCAGTAGCAGACTATGACCTTTTGGAAGTAGTGTTTTTTGGCCTGGAGGTGCTTTTCTTTTTGGGAGTGGGCTCTGGCTTTGAAGTAGATTCCTGAATTTTGATTCTAGGCTTGACATTACTAGACTCCTTGGTGTTAAGACCTAAAAAGTACCACTTTTCACCCCTTAACTTAATCTTTGTTGGACCCTTAATCATTTAATAAAAGTATTTTAAGCATGTTCTGTAGGTAATATGCAGTAGCTGCCAATAAACCCCTAACCATGCCAAGAAGCTCACTGTTGCCCCAGAACTACCTTAGCAGAACGAAGGATGAACCCAGACAAAGAGTTGGCTGAAGCATAGGCACATCCAAGCATAAATGCATCAAGAAAAATGCCTCGCACAAATGTCGTAGGGTTCAATTGAACCAGAGATAATGCCTTCGCGCAGTTGTCGTGAGCCCCTGGAGGAAGCACAACAACAGGTCGCGCAGTTTGCACGCCGTTCTTGCGCAGTTTGGTGCCAGAAAGAATGGAAAAGAAGGCTTTGTGAGGTCCTCGCGAGGCTCAGTCTAAAGCATTCACGCAGTCTCGCGCAGCTCAAAAGAAGAACCGTTAAGCTTCGTGCGACTCACTCGAGCAGAACTTGAGCATTCCTGCGCACAGCCACGATGGCGAATCTGAACCTTTAGAGAAATGCTCGCGCGACCCAGAAACTCATGAACTTCTTCAGGAGGATCTCTTGCGAGATTCACCAAGGGACGAACTGCGCGAGCAATCCCCACGCCATTCAAAGCTGAAAGAGCAATCTCGCGATAGTCATTTGTATTCCGCGATGACTAAAATGCCAATTCCACGACTGCATGAATTTCAAGTTAATTCAACCCCGCGACGCCAATTCTACCACACAAAAAGATTTGAAATCGTTTCTATCCTGCAAGGATTGAATTCTAAACTTCTTCCCACTTCTGTAAGGGCAATCCGAGAATCTCCAGTATTAGGGCACGCACTCTACTGCTTCAATCTCCGTGCACACGCCCCGAGACATCCAAGGGATAACAATGGGCCACAATTACATTGAGAAATTAGGGTTTTCCTAACCCTAATTGGAGGGGAATCCGACTGCTATATAAGCCTAAGGCTAGCTTAGGTTTGAGGACGGGGGGAATCTCTTTAGTACTTAACTTATGTGCTTCTTCTCCAAAAAAACCAACTATAGAATTACAGTAGGTTAAGGTTAGGGTTTAGGAGTTTTCTTCTTTTTCCTTTTTCTTTCTCTTGATAGTCCAACATTTACTGGCTATGCCTTTTGTATGATTATCTAGTATAGATTTTTATGGAGTTTTTGTAATACGATCTGTTACATGTATGGGATGTTGTTTTTGTTGTGAGTTGTGCTGTACAAGGCTCCTGCCTTGAGATCCTCCATTGCTAAGTTGTTTTGTAAGCAATGGAGGATTGCTTCTAAGGTACTATTTAGATCTAAGTGACCTGTGTGTCTAGGTTAGGCACTTTGTAAGCCTTCCCCCACCACAGGACCCACTAAATCTGAATCCCCATGGGAACTTGTGCTTATAGCGTTGTGAACATAGTGGCGGCAATAATGTTCTTGTTCTGTCTTAGACCTTTGTGAGGAGGATAGCCTCCGTGGATTGTCTATGACCATTCAAGTGGATAGATTATAGCCCTAGGGTGAGGCCAATTCATGGAACTAAGACAGATTCTTCTTCTCTGCACTTGTGCTTGTATCCTTGTGAGAGATTGTGCAGTGACAGACTCCCCTATAGTTGAATAGATCCACCATCAGATTGCTGATCTGAGTTGGTTGTAGAGATTGTAGGCTTGTGACTGGATCACTACAGTCTTTCTAAAGCAGTAAACAGCCATGCTTAAAAGCTAGTACTCAAACTCTTGGTGGTCCTATGTGTCCAGGCTTGTGCACATTGTAGGCCTGGCCCCACACACAGAACTTTACAGGATGAGGTTCCTATGGATTTTTGAGCTTGTAACCTGGATGAAGTAGTGCCTATAATGGTAAACTTGTTCTGACTCACCTCTGGATTGTGGTTCCCCTATTGGATAGTCTGTGACCATTTGAGTGGACAGGTTATTACCTTAAGGGATTGGATCATGGCAGAGGAGTGAGTTAGATTCTTTCTCCTCTTTGGTGATAATGTAGCCATTGGACAGGATTTTTGTAGCAATAGATCTGAGTCTGAGTTACAAGGCCCCATCAGATTTGTATCTAATAACATACTTCTCACCCTTTTTCATTTATTTTCTCACTCCACCTCTCTTCTTAACCCTTTTTGTAATCTAAACAGTCAGTTGCCTTAGGATTAAGATTATAGTGACTTTAAATCTCCTTCCACTTAGGATTGTTAGATCTATAGCCAGATCTGGAGAGCGTACTAAGGATAGCTCCCTTGGAGCTTTAGATCAACTTCCCTGTGGGACAAACTCTTACTTATCAAAACTTGCTACAACAGACCCTGTATCATACAGGACTATGCATATTTTAGGCTTGCTGCTTCGTATTCATCACTCTACTTCTCACTCATTTTTTATTTATCCCATTCTTATCACTGTCTTCAATAAAGTCAGTAGCAAGCACTTAAAATAGACCAATAAGTTTTTGGCGCCGCTGCCGGGGAGATTGATCTTTTAGTAGACTCTAGATTTTTGATCCTTTATTCTTTGGTAGCTGTACTTGTGAATAATTGATACTACTGAATTACATTAGGAATTTTTCTTACAGATCTGGACCGTAGCAGAGAAGGAGAGTAGAATTGCACTGGGAGTCTAGCTACCTCTATTTTCACTTCTCTAACCCTCAAAACTCAGTCTGTTTCTCCTTTGAAGATTCCATAGCAGTTGATTAGGATAGTTGCAATTTTTATTAGGTGCAATGTGCCTGCGAATAGTCTTCCTTGCTGTTGGTGTGTGTGCATGTTAGGAAAGAGATCCCTCAGTCCTACATTAGAGCCTGCTAACCCTGAGATAGAAACGGGTAGAAGACCGAGAAGGCATAGACACACCACAGTTGAGCCCCCTATTGAAATTGAGATAGCAGTTATGGGTGAAGAACAACCTAGAACCTTGAAGGAATTGAATGCTCCAGATGATTATAATTCTCCTTTCAACATTCAATTCCCAGATGTTCAAGGAAACTACGAAGTCAAAACTTCCATCATCCAAATGCTTCCCTCTTTCCATGGGCTTAGCAAGGAAGACCCTACCAGTTCTTTGCCCTATGCACGACATTCTCCATTGCTGGTTTGGGACCAAAAGCTACTAGGTTAAGGCTCTTTCCTTTCTCCATAAAGGACAGGGCCATGACCTAGTTATCTACTCTCCCAAACAACAGCATCACTTCCTGGAAAGACCTCCAGATAAGATTTCTGTCTAAATTTTTCCTAGAGACCAAGACCAGCCAATTGAGGAAGGGCATACTTTATTTTGCCCACTCCTCAACTAAAGATTTTAACCAATGCTGGGATATTAAAGAGATGCTCAAACAATGTCCCCACCACAAGATCCCTGACTGGCAGCTTGTCCAGACCTTCTACAATGGGATTGATGAGAAGAGTAGAGACATGGTAGATGCCTCTTGTGGTGGAACGTACATGCATATAAAAGCTGATGAGGCATGGGACTTGTTTGAGGTCATAAGTGAAAATGCTTTCCAAAAGATGTCCTCATCTAGAACTGTTCAGGAGCCTCCTCCTAAGCTTGGGCTTGCTGAGACTTCTAAAGGAAAGATGTATGAAGTTAGAGGAAATGATGACCTGAGAATGCAGATGGCCAATCTGACAGAAAGATTTGATAAATTTCTGACTGTCGTGCAGCCCAGAATGGCTGCACAAGTGATGGAGGCATGTCTGATATGCCAATCTCCACACAGTGGAAGAGTGCCCATCTGCAGGGCAATACCCTGAGTATGTAATGGAACAGGCTGTTGCTGCCCAATCTTTTGGACAACAATAATCTAGTGGCTACAGTAAACTACCATATAGATACCAGCACCAAAATGCTGGTTACCAATGGAGAGACCACCCAAATTTGAGGTGGAGGCAAGACAATTATATGCAGCCACAATAGATGTTAGCCTTACCTCAAAGGCCACAACAGCAGTTTAACCAGGGTTATGCCTAAAGGTCGAATTTCCAGTAGCAGCAGCCCCAACAACAAAATCAATTGGTCGTTCCCCACCTTAGCCCCGAAGTGCTTCTTTTGAGGACCAGGTTTTGGCCCAATTGCAAAGCCTTGGACCCTTGAATTAGACTCTGACTTCTCACAGTCAAAGCATTAAGAAAATAGAAGAGCAGCTTGGCCAAATAGCCAATGCTCTAGCTAAAAGAGAGGAGGACAGGTTGCCAAGCCAGCTAGTGGCCAACCCTAAGGGCCAGTATTCCATTGGAGAAAGCTCCTCAAATTTTGAGGGGGCCAATGCCATCACTACCCTAAGGTCTGACAGGCTGGTAGACAACCAAGTGGGAAAGGAATAAGGAGAGGTCTTTCCCAAGAAAATGTCAAGTGAAAATGATAAGGACTTTGTTAGAGCACAGAGTCAAGAACTACCTGCTACCCTTCAACAAGGGAAAAATAAAGAGGTTATAGTTAAGCCTCAACAGGAGATAAAAATAGATAAAAGAAAAAAATAAAAGTTCTGCCATAGGCTTGCAGCTGATGAACTAGTAGTACCTCAGCTGCCATTCCCTCAAGCTTTGAGTTGCCCTGCCCCTTTTGATAAGGGTCAGGCACAGATCGAGGAAATGATAGAGACCTTTAAGCAGGTCAAAATAAATTTACCCCTGCTTGATGCAATCCGACAGGTCCAGCCTATGCAAAGTTTCTGAAGGACCTTTGTACTCAGAAAAGGAAGGCCAGAGGCCATTTGTCCAAAAAGGTCTTTGCGACTGACACAGTTAATTCTGTATTAACCATGACAATGCCTGAGAAGTTGCAAGATGTAGGGATACCCACTATTCCCTATATTATTGGAGACCACACGATCGGGAGGGCCCTTTTGGACCTTCGAGCCAGTGTTAACCTGCTGCCATTCAGTGTGTATCAGCAGCTAGGTTTGGGGGAGCTCAAGCCCACCCCCATTGTTCTATTGATGGCTGATAGGTCTGAGAGGAAACCCATGGCAGTGGTTGAGGTTGTCCTAGTGGGTGTAGACAAGTTCTTCTATCCTGCAGACTTCCTTGTTTTGGACATGGGGTGCAGCAAGAGTACATCTCCAATACCTGTTATTCTGGGCAGGCCATTCTTGGCCACTGCCAATGCATGCATTCAATGCAGGCCCGAGATCATGGAGGTCACCTTCAGACATATGGAAGTTTAGCTTAATGTGTACAACAGTGCAAAGTACCCTCCGCTGGACAATGAGGAATGCTTTGCAGTGGATGTACTAGAAGAAATTGTTTAAGAAGAACTGCCCACTCTGCTGTAGTGGAGCAACATTGTCACTGATTTAATTGAAGTTTGAAACATGGTGATGGAAGGAAGCCTAGCTTTAATGGCAGAAGACATATCCCTAGTAAGGTCTTCTGTGGGCTTAGTGCAGCATTCCAATTGGTAACCTACATTGCTGCCCCTTCCCCCTACCAACAATACACCAATCCTGCCATCCATCCAACAAGCCCCTGATCTGGAACTCAAGAAGCTTCTAGAGACATTGAAGTATGCTTTCCTCGAGAATGACAAGAAACTTTCTGTGATTATCTCCTCCTCTCTTACCAGTGAGCAAGAGGAGGAATTGCTAACAGTTTTGAGGAAGCACAAGAAAGCAATTGGCTGAACCATTGCTGATATAGGAGGGATTGATGTATCAATCTGTATGCATAGGATTCATCTAGAGGAGGGCTCAACACCCTCTAGGGAAATGCTGAGGAAATTAAATCCTCACATGCAAGAAGTGGTTCTGAAAGAAATCATTAAGTTGCTGGATGCTGGGGTAATTTACCCCATCTCTGATTCTGAATGGGTGGCACCAATCCAAGTGGTACTCAATAAATTTGACATAACAGTGATCACAACTAAGTCTGAAGAGTTGAGACCAAACAGAGAAACCACTGGCTGGAGAGTTTGCATTGATCAAATTTTGGATAAGTTGGCTGGGAAGGCTTTTTACTATTTTCTTGATGGGTATTCAGGGTACAACCAGATCCCTGTGCACTATTTGGATCAAGAGAAAACTACTTTTACTTGTCCTTTTGGCACCTTTGCTTACAGAAGGATGCCTTTTGGACTGTGTAATGCCCCAGCCACCTTTCAGAGGTGTATGTATGCAATTTTTTCTGATATGATTGACAAATTCTTGGAAATTTTTATAGATGATTTTTCAGTTTATGGGGATAGCTTTGACCAATGTTTACAACACCTCCATCAGGTCTTACAAAGATGTGAAGAGACCAATTTGGTCTTAAGTTGGGAGAAGAGCAACTTCATGGTAACACAAGGAATTGTATTAGGCCATGTAGTCTCTAAAGATGGAATTGAGGTAGACAAGGCCAAAGTTAATTTCATTAAAAATTTGCCCCCTCCGAGAACAGTCAAGCAAATTAGATCCTTCCTTGAACATGCTGGATTCTACAGGAGGTTTATCAAAGACTTCAGCAAAATTGCTAAACCATTGTGCCACCTGCTCTGCCAGGATGTGCCCTTTGACTTCTTTGCTGAATGTCTGATGGCTTTTGAAACTCTAAAAATCTGCCTCACCTCTGCTCCTGTACTCCAGACACTTGACTATACCCTGCCTTTTGAGTTGATGTGTGATGCATCTGACTTGGCAATAGGTGCTGTCCTGGGCCAGAGAAAGGATAAGCTACCTGTGGTCATTGCATATCTCAGCAAATCACTTGTTGAAGCTCAACTAAACTACACAACCACTGAGAAAGAGCTTACGGCGTTGGTTTTAGACCTTACCTACTTGGGTCTAAAACTGTCATCTTCACTGACCACTCAGTATTAAAGTACCTACTATCCAAGAAGGATGCAAAGCCCATATTGATTAGATGGATACTCCTGTTGTAGGAGTTTGACATCGAAATCAAGGACAAGATGGGTGTAGAAAATGTGGTGGCTGACCACTTGTCCAGAATTATGTTGGAAAAAGGTGTTGATGACCTTGCTACAAATGATGTCTTCCTGAATGAGAAACGGTTTGCCATCCAGTCTTTAGTTCCTTGGTATGCACCTATTATTAATTATCTAGTTATAGGCAAGATTCCTGCCCATTGGAAAAAAATGAACAAAGACCTATTTTTCTCATAGGTCAAATTCTTCTTCTGGGAGGAACCTTGCTTGTCCAAGTATTGTGCAGACCAAATCATTCGGAAATGTGTTCCCGAAAGTGATATCCCCAGTATTCTGGTCATGTGCCATGAAAATGCCTGTGGGGGTCAATTTAGTGGGAGGAAAATAGCTGACAAAGTGTTGCGGTGTGGGTTCTATTGGCCTTCTCTTTTTAGAGATGCCCATACACACTGCAAGGCCTGTGAAAGTTGTCAGAAACTAGGAGGGTTGTCTAAATGAATTTCAATGCCTTTACAGCCCATACTTGTTGTAGAATTGTTTGATGTGTGGGGTATTGACTTTATAGGCCCCTTTCCTCTTTCAAATGGTTTTCATTTCATCTTAGTGGCAGTGGACTATGTTTCCAAATGGGTAGAAGCCATTGCCACAAGAACTAATGATAATCAGGTTGTCCTCAAGTTCATCAAGCAGAATAGCTTCTCCAGATTTGGTACCCCTAGAGCCATTATCAGTGATGGAGGGAGCCATTTCTGTAACAGAAATTTCAAGAGCTTGCTCAAGAAATATTTTGTCACCCATAGGATTGCTACTCCCTACCACCCACAAACTAGTGGGCAAGTTGAAATTTCAAATAGGGAGATCAAGCATATTCTTGAGAAGACTGTGAGCACTGATAGGAAGGATTGGGCTGACAAGCTTAATGATGCACTGTGGGCCTATAGGACTGCCTATAAGACCCCCATCGGTATGTCCCCTTTCAGACTGGTCTATGGCAAGGCCTGTCATCTCCCAGTGGAGTTAGAACACAGTGCCTATTGGGCCATCAAAAATTTAAATCTAGATCTAACTTCTGCTGGTCTTCACAGGTTGCTACAGCAGCTTGAATTAGAAGAACGAAGGATGGATGCGTATGCTAAATGCCAGGATCTACAAGGAAAGGTCTAAAACTTTCTTTGACAAAGGGCTGTTGAGAAAGAGTTTCATTGCTGGTGATAAGGTTTGGTTGTTTAACTCCAAACTTAAATTTTTTCGGGCAAATTGAAATCCAGATGGGAAGGTCCTTACATTGTCATGCATGTTTCCCCATCTGGTGCTGTGGAAATCAAGGATCCCAAGTCTGGGAGAACCTTGAAAGTGAATGGTCAGAGGCTTAAGCCTTGTTTTAAAAAACCTGTTGAACCCATGGACACCATTCACCTTCAAAAAGATCCTTCTTCAAATTGATCCACAGGTGTGTCATTACTGTATCATATGTATGTTGTTTTTGGTTGATTTATCTTGCTTTCTTTTGTCTCTATTCTTTAGGATTTGTTCGTGGTCTTATCTGAATCTGAACCAATCTATTTTAAACTTTTGATGCATGGTTTTATTCTTACTGTTTTTCAATTGATAGCTTCTGTTGCATGCCTAATGTGGGAGGTTGTTTTTAATTCGATGATTGAGTTTACATGTGTCTAGAAATAGCCATAGGAGAGAGACATGTCCAGGATCCAACCACAAGCAAACAAGAAATTGGCCAGAACAGAGAGCACATGCTCTCTGTTTTATACCTTACTGTCGCTGGGTCCAAAATGAAAGTCTGGGAGACTATCGCGAGATTTAAAAGCTATTGCGAGGTTAAAAAGAAAGCCTGGGAGCATGTCGCGCAGTTCGCATAGAAACATTTAATGACTATCGCGAGATTCATGTGTACCTGACAACCTCTCGCGTGGCCCACATCAAGCTATTCAGTAGTTCTCATGAGATTATCAGGCTGTCGCGAGGTTCACAAGGTAAACCGAGAGACTCTCTCGCAATTCAACAGAAATACTTCATTTACTGTCGCGAGATTCTAAGTTTATCGCGAGATTCAACATGAACCTCAGAGCTTTTTACACAATCCAAAAGAGACCTAGGAGCCGCTCACGTAATTCACATGAATTACTCACTCTGTCGCGCGCTCCAAGGATAACTTTTGAGATTATCGTGCAATCTAGATTCAATCAACACCTTCGCTAGGTTCATTTCTAAACCCGCGACCAGATGTTCCAAAGCGTGTCGAGCCTCAAGATAAGTATTTTAACCCCGCGCTTTGTCCCTTTTTCATTATTTTCTTCCTTCTTCCTTCTGTGAAACCCTAGCTTCTGGCATTTTCCCCTCTCTCCTCTAGCATCACTTCTACAGCTCATCATTCACTACATAAATCTACAGAGTTGTTCCTAATACCACCCCCATCCATTGCCCTCTCCTCAGAGATCTTGAGGTGCCCTGTGCGTTAAATCAAACCAAACCCTAGATTTCAGCCTCCGTTTCTCACACTATAGGACAGAGTTAGACATGACTCCAAAAACTACACAGAAGAGAAAAGGGAAGGATAAGGACCCTGCAGAGACCACCCCTAAAAAGACCAAGACTTCAAAGTCCCCCCAAAAAAGGAAAGGAAGTGGTTGAAGAGGCGGCGGTACCAACCACTAAGTTCTCTACCCCTTCTGAGCTCATGGAGTCAATTCCATTAGAGCCTGAAATAGCCTTTAATGTTCCATCTTTTGAGAAAGAACCTCTCTCTGCCCCTGCAGTACAGTTTATATGCAAAGCGGGCCAGATGCCATTGATGAGAGGAATTCTAGCACTAGCCTACCCCAAGCTAGTGCAGCTGTTTTATCAGCACATCAAGGTCAAGAAGGACAATGATGGACAAGGGTGCTTGCTAGTGCTGATTGATGACTTTGATATGTTAGTGGGCCCCAAGATAATCGCTGAAGTGTTGGGCATCCCAGCAGCATTCAATCCTAGCTGTGGATATGGTCCCCCTCTGAGTGCATCGATTGATACAATTGCACGGGCCCTAACTAGAGGATTAAAAGCCACCAGGGACTCAATCAGAAGGAGGGAACTAGAACCTAAACTATTGTTCATTGACCAACTCCTGCGGAAGAACATATATTGCTCAGGACATCAGCAAGAGAGGAGAACTCCCATTGCGGATGTTGTCTACTCCTACCACATGGACCATGGCTTCCATGCAGTCTGGCTAATTTTTGTGGCTATGAAAGACGTAGTGGAGAAGTTAGCGTCAAACAAGAAGCCTCACACTCTACCCTATGCAAGAATCATTACCTTGCTGCTGATCAAGGGGGGCTACAAGATAGGAGGGAATGAGCAGACCACCACCCTTTCCCCTACTACCTTTGCCAAAATGCAATGGAGAATCAGCTAGAGCTTGATGGGGGGCCAAACAAAGAAGAAAGCTAAGGCTCAGGCCCTGCCCAAGCAACCAGAAGAGGCAGCCGGATCAGGATCCATCCCTGCTATAAAGGAGGTGCCCCCAGAGCTTACCACTTCCATAGCTGCAGCAGCACCTGTTACCCCTGCTTCCACCTCCCCTCTTGCATCCATCTCTCACCCCCCTCTATTTCCATTCTCTATGCCCACTCCCCCTTCACCTGTGCTTGGTTCATGGGAGGACTCACCATCCCCTACCTTGCCTCAGTACACAGCCACAATCCCCCCTTATCTCCACCTAAGCCTACCAGCCCCCCACTCATCTCCTACAAAAAATGAAAGACCACTAAGACCATCCCAACCATCTCCCAGACACCACCCTCAATCCCTTTTATCCCCATTGACACACCCCACCTTGCAGAAACCACCACCCCAGCCATATCTACTACACCCCCCCTCACAGACATTGACTTAACCCTTAACACATCCATAGGCTTCCAAGCCTTTATATCTACCTTCCTTGAAATAATACCAGCCTACTACACCCCTCTCCCAGACTCCCCAACTACCTCCCAACATCACTCCCCAGAACCCTCCTCTTCCCCTCCCTCCACTTTCCATCATGCACCTTCCTCACCTTTCCAACCCATACCCTCTTCTTCACATACCCAACCTCCTATCCCTGACACACTACCCCTTATCCTTTCCCTTATCCAAGACATTCAAACCCAGTTATCCACCAATACCCAAAAAGCATCAGATGCAACTAACCTCCATCAATCCACCCTACACACCTTAACTACCCCACCCATCCCTCCACCCCCCACTTCACCCCCCTGGTCTTGTCCACTGACAGACAGACACAAACAGACTTCCCTCGACTCATTACCCCCCCACCATCACCATTAAATCTTACCCACCCATTTCCTTTAATCCCTTTCACAATTCCCATTCTCCATCCCCATCACCCCAACTCCTATTGAGCCTACACCCTTTTCCTTTCCCCTATACCCTCCATCCCCCCTCTTATCCTACCCCCTCCCACCTTCTCTACCAAATCTACACAAACAGACCCAGAACCTGACCCCATTCCCCCACCACTTGACTTCCCTACTATCATTCCCCCTTCTTCCCCCCAGGACCAATCACACTTTCCTCCTTCCACCTCCTATCTTCCCATAGCACCAAAACATTATTTTTACAGCCCTCCCTACCTCACCATCCTCCATCACATGAGGGATAATGCTTACTTGAGGAAGGATGTCCTGAGGGGCATGGCCAAGCTTCGCCAATCAATTGAGACCCCCCTGCTGGAGCAGATTGATAAAATGACGAAGGAACACCGACAGTAGCTTCTGGGCATCTCGTTAGGGTGGACTAACATTTTGGACGCCTACCAAAAGCCAAGGCTACAGCTACTTATCATCAGATAAATTGGGAGTATGAGAAATCCAGTGCTGCTACAGCTAATGCCTGGGCAAGAATGCTTGAAAAATGACTTAACAATGCACAGGAGATCCAAAAAATCCAAAAGGAGATCCATGAAACTAACATCCTCAAACATCAAATCCAGATAGCCTCATTGAAAACCGCATTGGCTGCTGCCAGAAATGTCCCTCTGCAGCCGACTCCTATCTCTGTTCACATGCCTGAGCCTGAGCCAACTACTATTCCAGCTCCACCTGTCCAGTCTGAGGAGGCAAAACCTAAGCCCCAGCAAGACAAAGGAAAAGCTCCTGCTTCACCTCCTACAGAGCAGCCTCCAACTACAGAGCAACCAACCCCTACCATGGCCTCTGCTGAACCACCACAGAAGTAAACTTATCCTCAGTGGAGGAAAGTCACTGCTACGAGGTTTGCTCCCAAAGCTGTCTCTTTAAAAATTAGCAAAGAGCCTGCTGCCCAGTCCGAAGAGGCACAGTCCCTTGCCCAACCTGAGTCCATTAGAAAAAGGAAGTCCACAGTGGTCCCCACTGAGGAAGCCAAAGCTAAAGGAAAAGGGAAATCCCCAGTGGTCCCACTACAGAAGTAGAAGATAAAGGCAAAGGGAAAGGAAAATCCCCTGCCACCCCCCCTGCTAAGCGCAAGGAAAAGCCCCTCAAGAACCCAAGGAACCAAAAGCTCCCAAGCCACCAAAAGTAAGGGTGAGGGCACCTAAAGCTCTAACTGCAAAGAAAACACCAGCTGAGAAGAAAAAGGAGAGGAAGGAAAAGAAGAAACAGGACCGAGCTACCCTTAAGGCACAGGCTAAAAAGATGGGCTGAGATTTCCTTACAGATTCGGATTCAGATTAGATCCTAGCTTCTAGATTGTATATTAGGTTTTTCTTCTTATAATTACATTTGTAACCATTTTTATTCCACTTTAATAGAATTTCTAGTTTTTATCTATTGCTCTGTTCTGTGTGCTTCTTTCTGTTTGTTTGCTACTTTTCATTTTATTCTTTTTGCCATTCATGGGAGATGAGTTTAGGGAGGCTATGTTTCTTTGAAATAGTACTCCGTGTGGAGGATAGATGTAGATGGTGGCTATATAAATCTGTGCAAATACCTGCCTCAGGGATTTCAATGGCTTCCTTTTCAAATTGATGAGCCATGTCAGGCTACCTCGTGGAGATCCGCAGCTCAGCTGCGCGAGCAATATACTCCACTCATCACTGATTGTTCTTCGAGAGGATCCCCGCGCGGTACACTGATCCCTTTAAATACCATGCCTATCTTTACACAGTCAGTTAATACTCATTCTCTTTTCCAAAGAGTCAGTTGTGTGTTTCTTCTTTCCCCCCACACAACGGTCATTTATTGCCAAGTTTGAAAAGGGGCACAATTTCAATTCCGTCGATTCATGTTCCCTCACCCCCCTCTTTTAAATCGGCCATCAATCCTTTTGCATCTCATCCCTCCTTTTCTAACCCTAAAAGTTCATATCTCCTCACACAAATGGCGGATGACAACCCCTTCGGGTTCCCAATCAAAATTTACCCCATCTTCGATGATCCCCCACCGTCAAAGGAGCCGAACCCCTTGCAATTTCTCTGCGATGAGTTTGACGAGGTCCAGCGGATCCTCGCCAAGGAGAAAAAGAAAAAGAGAAAAAGAGAGAAGAGAGAAGAGAAGAAGAGAAAAATGGCACCAACTGCATCTCCCCCTTCATCTTCCTCAAACCCTCCCCGGGATACACATTGATCCCCCCCTATTTTGTCTTTTCCTTTTCCATCTTTTTGTCATATTTTCTTTTTATTTTAATGAAAGTTTCTTTTAGTTCCATACTGTTCCGTTTGCATTTTCTGTTTCTCTCTCTTCTTCTGTGTTTATTTCTGTCTGTCTGCTTGGATTCTACTGCTTTTTATCACCTCTGAACCAGTGAGGACACTGCTCTGAATGGTTTGGGGGTGTGGTAGTCTGCCAATAGAATAGTTAATTTTAGTGCAGTAATGGTAGTAAAAATGGGATGAATAAAGTCAATCTCCACTTAACATGATACAATGAGGAAACATGTAAAATTTTAAATATTTTTACAGACTTTTGGAAACAGATAAAAGTGATCTTGACACCACCATTAAGCCAATATTAGAAATTTTTTAAGCTAAGTACTCAGCGAGCCTAAGAGGAGAGAAGCAGACGAAAATATACCCCATGAGTTAAAATTGAAGACCATACCTAGTGAGATTTGGGCCCATCATTTTCTTTCAAAAGAGTGTTTTTGGCATTATTTCTGCTCTAAGGACTGAGTGAATCAAGACTTTTCACTAGAAGTTGTGCAACTCCAAATCAAAACTAATTGACAGCACTCATCAGACTAAGGAAATGATCCAAGGCCCTCATTTGGACAGTTTGAGCCTAAAAATCAAACCTTTTAAAATCTGCCCTTTTGCACACACTAGTTGAGCTTTAAAATCATATTCTTTCTTTCACAAACACCAGAAAACTTGCACCTTAACCTCATTACCTGAGTCAACCTGACCCTCACTCTGAGAATTCAGAAGGTAAAGGAGAAGGAGGTAAAGATACTGAGAATGGTCTAATATTCTATGGAAGGTGAAGAAAAGCAGCTTGTGAACAGCTGTGTATCAATGACAGTTGTGGGGCATCTCATCCAAAGAATGAATAAAGAAAATAAAAAGAGAAAAAGAAAGAGAAGTCTAGAGAACATCATCATCTGAAAATTGAAAATAAGAGAAGCTGGCCACCTTGTCTCTGAAATATAAGAGGAAGATGAAGTTTTTACTGGAATGAAGGTTGTGAAGTCATGAACCACTCCTTACCTTGCTAATTTCCTAATTTGGACTCCCTTTTTACCCCTTTATTCTGTACACCCCTCGGCCATAAGCCACATTACAATCCATTCCAAAAGACCTTGTGGATCTAAAGTCAAATGAGCTGTCATGTGAAGATGAAGAGTTTCCCAATCTATGGTGAAAATCCTTGAAGATGTCAGAAATTAGAAACTTGGCCTATGCTCATGCTTGCAAACCCATTTGGGGTCTACAACTGCTCTTGAGCTGTTAAGATTATGAACACCCTTAGGTTATTAATGTTGAGAGATAACCTTAGTGAGAATTGGGTCTGAATTTTTACCTCTTTAGGGTGGTACCCAACCTGGATCTTGAATCAAAGGCAAGCTGGGCACTGATTTTCATACATTGAAATTCTAATGTTAAATAAATGGTGGTCAGGCAAACACATGTTAACTTTTAAGTTCTAAATGACTTGCAACACTGCTGCAGTTTCCTCTAAGTATTGAAGAATGGGTGTGGAATGAAACTTTATACATTTAAATCTATGATGTCATTACCTACACTAGACTTAATTGATTCTAATGGTGAAGTTTGTGGGTATCTTCACTGAAAGCCCTCAGGAGACTTCACTCCTCCACTAGGAATCACCTAGGGGTTTAAAAGGCTTGGTACATATGCTAAATATATCCGTGATCCCTACGAAAGTGGCGTTTACAGCTTTGCTAAGGGACTAGCAAAGATTAGGTTTGAGGGTGAGTTAAAACCTGAAAAGTACCACTTTTCACCCCTTAACTTAATCTCTGTTGGACCCTTAATCATTTAATAAAAGTGTGTTAAGCATGTTCTGTAGGTAATAAGCACTAGCTGCCAATAAACCCCTAACCATGCCAAGAAGCTCACTGTTGCTCCAGAACTACCTCAGCAGAATGAAGGATGAACACAGACAGAGAGTTGGGTGAAGCATAGGCACATCCAAGTAGAAATAAATCAAGAAGAATGCCTTGCGCCAATGTTACAGGGTTTAATTGGACCAGAGATAATGCCTTCACGCAATTGTCGCGAGCCCCTGGAGGAAGCACAACAACTGGTCGCGCAGTTTGTGCGTCGTTCTCATGCGGTTCGGTGCTAGAAAGAATTAAAAAGCAGGCTTTGCAAGGTCCTTGCGAGGCTCAGTCTAAAGCATTTTCGCAGTCTCGCACAGCTCAAAAGAAGAACGGTTAAGCTTCGCGCGACTCACTTAGAAGGGAGAACTTCAGGTATTCCTGCGCGCAGCTGTCGCGCAGTGGCCACAAGATACAGACCTTCAGATAAATGCTCGCGCGACCCAGAAACTCATGAACACTGCTTCTTCACAAGGATCTCTCACGAGATTCACCAAGGGACGAACCGCGCGAGCAATCTCCGCGCTATTCAAAGCTGAAAGAGCAAGCTCGCGATAGTCATTTATATTCCGCGATGACTAAAATGCCAATCTCGCGACTGCATGAATTTCAAATCAATTCAACCCTGCGATGCCAATTCTATCATGCGAAAAGATCTGAAATCGTTTCTACCTAGCGAGGTTCAAATTCTAAACTTCTCCCCACTTCTGCAAGGGCAATCCGAAAATCTCCAGCATTAGGGCATGTACTCCAATGCTTCAATCTCCGTGCACACACCCTGAGGCATCCAAGGGACAAGAATGGGCCGCAATTATATTGAGAAATTAGGGTTTTCCTAACCCTAATTGGAGGGGAATCCGACTGCTATATAAGCCTAAGCCTAGCTTAGGTTTGAGGACGGGGGGAATCTCTTTGGGACTTAACCTCTGTGCTTTTTCTCTAAAAAAACTAACTGTAGAATTATAGTAGATTAAGGTTAGGGTTTAGGAGATTTCTTCTTTTTCCTTTTTCTTTCTCTCCATAGTCTAGCATTTGTTGGCTATGCCTTTTGTATGATTATCTGGTATAGATTTTTATGGAGTTTTTGTAATAGGATCTGTTACATGTATGGGATGTTGTTTTTGTAGTGAGTTGTGTTGTTCAAGGCTGCTGCCTTGAGATCCTCCATTGCTAAGTTGTTTTGTAAGCAATGGAGGATTGTTTCTAAGGTACTATTTAGATCTAAGTGACCTGTGTGTCCAGGTAAAGCCCTTTACAGGCCTTCCCCCACCACAGGACCCACTAAATCTGAATCCCCATGGGAACTTGTGCTTGTAGCCTTGTGACAGTGGTGGCGGCAGCAATGTTCTTATTATGTCTTAGACCTTTGTGAGGAGGATAGCCTCTGTGGATAGTCTGTGACCATCCAAGTGGACAGATTACAGCCCTAGGGTGAGGCCAATTCATGGAACTAAGACAGATTCTTCTTCTCTACACTTGTTCTTGTAGCCTTGTGAGCGATTGTGCAGTGACAGACTCCCCTATAGTTGAATAGATCCACCATTAGATTGCAGATTTGAGTTGGCTGTAGAGATTGTAGGCTTGTGATTGGATCACTGCAGTCTTCTAAAGCAGTGAACAACCATACTTAAAAGCTAGTACTCAAACTCTTACTGGTCCTGTGTGTCTAGGCTTGTGCACTTTGTAGGCCTAGCCCCACACACAGAACTTTAGAGGATGAGGTTCCTATGGATTCTTGAGCTTGTAGCCTGGATGAAGTAGTTCCTACAATGGTAAACTTGTTCTGACTCACCTCTGGATTGTGGTTCCCCTATTGGATAGTCTGTGACCATTTGAGTGGACAGGTTATAGCCTTAAGGGATTGGATCATGGCACAGGAGTGAGTTAGATTCTTTCTCCTCTTTGGTGATAATGTAGCCATTGGACAAGATTTTTATAACAACAGATCTGAGTTTGAGTTACAAGGCCCCATCAGATCTGTATCTAATAACATACTTCTCACCCTTTTTCATTTATTTTCTCACTCCACCTCTCTTCTTAACCCTTTTTAAAAATCTAAACAGTCAGTTACCTTAGGATTAAGATTATAGTGACTTTAAATCCCCTTCCACTTAGGATTGCCAGATCTGTAGCCAGTTCTGGAGAGCCTACTAAGGATAGCTCCCTTGGAGCTTTAGATCAACTTCCCTATGGGACAAACTCTTACTTATCAAAACTTGCTACAACAGGCCCTATATCTTGCAGGACTGTGCATATTTTAGGCTTGCTGCTCAGTATTCATCGCTCTACTTCTCATTCATTTTTCATTTACCCCATTCTTATCACTGTCTTCAATAGAGTCAGTAGTAAGCACTTAAAATAGACCAACACTTGGGTGTAGGAGTTGTTTCCTTTTGAGGTACATCAGGGTTTAATTATTTGGAAACAGCTTTTGCTAACTGCCGGTCACTATTTTCAGTTAAGGTCTTCTGTAAGGACGCAATTGTCTCACCATAGTCATAAGCTTTATCCTCAGCTAATCGCAAGTCCATCTATAATTTCTTGATGACATCCTCCATACCCTCAGCCCGATTCTTTTCTTGATTGTATTGGACCATTATCTCCCTCCAACCTTGCTTGATTCTCTTCTTCTCTAACTTGTGGGCTGGCAGCACTGATTTGAGTTTATCAAGGAAGGGCTGCCTCACTGATGTTCTGAGGTTAGCCATTCCTCTAACCACTTCCCTCTTGATGTAAGCATTTTTCTTTATGGCTTGAAGGAGGGTATGGTATGGAGGTATAGGGTTGAAAGAGACTGGTAATATGGGCTGCTCATCATTGAAGGAAGGGTCAGCCAACAAGAGAGAGGGGATGGATGATGGCATGGGTGGGGTGGAGGTAGAGGGTATGGGCTGGGGAACTTCAAGGGCAGGTTCAGGGTCTGTTTGAGTGGAGGCATTGGTAAAGGTAGTGGGAGGGATTTCTAGGATAGGTTTAATGGGTGCAACAATAGTAGGTGTTACTGCTATGGTTAAGGGAGGGGGAGATTTGGGTGGGATAGGTAAATGGGTAGGTAAGGGGATAAATGGTTGTTGGGAAGGATGGGTTAAAAGTGACAATGTAGATTGAATGGCTTATAATCTGGTTTGAATGCAGGCCTAGTTTTGGAGGGTGGAGTTCATGGATTGCAGGTTGGCCTCAATTGATGATTGGGTTTGGATATCGGCCATCACTTGGGCTTGGAAGGAGAGTAATAGGTTGAAGATTTGGGTTAAGAAATTATGGGTGATGGGTTGAATTAGTTGAAATGGGAAAGTGGGTGCATGAGTGAAGGTGGTGGGCTATGGTGATAGGGTGTAGGGGCAAATTGATGGGGCTGTGGTGAAGCATGAGGAGGGGTGAAATGAGGAGGGTGAGGAGAGTCTGGGAGAGGGATAAACTCATAGTTGATGTCCCCTATGATAGAGGATATCATGGCTGAGTACCCTTCTTCTAAAAATGCGTTTTGGTCATTGGTAGGTGAGGAAGGGATGGGTTGTCCTAAGGGTTCAAGGATTGTTGTTGTTTCAGGAATTGGGATGGTTTGGGATATATAGGTGGGTTGGGGCTCCATGTGGGATTTAATTAATTTTCTTTTCTTTTTATAGGTGGTCTTCACAGGTGGGTTAGGGTGAGCTGGGTAAGTAGGCAAGGGTATAGGTATGGGTAAGGTCTTAGTAGGTATGGTATGTGGTAATGAGGTTGAGGTGGTTGTGGCGAAGGTTAAAATTGGTTGAGGTAAGGATGGTGGAACTATGGGGGGTTGTGAGGCTAGGGTTGTAGTAGTAGGTGCTGGGGTTATGAGTGTAGCTAGAAGTGAGAGTATGGTAGTGGTTATGGTTATAGATGAGGAGTAAATGGCTTGAGTGCTAGCTGACACACTTGAGCTGGCTACCTCAGGGATGGGGATATGGATGGAAGGGCTGGCTGGCATAGAAGAGATTAAAGTAGCTGTAGAGGTGGGGGCTGCTGTAGAGGTTGCCATGGAAATAGTAGCAGCTACTTCCTTCTTCTTCTTCTCCTTGACAATCATGGTGCCACTAATACCCCATTGCTTCTTGCCACATTTTCTGGGTTCAGGGCAATGGTTTTCTCATCCATTTGAAATGGATAGCCTCCTAGCTTCAGCAAGGCTGTAATAAGCCTGCAGTAGGGGAGTGAATGGGGTTTCTTCTTGGTCTTCACCTTCTCGTGAATATCCTTCATCCCCTCAAAAATTAACCTGGTGGCATCTAAGTAGTGGTTCTTCTTGAAGGAGAAGAGTGCATCATCAATTAGAGACCTCCTCTCTTGCTCATGGCCAGAGCAATATATATTTTTTCTCAGCACCCTATCGATAAATATGAGGTTGGGGTACATATCTCTCTTCCTGATGGACAACCCAGAGGTTGTGATCTCCCATGTCAACTCCTTAGCAATTTCTTCGATTATGGCTGTCAAAGGAGGGCCCAAGCCATAATCTGGGCTATACTTTGCTGGTATCTTCAGTATTTCAGCTATTGAAGATTGGTTGAAGAGCATCTCAAACTTGTCTATTAACACCAGCAATGCTGGGTTCCCATCATCCCCAGTCTTTACTCTGATATTTTGGTAGAATAGCTGCACTAGTCTATGGAAGACTAGCTGCATTGGGGGCCTCAATAGGGGTAGTAGAGTTGCCTTGGTTAGGTACTCCATGGAGGCAGATGTCTCTGGTAGCTCCTCAAAAAAAAATTTATCAAAAATTATTTCTGCCTCCAGTTTAATGGCAGCCACCCATTTAGAGGGGGTTCTAAGGTATTCAGTATCCTCCTCTTCAGTTGCAACCTCAGGGACGTCATGGGCCACAACCTTGTCCTTTTTCTATTTCTTCTTAGATTTTTCAAGGCTTTTGGCAGGTGGGTGCTCGTTGGCCCTCTTCTTAGGAACATATTTCTTTTTGGCTTGGACACCAGTGGCCCTAGCCTTGCCCTTCTTCACTAGGGCTGCCCTATTCTCAGTTGGTTGCTCCACTTGGGGCTCAACAGTGGGTGTAGGTACCTCAGAGGTCTCCACAATGGAGGCCTCTACAATCCTCACTGATTTCCGAGTTGCCCCAGGGCTGTCAGAATGTGCAGGGTTCAGTATGGTAGCCAATGTCTCTAGGAACTTTGAACTTTTGGCCATGGCTACTTGATGCATCAAAATTAGGGCTTTAAACTCCCAGCATGTGTAATGCACTCTTTAGAAATAAAATAGACCCTAAACTCCCCTATACTAATCACCAAGTTAATGTCCAATAAAACTAATCAGAGAGGGAGTGAGAAATCTTACCAAATTGAAGCTAGGGTGGTTCCACTCGAACAGATGCACAATGGTTCAAATATCCCCAAACTGAGTTCAAAGTGATCAAGAAGTGATGGGGAGTAAAATGGTAGGAGGAAACTATCCGAGGTGGAGTGGTTCACACGATTTATAAGGCTGATCCCGTGCTTTGTGCAGCTATCGCCAGGTTCTCGCGAAGTAAATTTCTCGCACACTTGTGAATTCAATCTCGTGAGAATTGCTTTCGTAAAGAAGAACAGAGCCTCGCGAGGTATTCGTGGGGCTTATTTGAAGCCAAGGTGTGTGAGATGCCTCTTTCGCGTAGCTGTGCTATCTAACTTCGCGAGACTCATATATGTATAGCATCAAGTGGCTCGCGAGGTCGGTAGAAGTGCAGGCTTCAGAATTTTACCTCACGAGGTTCTCACGAGGAACAACACACATGACTTAAAATTTTCGTACAGCTTGATGTTGTGGAGAAGAGATAGCCTCGCGAGGCTCATATGCAGGTAATCTTCAGATGTTTTAGCTCGCGAGGCTCTAGTGAGGCAACATAGGCCATTTCAGAGCCCTGCGAGAAAGCTTAACATTGACTCGTGAGTGTGAAATTGAGGCTTTTGAGCCTCGCGACAAGTCAAAACTCATTTTCTACCAGTGCTTTCACATTGAGCTGTACAACTGATATTCACCTCATTTCTTCCTTGTTCATCCATTTCATCATGATGATCTCAGTGCCCATTATCAACATATGTCCCTCAAGAATATAGAATGCCAAAGAAATTTTTAATTAAATCAGATTCTTTACATTTACAATGATAGCACCTCAACCATGCAGCAGCAACAGACACATGGACCTCAACATCAGGTTCATGCACCTTAAATTCAGATGACCAATATGCGCATATACTTAAGACAGAACAAAACAAATCAGGTAAATCAACATCACACTAAAAATAGTAATTGACAAATTTCAAAGCAAGCCAAAATAAAACACACATTTAACGCATATGGTACACATTTTACAAAGTTGTGGATCATTGAGCAGTGGGAGGTTCAAGTAGGTGAATGGTCGGAGGAGGTTCCACTGAATTTTCAATACAAATTTTTAGCCTTTGGCCATTCACTTTCATGATTCTCCCAGACATGGGATCCAAGATCTCCACAACACGAGATGGGGAGGCATGAATGACAGTGTAAGGTCCATCCCATCTGGATTTTAACTTCCTTCAAAAGAACTTTAATTTGGGGTTGAAAAGCCAAACATTAGTACCAACATTGAAGTCCTTTTTCATTAGCTTCTTATCAAAGAATGCCTTTGCTCTCTCTTTGTAAATTTTGGCATTTGCTTAAGCTTCCAGTCTCAGCTCATCCAGCTCTGACATTTGCAATTTCCTGTGAGAACCAGTAGTAGTTAGATCAAAATTTAATATTTTGATTGCCCAATAGGCTCTGTGCTCTAACTCTATTGGTAGGTGGTAGGCCTTGCCATAAACCAACCTAAATGGGGACATGCCAATAGGGGTCTTATTGGCTATCTTATAAGCCAACAAAGCATAATTCAGCTTTTGTGTCCAATCCTTTCTATCTGTCGTCACAATCTTCTCCAAGATATGCTTAATCTCCCTATTAGAAATTTCAACTTGCCCACTGGTTTGTGGGTGGTAGGGAGTTACAATTCTGTGTGTAACAGAATACCTATTTAGCAGATTCTCAAAAGGCCAATTACAGAAATGACTCCCCCCATCACTAATGATAACCCTGGGGGTGCCAAATCTTGAGAAGATATTGTCCTTAAAAAATTTAAAGACAACTGTGTGGTCATTGGTCCTTGTGGCAATGGCTTCCACCCATTTGTACACAGTCCACTGCCACAAGTATGAAATTTAATCCCATAGAAGGAGGAAAGGGGCCCATAAAATCAAATCCTCAGATGTAAAAAAGTTTTACCACAAGGATGGGCTGCAATGGCATTAAATCTTTCTTGAAAACGCCTCCCAACCATTGACATCTCTCACAAGTTTTGCAATGTATATATGCATCTCTGAACAAAGAAGGCCAATAAAAACCACATTGTAACACTTTTACTGCCGTCTTTTTACCACTAAAGTGACCTCCACAGGCTTGCTCATGGCACATAGAAAGAATGTTGTGGAACTTACTTTCAGGTACACATCTTCGAACCACCTGATCTGCACAATGCTTATATTGGTATGGGTCCTCCCACAAAAAATGTTTGACCTGAGAGAAAAATAGGTCTTTGTCCATCTTAGACCAGTGAGGGGGAATCCTACCAATAACAAGGAAATTGACAATGTGTGCAAACCATGGCATACTAGACTGCATGGCAAATAGCTGCTCATCAGGGAACAACTCATTAACAGGTGCTGTTGCGCATTCTTCCAAAATAATTCTAGAGAGATGTCAACCACCACATTCTCATCTCCCTTTTTATCCTTGATCTCAAGATCAAACTCTTCTAACAAGAGGATCCATCTAATCTACCTTGGTTTGGCATCCTTCTTAGCCAATAGGTATTTCAGGCTGAGTGATCAGTGCAAACAACAATTTTAGACCTAAGCAAGTAGGGTCTAAACTTGTCCACAACAAACACAATAGCTAGCAACTCCTTCTCAGTAGTGGTGTAGTTGAGCTGAGCTTCAGCTAGTGATTTGCTGGCATAATAGATCACTGCAGGCAACTTATCTCTTCTCTGTCCTAAGACTGCACCCATGGTCAAGTCTGATGCATCACACATCAGTTCAAAGGGGAGTGAGTAATCTAGGGCCTGGATTACAAGAGCAGTGGTAAGACACTTTTTCAAGACCTCAAAGGCCTCAAGGCATTTAGGAGAGAAGTCAAATGACACATCCTGACAAAGCAGGTGGCACAATTCCTTTGAAAATTTACTGAAGTCCTTAATGAACCTCCTGTAGAACCCAACATGTCCAAAGAATGATCTGATTTGCTTGACAGTCTTGGGTGGGGACATGTGTGAAATTAGATCCACTTTAGCCTTGTTAACCTCTATTCCTATGTAGGAGACCACATGGCCCTACACAATTCCTTGTGTTACCATAAAGTGGATCTTTTCCTAGCTCAAGACCAAATTGGTGTCCTGTTGATGATTTCTGGTGTGCTTACATTATTGGTTGGTGGTGAAAGTCATTGAAAATCAAAGGAAGAGTAAAACAGGGGGTGACTTTAGCACAACTCAGAAGTCCTAGACCTTCAAGATACAGGGTCCTTTATAGCAAGTTTTGATAAGTAAGAGTTTGTCCCACAGGGAGAGGTGATATATAGCTCCAAAGGAGCCATCTCTGGTAGTCCCTCCAGATCTGACTACAGATCTGGCAGTCTTAAAAGGAGGGCAGTTTAAGGTCACTTATTCTAAGTATTCAAATGTCTAAACTATAGAAAGGGTTGAAAGGATAAATGGAGTGTGGAAAATAAATATAAAAGGGTGAGAAGTATGTTATTGAGCCTAGATAAGAGGAGTTGTGTAACTCAGATTCATATCTGATGGTATAGAAGTCCTGTCCAGTGGCTACATTATCACCACTGAGGAGAAAGGATCTAACCCATCACTCTGCCATGATTCCACCCTTAAGGCTCTAACCTGTCCACTCAAATGGTCATAGATTATCCCATAGGGGAGCCACTATCTAGGGATGGGTCAAAACACAACAAGGAAATCATTGTAGGCACTATTTCATCCAGGCTACCAGTTCAAGAATCCATAGGGAACCTCAATCTCTAAAGCTCTATATGTGGGGCTAAGGCTGTATAGGACCATGATAGCCCAGACACATAAAACCAGCAAGAGATTGAGTACAACCTTCAATCTAGCTGGCCATTGCTTGAGTGAGGCTACAATGGTCCAGTCACCAGCCTGCAATATCTATAACCAGATCAGATCAAACATCTGATGTTGGATCTATACAAATATAGGGGAGTCTACCTCTGTACAATCTCTCACTAGGCTTCTACAAGCTCAGGTGTAAAGAAGAAGGATCCATCTTGGATCGGTGGATTAGAATCACCCTACGGCTATAATCTATCTACTTAAATGATCACAGACTATCCCAGAGGTTATCCTCCTCACGGAGCCCAAGACAATACAAGAATATCACTGCTACCACCATGGTCACAAGGCTACCAGCTCAAGCTCCAATGGGAATTTCAGATTTAGTGGGTCCTGTGGTGGGGCTAAGGCTGTAGGACCATGATAGCCTAGAGACACAGGTCACTTGGATCTGAGTGGCCCTTAGAGTCAGTCCTCCATTGCTTTGAAACACAGCCAAAGCAATGGCGGATCACAAGACAGCAGCCTTGCACAGAGCATCTCACATTCAAACATAAATCCCATAAAATACAGATCCTATTACAGAATTTCCATTTATCTAATTCAAAAACACATACAAAGGCATAGCCAGCAAGTGCTGGACTATGGAGAGAAGGAAAGAGAAAAAGAAAACTACCTACAGATAAAAAGAAAGAGAAAAGAAAAATGATATGAGATGTGTTCCCAGATACCTAAACCTAAGCTAGGTATGGGTTTATATAGCAGTGGGGTGGTGGCACATTAGGGTTAGGAAACCCTAATTTTAACGATACCACGTGGCCTAACAGTTATCCTTGGATGCCTTGGGGCATGTGCATGGAGATTTGAGCGTGGGAGTGCGTGCCCTAATCGCTGGAAATTCCCAGAAGGTCCTCTCCTGAAGAGATGGAAGTTTAGGTTCAGAGCTTCGCTAGGTAGCTGTAGTTTCCCAGACTTGTCGCATGGTAGCTCTTTGCTCTTCGCTAGGATGATTTGACATTACAGCTTCAGCCGTCGCGAGGTTGCCTTGGTTTGCTCTTTAGGCAGTCGCGCGGTAGAGAATTACGCTCTCGCTGGATTGGGCCTCGCGAGGTTGAGTAGAAAACACAGTCTCAGATGTCACGGGGTTGAAGTTCAAGCAGTCGTGAGGTTGCTCAGTCTTCGTTGGGCTGATCTTCGTGAGAGTGAATTTGAACAGCGCGAGAACTTTGCGAGCACTTATCTTTACTGGACTTTCGCGAGTTACCTCGCGAGGCTTTTAATGAGTTCTGAACTGTGCGAGGTTCCATGTCTTAATTGATCTTCGCGAGGATGGCTTTACCTTCGTCAGGATGTTTTCTTCTTGAATGGCGTGAGAACTGTGCGACACTGGGCGATGTGTTCTACTCTTGAGCTTCGTGAGAGCTGCGCGAGTTTGAGTTTCTGAAGCTCTTCAGTCACTCATTTGCGCGAGTGGTTGCTGTAAAGTCTTGGGAAGCTCAGTTGAACTGCGCGAGGCATATTTCTCCTGAATCCTCCAAAGCTTGAGTCAGTTGCGTGAGGCTCATTTTAGGTCTGGATTCAGAGTTCATTCTTCTGAGGGATTTCTGGTGCCAAAGCAGGCTCCTTAACAGGATTTTTAGCCTTATTTCACTGCTGATTATTACCTACACAAAACACTTAACAAGAACTTATTAGGTGGCTAAGGGTCGAATCAAAGGTTAAGTTAAGGGGTAAAAAGTGGTACTTTTCAGGTCTTAACACACCCCCAAACATAATCTTTCCTAGTCCCTTAGTAAAGCTACATTAAATCTACTCTAAAAATTAAATGCCACTTTCGTAGGGAGCACGAATACATTTAGCATATGTACCAAGCCTTTTAAACCCCTAGGTGATCCCTAGTGGAGGAGTGAAGTCTCTTGAGGGTTTTTAGTGAAGACACCCACAAACTTCTCCAATGAAACAGCTAACAAAAGTGCAATATCATCCAATGAGCAATCAAGGAATCAGATTTAGTCTACTCTTGAATCAGTACACATAAAAGAAATTTAATTCATTAGTTGCACAGTAACTTAAACAACATAAACTCTTCATGATTGCACAACATTTCCAAATAGTTTACAATCACAGAAAATAGCACAAGTTTGTGCCAGCACTGAGCTTATCCTTAGGTCAAAAATTAGGTTAAGGTCATATACATAATGCATTCAAGTTCAAACCCAAAAACTTTGCAGGGCATACTCTCATAAGGGTTTTTATGAGGGGTTCATTCTCTCACAGGCTCAAGAGCAGTTACATCCCCCAAATGGGTTTGTAAGTATGAGCTAGGCAGAGTTCTTAAGTGCTGACATCATTGGTTGTTCCTCACCATAGATTGGATATCTCTTTATCTTCACATGACAACTCACTCAACTTTGGATCACAAGGGCTTTTAACTGGGCTGTAATGTGGCTTATGGAGTGGGGTTGAAAGAATGGAGGGTTGAGAAGTGGTTCAAAATTGAGAAATCAGTAGGTGATAGAGTTGATTCATGACTTCACCTTCTTGAGTTTAGCTCCTTGCATCTTCTTTGAGATTTTCAGATTTGACGTGATCAGTTTCTCTTCTTGATTTTGATTTTCCAATGAAAATTCCTCTTGACTTCTCTCTTATTCCTCTTCATTATTATTTTTATTTCTTTTTACTAGAGTTTCCTTCTTTTTATTTTATTTTTGCTTTTCAGAAATGCCACCATGTTCTCAGTTACCATATTGCCAGATTTTTGAGATCCTTCTTCTCCATTCACCTAATGTTGACCATAGCTAGTCCATCTTCAACTCTTTCTCCTTTACCTTCTGAATTCTCAGAGTGAGGGTAGGTTGAATCAGGTTCATAGGTTCTGGAACAAGTACTCAGGTGTATTTTGTAGAAATTTAGCATTTAATGCTGAAACGGGGGTATGGACAAGGGCAGTTGCTTTAGGATTGGTCTTTTTAGGCTCAAACTGTCCAAGAGAAGGCCTTGATCCTTTCCTCAGTCTCATGAGTACTGTCAGTTGTTTCAACTTGGAGATACCTAACTTCTAGTGAGCACAGTGACTTAGTCAGTCTTTAAAACTAGAAGGGATTGCCTTGGTTACTCCTCAAAAGATGGAAAAAAAATTTATAGGCCCAATTCTCACTGGATATGGTCTTCCTTTGAATTTTCAAGTATGTCCTCACCTTTTTCTCTCTCTACTGATTCACTGAGTGCTGATACAAGTGAGTTTCCTTGGTGATATTATCATGGAAATGTGGAGTATTAGAGGTTTATAATGTCCAAGGTTTGCATAAATTTTAAACTTCTTAATTTCATAAGTGAACAGAGGTCTAATTCCATATTACTCAGATGAGTCTGCTGCACTTATGTTAACTATTCCATTGGCAGGGTCTGCCTGCCATACCCCAAAACCTACGAGGAGAAGTGTCCTCACTGGTTCAAAGGTATCTGTGCAGCAGAGTGAATGAGGCTAAAAGAAAAGGAAAGACAGGGAACAACACACACAACAGGCAAAACAAGATAGTAAAGACAGGGGAAAAGTGTATGAAAAATTAGAAATGTACAAAATACAAGAAAATAGAAGCAAAAGAAATAGATAAAATCCTAGGTACAATCTAGTTAGAATCTGTCTCAAAATTTGTCCCATCCCATCTTCTTTGCATGCTCTTGCAGGAGAGTCTCTTCTTCTTTCTTCTTTCGTTCCCTCTCTGCCTTTCTTTGCTCGGGAGTTTTGGGTATGGTTGGAGCCCTGACCCTCATTTTCCTCTTCTGTGAGGAATCTCCAAGATTTAGCGGTGGTTGGCCTGTGGGGTTTGGTGGGAGATTTTCCTTGGGGCCCTTACCTTGGAGGCTTGCCTTGGCGAGAGGGGAATAAGAGGTGGTTGGTGTCAGCCGGGCTCAGAGGGAGCAACAGGATTTAGCTTTTGCTTGCACCCGAGACAGTGAGAGGACTTTTCCTTTTTCTTGGTTTAGGGGAGCCATAAGATGGATCTGCATTTTGGCTATAGGGGAATGGCGTGGCTTCTTCCTTTCACGGCTGGCTTAGTGGTGGTGCCTCCTCAGACTGGGCAGATTTTTCTTTTCCAATTTTCAAAGAGCGACTTGGGGAGTAGTCCTCTTGGCATCAACCTTCCTTCGCTGAGGATAGGATTGTTCAGCAGGGCTGGATGAAGGAGCAAGAATGTGAGGTTGGGCACGAGATCCCTAGGTGGTGCAAATCGATTCTCGAGTCAAGGAAAGAGCTCAAGAGGGTCCAATCCAAGGGCAGAGCACTGCTTTTCTTTGGAAAGTAGGCACCATGGGATCATCCCAGCAGAAGCCTGTGACCTTTGGAGGTGGGGATGGAGGGGCCGCCTTTTGCCTTTTATGCAGTGGCTTTTTAGAAGTGGGCTTTTCTTGAAGGGGTGCATTTTCTTGGGAGCAGGAGAGGAATGGGGGCACCGAGGAGGAGCAGAACAGAGGGGATTTGAGTAGAGTAATGTTGTGTAGGTACTGCAGGAGGAACTGCAGTAGGCAGTTGAGGAGGAACAGGAGGAGCTACCGGAGTGGGGGCTGTGGGAGGTGGGGGAACAGATTGTGTAGGGGTTGGGGTAGGGGCAGTGAAGAAGAGGGGGCCTCAGGGGGAGCTGTGGCGAGAGGGGTGGCCTATATGGGTTGGGAAAGTAGGAAGGCAACTCGTTGTTCTAAGATTTCAATTTTCTTGTTAGCCCACAGGAGGTTGGTATCTGCAAGCTCCTTACTGAGTCGGTTGATCTCCTGAGCATTGTTCAATTTTTTCTCTAATAGCCTGTTGTGCCTTTTCGCCCTCTCTGCATTGGCCTTTTCAATCTCAGTAGTCATTTTGTAATACATAGCTGCAGCCTTGTTCGCATTTAGGGTCTCCAAAATTGCCTCCCACCCTTTGAAAATATCTCTCAGCTCGCTGTGAGCAAGCCTCAAGTCACTAAGTTTCTGCAGAAAGGGGTATTCGATGGCTTGGCGGAGTTGGGCAATGCCATTGAGAACATCCCTCTTTATATAGGGATTGTCCCTCATGGCATGGAGGAGGGTGAAGTAGGGGGGGTGTAATAGGAGTGTCGGGGTAAGATGGGTAGAAATGGAGTGGAAGAAGTAGAAGGGGATTGATCTTGGGGGAAAAGAGGGTGGTGGAGAAGGATCAAGAAGAGGGTGGAAGTGACTAGGGTAGGGTGTGTTAAATGGTCAGTGAATTAGGGAGGGGGAGGGAGAAGAGGTGGAATGGAAGGTATGGGTGGAAAGTGAAATGAAGGAATGTTAGTGGAGGTGGATGGAGGGGTAGGGAAGAAGGGGATGGTGAAGGGTCAAATGGAAGGGGTGGGGTTGCAAATAGGGGGTTGAATGGGAAAGGTGGATGGGAAGGAATGGGGCCGGTTTGGGTAGAAGTGTGGGTAAATTGAGGTGGAGGTAGTATTAGAGGGGTAGGGGTAGAGTGGGGAAGGAGTGGTGGGTATGGTGTCATGGAGGGAGAAGGGTGTAGGTAAGTCAATGTGGGTGAGGTCTGGAACTGTGGAGTCGAGGTAGAAGGGGTTGGGTCAATGGGGTAGTAGGAGGTTGTGTAGGAATGATTGGGTTTGTCAATGTTTGAAGGGTGGATTGTATGGTGGTTATGCCGGGCTTGCATATGGGCTTGGGTTTGTGTGGTTTTGGAGAGTTGGGTTTGGATGTCATGTATGAGGGAAAGGATATGGGTAAGGGTATCTGAGGTTGGTTGAGGTGGAGTATGAGGATAGGAAGGAACAGGTTGGAAAAGGGAAGTGGGGGCATGATGGAAAGTGGTAGGGGGAGAAGGTGAAGGGTCTAGTGAATGATGTGGTGAAGGGAGAGGGGACTCAGGGAGAGGGATGTCATGGGTGGGCAAGGTATCAAGCAGGGTAGTCATGAAGGCCTGATACCCTGAAGTGGTGGCTAAGTTAAAGTCCAGATCATGGAGAGGTTGGATTAAGGGTTGGCCAATATGGGGTGTGTCTGTGGGAAGGACAGGGGAGGTGGAAGTGGGTGAAGGTATGGTAGTTGTGTGTGAGAGGGCTTCTTTAAGGTAGGTTATCGTGGAGGGCCGCTGTGGTGGACTGGATGATGATATGGGAGAGACTGATGTATTGAGTATGGTGGGTGAAGGTGGAATGTTGTCTCCGGGGTTCAACACTTTCTTCCCTGTGCACGGATAATAGTGGGAGGTGAATGGGAAAAGGAGATAAGAGAGGAAAGGGAGAGATGGAATAGGTGAAGAAACTAATGAAGAGGCAAGTGTGGTGGATGAGGTGAACCACCTTCTTGAAGGTGGGCTTTGGCCTTCTTTGGGGTAGGGGTGGCCTTTTGCCACAGAGTCCCTCTCACGCTCAAACACGAGCTTCAACCTTCTTCTTCTTATAGGGATCCATTAGACTTCTGCCGATCCCCATTGTCTTTTAGCAAAAGTGGTGGAGTGAGGTCACAGATAACTCCCCATTGGTATCTTGTATCCTCCCTCAAGTAGTCTGGTGATGAGTCTTCCATAGGGGAGAGTGTGGATTTTCTTTTGCAGCCCCAGCTTCACCATTGTATCCTTCATAGCCTCGAAGATCAACCATGCGGCATTAAATCCATGGCCTAGAGAGAAGGAATAGAGAGCATCAGCAATTGGTGTCCTCCTTTCTTGCTGATGGACGGAGCAATAGATATTCTTCCTCAGCACTTGATCGATGAACAACAGCTTGGGCTCCAAATCTCTTCTTCTGATGGAGTCCCATGTGGCCTTCAAACCTCTTGTAATGGCGTGGGAAATTGTATCAATGGGGGCACTCACAGGGGCACCATAACCGCAGTTGGGATCAAAACTGGCAGGGATGCCCATGACTTCAGCAATTAACTCAGGGCTAAGCAGCATCGCAAAATTGTCAATTAATGCAAGGAGGCCTGGCTGCCCCTGTGTGTCTGGTCTGACCCTAAGGTGCTGGTAAAAGAGTTGCACTAACCTAGGGTAGGCTAGTGGAGGAATCATTTGCATCAAGGGGAACAATCCAGCCTTCCGTAGAACTCAATAGCAGGTGCTAACAACGACTCTGATTCAAAGAAAGAGATATCGAAAATGGCTTCAGGCTCTAAGGGAATGGAAATGAGGAGCTCAGAGGGTGTAGAGTAGTCAGGTGTTTGTGCAGCCACCTCAGGAAACACCTCCTTCCCTTTTTGTTGTGTCGTAGAGGACTTGGCTTTCTTAGGGGTAGGCTCCACAGTGGCCTTGTCCCTGGCTCTCTTCACAGGTGCACTTTTAGGAGCCATCACGACTCTCCTTGGTGAGTGTGCAGTTGAAATTTTGAAAGGAAAGATCAAGAGCTGAATCTAACCCTAAAAGTTAGGGTTCTAATCAACTGGGAACACGGTGGATCTCAAGAGCTCTTAGCAGGAGACAACTATTGATGGAAGCTTTAAGAACAAAAATCCAGAATTTCAAAACAAGCAATGAACTGTAGACAGGAAGCTGGAGGAGAGAGATTGAGAGAAGTGGGAGCTAGGGTTTCGCTGGAAGGAGAGGAAAGAGAAAGCAGTAAGAAAAGCAGCGCGGGGTGGGATTTAAATATCTCGAGGCTCGACGCGCTTTGAAAATATCTGCTCACTGGGTGGGAAAGAATGGGTCGCGAGATTAGATGTTACCCGTTATATATCTCGAAACTCATGACAAGAAACAAAGTAGTTCTTTATGAACTGCGTGAGAGGGGACCAAACCCAATATTCAAAACCTCGCGATGGCTTAACCGAGGAAGAATTTACTCACCCACTAGTCAGCTTTTTGACCCTGACGTTACGGGTGGATTCTCTCACATACTCTCTACCAGGGACACCCATAAGCATTATAAAGCATTCAATTACTAAATTATCATTCAATCGCTTGAAATTAGCAAACAAGGGGAACAGGAATAAAAGTAGGCATAAAGCACTAAACTCAGATTCCAACAAGATTACTACACATTCCTATAAAATGTAAAGTACATATTATACAAAGGTGCACAGTTCCTATCATCAATTCAATGAAAGATCCCCTTCTGGGTCTGAGGATCCTTCACCAATCAAAAATTGGCCCTTGGGATTAACCACTGGTTGACTGGGCAACCTTCCCTCTTCTCGTTTGGCTAAGGTGTTCGCTAGCTGTCCAATCTGTTCCTCAATCTTCTTGATGCTCTGACCATGAGAGTTCACAGTCTGAGCCAAGGAACCCAGGTTTTTCAGTGAGGTCAAGACTTGGTCCTCGAAAGAAGTATTTCTAGGTTGAGAAGGGGGTAAGACCATTGATTTTGCTACAGATGGGGCTGCTGATGGTGCTAGAAGGTAGACCTAGGGGCATTCCCTTGATTAAACTACTGCTGTGGCCTTTGTGGTAAGGCCAACATCTGCTGGGGCTGCATGTAGTTGTCTTACTTCCACCTCAAATTTGGGTGGTCTCTCCATTGGTAACCAGCATTTTGGTGCTGGTATCCATATGGCCTATGTAGCCCCTGCATTGTTGGCCGCCATAAGATTGAGCAGCAGCAGCATGTTCCAAAACCAATTCAGGAAATTGCCCTACAGATGGACATTCCTCCACTGTGTGCTGTGGGGATTGGCATATCAGACATGCCTCCGCCACATGAGCAGCCCTTTTGGGTTGCATCACAGTCAATAATTTATCAAACTTCATAGAGAGGTTTGCCATCTGTAGCTGCAGGTTATTATTCCCAAACACCTCATAAACTTTTCCTTTTGATCCAGCAGCAGGCCCCACCTTTGACTTAGATTCCTGACTAGTTCTTGCTAGGGATGGCTTTTGAAAAGCATTCTCACTAATCACCTCAAACAATTCCCATGCCTCCTCAGCAGTCTTGTGCATGTAGGATCCACCACAAGAGGCATCGACCATATCTCTATTTTTCTCATCAATCCCATTGTAGAAGCTTTGTACAAGCTGCCACTCAGGGATCTTGTGGTGGGGGCATTGTTTGAGCATCTCTTTAAACCTATCCCAGGACTGGTTAAAATCCTCAGTTAGGGATTGAGCAAATGTAAGAATCGCTTTCCTCAACTGGTTAGTTTTGGTCTCAGGGAAGAACTTGGCTAGGAATCTGGTCTGCAGGTCTTTCCATGAAGCAATGCTATTGTTGGGAAGAGTGGTCAGCCAGGTACTGGCCCTATCCTTCAGAGAGAAGGGAAAGAGTCTGAGCCTAGTAGCCTCAGGTCCCAAACCAAAGATATTAAAAGTGGTGCACAAGGCCAAGAACTGGTCAATATGCTTCTAAGGGTCCTCTTTGCTAAGCCCATGGAAAGCTGGCAGCATCTGAATGATTGAAGTTTTTATCTCATAGTTCCCCTGAACATCAGGGAATTGAATGCTAAAAGGGGAGTTATAGTCATCCGGAGCATTCAACTCCTTGAGGGTTCTGGGTTGTTCTTCACCCATAATTGCTGTCACAGATTCACTTGGGGGCTGAGGGATCTCCTCCCTAGCATACAAGCACACCAACAGCAAGGAAAGCTTCTTGCAGGCACATTGCAAAAGAATGATTGTACACTAACAAATTTATCTAGCTAGTTTACAGCTATTCAAAGAATACATTTAAACTATCCTAGATACTGGTAGAAATTTTTTTTAAGAAAGATAGACAGAGCTTTAAAAGTCAGAGAGTTTACAAACAGAGGTAGCTAAGCTCCAATTGCAGTCCAACTATCCTTCACTGCTGTTGTCTAGATCTGTAAGAAAGGTTTAAAATTATGTCAGCAGTATCAATTATTCACATGTGCAAAGAATACTAAGAACACAAAAACTACGGGTCTACTAATAGATCATCTCTCCCCGGCAACGGCGCCAAAAACTTGATGATGATTTCTGGTGTGCTTACATTATTGGTTGGTGGTGAAAGTCATTGAAAATCAAATGAAGAGTAAAACAGGGGGTGAATTCATTACAACTCAGAAGTCCTAGACCTTCAAGATACAGGGTCCTTTGTAGCAAGTTTTGATAAGTAAGAGTTTGTCCCATAGGGAGAGGTGATCTATAGCTCCAATGGAGCCATCTCTAGTAGTCCCTCCAGATCTGACTACAGATCTGGCAGTCCTAAAAGGAGGGGAGTTTAAGGTCACTTATTCTAAGTATTCAAATGTCTAAACTATAGAAAGGGTTGAAGGATAGATGGAGTGTGGAAAATAAATATAAAAGGGTGAGAAGTATGTTATGGAGCCCAGATCAGAGGAGTTGTGTAACTCAGATTCAGATCTGATGTTATAGAAGTCCTGTCCAATGGCCACATTATCACCACTGAGGAGAAAGGATCTAACCCATCACTCTACCATGATTCCACCCTTAAGGCTATAACCTGTCCACTCAAATGGACACAGATTATCCCATAGGGGAGCCACTATCTAGGGATGGGTCAAAACACAACAAGTAAATCATTGCAGGCACTATTTCATCCAGGCTACCAGTTCAAGAATCCATAGGGAACCTCAATCTCTAAAGCTCTATATGTGGGGCTAAGGCTGTATAGGACCATGATAGCCCAGACACATAAAACCAGAAAGAGATTGAGTACAACCTTCAATCTAGTGGTCCATTGCTTGAGTGAGGCTACAATGGTCCAGTCACCAGCCTGCAATCTCTATAACCAGATCAGATCCAACATCTGATGGTGGATCTATACAAATATAGGGGAGTCTACCTCTGTACAATCTCTCACCAGGCTTCTACAAGCTCAAGTGTAAAGAATAAGGATCCATCTTGGATCGGTGGATTAGAATCACCCTAAGGCTATAATCTGTCCACTTAAATGGTCACAGACTATCCCAGAGGTTATCCTCCTCACGGAGCCCATGACAAAACAACAATATCGCTGCTACCACCATGGTCACAAGGCTACCAGCTCAAGCTCCCATGGGAATTTCAGATTTAGTGGGTCCTGTGGTGGGGCTAAGGCTGTACGACCATGATAGCCTAGACACAAAGGTCACTTGGATCTGAGTGGCCCTTAGAATCAGTCCTCCATTGCTTTGAAACACAACCAAAGAAATGGCGGATCACAAGGCAGCAGCCTTGCACAGAGCATCTCACATTTAAATATAAATCCCATAAAATACAAATCCTATTACAGAATTTCCATTGATCTAATTCAAAAACACATACAAAGGCATAGCCAGCAAGTGTTGGACTATGGAGAGAAGGAAAGAGAAAAAGAAAACTACTTATAGATAAAAAGAAAGAGAAAAGAAAAATGATCTAAGATGTGTTCCCAGATACCTAAACCTAAGCTAGGTATGAGTTTATATAGCAGTGGGGTGGCGGCGCATTAGGGTTAGGAAACCCTAATTTTAACAATGCCATGTGGTCTAACAGTGATCCTTGGATGCCTCGAGGCACGTGCACAGAGATTTGAGCGTGGGAGTGCGTGCCCTAATCACTGGAAATTCCCAGAAGGTCCTCTACTGAAGAGATGGAAGTTTAGGTTCAGAGCTTCGCTAGGTAGCTGTAGTTTCCTAGACTTGTCGCGTGATAGCTCTTTGCTCTTTGCTAGGATGATTTGACATTGCAACTTCAGCCATCGCGAGGTTGCTTTGGTTTGCTCTTCAGGCAGTCGCGCGGTAGAGAATTGCGCTCTCGCTGGATTAGGCTTTGCGAGGTTGAGTAGAAAACACAATCTCAGATGTCGCGGGGCTGAAGTTCAAGCAGTCGCGAGGTTGCTCGGTCTTCGCTGGGCTGATCTTCGCGAGAGTGAATTTGAACAGTGCGGGAACTTTACTGGACTTCGCGAGCACTTCTCTTTACTGGACTTCGCGAGTTACCTCGCGAGGCTTTTAATGAGTTTTGAACTGCGCGAGATTCCATGTCTTAATTGATCTTCGCGAGGATGGCTTTGCCTTCGCCAGGATATTTTCTTCTTGAATGGCGCGAGAACTGTGCCACACTGTGCGATGTGTTCTACTCTTGATCTTCACCAGAGCTGCACAAGTTTGAGTTTCTGAAGCTCTTCAGTCACTCATCTGTGCGGGAGGTTGCTGTAAAGTCTTGGGAAGCTCAGTTGAACTTGTGCGGGGCATATTTCTCCTGAATCCTCTAAAGCTTGAGTCAGCTGTGCGAGGCTCATTTCAGGTCTGGATTTAGAGTTCATTCTTCTGAGGGATTTCTAGTGCCAAAGCAGGCTCCTTAACAGGATTCCTGGCCTTATTTCACTGCTGATTATTACCTACACAAAACACTTAACAAGAACTTATTAGGTGGCTAAGGGTGTAATCAAAGGTTAAGTTAAGGGGTGAAAAGTGGTACTTTTCAGGTCAAGGTGACTCAAGCATTGGCTAAAGCTATCCCCATAAACTGAGAAATCATCCATGAATATTTCCAAGAATTTGTCAATCATATCAGAAAAATTACATACATGCACCTCTAAAATCTGGCTGGGGCATTACACAGTCCAAAAGACATCCTCCTGTAAGAAAACGTGCCAAAGGGACATGTGAAAGTAGTTTTTTCTTGACCTTGAGGATAAACAAGGATTTGGTTATACCTTGCGTATCCATCAAGAAAATAGTAAAATGCCTTCCCAGCTGGCTTATCTAGAATTTGATCAATGAAGGGGAGAAGGAAGTGGTCTTTTTTGGTCTTCGAGTTGAATTTTTTGTAATCAATGCAAACTCTCCAGCCAGTGGTCTCCCTGGATGGAATCAACTCTCCAAAATCAGTAGTAGTAACTGTTATGCCTGACTTTTTAGGTACCACCTGGATAGGTGACACCCATTCAGAATCTAAAATGGGGTAAATTGCCCCTGCTTCCAAGAGTCTCACTATCTCTTTCAAGACCACCTCTTGCATGTGAGGATTAAGCTTCCTCTGCAACTCCCTAGAGTGTTTTGCACCCTCTTCCAAGTAAATTTTGTGCATGCAAACTGAGGCATCAATTCCTCCAAGATCAGTTCTTGTCCACCCCATTACCTTTTTATGCTTCTTAAGAACACTTAATAATTCTTCCTCCTGCTCACTAGTGAGAGAAGAGGAGATAATCACTGAAAGCTTGTTATTTTTCCCCAAGAAGGCATATTTTAATTTGTCTGGGAGCTGTTTCACCTCCAACTCAAGGGGACTTTCAATGGAAAGCAGTAAAGGTGCCTTGGCAATTTGAGGAAGGGGCAACAATGTAGGTTTCCAGCTAGAATGTTGCACTAGGCCCACAGAAGACTCTATGTTTGTGCTGTCTTCTGTCATGAGAACTTGGTCCTCCTTCTCAACTATACTCCAAATATTTTTTAGGTCATCAGCAACATTATCCCAATCCAACAGATTGGATAATTCTTCTTCTACAAGGCCATCTAGTACATCAATTGCACATCAGTCCTTAATGTCCATCTGAGGCCGCCTTGCAGCATTATAAGCATTTAATTGGGTCTTCATGTTCCCAAAGGTCACCTCCATCACCCCTGACCTGCATTGAATGCAAGCATTTGTAATGGCCAAGAATGGCCTGCCAAGGATGATAGGAATTTGAATTTTACTTGTGCAAGGGTCCATATCCAAAACAAGGAAATCAGCAGGATTGTAGAACTTGTCCACCCCCACCAAAGCATCCTCCACCACACCCATAGGTCTCCTCTCAAACCTATCGGTCAGTTGGAGCACAACTGATGTGTCTTTTAGCTCCCCCAAACCTAGTTCGTCATACACAGAATATGAGAGCAGGTTAACACAGGCCCCTAAGTTCAAGAGCACTTTACCAATGGTATGGTTTCCAATTATGTAGATGATAGTCGGTACCCCTGGGTCCTGTAATTTTTTAGGTGTTGCAATGGACAGAACTGACTCAACATGCTCAACAGTAAAAACCTTTTTGGACAACTGCACCCTTGCCTTTCTTTTCTATATGTAGAGGTCCTTCAAAACGTTAGCATAGGCAAGGACCTGTTTTATGGCTTCAAGCAAGGGCAAATTGATCTTGACCTACTTGAAGGTCTCCATCATTTCCTCCATTTGAGCATTCCCCTTATCGAAAGGAGATGGGCCAGCTAATGCATGAGGAAATGAGATCTGTGGAACTGCTGGTGCCACAGCTGCATGGCTAACCACATCATGGTCAAATTTTTATTTTTTTATTTTTTCTTCATTTATTGTTTCCTGTTGGGACTCAACATCAGTCCCTTTATTTTGCCCTTGCTAATCCATAGTAGGGGATGACTTCTTAGGTTCTTTACCACTCACATTTCTTTCTTTTTCACTCTCCATGACCTCCTCAGTTACCCTGCCCACTAAATTATCAACCACCCTGCCACTTCTAAGAGTAGTGATTGCATTAGGCTCCTCGTGGGTAGAGGATGCTTCTCCAATCATGAACTGCCCTTTTGGATTGGCCAAGGGTTGACTAGGCAATTTACCCTCCTCTCTGTTCAAAACATTACAGATTTGACCCAGCTGGACCTCTATTTTTTTAATGCTTTGCCCATGAGAGTTTACAGTTTGGACCAAGTTTCCCAAATTCTGCGTAGATGTTAGCATTTGCTCTTCAAAGGACAAGGATCTGGGCTATTGTGGGGGCAAGACCAACAGATTGGGCTGTGGGGCAGGTAACTGAAAATTCTATCTTGGTGGGTATCCTTGGTTAACTGGTGTTGAGGTCTGGATGGAGCTGCCAACTGCAGTTGCTGAGATTGAGGGTAATGTATCTTATCTGCACCTCAAATTTGGGTGATTTCTCTATGTGTATGCAGCAGGTTGCTACCCATATGCTTGGGCAGCATTGGCATGATCCATAACTAAATCGGGGAATTGGTTGGCTGATGGACAATCTTAGAGTAAATGTGTGGGAGATTGGCAAATCAGGCATGCCTCTTCCACCTGTGCAACCATCTGAGGCTACATCACATTCATCAATTTGTCAAACTTTAAACTCAGATTGTCCACCTTCCTTTTCAAATCACTTTGCACCTTAACTTCATACAATCTACCTCTAGGGGTGAACTCTTTCACCAATTTTGCTGGGGTCTGGCTGTCATTGCTAGACAGTGACTCCTGCTGCATGGAATTTTCTCCAATGATGTCAAACAACTCCCAAGCCTCATCATCTATCTTGTGGAGGTAACTACCACCACATGAGGCATCCACCATATCCCTACTCTTGGGATAAATTCCTTGGTAAAAGACTTGCACCAGTTGCCACTATGGAATTTGATGGTGGGGGCATTATTTTAACATCTCTTGAAATCACTCCCATGCCTCATAAAAATCCTCAGTTGAGGACTGAGTTAATGAAAAAATATTTGTCCTCATCTGCCTGGTTTTATTCATGGGAAAGAATTTAGCCAGAAATTGGCTTTGGAGGTCACTCCATGTCTGAATGCTATTGGCTGGGAGATTAGAAAGCCAGGTGATGGCTTTGTTCTTTAGGAACAAAGAAAAAAGCCACAGTTTGGTGACTTCAGGTCTCAGGCCAGCAATATTGAAAGTGGTGCAAAGTGCCAAAAACGGGTCAATGTGCTTGTAAGAATCTTCCTTATTGAGCTCATGAAAAAATGTCAACATGTTAATGGTGGAGGACTTGATTTCAAAATTTCTCTCAACTGAAGGAAATTGTATGCAAAAGGGAAATGTGTAGTCCCCAGGTGTATTGTATTCCCTTAGAGTTTTTTGCCTCTCAGCCATGACAGCTGGCTCAATTTCAATAGTAGGGCCTTGTGAGGTGTTTCTTGGTCTAAGGACCCTTTCAACCTCAGGATTTGAAGTTTCAACTCAAGATTAAGGAATCTTCTTCCAAGCATACACACACAAACTCAGTAGGTAAAGAAAATGCTCACAACACAAAAATTTTTCAAACTAAATTAACAACTAAACTAATGACAAGAAATTCAACATTAAGGGACTGAGTTTTAGGGTAAAGAAGCATAAACAGAGCTAGCTAAACTCCAGCTGCAACTTTATCTTTTCCCTGCTACTATTGTCCAATTCTGCAAAATTCTACAAAAATTAGTAGTATTTTTTATTCTATTTCTATTTAAGGCACACCTACAAAGAATTTTCTAAATTGAAATATACTAAAAAGTTCAATATCCCCGATAGCGTCGCCAAAAACTTGTTGTAAGGTTTTTACTGCTTCTTTTCATTATAAAAATGATAAAGATAAAATAAAAGAAGTAAAAGAAAACAAAACAAAATGGGGAATAAATACAACACAAAACCAAATCACAGACCTACAAGATATAGGGCTATTGTAGCAAGTTTTAAGTAAGAGTCTATCCCATAGAGAAATTGATCTAGAATCCAAAATGGACTATAATAGTAGGCCTCCAGATCTGGCTACAAAACTGATAATCCTAGAGAAAGGGAGTTGGGTGTCACAACTACACTAAATTAACACCAAAAGAAGAGAAATAAAGTGTAATCCTATCCTAAGAAAGGGTTATGAAGAAAGTGGTGATGGTGTATTAAAATAAAGATAAAAATGATGGGAAGTAAACTACTAGGCTAAGTTTAAATTAGTTTTGTAACTTAGATCTGGATCTGCTTCTGTAGGAGTCCTTGCGGATGTGCTATCAAAAACCTCAGCAAGGAAGAAGAATCCAACTCACTCTTGTGATTCAACCTAGTCCCTTAAGGCTATAACCTATCCACTTAAATGGTCACAGATTATCCAATAGATGTCCTCCACCCAACTGATCGAATCAAAACATTAAAACTATTGTAAACACTATGTTTGTCAGGATACATGCTCCCCAAATCTGTTACAGATCTGGCAAGCAGTCATAAGAACAAATAGTTCTTAAAAAACCAGTGGAGACCACAGTTGTTCAAGGGCTATTTAGGAACTTAAAAACAGCTAGTCATTGCTATAGAAAGTCTATAATGACTCAGCTCACAAGTCTGCAATAACTATAGAGAAATTAGGTTTAACATCTGATATTGGTCAAGTAAAATAGAGGGGAGCTAGTTCCTGCAATAACCTCTCACAAGGGTACAAGCTCAAGTGCAAAGGAGAAGAATCCTTCTTAGATCTGTAGCTTAAAATCACCCTAGGGCTATAGTCTATCCGCTTAAATGGTCACAAGTTATCCACAGAGGTTATACACACCACAGGTGACTGAGATGGAACATGTAAACTGCTGCTGCCACCATGGTCTTAGGGCTACAAGCTCAAGCTTCCATGGGCCTATCAATTAGCTCAAATCCTAAATGCATGGTATAGCCTGAACAAACTTACGGACAAATAGGAAAATAATAGATTGAATGAACATTTAGTGTACAAATTCCATTTATCAAAATTACCTACAATGCAATTTCTCAAGGCAACAGCCTTGTGCATAATAGCTCTTCACAAAATCCCAAAGATTACATGACCCATTACAAAACTAAATAAAACTACACCTAACTGCTTACAAAAGATTTAGCCAGCAACTGCTGGGCTAAGAGAGAAGAAAAATGGGAGAAAGATGTGATCAAATCCTAACCCTAGTCTGCTTGAGCTCACACAGGTAGAGGTTGAAGGAGTGATGATATTTCTAAGTTACATGCACGACTTATATACTCAGTCCTAATGCCTTGGCTCAGAGAAGAATAAATCCTAATTTTTCTAGCAGATGTGGCACTATTACAACCCTTGGATGTCTTGAGATGTGTGCCTCGAGATCAAGGCCTAAGGATGTGTGCCCTAGACTTGGAAAAATCCCCAAAAGGTACCTAGAGTTAAGACTGAGAAATGGGGGGCCCGAGCTTCGCAAGGCTGCCTTTTACATATTAATTATGTCGCACAATCGCTTTTTGCTTTTTAGTTCCTTCATGCAGCTTGTAGAGTACTCGTGAGGTAAGAATTAGCTTGGAAGGTTTGTTCACTCGCACAGGTAGACTTTGCATTATCGTGCAGCTACTCTGGCTTTGAATGCACTCGCGTGGAAGAGTTTGCAGTGCTTGGCTTGCTCGCACAGTAAAGCTTTAGAATCTCCTGTGGCGAGGTACTTGCGTAGATGCCTTTACATCTTGCTTGGCAAAGGGTTGAGCTTCCAAGCGCGCGAGAGTAGCGCGAGAGAACTTCAGGAACTCTCTCTCCTCTAGAGCTGCGAGAGAACTTCAAGAGGTTGTTGCTACTATTTATGCAAATTGGTCTCGCGAGGTAGTGCGTGCGACTGCTTTAAAGCTTGATCCTCGCGAGAGCTTCACGAGCTATATTTCTGAAGGCTTAGTGCACGACTACTTCGCGAGTTCCTTTATGTGTTGATTGTATCTAAGTGCGCGACTACTATGCAAGTCTATTATGCTACATGTAACATCCGCATGAGAAGACTTTGCTGGTGAATTGAACAGTGTGAGGCAGCATCTCAACTGTACGAGAATAGTCATTTGTTCCTTTGCTGCTATTCACATGCATCTATTGCAGCATCCTCCACTCTCATCTATACTTCTTTCATCCGTTAGACTTCCTTGGTCCGTCATAACATGCAAAATAGTCACCATAGTGTGTACCACCATGGTGTTCCATCAGTCTCTGACTCAGCTGTGATCGTTGGCTTAAATTCTCTCTTCTGGGCACTAAAGGCATGGACTTTGTGTTAAGCTGTACAAGTTATTACTAATCTATAAAACAAGCTAAACAGGAGTTATTAGTCAGCTTCAAGGTCTAGCAAAGGCTAAATTAAGTGGTGAAAAGTCATACTTTTCAATGAATAACAATGACCAATGCTAGGAGGCTTGATATATAGTGTAACGGTACTTTAATTTTGTAAATATCCTAGAACTGAAGGATTGTGATTGACGACCATAATATGGAAGGTGGAGGATTTAGGATTTATGTTCTGCAACTTAGTTTAAGAAACCATTCTTTTATTCATATTTCTCAAGTAGTTTAGGATCTTAAAGATAATTATAAGTTTTCAGAAAAAGAAAAATACCTAGAGATAAATCACTGCTTCATGGGAACGATCCTATACTAGCACTGCAATTTCCATTGTGCGCTTGCAATAGGTTAAGAGTTAATTAGATACATACAAAGTAGCAAGTCAAGTTTTTGGTGCCGTTGTCGGGGAGGTGGATTTATTTTTGTATTAGTTTTAGCAAACGAATATTTATCTTTCTCTTTTTATTTTTCTTTATATTTTATTTTCTTGATCACTTCTTAAGCATTTGCAGGTTTATTCGGAGTAGTGAATCAAGGTTCCAACTTCCCTTGATCACAGAAGCTAGAGGCTCAGATTTGTTTCTGTCCCAACTTTCTAAAATAAGAATCAAATAAAGTTAAAATGACAAAATTATCAAATTTTTTTAGTGCATGCATCACACTGGATCTCGAAGTTTAGATTTCTTCTACTGTAATCCAGAAATTGAAAGGGCTCTCTTCTGCACATTAGCATCAAACCAATCTTTTGCAAGAGAAATTAGACCATGGTTGACGACTGCTTGATTCAAGCACATTTTAGCCAGGTTGCTTTGACTGCACCCTCCTGTATAGTTATACCAGAGGTTCTAGCCAGACATAATTATGAAATCAAGCTCAATATAGTCCAAGCTATACCTTTTTTTCATGGGCTTGATAGAGAAGATCCCTATAAACATTTAAGGGATTTTATAGAACTCTACATGATGCTACAACTTTCGGCGACTAATGAGGAGTCAGTTAAGCTACGGCTGTTCCCTTCTCTGTCAAAGATAGAGAGAAGGCATGGTTGACCTCACTACCCGCCATGAGTATAACCATTTTGGATGAACTGTAATCCAAATTCTTAAATGAATACTTCCCAATTGATAGAACTAACCAGATTCGCCAAGCAATACAAGATTTCAGGCAACAGCCTGCAGAGTTGTTTCATGAAAGTTGACAGCGCGTGAAAGATCTATTGAGAAAGTGCCCTCATCATGATGTACTAAACTAGTCAATAGCGCAGAGTTTCTACCAAGGGTTGATTGAGACTAACCAGTCGATGCCGTGAGCGGAGGAGCCTTCATGGCTCAAAATGGCCAGTAGTCCTGGAACTTATTCGAGAAACTGACCGATAACTCAAAGCAAAAATTGGCCTTGCTTAGATTTGATCTAGATATCACTCGTTAAACCCCGCTCGCAAGGGATGGACTTTACGATATTAGTAAAGATAAAGTAAAGAAGGAGGTTGATATGAGTGAAAAAATTTTGGCTCTTGAATAATAGATCACAACATTAATGACTGCCAAAACTAGCACTCCAGATAGACCTTTGGCAAATTGTTCTAACTGCCAGACTCAAACTTATACTGAAAATCCAGTTGCACCATCGTACCAATAGGTGGTGGAGAATGAACAAGTAATGGACTTTCAAATAGGAGATTGTGGAAACATGTATAATCTAGCGTGGAGGAACCATCCTGGATTTAACTATGGTTCCACAGGAGGAGCACAACTAGCACCATCGGTGGCGCAACCTCGATTTCTCCAGACCCAAGTTTTCTACCAAAGACCTCAATTGTAGGTTGTGCAACCCCAATTTGGATCGTCGAGCAATCCACCTGATGCCACAATTTTTCAAATTCTCCAAGATTTGCAGAAACAGTCGCATCAGCACTCGAAATATTTACATCAGCTCACTCAATTCTCTCAAGTGCTCCATTCACACACTTAGTCCATTATGAAGCTGCAGAGCCAAAGAGGCTAGCTAGCTTCACAAGTGGCAAAAGGGGAGAGTGTCCAATTATCGATGTAGCCAGTTAATGATCCTAGAAGACAAGTATCCTTGGGGGAGGCATTTCCTTCCCAAAATCAAATTTAAAAACCTCATGAATCATTGAGCTACCAACTCATTCGTAGCACCCCTTGTAAAGTAGATAAAATTATTTCTTTTCTTTTAAGTTTAGGCATTACATTACTGCCTAAATCATTGAAAAATGATTGATCGTAATATAATTCCTATTGTATATTATAGCAAACAATCGTATGGATTTACGATTGATCATCATTATGGACATGCCTATCAGTTGAGATGCAGCGATTGCTATTTAAATGATACGAAAGATCGTATTTACTATTGTTGAAAGCTAGAGTCGACCAACGACTCTTGGTTAAAACATGTGTGATGACCAGTTTAGCAGGTCATCACTGAGATAGGACCTACATATTCGAGAGAGGATACGTTGGCCCCATTATCGAACTCTCCATTTTTTTTCCCGCTCTCCCTCTGTTTTTCAATCATCCATAAGACTCAACCATTTTTTTTCTTAAATTTTCCTTATATCTCATGTTTGATTTCGGAAACCCTATTCAAGTCCTAAGTAATATCATAAAACTACGATTTGTTGATTAGTCAAGATCAAGGTAACAATCTCAATTTTAAATGAATGAGTCTTTGCAAATGTTTATGAATTTATGCAAGTTGTGATTTACTAAATAATATTCTCTACATCTTACAGAAAAAGGAATTGTAGCATGTCGGGAGTAACAGGCAAGCGATAGAGGAAGGAGAAGGAGGTAATAGTTCCAATAACTCTCCACTTATTAACCGCATTGCACGGTCTGCTGCCACTAAAGTTAAATCGGAAGTAGTAGACCTACCCAGAAAGAAAGCTACGTCCTCAGGGGTGGTTATTAGAGAAACTCAATCCAAAGTAGTAGGAATTGAATCAGTACCTGCCCCTAGGAAGGGCACAAAATTGGATAAAGGTAAAAAACCAGCGTCCTCCGACTCTACAGTAGAACGACTCTCAAAATCAATGAAACACCATATTTTGGGGGCCGAAATCATAGTGGACGTTGCCTTTTGGGAAGAATGTGAAATAAGTAGAGGGGCAATCTGATATTTTAAGGATGCCGGGTTGCAGTACTTCCTAGAGCCAGAGTCACACAAGTCTACCTGAGATTGGTACAACTATTTTACAAAAATATGGTTAATAGTAGCAAGGGTTTAGAACCAATTTTGTCCACAACCATTGATGGATTCCCAATTGTAATAACAAAGGCATGGTTGCTAGGGTGATGAATAGACCTTTCGAAAGACCTGAAGTGTTCCCTGGCAATCCGACAACCAATATTTTAAGAGAACAACCCCATATTCTTTCGGACTTTGTTTAGATGGTGACAATGCTATTGGGAAAACCCCCAAAAGACAGATAATTTTTCTTGAGAAAAGATGTAGAATCACGCAATCTACAGATTCACTTCATGGATGTCTTAATTCACAAGACCATCCACCCAATGGGTCATGGGACACAATGAACAGCACTCTTCGTAAGAGCCTTGTATCTTATGGTTAATCGCTATTGGTTCAGTGTTCTAGCCTACCTACTAGAACTAATCAATACCGTGAGGGAGAAGTTGAACCAAGAAAAATATCAAACAAAGAAATTATGTCTGCCCTTTGGAGGATTAACCACAAATTTGTTAACGAATGTGGGATATAGGATTGGTCCCAAAGAAGAGGCTCCTCCTATAGCAGAGGATAACCTCACTACCAAAACTTACAGGAGAACTCTAAGTGCTACAAACAAAAAGAAAATCCCTATTTCGGCACACAGAGAGTGTCCCCTCTATACCCAACGGCTGAGTAGAGTCTGCCATGGAGCGGTTAGCAAAAATTATAGTCCCAGAAGAAGTAGTTACGAGAAAGGGAATGAGTACTTCTACTCAACCTCAAGAGAGAGTAGAGATTGGCTCTCCAATACACGAGAGGGTAGCTGAGTTAGAACTCCCAGTTGCGAATCAAGCTAATCTATATGACTCCACTCTGGACTCACCACTAGGGCCTACCTTACCTCATTCCACTGAAGCAGACGCACTGCCAATTGTTCCTAAAGCGGTGCTTGTGAGCCCAAACATCGAAGCAGAAAAGAAATTCCTCTACCAATGGAACAGTAGATTACTGAAATGGCTACTTCAAGCCATGTTTCTGCCCGTATTTAGCCTGTTGTTCTACCCAAAATTCCTTCCAATACCGAGCAGATTCTTGCATTCCAAGTAGCAGAAGCAAGACCAAGTTCGGAAATACCAAGAGGGGGTTTCACAGAGTTGTTAAATGGAGAAGAAGTACCCCCCGTTGATCCCCTAATCACCACCACAGTGGTTCCCACATTTGAACAACCCAAACTAAAAAGAAGAATGAGGGAAGTAGAGTAATGGAAAAATACTTATGCCAAAAATTTGATGCCACTACCAGGTGTGGTAAGAAATTTGATGGAGGAGTTTAACAGGCTAAAGAGCAGTCCTTGAATCTACACTCACAACTCAAGAGCGTGCAGAGATAGTGGAAAGATTACGACAGAAAGCTGTGAAAGATCACCATTCACACTAGACGGCAAAAACAAAAAAAAGAGTCCAAGAGGCCAGTTCAACCCTTCAAGAACAAATTATCCAGATGCAAAGAGAAAGTAGAGTGATAAGTGAAAATCAGCAAGCATGGGAAAGAGAGAAGGCATACGAGGATAAAATCACAACTCTGATGGAGCAATTCAGCGAATTCATTGAAGATCCAGATGCCAGAGAAAATGTAAAAGTAAAAGCTCATCAAGATTACCAGTAAGAACTCAATAGACAACTGGATGAAAAAAATCATCTACTGACCATAGCAGAGAGGACAATTTTGAAACTTCAAGAGGATAACGAGTCCCTCAGGTTACCTAATGCTAAACAGAAGAGGACTATTGAGTCTATCACAAATAAATGTTGGGTCACAATGACGAAAGAATAAATTAAACCAGAAAAGCTGAGAATGGAGATACAATTGAAATCCACTGTGATTAAAAAGTTGAATGAAGAATTGAAAAATAAAGAAAAGATTGAAAAGGCGCTGAGAGCTTTACAAGAAAACTATGAAATGATAAAAGCTACCGAAGAGAGTGCTACAGCACGTTGAAAGAAAGTTGGGCCAGAATCACATGTGGAGCCCATACCAGACAAAGAATCCGAATGCTCTACAGATGTGGTGTCCGACTCTGAGAAAGAATTGTCAGGTAGTTACTCTCCTCTACCAATCTTACCAAGACTAGATCCTTCTTCTTTAGCCCTTGTACCATATCCTTCATCACCAAGTGAGTAAAAATTATAGAACATCACAAGCCTCATGGGTATGATCTTTCTGGTAAAATTTTGACTATATCCCCTATTTTTGGGACAATGAGGGCATTGCCTAGTTTAAGTTTGGGGGGATATACATCTAGTGTATATATTAGTTTAATTTTGTAAATAATACTTTATTTTTGCATTACTTTTAGAAGTTTTGCAGAGAAATTTTTCTTTCTATTTTAGTTTATAGTATTTTTTTTAGTTTTAGAAAATTTTTTTCCGAATTTTTAAACATCACATTGTGAATATGATAGAAACAAAAATATGATTCCAAATAACATACCGATCCATCATAGTAGAAGTTTAACAATTAGAAATAGATCAGTTACAATCCATGTTTTAGCACTTTGAGCATTGTATCAGAAGGAATGTTTGAAACAATAGATTGATTTGAACAGTAAAATTTAGACTACAGTTTCAAAAATTATAACCAGTGAGATTTAGAGACTAACTTTTCCTTTCTTTGGAGAGAGACTATTATCTATTCAAGCTTAAAATTCCTTTGAACTTCTCTACTATATTTGTATGAAAAAATCTCTTATTGCTGAACTTAGAATCAAAATATTCTATGATTATGATAACGTATATTTTTTTTTCTAGAATTGTCTTTTAGAAACATCAAAATAATAAGGCATTTATGTTGGGGTAAAACTATTGTTCATAAAAATGGAATAGAACAGTACAAAAACAACAGCAATTATACACAGTCCAGCAAGATCAGGGCTATTGTAGCAAGTTTTAAATGAGTACGAGTTTGTCCCACAGAGACTTGTAACCTAAAAGGTAATAAATCTCCAGATCTGCTATTCTAAGTTAAAACTAAGGAAGACATGGAAAAGAGATGGGGTTTTGTGGTTGGCACTAAACTAAAAACAGAAATGGACTAGATCTAATTAAAAAAATAGATTTAAAATCTAGATCAGAGATGAAGAAAGAGAGAATTGAGGAAGATAGCAAATATTTTGGTAAAAGAAAATTCAAATATGTGGAGAAGTAACCAGTTAGGGGGTAGTTTTTCATTCAAAAATTGAATTGCTAAGCAAGGTAGAAGTTGGATCTGCAACAAACCTTCATTTGGCTATAAGCACAAATACAAGGTAAAAGGACTAGTCCTAGGGTTATACTCTATCCACTCAAATGGTCATAGAGTATCCCATGGATATAATTCAGTCATGGGGGAAAGAAATAAAACAGGAAAACCACTACAATTGCTATGGATGCAAGGCTACAAACTCATGCATTCATAGGTGCGTAAAATCTATAGAAATCTAATGAAAATTACTAGATCTACAAATTAAATGAACATTAAAACCAGTAATTCATTGATCTAAACAAAACTTACAATAAATTACCCTCAAATATGTAGTCTCTGCAATGTCCACACTTCTTACAAAGCTCTAATAATTCAAATTACAGATTTGATGAACCCTAGCTGTTACAAAGATTTAGCCAGCCATGGTTGTGCTAAGGTGCTAAGGAGAGAATAAGAAGAAGAAGAGCAAGAAGAAAAGACGAGAATAGTTTAAATTTTTTCTAAATCTCTGGATGTCTTGTCTGTTTTATTCCTCCCTATTTATACAATTCCTAAGTGAACTTGATCTGCCTTGGCCAATCAGAGAAGAGGAGAATCAAATCAGTTAAAAGACCTGATGAAGTGGCTGAATTTCATCCAAGTATTGCCCCAAATTCATTAAAACAATTGTGCACACGTGGGGCAGTTAGGTCAGGTGTCCTCTGTGCTGATGGAATTCTAAAAATGTCCTTCAAAGCTGACAAATACATGCTTGAACCCATGCCTCAAGTGGTTTGAGCCTCAGAATATCAACCTTGAGTGGTTCTCGAGCAGTTGGAGGCTTCAGGCATGCATCTCGAGTGGTTGGATGGGCTTCAGGACTTCAGCTCGACAGGTTACTTTCAGCACATAACAACTCGACAGGATGCTTCATAGGTGCAGGGAACCACTCGAATGGTTCTAATCCTTTAGCACTTCAGCTCGAGGGGTTTAATTGGAGCTGCTTGAGTGCATAAAGAGGCGACCTATAAACTGCTCGAGGGCTTAGTTTGCTTCAGCAACTGCTCAAGTGGTTTCTTCTTTGGACCATGAACTGCTCGACATTCACATTCCAGTATTTACATCTACTTGATAGGTTACTTTAACTGCTCGAGGAAACTTTTTCTACAGATCCAATGAGCTTGAGAACTGCTCGAGCTTCATTTTATGAACCCCTGCTACTGAGAGACAGTCTACTACAGCACTCTGTCATACATGAGTCTTCTCATCAGTCAGTTGTTGACTCAAATCTAGTTCCTTTTGCTCTTGCTACATGGATTTTTGTACTTCACTGTAGATTATTACTAACTACAAAACAACACTAAAAAAATAATTATTAAACAGCTCTAAGGTCTAGTAAGGGCTAGATTAGGAGGTGAAAAATGGTATTTTTCAGTGATTAACACACCCCGAAACCTAATCTTTGTTAATCCTCGAGCAAAGCAAAAATTAAACACTACTCTAAAACTGTAAATGTTGCTTTTGTAGGGAGCACGGATGCATTTAGCTTATGCATCAAGCCTTTTACACCCCTACGTGATTCCTAGTGGAGGAGTGAAGTCTCCTGAGGGTTTTCAGTGAAGGTACCCACAGACTTCCTAATGAAGACAGTTAAAATAAGTGCATTCAGTGACAAGTCAGATTTCAACATACCAAGCTTATGTCCACACCTTGCTCTTTCAAATTAGAGAAATTTTGAAATAGTAAATGTAAAAAATTTAATACCTAAATCCTTATACATGCTCATCACAACCAGTCTGAAGATATCAAGAGTGTAATGTGTGCAAATCAGTATAAAGTTCACCATTAATTCAAAAATGAGATTCAAACAGCGCTCTAATAAATTCAATCTCAGACCCAATTCTCACCAGGGCAATCTCTAACAAATGAATTAAAGGGTGTTCAATTTCACTCCAGCTCAAGATCAGTTACAAACCTCAAATAGGCTTGTAAGCATGAGCATAGGAATTTGCTCTATTTCCTAACTTTATCATGTTCTCTTCACCATAGATCAGACATCCCATCATCTCTACATAACAGCTCAATTCACATTGGATCACTAAGGTATTTTATTGGGTTATAATGTGGCTTAGGGTGAGGGTTTCAAAAGAATAAAGGGGTAGAATGGATTCAAAATTGAGAAATCAGCAAGGGGAGGAGGTGATTCATAACTTAACAACCTTCATTTCAGCACAACTTCATTTTTCTTGATATTTTTTAAAATCAAAGTGGCCAGCTTCTTTTCTTCTTTTCAAATTTTAGATGAAGTACTTCACTTGACATCTCTTTCATTCTCTTATAATTTATTTATTTTTTCATTTTTTTTTCATTTTTATTATAATTGGTTTCTTTTATTTTTTTATGATGGTTGCCACAGCCATACAACTGATACACTGCTTTACTTAGATTTTCTTCCTTTCTCCTTCTCCTTCCACCAAATGTCAAACCTGATCACCTGTCTTCACTTCTTCTACTTCCACCTTCTCAATTCTCAGATTGAGGATAAGGCTGAATCAGGTCAAGTGGTTTAGGTTCAATTAATCTGGTATTTTTTAGAGGAAAATAGGATTTTAAAGGCTCAAAGAGTGTACGCAAAGGAGGCAGTTCAATGGGTATAGATTTCAAGCTCAAACTATCCAAATGACGGCCATAGATCATCTCCTTATTGTCATGACTTTTGGTAAACAATTTCAATTTGGCAATGCCTAACTTCTAGTGAAAAGGTTTGAGTCAGCCAGTTTTTAGAGCATAAAAATTGCCAAAGACACTCTTCAAAAAAACTTGATAGGCCCAAATCTCACTGGGTATGGTCCTCAATTAAACTCATGGAGCATGTTCTTAGCTTTTGCTCTCCTTGCTGGTTCACTATGTGTTGATTGTGAAAGTTTTTCTTCATGATCTCTTCATGGAAGTGTTGAAAATTTTAAAAGATTTCAATATTAAACAGTCTACTTTACATTTTAAATCTCCTTTTTTTCAAAATTGCTTAGGTGGAACTTTGCTTTACTTGTTTCAATCAGACTAACACTGCTACACTTAGTTTAACCATCCCATTAGTCTACCCTGCTATACCCCCAAACCTAGTATAAATAGTGTCCTCACTGTTACAAGGGAGAGGTAAGTAGGGGCAGCAGGATTAACCAAATACAACAAAAAATAGGAATGTACAGCAGAAATGAAAAAATAAACAAGCAAAGAAACACAATACAAATCAACACACAAAAGACCTTTTCATTAACATAATCAATATGAACCAAGACTATGTACAAAATTAATAACAGATTGAAAATATACAACTAGTTCTAAAATAAAAGATACAGACAACAGATCCTAAGTACAAAATGCTACACTAACTCCTAATCAGAATATGAATCTAAGGCAATGGCGTCCTTGTCAGCTTTGTCCTTCCCTTTTTTCACAATGTCAGCTTAGGCAGCACCAGCCTTGGTTCTAGCTGCAACTGGTTTCTGGGGCTTGGTTTTTCTCTTCTCCATGGAAGGTTCCTTGAAACAAACACCCTTGGGCATTCAAGGAGTCATGACTGAAATGGTGGGGCTTAGTGTATCTACCACCCTAGCCAACTGGGTTGCCTTCATCTTATAGACTTGATACAGGGATAAAGCATTGAGCACTGGTTGCCACAACACCTTCTTTTCCTTCTCATGATCCTCCTTGATGAGGGAAATTTTGGATTCATATTGTTATTGCACCTATGCTGTGACCTTTCTCCACCACTAATTGTACATCCCTCCGAATATAAGGATTATCATTTATAGATTTGGTGAGGGTGTAAAACATAGGAATGGGGATGGATGAAGTAAAAAGAAAATGGCCTTTTCCTCAGGGTCAGCTATACTAGGGTGTAAAACAGAGGTGGTGGCTAAGGCAGCGTAGGTGGGTGGAGATGATGGTGGGATAGATGATGAGGGTGAAAAGAGAGGTGCCAGCTCCTCCTCAATGGGGACAGTCTGAGTGAAGGTGGAGGTAAAGGTCAATGGTATCAGGGGAAGCTCCTCTACCTCAAAATCAGTCTATGTGGAGGTAGAGGTGATAAGGTCCAGCTGTTCATGATCAAGGTCTGTCTGGGTGGCAGCAGCTGCTGGTGCCACTAAAGTTGAAGGTTGCGGTGAAGGAGGTGGTGTGGGTACAGGGATGGGTGTAGCTGTAAGTGTAGACTGTTGGGCTATTGGGTGTAAGGTCTGAAGAGTTGATTGGATGGAATGTAGGCTGGCTTGCATGGTGGCCTGATGTTTAGTATTGGTAAGGAGTTGGGTTTGGAGAGAGGTAAGGAGGGAAATAATTTAGGCAAAGGATTCTGGTAAGGCTTGGGTAACAAGTTTGGTAGGTGTTATTCACTAAAAAGTATCACTTTTCACCTCTTAACTTACCCTTTAATACACCTTGAAGCTGACTAATAACTCTCTGTTTTGCTTGTTTTGTAGTTAGTAATAATTTATGCAACTTAATACAAAGTCCATGCCTTTGGTGCCAAAGAGAGAGAATTTAAGTCAAGGATGACTGCTGAGCCAAAGAATGATGGAACACACCATGGTGATCATTTTGCATGCCATGATGGATGAAGGCAGTCTAGTAGATGAGAGAAGTGTGGATGTGAATGGAGAGATGTGCAACAATAGCAGTTGCATAGCAAAGGTGCAGACAAGATGTTATCTCATATAGTAGGAATGCTACCTCGTGCTATTTAAGTCTATAGCAAAGCTTCCTCATGCAAATGTTACATGCAACACAAGGGAACTCATGAAGAAGTCATGTAGCTCAGTGAAGGGATTGTCCTAGAGTATTCCCTCATGCAGCAGTCGCGTGCTTCAGCTGCATTCAATAGTTAAGGTCCTCGCGAAGCTCTCGCGCACTACATTCAAAAATCTAGCTCACGAAGCTCTCGCAAGGAATAGATCTTATATCAGCCACGCACCTAATCTCATGAGGTAAATGTGCATAAAGAACACAAGCAAACTTGTGAAGTTCTCGCGTGGCTCGTGAAGAGAGAGAGCTCCAAAAACTCTCTCGCGTAGCTCTCGCGCACATCAAAGCATAACACTTTACCTAGCGAGTTGTTCTACTCATTACAAGAGGAGCTGAGTGAAATGTGAAGCCTTCTTCATGAGAACCTCATGACAAAAAGTACCTGAAGCTCTGTCGCGCGAGCAAAGCCAAAGCAATGCAACTCATCCTAGCAACAGCATTACAGTGCAAAGTAACTGCGTGACCTTTTAAAGACCTTCTACACGAGAATGGAACTTTCCAAGTCAAATGCTACCTCACGAGTAGTCTGCAAACCGTGCGAATGAATTAATGAGCAAAAGGCAGCCCTGCAAGGCTCGGGCTCTTCACTTCTCATTTCACAACCAAGGACCTTTTGTGGATTTCCCTAGGTCTAGGGCACACATCTCGAGGCCCTGATCTCAAAGCATACACCCCAAGGCATCCAAGGGTTGTATTAATGCCACATCTGCTACAAAATTAGGGTTTAATCTTCTCTTAGACAAGGCATTAAGGACTGAGTATATAAGGTATATTTTTAACTTAGAATTTTTCATCTCTCCTTCAACCTCTGTCAGCTATGAGTTCAAGCAGGCTAGGGTTAGGGTTTGATCACCTCTTTTTCTATTTTCTCTCCTTCCTTAGCCAACCACTTGTAGGCTATGTCCTCTATAATTAATTAGGCTTAGTTTTATTAGTTTTATAATGGGTCTTGTGAACATTGGGACTCAATGGTAAGCTGTTATGCACAAGGCTACTGCCTTGAGAAATCTCATTGTAAGTAATGTTTTGATCAATGAAATTTGTGTTTTAAAGGTTTATTCAATCTGTTATTTTCCTATTTGTCCATAGTTTTATTCAATCTATGACATACATTTAGGACTTGAGCTGATTTGAAAGGCCCATGGAAGCTTGAGCTTGTAGCCCTGGGACCATAGTGGCAGCAACAATTTACATGTTCCATCCCAGTCTCCTGTGGTGAGGATAACCTCTATGGATAGCCTATGACCATTCAAGTGAACAGACTATAGCCGTAGGGTGATTCTAAGCAACAGATCTGAGAAGGGTTCTTCTCCTCTGTACTTGAGCTTGTAGCCTTGTGAGAGGTTGTTACAGGAATAAGTTCCCCTATTTTATACTTGACAAATATCATTTATTAGATCTGATTTCTCTGTAGAGATTATAGACTTGTGAGCTGAGTCATTGCAATCCTTTTGTAGCAATGACCAGCTGCATTTAAAGTCTCCAAGTAGCTTTTGAACTACTGTGGTTTCCACTGGTTTTTCAAGAATTATTTGCTCCCAGGGATGCCTGAGCTTGTAGCCTGACATACATGGTGTCTACAATAGTTTTCATGTTCTAATTTGATCCATTGGGCAGAGGACATCTATTGGATAATCTGTAATCATTTAAGTGGACAGGTTATAGCCTTATGATCAGTTTATTCCATTGGATCAGATTGGTTTTCTGATTTAGTCCATGTGATTTGATCCTCTCTATTAGATAGTCTGTGACCATTGAAGTGGACAGGTTATAGCCTTGAGAGACCAGGTCAAACTAAAAGGTTTGAGTTGGATACTTCTTCCTTACAGATGTGCTTGTAGCCATCTGAGGGATTTGCTATAGAGACAGAGCTAAATTTGAGTTACATAACTGAATTAACCTTAGCTTAATTGCCTACTTCCCCTCATTTTATCATTATTTTCACACACACCATCACCACCTTCTTCATAATCCTTTCTTTAGGATAGGACTGCACTTTATTTCTCTTCTTTTAGTATTAGTTAAGTGTAGTTGTAACATCCAACTCCCTTTATCTAGGATTATCAGATCTGGAGGCCTACTAACATAACCCATTTTGGGTTCAAGATCAATTTCTCTTTGGGGCACACTCTTCCTTACTCAAAACTTGCTACAATAGCCCTGTATCTTGCAGGCTGTGTATTTCAGATTTACTGTTTTAACAAATTTTTATTTCTTCACTTTTTGATTTATATTTCTTCACCATTGTTTTCTTTTCAATAATAAGACAGAAATAAAAAAATAACCAACAAGTTTTTGGCACCGCTGCTGGGGATATTGATTTTTTTAGTAGATCTGAGTTGTATTATAATTTAGAATAGAAAATTCTTTGTAGTTGTGCCTTAAATAGAATAAAAATTACTACTGATTTTTGTTAGAATTTTTTTAAACTTGGAGAACAACAGCAGGGAAAAGATAGAGTTGCAGCTGGAGTTTAGCTAGCTCTTTTTTCACTTCTTCTACCCTAAAACTCAGTCCATTTGTATTGAATTTCCTGTCAATAGTTTAGTTATAAATCTGTTTAGTTGTGATTTTTGTTTGACAATTTTTTGTGTGTTGTGAGCATCTTCTTTACTTGCTGATTCTGTGTGTGTATGCTAGGTAGAAGGTCCTTATACCCTGAGTTAGAACCTCCAAATCCTGAGGTTGAAAGGGTTCTTAGACTGAGAAACAATACACCAGCCCCTACTATTGAAACTGAGCCAGCTATCATGGCTGAGAGGCAAAGAATTCTGAAGGAATACAATGTACCTGAGGATTACGCATCTCCCTTTTACATACAATTTCCTTTAGTTGAGGGAAACTATGAAATCAAGTCCTCCACCATTAATATGCCGCCATCTTTTCATGGCCTCAACAAGGAAGATCCTTACAAGCACATTGCTCAATTCTTGACAATTTGCACCATATTTAACATTGTTGGCCTGAGACATGAAGCCACCAAACTTAGGCTTTTTCCTTTTTCCCTAAAGGACAAAGCCAGCACTTGGCTCTCTAAGCTCCCAGCCAATAGCATTCTGACATGGAGTGACCTCCAAAGCCAATTTCTGGCTAAATTCTTTCCCATGAATAACACTATTCAGATGAGGACAAACATATTATCATTTACTCACTCTTCAACTGAAGATTTTTATGAGGCAAGGGAGAGGTTTCAAGAGATGTTAAAACAATGTCCCTACCATCAAATTCCATAGTGGCAACTGATGCAAGTCTTTTATCAAGGAATTAATCCTAAGAGTAGGGATATGGTGGATGCCTCATGTGGAGGTAGTTACCTCCACAAGACATCTGATGAGGCATGGGAGTTGTTTGACATCATAGGAGAGAATTCTATGTAGCAAGAGTCACTATCTCGCAATGACAGCCAGATCCTAGCTAAATTGGTGAAAGAGTCCACCCTTAGAGGTGGAATGTATGAGGTTAAGGTGCAAAGTGAATTGGAAAGGAAGGTAGACAATCTAAGTTTAAAGTTTGATAAATTGATAAATGTGATGCAGCATAGGATGGCTGCATAAGTGCAAGAGGTATGTCTGATATGCCAATCTCTCACACATTCACTTCAAGATTGTCCTTCAGCTAATCTATTCCCTGAGTTAGTTTTGGAACATGCCAATGCTGGCCAATCATATGGGCAGTAACCTGCTAGGTACACATGGAAAAACCACCCAAATTTGAGGTGGAGACAAGACACATACCCTCAACCCCAATAGCAAAAGTTGGCAGCTCCATAGAGATCTCAACACCAGTTTAACAAAGAATATCCACCAAGGCAGAATTTTTAGTTGCTTGCCCCACAACCCAATCAGTTGGTCTTGCCCCCACAATAGCCCAGATCCTCCTCCTTTGAGGAGCAAATGCTGACATCTATGCAAAATTTGGGAAACTTGGTCCAAACTGTGAACTCTCATTGGTAAAATATTAAAAAAATAGTGGACTAGTTGAGTCAAATCTGTAATGCTTTTAACAGGAGAGAGGAGGGCAAATTGCCTAGTCAACCATTGGCCAACCCGAAAGTGTAGTATATGCTTCAAGAAGGCTCCTCTACCCATGAGGAAGCTAATGCAATCACCACCCTAAAGAGTGGCAGAGTGGTTGACAACTTAGTGGGCAGGGCAGCTGAGGAGGCCATGGAGAGTGAAAATGAAAAAAATGTGAGTATTGAAGGATAAAAAAATTCATCCCTTGTTGTGGAGCAATAAGAGAAAAATAAAGAGGCTGATGTTGAGCCCCAATAATAAATAATAAATGAAGAAAAAAGAAAAAAATAAAATTCTGACCATGATGTGGTTAGGCATTCAGCTGTGGCACCAGTAGTCTCACAGCTGCCATTTCCTCATGCACTTACTTACCCATCTCCTTTTAATAAGGGGAATGCTCAGATGGAGGAAATGGAGGCCGTCAAGCAGGTCAAGATCAATTTGCCCTCGCTTGATGCTATAAAATAGGTTCCTGCCTATGCTAAATTCTTGAAGGACCTTTGCAGATAGAAAAGAAAGGCATGGGTATAGTTGTCCAAAAAGGATTTTAATGTTGAGCATGTTGAGTCAGTTATGTCCCTTGCCACACATGAGAAATTATAGAACCCAGGGGTACCTACTATCCCCTGCATAATTAGAAACCATACCATTGATAGAGCTCTCTTGGACTTAGGGGCTAGTGTGAACCTGCTCTCATATTCTGTGTATGAGGAGCTAGGTTTGGGGGAGCTAAAATCCATATAAGTTGTGCTCCAGCTGGCTGATAGGTCTGAGAGGAGACTTGTGGGTGTGGTGGAGGATGTTTTGGTGGGGTGGAAAAGTTCTACTATCCTGCTGATTTCCTAGTTTTGGACATGGACCCTTGTAAAAGTAAAACCCCAATTCCTGTCATCCTTGGAAGGCCATTTTTGGCCACTGCAAATGCTTGCATACAATGTAGGTCAGAGGTGACCTTTGGGAACATGAAGGCCCAATTAAATGTGTATTGTTAGGCAACCTCAAATGGACATTAAGGATTGTTGTGCAATAGATGTACTAGATGGCCTTGTGGATGAAGAATTATCCAATCTGCTGGATTGGGATGATGATGCTGAAAACTTGGAAAATATTTAGTGCAGGATTGAGGAGGAGGCCCAAGTTCTCATGACCAAAGACGACACCAAAATAAAGTCTTCTGTGGGCCTAGTTCAGCATTTCAATTGAAAACCTACACTGTTGTCTCTTCCTCAAGTGCAAGGCACCTTTGTTGCCTTCCATTGAAAGTTTCTCTGAGTTGGAGCTGAAGCAGCTCCCAGACACGTTAAAGTATGCCTTCTTGGGGTAAAACAAAAAGCTTCCAGTGATTATCTCTTCCCCTCTCACTAGTGAGCAGGAGGAGGAATTAATGATTATTTTCAAGAAGCACACAAAGGCAATGGGGTGGACAATTGCTGATCTAGGAGGCATTGATGCCTCAGTTTCTATGCACAAAATTCACATAAAAGAGTGTCCAAAACCCTTTAGGGAGATGCAGAGGAAACTCAATCCTCACATGCAAGAGGTGGTCTTGAAGAAGATAGTAAAATTGTTGGATGCAGGGGTGATTTACCCCATTTCAGATTCAGAATGGGTGTCACCTATCCAGGTGGTACCAAAAATTCAGGCATAACAGTTATTACTACTAATTTTGGGGAGTTGATGTCAGCCAGGGAGACCACTGGCTGAAGAGTTTGCATTGCTTACAGAAGACTCAACTCCTAGACCAGGAAAGACCACTTTCCTCTCTCTTTCATTGACTAAATTCTACATAAGCTAGCTGGGAAGGCATTTTAATGCTTTCTTGATGGATACTCAGGGTATAACCAAATCCCTATGTATCCTTAAGATCAAGAAAAAACTACATTCACATGTCCCTTTGGCAACTTTGCTTAGAGGAGGATGCCCTTTGGACTGTGCAATGTCTCAGCCACATTTCAGAGCTGCATGTATGCAATTTTTTTTGATAAGATTGACAAGTTCCTGGGAATCTTCATGGATAATTTTTCAGTATATGGGGACAACTTTAGCCAATGCTTAGGCCACCTTGACCTGACTTTATAAAGATGTGAAGAGACCAATTTGGTTTTATGTTGGGAAAAGAGCCACTTTATGGTAACACAAGGAATTGTGTTAGGCCATGTGGTCACCCAAAGCACAATAGAGGTTGATAAGGCTAAAGTGGACCTGATCTCACACATGCCCCCTCCCAAGACTGTCAAGCAAATTAGATCCTTCTTCATTAAGGACTTCAGCAAAATTGTAAAGCCGTTGTGTCACCTGCTGTGTCAGGATGTATCATTTGAATTTTTCACTAAGTGCCTTGAGACCTTTGAGGTCTTAAAAAGTGCCTTACCACTGCTCCTATAATTCAGGCCCCAAATTACTCACTCCCCTTTGAACTGATGTGTTATGCATCAGACTGGCCATAGGTGCTATCTTAGCATAGAGAAAAGAAAAGCTGCCTGCAGTGATATATTATGATAGTAAAACACTAGCTGAAGCTCAGCTCAACTACACCACCAATGAGAAGGAGCTGCTTGCTGTAGTGTTTATTGTGGGAAAGTATAGGCCCTACTTGCTTGGGTCTAAAATTATTGCTTTTACTTATCACTTAGCCCTGAAATACCTGTTGGCTAAGAAGGACGACAAACCAAGGCTGATCAGATGGATTCTCCTGTAACATGAGTTTGATCTTGAGATCAAGGACAAGAAAGGAGTTGAGAATGTGGTGGCTGACCACCTCTCTAGAATTATTTTGGAAGAATATGCAGCAACACCTGTCAATAAATTGTTCCCCGATGAGTAGTTATTTGCTATGCAGTCTAGTGTGCCCTGGTTTGCACACATTGTGAATTTTCTTGCTGTTGGTAGGATCCCCCCTCACTGGTCTAAGGTGGGCAAGGACCTATTTTTCTCTCAGGTTAAACATTTTCTGTGGGAGGATCCATACCTATATAAGCATTGTGCAGATCAAATTGTTAGGAGATGTGTGCCTAAGAGTGAGTTCCACAATATTCTTTCTATGTGCCATGAGCAGGCCTGTGGAGGTCACTTTAGTGGCAAAAAGATAGCTGTAAAAGTTTTATAATGTTGGTTTTATTGGCCATCTTTATTCCAAGATGCATACATACATTGCGAAGCTTGTGAAAGATGTCAAAGGTTGGGAGGTATTTCCAAGAAATATTCAATGCCATTACAGCTCATCCTTGTGGTAGAACTATTTGACATCTAGGAGATTGATTTTATGGGCCCCTTTCCTCCTTCTATGGGTTTCAATTTTATACTTGTGGCAGTTGACTAAGTGTCCAAATGGGTGGAAGCGATTGCCACAAGGACAAATGACCACACAGTTGTCCTTAAATTTATAAAAGATAATATCTTCTTTAGATTTGGCACCCCCAGAGCTATTATTAGTGATGGGGGGAGTCATTTCTGAAACAAGCCTTTTGAGAATTTGCTAAAAAAGTATGATGTTACACACAGAATTACAACTCCCTACCACCCACAGACTAATGGGCAAGTTGAAATTTCTAATAGGGAAATCAAGCACATCTTGGAGAAGACTGTGAGGACATATTGAAATGACTGGGCGCAAAAGTTAAATGATGCTTTGTGGGCTTATAGGACTGCCTATAAGACCCCTATTGGTATGTCCCCTTCTAGGCTGGTCTATGGCAAGGCCTGTCACTTGCGAGTGGAGTTCGAGGACAGAGCCTACTGGGCTATCAAAACACTAAATTTTAACCTAACTACTATTGGTTCTCATAGGAAATTGCAACTGTCAGAGCTTCATGAGCTGAGACTAGGAAGTCTATGCAAATGCAAGAATCTACAAGGAGAAATCCAAGGCATTCTTTGACAAGAAACTAATGAGGAAGGACTTCAATGCTCGTACCTAGGTTTGGCTTTTCGACTCCAAATTAAAATTCTTTCCAGGGAAGTTAAAATCTAGATGGGATGAACCTTAGACTGTCATCCATGCCTCCCCATCTTGTGCTATGGAGATCTTGGATCCCATGTCTGGAAAAATAATGAAAGTGAATGGGCAAAGGCAAAAAATTTGTGTAGAAAATTCTGTGGAGCCTCCTTAGACCATTCACCTGCATGAACCTCCCACTGACTTGTGATCCACAACTCTGTATATTATGTACCATAATTTCTGAACTTTTGTGCTACTTTGTTAAATAAAAATTCTTCATGGGGTGTTTTTATTTTGTTGTTGAGTTGCATGTTTTGTTTTATTTTGTTTTATTTTGAGTTGTGTGTTGTTGATATGATGTGCATGTTTGTCATCTGGATTTTATGTGTATGTACTGGATGTTGATGTACATGTTTGGCTATTGTTGTGTGGTAGAAGTGCTGTCATTGTAAATGTCATAAATCTGTTATAATTGAAGAGCATTTGCATTCTGAATTTTTACTATGCATATGTTGATGATGGGCATACAATTATCATGATGAAATGGATTAAATTTGATGAAAGTTGGTGATGATGTACAATGGCTAGGTGCATGTCAGTGCTGATGCACATGCCAGTGTGCAACAATGAGAAAGAGTGATTTGTGCTTTGCCGCGAGGCTCACTAGACTAGATTTCACACTCACGTGCTAGTTGTAGGTTATCTCGCGGGACTCTGATATGGAAATGGTTACTTTGTGAGAGCCTCGCGACCTAAGGATTTGAAGAACCCTTGCTAATGAACCTCGTGAGGCTTTATCTTCCCCGCGACACTAAGTTGTGTGAAAAATGAAGGTCATGTGTTTTGTTCCTCGCGAGAGCCTCACGAGCATATTTTTGAAGCCTTCACCATTAATGCCCCGTGAGTACCTAGCGACAGCTGCGCGTGGCACGGGTTCATCACTTATACCCTGCGAAATTCTTCATTTCCTCATTCACTTCTCTTTGCCCTAACTTCCATTCCACATTCTCGATTTTCCTCCTCCCTTCCTTCTTCTCTTTTACCAAAACCACTCCAACTTAGCCACTTATCTCCTACCATTGTGTTCCATAAACCCCCCTAATCATTTTGCACTCGGTTTGAGGAAATTTGATACAGTGGACAGCTTTTGGACAGAAACCCTAGCTCTTTGTTGGTAAGATTTCTTACTTTCTCAGTTGATTTGATTGGATACTATTTTAGTGTTAAGTAGGGAGGAATTTGGGTGTAATTTTGTTTTTGGAGTGTCCATTACAGAACCTGTGAGTTAAAGTTCATATGTTGAAGGATTTGTGTAGCCATGGCCACGGGTTCTAAATTTGTTAATGCATTGGCTGCCTTGGTGAACCCTACATCTACTGGCAAGCATGTGGCCACTCAAAAATCTATGAGGATTGTAGAGGCCCCCACTATGGAGACCTCTGAGGTACCTACACAAGATTTGGAGCCCCAAGTAAAAGTGACTAAGAAGAGGGCTGCCCCTGCAAAGAAGGCCAAAATTGTGGCCTCTGATGCCCCAGTTGCCAAGAAAAAATTTGCTCCTAAAAAGAGAGCCAGAGACCACCCACCTACCAAAAGCCCTGAGAAATCCATGAAAAAGTAGAAAAGGGCAAGGGGGTGGTCCCTAAGGATGCCCCTGAGGAGCAGGAAGATAATGAATACCTCAAAGTTCCTTCTGAATTTGTGACTGCTATCAAGCTGGAAGCAGAAGCTGTCTTTGATAAGGCATTCTTTGAGGATCTGCCAAAGACTGCTACATCAATAAATTACCTCACTCAGGCCTCTCTGTTACCCTTGTTAAGGCCCCCACTACATCTGGTCTTCCCTAAACTGTCTAGGGCAGTTGTCTTACTAAAATATTTGGGTGAAGACTGGGGATGATGGGAACCTAGCATTGCTGGCGCTGATAGGCAATTTTGAGATGTTGTTTAACCAAGCATCAATTGTTGAGACTCTTGGGATACGAGCGACATACACTCTTGAGAGTGGGTTAGGTGCACCATTGACAGCCACAATCCCAGAGATTGCCAAGGAACTCACAGGAGGGATCACAGCCTCTGGGCTATCAATTAGGAAGAGAGACCTACATCCAAACTTGAGATTTATGGATGGGATACTCAGAAAGAATGTGTATTGCTCTGGGCACAAGCAAGAGAGGAGGTACCCCATTGCTGATGCCCTTTACTCCTTCCATTGTAACCACTATATTGATGTTGCAAAGCTTATATTTAAAGGCATGAAAGATATACATGAGAAGGTAAAGAAGGAGCAGAAGCCCCACTCATTGCCCTCCTGCAGGCTCCTTATAGCCTTGCTGCAGCTAGGAGGCTACCATTTTCAAATGAATGAAGAAACTATGTCCTGGCCCCCAACAAGTGTGGAAAGAAGCAGTGGGGGATTAGTGGTACCATGATAGAAATGAAGAAGATGAAGAAAGAGGAGCTACTACCTAAAGCTGGCCCCAAAATTCAAGCTGCTGCTGCTGCTAACTCTTAAGCAACCACCCCAACTGTGCCAACCAGCCCTACGGTACTCTCACCTATAGCCACTCCATTACCACTCCACCCACCACTGTAACCTCAACAATCCCAACCTCTACACCTACTACCATCACACCAACCTCACAGGCATTTATAGTTACATCAACTATACATGCTCCTTTACCCATTTCTTCAGCCACAACTAGCTCATCCATCTACACCACACCTGATTTGAGCATACCAGTACCTCCACCTACTAAGCCTATACCTACATACATATCCCATCACAGTCCCCCCTGTCAAGGTCACATATAGGAAGAGGAAATAAGCCAAAGCCCCCACTCAACCCCATCCTACCTATGTCTCCCAACCCATCACTAACCTTGCTACAACACCCTCACCAGTCCAAGCCACTTCAGTTCCCCATGTTGAGAGTGAGCCCTAAATTCCTGCCATCCCACACAGCTCCCAACTAGCCTCACCTCACCCCACTAAACCCTCTAACACCATTAACATGATACCCTTGAACCTTTGGGCCAATCCATTCCCTATTCCCCTACCCATGACCATGACCATGACCCTTTTTCAGGAGAGGGATACTCAGCTATGATGACCTCTATTATAGGAGGAATCAATTATGAGTTTACACCTCTCCCAGATTCACCATATCCTCATCATTTTACCCCTACACCTGATTCACCCCTACCACAACACATTACTCCTATACCTACTTCACCACAGCCCACTAACTTTTATCATACACCCACCTCTCCATTTCAACCAATCACAACTGTTGTGCTGCCCACATTGCAATTATTATATGATTAGAACAACTAATTAAAATGCACAAATTACAGATGTATGGGATCAAGGTGAGCAACCAGTCCTGCAAGAACCAGGGTTGTTGTAGTAAGCTTTAAAAGGTAAATAAGGGTATGTCCACAGGGAAATGTGGTTTAACTATAATAAATCTCCAGATCTGTGGTAGATCTGACACTCTATCCTAATTTAAGCTAAACTAAAATAGGAAAAAGGAGAGGTTTTAGGTTTTTGTCACTTTTACTACAAACTACAAAGGATTAAATACAAGGGATCAAGATCTAATCGAACACAGAGATGAGGGGAGATATAGAAAGGATGAAAATTTAAAAGATGGAGAATAACAGCTAGGGGTCTTGGTCTCTTACTGAAAATTGAAGGAATCGAAGGCAGTGTAGAGGACAGATTTGTAACAATCTTCCATCTGGCTACCAGCTCTCCGGGTTCTCCCAACAGATGTAAGGTATAAAAATCCAATCTCCACCAATGAATTGAAGCAATCCTAAGGTTAGGATCTGCCCTTCTACTAGATATAGTCCTAAGGTTATGATCTGCCCTTCTATCGAATACAGTTCATCCCAGAGATTGCTCTAATCTATTGTTCTTGATTGTAATAGATAAACTATTGTAGATGATGCGGGTGCCAGGCTACCAACTCCCCATTTCTAGCTAGCATCCACAGGAGTATCCAATCCATAGAAATGAAATATGAAGAAGTGAAATGTAGATTAAAATTACCTTTAAAAACCACAATTATATTACAAACTTATAATTCAGTTGTGCCCATATCTGCAATCTGTGCAATATACAATCTCTTACAAGCCTCTGAAACTTTCGATTTATAGCTCAAGACCTCACCCTAACTACTGAAAAGAGTTTCACCACTCATGATTGGCTAAAGAGAGAATGGGGGAAGAAGGAAGAGAGAGGGTTTTTGGAGGAAAGATGGATCTCCAGTTATGCTCTGGTTCTCTCAAATTCTGGATGGTTCTTCTGTAAAACTTCTCTTCTATTTATACCTTCTTCCTCTATCTCAGATCCATTTCAGCCAATCAGAGCCGAAGAGAATAATTCTGTTATTCTGGGCTGCTAATGTGGCTTATTTCTCTTCTAGAAGCTCTTCACCCATTGGTCCCCAATCAGTAAATACACATGAGGACATTAGGGTTTTCAATCGTGCACTGTTGAGTATCAAAAATACCCCTCGGGGTCATTGATGTGCTTTGGGATGTGTGCACAAAATATAGGCATGTGGCAGCTGCTGTGAAAGGAACTGAGAAGTTGCCAATTCGAGTGTCGAGAGGTTCAGAGAACCTCTCGACAGGTTCCCAGTCTGCTTGCTCTTCACTTCGATAGGTTTGGGAACCTCTTGAGGAGTTGAATTGTACTAGTCGATAGGATTGGATGACTAGTAGACAGGATCTTTATTGCTTTTGATAGGATTGGAACATCTCGACAGGATTAGAAGCTCGTTCCACCGTTCTGTCAATTTTTCCATTCATCTTCTCGAAAGGTTATAATCAACCTGTCGACTGGTTATATGACTTCCTGTCGACAGCTTTATAGGGTTCTTTTGATTTCTCGACAGGTTGGGTTGGACTGCTCGACAGGTTCAGTTGAACCTCTCGACTTCTCTTGCATCTTCAGGTAAGGTGTCGATAGGATCCTCACTGCACTTCCATCCTCTCGACAGGATCTGTCATCCTCTCATTCTCTTCACTATTTAACTTTAAAACCTCTTGACAGCTACTGGAACCTCCCAAAATCTTAGTCTTTAGGCATCAGATCCTCTCGACAGCTAGAGCTAACCTCTCGATAAGTTTACTCTTGTGCTTCCACTGCTGGCGCACATCTCTAGTGTTCTGTTCTTCATTTGTTCAACATTCAACAACCTCTTGATGGATTCAATCTTCATTCCTTGCAACTGCACTCAGCCTCAAGCATTACCAATTGGGCTAATGACAATCTCATGACTTCTAGGCTCTTGTGGACTGCTTGATTGGCTGGCCTTTGGGCTGTAAGGTCACATGTTGAGCAAAAAATTGCTTCTTTGGCTATTTTAAGTAAATATCTACACTAAGCTTGCAATTTATTGCTTATCTACAAAATACACTTAAAACACATTATTAGCCAGCTCAAGGGTCCACCAAAGGTCAGGTTAGGAGGTGAAAAATGGTATTTTTCACTGCTTAACACACCCTAAAATTTAGGCATTGCTATTCCCTGAGCAAAGGAGAAAGTAAAAGCAATTATTGAAATAAAAAATGCCACTTTTGTAGGGAACAAAGATGCACTTAGCATATGCATCAAGCCTTTTAAACCCCTAGCTGATCCCTAGTGGAGGAGTGAAGTCTCTTGAGGGTTTATAGTGAAGTTACTGAAAAACTACTCCAATAAAATCAATTAATATCAATGCAGCATGTTAAAAAAAAATTCAAGTAATATAAAAGTCATTCCACATCATGTCCATTCAATTTTAGAGGATTCTCAGCAAAAACATGACATTTTAAAACTAAAATTCTACTGTAACTCCTTCACAGTCAATCAGCTCATGTCAAGGCAGTTTATATGAAAATTAATGCAAAGCTTACCCTCAAATTGAGAATTATGTTTTGGTAATGCTCCCATCAATCCTAATTTCAGACCCAAATCTCACCAGGGTTGTCACAGTCAACAAAAATAGAAGGGTGTATCAATTCACACAACTCAAGAGCAGTTACAGCCCTCAAATAGGACTGCAAGCATGAGCAAAGGCATTGCTCCACTTTCTGAGATTTTCTAACTCTTTTTACCATAGATCAAATAAATTCTCATCTCCACATGATAACTCAATCCATTTTAGATCAGTAAGGACTTTTTATTGGGTTGTAATGTGGTTTATGGGTGAATCTTATAAAGAATAAAAGGGTGGAATAGGATTCAAAATTGAGAAATCAGTAAGGTAAGGAGGTGACATGTACACCTTCTTCATTTCAGCATAAATCCATCTTCTTTTTGAATTTTTAGATTTGAAGTGATCAATTTCTAATCCTCATTTCAATCATTCAATGAAATGACTTCTCTTTCTCATTCTTTTATTTTGCTTTTCTGATTTTCTGTTATTAAAAAAAATATGGTGGGAAATTAATTTATTTTCTCATTTTCTGTTAAAACCTTGCTGCACTACCATTCACTATCCATTGGCAAACATTTCCACACCCTGAAACCTATGAGGAGCAGTGTCCTCACTGATTCAAAGATAAAGAGAAGTGCAGCAGGAGAAAAAGATATATAGATAAGCAAAGAAAGAGAAATAAACAATTGAACTTTAGCTAAACAAAGGACACCTATACACAAACAAAATAAGAACAAGTATTAATCATAACAGACAAAGAAGGAAAAGGAAGAACAGAATAAAATAGAAAGAAAGCAAGAAAATCATAACAACTAGACTAAAGAGAAATTCCATTAATAACATAAAATGATGGGCAAAAATACAAAAGCATCCTAGCTAACTATAGCAAGATCCTAAAAACAAGTTAAAGCTACTCAGAGTCAGAGGTGAAGATGTCAGCAGGGTTGAAACCTTGGTGAGCAACATAGGCTTTCAACTCAGCTTTTCTCTCAGCCGTGATCGGCACTTTGTTGGGAGCTACCTCCTCAGACTGGGTAGCTGTCTCCTTCCCTTTTTCGGCTTACTGAGAGGGTGAGCTTGCAGGAGGGGCAAGAATTTGTGCAGGTGTTGTGCCAGTTAGTTCAGCCAATCTTCTCTCAAGGATTTCCGCTTTTGTTTCAACAAAGAGAACTCTACTTTCATAAAGTTCCCTAGTGGCCTTTGTGGTCTCTCTAGAGGTAGCTAGCCTTTTTTCAAGTCCATCTGCTTTCAGTTTCTCTGTTGCAGCCTCGAGCTTCTGAGCTTCAAATTACAGTAAAATTCATTGCTAGCCCTTTGATATCTGCATCATCTTATAGCTGTAATCCATAATCATTTGATTGAGCTTTTCTTCATAGGGCATCTCGATTGATTTGCGGAGGGCAGCCATTTCTCTCACAACATCCTTTGTGAGGTAGGGGTTCTATTTCATGACATGGAGGTGGGCAGAGTATGCAGGAGGAAGGGGAAGGAAGCAGTAGGGAGTATGGACTGAGGGGATTCAAGTACAGGAACTGGTAAGTTTGGGTTGGGGTTGAGAAGGTTGGGATTAGCTCCACATTTGTGGTAGCATCAAAGGTAGTGACAATAGGTGGGAGGTTAGGTTGGGATTGTTTAAGGATGGTTGGTAGAGGTAGGGGAATAATGGGAGGTTGGATAGGGTCAGGCTAGGGTTCTGGTTCAGGTGCAGTTTAAGTAGAGGCATTGGTATAGGTAGGAGGAGGGATGGCTAGTTCTTAGTAAGGTTGGGTTAAAAGTGTCAAGGTGGAGTGGATGGCTTGTAGGCTAGTTGGGAGGGAGGATTGACTTTGGAGTGTGGGGTACATGGCTTGGAGTGTGGCCTCAATTGATGATTGTGTTTGGTTGTTGGCCATCACATGGGATTGAAGGGAAAGTAATAGGTGAAGGATTTGGGATAAGGGATCAAGTGTGATAGGGGTTGTGGGTTGGAATGGTGGAATTGGTTGGAAAGGGGTAGGTGGGCATGGTTAAAAAGTTGGGTGGGTGAAGTGTGTAAATGGGTAGGTTGTGGAGACGTGGGATGTGGAGAATCTGGTAGTGGGGTGTACTCATGCTCAATATTGTCCATGGTGGATTGCATCATAGATGAATACCCCTCACTGGTTATATGGTCTTGGGTATGTGGAGGTGATATGGAGAAGGTAGGGTCAATGGTAAAGGACATGAATGGTGGGAAAGTGATTGCTTGTTCAACTGAAGTGGAAGGGTGGGGGCTTGAGGGTTAAGTAGCTGAGATGGATGGGCCTGCTGGGGGGGTAGGCTTGGACTTTCTCTTATAGGTTGAGGTGATGGTTAAGGAAGGTAAGGTAGGGATGGGGTCTATGGTAAGAGGAGCAGATAGAGGTGTGGATGTGGTGATGGTGAAAAGGGAGGCTGAAATGCTGGGAGGTATGAAAACTGTAATGAAGGGCAAAGGAAATGAGATGGATGGTAGAGAGGCTAATGGGATGGAAAAGCTAGGGATATCAGGCAAAGGAACAGACATGGAGGGAATGGAGGGGATGACCGAAGGTGCTAAGGGAATCAGAGGAGCAGCTGCAGAGCTGGCCTCTTGAGGTGCCTCCCTTTCAAGACTCTCAACAGATTTACTCTTACTTTTTCCAATCAATGTTCTACTGGCAGACCAAGCCCGCTTTCCAAACACTTTGGGCTTCACAATCTCCACTTCCTCATCCCCTTTAAAAACAAATTAACCTCTCTTAAGCAAGGTAGTGATGAGCATGCTGTAAAGGAGCCCTGGTAGGGCTTGGGCCTTCTTACATTTGTCATTCACATCCACCATTGCTTCAAACACTAGCCAAGCAGCATTTACAAACTGGCCCTTAGAGAAAAAGTATAGGGCATCCACTATTGGAGTTCTCCTCTCTTGTTGATGTTCACTGACCTATATGTTCTTTCTCAAAATGGAATCAAAGAATAGAATGTTGGAATAGAGATCCCTCCTCATTAATGATTCCCCAGACCCCACAATGCCTTGAGTGAGGTGCCTTGCCATTGCTTTGAAATGCACACTTTCAGGTGCCCCAAACCCATAACTTGGATAAAAAACTGAGGGGACCCCCAATGTCAATCCAATGTCATTGTAATCCATCATAATTTCTACATTTTCAATCAGTCACAAAGCAAGGCTCAGATAAACCTGGCTTGGTCCCCTTCCTCAGGTTTTGATACCATAACTTGACCAGCCTAGGATATGATTTTTTGTGCAATGGGGTCAGTAATGTGGTTAGACCTGCCTTCACCATGTAATCAAAGGTATCTTTACACTCCTCTTCCTTGGAAAAATAGCAGAGGTTAAAAACAGTTTCTGGGACTAAGTCTAGAGCATCCACAAATTCATTGGGACTGGTGAGGTGCACAAGGACTTCAGGCTCAGTCACAGGGCTATCCTCAGACTCAAGAATTTTAAGCATAGGGATTTCTACCTCAGGGACCTCCTCAACAAATTCTTCACTGGTTTGGGCCCTCTTTGATTTCTTGGCTTTCCTGGACTTCACAATTTTCTTAGCTTGGTCCATGACCAGCTTTCTTTTTGCAGGTGGAGATTCAGTGGGTTGTGTGGTGAGCCTACTGGACTTCTTAGTGGCTTTGGTGGCAGACTTGGTAGGTACTTTGAAAAGATTAGCTAAGGTATCTTCTTGACCAGCCATTACTCAATCAATTTAAATTCAATATCAGTCACCACACAGACTTCTTTGATTGCTCAAATTACCCACACTAATTAGAAATTCCAGTGTCAAACTTGGAAATCATAAAGTGGAGCTGAAAAAAAAATTACCAATAGAAATTAGGGTTTCTCATATCACGCTATGCACAACACCAAATCAACTTAGATTAGGTGAAAAATATAGCCATCGAGAAATTAAAGCCATTGGAGCAGTGGCAAGGTGTTTGGGGTAACAACTGGTGAGATAGAGAGAGAAAAAAGAAAAATAGAAAATCGACAGAGAGGACTTAAAGCTTAGAGGGAAGCTGTCGATGGCAAAAGTTGAGTTGTCATTAGGTTTAAAGCAATGGGAAACAAGCTTCAATAGGATAGGGCAAAGATGTCGACAGGTTGATGCAACCTGTCGAAGAGTAAAAAGTCACTGATCCTCGTGAGAGGTTCATGCAATCCTGCCGAAAGGTTCAAGAAGGCAACAACAATCATTTCGAGAGGTTCACAGAACCTCTCGAGAGGTTCTTTGAATGCAACATAAAATCTTCTCAATAGCTTCTAGATCTTGTCAAAATGCAAACTGGGAACTCTCAGAACCTGTTGACAGCTTCTTTGAAAAGCAGACAAGCTATGGAGGTTCATGATAGTGAATGGTCAGTACAGGCTCCACCACATTTTCAACAACAAGCTTGAGCCTTTGCCCATTCACTTTCATGGTCCTTCCATCTTTTGGATCTTTGATTTCAACAACTTCAGATGGGGATACATGCTCAACTATGTAAGGTCCCTCCCATCTAGATCTCAACTTTTCTGGGAAAAATCTTAATTTAGAGTTGAACAGCCACACCTTATTGCCAACTTGGAACTCTTTCCTAAGTAGATGCTTGTCATAGAAAGCCTTAGTTTTCTCCTTGTAGATCCTTGCATTTAAATATGCCTCCAACCTCAGCTCTGACAGTTGGAGTTTCTTGTGTATGCCAGTAGAAGTTAGGTCAGTATTCAATACTTTAACAGCCCAATAAGCCTTGTGCTCAAGCTCTACTGGAAAATGGCATGCCTTACCATATACCAGCTTGAAAGGAGACATGCCTATTGGGGTTTTATAGGCAGTCCTATAAACCCACAGAGCATCAGGTAACTTCAAGAATCAGTCCTTCCTATCCACTATCACAGTGGTCTCCAAAATGTGTTTGATTTCCCTATTAGAAATTTCCACCTGCCCACTAGTTTGTGGGTGGTATGGGGTGGCAACCATGTGTGTCATAAAGTTCTTTTTAAGTAGGTTTTCAAACTATCTATTACAAAAGTGGCTCCCCCATCACTAATGATAGCTCTAGGAGTGCCAAACCTGGAGAAAATATTGTCCTTCAAGAAGTTGAGGACAACCTTGTGATCATTGGTTCTTGTAGCTATGGCCTCAACCCATTTGGACACATAGTTCACAGATACAAGAATATAGTTGTATCCAAAGGAAGGAAGGAAAGGACCCATGAAGTCAATCACCCAAATATGAAAAGGTTCAATCATAAGTATTGGCTGTAAAGGCATAGAGTTTCTTTTGGAGATACTTTCCATCTTTTGGCATCTTTCACAAGTTTTATAATGAATTCGTGCATCCATGAAGAGAGTGGGCCAATAAAATCCACTTTGGAGCACCTTGGTAGTAGTTTTGTTTCCACTGAAGTGGCCTCCACAAGCCTATTCTTGACACATAGTTAGTACATTGTAGAATTCCTCATAAGGGACGCATCTCCTCACCACTTGGTCAGCACAATGCTTGAATAGGTATGGATCCTCCCACATATAATGCCTGATTTGTGAAAAGAACAGATCCTTGTCTATTTTGTTCCAATGTGGGGGGATCTTCCCTACTACCAAGTAATTTACAATATTTGTAAACCAAGGTGTGGAGGTGCTGATAACAAACAGTTGTCCATCTGGAAAGGAGTCATTAACAGGCAACCTATCAAACTCCTCTGCTAGGATCCTAGACAAGTGATCTGCAACCATATTTTCAACCCCTTTCTTGCCCTTGATCTCAAGATCAAACTCCTATAATAGGAGGATCCATCTGATCAATTTGGGCTTCGCATCCTTTTTTGACAAAAGGTATTTTAGGGTTGAGTGGTCTGTGAAAACCACTATCTTAGATCCTAGCACATAAGACCTGAACTTATTTTTAGCAAAGACAATTTCCAACAGTTCCTTTTCAGTTGTGGTGTAATTTAACTGAGCATCAATCATGATTTTGTTGGCATAAGCAATCACACAAGGGGCCTTATCCTTCCTTTGTCCTAAGACTGCACTAATTGCAAAGTCTGATGCATCACACATCAGCTCAAAAGGTATAGAAAAATCAGGTGCTTGAAGGATAGGTGCAGAGGTTAGTCAAGTTTTCAACAACTCAAAGGGCTTAAGGCATTCATCATTGAAATCAAAAGGAATCTCTTGGCACAACAGGTGGCAAAGAGGTTTTGAGATCTTGCCGAAATCTTTGGTATATCGCCTATAGAAACTAGCATGTCCCACAAATGATCTGACTTGTTTCACAATTTCTAGTGAGGGTAAATGTGCAATCAGATCTATTTTAGCCTTGTCTACCTCAATGCCTCTGTGAGAAACCGCATGGCCAAGTACAATGCCTTGAGTGACCATAAAATGGCTCTTTTCCTAACTTAAAACTAAGTTGATTCCCTAACATCTCTGTAATACAAGGTTGAGATGGTGTAGACATTGGCTAAAACTATCCCCAAAAATAGAGAAATCATCTATGAAAATCTCTAGAAACTGCTCAATCATGTCCGAAAATATAGCATATATGCACCTTTGGAAAGTTGCAGGTGCATTACACAATCCAAATGGCATCCTTCGATAGGCAAAGGTGCCAAATGGGCATGTGAAAGTTGTCTTTTCTTGATCTTGTGCATTACCCTGAATATCTGTTAAGAAAACAATAAGAAGGCTTTCTAGCTAACTTATCCAAGATTTGGTCAATGAAGGGCAAAGGGAAATAGTCTTTACTAGTTTTCAGATTGAGATTTTGATAGTCTATACACACCCTCCCACTTGTGGTTTCCCTAGTTGGAACAAGCTCACCAGCATCAGCTTTAATCATAGTAATTCTAGATTTCATGGGTACCACCTGAGTAGGTGCCACCTATTCAGAATCTGAAATTTGATAGATGACTCCAACATCTAACAATTTGACCACTTCTTTCATCACCACTTCTTGTATGTGGGGATTTAATTTTCTCTGCATTTCTCTAGAGGGTTTGGAACCCTCTTCCAGGTGGATCTTATATATGCATACAGCAGGGCTGATGCCCCCAAGGTTAGCAATGGTCCAGCCAATTGCTCTCTTATACTTCTTTAAAACACACAACAATTCTTCCTCTTGCTCATCAGTGAGAGAGGAAGAAATAATTACTGGCAATTTCTAGTTTGCCCCCAAATAAGCATACTTCAAGGTCTTAGGTAGCTATTTCAACTCCACCTCTGGTGGACATACCAATGAAGGCAACAATGGTGCCTTTGGTGGTGGTGGAAGAGGCATCACAGTAGGTTTCCAAGGAAGATACCTTGTTACTGGCCACACATAAAAAATTAAGGCTTTCACCTCTTGAACCATGGGTGTGGGGGCCTTCTCTTCCATAGTCTCACTCCACAAATTCTCATAAACATCACTAAAATCATCACAAAATCATTACAATGCAGCAGCTTGGGCAAAGTCTCTTCCACAAGCCCATCCAATACATCAATTAAAAAATAATCCTCAGCATTCAAGTGAGGCTGATTTGCTGTATTATAAATATTCAATTTAACCTTTATGTTGCCAAAAGACACCTCTATTACTCTTGATCTACACTGAATACAAGCATTGGCAGTGGCCAAGAAAGGTCTGTCCAAAATCACAGGAATAGAGGTGGTGCACTTGCTTGGCTCCATGTCAAGAACCAAAAAATTTGCTGGATAGAAAAAATTATCAACTCCAACTAAAACATCCTCTATCATTCCCATAGGCCTCCTTTCAGGTCTGTCTTCTAGTTGTAGCACCACATGTGTGGGCTTCAATTCTCCCATGCCTAACTTCTCATAAACAGAATATGGAAGTAGGCTTACACTAGCTCCTAGATCTAATAAGGCCTTCTCAATAGTATGATCCCCAATGATGCAGGGGATTGTGGGAACTCTAGGGTCTTGAAGCTTAGTTGGAGTTGCAATAGACAACACTTGGTTCACTTTCTCAGCACAAAAAACCTTCTTGGATAAGTGTATCTTAGACTGTCTTTTGTGGGTGCACAATTCTTTTAAAAATTTTATATAGACTGAAACTTGATTGATGGCATCAAGTAAAGGCAAGTTGATCTTTACTTATTTAAAAGTTTCCATCATCTCCTCAACCTTAGCATTCCCCTTGTCTAAAGGAGAAGCTTCTTTCAATACATTAGGATATGACAAATGGGGAACTGACCTCCCATTTACAGTCTTAGCAACTTCATCAGATTTTTCTTTATTTTTGTTTTCAATTTTCTGTTGGGGCACATCACCCCCCTTGTTTTTTATATGTTGCTTCTACTACATATTTTCATGAGTTGTTTCTTCATTTTTTACACTTGACTCATCAGGCTCAATACCAACTTGGTTATCCACCTGCCTCCCACTCCTCAAGGTGGTGATAAATTTTACTTCTCCATGGGAAGGAGTCTCACCAACCATGTACTACCCTTTTGGATTGTTTATGGGCTGACTAGGCAGTCTCCCTCCTCTCTCCTAGTCAAAGAATTAGATAGATTACCAAGGTTGTCCTCTATCTTCTTGATGCTTTGACTGTGATAGTTAACAGTTTGAGATAAAGAGTTCAAATTCTGCAATGAAGTTAGAACTTGCTCTTCAAATGTGAGGGACCTAGAGGTGCTGGGGCTGGTACACTTTGATGCACAGGTTGAACCATTGGCTGGGCTATAGGCTGCTGGTATTGGGGCCTTGGAAAATAATTCTGCTGGTATGGCTGGGCATTCCTATAAGGCATGGATTGTTGTGGCTGCTGCTGCTGGTTTTGAAAGTTATCATGTCTCCACCTCAAGTTGGGATGGTTTCTCCAATGATAATCGGCAATCGGCTGTTGTTCCATCACAAAGTTTAGAAATTGAGCAGCTGAGGGGCATTCCTCAAGGGAGTCAGTGGGGGACTGGCATATGCCACATGCCTCCTCCACTTTGACAGCCATTGGGGACTGCATTACTCCCATGAGCTTATCAAACTTTTGGGTCAAGCTGTCTACTTTCCTCTCTAAATCATTATGTCCACTCACCTCATACATTTTTCCTCTGGTAGTATTTTCTCTCATCACTCTAGGGGTCTCAAAATCTCTTGTCCAGGTTTCCCTTTGCATGGGGTTTTCACTAATGATATCAAACAACTCCCAAGCCCTATAAGCTATCTTGTGGAGGTATGTACCACCAAACGAGGCATCAACCATATCACTGCTTTTGGGATCAATTCCTTGATAGAAACTTTAGACAAGTTGCCATTCAGGAATTTGGTGACAGGGACATTGCTTTAAGAGTTCTTTAAATCTCTCCCAGGCTTGGTGAAGGTCTTCAGTTGGGGCTTGAGCAAATGAGATAATGCTCTTCCTCAGCTGACTTGTTTTGGACATGGGGAAAAACTTGGCCAAAAACTGACATTGAAGGCCATTCTAGGACTGAATATTGTTGGTTGAGAGCATTGACAACCAAATTCTGGCTCTATCCTTTAGTGAAGAAGGAAAGAGTCTCAACCTGGTTGCTTCCTCTCCCAAACCTACAATATTGAAGGTAGTGCACAGTCCTAAAAATTCATCAATATGCTTGTATGGGTCTTCTTTGCTCAGGCCATGGTATGAGGGTAACATCTGTATGATAGAAGAGTTGATCTCATAGTTCCCTTGGACAGCAGGGAATTGAATGCAAAAGAGAGAATTGTAAACCCCTGGTACATTGAATTCCTTTAAAGTCCTAGGTTGCTCACCCATTACAGCAATCTCAGAATCAACTACAAGTGTGTGTAAGGTGGTTTTAGGTCTGAGAAGTCTTTCAACTTCAAGATCTAAAGGAGCAATCTCAGGATTAAGAGATCTCCTCCCAAGCATACACACCCAAGACTCAAAGCAATCACAAAAAATAAAATAAAGAATTCAGCAAAGCAATCACAAAATATACAACTAATGCTGTAGATCTACAAAGCTACGGATCTAGAAATATAACCAGAGTTAGAAAATGCAAACTTAAGCAAATCTTGCTCCTTCAATTGGTACAATGCTCTTTTCAACACCACAGATCCAGATCTGAAACACACAATTAAACTACAACAAAGTACAGTAGCAACTAGTGAGACACTAAACAGGGAATTAAAAATCTAATTCTAAAAATGAGAAAAACTTAGATCTACCAAGTTAAAGCACAGATCCCTGACAGCGGCACCAAAAACTTATTGTGCTGCCCACCTTACAATTATTATATGATTAAAACAGCCAATTAAAAGGCACAAATTATAGATGTTTGGGATCAAGGTGAGCAACCAATTCTGTAAGAACCAGGGCAGTTGCAGCAAGCTTTAAAAAGTAAGTAAGGATATGTCCATAGGGAAATGTGGCTTGACTATAATAAATCTCAAGATTTGTGATAGATCTGGCACTCTATCCTAATTTAAGCTAAACTAAAAGAGGAAAGAGGAGAGGTTTTAAGTTTTTATTACTTTTACTATAATTACAAAGGATTAAATGCAAGTGATCCAGATCTGATCAAACACAGAGATGAGGGGACATATAGAAAAGATAAAAATTTAAAAGATGGAGAACAGAAGCTAGGGGTCTTGGTCTCTTACTGGAATTCAAAGGAATCAAAAGCAGTGTAGAGGATAGATTTGCAATAATCTTTCATCTGACTACCGGCTCCTCGGATTCCCCGGGTTGATGTAAGGTATAAGAATCCAATCTCCACCAATGAATCGAAGTAATCCTACGATTAGGATCTGCAATTCTACTGGATACAGTCATAAGGTTATGATCTACCCTTCTACTAAATACAGTTCATCCCAAAGATTGCTCCAATCTATTAATCTTGATTGGAATAGGTAAACTATTACAGATGTTGTGGTTGGCATCCACAGGAGTATCCAATCCAGGGAAATCAAATATGAAGAAGTGAAATGTAGCTTAGAATCACCTTTAAAAACCACAATTATATTGCAAACTTACAATCCTATTGTACCCAGATCTGTAATCTGTGCAATATACAATCTCTTACAAGCCTCTAAAACTCTCAATTTATAGCTCAAGACCTCACCCTAACTACTGGAAAGAGTTTAGCCACTCATCATTGGCTAAAGAGAGAATGAGAGAAGAAGGAAGAGAGGGAGGGTTTTTGGAGGGAAGATGGATCTCGAGCTATGCTCTGGTTCTCTCAAATTCTTGATGGTCCTTCTGTAAAACTTCTCTTCTATTTATACCTTCTTCCTCTATCTTAGATCTGTTTTAGCCAATCAGAGCCTAAGAGAATAATTCTGTTATTCTGGGCTGCTTATATGATTTATTTCTCTTTTAGAAGCTCATCTCCCATTGGTCCCCAATCGGAAAATTCACATGAGGCCGTTAGGGTTTCCAATCATGTACAGTCAAGTACTGAAAATACCCTCAGGGGTCGCTAATGTGCTTCGGGATGTGTGCATAAAACATAGGCGTGTGGCAACTGCTATGAAAGGAATAGAGAAGTCATCAATTCGAGTGTCGAGAGGTTCAGAGAACCTCTCGACAGGTTCTCAGTTTGCTTACTCTTCACTTCGATAGGTTTGGGAACCTCTGAAGGAGTTGAATTGCACTAGTCGATAGGATTGGATGACTAGTCGACAGGATCTCTGTGGCTTTCGATAGGATTGAAACATCTCCATAAGATTGGAAGCTCGTTTCACCGTTTTATCCATTTTTCCATTTATCCTCTCGACAGGTTATAATCAACCTGTCGACTGGTTATACAACTTCCTGTCGATAGCTTTATAGGCTTCTTTTGAGTTCTCAACATGTTGGCTTGGACTACTCGACAGGTTCAGTTGAACCTCTCGACATGTGTTTAGAACCTCTCAACTTCTCCTGCATCTTCAAGTATGGTGTCGATAGGATCCTCACTGCACTTCCATCCTCTCAATAGGATCTATCATCCTCTCGATCTCTTCACTATTTCACTTTAGAACCTCTTGACAGCTACTGGATCCTCTCAAAATCTTAGTCTTTAGGCATCAGATCCTCTCGACAGGTTTACTCTTGTGCTTCCACTACTAGCGCACATCTTTAGTGTGTTGTTCTTCATTTGTTCAACATCCAGCAACCTCTTGGTGGATTCAATCTTCATTCCTTGCAACTGCACTCCGCCTCAAGCATTCCCAGTTGGGCTAAAGAAAATCTCATGACTTTTAAGGCTCTTGCAGGCTGCTTGATTAGCTGGCCTTTGGGCTGTAAGGTCACATGTTGAGCAGCAAATTACTTCTTTGGCTATTTTTAGTGAATATCTATACTGAGCTTTCAATTTATTACTTATCTACAAAATACACTTAAAATTTCTTATTAGTCAGCTCAAGGGTCCACCAAAGGTCAGGTTAGGAGGTGAAAAATGGTATTTTTCACTGCTTAACAATAACCACCCAACCCACTACCCCTTTCATACCTAATCCCGTACCCCAAATCCTTAACCTCCTCTCCCTTCAAACCCATGTAATGGCAAACGCCCATTCACAAATATCCATTGAGGCCAACCTTCAAGCCATAGACTCCACCCTCCAAACTCAGGCCACCATTCAAACTAGTTTACAAGTCATCCAGTCCACATTAACAACTTTAACCCAACCTTCCCAACAACCATTTATCCCTTCACCTACCCTTTTACCTACACCACCCTAATCTTCCCAGCCCTTTACCTTAGCAATAATAAAAGTTGCTTTTACACCCATTCAACCTATTCCAAAAATTTCCCCAATTACACTTACCAATGCGTCAATCCAAATAGACCCTGAACCCAACCTGACCTTATACTCAGTATTGCCCCAACTCTAGTACTCCCTTACCCAGAACTCCAACCTGTAAACTCACCTATAGTAGCAACATCTGATCCTACCACAGATGCGGAAAACCTAATCCCCACCTGCTCAATTCCCACCCAAACTGACTGTGAGGTAATAGACCTCACAATGCTTGATCCTGCACACCCCCAGCCTATACCCACTACTTCCACCCCACCCATGCCCTCATCCATCCCTGCATCATTGTTGGCTAACCCTTCTTCACATCCTGAGCAGCCCATACTACCTTCCTCTTTCCACCCTAGGCCCCCATATTACACCCTCCTTAGAGCCATGAAGGAAAATGCCTACATCAAAAGGGATGTAGTTAGAGGCATGGCTGACTTGAGAACCACAGTGAAGCAGTCGCTCCAAGATTATATGAAGTTCTTGGAACTAACTCATAAGATGGAGAAAAAGAGAATCAAACATGGATGGAGGGAGACACTGTTGAAATACAATGAGGAAAAGAACAGAGCTAATGGGATGGAGGATGTCATTAAAAGTCTACAGACAACCCTGAGATTGGTGGAGGATAGGGCAAATGAGTATGCTAGGACTGCACATGCACTGCAACAGACCTTAGCAGATATTGGTAATAGAGACTTGGCAGAAGTAGCTGACAAACTCTTCACAGTTAGAGCCCCTCCAAAGGCAACTGCTCCTAAACCCTAAGAGCCCAAAAAGATAAAACCTGGGATTAGCATAAGGGAGCTTGCACCAAAGCCTACACCAACTCTAAGAAAAAGAGTCAGCACTAAGCAACGAAATGTTACTTCAAAGAGATCTCAGCCCACTGCTGCTGCTCTCATGAAAGCTAAAGGGAAAGGAGTCCAGGACACAGCTGAAGCAGTAAAAATTTCAAACGATTAGATGGTGTACATGCATTTAACTAGGATGCTTTTGTAATTATTTTCACTTGCATTGTACAATTCCCTGTTCTATAAATGAAAATCTTTTTGTTAGTTTTTATCTAAAGTCTATTTGTTCTGCTTTAATTTTGATATTTATTTATTTGTTTGTTTTAGTTGTTTGTGTGACTTTCATTTGCTATTATTACTTGATCTATTTTTTAGTTGATTTTTACCAAGATACCCTGCTGCACATTTCCTTTATCTTTAAATCAGTGAGGACACTACTCCTCATAGGTTTGGGGGTGTGGCAAGGTTTGCCAATGAGATAGTTAACCTAAGTGTGGCAGAACGAAGGAAGTAAGATAGAAATAGAGCTAAGTTCACCTAAGGAACTTTGAAAATGAAAAAATTTAAAATTTTTGTAGACCTTTAGGCATTAAACACTTAAAAATTTTAAAATTTCCATGAGGTGAACACGAAGAAAACTCACTTGTGTCAGCCCTTAGTGAACCATCAAAGAAAGAAAAAGGTAAGGACATGCCTATGAGTTCAATGGAAGACCATACCTAGTGAGATTTGGGCCTATAAAAAAATTTTCTCTTTGAGGAGTGTCTTAGGCAATTCTTCTTGCTCTAAGGATTGGCTGAGTCTCTTCCCTCACTAGAAGTTAGACATCTCCAAGTTTAAATAACTGACAACACGCATGACATTTAGGAAAGGATCAAGGCCTTCTCTTGGACAGTTTGAACTTTAAAATATCCAAACCTGGTAAACTGCCCTTGTGCGTACACCCTTTGAGCCTTAATTTCCAATTTTCTTCAAAATACACTTGAGTATTTGCACCTAAACCTGTGGACCTTATTCAAACCTACCCCCACTTAGAGAATTCAGAAGTTAAAGGAGAAGGAGTTGAAAATGGACAAGCTAGGGTCAACAATTGGGGAATGGAGAAGAAACACACAAGGAGAACAACAGTGTAGCAGCTGGAAGAAGAGGGTAGCATTTCAGAAAAATAAAAATACAAAGAAAAGAAAAATGTATTCAAAAGAAAAAAAGTAATATATATATATACAATGAAAAGAAATAGAGGGGAATCAAGAGGAAAGTTCATTGGAAAAAGCAAAAATAAGAGGAGAAGCTAGCTACTTCAATTCTGAAAAATATCAAAGAAGATGAAATATGTTGAAATTCAAAGAAGGTGAAGTCATGAATCACCTCCTTCGCTTGCTGATTTCTCAATTTTGCATCCTTTTCACACTTCCATTCTTTGTAACCTACACCCATAAGCCACATTACAACCCAGTTATAAGACCTTGTGATCCTAATTTGAGTCAGTTGTTATGTGGAGATGAGGAGTTGTCCAATCTATGGTGAGGAATAGCCAATGATGCCAGAATTTAGGCGCCTTACCTATGCTCATGCTTGCAGACCCATTTGGGGGCTGTAACTGTTCTTGAAATTGTGTGAAAATGAAAACTCTCAAAATTCTCTGTGAGAGACTGCTTTAGTAAGCATTGAGTCTGACATTGAATGTATGGGGCATTGCCTAAACCTAATTTTTGAATTGATGGTGAGCTCAGTACTTACATGCATTTGCTATTTTTCTTTGTGTAAGCTGATTGGAAACGATGTGCATTCATGCAAGAATTTTTAATGATTAAATGGTCTGTGCATTTCATTTGTTCAATTTCCTCACATTTTAAAAAGAATCAAGGGTGGCCTGATGCTCTAATTATTGAATATTGATTTGGTGATGTTGCACTTTTGTTAACTGTTTTCATTGAGAAGTTTGGGGGTACCTTCACTGGAAACCCTCAAGAGACTTCACTCCTCCACTAGGGTTCACCTATGGTTTTAAAAGGCTTGATGCATAAGCTAAATGCATTTCCCTACGAAAGTGGTATTTAAATTCTTATAATAGTTGTTTAAATTTTGCTTTGCTCGAGGACTAGCAAATATTAGGTTCAGGGGTGCAACAACTTGTATGCTATTTTTGGATTGATGTCTTGTTATTGGAATGAAAACAATGGTGAAGAAATATAAATAAAAAAGTGAAGAAATAAAAATTTGTTAAAATAATAAATCTGAAATACATAGCCTGCAAGGTACAGGGCTATTGTAGCAAGTTTTGAGTAAGTAAGAGTTTGTCCCAGAGAGAAATTAATCTAGAACCCAAAATAGGTTATGTTAGTATGCCTCTAGATTTGGCTAAAGATTTGACAGTCCTAGAGAAAGGGAGTTGGGTGTCACAACTATACTAAATTAATACTAAAAGAAAAGAAATAAAGTGCAGTCCTATCCTAAAGAAAGCGTTATGAAGAAGGTGGTGATGGTGTGTGTGAAAATAAAGATAAAATGAGGGGAAGTAGGCAATTAAGCTAAGGTTAATTCAGTTATGTAACTCAGATTTAGGGTTATCTCTGCAGCTAATCCCTTAGATGGCTACAAGCACATCTGCAAGGAAAAGTATCCAACTCAATGGTCACAGACTATCCAATAGAGAGGATCAAACCACATGGACTAAATCAGAAAGCCAATCTTATCCAATCGAATGGATTGATCTTAAGGCTATAACCTGTCCACTTAAATGGTCACAGATTATCTAATAAATGTCCACCACCCAATGGATCAAATTAGAACATGAAAACTATTACAGACACCATGTATGCCAGGCTACAAGCTCAGGCATCCATGAGAGTAAATAGTTCTTGAAAAACCAATGGAAACCATAATAGTTCAAAAGCTACTTGGAGACTTTAAATGCAGCTGGTCATTGCTACAAAAGGATTGCAATGACTCAGCTCACAAGCCTGCAATCTCTACAGAGAAATCCGATCTAACATCTGATATTGGTCAAGTATAACAGAGGGGAGCTTGTTCCTGCAACAGCCTTTCACAAGGCTACAAGCTCAAGTGTAGAGGAGAAGAATACTTCTCAGATCTGTGGTTTGGAATCACCCTAGGGCTATAGTCTGTCCACTTGAATGGTTACAAGCTATCCACAAAGGTTATCCTCACCATAAGAGACTGAGATGGAACACAAATTGCTGCTGTCACCATGGTCCTAGGGCTATAAACTCAAGCTTTCATGGGCCTTTCAAATCAGCTTAAGTCCTAAATGTATGGCATAGATTAAACAAAATTATAGATAAATAGGAAAATAACAGATTGAATAAACCATTAAAACACAAATTCATTGATCAAAACATTACTTACAATGAGATTTCTCAAGGCAGCAGCCTTATGCGTAACAGCTCACCAATAACTCCCAATTTTCATAAGACCCATTACAAAATTGATAAAACTAAGCCTAATTAATTACAGAGGACATAGCCGGCAAGTGGTTGGCTAAGGAAGAAGAGAAAATAGAAAAAGATGTGATCAAACCCTAACCCTAGCCTGCTCAAGCTCACAGCTGATAGAGGTTAAAGGAGAGATGAAAAATTCTAAGTTAAAAATACAACTTATATACTCAATCCTTAATGCCTTGTCTAAGAGAAGATTAACCCCTAATTTTCTAGTAGATGTAGCATTGTTACAACCCTTGGATGCTTTGGGATGTGTGCCTCAAGATCAGGACCTCGAGATGTGTGCCCTAGATTTGGGAAAATCCTCAAAAGGTCCCTGGTTAAGAAATGAAAAGTGAACTCGAGCCTCGCGAGGTTACCTTTGGCTCATTAATTCATTCTCGTGGTTTGCAGACTACTCACCAGGTAGCATTTGGCTTGGAAAGTTCCTTTCTCACGTAGAAGGTCTTTAAATGGTCGTGCAGTTGCTTTGCACTGTAATGTTGTCGCTAGGATGAGTTGCATAGCTTTGGCTTTGCTCGCGTGATAGAGCTTCAGGCACTTTCTGTCACGAGGTTCTAGCAAAGAAGGCATCACATTTTGCTCGGCTCCTCTTGTAATGAGTAGAACAACTCGCTAGGTAAAGTATTATGCTTTGATGTGCGCAAGAGAGTTTCTAGAGCTCTCTCTCTTCATGAGCCACACATAGAAGATCTGTTCCTCGCTAGAGCTTCGAGAGCTAGATTTTTGAAGGTGTAGTGCGTGAGAGCTTCGCGAGGACCTTGAGTGTTGACTGTAGCTGAAGCGCGAAGGAATGCTCTGGGACAATCCCTTCACTAAGCTACGCGACTTCTTCACAAGTTCCCTTTTGCTGCATGAAACATCTTCGTGAGGAAGCCTTGCTATAGACTTAAACAGTGCGAGGCAACATTCCTACTATGCGAGATAACATCTTGTCTGCTCCTCTGCTATGCAGCTGCTACGGTTGTACATCTCTCCATTCACATCTACACTTCTCTCATCTGTTTGACATCCTTAGTCCATCATGACATGCAAAATGGTCACCATGGTATGTACCACCATGGTGTTCCATCATTCTTTGGCTCAACAATCATCCTTGACTTAAATTCTCTCTCTCTTTGGCACCAAAGGCATGGACTTTGTATTAAGCTGCACCAATTATGACTAACTACAAAACAAGTGAAACAGAGAGTTATTAGTTGTTATTCATTGAAAAGTACCACTTTTCACCTCTTAACCTAGCCTTTGATAGACCTTAAAGAAGACTAATAATCATTTGTTAAGTGTGTATTGTAGTTAGCAATAATCTATGCAGCTTAATATAAAATCCCTGCTTTTTGGTCAAAAGAAGAGAGAGAACACATGCAAGGATGACAGTTGAGCCGAAGCTTAAGGGAACACCTTGGTAGTGCTCACCATGGTGATTTACTTGTTGGTCATCATTGACCAAAGTCTAGCAGATGGATGAGGTTAGCAAAGAATGGAGAAGACTACAACAGCAGCAAGTGCAATGCATCAAAGTATGAAAAGACAGATCTCATAGAGTTGAGGAGCTTCCTCGCGAAGCTAAGGATGTAGTGGAAGATGCCCTTGCACAAATGGGGTGTGCAATTAAGAGAAGAGTTGTAAAGACATCGCAAAGATCTTGTAATTTAAAATCCTCAAAATTTGCCATCGAGAAGTTCTCGCGGAGATCAAGTCTTAAAGCTTAGCGAATCTATATGTATACTGAACAAAATGTACCTCATGGAGTTCTTGCATGCCAAAAGAAGAGAGAGATGTCGAGAATTCTCCTCGCACAGATCTCACGCACTCTAAAGCCTTACTAGTTACTATGCGAGCGTAGGAACATACCTATGCGAGTACTCAGTGAGAGAGAGAGAGCTTCTAAAGCTCTACTACGTGAGAAATCCAGGCGCACCAGATCATCTCTGCAATAGCTTTGTAGCATAAAGGAACTATGCAATTAACTGAAGGTTTACTGCATGAGTGAGCACTTCTCACTAGCCAAAGGTTATTCCATGAAGGCACTGTAGCTGTACGAATGAATTAATGCATATGCCAGCCAACGAAGCACGGCTTCCCCACTTCTTAGTTTTAACACAAGGACCTTTTAGGAATTTCCCAAGGCTACAGCACACTTCTCGAGGTGCGGATCTCGAGGTGCACATCTCAAGCCACTCAAGGGTTGTAATAGTGCCATGTCTGCTAGAAAAACTACGGTTAATCCCTTCAGAACCAAGGCCGCATGGACAGAGTCTATAAGCTACACTTAGAGTTTAGTTTTAATCATCATTCCTTCCTTCATCCTCTATCGGTTGAGAGTTCCAGGAGGCTAGGGTTAGGGTTAGGGTTTGATCATCTCTTTTTCTTATTTTATTTCTCTCTTAGCCCAGCATTTACTCGCTAATCCCCTTGTAAGTAGTTAGGCTTAGTTCTATTTCAGTTTTATAATAGGTTTTATATACATTGGGATTTTTTATGAGCAGTTGGGTACAGGCTGCAGCTTGGAGGCTGTTCATTGTAAGGTTTACTTTAATTAATGGATTGTTGTTTTAATAACTAATTGAATCTAAAGATCTTATGGTTCCCTTAGATGTCAATAGGATCCATGTATTGGGGATGAGCCCATTCAGTTACCAGTAGATTTATTGTTTACTATTTGATTTTCTTTGGTTTGATAGCCCCATGGAAAGCAATGTTGGATCTATAGTGAGATCTAGGGAGCTCGGAGGCCTGTGGACCATGGTGGTTGCAGTAGTTTACATGTTCTTTCTCAGACCTCTATGGTATGGACAGACCAATGGGATATCCTGTGACCATTTGAGTGGACAAAGTATAGCCCTAAGGTGGTGTCGAACCACATGTTTGAGAAGGATTCTTCTCCCCTGAACATGAGCTTTTAGAGCCTTGTGAGGAGGTTTCGTACAGGAACTGACTCCCATCTATTTTACCTAACCAATATCAGATGTTAGATCCTGTTGTAGCAATTATTCATAAATAAGAGTTTGTCCTACAGGGAGTATTGATCTGAAACCATAAGGGTTGTATAGTAAACTCCAGATCTGACTACAGATCTGGCAACTCTAAACCTAAGCTAGAAAGCCAGGTAAAGAGAGGGTGTAGGTGTCCCTAGCTAACCTAAAACTAAATACATGACATAAATAATCTAAAACTAAAGAAAGGGGGAAAAGAAAGATGATGGGTGCGTGTGGTAAAATAAAGATAAAAGATGGAGAAGTAGGCAGCTATGATTAAATCAGTTATCCAACTCTGTGTTAGAACAAGATTTGCAGAAGTCCTTCAGATGGCTACAAGTTCATCTTTAAGGTAGAAGAATCCAAATCAACCCATGCCACTTCGATCCCTCTTAAGGCTATAATCTATCCACTTAAATGCTCACAGACTATCCTAGGGAGATGATCAAATCCCATTGATTAAATCAGAAATCTAACCTAATCCAAGGGAATGGATTGATCTGAAGGCTATAGCCTATCCACTTAAATGGTCACAGACTATCCAAGGGATTTCCTCCCTTCGATGAATTAAATCAGAACATGAATACCATTACAGACTCTATGTTTGCAAGGCTATATGCTCATGCATCCATAAGAGCAAACAACCCTTGAAAATCATGTGTATAACATAAGAAATCTCAGGCTGAATAGGGACTTAGATTCAGCTTGTCATTGCTACAAAAGGCTAGCAATGACTCTGCTCAAAAATCTGCAATCTCTTCAAAAGCTCAGATCTGAACACTGATAGTGGCATTGGAAAACCAAGGAGAGTTTGGCTCTGCATAATCTCTCACAAGAGCCAAACTCTCACCAGGCTTACCAGCTCATGTGCAGAGAAGAAGAATCCATCCCAACTCTAAGCCTTAGACCTGCCTTAAGGCTATAGTCTGTCCACTTGAATGATCATAGGCTATCCAGAGAGGTTATCTACTCATAAAGGATGAGAATGGAACATGAAAACCGTTGTTCCCATCATTATTGCCAGGTAAATCTGCTCAAACAACAACGAGATTATCAAATCTTAAAATCCAATGTGGGAGGAATAGGTCAAAGAACACTACGAGTGCCACACACAAAAAAAAAAGATTTAATTAAAGGTTTCAACATGGAAAATCATAAAAGAGTTACAATGGTCCCCTCAAAGGCAACTGCCTGTGCACAAGCTCAAATCAATTCCCAAGGTTCAACATAATGCCCATGACAAAACTGAAATGAAACTAGCTGATTACAAAGAACTTAGCCCAGCATTACTGTTGTGCTAAGGCAACAAGAAAAAGGGAAAAAGAAAAAGGGAGCTAAACCCTAACCCTAATTCAAAAAAGCTAAAACCCCAAAAAGGGGGATCTCAGGCTAATCCTAGATAAAAATTATAAAACAGGAATAAAGTTTAATTTATTCAATCCATTGACCTTGGTGTGCCCTAGAAGCAAGGGTGAGGATGTGTGGAGTTGATTTCGTGGCCCATCTGTGGCCCTTGGATGCTTTGGGAAGCATGGGACATTGGGATGCGTGCCCTAGAAGGTGTGAAATATCCAAAATATCCTTTGGTGCTGAAATAGGTTGCTGGAATTTGTTCCTCACATAGATGACAACTTTAGGTATGCACCTCACTGAGATCTCGCTAGGATCTCGCTGGGCTACAGCCTTAGGAGTTTAATCTTGCTAGGATCTCGCTGAGTTGAAATGCTTTAGGCATGCACCTTGCTATGCTCTCGCAAGGCTTAAAACAGCCTCGCCAGGTTCATTTTCAACCTCGTCAAGTTCAAAATACAAAATTTTTCACCTCGGCAGGTTCATTTTCAGCCTCGCCATGTTCAAAATACAGCATTTTTTACCTCGCCAGGCTTATTTCCAGCCTCGTCAGGTTCAAATGTAGCCTCAGACATTACCTCGGCCATAAAGACTTCCAATGGCGAAAGAACCAAAGGCATGTAAAATTCATTCCACAATTAATTAGCTCATGTCAAGGTATTGTGTGTGAAAATTAGTGCAAAGCTCACCATCAATTTGAGAATTCTGTTGTGATAATGCCTCAAACAAATTCAATTTCAGACCCTAGTCTCACCAAGGTTGTCACTCACAATAAGCATGAAGGGTGCATCATTTCACACTGCTTAAGAGCAGTTACAGCCCTCAAATAGGACTACAAGCATGAGCATAGGTAATGCTCCAATTCCTGAAATCTTCTAGCTCTTTTCACCATAGATTGCACAAATCTTCATCTCCACATGACAGCTCAATTAATTTCATATCAGTAGGGTCTTTTTATTAGGTTGTAATGTGGCTTATGGGTGAGGTTTATAAAGAATGAAAGGGTAAGGAGGGATTCAAAATTGAGATATCAGTAAAGTAAGGAGGTGGCATGCACACCTTCTTCATTTCAGCTCATCTTCATCTTTTTTGATATTTTCATATTTGAAGTAACCATCTTCTCATCTTCTTCGAATTTTACAATGAAGTGACTTCTCTTTTTGTTTGTTTTTCTATTTTTCTCTTTCTTTTTGTATGCTTTTCTTTTGTATTTTTCCAATTTTATTTTTCTTTTTATAGGCTAGAATGCCACAGCTATACATCTGATACAGAGTTGCCATCAAGTGTGTTTTCTTCTTCCACCAATTGTCAAATCAACTCTTCCTCCTTCAACTCCTTCACCTCTTCCTTCTGAAATCTCAAGATAAGGGTCAGGTTGCATCAGGTCACTGAGTTTTGAGTTCAAATTCTCTGGTTTTTATCAAAGAAAAGCTTGGATTTTTTTAAGGCTTAAAAGGTGTGTATCAAGGGCAGTTCAAAGGTGGGAAATTTTAAGCTCAAACTGTCCAAAGGATGGCCTTACTTCATTTCTTCAATGTCATGAATGTTGTCAAGCTGTTTCAATTTGGATTTACCTAACTTCTAGTGAGCAAGAATAGGTTCAATCAGTCCGTAGAGCAGAAAAATTGCCAAAACACTCTTCAAAGAAAAAAAATTTAGGCCCAAATCTCAGTGGGTATGGTCCTCCATCCAATTTTTGGGGTATATCCTCACAATTTTTTTTTCTTTTCAAGTTCACTAAGCACCAATTTTTGAAAATTCTTGACATTTGCTTTATGAAAGTGTTAGAGCTGCAACAAATTTTAGTTTTTAAAAAAAATTAATTTTCTCTTTTTCAAAAATTAGGTGGGAGATAACTTTACTTTCAAAAAATTTATCCAACACTACTGCACTAGCATTAACCATTCCATTGGCATACCCTTCCATACCCCCAAACCTAGGAGGAGCAGTGTCCTCACTACTTTGGAAGTATAACAAAAGAACAACAGGGTAAGCACACGGACAGTAGCAAATGAAGCATAAAGAACAAATGAGAACAAAAGTAAACATAAAGGAAAGCAAGAAACATAGTGGAACTATGAAAACAGAAATTTTATTTCACACAAGTAGTTACAAAGCACAAAAGAAATAATACATTCTAAACAAAATGTATATACAACATAATCCTACATACAAACTAATAACTACAAAAATCTAAGCACAATCTACACCTAATAAGAATCTGAGTCAGAGCTTGATATGGTCATTGGCTCCCATCCTTTTAGTGCAGCAAGTTTGTCATACTCCTCCTTGAGCCTCTCCTTCCTCTTCAATTTCTCAGTGCTGGCAGCACCTTCCTTAGTTCTTTTTGCAAATGGTTTCTGAGGCTTGGTGCTGCCATGGGTCATGGTGGTCTCCCTGATGGAAAGGGCTTTGGATTCTGAGGGACCCAGGGCTAAGTATAGGGAGAGGGTCTCAACTAACCTAGTCAACATCTCAGATTTCTGCTTGTACATCTCGTAAAAGTCTAGGGATTTGAGGACCATTTTCCATAACTTCCACTCCTCTACCCTATGAGCTTCTAAAACAAGGTCAATCTCCTCCTGATGTGCTTGTTGCAGTAACACCATGACTGCATCCACTAAAAATTGCACATCCTCTTTGACATATGGGTTGGTCTTAATGGCTTTGGTGAGGGATAGCAAAGGTGAAAAGGTGTTGGTGCCATATGAGACAATGGCCTAATGGTGAGGGTCATCCATGGAGGAGGGGGTGATGGGAAGCTCGGGAAGTGGTGGTGATGGTACAATGAGGGTCAATGGCAGCTCCTCTTCCATAGCAATTGACTCAGGTGGGGTGGTGGGGTAGGTAAAAGGTAAAAAGGGTAAGTCAGCCTCCAAGGGATCAGTTGAGATTGCAGCAGGGTTGGGCAGAGCTTCTTCCTCAAAATCGGTTTGAGTTGAGGAGTCCCTGGTAGAAGGGGCAAGGATTGGTTCTGCTACCTCAGTAGTGGAAACCACTACTAGAGGGGATAGCTGAGGGGATGGAGGTGGAGTGGGTACTGGAATAGGTGTAGAAGTAGGAGTTATAAGAGGTTGACTGGTAGAGGTGGATGGGATTAGAGTGGAATGAATGGCAAAGCAAAATATAGTGCATCGGTTTGTGTGGTTGGTTTTGAGCTGGGCTAGGATGGTGGTGAGAAGGGAAAGAATTTGGGTAGAGGCCTCTGGTAGGATTTGGGTTTGGGTAGTAGGTGGAATGGGTATAATGGGCTAGAAAGGAGATGTGGGAGTATGTTGGAATTGAGAAGGCTATGGAGAGTCAGGTAAAGGGGAGTACTCATACCCAATGTCCTTGACAATGGAGTCAATAAGGGATGAATACCCCTCAGTGGTCAGGTGGTCCAGCTCTTGGGTATGGGTATGTGTTAAGGAAGTAGTGAGGTCAATATCAAAGGGTATGGAAGGTGGAGAGGAAGTGACTGGCTCAGCTGACATAGATGGGGCTGCTGGTTCAGGGCTTAATGGTTCATCAGCAGGGATGGATGGGCTAGTTGGAGGGGTTGGGGTTTGCCTTGATTTTCTTTGGTAGGTGGTTGTGATGGGAAATGAAGGTAGGGTAGGAATTCGGTTTGTGGTAAGAGGAGCTGACACAGGGGTGATTGTGGTGATGGTGGAAGGGATGACTAAGCTACTGGGAGGTATGGGGACTACAATGGAGGGTATGGAGGGTGATGGAATGGGAATGCTGGCAACATCAGAGCTGATAACAGGCAAAGGCACAACAGTGGAGGGAATGAGTGTGGGTGTAGAGGTCATAGGTGGAGGCTCTGAGCTAAGACCAGCAGAGGTGAGTAGAGGCTCTGAGCTAGCTGATATAAAGGTCTCAGCTACAGCTGCTGAGCTGGTCGCCTGAGGAGCTTCTTTGTCAGGACTCTCAACTAACTTCTTCTTACTTTTCCCAATCAAGGCCCTACTAGTAGACCAGGCCCTCTCCCCAAATACTTTTGGATTCAGTATTTCCACTGGCTCATCCTTTTGTATCACAAATTTCCCTCTTCTTAGCAAAGCAGTGATGAGTCTGCTATAGGATAATCCTAGTAAGGCCTGTCCTCTTTTGAACTTTTCATTCACATCTACCATGGCCTCAAATATCAGTTGGGGGGCATTCCCGAACTGGCCCTTGGAGAAAAATAAAGGGCATCCACTATAGGGGTTCTTCTCTCTTGCAGATGTCTATTACATAAATGTTCTTCCTCAAGATTGAGTCTATAAAAAGTAGGCTAGGGTGTAGATATCTCCTCATTAATGATTCCCCAAAGCCCATAATGCCTTGAGTAAGATGTCTGGCCATTGCTCTAAAGGACACACTCTCAGGTGCTCCTAAACCATAAACTGAGTTAAAAACTGATGGGTCCCCTAATGCCAACCCTATATCACTGTAGTCCACAACAAGCTCCCAATTATCAATCAAGACCACAAGGGTAGGCTTAGTTGACCCTGGCTTCATCTTCTTCCTGATATTCTGATACTACAATTTGACCAGTCTAGGGTAGGATTTTTCCTGCAATGGGGTCATCAAAGGTGTCAGGCCTGGCTTCACGAAATAGTCCAAGGTGTCCTTACACTCCTCTACCTTAGAAAAATATGATAAGTCAAAAATTGTCTCAGGGATCAGGTCCAAGGCATCCACAAACTCATTGGGAGTAGTCAGGTTCACAGGTATCTCAAAGTTTGCCTCAGGGTTAGGTTCTGCCTTAGGGATAGGTTCAAGCACTGGCACATCCTCAACAATTTCTTCAGTAATTTCCTTAGTGATTTTGGCCTTCTTAGCTTTCTTTGCTTTATTAGGTTTTTCCATGATGAGCTTCCTCTTAGCAGGTGAGTTCTCTGGGCAAGGTGGCTAGCCTACTAGATTTTTTGGTCGATTTCTAGGCAGATTTGGAAGGGGCTTTGAATAGATCAGCTAAGGTATCCTCACGGTCAGCCATTGGACAAGCAATCCACATAATTAACTCTCAACAATTCATAGTAATCTTCTTTTGCCCAAACAAATTACCACACAAACGAAAAATGGAAGTACAAAGCTTGGAAATCACTGAGTGGAGGTTGAAGAAGAACTTACACACAGAAAACCTAGGGTTTCTCAGAACTTGCTGTGCACGACACCAAACTGACAGAGAGCAGGTGCAAAATGTAGCCCTTGTAAAATTGAAACACTTGGAACAATGGCAGGATAATTGGAGTTGGAACCAGTGAGGTGGAGGAGAGAGAAGAAATTGGGAAATCGGGCACAAGAGGAACAGAGCTCTGAGCAGAAGATGTCAACTAGATAAAATGACCTCTCGACAGGTTTAAAATGAGTAAAAAGCTATTTCGATAGGTGAGGGAAGGAGATTTTGATAGGTTGAAGCAACCTGTCAAATTGTTAAAACAAGTGGATTGTCAGGTCTGTCAGGCTGAATGTCTCGATAAGTTCTTTATACCTATCGGCAGGTTACAGGCTTTAGAAAAAATCAAATCGCTAGGTTCACACATCCTATCGACAAATACATGGGCTTCAGGGTCCAGCCTCCCGACAGGTTTAAAATACTCAGCATTTAACCTCTCGACAGGTATTAGAACCTTTCGAGAACATAGCCTACAACTTCAGTACCTATTAACTTTCTCGCTCAACATCTCGACAAGTTCATAGATCCTGTTGAAATTCACATTTACACCTTCAGTACCTATCGAACATCAATTCAAACATCTCGATAGGTATTAGAACCTATCGAAATACACATTGGGAACCTTCAGAACCTGTCAAAAATCAAATTAAACCTCTCGGCAGGTCTGTTTAACAATCCACCTTATTTCTCATCAGTTTCCTTGTCTCCATTCACACAGATATTTCAATTTTGCTTTGTTCCCATTGGATTTATCATGCATTGGGGGCCTTCCTAACTTAATCAAGGTTGACTCAGTAACCTAAATAAAACACTTAGACAAAAATGGCAACATATATACAAGGCCAACAGTTTTAAAAACAACAACAGACACAAAGTCAACAGTTATGATACATAGTATACATTATTGAAAATCAGTCACACTTTGGAGGTTCTTGAGCCTTTGACCATTAACTTTTATGATCCTACCATCTTTAGGATCCATGATTTCAACAGCTCCAGATAGGGATACATGCATTACAATGTATGGTCCCTCCCATCTAGATCTCCACTTGCCTGAGAAAATTTTCAATTTGGAATTGAACAGCCATACCTTATTGCCAGCAGTAAACTCCTTTCTCAGCAAATGTTTGTCATAAAAAGCTTTGGTTTTTTCTTTGTAGATTCTTGCATTAGACTAGGCTTCTAATCTCAGCTCTTCCAGCTCTGACAGTTGTAGCCTCCTATGCATTCCAGCAGAAGTTAGATCAACATTCAATGATTTCATAGCCCAGTAGACTTTGTGTTCTAACTCTACTGGTAAATGGCATGCCTTGCCATATACCAACCTAAAGGGTGACATCCCTATTGGGATCTTATAGGCAGTTCTATAAGCCCAAAGTACATCAGTCAACTTCAGGGACCAATCCTTCCTATCTCCTCTCACAGTTTTCTCTAAAATGTGTTTAATCTCTTTATTAGCAATTTCAACCTGCCCACTGGTCTTTGGATGGTATGGGATGACAACTCTATATGTCACAGAGTACTTTCTAAGTAAGTTCTCAAACTATCTATTGCAGAAATGGCTTCCCCCATGTGCGACCATGGATCCTCTCGAACCCGTCGCGGCGATCCGCTCGCTTTTAATGAAAATGTAGAGTCACCACCCGGAGCTTTTGGTGACCCGGGAAACCTTCAAATTGATATTTTGAGCACCGAAGTGCTAAATATGACTCTGATTTACCGGTCTTTGCCAAAGGCTCTAGGGTAGGGGCTTCGGTTATCGATCGGGAAGGGTTTAGGCACCCGATCAACCCACACGTGGCGATCTCTATCTATAGCCAAAAAAATAAAAATAAAAGGGTGGAGTTTCCCCTTGCCCGAAGGCAATACGGTCCTATCAAGCTTTGAGCCAAACCGAAATTTCGGCGGCGTAACGGCTTGAATCCTTGGACGGAGGAGACACCAAGAAGGTAGAGGAAGAGAGGGGTGAGCCGGAGCTCACGGGCCTTTGTTGCACCATGGAAGACCGTCGCTTTAGCGTGCTTTCGATGGCTCCAATGGTATTGAAATGGACTCTAATGCAAAGATTTGATAGATAGGGAGTATAGAGTGAAGCTAGGGAATAGATTTTGGCTAAAAGAAGGTGATCTCATGGTTAAAATGGAGTGGAATAGGTGATCTAAGCTTGCTGGAATTCTGGAAAATAAATGGCATTTTCTCTCACTAGGACCTTCTCTCTCTTAAGCTCTCTAATCAACCAAAGTTTTCAACCCTCTTGGAAGAGGGGGGCCTCTCTATTTATAAAGAAGGGATGGGTTAGGGGCTTACTTAAGAGCTAATGGGTTTTAGCAATTAGGTAATCCCCCATCTAAGGTTTTCTAGGTTTTCAAGGTCCTAGGGTTTTGGGGAAACTGATTTCAATGGCAGATGATGGGGTGAGACCAAAGGTGACTTAAGGGTTGCTAATAAGCTCAAAGGGGGTGCAACCAATCTTAAGAGACCCACCTTAACTAAGGGGATGGTCAAAGGGTCAAACTAGGTGAAGGAAATTCAAGCAACTGATGACAGTTACTGTAGCTAAGCTAGGCATATATATTATATACGCCCAGTTTAGGAACAGTAAATTTCACCAAAAACAGGGGAGCCTTGGGAAGATGAAGCCCATGGTGGGTCCCACCTATACTGGACGTATATATTATATACGCCCAGCCAAATTTCCCCCAAAATAGGCAAGTATATATATAATATATACGCCTGACTAATCTGGGGAAAAAATGGCTGGGCGTATGTAATATCCACACCTGAGTAAAAGTCCTATGATTTTATGTGAAACTTCAATCAGCCATAACTTTTGACTCGCAACTCCAAATTGGGTGATCTTTGGCTTGTTGGGAAGCTGGAGAAGTCCTCTTTCCAATGGTATATGGCTCATCCTTGGAAATGGTCTGTGTGAAATTCTATAGCTGTCCTTACATCAACTGCTCAGAAAGGTTCAAGTTAGGTATGGGAAGGGAATCTAGGGTTTAGGGGTGATCTCTAAGGGTTGGGGAATGGTTCAAAAGGGTTCAGGGTGATTCTTAAAGGTCTGTGTGGATTCCTACGGGTTCAGGGGTGCCATCGAAAGCACAGGGGTACATCTCTCCCGAAGTATAGATTGATCGGGCCTTGGGCCGAATTTAGGTGTCTACAGATGCCCCTCTTTAGTATTCGATCACTAATGATCGGATGCCAAAGACAAGAGACATCCGAAGAGGTCCAAGGCACGTTTGATGGGTCTGCCTGGTTCAATTCAATTCTCAAACATTCATGGTGATGGTGAGTGTACATAAGCCCTCTCATTTCGTAACCAAGCGCATCAGACATTCATTACTGGGCATAACTGCGATGATCACAAAAAGTGTAAGCCCGCTAGCCGGGATATCATTCACTTCCTGAGGGAAATTATAGATTTGTGATGTTGAGTATTAATCTGAACCAAACAGTTCCATGAAACGGGATGATCGATCTATGCTTCGGAATTGATGTGAAGCACACAAAGCGAAGGTCTAAACAATGTGTCCAATCCTATGGGGTATTGACAGCTCCATTGGATTGGGCACGGGTGCCCTTACCTAGGTAAGGCTCGGAGTCTTTGGGCGAACCCGTCATCCTCGAGGTTACTTTAGGATGATTTACCCGAGTGAAGCGAATATTGATGTCGCAACACTTCTTGGGAATGCATGCCCATTTTCTCAGTTTTTTTTTGTGTTTCCTTTTTCTGAATTTTTGTTTTGAGGCCTCTTAGCAAAGCTCAAGGACCTCTGACAACTTTATTCTTGCACAACTCTTTAAGTGGATCAAATGTCAGTTGATACGCTTTAAGAGTGCGTGAGCTCGGCCGGGGATAGGTACACCTTGGGGATGTGTGCGTTCCAGTGGCGAGGTGCTCCTGATTCACATGAACCGAAGTGCCTTAACTTAAGACAAAGCTGAAAAGATCGGCTAGGACCAATCATCCCTTGAAAGAGACGTATAGTTCTAGCCTCCGTCCCTAATGAAATTACATCTTACTAACTATACACAGACGGACACCCATCAGGGGCGATAAGCAGCAAAATAGGCGCGAACGGAAGCCTCGACCCTAAGGTACAATTTACGAGGACAAACGACCATCCTGCGAATACCCAGACGCAAGTGCATACATTCAATAGGGGCACTGTGCCTATACAGGTTTTAAGCCTATGTAAAAGGAAATAAAAGGGAATGAGCCCTTCAGTCTGTATGTTTGCACATAGTTTGGTTGGTGGTAATTTCATTTTTAACGGGTCAGTTTCAACTGACAAGAGACTTTTCGAATGGTCTGAAGTCGGGGGCACTCTTGGTCAACATAGATCCCAAGGGGGGTGACCAGAGTGAATGCTTGGAAGGTGGGGTCAACCTACTCAGGATTTTTACTAAGCAGCAACAGGTTATTATTTCTTTTCCTCCCTTTTTTTTCTTGTTCTTTTTTCTCTTCTCTCTTTTTTTTTCATTTTTTTTTTCATGTCAGATTGAGACTCTGGGCATGCCTCAAACTGCCTTTATTTTTGCACGTATCCTTAGGCGAATCAACTTGCCATGTTGCTATACCTTAGGGACGTGTGCATTTTTGTGATGGGTTCTTGGTTTGCCCATCGGATCAGGCCTTGGCCTCTGCTGGCGGAGATTTGGGGCTAAGTGTATGCTCGGGGAGTGAGGACCGTGATGAATGAAATTCATTTTTGATCGGTATGGTGTCCCGGTGTAAGACGGGGTTTGAGAACTTTCGAGTGGACCCTGATCATTCCGAATTGATTTAACACGGGTCTCGGAGTGGGGCAAACAGGCGTTGCGACGCTCTTTTGAGAACCAGTGTTTGTGTATATATATATTTTTTCTTTCTTATTTTTTATTTTTCTTATTATTTTTCCTCTTTTTTTTTTTATTTTGTGCGCACATTAGGTGGGCGCCTACGGATCTAGACCCGTTTATTGTAGCACGGTCCTTTTGGGCCAATAGAAGGAAACTCGAAGGGTCATTTGGGGATGCGTGCACCCTTGCCCGATGATACGTGGGCCTCTAAGGGGGTCTGGACCGGGGTCTATAGCATACGAGGGGGGGTCCGTGGTACTTCAAAATCGAAAAATGGCCGAGTAGTTAAAAACACTACCATTTCTGGTCGGGCGTATATATTATATACTCCTGACCAAAATCTGGCGAAAAATGGTCGAGCGTATATATTATATACACCCGTCTAAAAACTGGCAGTTACAAAACTGCCTGAGCCCGAGTACAAGAGGGGCCCCCCTTTTCAAATTCTATCTCTCTCCCTCCTTCCTTCTTGAGTTCGGGACAGCCCCCTAGGGTTTTTACATTTGATTTGGCTTGGGTTCTACTACCGGCGGTTGCGGGTGTGGATCGAAAGGCGCTTATCCTCCGTCGACATTTGTTTTTCGCTCTCATTGAAGGTAATCATTACCCTTTCTTCATTTTTCTTTTGGATTGCCTCTCTTCTTCTTTTTTTTTTTTTATATGGTGAAATGCGTTGTGATGCCTATATTTCTTTTTGTCTCTTTTTGTTTTAGTTGTTCTTTTTTTGTTCTTTTTTTGGTTTGAAATATTTGATTCCTTAGGCCTATTTCCCATTCATTATTCATTTATTTTGTTTTTGTGGGTTTTTTTTTTCTCTTCTTTTTTTTTGATGGATTAGTGCATTTTATTTGATGGATTGGTGCCTCTCCCCTCCTTTTTTGGATTAGCGCATACATATATTAGTATGCGTATTTATGTATTTTTTTGTTTTGTTTTTCTTTTTGTCTCTTTTTGTTTGTTTTGTTTGGTGGATTAGTATACACACACATTTTTTTTTTCGCTTGTTAATGGGTTAGTACATTTATACACACACACACACATTTTTTTTGGATTATTACGTACGCATTTTTTTGTTAATGGGTTAGTGCACACATTTTTTTTTTGGATTAGTACACATACACATATTTTTTTGATTAGTACACACACACATATTTTTTTGGGATTAGTACTCATACACTTTTTTTTTTTTTTTTACGGGTTAGCATGCACACACTTTTATTTTATTTTATTTTATTTTTTTTTTGCACTTCTCTCATATGCCGATGCGTCTCATACTTTCAGGATGTCCGGTGAAGAAGCGTACGATCAGCAAGAAGGGCCGGAGATGGCCTACGGTCCCCGTGGGGAACAGTTCATTGTGTCTTAGCGCTCCTCCCAGCCTTGGTATGAAATGCAAGGGAGGCCGCCCATACCGGCCTCCTCTGCTGCCAGCACACCCACATGTCCAACTTTGGGATCGTTGGTCAGGTAAACAGATGAGTCCCCTCCCCTTTTCCACTTTCGCTTTTGTTTTCCTTTGATGTCTTCATTATACCGGCTTGCCCCTAGCTGATTGATGCCTTCTGTTTGCAGCCCCTGCCGCACATTATGTTCCGAGGCGGTTGGTTTGACCTCCAGGGTCTTGTGCTTTACCTTCCCCCAGTGGTGAAGGACCTGCTCACTGCTGTCGGTTTCGGGGATTTCATTTTGTGCCCTGCCGTGAGGGCCGATACGGCCTATTTAAAGGCACTGATAGAGCGTTTTCTCCCCGAGACCATGACATTTCACATGGTCGTGGCAGAGATGGCCTTTATGCCTGCGGACTGGTCTATGATCACCGGGGTCCGTATTGGAGAGGTGCCCGTGGTACCTACCCGCACACCGGGTAAGGAGGAGGTGATTCAATTGATAGGGGCTTACTCGACCTCTGGGAATGTTCGGGGTTCTGAGGTCAAGCTATCCTGGCTGGTTGATCTGTTTGGGCCTCATGAGTTAGTGGACCAGGGTCAGCCTGACATGGATATTTATATCGAGCCCACGCGCGCACTTATGCTGGCCCGCATCTCCTTACTGTTCCTCCTGGGCAAGACTCTCCTCTCCAACACCAGCGGAGGGCGAGTCTCGTTGTCCCTACTCAGCCTGATGGTGAACTGGGAGATCGTGCATCGATTCGATTGGGGTGGCGTTGGCTATGTTGTACTCGTGTCCAGCCTAAAGCGAGCTGTTCTTGGGGAGTCTAGCTCTATTGTTGGTTTCTGGCCTGCAATTGAGGTATTTTATCCTTTGGTTTTAGTTTGTCCAATTTTCTTTTATAGCATACCTGTCTTTATCTGCTTGCTTTCTCTGATCTGGGGGTATTTTCACTTTCAACCGGGTCGCCCTCTACTTCAGTCTAAAATTGTTACGTTCCCCCTCATGAGTAACTGGCACGTGGGTCGCCGTCGGACGTAGGTATGAAGCATTTGGAGTTAGGGTTGCGCTCTCAATTCGACCTGTTGATCCCAGGGCAGGTAAAACAATTCCCTTTTTATAAATTTGACAGCTCAGCTCTTGTGTGCTAGGGGTTTTGACCAAATGTGTGTATCCCCTCCCTATTTTCTCTTTTGCAGGTCATCCTCGACCCTTACTTAGGATCTCCCTTCTGGAACTTGGCCTCGGTGGGTCCTTCTCGCTTTTTGCTGGACCGTAGCATCATCTTCCTCTACGGGTTCTGGACTAGGGCCTACTATTTAGGGGAGAGAGTGGTTCATCAGTATCACCCTCTTTGCCGTGCCCCAAGCTCCTCCCGCCGATGTGTTGGCTCCGGAAGGTTCCATTGATGAGCTTACTGCTCAATTTCTTCACCATGGGGTTCCTATCGATGACCTTCTCCTGCCCGTGGGGTATCAGTCGTGGTACGATTCCCTACCCTATCATTTCTTGCTGCCCCGCTTCGTGCCTGGTGCTAACTTTTTAGCTTTTGGCGGGCCGCAATCTCAGGTAATGCCCCTTTTCTCTTTTTATTTAGCAGCTTCCTTGTGGTTACTTTGATTGACCTACCACCTTTAATGATAAAATGTTTCTCTCTTTGAGCGGACTCGAGATGAGGGGATGAGGCTTGCTCCTTATGATGCTGCTGTCTGGACCCTTCGATCCTTCCGGGGCTGGTGCTTCAGCGTGGCTCAGTCTGGACCTCGACCCTTCGGTGTTTGGTGCTGGCGGTTGCCTCCGTGGGTCTAGGGGACCTTCAAATGCCTGGATGATGCCTTTTTGTCACGCATGTGTGCCGACGTGGCCGAGAAGGCACGAATCTCTGTTGAAGTTATCCAGGTCCCACCTCCTGAGCTGATTCCTGGGGTAATCTCTATCTTATTGCTCTGTTCTCTTTCCCTTTGAATTATGCTGATGGCCTGTGTGACTAACACCTCCTTTTTCTTACTGGTCAGGATTATGAGTCGGCAGTGAGTCAAGCCGAATATTATCGTACCCTTGTTGGGCTTAGGGAGACCGAAGTGGTGAGTGAATGCTGACCCAACCTAGTTATTTTCCTTATTTACTTTCCGCATGTTTCTCTACCTGATGGCTTTTGGTGTGTTCCTACAGCGTGCTCGTGAAAAGGAGTCGCGCTCTCTTCTCAGCCGTATTTCTCAGGCGTGGACTCGGGTGGGGGAGACTCGTACCTTTCAAAGTGCGAGCCGACGCCGGAAGAAGTCGAAGGGGGCTGCGCAGCACTAGTTTATTTTCTGCAAATTTGACATAATGAAACAATTTAGACTTGGCTTTATTGGGGGATATGTAATAATTTTTAAACAACAATAATTTTTTGGATGGTTTATAATTTTTATGCTTTATATGAATGTTTCATTTCTTTGCTTTGATGGTTTTCTTTCCTTCGGTCTGAAACAAACTGGCACCCATCCAATGATGGGGGTGATCCCGCAGGTGATTCTTTGTATATTACCTATGGATAGTGCGTCATCCGAGGCCTCCCTCCCTCATGGGGGTGTGAGCATGCCCGCTTGTGGGCTGCCCCGAGATGAAAAAGTGGGCCAACCAAAATAAGTTCCTCCTTGGGGAACAAAAATGGACCACTGGGAGAGGGGGCCTTGCTAGCCCTGGCCTTAAACTGGGCGTATATATTATATACACCTGGCAAATGTTCAGCAATAATGGCCAGGCGTATATAATATATACGCCTCGCAAATCCATGGCTAAAATGGCCGGGCGTATATATTATATATGCCCGACAAAATGTTTCAGATTTTTGCCGTGGCGTATATAATATGTACGCCTGCTATAAATTGGGCTCAGCGGGCTCTTTATAACCCGAGCCTGATCCCCCCTTGTCCCCTCCTCCACCTTGGTTTGGCCTTTTTGCCCCTCCTTTCATTTTTTTCTTTCCTTTCTTTTTCTAGTGGGTCCATAGTCATACATTGACCGATTTTATAAAGAACATCTTTATACGTCGATGGACCCGCCTTCGAAAAGGGGCCCAAGCTTTTATACGGGGGCTGGTATACTTCCTTGTTTGAACCCGGGGCCCAGTTTTTTGCAAAAATGGCATGATAGTTTGGCTGAAAGTGAGCTTGCTATTCTGAATTACCTCGGGTTGTCCCGCCTTTCCTCTCTCCTTGCTATCCCTCTGTTGCCCAACCTGCTGCAGGCGGCTTTGGCATCGTGGGACCATAGGGCCCATGTCTTTAGATTTGGGTCTAGAGAGTTGACCCCAACCTTGGAAGAGCTGGCCTCTATTACTGGCTTGAAGATGCATCGAGGCCTTGCAAAAGTAGTGCCCAAACCGGGGTATGCAAAGGCGGTCCACGCGGTTCTCGGTTTAAAAAAGGGTGGGTATGAGAAATGTTTAGTCGGAGGGCCCACCAGGTGTTCGGTGAAATTCCTGAGAGAACTTTTTGGCGACTCGAGTCTCCGAAAGTTGCCCATTCGAGATCCCTTCAATGTAAAGGCCTTTGCAGACCTTTTCCCTTGGGCTGTGCGATGTCTTGACTGAGTTGGAGGGAGGCCACTCATTAGTGCATCTAGTCCTGGCTGAGATGTATCGGGGCCTGGATGCCTCGGCCTCGGGCCGGATTGGTATTCTCAGCGGGAGCCCGCTCCTCGTTCAGATTTGGCTAGGAGAGCATTTGGCTATCATGGGGCCTGTGCCAAGATTGTGCTTGATAAGAGGGGACGTGGCTCGGGGCTTCTGATTCGGTGCCCGAGAATGCCTCATGGGAGCGCCAAGGAGCTGAGTACGTGGCTATGAGATGCGAAGCTGATTTGGCAGCTTCCCTGGTTGGACGGTACCTTCTCGATTGTCCACTCTCGAGATTGTGAGGGTATCACCCTATTGGGGTTGACCGGTAGAACATATTATTTCCCATCTCTGGTGCTTCGTCAGTTTGGCTACACTCAACACGTGCCATGCTCTGTGAGGCCACCTTTGTGCCCTCTGATATTTTCTCGGGGTTCTCTCAATGATCTTGACCTCATAGCCGCCCTCTGGGAGACCTGCCAATCAGCGCACATGTGCAGCTTAGTTCAAGGGAGCGTCGTCTCTCCTGATTACAAGGTTTGGCTAGTATCTGAGGAATTACCTGCTCCTAGCCCAGTTTCTGTAGACGTGATAGACATGAGGCCTTGGCCATGCAAGGAAGCGATGCTTCAGACCAGGATCGAGTCTCTTTCGGTAGAGAGGCTGGCTTTGACCGAGGCTTTGGAGAAAGAAAGGGGCAGAGCGGAGATTGCAGAAGTGAGAGCTACCACAGCCGAGAGTGAGGTTCTTCGGTTGACTAGGCTTTTGACTGAGTCGCACAGCGTAGCTGAAGCTCCACGAAGACGGCAGAAGAGTCTTCATGGTAGGTGGATGTCTGATCGAAATGCCCGCGAGGACTCTCTGCTTGTAGAGATTAGCGCTTTGAAGCGTGCTCCCTGCCCTTGACCTGTTCCTACACATATCATAGATCATATACCCGGAGGGGAGGAATGCCCCCTAACAGAGATCTCTTTTTGCGTTATTTTTCTTCTTTTTTTGTCATATATATACAGATATATATATATTTTTGGTTTTTTATTTTATCTTTTATCTGTAAAGAAAGCAGCAAAATAGATAGTATCATGTCGTTATATTTTTGGGATGTGACACTCTGCACGTAATACTGTAAGAAATGGAATGAAATCTATACATACATATACTTTTTTCATTTTTTTGACTTTTCCTTTGTACGTTTAGCAGTGTAAGGATTTTTATGGAGATTTATTTTTATGGAGATTTTCTCTTCCACACAGTGGGGTTTTTTTTTATGGGACAGGGAAATCTATTATCTTTTTTGAAATTTTCTCCTCCACAGTGTGGGGCTTTTTATGGGAAAGGGAAATCTATTATCTTTTTTGAAATTTTCTCCTCCACCGTGTGGGGCTTTTTATGGGAAAGGGAAATCTATTATCTTTTTTGAAATTTTCTCCTTCATAGTGTGGGGCTTTTTATGGGAAAGGGAAATCTATTATCTTTTTTGAAATTTTCTCTTCCACAGTGTGGGGCTTTTTATGGGAAAGGGAAATCTATTATCTTTTTTGTGTTTTGTGTTTTTTTTTCTTTTCTTTTGGATCTTTTGTGATGCCGGTAATTACAAGGCCAAACCAACGGGTCCTTTTTTGAGCATGGTCGAACCCTGTTCATGAGATACAGGTTTTTCCTTTAAACGTGGGAAGGTCAGCTTCCCAGGGGTTGGTCTAGTCTTCTGTCTTTCCCTTTGGTCATGCGTATGACGCCGCGGTAGAGACGACATACTTGATCGGGATCTGATCCAATTTTCACATGAGTGGCCCCTCAAAAAAAGGTGGAAAAGGGGTTCAAACTGAAATGGGCGGGCAAGAACAGGTCTTCTCCTAATCTCTCTTTTCTTGACATTTTTGCTCATAGCGTCCAAGACGGGTTTTCGCCATGCCTGTCATCCCTATTTTTACCCGTAGCACCCTTTCGGGTTTTCACCACGTCAATAGGTTCACTTTCTTACCCCAGGCGCCCTTTCGAGTTTTCACCTGGTCCGCGTGGGTTCGCTGTTTTTACCCGTGGTGCCCCTTCGGGTTTTCACCACGTCGGTCTTACTTTGAACCCAAATTAATAAATTTTTTTTCTCTTCTTTTTTTTTTTTTAGAACCAGAAGGCCACGACATGGACGTCGATTCCGTCATAGCCGGCTGAATGAAGTTCTGTGTGGTTTGTTAACTCAGCTTGTTCTAATGCAGTAGATGTTATGACCACTTGGGGACCTTAAAGAGGGCTTTCTTCTGGGTTGTAATGTGGCCGAGGTTCAAACGGGTTGGGTTTTTCTGGGGATTCGGATCTAAGTTTTAAGTGAATTCTAGATTCGGGGACTCCTCTTTCTTTCCAAAGGCTTTTTATGCCCCAGTCATTTCTTTTTTTTTCTTGGTCCCCATCTTTCTCTTTTTTTTTTTTGAGGGGTTTTGCATTTTTCTTCTTTTTTGTTTTGGTTTGGATTTTTCCTCTTTTCTCTTTTCTCTTTTTTCTTGGAATTTTGGGTGGGGTATATGAAAGAAATGGTTATTGGCCCGAAGTGTGTAGCAGTTTTCAGGGAATATTTCTTTTGGGCTACTTGACTTTGAAATGATGGCCTCTTTTATGGGGCCCTTAAGCGGTCACACATCTACTTTTATCAAAACTTACCTTGTCCCAAGACCTATGAGTAGAACTTACGGAGTTATCCAGCGTTGATGGGCTCAGGAAAGTGGTCTCCGTCCATGGTGGCAAGGCGAACGGCATATCCTGGCAAAACTTCACGGACGACGTAGGGTCCTTCCCAATTTGGCCTAAACTTCCCTCTCGGATCGGCGTGGAGAGACGGAAAAAATTTCTTCATTACAGTGTCTCCTACCTTCAGATCTCGGCCGCGGACGCGCTTATTGTAAGCACGTGCAATTCTCCCCTGATAGACCTGAGTGTGGCACAAGGCTAGGAGTCTTTTTTCGTCAATTAAATCCAACTGCTCAAAACGGGCTCTTTCCCTCTCAACTTTAGGTAGATGGGATTCCAAAAGGATACGGAGTAACGGTAGTTCAACCTCAAAGGGTAGCACGGCCTCGGTTCCATACACAAGGGAGAATGGTGTTGCCCCAGTTGCGGTACGGATAGATGTTCTATAGGCCCAAAGTGCAAAGGGTAACTGCTCACTCTAATCTCTGTAAGTAACTACCATCTTCTCCAGGATGCGGATCAGAGTTTTGTTTGCTGCCTCTACAGCTCCGTTCGTCTGAAGCCTGTATGGGGATGAGCGATGATGCTTGATCTTGAACTGCTCACACAAGGCTCGGATGCGCCTATTGGCAAAATTAGTGCCATTATCAGTGATGATATCTTTGGGTACGCCGAATCTGCAAATGATGTTGTTCTTGATGAATTTCTCGACATGACTGGCCTTAATGCTCGTATAGGAGGCTGCCTCTACCCATTTTGTGAAGTATTCCACAGCGACGAGGATGAACTGATGCCCGTTGAAGGCTTTAGGATTTATTTTGCCGATGACGTCGAGACCCCAAGTGGCGAAGGGCCAAGGAGTGGCCATGCTGTGTAAGTCAATGGCCGGAGCGTGTATTAGACTGGAGTGCTCTTGGCATTTGTAGCACTTCTATACGTGCTTGCAGCAATCGGTCTCCAAAGTGGTCCAAAAGTATCCTTGCCTTAGAATTTTCTTCGTAAGCATGTGTCCACTGATGTGTGCCCCGCAGACTCCTTCATGGATCTACTTCATGATCTCACCCGCTTCTTTCTGGGTTAGGCATCGGAGCAGAATGTTGTCGTGAGACCGTCTATACAGGAGATCGCCGCAGACAACATAGTTCGTTGCCAATGGCTAGATGGTGCGTTTGTCTACCTTTGATGTTCCTTCCGGGACAGTTCGGGTCTCGAGGAAATTCTTGATGTCTGAGAACCAGGGTGGCTCATCATCTATCTCTGTAGGTCCCTCGATTAGATGACAGAAAGCCTGCTCATTCCTCTGCTCTATCATGATCGGCTTCATCACAACTCCGTATGGAATCTCAACCATAGAGGCCAGGGTAGCCAGGGCATCAACAAACTGATTCCTTGTTCGTGGTACATAGGAGAAGGTGACCTCCTCAAAGCAGGTTATTAGATCCTCAAGATGTTCATGATATGGGATCAGTTTCTCATCCTTGGTCTTCCAATCTCCGTTGGTCTGGCATATAATTAACTGCGAATCTCCAAAGACCCTGAGGTGAGTTATATTTAGATCAAGAGCCGCCTGTAAACCAGCTGCACAGGCCTCATACTCAGCCATATTGTTGGTGCATGGGAAGTCCAATTTGATTGAGATGGGTATATGTGATCCTCTGGGTGAGATAAGAATGGCACCAATTCCTTGGCCCTCAACATGCGATGCTCCATCAAAGTGCATTACCCAGGATTCCTTTGTTTCCTCAGTATCCTCGTCAGTCATGAACAGAATGTCCTCATCGGGGAATTCGGTCCTTAGAGGTTGATAGTCCGACAGAGGGTTCTCAACAAGATGATCAACGAGTTCCTGCCCCTGATCGACTTCTGGGTGACATAAGTAATGTCAAATTCGGATAGGAGTAGTTGCCATCGTGCAGTTCGGCCAGTGAGTGCAGGTTTCTCGAATAGGTACTTTAGCGGATCCATCCGTGCTAGAAGTAGGACGGCTTGGGATAACAGGTAGTGTCAAAGTCTTTGAGTTGCCCAAACGAGCACCAAGCATGCTTTCTCCAGATGAGAATAGCATGTCTCGTAATCAGTGAATTTCTTGCTTAGATAATAGATGGCCTGCTCTCTTCTTCCTGTCTCATCATGTTGCCCTAACACACAGCCCATGGAAAACTCTGTCGTGGACAGGTACATTATCAGGGTCTATCAGGTATGGACGGTACCAATACTGAAGGTTTTAGGAGGTAACCTTTAATCTTGTTGAATGCAGCCTGGCAGTCATCATTCCATTCAACCGGTGCGTCCTTTCTCAGTAATTTGAAGATTGGTGCGCATATCGGAGTTAACTGTGGGATGAATCGGCTGATGTACTGGATTCTGCCTAAGAAGCCTCTGACTTCCTTCTCTGTAGATAGTGGCAGCATTTCAGTGGTGGCCTTGATCTTGGTTGCATCGACCTCGATCCCTCTCCTGCTGACAATGAAGCCCAACAATTTTCCTGACATAGCGCCGAAGGCGCACTTCTGAGGGTTCAACCGTAACCTGTACTTTCTCAACCTCTCAAATAGCTTCTGAAGGGTTATCAAGTGATCCTCCCTTTCTGGTGATTTGGCAATCATGTCGTCGACGTACACTTCGATCTCTCGGTGCATCATGTCGTGGAACAGGGCCGTCATTGCTCTTTGATAGGTTGCCTCAGCATTCTTCAGCCTGAATGACATTACTTTGTAGCAGAAGGTTCCCCAAGGGGTAATGAACGCTGTCTTCCCGTGATCAACCTCTGCCATCTTTATCTGATTGTATCCTGAAAATCCATCCATAAACGAGAGCATTCCATGCTTAGCTGTGTGAAATCATCCTTAGGGCTCGCCCTGTTGAGGTTTCGGAAATCAATGCACATTCGAACCTTCCCATCCTTCTTCGGTACGGGGACGATATTGGCTAGCCATTGGGGGTACTTGGATACCATGAGAAATCCTGCATCATACTTCTTAATGACCTCGTCCTTCACCTTCAACATCCATTCGGGTTGGAGGCGTCTCAGCTTCTGTTTAACCGGCTTAACATCGGGGTAGAGTGGCAACTCATGCTCAACCAGATCAGTATCCAAACCAGGCATGTCTTCATACGACCATGCGAAGACGTCTTGGTATGACTGAAGGAAGTCTATCATACCTTTCCTCTCCACAGGGGACAGCGATGTTCCGATTTTAGTGATTCTAGGGGCCTCTTTGGTGCCCAAATTGACATCCTCCGTCTCTTCAACGATCGAGGTAGGGCCATGCTCAAAATCGGCAAATTGTTTGAGGAGCTCATTGGGGAGCTCATCGGTTTGACCTTCCTCTCCAGACTCGTGACTCCTACGTCTTCTTGTATTTCTACAAGAAAGGGGTCGGCTTCACGTGGGAAGGGTATCACGACATCAACTTCAATTTTATTGGGAATTTTAAAGGATAATATTTTTAGAATTGGTATTTTTTCTATTTTTATGGTCTTTAGCATTTTTTCGGAGGTCAGCCCCTGGCGAGGTGGATCTCTATATATATAAGGTAGAGTGGTCCAGAGGCTAACCTCCCTTTTTACAGGTTGTTTTTTTTTTGGGAGTCGGTGCCGTTTTCACCGTATTTGGCGGCTCCCAGGAGTTGGGGCAAGAATGCCCAATTACTCACCTGCGAGGCTTGGTCTTTACCTCTTTGATCGGGAGCGGTATCGGTGGGCTCTTGCATTTCTTCCCTCAACATATTTACAGAGGGATCCTCTGGGACCCTGTCCTCTATGGTTAGGAGGGGCCCAAAGTGGCTGGTGCTGGAGTGATGGGTGGGTCGGGAAACTTCTTTCTCAAATAAGGAAAGGGCGGCGAAGTCCATTTCGAAGTCTGGGGGGATGATGTAGGGATTGGTGGGGTGGACGGAAGTAGGGTTATGTGGGGTAACCCTCGTCTCCCCATTTAGATCAATTTTTACTACCCGGTGCTCAAAAAGGTTTCACGGATGTGGGGGCGAACGTGAGGTTCCTTTTCTAAGATGATTCCTCTGGCCTTGGCGACTGCTGCGGCTCTCATCTTTTCCTTGGCCTCTCTGACTTCCTCTTCTCTAGGCCTGTAGCCTAAGCCAAATTTAGTTTGTTGCCCCTTGGCCTTGACGGGGTCTCTTCTTCCTTGGAGGCATGGGCCCAGCCCTTTCCCTTTTTGATGGCCCCATCTGTGGAGCATGAACACAGCTACATCCATTCCTCCTCTAGTTTTATCAGGGGTCTTTTCAGTTGGTTCGAGGGTGACGGCTGAGAAGTCATACTCGAATCGGTGAAGGTCGGCGTCCTCTGCTGTGTGCGGTATGTTTAACACTTTTGGATTCTGAATGTGCAGGGTGCTTCTTTCCCTGTCTTCTCTGCTTTCGCCCAAGATGGTGACAATTTTTCCTTTTGAGATGAATCAGAGCTTTTGGTGCAGGGTAGATGGTATTGCTCCGAGCTTATGTATCCATGGCCGGCCCAATAGCAGATTGAAAGTAGACTTGATGTCCATCACCTGAAAGGGGGTGGTGAAGGTTTGCGGCCCGAGGATCAGGTCGAGGTCTACTTCTCCTATGATTTCTCTTCTGGTGTTGTCGAATCCCCGGGCGCTTGATATGGATGGCCGGAAGGTGTCAGGGTTCGCACCAATTTTGATTGTCGTCCTTAGAGGGCATACGTTCAGTGCCGACCCGTTGTCGATCAGGACCAACAACACCACCAAGTTTCCTACTTCCACTGTTATATTCAGGGGCTTAGAGTGGTCATTCCCCTCGATTGGTAGGTCTGCATCAGTGAAGGAGATGGCATTTGGGGCCAACACTTGCCCTATTATTTCTCCTACTTCATCTGGGGTTACGTGGGTGAAGACATGTGCGTCCTTGAGTGCTCCCATTAGGGCTTGGAAGTGGAGCGGAGACATGATTAACAAATCTCACACAGTAATATGTGAGGGTGTTCTCTTGAGCTGCGTCTCTAGTATGTGCTCTCTAACCATTTTTTCAAAGGGATTCCTTGCGACCTGTTCAACAACCTCCTCTTGGTTCCACCAGGCATTCATGTCTGTCTGTTCATAGCTCAATGGCACTTGATGCGGGTCATAAGTAGGTTTTGGGATGAGAAAAGGAGTGCACGAGGATTCTGGGGAGGATTGGGCTGGATATACCGGTTTCTCGAGTCCAACCAGGTTAACTCCAATGGGGGGTGGAATGGTAGTGGGGGGAATTGGTGAAATTGGATTTATGGGCACGGAGGGGGCTTGTACTGGTATTACCTGGGCATGGTGGGACCAGTGGTGATTGGGAGATGAGGGGATTGGGTGAGGGGTTGCTTGCATGAGTGGGGGTGGAGTTGGATTGGGGCCAAAATAACGAAGGGATGGCGGGAGTGTGACTGGGATGGAGGGATGGGGAGACGTCTGAGGTGTGGTGGGCACGGGGTGATAGGGACATGAAGGATTTGTATATGGGGAGGTATGATGGGATGGTGATGGGTTTGTGGATGAAGTGGGGTAAATTAGGGATGATGGAGTTGTGCGTTGAGCGCGATGATTTGGATATGACGGGCTTGTGTAGGGGGTGGCATGGTGAGGTGATGGTGGGTTTGTGGGTGAAATGGGGTAGATTGGGGACGATGGAGTTATGCATGGAGCGAAGTGATTTGGGGACGGTGGGATGGTATATTGGGTGGTGAGATTTGAAGGTGTGTATGGGATGGGGCAACTTGGGGATGGCGGAGTAGTGTATTGGGTGGAGGGATTTGTGTATGGGATAGGATAATACAGGGATGGCGGAGTTGCGTATAGTACGGGATGATTTAGGTGTGACGAAGGGGTGTATGGGGTAAATTGGGCGTGGGGTGGATATGCATATGATTGCGGCGGGGCTGTGCTCGTTTGGATTTGATAGGCGGGAGCAAGGGTGGAAAAATATTGTCCTAAATCTAAGGGCTCCTCTTGGTATGCCGGTGTGGGAAAATAATCGGCTAGATACAATGGCTCGATCACCCCAACAAATAGTTCATCTTCGTTCGACCTGGGGAGTGAAAACTCCTCGTGATTATTGATATAATCTGAAGGGTCAAACTCTTCTTCCTCCTCCTCTATCCAATGTATGTTAGGCCTGGGGCCTCCTGGGTGCGGTGGTAGAGGGGCTTGATGGATATTCTGGTTCTGCCCTTGAGAAGGTGGCGGGGGAATGATTTTTCCCACCTCTATTAGATCTTGGACCGCGTGCTTTAATGGGAAGCACCGGTCCGTAGGGTGACCCGATCCCTGGAGGAAATTGCAATGCATATTCGGATCATAGTTCCTTGGTATTGGGTGGGGTGGCGGGCGAGGTTGGAGTAAATTGACCAGGCCTTTCTGTAGCAATACCGACAATAAGACACTAAAGGATTGCCCCAACGGTGTGAACACTCATTCAAAATGTGCTTTCATCTACTCTTGGGTAAACGGGGCTCTTGGTCCATTGCTTGGCCTTGGTACTTGCTCGAAACGGGCCGGGGGTGGTTGTGTAACCTGGAGCTGTATCGACAGCTTTTCGAACCCCGGTGGCCCCATTGGCCACATTCCTTCCTAACCTGCCTTCTCTAATGGCGTCTTCGCAACGATTGGCATTTCAGACCAGATCAGCAAAACTAGACTGCTGCTGATATACTAAAAAATCTGCGATGACAGGGAGGGCTCCCTTGGTTATCAATTCAATTTGCTCGTCATTGGGAATCCGATGAGTTACCTGAGCGGCCAATGCCCTCCACCTTCCCAACTAAGCACTGAATGTTTCATCATGTCTTTGCTTTAGACGGGTCAAATCTGACTTCCTTGGCTCTATGTCCATGTTATAGACATACTCCTCTTGAAATAAGCGTGTCAGATCTTTCCAATTTTTTATCATGGACGGTTCCAGGGATGTGAACCATCTCAATGCTGGGCTCGTTAAACTCTTCTAGAACACTTTGATGAGGAGTCGTTCATCTCTGCCATACTGGCACATATCCCCACAGTAAGATTTTAAGTGGGCAATGGGGTTGCCAGTGCCGTTATACTTATTAAATGATGGCATCTTGAATTTTTGTGGCAGGGGGACATCAGAGAACAGACATAAGTCTAAAAAGTCTGTTGAGTGTAGTTCTATTCCTCCCATCTTCATCACCGCTTCAGATACATCTATTTGTTCTTTCATTTTGCCGGTTCCTTTGAGAGTGGGGACTGCTTCCCCCTGATTTTATTCGACCCTAGGTGTGATGATGGTGGGCCCGGGAGGGTTAAAACTGGCAACTCCTCCACTGTTGCGGATCTCATCCTCAACAGTGGGGCCATATGGTATTGGTGAGGGGCGAGTTCTGCTATTTGGACTTGGGGGGTGAGGGGTTGGATGACCTGGTGGGGCCATATGGTTTGTAGGGGTTGAGAAGGGATAAATGGGTGAGCGGTTTGTGGGTAAGTGATGTGCTGAGTTGGGTGCACATTCTGGGGGTGATGGGGGTGTGATTGAGGTGGCGGGATGTTATGGGTTTGAGGAATGGGATGGATTGGATTTCCCGTTGGAGGTGGGATGGGGGCGTAAGTGGTATAGGTGAATGAAGGGTACTAGTGGGGGGGTATGGGGTTAGTGGATGGGCCTTGATGAGCGTGGGCGGATGGGCCTTGGGTTTGAGGGATTTGGGTTTGATGGTTTTGGAAGGCTTGGATTGAGTTAATGGGCTTTGTTGGGTTTGGGCTAATGGGCCATGAGGGGGTTGGGTTTGGGTCCATGGGCCCTGGGCTTGGGTTGGTAGGTTTGGGTCCAAAGGCCCTGGGGGGCTTGGACTTGGGCCTGGGTCTAATGGGTTTGGGCTTGGGCCCATGGGTTTCGAGGGTTTTGAGCCTGAACCTGAGCCTGATGGGCTTGGGTCCATGGGCCTTAAGGATTCTAGGCCTGGGTCTGATGGGCTTGGGCCCATGGGTTTTGAGGGTCTTGGGCTTGGTCTCATTCTTATGGGCTCGGGCTTGGGCCCATGGGTTTTGAGGGTTTTGGGCCTAGACCTGAGCCTGATGGGCTTGGGTCCATGGGCCTTGAGGATTCTAGGCCTGAGTCTGGGTCTGATGGGCTTGGGCCCATGGGTTTTGAGGGTCTTGGGCCTGGGTCTCAATCTGATGAGCTTGGGCTTGGGCCCATGGCTCTAGAGGTGTTTGGGCTGGGGCCCATGGATTTGTATGGATTTGGGTCTGGAATTGAGGTGGGGGATTTTGGGAGGTATGGACGATGGGTGGTTGGGCATGGTTAGGAGGGAACAGGGTATGGAGGTTTTGGAGATTTGGATGCGGGGTTTGAGATGTAGGGGTTCTGAGAAGCAGACCCACGTATGTGACATCGTTCTCATGTCCTCGATGGAGGGCATGGAGTCAGGTGTGAGAAGGGGGGGTGATGTCCCACTTAAGGATGGAGGGGGTTGGGAGAAATTGGGCATGACCCGGGTAAATGGGGGGATATGTTGGGATGTGGATGGGCCATGTGGTGGGAATGGTATGTGAGATGAGGTGGATGGGATGTAAGATGTTGGGGGCATGGATGATGAGAGGGATGGAACATGGGAAGTAGGCGGGCGATGGGACTCCGTATGGGGTCTTTGGAAATATGGGGATGCGGTAAGGGTGTTTGGATGGGAGATGGGGATGTATGGGTCGGTTGGGAAATGAGGGGTTTCAGTAGGGGATGAAAAGGGAGTATGTTGGGACAATGTGAGGGAGGGGGATGGGGTCGATGTGAACACGAGTGCCCCAAATGGGCCCGTGATATCGAACCTGGTTTGGGTGAAGGTGTCAGAGATCGGGTCTTCTCCTATATGGGAATGAGATGGGGATGACGGCGGGGATGTATCGGCTCTTGACATGATCCGCTGACGAGTGTTGTATCGATGTCTCGGATAAGGGCCGAATACCTTCCTTCTATGGGATGCTTTTGGGGTTGCCGTAGTGACGATCACACCAAAATATACTTTTTTTGTTTTTGTTTTCTTTTCTTTTTTTGTGATGATTTTTTTTGAAGAGAGAGATTTTTTTTTTTTTTTTTTTTTTGAAGATGATGATTTTTTTTTTTTTAGATGGAGATTAACTCCCCTTTGCTTAGATGAATAATGACCTAGTGCCCAGGGTCAACTCCCGTCTCGGGCGATATATGTACCTTTAGTAGGTCCCACGGCGGGATCCGACACTTCTTGAAGAGGCGAAAGGGAACCCTTTCATTCTATTGAAGGTGCAGAATCACATAAACGAGATCCCTCAGAGCAAATCAATGAGAAGTTGCCTTCTTTTGATTGGGCGGGGGCATGTTGGGTGTTAGAGGATGTGGGAGGCTACTGCGGGCACTAATACCGCTAATCGGGGACTTGGGGTGATGCATTGGGCCTCAGGTCGGCTTGCTGTGGCCCAGTATATACTGGGCGTATATATTATGCACACCCGACCAAAAAAATACAGATTTTGGCTGGGCGTATATATTATATACGCCTGGCTTAAATCCAAGGATTTTGTTGGCGATATATTATATACACCTATTATTTTCTGGGATTTTCGTATATATATATATACGCAAAAATATTCACAATTAGTTTGACAGTGAACAGCAAGTCCGAATGTGGGTCTTTTAACTGATTTCTTGGGAGAAATGCTCCCGGGGGCTGCTGAGTATGTTATTGGGTCCCTCCTTTCCGTTTCCTAGGGATACACAGCTGAATTTTTGGTTTTCTACACTCTCACCAATGCGGGTTTTACGGCTTGATCGGAATTGGCAACCTAACCGATATACCTTCGGCGCAAGCGCCTTCTCAGGTACAGGAAGGGGTGGTTCTTTTTATGATCATCACCACTAGGGTTGCCGCCTTACTGGGAATCGGGTAAATGTATCTGTGCCTAAACCCCCCAAAAACTATCCAAAAATGCAAAAATAAATTTAATTATGTCCTCACACTGTGGGTTCACTTTTAATTACAGATTTTTAAAGGGGAGTGAAATTAAGTCCAAAAATTGGGTCGGGGATGACAAGCCCGTGCCACCTCAACGGGCCGGCGTTCAATGGTGAGATATGATGACTGAAATGAAAAGCTCACGTAGGCCCGCCAAATGGCTAAGGCTCGTAAATCACTGAAATTTAAATGACGTAAAAGTAAATGCGAGCGGGCCCGCCAAACGGTTAAGGTGACTTAAATGACAAGAATCGGAAAAATAAGAATTTAAAGGCGCACGTAGGCCCGCCAATCGGCTAAGGCACTTAAAGGACTGAATCGTAGGGGTGAGTACATTAGTAAAAACAATAAAAATATAGAAAAAACAACAGAAAATAAGAAAAAAAATAGCAATGGTTGGTAAAAAAAGAAAGGCCAACAAGAGGAGAAGCGTTAGGGTGATATCCCCAGCAGAGTCGCCATCTATGCGACCATGGATCCTCTCGAACCAGTCGCGGTGATGCACTCGCTTTTAACGAAAATGTAGAGTCGCCACCCGAAGCTTTTGGTGACCCGGGAAACAATCAAATCCATATTTTAAGCACCGAAGCGCTAAATATGACTCTGATTTACCGGTCTTTGCCAAAGGCTCTAGGGTAGGGGCTTCGGTTATCTATCGGGAAGGGTTTAGGCACCCGATCAACCCGCACGTGGCGGTCTCTATCTGTGGCCAAAAAAATAAAAATAAAAGGGCAGAGTTTCCCCTTGATCGAAGGCAATACGGTCCTATCAAGCTTTGAGCCAAACTAAAATTTCGGCGGTATAACAGCTTGAATCCTTAGACGGAGGAGACACCAAGAAGATAGAGGAAGAGGGGTGAGCCGGAGCTAACGGGCCCTTGTTGCACCGTGGAAGACCGTTACTTTAGCGTGCTTCCGATGGCTCCAATGGTATTGAAATGGACTCTAATGCAAAGATTTGATAGATAGGGAGTATAGAGTGAAGCTAGGGAATAGATTTTGGCTAAAAGAAGGTGATATCATGGTTGAAATGGAGTGGAATAGGTGATCTAAGCTTGCTGGAATTCTGAAAAATAAATGGCATTTTCTCTCACTAGGACCTTCTCTCTCTTAAGCTCTCTAATCAACCAAATTTTTCAATCCTTTGGGAAGAGGGGGGCCTCTCTATTTATAGAGAAGGGATGGGTTAGGGGCTTACTTAAGAGCTAATGGGTTTTAGCAATTAGGTAATCCCCCATCTAAGGTTTTCTAGGTTTTCAAGGTCCTAGGGTTTTGGGGAAACTGATTTCAATGGCAGATGATGGGGTGAGACCAAAGGTGACTTAAGGGTTGCCAATAAACTCAAAGGGGGTGCAACCAATCTTAAGACACCCACCTTAACTAAGGGATGGTCAAAGGGTCAAACTAGGTGAAGGAAATTCAAGCAACTGATGACAGTTAATGTAGCTAAGTTGGGCGTATATATTATATACGCCCAGTTTAGGAACAGTAAATTTCACCAAAAATAGGGGAGCCTTGGGAAGATGAAGCCCGTGGTGGGTTCCACCTATACTGGGTGTATATATTATATACGCCCGGCCAAATTTCTCCCAAAATAGGTAGGCGTATATAATATATACGCCTCACTAATCTGGGGAAAAAATGGCTGGGCGTATGTAATATCTACGCCTGAGTAAAAGTCCTATGATTTTATGTGAAACTTCAATCGGCCATAACTTTTGACTCGCAACTCCAAATTGGGTGATCTTTGGCTTGTTGGGAAGTTGGAGAAGTTCTCTTTCCAATGGTATATGGCTCATCCTTGGTAATGGTCTGTGTGAAATTCTATAGCTCTCCTCCCATCAACTGCTCAGAAAGGTTCAAGTTAGGTATGGGAAGGGAATCTAGGGTTTAGGGGTGATCTTTAAGGGTTGGGGAATGGTTCAAAAGGGTTCAGGGTGATTCTTAAAGATCTGGGTGGATTCCTATGTGTTCAGGGGTGCCATCGGAAGCACAGGGGTACATCTCTCCCGAAGTACAGATTGATCGGGCCTTGGGCTGAATTTGGGTGTCTACACCCCATCACTAATGATAGCTCTGGCAGTGCCAAACCTAGAGAAAATATTGTCCTTCAAGAACTTGAGGACAACTCTGTGATCATTGGTTCTTGTGGCTATGGCCTCAACCCATTTGGACAGATAGTCCACAGCCACTAAAATAAAATTGTATCCATAAGAAGAAGGGAAAGGACCCATGAAGTCGATCCCCCAAATGTCAAATAGTTCAACAACCAGTATAGGTTGTAAAGGCATGGAATTTCTTCCGGAGATACTTCCCATTTTTTGGCATCTTTCACAAGCTTTGCAATGTTGCCATGCATCTTTGAAGAGAGTGGGCCAATAAAACCCACTTTGAAGTACCTTTGCAGAAGTCTTATTTCCACTAAAATGGCCTCCACAAGCCTGTTCATGACACATGGTTAGTATGCTATGAAATTCATTCTCAGGGACACACCTCCTCACAACTTGGTCTGCACAATTCTTGAAAAGGTATGGATCCTACCACATGTAATGTTTGATCTAAGAAAAGAACAGCTCCCAATCCATTTTGTTCCAATGTGGGGGAATCCTACCCACTGCCAAGTAATTCACTATGTTTACAAACCAAGGTGCAGAAGTGTTGACAGTAAACAACTGTTCATAAGGAAATGAGTCATTGATAGGCAGCCTATCAAACTCAGCACCTAGGATCCTGGATAGGTGGTCTGTAACCTCATTTTCTACCCCTTTTTTATTTTTAATCTCAAGATCAAACTCCTATAATAGGAGGATCCATCTGATTAATCTTAGCTTGGCATCCTTTTCAGACAAAAGGTACTTCAGGGCTGAGTGGTCTGTGAACACCACAATCCTAGATCCTAATGCATAAGATCTGAATTTTTCCAAAGCATGGACAATGGCCAACAATATCTTCTCAATTGTGGTATAATTTAACTAAGCATCAATCATTGTCTTGCTTGCATAAGCAATCACACAAGGTAAATTGTCCTTTCTTTGCCCCAAAACTGCACCAATAGAAAAATCTAATGCATCACACATCAGCTCAAATAGTAAAGAATAATCAAGTGCTTGAAGGACAGGTGCAGTGATTAAACAACCTTTCAAAAGCTCAAAAGCAATGAGGCATTCATCATTAAATTCAAAAGGAACCTCTTGGCACAACAGGTGACAAAGTGGTTTTGAGATTTTACTAAAATCTTTGATGACGCTCCTATAAAAACCAGCATGCCCCAAGAAAGATCTGACTTATTTGATAATTTTAGGTGGGGGCAAATGTGCAATCAAATCAATTTTAGTTTGGTCTACCTCTATGCCTCTGCGGGAAACAACATGATCAAGGACAATGCCTTGATTGACCATAAAATGACTCTTTTCCCAACTCAAAACCAAGTTGGTTTCCTCATATCTCTGCAGCACTAGGCTGAGATGGTGTAGACAATGGCTAAAACTGTCCCAAAGACAGAGAAATCATCCATGAATATCTCTAAAAACTTGTCAATCATGTCTGAGAAGATGACATGCATACACCTTTGAAAGGTTGTAGGGGCGTTACACAATCCAAATGGCATCCTTCTATAGGCAAAGTTTCCAAAAGGACATGTGAAAGTTATATTTTCCTAGTCTTGTGGATACACAGGGATTTGGTTATACCCAGAATATCCATCAAGAAAGCAATAAAAAGCTTTGCCAGCCAACTTGTCCAAAATCTGATCTATGAAGGGCAAAGGAAAGTGGTCTTTTCTGATTTTTAAATTGAGCATTCGATAATCAATGCACACCCTCCAACCTATGGTTTCCCTAGTTGGAATTAGCTCACCAAAATCAGATTTAACCACAGCGATTCCAAATTTCTTAGGTACCACCGGAGTAGGTGCCACTCATTCAAAATCTGAAATGGGATAGATGACTCCAGTATCTAACAATTTGACCACCTCCTTCATCACTACCTTTTGGATGTGGGGGTTTACCTTTCTCTGTATTTCTCTAGAGGGTTTGGAACCCTCTTCCAAGTGGATCTTATGCATACAAGCAGCAGGGTTGATGCCTCTAAAATCAGTAATAGTCCAACCTATTGCTCTCTTATACCTTTTTAACACACCCAACATCTCTTCCTCTTGCTCATCAGTGAGGGAGGAAGCAATGATCACAGGCAACTTCTGATTAGCTCCCAAAAATACATATTTCAAAGACTTGGGCAGTGGTTTCAACTCCACATTAGGTGGACTTATGAGTGAAGGCAACAAAGGTGCCTTTGAAGGTGGTGGAAGAGGCAACACAGCTAGTTTCCAAGGAGGATTCCTTGTTGCTGGCCCCATGTTATAATTTAAGGCTTTCACCTTTAGAATCATAGGTGTGGGGGCCTTTTCTTTCATAATTTTACTCAACACATTTTCAAAAACATCACACAAATCATCACAATGTAGCAGCTTGGGCAAAGTCTCTTCCATAAGCTCATCCAACACATCAATCAAAAAGCAATCCTCACTATCCAAGTGAGGCTGACTTGTTGCATTATAAACATTCAATTTTACTTTTATATTGCCAAAAGATACCTCCATTATACCTGATCTACATTGTATATTGTTGCTGCCCCAGCTGTGCTTTCTTTCTTTATTTGTGATAAAAGAAATTTAAAATCAAAATAAAACAGGGGATGAAATCAACACAACTGGGGAGTCCTAGACCTGCAAGATACAGGGTCCATTGTGGCAAGTTTTGATAAGTAAGAGTTTGTCCCACAATGAAAGATGATCTACAGCTCCAAGGGAGCCATCTCTAGTAGTCCCTCCAGATCTGACTACAGATCTGGCAGTCCTTAAGGGAAGGGAGTTTAAGGTCCCTTAGTTTACAGATCCTAAGGTAGCCTAATGTCTAAACTACAGAAATGGTTAAGAGGATGGATGGAGTGTGGAAAATAAATATAAAAGGGTGAGAAGTATGTTATTGAGCCTAAATTAGAGGAGTTTTGTAACTCAGATTCAGATCTGATGTTATAGAAATCTTGTCCAATGGCTATGTTATCACCACTGAGGAGAAAGAATCCAACCCATCTCTCTGCCATGATTCAATCCCTTAAGGTTATAACCTGTCCAATTGAATGGTCACAGACTATCCCATAGGGGAACCACAATCCAGGAATGGGTCAAAACAAGTTAATCATTATATGCACTATTTCATCCAGGCTACCAGCTCAAGAATCCATAGGGAACCTCAACCTCTAAAGCTCTATGTGTGGGGCTAAGGTTGTATAGGACCATGATAGCCCAGACACATAGAACCAGTAAGAGATTGAGTACAACCTTTAATCTAGTTGTCCATTGCTTGAGTGAGGCTACAATGGTCTAGTCACATGCCTACAATCTTTATAACCAAATCAGATCTAACATCTGATAGCAGATCTGTACAAATATAGGGGAGTTTGCCTCTATACAATCTCCCACCAGGCTAATACAAGCTCATATGCAGAGAAGAAGGATCCATCTTGGATCGGTGGATTAGAATCACCCTAAGGCTATAACCTGTCCACTTGAATGGTCACAGACTATCCCAGAGGCTATCCTCCTCACGGAGCCCAAGACAAAACAAGAATATCGCTGCCACCATCATGGTCACAAGGCTACCAGCTCAAGCTCCCAAGGGGATTTCAGATCTAGTGGGTCCTGTGGTGGGGCTAAGGCTGTATAGAACCATGATAGCCCAGACACACAGGTCACTTGGATCTGAGTGGCCCTTAGAATCAGTCGTCCATTGTTTCGAATCACAGCCAAAGCAATGGCCGATCACAAGGCAGCAGCCTTGCACAGAGCATCTCACAATCAAACACAAATCCCATAATGTAAAAATCCTATTACAAACTTCCATTAAACTAGTTCAAAATGCATACAAAGACATAGCCAGCAAGTGTTGGACTATGGAGAGAAGGGAAAAAGAAAAAGAAAAACTACTTACAGCTACAAAAGAAAAGAAAAAATGATCTCAGAACAAATCTCAAAGAGATGAGACGTGTTCCAAGATTTCTAAGATTTTCTAGGATGTTTAAACCTAAGCTAAGCATGGGTTTATATAGCAGTGGTGTGGCGGCACATTAGGGTTAGGAAACCCTAATTTTAATGATGCCATGTGGCCTAATAGTGATCCTTGGATGCCTCGGGGCACGTGCCCTAATCGCTGGAAATTCCCAGAAAGTCCTCTACTGAAGCGATGGAAGTTGGAGTTCAGAGCTTCGCTAGGTAGCTATTGTTTCCCAGACTTGTCGCGTGGTAGCTCTTGCTCTTCGTGAAGATGGTTTAACATTGAAGCTTCAACCGTCGCGAGGTTGCCTTGGTTTGCTCTTCAGGCAATCGTGCGGTAGAGAATTGCACTCTCGCTGGATTAGGCTTCGCGAGGTTGAGTAGACATCAAAGCCTCAGATGTCACGGGGTTGGAGTTCAAGCAGTCACGAGGTAGGCTGCGCATTCGCTGGGTTGATCTTCGTGAGGATGGATTTGAATAGCACAAGAACTGCGTGATCACTTTTCTTCAATGGACTTCGCGAGTTACCTCGCGAGGCTTTAATGATTTCTGAACTGCGTAAGGTTCCATGTCTTAATTGATCTTCACGAGGATGCTTTCTTCTCAAATGGCATAAGAACTGCGCAAGGAGTTCTCTTCATATAATTGCATCTCGTGGTGACTCCGCGACAGCTGTGCGAGGAGTCTTCTAAAGCTCTCTCTCCTTAGCCGTTCTGAGTGAACTGCGCGAGGTTGAGAGAGGTCTTCTTTGAACTGCACGAGACTGCGCGATGTGTTCTACTCTTGAGCTTCGCGAGAACTGCACGAGTTTGTGCTTCTGAAGCTCTTCAGTCACTCAACTGTGTGAGAAGTTGTTTGTAAAGTCTTGGGAAGCTCAGTTAGACTGCGCGAGGCATATTTCTCCTGAATCCTCTAAAGCTTGGGTCAGTTGCGCGAGGCTCATTTCAGGTTTGGATTTAGATTTCATCCTTCTGAGGGACTTCTGGTGCCAAAACAGGCTCCTTAGCAGGATTTCTGGCCTTATTTCACTGCTGATTATTACCTACATAAAACACTTAAGAAGAACTTATTAGATGGCTAAGGGTCTCATCAAAGGTTAAGTTAAGGGGTGAAAAGTGGTACTTTTCAGGTCTTAACACACCTCCAAACCTAATCTTTGTTAGTCCCTTAGCAAAGCTACATTAAATCTACTACAAAAATTAAATGCCACTTTCGTAGGGAGCATGAATACATTTAGCATATGTACCAAGCCTTTTAAACCCCTAGGTGATCCCTAGTTGAGGAGTGAAGTCTCCTGAGGATTTTCAGTGAAGACACCCACAAACTTCTCAATGAAACAGTTAACAAAAGTGCAATATCATCGAGTGAGCAGTCAAGGAGCATACTTAGTTTACTCTTGAATCAGTACTCATAAAAGAAATTTAATCCATTGGTTGCACAGTAATTTAAACGGCATAAACTTCTCATGAATGCACACCATTTCCAATCAGTTTACAACCACAGAAAACTGCACAAGTGTGTGCCAGCACTGAGCTCATCATCAGATTAAAAATTAGGATATAGGTCATACATAATGCACTCAAGATCAGACCCAAAACTTTCCAGGGCATACTCTCATAAGGGTCTTGTTGAGGGGTTCATTTTCTCTCAGGCTCAAGAGTAGTTACATCCCCCAAGTGGGTCTGTAAGCATGAGCATACGCAGAGTTCTTAAGTGCTGACATCATTGACAAATCCTCACCATAGATTGGATAACTCTTTATCTCCACATGACAGCTCACTCAACTTTGGATCACAAGGGCTTTTAACTGGGTTGGAATGTGGCTTATGGAGTGGGGTTAAAAAGAATGGAAGGTTGAAAAGGGGTTCAAAATTGAGAAGTCAGTAGGTGACAGAGGTGATTCATGACTTCACCTTCTTTAATTCAGCTCCCTTCATCTTCTTTGAGATTTTCAGATTTGAAGTGATCAGTTTCTCTTTTTGATTTTGATTCTCCAATGAAAGTTCCTCTTGACTCCTCCCTTACTCTTATTCATTATTGTTTTTGTTTCTTCTTTATGGAATTTTCATCTTTTTATTTTTGTTTTTGCTTTTCTGAAATGCCACCATGTTCTCAGTTACCATACTGCCAGAATCTCAAGATACTTCTTCTCCATTCACCTAATGTTGACCATAGCTAGTCCATTTCCGACTCTTTCTCCTTTGCCTTCTAAATTCTCAGAGTGAGGGTAGACTGAATCAGGTTCATAGGTTCAGGTACAAGTACTCAGGTGTATTTTGAAGAAATTTAGGATTTAAAGCTCAAAGGGGGTATGGACAAGGGCAGTTGCTTTAGGGTTGGTCTCATTAGGCTCAAACTGTCCAAGAGAAGGCCTTGATCCTTTCCTAAATCTCATGAGTGCTGTCAGTTGTTTCAACTTGGAGTTGCCTAACTTCTAGTGAGCAGGTATTTCGGCCGATCCTTAGAACCAGAATAAATTGCCTTAGTCACTCCTCAAAGGATGGAAAAAAAAATTATAGGCCCAATTCTCACTGGTTATGGTCTTCCTTTGAACTTTTAAGTATGTCCTCAGCTTTTTCTCTCTCTAATGATTCACTAAGTGCTGATACAAATGAGTTTCCTTGGTGATATCATCATGGAAATGTGAAATATTAAAAGTTTATAATGTCTAAGGTTTGCAGAAATTTTAAATTTCTTATTTGTCATGATTCTTAAGTGATCATAGATCCATTTCCATATTACTCACATGACTCTGCTGCACTTAGGTTAACTATTCCATTGGCAGGGTCTGCCTGCCACACCCCCAAACCTATGAGGAGCAGTGTCCTCACTGATTCAAAGGTGTCTGTGCAACAGATTTATTGATGGTAAAAAGAAAAGAAAAGAATAGGGAACAAAACACACAACAGACAAAGCAAAATAGTAATGACAGAAGAAGAAATTCTATTAAAAATGTGAAATGTATAAACTACAAGAAAACAGAAGCAAAAGAGTGCAGAAACTGAAAAAATCCTAGGAACAATCTAATCAGAATCTGGCTTAAAACTTGTCCCAACCCATCTTCTTGGCATGCTCTTGAAGGTAAGCCTCTTCCTCTTTTTTCTTTCGTTCCCTCTCTTCCTTTCTTTGGGTTGTAGTTTTGGGAATGGTTAGTGCCCTGACCCTCATTTTTCTGGTCTTTGGTGGAGGAGGGGTCACTGAAGATTTATTTGTGGTTGGCTCAGGGGATTTGATAGGACTTTTGCCTTTGGGACTCTTCCCTTTTGGGCCTTTCCCTGGCTGAGGCTGAGGGGGAATGAGAGGGGATTGGGCTTGTGCTGGCTCAGGAGGGACAACAGGGGATTTATCTTTTTCTTTCTCCTGAGGCAGGAGAGGACTTTTCCCTTTGTCAAACATAGGGGGAGCCACAGAAGACTTTTCTTGTTCCTTTGCTGCAGGAATGGCAGGTCTCTTCCCCTTCACTGGTTGGCTCATTGGTGGTGCCTCCTCAGACTGGGTAGATGTTTTATTTCCAATTTTTAGAGAGGCAGCAGTGTGAGAAGATCATTTAGCTGTAACTTTCCTTCTCTGAGGATAGGTTTGTTCAGCAGGGCTTGATGAAGGAGCAGCAACAGGAGTCTTGGCACTAGGATCCATAGGTGGTGCAGAATCAGAGTTCGAGTCAGAAGGAAAAAGCTCAGTGGGATCTAATCCAAGGGCAGCAGCAGCCTGTCTGCGTTCCTCTTTGGAAAGTAAGCGACCATGGGGATCATCCTGAGCAGAAGCTCTGGTGACCTTTGGAGGTGGGGATGGAGGGGCTGGCCTTTTTCCTTTTTGGGCTGCAGTGGCTCTTTTGGAGGTGGGAGGTTTCTTGGAAGGAGTCCGTTTTCATTTGGGGGCAGGAGATTGAATAGGGGGAGGCACTGAGACAGGAGCAGGTGCTGGAGTAGGGACTTTAGTAGGAAGAGGAACTTGAGTAGGAGCAGGAGGAGGTACCAGAGTTGGGACTGTAAGAGGTGGGGGAACAGGTTGTGTAGGTGTAGGGGCAGGGGGAGTGGAAGAAGAGGGCTTGGTTGTGTGGAAGAAGATGGGGCCTCAGGGGGTGCTGTGGCGAGAGGGGTGGCCTGAATTGGTTGGGCTAGTAGGAAGGCAACCCGCTATTCCAAAATCTCAATTTTCTTGGTAGCATACAGGAGATTGGTATCTGAAAGCTCCTTACTGAGTTTGTTGATCTCCTGAGCATTGTTCAGTTTCCTTTCTAACAACCTGGCTCTCTTTTTTGCCATTTCGGCATTGGCTTTTTCCATCTTCGTAGTCATTCTATAATAAGTTGCCGCAGCCTTGTGCGCATTGAGTGTCTCCAAAATTGCCTCCCACCCCTTGGAAATATCTCTCAGCTGCTCGCTGTGAGCAAGCTTCAAGTCACTCAGCTTCTGCCGCCAAGGGGATTTAATGGATTGGCAAAGTTGTGCCATGCCCCTCAGGACATCCCTCTTGATATAGGCATTGTACCTCATGGCATGGAGGAGGGTGAAGTAGGGAGGGGTGTAATAGGAGTGTCTAGGTAAGATTGATAGAAATGGAGTTGAAGAAGTAGAAGATGATTGATCCTGGGGGGGTAAAGTGGGGGCTGTAGTGATGAAGTCGAGAGGAGGGGTAGAAGTTCTTTGGGCGATGGGGTTGAGTGGTCGATTGAATGGAGGAGGGGGTAGGATAAGAGGTGGAATGGAAGGCATGGGTGGAAAATTAAATGAAGGATGCTCAGTGGAGGTGGATGGTTCTGGGTAAGGGAAAAATGGAATGGTGGGGTTACAAAGATGTGGGGTGGAATGGGAAAGGTGGAAGGGAAAGGAATGGGGTCTGTTTGGGTGGAAGTGTTTGTGAATTGTGGTGGAGGTAATATGAGTGGGGGAAGGATAGGTAGAGTAGGGAAGGAGTGGTGAGTTATGGTGTCTTGGAGGGTGAAGGGTGTAGTTAAGTCAATTGGGGTGAGGTCTGGTGGCACTGTGGAGTCAGAGGTGGAAGGGGGTTGGATCAGTGGGGTGGTAGGAGATTGTGTAGAGATGGGTGGGTTTGTCAATGTTTGAAGGGTGGATTGTATGTTGGTGATGTCAATCTGCATTTGGGCTTGGGTTTGTGTTGTGGTGGATAGTTGGGTCTGGATGTCATGTATTAAGGAAAGGATATGGGTAAGGGTGTTTGAGGTTGGTTGGGGTGGAGTTTGAGAAGAGGAGGGAACAGGTTGGAAAGGGGAAGTGGGAGCATGATGGAAAGTTGTAGGGGGAGAAGATGAAAGGTCTGGTGAGTGATGTGGTGAGGGGAGTGGGGAATCTGGGATAGGGATATCATGGGTTGGCAGGGTGTCAAGAAATGTGGTCATGAAAGCCTGATACCCTGAAGTAGTGGCTAAGTTAAAGTCAAGGTCTGTGAGTGGAGATGCTGTTAGGAGGGGTTGGACTAAGGGTTGGTCAATATGTGGTGTGTCTATGGGAATGATAGGGGTGGTGGAGGTAGGTAAAGATAAGGCAGGGGTTGTGTGAGAGGTTTTCTTTTTAAGGTAGGTTATCAAGGGAGGGCTGTCAGGGTTTAGTTCAGATGAGGTTGGAGATATTGGGGCTGTGTATTGAGGTAAGGTGGGTGAAGGGGGAGTGCTGTCATGGGGTTCAACACTTTCCACCCAGGAACGAATCACAGGGGGAGGTGGAATGGAAAAGGGGGATATGAGAGGGAAAGGGGGAGATGGAATAGGCAAAGAAGCTGATGGAGGGGCAAGTGTGGTGGATGGAGGTATTGCTGCAGAAGCAGAGGTGACAGAAGGTTGCACCACCTTCTTTGGAGCAGGGGCTTTAGCCCTCTTTTTGGGGGCAAGGGTGGCCTTTGCCACAGCAGTTCTCTCACCTTAGAAACAACCTGAGCGTCAGCCTTCTTCTTCTTCTGGGGATCCATCAGACTCCTGCTGATCCCCCATTGTCTTTTGGCAAAAGTGGTGGGAGGGAGGTCAGCAGATAACTCCCCCACTGGTATCTTGTATCCTCCCCTCATAAGTAATTTGGTGATGAGTCTTCCATAGGGGAGAGTGTGGATCTTCTTTTGCAGCCTGAGCTTCACCATCATATCCTTCATGGCCTCAAAAATCAACCATGCAACATTAAATCCATGGCCCAGAGAGAAGGAATAGAGAGCATCAGCAATTGGTGTCCTCCTCTCACTCCTCTCTTGCTGATGGCCGGAGCAATAAATATTCTTCCTCAGCACTTGATCAATGAACAGCAATTTGGGATCCAAATCTCTTCTTCTGATGGAGTCCCCTGTGGCCTTCAAACCTCTGGTAAGGGCCTGTGCAATGGTATCAATGGGGGCACTCACAGGGGAACCATAACCACAGTTGGGATCAAAAATGGCAGGGATGCCCATGACTTCAGCAATCAACGATGGGCTGAGTAGCATCTCAAAATTGTCAACTAACACAAGGAGGCCTGGCTGCCCATGTGTGTCTGGTCTGACCCTAAGGTGCTGGTAAAAGAGTTGCATAACCTAGGATAGGCTAGTACAGGAATCATTTGCATCAAGGGGAACAAACCAGCCTTGCGCAAGAACTCAATGGCAGGTGCTGACAACAGCTCAGATTGAAAGAAAGATATATCAAAAATGGCTTCAGGCTCTAAAGGAATGGAAATGAGGAGCTCAGAGGGTGTAGAGTAGTCAGGTGTTTGTGCAGCCACCTCAGGAACCACCTCCTTCCCTTTTTGTTGCGCCGTAGAGGACTTGGCTTTCTTAGGGGCCGGCTCCACGAGAGCCTGATCCCTGACTCTCTTCACAGGTGCACTTTTAGGAGCCATTAAGATCCTCCTTGGTGAGTGTGCAGTTGAAATTTTGGAAGAAAAAATTAAGAGCTAAGTCTTACCTTAAAAGTTAGGGTTCTGTTCACTTGGATGCACGGTAGACCACAGGAGCTCCTAACAGGGAGCAACTGTTGATGGAAGCTTTAAGAACAAAAATCCAGAATTTCAAAGTGAACGATGAATTGTAGACAGGATGCTGGAGGAGAGAGATTGAGAGGAGTGGGAGCTAGGGTTTCGCTGGCAGGAGAGGAAAGAGAAAGCAGTAAAGAAAAGCAGTGCGGGGTTGGATTTTAAATATCGCGAGGCTCGGCGCGCTTCAAAAATATCTGCTCGCTGGATAGGCTGAATGGGTCGCGAGATTGGATGTTCATTTAAACTGCACGAGGAAGCCCACACAACTATATCTGAAACTCGCGATGGCAAAGCAAAGTAATTCTTTATGAACTGCACGAGAGGAAACCAAACCAAATTTTTAGAACCTCGCGACGGCTTAAACTTACTCAGCCTTTTGACCTTTGTTTTATGGGTGAATTCTCTCACAGGCTCTCTTCCAGGGACACCCATAAGCATTATAAAACATTCAAAAATTCTCATACTCTCAAAGCATTACATTCACACATCATGAAAAATATTAAAACAATACCATCATCATTCAATCACTTGAAATTTTCAAACAAAGGGAATAGGAATAAAAGTAAGCATAAAGCACTAAACTCAGACTCCAACAAGATCACTAAAAATTCCTATAAACAGTAAAATATATAACATACAAAGTTCACAGTTCTTAGCATCAATTCAATGAAAGATCCCCTTCAGGGTTTGAGGAACCTTCACCAATCAAAAATTGGTCCTTGGGATTAACCACTGATTGACTGGGTAACCTTCCCTCTTCTCTTTTGGCTAAGGTATTCACTAGTTGGCCAATCTGCTATTCCATCTTCTTGATGCTCTGACCATGAGAATTCACGATGAGCCAAGGAACCTGAGTTTTGATGAGGTCAAGGCCTGGTCCTCGAAAGAAGTATTTCTGGGTTGAGATGGGGGTAAGACCAATTGATTTTGTTGCTGATGGGGCTACTGATGGTGCTGGAAATTAGACCTAGGGGCATACCCTTGATTGGACTGCTGCTGTGGCCTTTGAGGTACAGCCAACATCTGCTGGGGCTGCATATAATTGTCTTGCCTCCACCTCATATTTGGGTGGTCTCTCCATTGGTAACCAGCATTTTGGTGCTGGTATCCATATGGCTGTCTATTGTAGCCCCCAGATTGTTGTTGGCCATAAGATTGAGCAGCAGCAGCATGTTCCAAAACTAATTCAGGATATTGCCCTGCAGATGGACATTCCTCCACTATGTGCTGTGGGGACTAGCATATCAAACATGCCTCCGCCACATGAGCAGCCCTTCTGGGTTGCATCACAGTCAGTAATTTGTCAAACTTCATAGAGAGGTTTGCCATCTGCAGCTGCAGGTCATTGTTCCCTGACACCTCACAAACTTTTCCTCTTGTCAATGCAGCAGGCCCCACTTTTGACTCAGACTCCTGACTAGTTCTTTCCAAGGATAGTTTTTGAAAAGCATTTTCACTAATCACCTCAAACAATTCCCATGCCTCATCAGCAGTTTTGTGCATGTAAATGCCACCACAAGAGGCATCAACCATATCTCTACTTTTTTCATCAATCCCATTGTAGAAGCTTTGAACAAGGTGCCAGTCTGGGATCTTGTGGTGGGGGCATTGTTTGAGCATTTCCTTAAACCTATCCCAGGCTTGATTAAAATCCTCAGTTGGGGCTTGGGCAAAAGCAAGAATTGCCTTCCTCAACTGGCTAGTTTTGGTCTCAGAGAAGAATTTGGTCAGGAACTTGGTCTGTAGGTCTTTCCATGAAGCAATGCTATTGTTGGGAAGAGTGGTCAACCAGGTGCTGGCCCTATCCTTCAGAGAGAAGGGAAAGAGTCTGAGCCTAGTAGCCTTAGGTCCCAAACCAGTGATATTAAAAGTGGTGCATAGGGCCAAGAACTGGTCAATGTGCTTGTAAGGGTCCTCCTTGCTAAGCCCATGGAAAGAGGGCAGCATCTGGATGATTGAAGTCTTTATTTCATAATTCCACTGAACATCAAGGAATTGAATGCTAAAAGGGGAGTTTTAGTCATCCGAAACATTCAACTCCTTGAGAGTTCTGGGTTGTTCTTCACCCATATTTGCTGTCACAGAGTCACTTGGAGGCTCTCCTGTGGTGTGCTTGTCTCTTCTAAGTCTCCTTTCCCTTTCTAACTCAGGGTTAAGAGGTTCTAAAGTAGGGCTGAGAGATCTCCTCCCTAGCATGCAAGCACACCAGCAACAAGGAGAGCTTCTTGCAGGCACATTGCAAATGAATAACTTTACAATTAACAAATTTTATCTAACTAATTTACAGTTATTCAAAGAATACATTTACAACTATCCTAGATACTGCTAGAGAATTTTCAAGAAAGATAGACAGAGTTTTAAAAGTTAGAGAGTTTGCAAACAGAGGTAGCTAAGCTCCAATTGCAGTCCAACTATCTTTCACTGCTGCTGTCTAGATCTGTAAGAAAAAAAAATACATAAATACATCAGCAGTATCAATTATTCTTCACTACCAAAGAATAATAAAACTACAAAAACTTAGGGTCTACTAATAGATCAACTCTCCCCGGCAACGGCGCCAAAAACTTGTTGTTGCCCCAGCTATGCTTTCTTTATTTGTTTGTGATAAAAGAAATTTAAAATCAAAATAAAACAGGGGATGAAATCAGCACAACTGGGGAGTCCTAGACCTGCAAGATACAGAGTCCATTGTGGCAAGTTTTGATAAGTAAGAGTTTGTCCAATAGGGAAAGATGATCTACAGCTCCAACGGAGCCATCTCTAGTAGTCCCTCCAGATCTGACTACAGATCTGGCAGTCCTTAAGGGAAGGGAGTTTAAGGTCACTTAGTTTACAGATCCTAAGGTAGCCTAATGTCTAAACTATAAAAAGGGTTGAGAGGATGGATGGAGTGTGGAAAATAAATATAAAAGGGTGAGAAGTATTTTATTGAGCCTAGATCAGAGGAGTTTTTTAACTTAGATTCAGATCTTATGTTATAGAAATCCTGTCCAATGGCTACGTTATCACCACTGAGGAGAAAGAATCCAACCCATCTCTCTGCCATGTTTCAATCCCTTAAGGTTATAACCTGTCCACTTGAATGGTCACAGACTATCCCATAGGGGAACCACAATCCAGGAATGGGTCAAAACAAGTTAATCATTGTAGGCACTATTTCATCCAGGCTACCAGCTCAAGAATCCATAGGGAACCTCAACCTCTAAAGCTCTATGTGTGGGGCTAAGGATGTATAGGACCATGATAGCCCAGACACATAGAACCAGCAAGAGATTGAGTACAACCTTCGATCTAGCTGTCCATTGCTTGAGTGAGGCTACAATGGTCTAGTCACAAGCCTACAATCTCTATAACCAGATCAGATCTAACATCTGATAGCAGATCTGTACAAATGTAGGGGAGTCTACCTCTGTACAATGTCCCACCAGGCTAATACAAGCTCAGATGCAGAGAAGAAGGATCCATCTTGGATCGGTGGATTAGAATCACCCTAAGGCTATAACCTGTCCACTTGAATGGTCACAGACTATCCCAGAGGCTATCCTCCTCACGGAACCTAAGACAAAACAATAATATCGCTGCCACCACCATGGTCACAAGGCTACCAGCTCAAGCTCCCATGGGGATTTCAGATCTAGTGGGTCCGGTGGTGGGACTAAGGCTATATAGGACCATGATAGCCCAGACACACAGGTCACTTGGATCTGAGTGGCCCTTAGAATTAGTCCGCCATTGCTTCGAATCACAGCCAAAGCAATGGCGGATCACAAGGTAGCAACCTTGCACAGAGCATCTCACAATCAAACACAAATCCCATAATGTAAAAATCCTATTACAAACTTCCATTAAACTAGTTCAAAATGCATACAAAGACATAGCCAACAAGTGTTGGACTATGGAGAGAAGGGAAAAAGAAAAAGAAAAACTACTTACAACTACAAAAGAAAAGAAAAAATGATCTCAGAACAAATCTCAAAGAGATGAGACGTGTTCCAAGATTTCTAAGATTTTCTAGGATGTCAAAACCTAAGCTAAGCATGGGTTTATATAGCAGTGGTGTGGCGGCAAATTAGGGTTAGGAAACCCTAATTTTAATGATGCCATGTGGCCTAATAGTGATCCTTGGATGCCTCGGGGCACGTGCCCTAATTGCTGGAAATTCTCAGTAAGTCCTCTGCTGAAGCGATGGAAGTTGGAGTTCAGAGCTTTGCTAGGTAGCTATTGTTTCCCAGACTTGTCACGTGGTAGCTCTTGCTCTTCGTGAGGATGGTTTAACATTGAAGCTTCAACCGTCGCAAGGTTGCCTTGGTTTGCTCTTCAGGCAGTCACGCAGTAGAGAATTGCGCTCTCGCTGGATTAGGCTTCGCGAGGTTGAGTAGACATCAAAGCCTCAGATGTCGTACGGTTGGAGTTCAAGCAATCGTGAGGTAGGCTGTGCATTCACTGGGTTGATCTTCGCGAGGATGGATTTGAATAGCGCGAGAACTGCGCGATCACTTTTCTTCAATGGACTTCGCGAGTTATGTCGCGAGGCTTTAATGAGTTCTGAACTGCGCGAGGTTCCATGTCTTAATTGATCTTCGCGAGGATGGCTCTGCCTTCATGAGGATGCTTTCTTCTTGAATGGCGTGAGAACTGCGTGGGGAGTTCTCTTCTGATAATTGCATCCCGCGGCGACTGCGTGACAACTGCGCGAGGAGTCTTCTAAAGCTCTCTCTCCTTAGCCATTCTGAGTGAACTGCATGAGGTTGAGAGCGGTCTTCTTTGAACTGCGCGAGACTGTGCGATGTGTTCTACTCTTGAGCTTCGCGAGAACTGTGCGAGTTTGTGCTTCTGAAGCTCTTCAGTCACTCAACTGCACGAGAAGTTGTTTGTAAAGTCTTGGGAAGCTCAGTTGGACTGCGCGAGGCATATTTCTCCTGAATCCTCTAAAGCTTAGGTCAGCTGCGCGAGGCTCATTTCAGGTCTGGATTCAGAGTTCATCCTTCTGAGGGACTTCTGGTGCCAAAAAAGGCTCCTTAGCAGGATTCCTGGCCTTATTTCACTGCTGATTATTGCCTACATAAAACACTTAACAAGAACTTATTAGATGGCTAAGGGTCTCATCAAAGGTTAAGTTAAGGGGTGAAAAGTGGTACTTTTCAGGTCTTAACATATTCTAGCATTGGCAGTGGCCAAGAAAGGCCTACCTAAAATTTCTGGAATGGAAGTAGTGCACTTGCTTAGTTCCATGTCAAGAACAAGAAAATTTGCTGGATAGAAAAACTTGTCCATCCCGCCTAATAAATCTTCTATCATTCCCACAAGTTTCCTTTTAGATCTGTTAGCCAGCTGTAATACAACATGTGTGGGCTTCAATTCTCCCAAACCTTACTTCTCATAAACTGAATATAGAAGTAGGTTTACATTGGCTCTCAGATTTAACAAGGCTTTTTCAATGGTGTGATCCCCAATGATGCAAGGGATTGTGGGAACTCTAGGGTCTTGGAGATTTGTTGGGGTTACAATGGACAGCACTTGGTTCACTTTCTCAGCATAAAAGACCTTGGATAAGTGTATCCTAGATTGTCTTTTGTGTGTGTATAAATCTTTTAAAAACTTTACATAGGCTGGAACTTGCATGATTGCATTAAGTAAAGGCAAGTTGTTCTTCACTTGTTTAAATGTTTCCATCATTTTCCCAACTTTAGCATTCCCTTTGTCAAAAGGAGAAGGTGCTTGAAGTGCATTGGGAAATGACGAATGAGGGACTGATCTCCCATTTGTTGCCTTAGTAATCTCATCAGTATTTTTTTATTTTTGTTTTCATTATTCTATTGAGGCTCATCAATACTGCCCTTGTTTCTCATATGCTGCTCTTGTTGCACATCATCATGGGCTGCTCTTTCATTTCCTACACTTTTTTCATCAAGCTCAACACCAACTTTGTTATCAACCAGCCTTCCACTTCTCAAAGTGGTGACAGATTTGGCTTCTTCATGTGAAGAAGTCCCACCCACCATATACTGCCCTTTTGGGTTGTTCCCTCCTCTCTCTAAGTCAAAGTATTGGATAGCTGACCAAGGTGGTCTTTCATCTTCTTCATACTTTGGCTATGGGAGTTAACAGTTTGAGACAAAGAGCCCAAATTCTGCAATGAAGTAAGAACTTGCTCTTCAAATGTGAGGGATCTAGAGAGTGTTGGGGCTGGTGCACTTTGAGGCACAGATTGTACCATTGGCTAAGCCATAGTCTTCTGGTATTGGAGTCTTGGAAAGTAGTTCTGCTGGTATGGTTGGGAAATTCTGTAAGGCATGGACTACTGTGGTTGCTGCTCATTTTGGAAGGTATCTTGTCTCCACCTCAAGTTGGACTGGTTTCTCCAATGATAACCAGCAGTTGGCTGTTGTCCAAAGGACTGAGCAGCATTCACATATTGTATAACAAGGTCTGAAAATTGGGCAGCAGAAGGACATTCTTCAAGAGAGTGAGTGGGGGACTGGCATATCACACATGCCTCCTTCACTTTGGCAGCCATTGGTGACTGCATTGCTCCCATGAACTTCTCAAATTTTTGAGTCAAGCTATCCACCTTCCTTTCCAAATCATTGTGCCCACTGACCTCATAAATTTTTCCTCTTGTAGTATTCTCTCTCACCAATCTAACAGGGGTCTCAATGTCCCTTGATAAAGTCTCCCTTTTCATGGTGTTTTCACTAATGATATCAAACAACCCCCAAGCCTCATTAGTTGTCTTGTGGAGGTAGGTACTACTAAGGCATCAACCATGTCCCTGCTCTTGGGATAAATTCCTTGATAGAAACTTTGAACAAGTTGCCATTTAGGAATTTGGTGATGGGGACATTGCTTCAAGAGCTCCTTAAATCTCTCCCATGCTTGGTGAAAGTCTTCAGTTGGGGATTGAGCATAGGTGATTATGCTCTTCCTCAGTTGATTTGTTTTAGATATGGGGAAAAACGTGGCTAGAAATTGACATTGAAGGTCATTCTAAGACTGAATACTATTGGTTTGGAGTATGGACAGCAAAGTTCTGGCTCTGTCCTTTAAGGAAAAAGGAAAGAGCCTCAACCTGGTTCCTTCCTCCCCCAAACCTGTAATGTTGAAAGTAGTGTATAGTCCTAGAAATTCATCAATGTATTTGTATGGGTCTTCCTTACTCAGGCCATGATGTGAGGGCAGCATCTGTATGATGGAAGATTTAATCTCATAGTTCCCTTGGACAGCATGGAATTGAATGCGGAAGGGAAGTTGTACACCCCTGGTGCATTGCTTTCTTTCAATGTCCTAGGTTGCTCACCCATTGCAGAACTATCACAATGGACTGCTTAGGTCTGAGAAGTCTCTCAACTTCAAGATCTAAAGGAACAATCTTAGGATTGAGAGATCTTCTACCAAGCATACACACAGCAGAACAAAGTTCAGCACACAAAATTACATCACAAATTTTAGTAAAACAATTTCAAGAACACACAACTACTACTGCAGATCTAAAAATGTGCAAATCCAAGAATGTAAAAGAGTTAAGAAATGCAAACTTTAATACAGCTTGCTCCTCCAATTAGCACAATGCTCCTCTCAAAGCAACAAATCCAGATCTGCAACACAAAATTAAACTACAAAAAACTACAGCAGCAATTAGTCAAACACAAAACAAGCAATTATAAATCTAAATCTAAAATAAGAAAAACTTAGATTTATCAATTTAGAAACACAGATCCCCAGCAGCGGCACCAAAAAATTGTTGAAAGGTTTTGCTGCTTCTTTTTATTATTAAAAATATGACAATGAAAATAATGTTAGGGAAGTGAAGAATGGCAAAATAAAACAAAATGGATTAAACATAGAACAAAACCAAACACGGTCCTGCAAGAATTCAGGGCCTGTTGTAGCAAGTTTTGAAAGTAAGAGTTTGTCTCACAGAGAGTGATGATCTAAAAACCTAAAGGCGTATAGTAAACTCCAGATCTGGCAACTCTAAACCTACACTCGAAAGCAAGGTAAAGAGAGGGTGTTTAGGTGTCACAAAACTAAACTAAAACTAAAAATAGAAATAAAACTAGATCTAAAGAAAGGGGGTAAAGAAGGATGATGATGTGTGTGGTAAAATAAAGTAAAAAGATGAAGAAATAGACAACTGTGGGATAACCTTCACTGCAACTCAGATCAAGAACTAGATCTACATCATTCGTTCACTTGGCTACAAGCACAGGTTTAAGGTAGAAGAATGCGACTCAACCCCTGTAATTTAGGCTACACTTAAGGCTATAACCTCTCCACTTAAATGGTCACAGATTATCCTAGGGAGGTGATCCAATTATAGATACTAGAGTTAGAACATAAAAACTATTGCAGACACTCTACTTGCAAGGCTGCAAGCACATGCAACCATAGGATCAAATAATCAGTGAAGATCTAGTGGAAACCATTAAAAATTACAGATTGTTTGGGGCTTTAGATTCAGCTAGTCATTGCTAGTCATTGCTATAAAAAGGCCTGCAATGACTAAGCTCTCAAGTCTACAATCTCTACAAGATCTCAGGTCTATTCACTGAAAATAGCTTTGCAAAACAAAGGAGGAGATGGATTTGCGGCCATCCCTCCTTTGGCTATAAGCACAGAGGCAAGAAAAAAGAATCCAACCTTAGCCTTATGTTTTGGACTCATCCTAAGGCTATGATCTGTCAACTTCAATGGTCACAGATCATCCTAGAGATATGATCCATCCACGGGAACAATAAAACCACTGCTGCCATCATTTGTGTATGGCTACAAGCACGTACACCCATGGGAGCATTAAATCTATACAGATCTACTAATAAATAGAAGGAAAATATAAATTTAATGAAGCATTAAACATAGCATTTCATTGAACAAAGGACTTACAATGATCTGCCCTCAAGGCAACAGTCTCTGCAAGAAATCCTAAAACTCTGCTCACAATGCTCTTACAAAACTAAATTGCAGATGTACATTATACCTAGCTACTACATGAAATTTAACTCAGCATTGCTGCTGAGCTAAGGAAGAAGAAAGGGAAAATAAAAAGGGAAACTACACCTTAAAAGGCTAAAACCCAAAAGGGGATCTCAGGTTAATTTAGGATAATTTTACAAGATAGCAGAAGTGCTATTTATACAATCTGTAAATCAGTTGTGTGCAATAGTCAATCAGAACTGAGCAATTTGGAGCTGGTTTCGTGGCCTATTTTTGTCCCTTGGATGCCCTGAGATGTGTGGGACATTGGAATGTGTGCACTAAAAGCAGTAAAATCCCCAAAATATCCCTGAAGTGTAAAATAGATGGCTGGAACCCGTGCCTTGTGCAGTTGGAGCTTCAAAACTTCAATCTCGATAGGTTCAGGCATCTGTTCGACATTCAAGCATCATCTCGATAGGTTGATGGCTTCAAGTGCTTCTGTGCTACAAGAACTCGACTGGTTCATTTAACCTCTCGACATGTTCATTTAACCTCTCGACAGGTTCATTAAATAGCTCGACAGGTTGATTTAATAGCTCGACAGGTTCATTTAACCTCTCGACAGGTTCTCAACAAGTTCATTTAACCTCTCGACAGGTTCATTCAGCAGCATTTTTCATCACTGCAAGTACTTGACAGAATGCCTCAACAACATTTTTCAGGATTGCAGCTTGATTTCAGCACATGCCAACTCGTGGGGTTCAACCAACCACTCGAGAGGTTGGATTTTATCATTTTAAACCACTCAAGAGGTTTGTTTTCAACGTGAACCACTTGTGGGGTTCACTAAATGATGCATTTAAATCACTTGATTGGTTGCTCCAGCCCTCTAAACTGCTCAAATTGTTCAAGTTTGCAGCTGCTCTGCTCATGGGCTTCTATCATCAACTCAAGTAGATGAACTTCAGCAATTAAAGTAATCGAGTGCATTAATGATGTAGCTGTAATATGCCACTTGAATTGCTCTGCAACTGCTCACATAAAATGCCGTGAGGTGCTGATTTATTGTTGTCTTCCATTTAAGGTACTGTCTTGCTGCAAACACAAAATGTTGTATTACTGCATAGCACCTCATTGACCTTTGGGCTTCACCACTCTCTCTCAGCAGGTCTTCAAAGGCCCCCAAAGCATGCTAAAAAGCCCCAATGGTGTGAACCACCATGGTTCCTTTTCAATAAATTCATCAGCTCCACAGCTAAACACAAAATTCCTTCTTCTTGGCACTAAAATGCTAGATTGTTGTACTAAGCTATACTCTATTGCTAGCTGTAAAAACACACTTAAAACTTCATTATTAATCAGCTTAAAGGTCCATCCAAGGTCAGGTTAAGGGGTAGAAAGTGGTATATTTCGGTGCTCAACACCTGGACAGGAAGCGCAATCCAATTACACGCGTTGGGCGGGCGTGGTGGATCCGGCCAGACCAATTGCTTTTGTCCCAAGCGTATCAATTACCAGATTACCTATAACAAGACCCCCCTACCTCACAATTCTACCTAATTTTTTATAAAGATCTCTCCTCTCTCAAGCCTAGGCCTCTTAGGGATTTCGAGTTTCCTTCTTTGTGACACTAGAAGGAGGAGAATCAGGGAGGAAGAAGCGCTCAGCTTCAGGTAATCGCTCCCCTAGTTCTTAGTTCTTAATTCATAGTTTTTTATTCTTAATTCTTAGTTTTTAGTCATTAATTCATAGTTTTTAGTTCTTAATTCTTAGTTTTTAATCCTTAATTCCTAGTTTCAGTTCCTAATTCTCAGTTCTTAATTCTCAGTTATTAATTTTTTATCCTTAATTCTTAGTTTTTAATTCCTAATTCTCAATTTTTAGTTTTTATTTCCTAATTCTTGATTTCTCAGCTCTCCGTCCTTAACTTCTCCCCCAATCCTTAATCCGTAGTCCTTAATTCTTAGTTCAATTCTAGTTAAATCTTTAATTTTATACATCTAAATCACCCTTAGCCTAACTGATTTTCCCAAGGGAGCTTACAGAGGGTACTCGGGAACAAGGCCAATGCTCCTTAGCTTAGCGAGCCACAACCCCTTTATTTAGTTAGAGTAGCAGTAGGAAACTAAAACTGTTAAAGTTAGAGTGGTATTAGGAGACTCACAGCCAGCTAGGTTCAGAGTAGGATCAGAAGATAAAATTAATTAGACTTAGAGCAGGATTAGGAAGTTAGACTAGATAGACCGTAGGCTATTTTTAGCTGTTGGAGTTTGTCGGCCGACGTTCAGTAAAGGAGTCAACTTGCATCTCCTAGCGTGTGATCAGTGACGTCTTGTAGTGTCAATAAATATCTACAGCTAACGATCACATCATCTAGGTATTCTCTATTTAATATTCGCCTCTTCCTTTCAGCATGTAATATTTCATAGTTTATTACTCTATCGCCCTTATCTAGAGTCCACTCGAACCGAATTGGGCCACTTCTTCTGAGGACCAAAAGGAACCCAGAAAAAGTGCGTACCAACAGACTGGTGATCGCGATGGGACCCTTTCTGCTAAAGTAGTTTCTGTCCAGTTTAGCATTATTTTCCTGCTTTATCTTAGTTAGTTTTACTTTCCTGCTTTGTTTTATTTCTCGCTTTGCTACACACACTCACACTCTTGAGAGCTCTCCAAGAGCGCATGGCCATCTACCAAAGATTAGAGATGACAGGGATACGTAGAATAAACCTAACCAATAGCGGTAACCTATTGTTATGGCGGTAGCACGATAACCCCATATATGACGCTGAGTCGTCCTATGATTCGTCCCCATGTCACCCCGAAGTTAACATGGTCGAAAGTGAAGGAAACCCGTTCACTCCCCTAAGCACTAGTAACCACGATGACCAGGTAGAATGTAATACTGGGCAAAACTTCATGACCCTACAACTCATGGAACTTTGTGTCCAAAAACTATAAAAGGGAGGAGACGAAGTCGAAGAGTTACTCCGAGGCATGGTAGCTGCATACGAGACCGTCAGAAATTAACAAGAGCAGGAGGAGCAACAGTGAAGGCAAGAGGAGGGGCCACCTCCAACTCTAAAAACCAAGTCTCCTCGTATGACTCTGCCAAGGTAGACTACCTATACCTTCATTAGCAATAACCGACAAGGTAGACCCCTTCCTCAGACCACTAGGAAAGACGCCACCGTACGAGTAGAGGATCCCCAAGATTCTCGATGACTACTGTTGAGAACTGGAAAATACCATTTTTCACCCCTTAATCTGGGCCTTGATAGACCCTTGAAAGAACTAAATAAGTGTTTTAAGTGTTTGTTTTACAGCTAACAATAAAGGCAGGCTTAACCTTGAAAGTAGCTTAAAAGTGCCAAAAAGATGATGACCCATCTTCATCTGGAGGAAGAAGGAGAAAGGACAACCTCACGGGCTGTCAAAATGCCTAAAATAAAGAGGACAAAGGCCTGGTTTCAACCTGGAAAGAGGTTTAGAGCTATTCGAAAAGAAGAATGCACTACAGAATGCTATTCGTAAAGGTCCCCAATCTTTGCGAAAAGGTCCCCAAGCTCTGCGAAAAGGTCTCTAATCTTTGCGAATAGATCTCTAGAAGTTACAGTTCTTTTCGAAAAGGTCTCCAATCTGTGCGAAAAGAGCTTCAGAAGTCACAGTACCTTGCGAAAAGTTCTCCAAATTGTGCGAAATGATATCCAGAAGATTCTCAGCATCTGCAAGGGCAATTCAGTAGTCTCTGCATGCGCCCCAATGCATTTAAAAGCCCAGGGACATTCCGAATGATTCTGAGCACGAACCAAAGGCATATTCTACCCCACGTGACCACCCAGAGATGAAATAACTTGGCGGGAACTTCTAGAAACTCTAACAGACTTTCAAAATACATAACAGAATTGATGCCTTTTTCACCTGATTGGCTGAACCAGATCGAGGAATTTTGATTGGTTCGAACAGATCTGGATCCTCGTGCTCGACCACCATTGGTCAATACAGATCTGAGCACCTCTGATTGGTTGATACACATCTGAGCTGGACTTAGGGAAAACTATAAATAGACGAACCATTTGCCCAATTTGGGCATCCAGATTTTGAGTTTCATTTCTAATCCCCCATTTCCCAGCCAGACAGCTTGTCCGCAATCCTTGTAATAGCCTACTTTGTACTTGCATTTGAGAGCATGAGATCTTGTAACTCAAAGGAGAGTTTGCATCCAAGACTGCAAATCCGAGAGCTGTTAAGCCGTGCTCTGTAAATTGTAAAGATGAATTTTAAAAGGTTGCTGTAAACTATGCATTCTCCATTGGACTCATGTCAAGGGTTCCCTCTGATCTCCTCAGTACATTAGACTCCTTTAGATTCATTGTTTTGCATGCAATTTCCCTTGATTCATTAATCCTGTGAGAATTAGTGTTTGTAACCTAGTCTCTTACAGCATTTGTAGTGATGTTTCTTGTTCTGAATTGAGGATTTGGATTAAAGACTATTGGATGGTTTGTGGCCATTAAAGTGGACATACCATAGCCATAAGTGTAAGCCTAATCCTTGAATTAGATTTATCTCTCTTACATCTGTGCTTGTAGCCAGATGAAGATTGGATCACCTCTGTTGAGCTGCAGTTATTCTCATTATATTTCAAAGACCAAATCAGAGTTAGATATTACTTCTCCATTTTTTATAAGTTTACTTCAAACGTTTCCCCAACTCAGATCTGGATCACTTAGTTTAATTTTTACTTTTATCATTTAGTTAACGTGACAAATTCAACCTCCCATCTTATGTGCTTTGTAGATAGGATCAAAGGTCAAATCTGGTAGCTCAGATCTGAAGGTTTATCTTAAATTTTAAATCAATTCCCTGTGGACGATCTTTTACTCACTTACATTTAAAACTTGCTACAATTGGCCCTGATCTTGCAGGCTAATTCTCTTCTAACTGTGCTGATATTTCTTTATTTTTTTTATATAGTCTAGAGCCATTGTAATTTAGCAGCTATAAATCTGTTTTCAAAACACACATAAATCAAGCACACTTAGAATGAACAACAAGTTTTTGGCGCCGTTGCTGGGGAATAGATTTTAAAATTGGTAGACCTAAGTTTTTCAATTTTGTAGATTTGATTTTCATTTTAATTTTTACTTTAAAACTGCACGTTGCATTCCAAGTGCTTGATTAAATGTCTACTGCAGTTTTGTATAGAAAACCTGTTTCTTTATGACGAAATTTTTTTATTTTTCCGAGTTTTTATTCTTTGCCTTCTAGTTATTTGAATAAATGCTGCCACTCTTTTGTCTTTTGTCAAATTTGGCGTGCTTTGAGTTTTTCTTTTATTTTGTCAATACTTGAATGCTAGGTTTTGGATTTTGCAAATGGGAGCAATTCAACAAGGAGCATCTGGACTAAAAGTCGAGCAGATCCGCTTGAGTTTGCATCCTTCTCCTTTGCATTCATTTTCTATTTTTAAATTCTTGAGAACCAAAGTGATTCTGCATGTTTAATGTTTGTTTTGATTATAATTTACTCTTTTAGGCATGCCGATTTTTTTTTTTTTTTTTTTTTTACAAAACCAAATACAAAATAAAAGAAATGAAAACACAAATAGAAAATCTTTGAGTTGTTTCTCATTATTTTCAGCAAGTAGTAAATAAGGGCTCTTGTTGAGCGGCTGATCCAAAACAAGTAAAAAAAAAAAAAAACAAATATATATATATATATAGATATCTTAGGATGGTGTTTTCTCCATTTGCATCCACTTTTCCCATCTGGACTCTTTGAGATCATTTTTTCTTTTTTTAGGAATCATGTAGGATAATGAGTAGTGAATCATAGGCTGTTTGGAATATTCAATGGACCCACTGATTTTATTTTCCTTCGAGATTTCTTCATCATAAATGGGTCTCAGCTGTGTGTGAACCCTGTTTTTAATATGTGCTCCCATGCTTCATTATTTTTTTTTATTCATACACATCATCAACAAAGGGGTCAGTCTTATGAATCTTGCTTTTCACTGTATTCCTGCTAATCATTTTTATAATCACTTAGATTCATAAGTATCTCAGGCTTTTGGGTTTTTTTTTTTTTTTTTTTTTTTTTCTTTGGGCTTAGGATGTATCATTTGGCATTAGATTTTCTGTTTTAGGAATTTTAGTTTCAAATTCTGTTTTTAGATCGTTGATTTTTTTTTTCTTTCTTAGGTTATTGTGTCCTCGTTTTACATATTTCCGTCATTTTTCTGTGAGTATAGTTAGTTTCTAACTTTGTTTCCCTATTTTGCATTAACAAATTCTGTTTTTGTATCAACACTTTTCTTTTTCTTTTTTAACTTTGTATTCAGTCCCTTACCTTGCTTTTACTGTTTCTCTGTTATTAGCATTAGTTTCCTTCCATTTGCTTTGCAGTTCTTTTATTCTTCTGATCATATATTCAGTTTTGAGATTTTATTTGGTAGCAGTTCTAGCTTAGTTTTGTTATTTTTCTGTTTTATCAGTAATTTCCTATATTTATATAACATTTTTTTTCCCTTTTCCTGCTCATATATTCAGTGTTATTTTCTTTATTTTCTGCTATAGCAAATTTTTCTTAGTTTTCCTTTCTTCTTTTATCCTGCTGCCCCTCATTTCTCAGTGTCTAGAACATTGAGGACAATGTTCATCTTAGGTTTGGGGGTATGGCAGGTATGCCAGTAAAATAAGTTAATGCTTGATGCAGGTTATGATCAGCAGAATTTTTGAAAATGAAGTAATCTCACACCTGTTATTTTGAAAAATGAGGAAGTTAAAACTTTTTAAAATTAATTTCTAGTGTAATTCTAATACTTTCATGAAGTGAATGTAAAATTTCAAAAGAAAATTGATGTTTTAGTAAACCTAAAAGAGAGAAACCGGTGATGATATACCTCGAGAATTTGATAGAAAACCACACCCGTGAGATTTGAACACAAAATGTATTCTTTGGAGGTATAAATTGGAAATTTTTATGCTCTAGGAATTTGTTTGAACCGCTTGTTATCGTAGAAGTTACACATATCCAAGTTAAAATATCTTGACGAATCATGATATTAAAGACATGATGTAAGGCCTCCTTTTAGCAGTTTGAACTTCAAAAGCCCAACCTTTGAAGCGCCCTTGATACACACCAATTGAGCTTCATAAATCCAAGATTTCTTTGAAACCTCATCAACCTCATTTAGCCTAACCCTCACTCGAGAATTGGAAGGTAAAGGAAAGAAAGTCGAAGAACGGTGAGTTGGGTATGCAGTTTGGTGAAAAAAAATAATTGAAGGCAATGTCAGTATCGAGTAAGAAATGTGGCATTCCGGTCAATGTTGCTTTGAAAAAAAAAAAAAAAAATGGAAAAGGAGAAGGCATTTCATTGGAAGTTTGAAAAAGAAAGAGAAAAAGATGGCCACTTTGGCTCTGAAAATTCAAAGAAGAAGATGAAATTGTGCTGAATTGAAGAAGGTGTGTCTATCACCTCCTTACCTTGACTGACTTCTCAATTTTGAACTCCATTACACCCCTTTATTCTTGATAAATTTCACCCATAAGCCACATTACAACCCAAGTTAAAGTCCTTACTGATCAATGATGGATTGAGCTGTCACATGGAGATAAGGATTTGTGTAATATATGGTGAAAAAAGTAGTAAATTCAGAACTGAAAAGCAATGCCTATGCTCCTGCTTACAATCCTATTTGAGGACTGTAATTGCTCTTGAGCTGTGTGAAATAGTGCAACCCTCATATTTGCATGGTGAGTGAAAACCCTGGTGAGAGTTGAGTTTGAAATCAAATTATTTGGGGTAACATGAAATTGAATTCTCAAATAGAAGGCAAGCTTTTTTTTCTTGTAAAAACTTTTTAACACCAACTGAGTGAATGGCAAAGGAATTACAGCAGAATTTTAATTTTGAACTGATGTTTTCTTGAAAATCTTCTTACAACCTGACTGATGCAGGTGTGAATAATCTGCTTGGATGAAAGTTTGCTTTAACAAAACTGCATTGATCTTAACTGATTTATTGGAGAATGTGGGTACCTTCACTGAAAACCCTCAGGAGACTTCACTCCTCCACTAGGGATCACCTAGGGGTTTAAAAGGCTTGTTGCATATGCTAAATGCAATTGTGCTCCCTACAAAAATGGCTTTTCATTCTATTTTTAAATTTTGTCTTTGCTCAGGGACTAGCAAAGCTTAGGTTTGGGGGTGTGTTGAGAACTGGAAAATACCATTTTTCACCCCTTAATCTAAGCCTTGTTAGAGCCGTGAGAGAACTAAAAAAGTGTTTTAAGTGTTTGTTTTACGCCTAACAATAAAGGCAGGCTTAATCTTGAAAGTAGCTTAAAAGATGATGACCCATCTTGATCTGGAGGAAGGAGAAAGGACAACCTCACGGGCTGTCAAAATGCCTAAAATAAAGAGGACAAAGGCCTGGTTTCAACCTGGAAAGAGGTTTAGAGCTATTCGAAAAGAAGAATGCACTACAGAATGCTATTCGTAAAGGTCCCCAATCTTTGCGAAAAGGTCCCCAAGCTCTGCGAAAAGGTCTCCAATCTTTGCGAATAGATCTCCAGAAGTTACAGTTCTTTTCGAAAAGGTCTCCAATCTTTGCGAATAGATCTCTAGAAGTTACAGTTATTTTCGAAAAGGACTCCAATCTGTGCGAAAAGAGCTTCAGAAGTCACAATACCTTGCGAAAAGTTCTCCAAACTGTGTGAAATGATATCCTGAAGATTCTCAGCATCTGCAAGGGCAATTCAAGAATCAATCAGCGCCCAATGCATTTAAAAGCCCAGGGACATTCTGAAAGATTCTGAGCACAAACCAAAGGCATATTCTACCCCACGTGAGCACCCAGAGATGAAATAAATTGGCGGGAACTTCTAGAAACTCTAACAGACTTTCAAAATACATAACAGAATTGATGCCTTTTTCACGATTAATGAACGGATCGAGGAATTCTGATTGGTCCGAACAGATCTGGATCCTCGTGCTCGACCACCATTGGTCAATACAGATCTGAGCACCTCTGATTGGTTGATACACATCTGAGCTGGACTTAGGGAAAACTATAAATAGACGAACCATTTGCCCAATTTGGGCATCCAGATTTTGAGTTTCATTTCTAATCCCCCATTTCCCAGCCAGACAGCTTGTCTGCAATCCCTGTAATAGCCTACTTTGTACTTGCATTTGAGAGCTGTGAGATACTGCTATAACTCAAAGGAGAGTTTGCATTCAAGACTGCAAATCCGAGAGCTGTTAAGCCGTGCTCTGTAAATTGTAAAGATGAATTTTAAAAGGTTGCTGTAAACTATGCATTCTCCATTGGACTCATGTCAAGGGTTCCCTCTGATCTCCTCAGTACATTAGACTCCTTTAGATTCATTGTTTTTCATGCAATTTCCCTTGATTCATTAATCCTGTGAGATTTAGTGTTTGTAACCTAGTCTCTTACAGCATTTGTAGTGATGTTTCTTGTTCTGAATTGAGGATTTGGATTAAAGACTATTGGATGGTTTGTGGCCATTAAAGTGGACAGACCATAGCCATAAGTGTAAGCCTAATCCTTGAATTAGATTTATCTCACTTACATCTGTGCTTGTAGCCAGATGAAGATTGGATCACCTCTGTTGAGCTGCAGTTATTCTCATTAGATTTCAAAGACCAAATCAGAGTTAGATATTACTTCTCCATTTTTTATAAGTTTACTTCAAACGTTTCCCCAACTCAGATCTGGATCACTTAGTTTAATTTTTACTTTTATCATTTAGTTAACGTGACAAATTCAACCTCCCATCTTATGTGCTTTGTAGATAGGATCAGAGGTCAGATCTGGTAGCTCAGATCTGAAGGTTTATCTTAAATTTTAAATCAATTCCCTGTGGACGATCTTTTACTCACTTACATTTAAAACTTGCTACAATTGGCCCTGATCTTGCAGGCTAATTCTCTTCTAACTGTGCTGATATTTCTTTATTTTTTTTATATAGTCTAGAGCCATTGTAATTTAGCAGCTATAAATCTGTTTTCAAAACACACATAAATCAAGCACACTTAGAATGAACAACAACTACATGGCTAAGAGAGAGCGTCCCGAATTCTTGTTCGAAATTGATAGATTTTGTTCAGACCTCGAGTTTAATTTACCCGTAGGTTTCAAGCCACCAAAGTTCAGCAAGTATAATGACACCGGGAATCCGAATCACCACTTGGTGTTATTTTGCAATGATTGTCGGCCCATTTGTGATAACAAAGGGCTCTTGATCCATTATTTCCACAGATCATTAGAATAAGAAGCCCTCGATTGGTTCAGACTACCACTTCACAAGATCGACACATTTGAAGATCTGGCCAGCCAATTCCTGGACCAGTACAAGAACTTGGTACAAGAAGCAGTCAGTCTCAGTGACCTAATGATGACGAAGTAATAGCCCGAGGAAGACTTCGTAGACTTTATGGCACACTGGAGGAAGCTTGCAGCTCATACTGGATGCCAGATGAAGGAGAAGGATGTGCTTGATATCATCATCTACAACATCAAGGAGCCTCTTCGAAGCGCCTTTATTATAAGCGATTGCCCAAACTTCGCTACCGGTTACCTGCGCACCAATCGCATCCAACGACACATTAAGGGATGAGACCTAGCCTTTTTTATAATAGCATCGAAAGTCGCCTCTTCCAGTGACTCTAAGCTAAAAAACAATAACAAAACCTCTAGCTTCGAGCAAGCCAACGCGGTTGTCAATCAGGGATAAAACTTAGAAAATGGAAACTATCAACTAATGAATTCTGAACATAACCAATACCAGAATCAAAATCAACAATGATATCGGAACCAAAATCAGAACCAAAATCAATATCAAAATCAGAACCAATACCCTAACCAGAACACTTACCAGAATTAGAACGCAGCTCAAAACTGGCCAGCTAACCCTCATAATTATAATAACATGCCCCCACCCCAGAACTTCAATCAGCAAACCAGGGTCCTTATCAACCAAAGTGCGAACATTACCCTCCTTTGCCCGATACTATCACTAATATCTTCTGCCTTCTCAGCAACCAGAACCTCATTCGATTCCCACCAGAATGACCATGACCTTGGCCCGCGAACCTCGACTATAGTAAGTTCTGCATTTTTCATCGATTCATAGGACATAACATAGAAGAATGTTGGATTTTATGGGACATGATTTATGACATGAACGATCAAAACTAGATTGACTGGGAATCACTCCGAAATTCCAACCCCATTAACAATCAACCCCGCAGAACCTGGGGATCATTACCAACCCCATGCCCAACCATAACTAGAGACTAGTATCCCACATTACTATAGTATATATCCCTTACCGACTCCCCTTTCACCCTTCGACTCTAATCACCCACATCAATCCTCCCGATACCCTAGTCGACCTGGTCGAACCTCCAAGACCTTCAGCCATTCGATTGCACGCCTCATCATTGATCACTCGAATTGCACCTCCGAACCCTCCTCCATATCCGATCGTTACTCTGATCAGAGTCCAAGTATTCAAGGCCAAGAGACCCAACTTTCAGAGACCACCACCACAACCCTTGACTCCTTCGAACCCAGAGCCCACACTATCAGTATTACCCCTCTATGACACTGAGCTCAAAGTTAATGAAACTCTCGTCCAAGATTTGTCATTGGTCGGCGACACATCCGACCAAGGACCTGAAGCAATACCTCAATGCAAGCTAGCCAGTGAAACAAATCGGCAGGACGAAAAGTCAACCGAGAAAGAAGAACTGATCTCCACATTTCTGGAAGAAGAGGATTACACACAATACCTCCCCCCGTAGGATGGCATAGCCCTGGTACGTATTCCTTCTTCCAACATCACTCTGTTTGCTACAATCATTCCAAAAAGTTCATCAAGATGAATCACAGTACTACCCAAGGACCAACAATCTATGTGTCTCGTCCTCAAGTCAGGGATCAACTATCCTTCGCCACCATTCCCCCGGGAGAAGCCAAATGAGACTACACAGTTGTCAGAAAGGATAACAAGGGAAAGGGAAGCAAACTTTCCTCCCCCGTCTCATGTGATTCCTCTGCCTCCAGCCCCGGCATCGGTACCTCAGTCACTACAGCCGAACGCGAATAAAGCACATGGACCTAGTAAAGAGGCAACACTCGAGACAAGCCAGTAATATGATCTCCTACGGCACCTTGAGAAAATCTCGACACAAATATCAATACTTAAGCTTATCAAGAGTCTCTCGAGCATCACCGACAACTAAGGAAGGCATTGGATGAGACACGTGTGGATGAAAACACTACCTTCGATGAGTTGCACGAAATAACTTCAGTTATGACATAACCTCTGGCACTTACCGTCACAAACGCTAACATGCTAAAGGAATCACTATAGGGAAGCTCAGCCCCCATATACTTAACGATGATAATCAGGAGATTCTCAATCCCCCACGCACTAGTCAACACGGGTGCAGGACTCAATATCTATCAAATAATGATGCCCAAGACACTCGAATATACAAAACAAGACATGAGACCATCGTCATTATCCCTCATCGCATATGATGGCTCTCGGTGTTTTGTCAAAGGAACTATCAAGCTTCAAGTCTGTCTCGGGCCGGTGACCAGGGATGTCACGTTCCATGTCTCTAATTCTTCAAGTACCTACAATCTTATCTTAGGAAGAAAATGGTTGGAATTCATGTAGGTTGTAGCATCGACATATCACCAGTGCATCAAGTTCCCCCATGAGGACTCCATCATCAAGATATATGCCGACACACCCTCGAAGAAAAGGATACTGACTACACAACAAGCATCCCAATGACCCACAATTCTATGCTAATTACTAGCCACATCAAGAAGACAAGGACTCCCCATGACACATTGATAGCAGAAGTCAGACTCTCGGGGTCTCCCCCGACATGCCAATGAGGCCTAACAAAGAGGGCGACCGGTCCTGACCTCACACAACTACATGACATAAACCTGACCGCAATGAAGGGGTGGGACCTCATGTACCAGTTAGGATACACCCTGCACACGGGACTTGGCAAAAAAATCCATGGGAGAATAGGCCCTATGGTCCCCAAGAAGGTTTGTAAGCTCACTGGGTTAGACTACCAACCGAACAACAAACAGGCTGACCTCTTTCCAACCTCGTCCAAGTGGTTACTATACGGCCACTTTGGCGAGTAGTTGTGTGGGTCCTGACCTCACACAACTACATGACATAAACCTGACCGCAATGAAGGGGTGGGACCTCATGTACCAGTTAGGATACACCCTGCACACGGGACTTGGCAAAAAAATCCATGGGAGAATAGGCCCTATGGTCCCCAAGAAGGTTCGTAAGCTCACTGGGTTAGACTACCAACCGAACAACAAACAGGCTGACCTCTTACCAACCTCGCCCAAGTGGTTACTATACGGCCACTTTGTATATGGAACTATTGAGAAGGACGATGTGCCGAAGAGAGAGCCCCTGACTAAATCATAAATCACGGAGATCGAGCAGATGGTCGAAGCCTTCGCTGATCTAGCAAACCTAAACCATGACCACAACATAGATAGACCGCTCGAGGGAGTTGGGCCACTATTCAGGACTGAAGAACTGACTACTACAAGTCAGAAGCCCCCAGAACCTGAGTTGCACATAGAAGATTGGGAGTCAACTGACAAAGAAGACTTCCATATCACAGCTCTAGGGGCTAAAGAAGAATTAGAACTAGATATCCCCCGATCTCTGTAGTTATCCCAGCCTTAAGAACCAGTAGAAGAGGACTGACACTCGATGTCAAGTGAGGAGGACTATTGGATGAATCTTTCTACCATAGAACTAGATGATCATATTACAGTAGACCGTCTGAAATTATTTGGGGGGCGACCACTCACAAAATGAGGGGTCAAACTCTGATAGTGATTTCTACTACTGGCATATACTGGAGAATTAGGAATGCCCACGCCGATGTCACTACCCAAAATCACCCTACTATAGCATGTGCACATTTATGATGCAACGATGTGAGAGAGCTATCCAAGACAACAACTGAGGCAAAAGATTCTCACATTATCGTTATAGAGGTCAGAGAGGAACTAGAGTTAGACGTTCCCCAATCTTCAGGATCACCTCAATTTTAGATAATCTGGATGTCGTTAGAGGATGAGTGGTAACCACCGCCGAGCGACGATGAAGACTACTGGATAGATCTCCCAACTCTCGACTTAGTGGAGCAACTAGACCAAGGCCTCCAAAGGTTGACAGGTGGAGAGGACGAGTCCAGCTCTAACAACGGCGGCCCCGACCTAGATTCCGAAGAATGGGAATGCCCCTGGGAATCTCCTTACATCACTCACCCGTATTAACCCCACTACAGGGCATGCACCGTCATATTAAAAGACTTTGACCCAGGAGAAGAAGCTAATTCTCGCACTACTGAAGGCCTGCAATCGAAGAATGATAGCTAGATTGACCCAGGACCAACTAGCCCTTGCCCAAGACCCTGATCTAGACAGGAGTGTATCTGGCCGTATATCTGTGGATACCTCCAAATCTATCCACCATACAAGGGGGCCAATTTATAATGAGTCCCTGGCCACCAACAGAGGCTCCCACCTACTCGCTTCACAAAGAATTGTGCTCCTTGAATCTCAAATGCCCAAGAATGGGACTATGGCCCTTGTATCTAAACCCGTTCATTTGCGAAGCATGTGCTTTCATTCAAGAAAATTGTAAGACACAGGGTGAGGGACCTCCAACACCACAAGTAGATACCCAGACAGGATTACTCCCACCAGAAGATCAAGAAATCGAAGGCTATCTGGGCGACATAGAAGAAAATGAGATCCTGGCAATAGAGGAGGCTGGAAAATCAATCAAACCATCGCCTTCATCGCACATTCAGAAGATCATGTCTGAGGTAGAATACAAAAAAAAATGCCAAATTTTGAACTGATCCACATCATCTAAAGCCTCGCACGAGTGGCTCTAGCAGCCGTTGCACTTCCTCAACTAAGAGAAGCAACTCTGTCAATTCCTCTTCAGGAAATCGACCCTATACCATACTTATTATCAAACATCAAAAAAATAGAAAGCCCTAAAACCCCTAAAAATCAAAAAATAGAAAATCCAAACAAATTAGAAAGGGAGCCCTTCATCCCAGACCCATTTAGCGACCAACAAAAAGACTTGTCTATTAAAGCTATTGATCAGTCACATAATTTATCATTTTATCACCCTTAACTTAGTGATGCTAGGCTTTAGTTTGTTACTAATAACTTACTGATGTGTAGATATTAAAGATAAATAGTAAAAGAGAGCCTATGTGTTAATATTAAACAAAGTGAACTCACATAGCAATAAGAATAACGATTGAGCATGTAAAGATGATTCGCCAATACAAGAAAGTTGAGAAATAGTATTTAACAATTTTGCGCTACTGCTGAAGTAAAAAGAAGAAAGAAAGAAATAAGAAATCATAATTTTACAATTCTTTAAAATGATGATTCTTCATAAGCGAAAAAAGAGTAAAAATAATACAGAAGAGAAAGGCAATGAATCATGAATAGAAAATCATCCAGTATGAAAGCCATGAAAGAAGAGAAAATCATGGTTTATGATTTTCCAAAGATGCTATAAAAGAAGAAATTGTTATCTACAATTTCCAACAATAGAAGTTTTTCTATTTACTATTATTGCTGCTGATCACGTGAGAGCTATCACCACCATGTATTAGAAGACTCCTAGAATTAGAAGTTCAGCTGATCACAGATCTGAGAAGATTGATGAAGACATACTCCAAAAGACTCCGCTGTTGAAGATTACAAAACCTTCCAGATGCGCATCAACTAAAGAAAGCATGGAAAAGATGAAATTAGAAGTAGATTTATATTAGGATAGTTTTTACTTCCTATGCAAATTAGAAGTAGAGTTATAGATCATAAGGAGTCGATTTAGAACTTGTAAATCGACTCCTTATGATCTATAAATAAGGGAGCCCGGTGCAGGAATAATCATCGAAGAATTTCAGCATCAATTGACGCCTGAGGTTGGATTTTCTTTCGATCAGTAGTATAGAATAGTTAGAATAGATTAGATATCCAAGGTTTCTCTAGAGCAATTGACGACTGCAATTGAGGGCTGAAGATTAGAGTAGATATCTGTAGTTTCTCTGCAGCAATTGACGACTGCGATTGAGGGGTGAAGGATATATTTTACTTTACTTTTTAGTTTAAATTTACATCTTTGTAAACATATCCAAGTTTTGATTTGAATTGACGACTCAGGTTAGAATTTGAAAATTAGTGTAACGGCTTTTACTTTTCCATCTTCAGTTTTCTAAGGTTTGATTAACGCCCAGATTTTAGGAAGTTGTTGCTTAGATTAAATCTATATTCATAAATATCCGATAGCTGAAGATTGGGATTGACGACCTCAATCACAAGAAGGAGGATTTAGATTTATTTTATGCACTTTAGATTAAAACAAATTCTTTTATTCATATTTCTCCAGTAGATTAGATCTTAAAGATAAATAGAAGTTTTTTAAATAAGGATTTAAATAAAGATTTAAATAAGAATTAAATAGATAGACAAACTTCCTAATGGGAACGATCCTATGCTTGTACTATGATTTCCATTGTGCACTTGTAATAGGTTAAGACTTGAATTTAACATAATTTTAATACATAAAATAAGCCAACTAGCTATGAGTAATGGTTATGCCAATGGAGTTAAGGAAATAATGACTGATATACCCGTGCAAAGTCGTGCCGCTACTTTCGACACCATAGAGCCACACCTCGGCTTCGCTCGATGCAACCTTACTACCATACCCTCGCGAGAGCGTAGAATGTCTCGACGGGACAGCAAGCCGAACACCATACCCAACGAGATATTCTCTAACCTTGAGAGTAGGATGAATAGCCTCGATTTGCACCTCACCAAGGACGTCACCAATATCAATTGCACCGACGAAGGGTTACCTCTCACAGAACTAACTCCCCAGTGTAGCAATTTTACAGTTTATGAACTAACCGATGATGAAGGAGAAGAGTCAATTATTGAGGAGACGCAAAACTTCCAACAGGTCCAACAGGTCATCAAACCCTTTGACAAGTAAACTCTAGGTGCCGCGAAACCCACAGAAGAAATCAACTTTGGCATCAAGGATAAGCCCAAGAAGCTACTGATCAGTGCAATGCTTAGCCCCAAGGAGCGACAATAGATTATCCAAGTCCTCCAAGATCACCTCAGCTCCTTCGCATGGTCCTACGAAGACATGCCTGATCTAGACCTAAGCTTGGTAGAACATCGTTTAGTGCTAGAACCCGATGCAAAACCCACCAAGCAAAAATTAAGAAGAATGCACCTGTAGACAATGCTACAAGTCAAAGAGGAAGTCGACAAGTTACATAAGGCAAAATTCATTCGAGTCGTCCTCTACCCCCAGTGGGTCATAAATATAGTACCTGTCGCAAGAAAGATGAAAGGGTACGGGTATGCATCAACTTTTGAAACCTTAATTAGGCATGCCCAAAAGATGACTTCCCCCTCCCACACATCGACACTCTGGTCGATAACACTGCCGAACATGAGATGTTTTCCTTCATGGATGGCTTCTCTGGATACAACCTGATTAGATTAGCAGAATTCGACCAAGAGAAGACTTCCTTCAATTGAGTACTGAAAATTATAGTAGATATCTGTAGTTTCTGAGGAGTAATTGACGACTACGGCTGAGGGGTGAAGGATATATTTTACTTTTCTTTTTAGTTTAAATTTATAGCTTTGTAAACATCTCTAAGTTTTGATTTGAATTGACGACTCGGGTTAGAATTTGCAGACTAGTGTAACGGTTTTTACTTTTTCCATCTTCAGTTTTCTAAGGTTTGATTGACGCCCAGATTTTAGGAAGTTGTTGATTAGATTAAATCTGTATTGATAAGATCTTAGACTTGATTGATGACCAATGCTAAGAAACTAGAGATATGGTGTAACGATATTATTTATTTTTATAAATATCTGATAATTGAAGATTGGGATTAACAACGTCAATCAGAAGAAGGAGGCTTTAGATTTATTTTATTCACTTTAGATTAAAAAAAATTCTTTTGTTCATATTTCTCTAGTAGATTAGATCTTAAAGATAAATAGAAGTTTTTTAAATAAGGATTTAAATAGAAGATATAAATAAGAAGTAAATAGATAGACAAACTTCCTCGTGCGAACGACCTATGCTAGTACTATGATTTCCATTATGCGCATGCAATAGGTTAAGACTTGAATTTAACATAATTTGAATACATAAAATAAGCTGACCAAGTTTTTGGTGCCGCTGTCGGGGAAGCGGAATTTATCTTATTTATATTTTTATTCTTTTAGAAACCAATATTTATCTTTCTTCTTTTATATTTCTTTATCTTTTTATTTTTCTTTGATCTCTTCTTAATATTTTGTAGCTTTATTCAGAGTAACAAATCAGACTTTCAACACTTCGACGGGCCCTAAAAATTTAGAAGCTCAGATTTGCTTCTCTCCCTGCTTGCTAAAATAAAAAATAGAAAATATTGAAAAAATAAATAAATACAATAACTGTTCTAACCAAACTATTCTGTTATTCAAACAATTCATTATGACGCGCACCGGTCAGAACATGACTAAAACCATGGGGGAATACTATGCATGGACACCTCTTACACTACCCCCATGTATTCAAACCCCTACCACCGGTAATAGGACTTTTGAAATTACACCCAATACTTCGCACACTTTCAACATTTCATGGGCTAATAGATGAAGACCCCTATCTGCATTTAAAAAAATTCCAAAGAATATGTACTGTCATTAGAATTAAAAACTTGACAAAAGAATCCACTCGCTTGAGGCTATTCGCATATTCCCTTAGAGATGAAGCAAAGCAGTAGATAAACTCTTTGCCCGATAATTTGATCCCTAATTGGGAAGGGTTGGAACACATGTTCCTTAGAAAATTCTTTCCAATTAGTCGAATGAATAAAATCCGGCATCTGATCATAAGGTTCCTACAACTTTCGGATGAATCTCTTCAGGAATGTTCGAACCGTCTCAAGGATCTTCGGCACAAGTGTCCTCACTATGGGATTACGCGCTAGCACTTAGTGCTTATTTTTTATGAAAGTCTTAACAATACAAATCGGCATAGGATTGATGTAGCCAGTGGTAGTATGTTTTAAAATTTTGACAGCAGAAGAAGCATGGGAACTCTTTGAGACCCTTAGCGAGGAACCGGTGTAAAATCATGCATCGGGTGAGATTGATTCGGAGACTTTAACAAGTGTACTTCCTAAGCAAGGAAGACTAAACAAATTAAAGTCAATGATGAAAGGTTTTATGGGACTAATATTTTGGAAAATAAAAATTCAATCTCTGATGGGTATAAAATCGCACCCAACATCTCAACAAGGAGAAGCCTGTGGTCCTAACCATGGCCCAACTCACTCACTCCCCCAATCTTCAACTGTTCATCTTTGCCCCATAGGAGCCCAATACCACGGTGCTAATGAGGATGCCCTATTGAAAATAGCAGACAGCTGGGTGCAACATAGCCACATCCAAACAAAATTACTCAATCACCTGTGACAATCTATCGAAAGGTTGGAAACTCAAATTGAGCAGCTAACCCTTATGGGAGGAAACACATGTCTAGCTACCGACTCATTCGTAGCAAACACCTGTAATATATGTATATAATATTAGAAAAAGAGTATTTTACAATTTATGATATGTAAAATTCAAGTCAATCGTAAAAGTCTCTTTTAGGTCACAATCACTTAAAAGCGTATGGAGTTGTGATTGTAGGTGATTCGTAGAGTCAAATCGTAGCGAGTACGATTTGAAGCGTCAATAAGTCTCACTTTTGTTCTAAAGAATTGTAAATGACAATTCTAGGGAACAGGCGATTCCAATGATCGATCTTATCAGTTATATTGGAATTCGAAATCATTAAATTCATAAGGGAAATAAACAAATTCCGCATTCAAGACTACCACTTCCAAACTACCCTAACCTAGGAACATACATCTCGACATTTAAGCCGAAGTGACGGTTCAAAGCTGAGCCTCTTGCTTATAAATCCACACCCATCCATAAACCAATTCATCTCTTTTGTCTTCCATCTTTTACACCTAAAAAACCCATGATGGAAGAGCACAATCAGAATGACTTCAGTAAGTAGCTTGATAAAATTCTTGAAATACATAGAGCAAAGCTCCTGGCTGCAGAACAGAAAGTAGAAAATCTGAAGCGCCAGCGACTTACTCGAGATGCTCAATCGTCCACTGAAACTACTCTTTACCCTAAACCTAACCCAAATCCGAAACCATATACCAAGAACCCATCTTCCCCCACTTCCTAACCTTTACACCATCACAACCCACCCAAAATGTAAACTCCCATATGATGATGGTGGGTTGAGCCGTTCCTCACCACCCCTCTCCATTGCTAATCTTCTCCCTTCACTTATGCTATATTCTATTCACATAGTCTTCGCAAGAGAGCAGTATAGGCAAAAGATGAATCGGAGAGGTGTTCACTTCCCACTCTTCAAAGGACTTCCACAGTGGCTTGCATTTCTTCCCAAAAAGAGAAATGTGATGTTCATTACTCGGCAGGACTTGAAAGATAGAGGGAGCGACCTACCAAGGAGTGGATACTCCTTTGGAAGGTGGGAAGAGAGACTTTGATTAAAAGTAGTTAGAAGCCGAGGATCGTTCTTTATCGAAGACGAATCCTTATCTTGGGCGTTGCTGCCAGTGCCTTAGTTTAGTGTGTGTCTAGATTTTTCCTAAGAATTTCTTTCGATGTGATTAGTTTTCTTTCCATGTTTCTGTAATTAGTTCATATATATGAAAAGTTTTTTTTTTTTCTTAGCAGTTTTTGATTTTTTTTTTTTTCACAGTGCTACTAACATCTAACATTTTAGTTCCATAGAACCAGTAGTATTTTTATCCTAAGTTTGGGAGAAGATTTTTTATTCTTTTTGCAGATTATAAACCCGGTAACTAACCCAGTAGTAAAATAAGATAATATTTTTCCTGTGTGTCCCCTGTTTACACAATGACGACATTGTCCTAATTAAGTTTGGAGGGGATAGATATCAATTTTGAAAATATAATATATTAGTATAGTTTTTTTAAGAATTTTCTAAAAATAAGTAAGTTAATCATTATATGAGAATTATGATTGAAAAAAAAAAATGAAAATCCGAAATTCTTAGCAACCCATCATAGTGGTAGTTCAAAAATTAAAATTATAATAGTTACAATTCAAAGTAAAGCATCTCTAGAACACTATATCAGGTGAATGTTTGAACCTATATGATTGATTTGAACTGCAAATATTTTAGATTATAATTTTAAAATCATATAACCAGTGAGCTATAGAGCTTATTTCCTCTTTTATTCTGAGAAAGAGAGACTGTTTTTATTTATGCTAAATTTTTCTTGAACTTCTCTACTATTTGAAATCTCATAATGTTGAACTTAGAATCAAGATATTCTATAAATATGATGATTTATTTATTTAGAACTATCTATTAAATATATCAAAGCAATAAGACATCCATATTAGTAAATCGTGAAAATGACCAAAGGCCATCTTTTGTTAAACCTGAGCCAAAAAGCCAAAAATCCCAGAATATTTTACCATTTGAACTCATATTAGAAGATTGAAAACTAAATTTTTTTGTATCAAAATTTTATAAACTTTTAACCATATGTACTGCCCAAAACTTTTATCCTTAACCCTTACAATTTCTGAGAGTTTAGAATGTAAAAGAAGGGGAGAAGAGGGAGTGAAAGGAGTATAGGCGTAACAGATAAAGGATCTACTGAAAAGGGTACAAGTAAGAAGAAATACAATCATATTAAAATATAAGAAAAGAAATAGAAGAGATCGTAAAAGGACGATTCCATGAAAAAAGAGAGAAGCAAAAAGCTTCCAACTAGAAAAGAAAAATCGGATTTGCTCTAGAAAAGAAATGGGAAGAAGTTATCCAAAATAAGGATACTTACTGAAGCTGAAAACTATAAAAGAAGAAGAGAAGGAAGAACTAAATTCTCAGAAATAATTTTGAATCCTCTTTACCTTTTTCTTTGAAACCTTTTGAAAACCTAAAGCCCCATTACAAGCCGAAGGAAAGACCTTTGTGATTTACGATTTGCAAGAATATCAGTCTAGTAGAGATATATAAAATAGATACTATGAATAAATGGAGAAGTTATATGAACAAAATTGATTATCCTTTCCATGAGATTTATCTTCTTAGTTAATTGTCTGATAAAATTTGCATATATATCTACAATATTGTGAGAACCCAAAAGTTTGATTATTTTTGAGAGTATGCCAATAAGTGAGAGTTTGGATGAAAATATTTTCTAAAAACTGCAGTTTAGAAATATCTATGATGAATAAACTTTTCATTGAAATGCACACACTTCAAGCTATATCGAATTGGAATTATTGAGTTCTAGTAGAGGATAATTACGATGATGGGAAGCTAAGGATAAAAGATTTGAAATTTTTTGAAAAATAATAATGAACATCTAATGATTGACTGAGTAATTAGTATATAAAAATCTATATTTTGAATTTTTAGTTTTGAAAAATATTTTGAAAACCCAAAAAATATTGGAAGTTTATAGGTAACTTCACTGAAAACCTTCAGGAGACTACAACTCCTCCACTGGGGATCACTTAGGGGTTTAAAGTCTTGTTGCATTTGCTAAATGCAACCGTGCATCCTATGAAAGTGACATTTAAATTTTTAGTTTTAGGATAGTTTAATTTTCCTTGTTTGCTAGGGACTAGCAAAACTTATGTTTGGGGTGTGATCAATCACATAATTTACCATTTTATCACCCTTAACTTAGTGAGGCTAGGCTTTAGTTTGCTATTAATAACTTACTGATGTGCAGATATTAAAGATAAACAGTAAAAGAGAGCCTAAGTGTTAATATTCATCAAAGTGAACTCAAATAGCAATAAAAATGACGATTGAGCGTATAAAGATGATTCGCCAATACAAGAAAGCTGAGAAAACGTATTTAACAATTTTGCGCTACTGCTGAAGTAAAAAAGAAATAAGAAATCATAATTTTACGATTCTTTAAAAAGATGATTCTTCAAAAGCGATGAAAGAGTAAAAACGATACAGAAGAGAAAGAAAATGAATTGTGAATAGAAAATCGTCCAATATGAAAGCTATGAAAGAAGAGAAATTCGTGATTTATAATTTTTTAAAGAAGCTATAAAAGAAGAAATTATTATCTATGATTTCCAAAAATAGAAGCTTTCCTATTTACTGTTATTCCTGTTAATCACGTGAGAGCTATCACCGCCATCAACAGAATTAGAAGACTCCTACAATTAGAAGTTCAACTGATCACGAATCTAAGAAGATTGATGAAGATATACTCCGAAAGACTCTTCCACTGAAGATTAAAATACCTTCCAGAAGTGCACCCACTAAAGAAAGCAAGGAAAAGATGAAATTAAAAGTAGAGTTATATTAGGAAAGTTTTTACTTCTTTTATTAGATTTAGAACATGTAAACCGACTCCTTATGATCTATTAATAAGGGAGCCCGGTATACGAATAATCATCAAAGAATTTCAGCATCAATTGACGCCTGATGTTGGATTATCTTCAAATTAGTAGTGTAAAATACTTAGAATAGATTAGATATCTAAGGTTTCTCAAGAGCAATTAATGACTGCAATTGAGTGCTGAAGATTAGAGTAGATATCTGTAGTTTCTCTGGAGCAATTGAAGATTGTGGCTGAGGGGGGAAGGATATATTTTAATTTGCTTTTTAGTTTAAATTTACAGCTTTGTAAACATCTCCAAGTTTTGATTGGAATTGACGATTCGGGTTAGAATTTGCATATTAGTGTAACAGTTTTTAGTTTTCCATCTTCAATTTTCTAAGGTTTGATTGATGCCCAGATTTTAGGAAGTTGTTGATTAGATTAAATTTGTATTGATAGGATCTTAGACTTGATTGACGACTAATGCTAAGAAACTAGAGATATGGTGTAACAGTACTATTTATTTTCATAAATATCCGATAGCTGAAGATTGGGTTTAACGACCTCAATCAGAAGGAGGAATTAGATTTATTTTATGCACTTTAGATTAAAACAAATTCTTTTATTCATATTTCTTCAGTAGATTAGATCTTAAAGATAAATAGAAGTTTTAAAATAAGGATTTAAATAGAAGATTTAAATAAGAATTAAATAGATAGATAAAGTTCCTCGTGGGAACGATCCTATGCTTGTACTATGATTTCCATTGTGCGGTTGTAATAGGTTAAGACTTAAATTTAAGATAATTTTAATACATAAAATAAGCTGACTAGCTACGAGTAATTGTTATGCCAATGGAGTCAAGGAAATAATAACTGATATACCCGCGCAAAGTCGTGCCGCTACTTTTGACACCGCAGAGCCACACCTCGGCTTCGCTCGACGCAACCTTACTACCATACCCTCGCGAGAGCATAGAACGTCTCAACAGGACAACAAGCCGGACACCATACCCAACGAGATATTCTCTGACCTCGAGAGGACGATGAATAGCCTCTATTTGCACCTCACCAAGGATGTCACCGTTATCAATTACGCCGATGAAGGGGTTACCTATTGCAGAACTAACTCCCCAGTGTAGCGATTATACAGTTTATGAACTAACTGATGATGAAGGAGAAGGGTCAATTATTGAGGAGACGACAAGTAAACTCTAGCTGCCGTGGAACCCACAGAAGAAATCAACTTTGGCACCGAAGATAAGCCCAAGAAGCTACTAATCAGTGCAATGCTTAGCCTCAAGGAGCGACAACAGATTATCCAAGTCCTCCAAGATCACCTTAGCTCCTTCGCATGGTCCTATGAAGGCATGGCTGATCTAGACCCGAGCTTGGTAGAACATTATTTAGTGCTGGAACCCGATGCGAAACTCATCAAGCAAAAATTAAGAAGAATGCACCTGTAGACAATGCTACAAGTCAAAGAGAAAGTCAACAAGCTACATAAGGCAAAATTCATTCGAGTCGTCCTCTACCACAAGTGGGTCATAAATATAGTACCTGTCGCAAAGAAAGACGGAATGGTACGGGTATAAATCGACTTCTAAAACCTTAATTAGGCATGCCCAAAAGATGACTTCCCCCTCCCACACATTGACACTCTGGTCGATAACACTGCCGGACATGAGATGTTGTCCTTCATGGTTGGCTTCTCTGGATACAACCTGATTAGATTAGATAAATCCGACCAAGAGAAGACTTCCTTCACTATGCCATGAGGAACCTACTGTTACGTCGTCATGCCTTTTGGCCTCAAGAACGTAGGAGCCATGTATCAATGCGCCATGGTGGCTATATTTCATGACATAATGCACAAGTGCATAGAAGTCTACATTGTTGATATACTGGTGAAGTCTTAAACACAAACAAGACATGCTGAAGCCCTTCAACTGGTACTAGAACGATCCAACAGGTATCAGCTAAAGAAGAATCTGAAGAAATGTGTGTACAGAGATATCTCTGGAAAATTATTAGAATTCATAGTCAGCAAACGAGGAATCGAGGTCAATCCAGTGAAAGTCAAAGCCATCCTCAAAATGGCAGCTCCTAGCAATATCAAAGAATTATGAGGCCTGATAGGAAGACTGCAACTCATCAGGAGATTCATCTCCCAGCACTCAGACAGATGTGACCCCTTCTACAGGCTACTCAAAGGAGGAGCCGAGTACATATGGGATGACAGTGCCAGCAAGCCATCGACAACATCAAGAAGTGCCTCCTTAACCCTCTGATATTATCACCATCGATCCCTGAAAGGCCCTTAATCCTCTATGTCCTAGTCAATGACAACGTAATGGGGGTAAGCCTAGGGCAGTAAGATGAAGACGGGAAGAAGGTGAAAGCCATCTATTACCTCAGTAGGACAATGGTCGAGTACTAACAAAAATACACTGCAATAGAGAAGACCTGCCTAACACTATGGGCTTCGACGAAACTACAACACTAGTTTGGGGCTCACAAGATCATGGTGCTCGCATGCATGGACTCCCTAAAGTACATATTTGAGAAGCTAGCTACATCCGAGAAAATCACTCGATGGCATATGCTACTGTAAGAATTTGACATCACCTATGTCACGTAAAAGTCGATCAAAGGGCAGGCAATTGTCGATTACCTCACAAATCTTCCACTCTAGGGCAACGAGCCAATAAACACTTACTTCCCCGATGAAGACCTGCAATCGATACAAGAAGAAGAGCCCGATAAAATTTCATGGACCTTATACTTTGATGGGGCTCTTAATAAAAAGGAAAAGGCATCGGGATAGTCTTACTGGGCCCAAAAGGAGTCATCATACCCAATGCCTTTCAGCTTAACTTCCTAGTCACCAGCAAGCAGCACTACAATTAAGCCTTCATTGTCGGAATACAAGCAGCACTACAACTGAGCATCAAACAGTTGAAGACCATCAGCAAACTTGTGATATTGTAGGTCATCAAAGAATGGAAGGTAAAAGAAAGAAAACTGCTGGCATATTTAGAAACATCTTAGTTCTTAATAAAGAAGTTCGAGAGAATTTCCATTATGCATATCCCAAGGTTAGAGAATGAACTGGCAGACTCCCTCACCACGCTAGCCTCAGTCATACAAACACCAGTCAAACAAGGCACGAAATCATTCTTCATCGAGAAATTGACCATGTAAACACACGTAGTGGCATGGAAGGTCAAGCCAGAATTACTAGTCCTCTCGAAGACCATGAAGCGAGAAGATGCATCTACTACAATGAGAAGACGCATCTGCTATGGTCGCAACCTTCAGATTCAAAAAATCATCAACTGATGATGGACAACTGTTGAGAACTGAAAAATACCATTTTTCACCCCTTAACCTGAGTCTTGATAGACCTTTGAGAGAACTAAATAAGTGTTTTAAGTGCTTGTGTTTCAACTAACAATAAAGACAGGCTTAACCATAAAAGCAGCTTAAAAGTGCCAAAAAGATGACAATCCATGTCGATCCAAAGGAAGAAAGAGAAGAGACAACCTCACTAGCTGTTAAAAGGTCTGAACTGAAGAGGCAAAGACCTGGTCTCAACCCAGAAAAGAAGTATGGAGCAATTCGAACAGAAAAATGCACTACAGAGTACTTTTCACAAAGAACCTGAACTGTTCGCAAAGAACCTAAACTCTGCGAAAAGAACTAAAACTCCAGGCTTAGCTTTCGAAGAGCACCTAAACTCTTCGAAGAGATGATTGACCTTTTTGAAAAGAAGAAAACTCAATTCGAATAGAACCAGAACATTGTGAAAAGAGCTTCAGGAGTTACAACACCTTGCAAAAAGTCCCCTAAGCTATGCGAAAAGGTATTCTGGAGATTCCTAGCTTTTGCAAGGGCAATTCAGTAATCTATTTCACGCGTCCCAATGCATTTAAAAACCTAGGGACATTCCAGAGGATTCTAAGCATGAAGCGAAGGCATATTCCACCCCACGTGAGCACTCAGAGATGAAATAACTTGGCGGGAACTTCTAGAAACTCTAACAGACTTTCAAAATGCATAACAGAATTGATGCTTTTGTCACCTAATTGGCTGAACCAGATGGAGAAATTCTGATTGGCCAGAACAGATCTGGATCCTTGTGCTCGACTACCATTGGTCGATACAGATCTGAGCACTTCTGATTGGTTGATACACATCTGAGCTGGACTTAGGGAAAACTATAAATAGATGAACCATTTGCCCAATTTGGGCATCCAGATTTTGAGTTTCATTCCTTTTCCCCCATTTCCAAATCAGATAGTTTGTCTGAAATCCCTATAATAGCCTCACTTTTACTTGCAATTGAGAGCTGTGAGATACTTCTATAATTCAAAAGAGAGTTGTATTCAAGACTACAAATCTGAGAGCTGTTTAAGCTGTGCTCTGTAATTGTAATGGTGAATTTGAAAAGGTTGCTGTAAACCGTACATTCTCAATTGGACTCATGTTAAGGGTTCCCTCTGATCTCCTTATTGCATTAGACTCCTTTAGATTTACTGTTTTTCATGCAATTTCCCTTGATTCATTAATCCTGTGGGAATTAGTGTTTGTAACCTAATCTCTCACAACATTTGTAGTGATGTTTCTTGTTCTAAATTAAGGATTTGGATTAAAGACTATTGGATGGTTTGTGGCCATTAAAGTGGAAAGACCATAGCCATAAGCTTAAACCTAATCCTTGAATTAGATTTATTTCTCTTACATCTGTGTTGGTAGCCAGATGAAGATTGGATCATCCCTCAGTTGAGTTGCAGTCTTTCTCATTTATTTCAAGGACCAAATCAAAGTTAGATATTACTTCTCCATTCTTTATAAGTTTACCTCAAAATTCCCCCAACTCGGATCTGGATCATTTAGTTTAACTTTTACTTTTATCATTTAGTTAATGTGACAAATTCAACCTCCCATCTTATAATTGGCCAGATCTGGTAGCTCAGATCTGGAGGTTTATCTTGCATTTTAGACAAATTCTCTGTGGACGATCTTTTACTTACTTACATTTAAAACTTGCTACAATTGGCCCTGATCTTGCAGGATAATTCACTTCTATCTGTGCTGATATTTCTTTACTCTTTTTAATATTCTAGATTCATTATAACTTAGTAGTTGCAAACCTGTTTTCAAAACACAAATAAATCAAGCACACTTAGAAGGAACAACAAGTTTTTGGCGCCGTTGCCGGGGAATTTGTTCTAAAATAGGTAGACCTAAGTTTTCACTTTTATTTTTATATCAGTACTAAACTATTCTATTGTTTATACCTGTGCAGTTATTCATATCCAATTTTTGTAGAAGGGAAACTACTTAAAAAAGGAATTCTGAAGGTTTGCTGTGAATAATCAGATTTTTTTTTTGAGTTGTATGTTTGGTAGGAGGACTCTCAGCCCTGAGATTGTCCCACTGAATTTAGTAGTTGAAAGGCTACTACGAACCAAACAAACAACACAGAATTTTGCTACTATGGGTGAAGAACCTCGACTTTTGAGGGATTACTTTGCACCTGGTGCTTATAATTCTCTCTTTTGCATTCAATTTCCTACTGTTGAAGGAAATTATGAGATCAAATCATCAACCATCCAAATGCTTCCTTCCTTCCATGGGTTGAGTAAGGAAGATCCATACAAACATGTGGATGAATTCTTGGCTCTTTGCACCACATTCAACATAGCTGGACTTGGTCCAGAAGCAACCAAGCTTAGGCTCTTTCCTTTTTCATTAAAGGATAAAGCTAGAGCATGGTTATCTATGTTAGCACCAAATAGTATCACTTCTTGGAATGATTTACAGTGTCAATTTTTAGCCAAATATTTCCCAATGTCTAAAACAAGCCAATTGAGACAAAGTATCATTTCTTTCTCACAAAACTCAACTGAAACTTTTCATGAAGCATGGGAACGATTTAAGGATCTTTTAAGGCAATGTCCTCATCATCAAATTCCCAGATGGCAGCTGGTTCAAAGCTTCTATCAAGGAATTGATCAAAAAGGCAAAATATGGTGGATGCCTCCTGTGGAGGCACTTACTTGCAAAAAATAGTTGAGGAGGTTTGGGACTTATTTGAAGTAATTGGTGAAAACTCAACTCAATAGGAATCTCTGTCAAGAGATATTGAAAATCCTGCTAGGTTGAACAATCAGCAACCCACCAAAGGGAAGATTTATGAGGTGAATGAGTTGGAAAGAAAGATGGATAATTTAACCACAAAGTTTGATAGATTGATGGACTCACTTAAAAATCCAAATGGTGCAAGAGTAGAGGAGGCATGTCTGATATGTCAGTCCCCTACTCATTCAATTGACCAATGTCCTGCTGCACCACAGTTCCCAGATTTAATGGTAGAAAAAGCTCATGCTGCTCAATCATTTGGACAGATGCAGTCAAATGAATATCCATGGAGAGGGCACCCCAATTTGAGGTGGAACCAAGGGAATTATCAATCACAACAGTAGCAACAACCAAAGAACCAAATGCCTTTCAAAGCGCATGACCTTATCAAGAAATTTTTATGCCAAACCAAATTTTCAAAGACCCATTCCACAACAACCTCGTGCAAAAAAATTTCCGTCCCCTTATTTTGAAGATCAAGTCCTAAATTCACCGAATTTAGGATCTTTAACTCAAATCGTGAATTTTCACAGCATAAAGAAGATTGAAGAAACATTGGGACAGCTTTCAAATACTTTGGCAAAAAGAGAGGAAGGAAAGTTATCCAGCCAACCTTTGAACAATCTCAAAGGACAGTTCATGGTTGGAGAAGCTTCTAATTCACATGAAGAAGTAAAAACTGTCACAACTTTGAGAAGTGGAAGAATTATAAATAACAAAGTGGGTACTGAAGAAGAAAAAAATGAGGAAAATGATAAAGATATGCAAAGAAGAGCAAAGATAATGATAGCAAAGTGATGGACCTCAGAAAAATCAAACAAATGAAAAACAAAAAATTCAAAAAATTTCTGAAAATGCTTCCAAAGCTGTAGATGAAGGATTAGTTCCTCATTTACCATTTCCTCATGCAATAAAATATGCATCCCCTTTTGATAAAGGGAACACAAAAATAGATGAAATGATGGAGACTTTCAAGCAAGTCAAGATAAATCTACCTTTGCTTGAGGCAATCAAACAAATTCCAGCATATGCAAAATTTTTGAAAGATGTTTGCACTCCCAAAAGACAATCTAGGATACAGTTATCCAAGAAGGTCTTTGCTGTGGAAAGAGTTAATCGGTGTTATCCATTGTCACACCTCCTAAACTTCAAGATCCTGGAATCCCCACAATCCCTTGCATTATTGGGGAACATACCATTGAAAAGGCTTTATTAGATCTGGGTGCTAGTGTCAACCTACTTCCATATTCTGTATATGAGAAACTAGGTTTGGGAGAATTAAAACCCACCCATGTGGTGTTACAACTAGCAGACAGATTTGAAAGGAAGCCAGTTGGGATGATTGAAGATGTATTGGTGGGAGTAGATAAATTTTTCTATCCTGCTGATTTTCTAGTTTTGGACATGGAACCTACCAAAAGCAAAACTTCCATCCCTATCATTTTGGGAAGACCATTCCTGGCTACAGCAAATGCTTACATTCAATGCAGGTCTGGAATTATGGAAGTCTCTTTTGGAAACATGAAGGTAAAATTAAATGTTTATAATGCAAACCACTTTAATTCATCAAGAATGTTTTCATGTTGATCTATTGGATGAACGGTAGAAGGACTTTACAATTTAGCGGTGTGAAGATTTCACCACGATGTTAAAGATGCTTGGGGAAATTTCGAGGAAGAAAACAGTTTGTATCTCAAATTCGAGAAAATAAATGTTGTGCAAGGAACTCATAATCAATCGCAAGTTCTCTTCTTGAAACTCGCTACTCTTCCCCTTCCACAAACAGCTAAGGTACCTTTGTTACCTTCTTTTCTCAGCCCACCTGATTTAGAACTGAAGCAGCTACCAGAAAATTTGAAATATGTGTTTTTAGGAGATCATAAATCATTGCCTGCAATTATTTCTTCCTCCCTCACAAAGGAGCAAGAGGAAGAGCTGTTGATTGTTTTGAAAGAACATAGAAGGGCAATTGGCTGGACTATTGCTGATTTGGGAGGAATCAGTCCAGCTGTTTGCATGCACAAAATCCATTTGGAAGAAGATGTAAAGCCTTCTAAGGAAATGCAAAGGGGGCTGAACCCTCATATGCAAGAAGTGGTCATGAAAGAGGTTGTTAAGTTGTTGGATGCAGGGGTCATTTACCCCATTTCAGATTCAGCTTGGGTGGCACCTACACAGGTGGTACCTAAGAAATCTGGGATCACTGTTGTAACCTCAGATTCTGGTGAGCTTATGTCAACCAGACAAACAACTGGGTGGAGGGTCTGTATTGATTACAGAAAATTAAATTCAATGACCAGAAAAGACCATTTCCCCCTCCCATTCATTGATCATATTTTAGATAAGCTAGCAGGAAAAGCTTATTATTATTTTCTTGATGGTTACTCTAGTTACAACCAGATTCCTGTGTACCCACAAGATCAGGAAAAGACCACATTCACTTGCCCTTTTGGCACTTTTGCCTATAGGAGAATGCCTTTTGGTCTTTGTAATGCTCCTGCTACCTTTCAAAGATGCATGTATTCCATTTTCTCTTATATGATTGACCAATTTATGGAGATTTTTATGGATGATTTTTCAATCTACGGAGACAGTTTTTCCCAGTGTTTACATCATCTCAAATTGGTATTACAGAGATGTGAAGAAACCAATCTAGTTTTGAGCTGGGAAAAGAGCCATTTCATGGTCACCCAAGGCATTGTCCTTGGCCATGTTGTTTCCCACAAGGGCATTGGGGTGGACAGAGCAAAAATTGATTTAATTGCACATTTACCACCTCCCAAAACTGTTAAACAAATCAGAAGTTTTATGGGACTGATTTTCTGTAAGGTTCATTAAGGACTTCAAAAATAAATAAAGCCTCTTTGTCATTTGTTGTGCCAAGATGTCCCTTTTGTTTTCAATAATGAATGCATGAAGGCGTTTGAATTCTTAAAAAACTGTTTGATTTCAGCTCCAATATTGCAGTCTCCAGATTATTTACTACCTTTTGAACTGATGTGTGATGCATCAGATTATGCTTTGGGAGCTGTCCTTGGACAGAGAAAGGAAAAGCTGCCTCATGTCATAGCTTATGGTAGTAGATCAATGATTGATGCACAGCTCAATTACACAACAACTGAGAAGGAGCTGCTGGCAATTGTTTTTTCTTTAGAGAAATTCAGGTCATATGTCTTGGGTTCACAAATAGTGGTGTTCACTGACCACTTTGCCTTGAAATACCTTCTGTCTAAGAAGGACACCAAACCAAGATTAATCAGGTGGATTCTCCTATTACCGGAATTTGATTTACAGATCAAAGATAAAATGGGGGTGGAGAATGTGGTGGCTGATCACATTGCCTAGAATTTTTAAGCACGAGATTGATAGGCTGCCTATCAATGAATCTTTCCCTGATGAGCAACTTTTTGCCATTAGTGTACACACTCCTTGGTCTGCAAACATAGTCAACTTTTTTGCTACTGGAAGAATTCCTCAACATTGGAATAAAATGGATAAAGATATTTTCTTCTCAAAGGTTAAACATTTCATCTGGGAAGATCCTTATCTATTTAAGATTTGTGCAGACAGAATAATAAGAAGATGTGTCCCTGACCAAGAATTTCATAGAATACTTTCTATGTGTCATGAGCAGGCCTGTGGAGGTCATTTTAGTGGAAACAAAACTGCTGTAAAGGTTTTGCAGTGTGGATTTTATTGGCCTACACTTTTCAAAGATGCTCTGCAGCATTGTAAGTCTTGCCAGAACTGTCAGAAATTGGGCAGCATTTCCAAGAGAAACTCAATGCCTTTACAGCCTATTTTGGTAGTTGAGTTATTGATCTTTGGGGGATAGACTTCATGGGCCCCTTTCCTCCTTCCAATGGGTATAATTTCATTTTAGTAGCTGTGGATTATGTATCCAAATGGATTGAAGCCACAGCCACTAAAACAAACGATCACAAAGTGGTTCTTAAATTTCTTAAGGATCACATTTTTTCTAGGTTTGGTTTTCCCAGAGCCATTATCAGTGATGGGGGAAGCCATTTTTGTAATAAACATTTTGAAACTTTATTGAAAAAATACTCTGTGACTCATAGAGTAGCTACTCCATATCATCCACAAACCAGTGGACAAGTGGAGATTTCCAATAGAGAAATCAAACATATCTCGAAAAGACTGAAGAAGAAGACAGAAGGATTGGTCCTTGTCAATGATGCATTGTGGGGTACAGATGTACCTATAAAACCCCAATTGGCATGTCCCCATTCAGGTTGGTCTATGGCAAAGCATGCCATTTACCAATGGAGTTAGAATATAAAGCCTTTTAGGCCATTAAAACATTGAACATGGATCTAATTACTGCTGGTAATCACAAGAAACTGCAACTTGCTGAGTTGGAGGAGCTGAGAATGGATGCATACACAAATTCAAGATTTTACAAAGAGAAAGCCAAAACTTTCCATGATAAAAATTTATTGAGAAAAGAGTTTACAGCTGGCTCTAAGGTATGGTTATTTAACTCAAAACTCAAGTTTTTTCCGGGAAAGCTGAGATCCAGATGGGAAGGGCCATATACTGTCATTCCGGCAGCTCCTTCTGGAGCTGTTGACATCCTTGATCCAAGTAATGGAAGAATCTTGAAAGTAAATGGTCAGAGGCTCAAATCATGCATTGAAAATACCCAGGAGCCTGTGCTGCCCATCTATCATCACGAACCTCCCCAAATCTGATGGTAGATAACTGTACATTATATTTTTATTTCATAGTTTTTGCTTAGTTTCTTTGTTTCTATTTTTATTCATGAGTTGTCTCTTTTCGCATGGTTTAAATATGTGAAAAGTTAAGTCGCAAAGTAATAATTATCTTTTCACAAAGTTCAATTTACTTTTCGAAAAGACTCTGGATTTGTAACGAACTACTCGAAAGCAAGGATTTGCTTTTCGAATAGTTGGTTTTGAAGCTATTTTCTTTTTGAATAGTTGGTTCTGAAGCTATTTTCTTTTCGAATGGTACGGATGCCATTCGCAGTTATCAAAAGGTCTATTTTGGAACTTTTCGAAAACTTAAAAAGGACTTTACGAAATTAACTCTGAGCATATTTAAATCCTTTCGAAGCAAGGGTTTCATATTCAAAAGCTTTCTGAAGAACGACCTGTTCCACAGAAACCCTATTTCTTTCTTTCCTTGCGTGATTTGAGAATCTTGCCACACTTTTCTTCACCTTTGTTCGATCATTTGAGTTTTTAGAGAAGGATTTTAGCTTCTGGTCTGGGGGATTTCCGCAAGCAACCAACACGTTCAATCAAAAACCCTAGATCTCGGTATTTCTCTGCGCATTCTCTCTGTTTATCATTTGAAAATTTTGATTTTGTGTCAAGATTCTCATGTGGGCATTTTCATACATCAATTTAGAATGGGAAAACGGAGAAATCGCTATCGCTATGTTCCCAAAATCCTCTGCTAAGAAAGTTAGCAAACCTACCCCAAAAGGAAAAACCAAAACTTCAGCCAAAAGAAAATTATCAATGGATAAAGCGGATAGGGTGGAGAAAGAGAAGAAAGTGAGACATGAGGAACCCATCCCTGCAGCGGCTAGTCCTGAGCCTGAGCTTCCGCCTCTGCCTATACATTTGGTACTACCAAATCCATTTATTGAAGCTCAGAAGCTAATTCCTGAACTGATTGTGGATGAAACTTTTTTCGTCAACAAACCAGATTTTCTGCTATCTCTAAGATACATGAGAGATGCCTCACTAAGCAATATCCTTACCCCTCTGCCAGAGAAAATTTACCCACGAATGGTGAAGTTATGTTACCAAAACTTGGTAAAGGTCACTGAAAGAGATGCTGATGTCCCTACCCTGGTTATCTTTATTGATGATTGCGATCTAACTGTCACATTTGAAGACATAGGGAATGCTTTGGGGATACCATTCCAATTTGATCCTTCTGGTCCATTGGCTGCTCCAGAAATAGCCTCCTTTAGAGAAATGGCTGCACATTTAACCCAAGGAATTGTTGGAACTGGACAATCCATCATGAGGAGAGACCTAGCCCCCCAATTTTTATTAATGGATTCCATTCTGAGGGGAAGTTTTTATGTCACCGGGCACAACCAAGAAAGAAGAACACCAATTCTAGAGGCTCTGTTTCATTTTTCTAAGGGGCAATTTTTCAATGACCCTATGTTAATTTTTGAAGCCATGGCTGATATTAGTGCCAAGTTGAAAAAGGAGCAAAAATTAGCTGGCCTCCCATTTGGTAGATTGATCACAGCCCTCCTCAGAGCCAAGTTTGACATTGATAACCAGGAGCCATTTGAAGTCATTGCTCCTCACAATTTTGGGAAAAAGGCTTGGACTACAAGCCAAGCCATCGAGAAGATCGAGAGAGGAAGGTGAACTGCACTGCACTGCAACGTTAATGAACACCGCACTGCACCTCACTACAACATTAATGAACCCGCCTGCAGCTCCCTTAGAACCGGTTTTGCCAGATCCTGAGGTGACCAGCTCTTTTTGCACCACTTCTGAAGCCGCCAGACACTGTGGTGACCAGTCTTCACCCATTTTTGAAGAAACTATCCTTCCCATGGTGACCAGCTCTTCAGCTGCACCAATTCTTGAGGAAGTTGGCCTTTCACCCTCCTCCCCTAGTCCAGCCCCTGCCACTTCACCTATCCCAGCTGTCCCATCTCCCATACCCTCTATTATTCCAATTATAGATTCCCCCTCTACACCAACCACTCCAACCATACTCACACCACCAATTTCTCCCACCAATGCCCATGTTTTGGCTACAAACTTTATTGACCAATCTCCCTGCACTCCTCTGCTCCAAAGCCCCTGAAATTCACCTGCTCATTCAGCCCACACACCTGAAGTATCCCATACACCTAAACCTGAGCCTTTCACTATAGAGGCTTATTCCTCCTTAATGGGATCTATTTTTGAAACCGTGGGGCTTGAACCTATCCCTATACCTGACCCTCATCATTTCACTCACTTACCTACTTCTCCCTTTACAGCCATTGCACCTCCACCCTCCACTTCAGTTGTACCAGTCCCTGCTATGCACACCTCTCCCCCACTTGCATCTATTAACCAAATACTTGCCTACCTCCAATCCATCCAAGCCCAACTACAACTCAACACAGAAAACCAGTCTGTGACCAATGACCTTCTCCAAACCTTAGCCTCCACATCCCACACAACCACCATTACCCTTGTACCTACTGTTGATGCCCATGCTACCCAAACTGAACCAGAGGTAGTATTGGTTGATCTTCCCACCCCCACCACTACTGCCCATGCTACCCAAACTGAACCTGAAGTCCCTCTGGTTGCGTCCCCTTCACCACTCCTCACTTTCTCTGAGCAAGCCACTCAGACCGACCCTGAAGTCCTCCTTTTGGACACTTCTTCTCCCCCTCCCACAACTGGGACACCTTTGGTCCCCTATCATTCCATTCCCCTTCCCAGATTTGCCACCCTCAGAAGAGCCATGGAAGAAAATCCTTATATCTGTAGAGATGTTCTAAAGGGGTTAGCTGATTTACAAGCCTACATTAGAACCCCTTATGAAAACCAGATTCAAAAATTGGAGTTATTTATGAAATTTGAGAGAGAGAAAATGAAGGACTTACTGGGTCAAACCTTTCAGATGGTTCGGAGTGAGCAGCACAAGGGGACCATGTTGCAAGCACAGCTTGACCAGGAAAAACTAAAGACCACTAGACTTGGAAAGTACATTGGCCTCACCGAAAAGATCAAATCAGAGGAATACACTGAGCTGCAAAACACAATCCAGGAGAAAGCTTAATCAAGCTCAGACTCCAATACTGATTCTAGTTCTGATTCTGACAGTGACTCCATTTCTGAGCCAATTGAACCAACTTATGATACAGATTTTGACCCCAGTTATTAAAGCACTTTGTACTTATCTGTGGTATAAGTTTGTAATATAAATTCTGGTTTTTCTTGTGAAATTACTGTGCATTTCTGTCTGTCCTCTTGTCATCATGATTTTTTTCTTGCTTATGTCTCTTCTCTGCTTTGGACCAGTGTGGACCCTGCTCCCCTTTGGTTTGGGGGTGTGACTGAAATGTCAAAAATCAATAATTGAGTTAACATCAGTACAACTTATGATCAGTAGAATTTTTAAAAATAAAGTAATTTCACACCTGCTGTTTTGAAAAAAAAAGAAAAATATGAAGAAGTTAAAAACTTTTTGAAATTAATTTCTAGTGTAATTCTAATACTTTCATGAAGTGAATGTCAGGAAATTTCCAAAAGAAAATTGATGTTTTAGTAAACCTAAAAAGAAGGAAAACAGTGATGATACACCTTAGGAATTTGATAAAAAAAACCACACCCAGTGAGGTTTGGGCCTGAAATGTATTCTTTGGAGGTATGAATTGGCAATTTTTTCTGCTTTTGGGACTGATTGAACCTGCTTACTTGCACTAGAAGTTACACATATCCAAATTGAAATAATTTGATAGCACTCGTGATATTAAAGACATGATGTAAGGCCTCCTTTTGAACAGTTTGAACCTTACAAAGCCCCACCTTTTGAAACTGCCCTTGATACACACCATTTGAGCTTTACAAATCTAAGATTCCTTTGAAACCTCATCTAATAACCTCATCAACTTCATTTAGCCTAACCCTCACTCCGAGAAGTCAGAAGATAAAGGGAAGGAAGCTGAAGCAAGGAGAATTGAGTAACAATTTGACAACAAAAGAAGAGTACAAGTTGAAGGCAATGATGTAACAGCATAGGAAATGTGGCATTCCAGTCAATGCTAAGTTAAAAATATATATATATATATATATATATATATATTTGAGCAAAACAAAAAGAGAGAAGGCATTTCATTGGAAGTTTGAAAAAGAAAGAGAAAAAGATGGCCACTTTGGCTCTGGAAATTCAAAGAAGAAAATGAAAATATGCTGAAGTAAAGAAGGTTTGTGAATCACCTCCTTACCTTGACTGACTTCTCAAATTTGAACACCATTCCACCCCTTTATTCTTGAGAAATTTCACCCATAAGCCACATTACAACCCCAGTAAAGTCCTTACTGATCAATGATGGATTGAGCTATCACATGGAGATAAGAATTTGTGTAATCTATGGTGAAAAGAGCAGTGAATTCCGAACTAAAAGCAATGCCTATGCTCTTGCTTACAGTCCTATTTGAGGGTTGTAACTGCTCTTGAGCCGTGTGAAATAGTACAACCCTCTTACTTGCATATTGAGTGAAAATCCTGGTGAGAGTTGGGTTTGAAATCAACTCATTGGGGTAACATCAAAGCTGGATTCCTAAATAGAAGGCAAGTTGTTCATTAATTTTTCTTGTATATAACCTTTGACATAAATTGACTGAGTAGTAACAAGAATTACAGCAGAATTTTAGTTTTGAACTGATGTTTTTCTTGAAAAATCTTCTTACAACATGACTGATGCAGGTGTGAATAAACAGATTGGATGAAAGTTCGCGTAATGTAATCAAATCTTAACTGATTCATTGGAGAAGTTTGTGGGTACCTTCACTGAAAACCCTCAGGAGACTTCACTCCTCCACTAGGGATCACCTAGGGGTTTAAAAGGCTTGTTGCATATGCTAAATGCAACTGTGCTCCCTACAAAAGTGGCTGTATACTTTGTTTTTATTTTATCTTTGCTTAGGGACTAGCAAAGCTTAGGTTTGGGGGTGTGTTGAGAACTGAAAAATACCATTTTTCACCCCTTAACCTGAGTCTTGATAGACCTTTGAGAGAACTAAATAAGTGTTTTAAGTGCTTGTGTTTCAGCTAACAATAAAGACAGGCTTAACCATAAAAGCAGCTTAAAAGTGTCAAAAAGATGATAATCCATGTCGATCCAAAGGAAGAAAGAGAAGAGACAACCTCACTAGCTGTTAAAAGGTCTGAACTGAAGAGGCAATGACCTAGTCTCAACCCAGAAAAGAAGTATGGAGCAATTCGAACAGAAAAATGTACTACAGAGTACTTTTCGCAAAGAACCTGAACTGTTCGCAAAGAACCTAAACTCTGCGAAAAGAACTAAAACTCCAGGCTTAGCTTTCGAAGAGCACCTAAACTCTTCGAAGAGATGATTGACCTTTTTGAAAAGAAGAAAACTCAAATCGAACAGAACCAGAACATTGCGAAAAGAGCTTCTGGAGTTACAACACCTTGCGAAAAGTCCCCTAAGCTATGCGAAAAGGTATTCTGGAGATTCTCAGCTTTTGTAAGGGCAATTCAGTAATCTGTTTCACGCATCCCAATGCATTTAAAAACCTAGGGACATTCCAGAGGATTCTAAGCATGAAGCGAAGGCATATTCCACCCCACGTGAGCACCCAGAGATGAAATAACTTGGCGGGAACTTCTAGAAACTCTAACAGACTTTCAAAATGCATAACAGAATTGATGCTTTTGTCACCTGATTGGCTGAACCAGATCGAGAAATTCTGATTGGCCAGAACAGATCTGGATCCTTGTGCTCGACTACCATTGGTCGATACAGATCTGAGCACTTCTGATTGGTTGATACACATCTGAGCTGGACTTAGGGAAAACTATAAATAGACGAACCATTTGCCCAATTTGGGCATCCAGATTTTGAGTTTCATTCCTATTCCCCCATTTCCAAATCAGATAGTTTGTCTGAAATCCCTGTAATAGCCTCACTTTTACTTGCAATTGAGAGCTGTGAGATACTTCTGTAATTCAAAAGAGAGTTGTATTCAAGACTATAAATCTGAGAGCTGTTTAAGCTGTGCTCTGTAATTGTAATGGTGAATTTAAAAAGGTTGCTATAAGCCCTACATTCTCAATTGGACTCATGTTAAGGGTTCCCTCTGATCTCCTTATTGCATTAGACTCCTTTAGATTTACTGTTTTTCATGCAATTTCCCTTGATTCATTAATCCTGTGGGAATTAGTGTTTGTAACCTAATCTCTCACAGCATTTGTAGTGATGTTTCTTATTCTAAATTAAGGATTTGGATTAAAGACTATTGGATGGTTTGTGGCCATTAAAGTGGACAGGCCATAGCCATAAGCTTAAGCCTAATCCTTGAATTAGATTCATTTCTCTTACATCTGTGCTGGTAGCCAGATGAAGATTGGATCATCCCTCAGTTGAGCTGCAGTCTTTCTCATTGTATTTCAAGAACCAAATCAAAGTTAGATATTACTTCTCCATTCTTTATAAGTTTACCTCAAAATTCCCCCAACTCGGATCTGGATCATTTAGTTTAACTTTTACTTTTATCATTTAGTTAATGTGACAAATTCAACCTCCCATCTTATGTGCTTTCTAGATAGGATCAGAGGCCAGATCTGGTAGCTCAGATCTGGAGGTTTATCTTGCATTTTAGACAAATTCTCTGTGGACGATCTTTTACTCACTTACATTTAAAACTTGCTACAATTGGCCCTGATCTTGCAGGCTAATTCACTTCTATCTGTGCTGATATTTCTTTACTCTTTTTAATATTCTAGATTCATTATAACTTAGCAGTTGCAAACCTGTTTTCAAAACACAAATAAATCAAGCACACTTAGTAGCAACAACAACAACCATGGTACTACGACATATGGAACTTTCTAAAATATCGATACATTCCCCCCTACGCGATGGGGATCAAACAGAAAACGATAAGAACAGATGTACCACGTACTGCATCCTATGAGAGGTCTTGTACAAGGAAGCCTTCACTAAAGGAGTCTTGCTACGTTGTGTCACGGTGGACGAAGGATAATATTTCCTCCAAGAAGTGCACGCCAGTGCCTACGGTTCCCACACTGGTAGACAGAGACTCAGAGATCAAATTATACGACAGGGCTACTACTGGCCTATAATGACGAGAAATTGCCACCTCTACGTCCAATGCTGCAAGCAGTGTCAAGAGCACGCCGCACTTATAAAAGCCCCATTAGTTCCACTGAACCCCATGTTTTCCCCATGGCCATTCTCAATGTTGGCCTTTGACATTATCGAACCCTTCACAGACACAATCGGGAACACAAACAAGCACGCCTTCATACTCACCTTGACCGAATACTACATCAAATGGGCAGAAGCCGAGTCATATGTCAAAATTACTACTTCAACACTCGTGAAGTTTATTATTCGAAACATCGTCACAAGGTTTGGGGTTCCCAGAATGATCTCCACCGACAATGGACCACAATTCATCACCGAGAAGATGAAGAGACTGTGCAAGAGATATGTCATCGACTTGCAGCACTCGTCACCCTTCTATCTTCAAGGGAATGGGCAAGTAGAGACCACGAATAAATCGATAATCCAAATTTTGAACGAATAGTGTAGACGAGAGATGGAACCGACTGGCCCGATCGACTGCTTGAAGCACTTTGGGCCTATAGGACTTCTATTCGCACTACAATTGGCCAAACTCCTTATCTCCTCACATACGGGATGGAAGTAGTTTTACCTTACGAAATATAAGTGCCATCCCTATGAGTTCAACTTGATGATCAACTGTCCATAGATGAAAGGAGAGTTGCTCTGCTCACCCAGCTAGAATAGCTAGATGAGACGCGTCTAAGGGTAGTTGACCATGCGCAAGTGTATCAAAGGAGAGTGGCCAAAGCATATGATAAGAAATTCCTCCAGCGAACCTTCGAAATAGGAGAGTTAGTCTTGAAGAAAATCATGCCCTCTAAGCATGCTCACCCAAAAGGAAAACTGAAGCCAAACTGGGAAGGATCGTATGGTATAGCGGCTGCATACCCCGAGAATGCATACAAGCGGGTAAACAAAGATGGGGAGGAACTTCCTAACTCATGGAATGCCATGTACCTCAGAAAATACTACCCTTAGTACGGTGACTGTCATATCCCATAATCAGACATAGATACTGATCGTCTTAAAATATGACCTTGCAAGTGCACAAGTCCGAATGTACTAGGGTAAGTACAAGGGTGTCGAACCATAGGGATTTGTCATTTATATTTTATTTAATTTTATTTTACAAAGAATCTTGTAGCATTAAAATTCCTAAATTATTCTAAAATAAATAAAAGAAATCTACATAGTTTTGGAAGTAAGGAAGGAGAAGGCAAACTGGAACCCCTCTTGGTTTCTAGATTCATACATAATAAATCCTATTTCTTTTCTACTGTGAATCCCAGGTACTCCCGCTCCTGACTACAACCTCAGTCGCATCGTATATGAATTAGACAAATCTAATCGCGAGTTAGATAAATGTAATCGTCAAAGAACTACTGCACGAACCAACAATACTACCCTGCAAGGCCTAGTCCATCAGTGAATATCCTATCTAGACTAACCCCAATCCCTATAAGGCCACTGGAATTAAACTAAATAAGATTGTAGCATTACCATCGCATTCTCGATCTTAACATGCAATCGTACCAGTAATGGAATTCTCAAATAAAAAAAGAAATATAAATATATTAAAATACTTATCCATAATTTATAAGAGATCTAGCCCGAAGCTTTAAGCACACATCGACTTAGAGACCTTCATCATCGTTGATGCAGGCTCTGATCGATGATTACATCCAATTTCCCTCCATCCTAGAACTATTCCTAATCTAAAACTATCGAAACTCACACCAGAGCCCTCTAGAAAAGTTCCGACGTGTGAGTCCCCTAAAACTAAACCCTAGGGTCCTTATTTAAAAATTACAAGGCCCTATAACACATATACACGACAAGGATTCTCTAGATCCTAAAAATCCTCCAAGGATGATGATTCTAGAAGGAAATCTGCACAAATTTGGAGTTATCCAATTTTGTTGAAGAGATTCCCGAAGAAGATATCGGCGTCCGCAGATATCCACAGCTGTAGACCTTATTTTTCGCTCAGAAATGTTGTTTAGACTAGTCAGGATTTAAGAACTGATCGGTCAATTTCAGTTCAATTCCCAGGTAGAAGATGACCCGCGAGCTTTAGCTTAGCTTTAATTTTCAGGCCGGTTGAAATAATTGTGACCGGTCGAAATAACTCTTGAGGATTCCTCTTTCTGTCTATGTTATTTTCGATCGGTCAACTGAGTCCTAACTAGTCTCTCTTCGTGTTTCTGAAGCCATCAGCGTCCTAACCGGTCGAAAGTGATGCTTCGACCGGTCCAGATAGACTTACTTCTCTTCAGCTGAAAACCTCCTCTGCTGCGCTATACTGACCAGTCGAGTTTGCAGTTTCGACCGGTCCATTTGACCTTTTAAACAATTCCTTCAGCTGCATCTCCTTGGATCCTTCCCTTTTGCTTGGGTTTCTTCCAAACCTTGCTCCATTAACATTTTTTATGTTTAACCATCTTTCGTACCTGTTGCAACACAACATGAACTAAAAGCATATATTAATGGCTAATTGAGGTCTAACAAAGCCGGGATTTGGGGATAATTTGTAAAACTTTGCTAATCCTTGAGCAAAGGCAACTTTAAACCATAACCCAAAAGCAATTTATCCTAATATTGTACAGCCTAATCTAAGAATTAAAAGAGCCACTTTCGTCGGGAGCATGATTGCATTTTGCGTATGCAACAAGCCTTTAAACCCCTAGGTGATCCCTAGTGGAGTTGTGTCTCCTTAGGGTTTTCAGTGAAGACACCCACAAACTTCAAATGTTGTTTCAAAATCACCAATAAAAGAATTTTCAAAACTGGTTTTCATATAATATTTTCAGTTAGAAATCAAAACCGGTAATCATGTCAGCATGCAAATTCTTATTTCAAATACTGATACCATGACAGTTCCACTGTTGTTTATTCTAATCAGCCCAATGTTTCGATCCTTGGACCAATCTTTCTTCCATGCCTAGAGTGTTGTGTGTGCAGGTGCCCATGCTAAAATCTTTCTATCTTTGGATTAATCCAAACCGGGAATTGTCGGATCCCATGTCTCGACTCAATCCTCTCTTTAGGCATACACTCCAAACAATGGCACTCCGATAAATTGGCTACTTTGTCGCACACATGTGAGATGGAATTACAACTCAATTTAAAAAAAAAATTCACATGATATAAGAAAGATGGTGCATCAAGGAAATTTTAAAAGTAATCTCATAGAAGGATGATGTTTGTATCCTATGCATGTTATATCACGTATCATAGTCATTGTATCATCACCCTCTATGAGGCATTTACCACCCGAGATTGGAACGAAAAGGTCTTTTTCAAGGTTGTAATGGGGCTCAGGTGAAGGTTAAGGAGGAAGGGGAAGTTGGATTCAAATGTCTCTGAGAAACCAGAAAAGGAACTTTATTTGATATTCTATTTTCACTCTTCCTTCTTCAGATTTTTCAAAATTTTCTCTTTGTTTTCTTTTTCTCAACTTTTCTTTTTTTCATTCCTTCAACTTCTTTTTGGATTTCCACCTCATAAAAAAAAAATTTACCCTTTTCATAATTATATTTTTCTTTTCTTTTTCTTTTTCTCTCCCTTTTTCTTCTTTTCTGTTTTAGGCTTCTTGCAAGCATATCTCCCCACTCCCCTATACTTCCTCTTCTGCTCCCATTCTTCTTCTCCAATTTCTCAGAGGTTGAAGGGTGAGGTCTTACATATTCCGGCATCAGTATGGGGTGTAGTAATTAGAGTTTAACAAGAAATTTATATGTAGGCAAAAAGTTTTCAATAAGGCTCAAAAAGGGGGGTGCAAAAAGGTAAATGAGTACAAGGTGGGGCATTTGTGGGCACAAACAAGCCAATAGATGGCCTTTGATCGTTTCCTTACTCGGTGGTAACGATGCCTATTTGTTTCAAGTTCTAACACGATGATATAAACAATGCATGATCAACAAACCAAACTAAGCATATGAGATTAAATAGTTTAAGCACGAATTTCAGGGATACTCGGAGTTTATTTAGCACTCATCAAGAACAACAGACAATGGTTATAAAGCTCACTGGTTTTAGTTGATTCTTGGAATCCTAAAGTCCCATATTCAAACTAGTCTATTGATTTTCAGACCTAAGCAAGGCAAATGGTGTAAAAGTTTTCTAGGTATAAAATCCAAACTAGTCCTTAAATGTTCACATTGGGGTTAATTATCCTCAATAACCATAGTTTATTCATGGCATGCGTATCAAAAAATTAAAATTTCTTGCATTAATGACTACATTTTGAAAACTATGGCAATATAAATTTTGTTGCCTTAAAACAAGGTATTGATGGTATATATAAAATAGTGGTTCAGGTATATGATAAACAATAGGAATATGAACCATACATATGGCACCAACACCCCCAAACCTAAGTGGTGTTATGTCCTCATTGCACAAAATGAAAAGTAATATACAAACAACAAGGCAACCATAGAGAGGTGGGCACTGAATAAATAATAAGCATTGTAGCTTGGTCAACCCAAGGCTAAAATGCAGCAATTAAATCGTATCGACAAGTCGGGGCAGAGCCAGAAAGTCCAGTAAGTTAGAATAGGGCAATGGGGCATAAAAAGCCTCCCCCAAACCTATTCAAAATCACTAAACACACATCCACAGAATATTAAGCAACCACAAGAATAACAATAGAAAAATAAAAGAAACTATATATTAACACTGTATAATGTACATACTCCATTTGTACAAAAATTAAAAACTAGGAAAAAGCTAGACAAGTTTAAACTTTGGTAGCAACCCCCAATAGGTACGACACTACGAATCAGTGGTCCGCAAAAAGTTCCGCACCCTCAAAAAAGTATTCCTCTACGGGGTCCGAGTTACCCTCAACTTGTATTCTACGAAAAAGGACAAATAATTGAACCCAGCAGAGGAGTTATGCAGGAGGCGGCGGTGGAGGCGGAGATGGCAGGCGGATGCAATCGCGTTTGAGAGGGGGAAGAGGTGAAGTCGGCGAAGGAGGAGACACTAGATTTGGAAATTCAGTGTCCAAAACAAATAGGAGAAGAGTCTCCTAGATGTCCTTCTTGGCTTCTGGCATTGTGTCGGCCTCCCTTTGCAAACGACCGGTGATGGCCCTCTGAATTGTCGACCAGTTTGGTTCATCAGCCATGGTGAAAAAGGGTTTCAGAAAAAGGGTTTTGAAGAAAAAATGGATGAAATGGGTGAAATGGGTGCTGGTTTTATAGTTGAGGGTGGTGGAGAAGGCGAAGGGTCGTGTTTAATGGGGAAGACGGAGATTTTGATCGGTCTGAAGGGCTTTAAATAGCCCAGCGCTTGTAGACTCGATTGGTTGAAAATCTGTTTCGACCGGTCTCCAAAAATAGAGCAAAAGGAGAGTGCTCCAGGTCTGCTTCAAATTGGAAGTGAAGTCCCCATTTTGACCGGTCAAACTCTATTTCGACCGGCCTGAACACAGCAAAAGCTTCGGCTTCGGCTGTGTTTTCTTCCTTTCAGATTAACTAGACCGGTCAAAAATCTATTTCGACCGGTCAAAATTTGCCTGAGACTTTATTCTCAGCCAAATTTAACTGACTCATTCCTAAAAATAAGTCATTTTACAAATGCTTGGGTCCCCAAGAAGCGCTCCTGAAGATCTTGCTCCATGAGATCAGAAGGAATCACGCGAATTTCCTAACGAGCAAGAGCATGCTGCGTCTCTAAGCACGACTGCTCGGAATCACGCATCTGCACACAAGCACGAAGCAAACCTAAGAAGATATAAGCACATAATGAGACAAAGACCAAGAGTGATAGAAATATACCAAATCGGCTCACTCCCGCAAAAGAGGCTCCGTGGTAGCGACAGTCATCGAATCACCTGGCGGCATCAGCAGAAAAGAAAGAGTTACTCACAAGAGGCTACTCAGAGGCCGAGAGATACACCTATGGAAGGCCCTTTTAGAAAGCCCCCAAAGGAGGGCTGACAAAGGGTTAATCCACAGAGCATACCAAGGAACAACTAGGATCGATCATAAGAACTCCGACCCATCCAATTTCCTTGGTTTTCATCCCTCCGCCTTTATCTCTTCCACCTCTTCCCCTCGCACAGTAGCATTTTAGATGCTACTACACATTCCCAACCCCACCCATTCCTAAGAAATAAATCACCATTATAAACCCGACATAATTCCTAGGTTACAAAACGAGATAAAAACATTAAGAAAGAAAAGAAAATGTACTAAAATTCTAAATGCCCAAAATTATTACAAGTTCATTAAAAATAAATCCATAATAAAAATTCAAAATAAAACCCAAGCCCCTAAGTACCTATTTATAGATAAAAGACCCATTAGCCACTATGTGGCAAGTGTCTCATTCACAAACCCCCTCTATTTAATTAAATTAAAACATGACACATACCCCCCTAAAAGATACAAATCCATGACAAACTTAGATAAACAAATAGCTACAAAACACTTACCCCTTGAAGAATCACAAATCCATCACAAATTAGATAAACCAATAGGATTAAAACATTTAACACCCCATCTAGCTTTAATTCAAATTCACACATTTCTAACAAGTGTCACTCCAAACTAAACATAAGACCAAAACAAAAGCCCATACCTTAAACAAAACAAATGCATAAAATTCCTCTTCCCCTCGATAAAATAAACAACCACCTAACAAAGATAAGGAAATAAATAAACAATAAGTAATCAAATAAAGTGACTAAAACACCACAAAATAATAGGAATAACTATGATCAACTACCCCGAAGCAAAACAATATGAAAAAAAACAATAAAAACAAAACAAGATAAGAATGAAAAAAAATTAATTAATTAAAACATAAAAAGGGGTGAAGCCATCTCCCCACAGTCCCATCGCGATAACATAATTCAGGGCATCTCGCGATACCCTATCACAACTTCCAAGAACTGAAGGAATAATTACCATGGAAATCAGCCCACTAGAACCCCGAAAAATAAAAATAATGATAAACAATAAAAGTCCCATCACGATATAGAAGCGAAAAATAACCATAACGTCACCCGAAAGATGACAAAGCAGTCGTTCCCTCACTACCCCATAGACCATGACCCGTCGCAATCGGAATCATTCCCCCCTTATCCCATCATATAACCGCGCAACCCCAACCAGAAGAAAAACCTCTCGTGTCCCGCATACTGGGTAACATGTCCCATCACGACAAAAACATGCACCACCATCCCAACCCCTGAACTAAACACAATCTGACCCATCATCCCATCGCGACATCGAAACCCCGCCACTCCATTAGCATTGAAAACAAGTCCCACCGCAATCTCAGCATTCCACTCAAACCCACTCATCCCATCGCATAACCCAAGATCTGCCAAAAAAGGAAATGAACCATCAAGGTCCCATCACAATAGTCAAAAAACCATCAACACGAAATACCCCGTCGCACAACCACCACACCCAATCATAACTTGCCACAATATGAAACCAGAAGGGAAGCTCAACCAATGTCCTATTGCGAAAAGCAAGCCTGGACCTCCCAAACGTCCCATCATGCCCAACAATCATCACGACAGAAATATACACCCCCAACATACTAAGACAGGGAACTCCTCGAAGGCCCATCGTGTAATAACATGTCCCATTGAGGCAAGCCACTCAAAATATCCTATAACACAGCCATCACGAGTAATACAATGATAAACTAGGAAAATATTATCTCCCCCTATCTCTACTTGATATTTTTTGTAAATATAATTAGCTAATATTAAGTACAACATTTTCAAAACCTGTCTCCCCTAGTTCACAGATCACTGTAGTTCTCCCAGAAGAGACAATCATCAGTACCCGCGAGAAAGGTTAGACGGAGTATCCGGCATACTAAGCGTCGTCTTGACAACCAAACAAAGGTCGGGTCCACAAATCTCATACCAATGGACCTGCTTAGTGACGTCTCGAAAGCCACATTTTTAAAGTTTTATCACCGAATTGATCTTAAGTTAAAAAACTCCAAAATTTCAAAAAACCTTATCTATCAAACTCTCACCTCTCATCACCCCAATCCGTTCCTTCCCCTGGGACTCTTGACGTGTCACTGGTGTGAGCAATGATGCACTCAGCCTGGCATGACTTGCGAAAGCCTTTGCCATCATATTACATCATATTATCTAGTTACTTGACCTTGTCTCTGGACATTCATATGACGCCTCCGGGTACCTCGATTGCGTCAATTTCCCCCATTTGACTGCAACTTGCAGTAGGTCACGACATGCGATGGGATGCCACATGCACCCGTGGATAAGGATATACCTCTCGACAGCGACCACTGGGCCCCCGAATGCTCCCTTTTAGCTTGGGCTGATAGATAAGGAGGCCAAGCATTTCATGTCAGCACCATGGTTGACACTCGTTATCTCTCAAAGAAATGAGAAGGCACCCTGTTGTTTATCTTTACCTTGTAATTATTCAGATGCTAAAAACAATAAACTAAGAGAAAAATCACAGCAAAAGAGAATTTGGACACCAATGTAAACATACAGACCTGCAAGAATTCAGGGCTGTTGTAACAAGCTTTAAAAGGTAAGTGAGGGTATGTCCATAGGAAAATGTGTTAAAGAATTTAGCCAATCTCCAGATCTGCTAAAGATCTGGCACTCTATTCTATTCTAACTTAAAACAAGGAAAGAAGGATAAAGAGGAGAGGTTTTTTTTTAGGGGGTTGTCACTTTAAACATAACTACAGAAATTTATATCTAAATGTAACTGATCCAGAGATGAATAGAAAATAGAATTGAAGAAGAGAGAAAAGGTTTTGGAGAATTAAAATCAAATATGGAGAATAGCAGTTTGGGATTTGGTCTCACTGAAAATTGATTGGTTAAACAACAATGTAGGGGATGGATTTGTAGCTATCCTCCATCTGGCTCTAAGCATAGAAGCAAGGTAGAATAATCCAATCTAAACTAGAGGGTTGAATTGATCTTAAGGTTATGATCTGTCCACTTCAATGGTCAAAGATCATCCTAGGGATTTCCTTCAATCCAAAGGCTTCAATTAGAATAAGAAAACCACTACAGATGTTGTGGATGCAAGGCTACAAGCTCAGGCATCCACAGGAGCATTAAATCTAGGAAAATATGATGGAAATCAAAAGATCTATAGGTTAAATGAATGGGAATTCCCAAATACATAAATCCTATGAAAAATCTAATGGAACCAAAAGATCTATAGATTTAACTGATCATTAAAACGAGCAATTCATTGATTCAAATACATCTTACAATAAATTGTCCTCATATCAGCAGTCTCTGTATCATCCATTCCTCATACAAAGCTCTCAAACCTCTCAAGTTTTATAGATCTACCTCACCCTAGCTGCTACTAGAGTTTAGCCAACCATGGTCGGGCTAAAGAGAGAGTGGAGGAGAGGGAAGAAGATTAGAATTGGCGGGAAAAGAGGGATTGAAGTGGTGCTCTGGATTTCTATGGATCCTTCTTATATTGTGTTTCTCTTCTATTTATACTCTTCCCCCTTTGCTCTCAGATTTGTTTCAGCCAATCAAAACCAAAGGAAACAATTCTATTATGCTTGCTGATGTGGCTGATTTCTCTTCTAGAAGCTCCCACGAATTGGTTAGAATTTGGCAAGCACACATGGGATAGTTAGAGAGTTCACGTTCGTGCCCATTTGCATTTCAAAAATACCCTCTAAGCAGCTAAATAGCCTTGGGACACTTACAACAAAGCATTGAATGCTTTGCTCTTATCAACTGATAAGTGGGAAGTTCCCAATTCATGCCTTGAGAGGTTTAGAGAACTTCTCGACAGGTTCTGAATGCCATTTCAGTCTACTCGACAAGATGGCTTGTAGCTCTCGATAGGTTGCAAATAGCCTTTGATAGGTTTAGATGAACTGCTCGACAAGTTCAATTCACTACTTAACTGCTCCTTTAGCTTTAGCCATCGTCTCAATAGGTTTTGGCAACCTTTCAAGATTCAGTGCAGCTTCAGGTAACCCTTCGATAGGTTGACTGCATCTGTTCGACATGTTCTGCATGCAATGGCCTGATAGGTTGGTTGCCCCCTTTCATCTGCTCAATAGGTTCAAGGAACCTCTCGATATCTTGATTGGCTTCAAGTATCCTGTTGACAGGATCAGCTTCACTACTCAATAGATTGCCTCCCTTGCTTCCACAGCTTGTTCACCTCTTGAAAGGTTGGATCTCAACTGTCTAGCAGTCAGTGCCCTTTTGAGGGGTTCATTCATCATCAAATGCAGCTGCTTTTGCTCCCATGTGTACACAGCTGTACACTTGCCATTGCCATAGAATTCTGAGGCTCTATGAATCTGCTTGATGGCTGATTGCTTGGGCTGTATGTGCAACTATAGAAGCTATTATGTATTTTCTCATTGATGTAACTCTCCAACAGGTCTTTTATTGGCACTTTTGGATGGATTTATGCACTATGACTATAATTTATTGCTAACTACAAAACTATACTCAAAACTCATTATTAGTCAACTCAAAAGTTCATCAAAGGTCAGGTTAGGAGGTGAAAAATGGTATTTTTCACTGATTAACACACCCTAAAAGAGGGCGTCTAGATCAACCATAGGCTGTTTTTAACTGCTGAAGTCGGCCGACCGACGTTTAGTAAGGGAGTCAGCCTGCATCTTCCTACATGTGATCAGTGATGTGTGGTAGCGTCGATAAATATCTATAGTTGGCAATCGCATCACCCAGGTATTCTCTATTTAATATTTGCCTCTTCCTTTCAGCATGTAATATTTCATGGGTTATTACTCTAATGCCCTTAGCCAGAGTCCAGTCTAACCGAATTGGGCCACTTCTCTCGGGGACTGAAAGGAACCCCGAAAAAGCACGTACCAACAGTTGGTCAACTCCATTAATGGCGAAGATTTCTTTGAACTTTTACTTTTAATTTAAGTAGAAATTCCATTCCATAAAAATTATACAAAATAACCCTTCTTGATTAGATAAATTACAAGATTTGTCACTATCCCATATTAAACTATTATCACTTAATTAGTGTATAAGTGCATCTTAATCCATCAAAATTTTGTCAATTATTTGACCAGCCCATAGATGGCCCATCGGATGGGTATCATCAAATAACCTTCATTGATAATGATCACTAGATCATCACCATCAGTTTTGACTAAACAAAGTGGACTATTGGGCGCCGGTTGAAATAATTGGATGGTGGGTGCCTTTAAGGGTTTTTAAAATAATAGAGGATGCCCTTAGAGGTGTTACTTATATAACTAATTAAAGGTGGGTGCCACGTAAAATTCAAATGATGGGGTGCCTCCTGTGCTGGGGTGGCCCAAAATTTTAATTGGGTGTCCACAATCAATGTGGGTGCCCATATTTTAAAGGTGCTTGGATCTCGGGTCTCTTAAGAGGTCAGATTTCTGGTCAAAGGTATGACTAGCCCGCCTTTTCTGGGGCAGTCGTTATAGAGCCTCTATCGTTGGAGCTTGAAAAACTGCCTATAACGCTCAAGTATGCATTTTTAGGACCAAATGAGTCGCTCCCGATCATTATCTCTTCTACCCTCACAGGTACACAAAGGGAGCAACTCATTAAAGTTCTGAAAACACATAAGAGAGTGATTGGGTGGTCTGTTACTGATTTATGGGGCATAGAGCCATCCATTTGCATGCATTATATTCATCTAGAGGAGGACTCTTGCCCTTCTCGGGAGATGCAACGGAGACTTAACCCCAACATTAGACAAGTAGTCACGAAAGAAGTTGTAAAAATCTTGGTTGCTGGAATTATTTACCCGATATTGGATAGCAAGTGGGTTAGTCCCACTCAAGTGGTACCGAAGAAATCCGATATCACCGTCAAAGCTAGTTTTGATTGAGAAATGGCTGCTATACGCAAAACCACTAGTTGGAGAGTTTGCATTGATTACCGCAAGCTCAACACAATGATCCGAAAGGACCACTTTCCACTCCCTTTCATTGATGAGATCCTTAAAAAGTTGGTGGGGCAAGATTACTATTATTTTCTTGATGGATACTTGGGATATAACCAAACTTTTGTGTTCCCCGCTGATCAAGAGAAGACCACTTTCACATGCCTTTCTTACACCTTTGCTTACCAAAGGATGCCCTTTGGGTTGTGCAATACACCCATGACCTTTCATCAGTGCATGATGTCAATTTTCTTCGACATAGTAGACAAATTTCTGGAGTTATTCATGGATGGTGCAGACTTTTATAAATGCATTTCACAAAGACTTCAGCAAAATTCACGTCCCTTGTGCATCTCTTGGCACAAGATGTACCCTTTGTCTTTGACAAACCATGTCTAGAAGCCTTCAAAAAGTTGAAAGAACTTTTGTCCACCGCGCCTATCATTAAAACCCCTAATTACTCTCTACCGTTCGAGGTCAAGTGTGATGCCTTTGAATATGCCATTACTGTAGTCTTGGGAGAAAGAGTCGACTGGATCCCACATGTCATTTATTATACGAGCAACCATTTCCAATTCTCAATTGAATTACACCACTATGGAAAAGGAGTTGCTTGCGATTGTTTACGCTATAGAAAAGTTTTGATCATATCTCTTGGGTTTTAAGATTGTGATTTTTCTCGATCAGTCCGCATTAAAGTACCTACTCTTCAAGATTCTCCTTCAAGAGTTTAATTTCAAATTTCATGATAAGAAAGGTGTTGAGAATGTTGTCGAGATCACCTCTCAAGGACTGTAATAGAGGGAGCATTAGATGATCCACCCATCAAGGATTCGTTCCTCGATGAGCAACTTTTTGCCATCACTATAGATCAGTCCCTTTCGTATGCCTACGTTGTGAATTATCTAACCACTGACCAAATTCTTCCCTATTGGCACAAGAACTCTAAGGACCTTTTATTTTCTAAGATTAGATCCTATTTTTGGGAGGATTTCAAAGTTTGTTCAAATCAGATTATATGATGTTGTGTGCCTTAGAGTGAGTTCCATAGCATTCTTATTTTTTGCTACTCTCACGTTTGTGGTGGACACTTTGAGGAAAGAAAACTCCTGCTAAAGTCTTGCAATCTGGGTTTTATTGGCCCACCTTGTTTAAGGAAGCACATGAATTTTACAAGACTTATGTGAGGTGTTAACATACCAAGGCAATGTCTTGTAGGGACATGATGCCACTTAACCCGATATTGATTATGGAATTGTTTACGTGTGGGGTATTGATTTTATGGGCTCCTTTCTGTAATCGTTTGGTAATTTGTACATATTTGTAGTCGTTGATTATGTATCTAAATGGGTTTAGGCCATAGCTACCAAAACAAATGACCACAAGGTTGTGGTGAATTTTCTAAAAAATAATATTTTCTCCCAGTTTAGACCTTCACGTTCCATTATTAGCAATCGTGGCAGCCATTTTTATAAGCGATACTTTGAGAGCTTGCTTAAAAGGTATTCAGTTACTCATCTTATAGTTACTCCCTACCACCCACAAACTAGTGGGCAAGTGGAAGTCTCAAACCGAGAGATTAAAAAATTTCTTGAAAATATGGTTCACCCCAATCGTAAGGATTGGTCCTTACACTTGAATGATGCCGTATGGGCCTACCGCACGACATTCAAAATTTATATTGGGATGTCTTCCTATCATTTGGTTTTCAAGAATGCTTTTCATTTACCCATCAGTTGGAACATAGAGCCTATCGGGCTGTGAAAGCCTTTGATTTTGATATATTGAAGCTCGACTCGCCTCGTCGCCTCCAACTTGATGAGTTAGATGAATTTCAGAATGAGGCATATGAGAATGCCAAGTTATATAAGGAAAAGACGAAGGCTTTCCATGATAAACATATCTTGAGAAGTACTTTTGAATTTGCACAACATGTTTGATTCTTTAATTTGAAATTAAGTCTCTTTCCGGGTAAGTTACGTTCCAGATGGATGGCCCTTATGTTGTTACTGATGTTTCACCTCTTGGGGCAGTAACTATTGTTGACCTTAAAGATAATTGTGTTGTTAAGGTAAATGGTCAACAATTGAAACCGATGATAGAGCATGAGAATATCGATGAGGTCAAGTGCATTGACTTCAATGTACCAACACTTTTGGTTTAGGCTTTACCTTAGCCTCGTCGAGCTACCGACTCATCTGTAGCGCTTCTTAGGAGGGTAACCGATGCTTATTCTATATTACATTAGTTAATTTGAGTCTTGATTTGTGTGATTTGATGTGTTTGTTAATTGTGCAGGTTTGAGCTCTGGGAGAGCCGCCCAAGAAGTGTCAAATCAAGGGTGTCTGGTTCCTTTGAATAAGGAACCCCAACAACCAAAAGTAGTGCCAGGTTCCTCCAAATAAGGGTGTCAGGTTCCTCTGTGCATTAGTGTCAGCTTTCCAAAACCTAGCACACCCTTATAGAAGCCATACCAAAGCTCCAACAACCTGGCAGTGACTTAGTGCCAGGTTGGATGGAGTGCAACAAAACATGGCAATCCCCAGAGCAAACCTATGTCAGGTTTAAAGAAAGCAAAACCAGCGCCAAATTGATTCAAAGCAGAGTTGAACCTGATGCCACTTATCAAACCAGTGCCAAGTTAGTTACTGTTAAGACATGAAAAGTACCACTTTTCACCCCTTAACTTAGCCTTTGTTAGACCCTTAACCATCTAATAAATGTGTGTTAAGTCATTTCTGTAGATAATAAACAGCAGCTGCAATAAGGCCTGAACCCTGTTAAGGAGCCCACTTTTGCCCCAGAAGTTCCTCAGAAGGATGAAAGCTGAACCTAGATAAGAATTGAACCTCGCGCAGCTTTCACAAGCTTTAAAGGATTCAGAAATTAAGCCTCACGCATTCCGCACGAGTTTCCCAAGACTTCATTTCCAATTGCCCGCACTGTTCTCACGCAGTTGAGTGATAGAAGGCATTCAGAATCATACTTCGCGCAGCTCTCGCGAAGCTTAAATATAAATGCTTGCGCAGTCTCGCGCAGCTCAAGAAAGCATCTCTCAAACCTCGCGCAGTTCACTCAGATCAAGTAAGGAGAGAGAGCTCCAGGTATTTCGGCACGCAGCTGTCACGCAGTGATTGCGGGATGCAAAACTTCAGAAAAACCTCTCGCGCAGTTCAGAAACCAATGCACATCACGTCCTCACGAGGATCCTCACGAAGATCCATTGAGAAACAAACTGCTCGCACGATTCCCGCACCATTCAGAAGGAAAGTGTAATCCTGCGAAGACCAGAGCAATCCAGCGAGGATTCAATGCTCTATCGCGTGACTGCTTCAACTGCAACTAAGACAACCACGCGACGGCTTGAATTTCAAGCTAGTCCAATCTCGCGAAGACCATGCTACCACGCGACAGTCTTGGAAACCAATGCTACCTGGCGAGGCTCTGAACTCTAACTCTCCCTCACCTCTGCAGAGGACATTCTGGGAACTTCAAGCAATTAGGGCACACATTCCAATGCTCCAAGTTCCATACACGTGCCCCGAGGTATCCAAGGGATAGTATTAGGCCATGTGGCATCGTTAAAATTAGGGTTTCCTAACCCTAATGCGTTGCCAAACTAACTGCTATATAAACCTAAGCCTTGTTTAGGTTTATGGGGCTCTCTGCTTAGAATAGAATTTTGTCTATCTTCTTCTTGCAGTAGCTACAGATCTCTAGGAAGGTTTAGGTAGATTTCTTTTTGCCTTTTCTTCTCTCCATAGTCCAGCATTTGCTGGCTATGCCTTTGTATGACTATTTGGAATAGATTAATGGAGTTTCATGATAGAGTGTTTTACTTTTATGGGATTTTTGTGAGTTGTTCTGTACAAGGCTGTTACCTTGAGATCCTCCATTGCTAGGACGTATTGCAAGCAATGGAGGACTAATTTTATGGTTTACTCAGATCCAAGTGACCTGTGTGTCTGGGCTAACATGCTCCCATAGAGGCCTAGCCCCACCACAGGACCCACTAGATTTGAAGTCCCCATGGGAGCAATGAGCTTTTGTAGCCTTGTGAACATGGTGGTGGCAGCAATGTTTCTTGTTCTATCTTGAGCTTTGTGAGGAGGATAACCTCTGGGATAGTCTGTGACCATTTAAGTGGACAGGTTATAGCCTTAGGGTGAAACCAACCCACAGACTCAAGACGGATTATTCTTCTTTGCACTTGTGCTTGTAGCCCAGTGAGAGATTGTGCTGAGACAAACTCCCCTGTATGTGTATAGACCCGCCATCAGATGGTAGATCTAGTTTGGTTATAGAGATTGTAGGCTTGCGACTGGATCACTGCAGTCTCTCTAAAGCAGTGGACAGCTGGATCTAAGGCTGCACTCAAACTCTTGCTGGATCTACATGTCTGGGCTAACATGCTCCCATACAGGCCTAACCCCACACATAGCACTTTAGAGGTTGAGGTTCCCTATGGATTCTTGTGCTTGTAGCCTGGATGATGTAGTGCCTACAATGATAAACTTATTCTGACCCATCTCTGGATTGTGGTTCCCCAATTGGATAGTTTGTGACCATTTAAGTGGACAGGTTATAGCCATAAAGGGATTGGATCATTGCATAGAGATGAGTTGGATTCTTTCTCCTCAGTGGTGATAATGTAGCCATTGGACAGGACTTCTATAGCAGCAAATCTGAATCTGAGTCATGAAACCCATCAGATCTGAACCTAATAGCATACTTCTCACCCTTTTATATTTATTTTCTCACTCCATCTTCTTTCTTAACCCTTTTTATAGTTTAGACATTAGGATACCTTAGAATTTAGATTTTAGTGACCCTAAATCCCCTTCCATTTAGGATTGCCAGATCTGTAGTCATATCTGGAGGGCCTACTAAAGATGGCTCCCTTGGAGCTTAAGATCAACTTCCTTGTGGGACAAACTCTTACTTATCAAAACTTCCTACAACAGGCCCTGTATCTTGCAGGATTGTGCATATTTTAGGCTTGCTGCTCTATCATTTTCAATCCACCTTTCATTCATTTTCATTCACCCCATTCTTATCACTGTCTTCAATAAAGTCAGTAGCAAGCACTTAAAAATAGCCTAACAGTTACCAATGCAAACCTGACGGACTCAGAAAGCAAAAGTTGGTAGAAGCCATTGCCTACTGTCAAGTTAAAGCATCAGGTTGCCAAAGTCAGTGCCAACTTCAGTCTCAATTCATCTAACCTAGTGCCAAAAGTAGAATCTTCTTCTACACACGCAGGCCTGGTTCTCTTTCGGCGTTTAATACTTCAAGGAGTGCCTACTGTCATGTGGAGCACTCCAAACACTTTAGGACCAGACCTCTGTGCCCTCAATGGTCTAGCTCAGTAGATCTCCAACGGATTGAAGCCTTGTGCTTCAAGAGAAAACCATAAATTAGAGGGTATAAATAGAAGGAGAGGCGGCTGGCCAAAGGAGTCGAGTTTTGGATATGGAATTCAATCTCCTTCTCTCTATTTCTTCATCTCTTTCTATACCTCTGTAATGTTTTCTACATAGCATGTGTGGCTAAGCATTAGGCTGCTTAGGTGAAACTGAGCCATTGAAGGGCATTGTAAATTGAGCAAATGAATAGAACTATGGATTGATTGCATACTGGAGGGCGTTATTGCAGAATTGAGGTGAGCTTGGTTTATGTAAGTAATTGGCCAATTTTCATTGATAATTTAATTTTAATTAGATCTAAGCTGTGCTTGTCGTTTAGTTGGATTTATGAGGCTCACTGGAATCAGTGCTTGTAGCCTGGTTTTTGGTGGTGTATGCAATGATGTTTTAGCTCTAACTTGAGCCTTCTGACTAGACCATATCTCTGGGATAGCCTGTGACCATTTTAGTGGACATGCTATGCTCGTTGACTAATTTATATCTCAAGATCCTACTGGATTCATTTCGATCCAATTGTGCTTGTGGCCAATTGGAGGTTGAATCCATGGATCTGTGAATTTGCATGGATTTGCAATGCTATTTGAGGTGAGGAATTACCTTGGCTACTGTTCTGTTAATCTCTGAAAAATACCATTTTTCACCTCCTAACCTGACCTTTGAAAGACCTTAGAGCTGTTTAATAGTTACTTTTTGAGTGTTGTTTTGTAGTTAGTAATAATCTGTAGAGAAGTGCAGAAATCCATGTAGCAAAAGCCGAAAGGAGAGAAATTTGAGTCAATAGTTGACTGATGAGAAGACTCAGGCATGACTGAGTGTTGTAGCATATTGTCCAACAGCAGTAAGGGCTTAGAAAATGGACCTCCAGCAATTGTTAAAGTTGCAGTAATGTTGTCGAGTGGTTGCCTGAACCTATCAAGTGGTTCATGAATGAAGCAAGTAACTTGTCGAACAATTTAGACGGTTGAAAACCATCCTATTGAGTTGCTGCACCAACCTCTCGAGTTTGATAACCTGAAGCTACCATCCTGTCAAGGGGTATGTGCCCGAAGAAGTGAACCTCTCGAGCATGTTAATGTGCTATAACAGGCCCTGATCTTGCAGGACTGTGTAAAATTGCTATTGTTTGGTACTGTTCTATGCTATTTTTGTGCACAACAGTTATAATCCAACAAGTTTTTGGCTCTGATCTCTCTTTCTCTTTATTCTTTCACTCTTTTACTCTATCTCTCTTCCCTTTTTATCCCTTCTTACAGATTCAGTAGATCATTATTTTTAAGTTTTCCTATTTTTGATTATTGCAGTAGCTATACTTGATCCATTCTCTCTTTTCCTTTACTATTATTAGTTAGCTTCATAGATTTGAGCTATATAATGAACAGATCTCAGTAAGTCACCCTTCTATTAGTCTCCATTCCCTTGGGTTCGATCTCCCCATTTTATGGGTATTAGCTCCAATAGACCTGTCTAAAGCTGACAACAATTTAGTGAATAGACAAGATCATAAAAAGAACCAAGCACATCGAAGTGAATTGCCATTTCATGAGTGAGAATGTTGAATCTCAATAATTCAGCCTTCCCCATATGGTCTCTGACATCAGCTTGCTGACATCTTAACCAATGTAGTAGGGAGAGTAAGAATGAAAGACATGTCATCTAAATTGGGCATGATTGACATCTATGCGCCAATTTGAGGAAGAGTGCTAGAATACATTGGATATAACTAGTATAGTTGGGTTAGTGAGTTGGGGTTTTAGCTACTGATCGAACTCAAAAGTTGTATAACTTATCCCCAAATCCCGGCCTTGTTAATCCTCACTTACTACTAATGTGCGCTTTTAGTTCATGTTGTGTTGCAACAGGTGTAAAACCTTGTTAAACATAAAAAAGGCAAAGTTATGAAGAAACCCAAGTAAAGGAAAGAACCCAAGGAGAAATAGCTAGAAGGAAGACTTTCAAAGGTTTTTTGGACCGATCGAAATGGGATTTTCGGACCGGTCAGGATAGCGTAGCAGAGGAATGAAACAGAGGAAGAAAACAGAGTGAAAATGGACCAGTTGAGGCACTATATTCAACCGGTCAAAACACTGAAGGCTTCAGAAACATAAGGTGAGACCAATCAAGACGCAGTAGACCGGTAAGAAATGGAACAAGCATAACAATGAAAACTTAGTGGAAATTCTCGACCGATCAAGAAATTAAAGAAATTTGTGGCCTTGCGGAGCATCTTCTACCTGGAGAAGGAGTTAAACTTGACCGGTCGGTGTTTCACTTTTGATTATTCACAGCAAAGTTTTTGAGCGAAAATTCAGGTTTGCATAGCTGAAGATGAGCTTAAACATCGAGATCTTCTCCGAATTTTTCTTCCAAAGGCTGGATAACTCCAAAGCAGCGGATTCCTTTCCAGATTCATCTTTCTTGGAGAATTTTTAGGATCTTAGAGATTACTTGTCATGTACAATGTTGTAGGGCCTTATAAATCTATAAATAAAGACCCTAGGGTTAGGTTTTAGGAGACTCACACAATGGAACTTTTCTAGAGAGCTCTGACGTGAGTTTTCATAGTATTAGGTTAGGAGTAGTTCTGAAATAGAGGGAGATTGGATGTAATCATCACTCAGAGCCTGAATTAGCGATGATGAAGGTCTCTGAGTCGATGCACGCTTAAAGCTTCGGGTTGGATCTCTTCTAAATTCTGGATAAGTATTTTAATAAATTTCTATTTCTTTTTCTGTTTGTGAATTACATTAATGGTACGATTGCACGTTCAAGGTTCCGACTAGATTGAGAACATGATAGTAATGCTGCAATCATATTTAGTTTAATTTCAGTGACCTTGTAGGGATTGGGGATATCTTAGATAGGATATTTATTGACAGACTAGGCCTTGTAGGGTAGTTTTGTTGGTTTGTGCAATGGTTCTTTGATGATTAGGTTTGTCTAACTCGCACTTAGATCTAATTCATATGTGAACGTGAATGATTTAACATGAATGCTTGAACATGAATGCTTAAACGTGAATGCTTGAACGTGAATGCATGAACAGGAAAGCTTGAACATGAATGTTTGAACATCATTGCTTAAACATGAATGGTTGAACAGGAATGATTGAACCAGAATGCTAGAACGTGAATGCTTGAACAGGAATGATCGAACGTGAGTGCTTGAACCTGAATGCTCGAACCTAATTGCTTGAACGTGAATGCTTGAACTTGAATGCTTAAACATGAAGGATTCATAGATAGTAACACGCTTGAACGTGAATGCTTGAACTTGAATGTGAATGCATGACGAGGATGCTTGAACAGGATGCTTGAACATAAATGCTTGAACATGAATGCAAGAACGTGAATGCTTGAACATGAATGTTAAAACGTGAATGCTTGAACATGAAATGCCTGAACCTGAATGCTTGAACATGAGATACTTGAACATGAAAAGCTTGAACGTCAATGCTTGATAGATAGTGACATGCTTGAACGTGAATGCTTGAATGCGAATGCTTGATATGAATGCTTAACGTGAATCCTTCAACCTGAACGCTTGAACGTGAACGCTTGAGCGTGAATGCTTGAATGTGAATGGTAGAACATGAATGATTGAACATGAAATGCTTGAACGTGAATACCTAAATGGAAATGCTTGAACATGAATGCTTGAATGTCAATGCTTTAACATCAATGCTTGAATGGGAATGCTTGAACGTGAAAGCTTTAATGTGTTTGCTTGATAGATAGTGACATGCTTGAACGTGTGCCTGAACATGAATGTTAGAACGTGTATGCTTGAACGTTAATGCTTTAACGTGAATGCTTGAATGTGAATGCTTGAACGTGAATGCTTTAACATGAATGCCTGATAGATAGTGACACGCTTGAATGTGAATGCTAGCACATGAATGGTTGAACATGAATGCTTGAACAAAAATGTTTGAACTAGAATGCTTAAATGTGAATGTATGAAAATGAAATGTTTGAATGTGTGCTTGAACGTGAATGTATTGAACATATGCATGAACATGAATGGTTGAACATGAATGCTAGAATGAAAATGCTTGAACATGAATTCTTGAACGTCAATGCCTGAACATGAATGGTTGAACGTGAACACTAGAACGTGAATGGTTGAACATGAATGCTTGAACATGTATGCTTGAACATGAGTGCTTGAACGTGAATGCCTGATAGATAGTGACACACTTGAACGTGAGCCCTTGAACGTGAGACGTGAACAATTGAACATGAATTACTGAACATGAATGCTTGAACGTGTATGCTTGACATGAATGCTTTAACGTGAATCCTTGAACCTGAATGTTTGAACATGAATGCTTGAAGGTGAATGCTTGAGCGCATGAATGCTTGAACGTGAATCCTAGAACGTGAATTATTGAACGTGAACACTTGAACATGAATTCTTGAATGTGTATGCTTTATATGAATGCTTGAACGTGTATCCTTGAACTTGAATGCTTGAACATGAACACTTGAACGTGAATGCTTGAGCACATGAATGCTTGAACATGAATGACAATTGCTTGAACGGGAATGCTTGGACATGAATGCTTGAACATTAATGGTTGAATGTTAATGGTTGATAGATAGTGGCACGCTTGAACATGAATCTTTGAACGTGAATGCTTGAACAGGAATGCTTGAACCTGAATCCTTGAACGTGAATGATTTAACATGAATGCTTGAACATGACCGCTTAAACGTGAATGCATGAACAGGAAAGCTAGAACGTGAATGCTTAAACATCATTGCTTGAACGTTAATCATTGAACGTGAATGATTGAACCAGAATGTTGGAACGTGAATGCTTGAACAAGAATGTTTGAACATTAATGCTTGAACCTGAATGCTTGAACCGTAATGCTTGAACCTGATTGCTTGAATGTGAAAGCTTGAACTTGAATGCTTGAACATGAAATGCTTGAATGTGAATGCTTAAACTTGAATGCTTGAACCTGAATGCTTGAACTTGAATTCTCAAGCGCGAATGCATGAACATGAATGCTTGAACCTCAATGCTTGCTAGATAGTGGCATGCTTGAACGTGAATGCTTGAACATGAATGCTTGAATGTGTAAGCTTGATATGAATGCTTGAACGTGAATCCTTCAACCTGAATGCTTGAACATGAACACCTGAATGTGAATGCTTGAACTTGAATGCTAGAACGTGAATGGTTGAACGTGAATGGTAGAACATGAATGCTTGAACATGAATACTTGAACATGAATACTTGAACATCAATGCTTGAACTTGAATGCTTAAACGTTGAACATGAATGCATGAATGTTAATACATGAACCGGATTGCTTGAACGTGAATGTATGAACTTGAATGCTTGAACATGAATGCTTGAACATGAATGGTTATACATGAATGCTTAAACGTGAATGCTTGAACGTGAATGCATGAATATGAATGCTTGAACGTGAATGTTTGATAGATAGTGACACACTTGAACGTGAATGGTTGAATGTGAATGATTGAACCTGAACTCTTAAAAATGAATGGTTGAACGTGAATGTTTGAACGTGAATGCTTGAACATGAATGCTTGAATGTGACAGTTAGATAGATAACGGCCCGCTTGAACATGAATGCTAGAACAGAAATGGTTGAACAAGAATGCTTGAACGTGAATTCTTGAACAAGAATGCTTCAACTTGAAAGCTTTAACATGAATGCTTGAACATGAATGCTTGATAGATAGTGACACTCTTGAATGTGACTAGCATGTATTCTTGAACGTGAATACTTTAACATGAATGCTTGAAAACGAATGCTTGACCGTGAATGCTCGAACCTGAATGCTTGAACATGAATGCTTGAACATGAATGCTTGAACGCGAATGCTTGACCATGAATGCTTGAACCTGAATGCTTGAACGTGAATACTTGAACACTATTGTTTGAACATGAATGGTTGAACATGAATGCTTGAATGTGAATGCTTGAACGTGACTGCTTGAACGTGAATCCTTGAAAATGAATGCTTGAACATGATTGCTTGAACTTGAATGCTTGAACGTGAATGCTTGATAAATAGTAACGTACTTGACCGTGATTCCATGAACATTAATTCTTGAACGTGAATGCTTGAGCGTCATTGCTAGCACATGATTGCTTGAACACGAATGTTTGAACGTGAATGCTTGAACGTGAATGCTTGAACATGTATGCTTGAATATGAATGCTTGAACATGAAATGCTTGAACGTGAATACTTGAACGTGAATGCTTGAACATAAATGCTTCAACGAGAATGCTTTAACGTGAATGCTTGAACATAAATTCTTCAACGAGAATGCTTTAACGTGAATGCTTGAATGTGAATGCTTGAACGTGAATGCTTGAACATGAATGCCTGATAGATAGTGAGACACTTGAACGTGAATGCTTGAACATATGCCTGAACATGAATGCTAGAACGTGAATGGTTAAACGTGAATGCTTGAACATGAATGTTTGAACTGGAATTCTTAAACATTAATGTATGAATATCAAATGCTTGAACGTGTGCTTGAAGGTGAATGTATTGAATGTGTGCATGAACGTGAATGGTTGAACGCAAAAGCATGAACGTGTGCAAGAACGTGAATGGTTGAATGCAAAAGCTTGAACATGAATGCTTGAACATGAATGCCTAAACGTGAATGTTTGAACATGAATGGTTGAACGTGAATGATTGAACTTGAATGCTTTAACGTGAATGCTTGATTGATAGTGACACGCTTGAACATGAATGCTTGAACGTGAATGCTTGACCGTGGGCATGAACATAACTGTTGGAACGTGAATGGTAGAACGTGAATGTTTGAACATGAATGTTTGAACATATTTAATGAACATGAATGCTTGAATGTGTACGCTTGAACATCATTGCTTGAACATGAGTGCTTGAATGTGAATGCTTGATAGATAGTGACATGCTTGAACGTGAATGGTTAAACTTAAATTATTGAATATGAATGCTTGGGCCTGAATGCTTGAACATGAATGCTTGAACGTGAATGCTTGAGCGCATGAATGCTTGAATGTGAACCCTTTAACATGAACGGTTGAACGTGAATTATTGAACATGAACGCTTGAACATGAATGCTTGAACGTGTATGCTTGACATGAATGCTTGAACGTGAATCTTTGAACCTGAATGCTTGAACAAGAGCGCTTGAACGTGAATGCTTGAGCGCATGAATGCTTGAACATGAATGCTTAAATGTCAATGCTTGAACATTAATGATTAATGCTTGAATGTGAATGCTTGAACGTGAATGCTTGCACATTAATGCTTGCACATGAATGGTTGAACGTGAATGTTTGATAGATAGTGGCACGCTTGAACATGAATAATTGAACAGGAATGCTTGAACGTGAATGCTTCAAATGTAATGCTTGAATGGGAATCCTTGAACGTGAATGATTTAACATGAATGCTTGAACATGAAAGCTTAAACATGAATGCATGAATGTGATTGCTTTAATTTGAATGCTTGAACGTGAATGCTTGAACAGGAATGCTTGAACGTGAATGCTTCAACATTAATGCTTGAACGTGAATCCTTGAACCTGAATGCTTGAACGTGAATGATTTAACATGAATGCTTGAACATGAACGCTTAAACGTGAATGCTTGAACATGAATGCATGAATAAGAAAGCTTGAACGTGACTGCTTGAACATCATTGCTTGAACGTGAATGGTTGAACGTGAATGATTGAACCAGAATGTTGGAACACGAATGCTTGAACAGCAATGTTTGAATGTGAATGCTTGAACCTGAATGCTTGAACCTAATTGCTTGAACGTGAATTCTTGAACTTGAATGCTTGAACGTGAAGGCTTCCTAGATAGCTTGAACGTGAAGGCTTCCTAGATAGTAACACGCTTGAACGTGAATGCTTGTACTTGAATGCTTCAACATGAATGCTTCAAAACTTGATCGTGAATGCATGAATGAGAATGCTTGAACAAGAATTCTTGAATATGAATGTTGGAACGTGAATGCATGAATGTGAATACTTGAACATGAATGCTTGAACATGAATGTTATAACGTGAATGCTTGAACATGAAATGCTTGAACGTGAATGCTTGAACCTAAGTGCTTGAACATGAAATGCTTGAACATGAAATGCTTGAATGTTAATGTTTGAACCTGAATGCTTGAACATGAATTCTCGAATGTGAATGCATAAACATGAATGCTTAAACATCAATGCTTGAATGTCAATGCTTGATAGATAGTGACATGCTTGAATGTCAATGCTTGAATGTGTATGCTTGATATGAATGCTCGAACGTGAATTCTTCAACCTGAATGCTTGAACATGAACGCTTGAACGTGAATGTTTGAGCATGAATGCTTGAACATGAATGCTTGAACGTGAATGGTTGAACGTGAATGGTAGAACATGAATTCTTGAACGTAAATTCTTGAACTTGAATGCTTGAACGTGATAGCTTGAACATTGATGCATGAACGTTAATACATGAACCGGAATGCTTGAACATGAATGTATGAACCTGAATGCTTGTACATGAATGATTGAACGTCAATGCTTGAAGTTGAATGCTTGAACGTGATAGCTTGAACATGAATGCATGAACGTTAATACATGAATCGGAATGCTTAAACACGAATGTATGAACCTGAAAGCTTGAATGTGAATGCTGGAACATGAATGGTTGAACCTGAATGCTTGAACGTGAATGCTTGAACATATTCAATGAACATGAATACTTGAATGTGTATGCTTGAACATCATTGCTTGAACATGAGTTCTTAAACGTGAATGCTTGATAAATAGTGACACGCATTTGAACGTGAACGGTTGAACTTGAATTATTGAACATGAACGCTCTAACATGAATGCTTGAACGTGTATGCTTGACATGAATGCTTGAACGTGAATCCTTGAACCTGAATACTTGAACATGAACGCTTGAATGTGAATGCATGAGCGCATGAATGCTTGAACGTTAGCCCTTGAACGTGAACGGTTGAACGTGAATTATTGAACATGAACGCGTGAACATGAATGTTTGAATGTGTATGCTTGACATGAATGCTTGAACGTGAATCTATGAACCTGAATGCTTGAACATGAACGCTTGAACATGAATGCTTGAGCGCATGAATGCTTGAACGTCATTGCTTGAACGTCAATGCTTGAACATGGATGATTATTGCTAGAACGTGAATGCCTACACATGAATGCTTGGACATGAATGCTTGAACATGAATGGTTGAACGTGAATGTTGGATAGATAGTGGCACGCTTGAACGTAAATGCTTGAACGTGAATGCTTGAACAGGAATTCCTAAACGTGAATGCTTCAACATTAATGCTTGAACATGAATCCTTGAACATGAATGCTTGAACGTGAATGATTTTACACGAATGCTAGAACATGAACGCTTAAACGTGAATGCTTGAATGTGAATACATGAATAGGAAAGCTTGAACGTGAATCCTTGAACATCATTGCTTGAACGTGAATGCTTGAACGTGAATGGTTGAACGTGAATGATTGAACCAGAATGCTAGAACATGAATGCTTGAACATGAATGCTTGAACCTGAATGCTTGAACGTAATTGCTTGAATGTGAATGCTTGAACTTGAATGCTTGAACGCGATGGCTTCCTTGATAGTAACACACTTGAATGTGAATACTTGAACTTGAATGCTTCAACATGAACGTGAATGCATGAACAACAATGCTTGAACAAGAATGCTTGAACAGGAATGCTTGAACATGAATGCTTGAACATGAACACATGAACATGAATGCTTTAACATGAATGCTTGAGCATGAATGTTAAAACGCGAAAGCTCGAACATGAAATGCTTGAACATGAAATGCTTGAACGTGAATGTTTAAACCGGAATGCTTGAACTTGAATGCTTGAACATGAATTCTAGAACGTGAATGCATGAACATAATTGCTTGAACGTGAATGCTTGAATGTCAATGCTTGATAAATAGTGACATGCTTAAACGTTCATGCTTGAATGTGTATGCTTGATATGAATGCTCAAAAGTGAATCCTTCCACCTGAATGCTTGAACATGAATGCTTGAACGTGAATTCTTGAGCATGTATGCTTGAACATGAACGGTTGAGCGTGAATGGTAGAACTTGAATGCTTGAACGTCAATGCCTGAACTTGAATGCTTGAATGTGATAGCTTGAACATGAATGCATGAATGTTAATACATGAATCGGAATGCTTTAACATGAATGTATGAACCTGAATGCTTGAACGTGAATGCTTGAACATGAATGGTTGAACCCGAATGCTTGAACGTGAATGCTTGAACATGAACGCTTGAACATGAATGCCTGAACATGAATGCTTGAACCTGAATGTTTGATAGATAGTGACACGCTTGAACATGAATGCTTGAACGTGAATGGTTGAATGTGAATGATTGAACCTGAATGCTTGAACGTGATTATTTGAACATGATTGCTTGAACATGAATGCTTGAATGTGAATGTTTGATAGATAGCGGCCTGCTTGAATGTGAATGCTAGAACATAAATGGTTGAAATAGAATGCTTGGAAGTGAATGCTTGAATGTGAATGTTTTAACATGAATGGTTCAACTTGATTGCTTGAACTTGAATGCTTGAATGTGAATGCTTGATAGATAGTAACACGCTTGAACATGAATAACATGCATTCTTGAATGCGAATGGTTGAATGTAAATGCTTGAACATGAATGCTTAACCGTGAATGCTTGAACCTGAATGCTTGAATGTGAATGCTTGAACATGAATGCTTGAATGTGAATAGTTGAACATGAATGCTTGAACGGGAATGCTTGAACGTGACCGCTTGAACGTGAATGCCGAAAGTTGAATGCTTGATTGAAATTAACCCGCTAAACCGGGAATCCATGAACAATAATGCTTGAACGTGAATGCTTGAACATGAATAATTGAACGTGTATGCTTGAATGTCAATGCTGGCACATGAATGCTCATGAATGCTTGAACGTGAATTCTTGAACATGAATGCATGAACAGATATGCTTGAACACGAATGCTTCAACGAGAATTCTTGAATGTGAATGCTTGAACATGAATGCTTGAACGTGAATGCTTTAACGTGAATGCTTGAACATGATTGCTTTAATATGAATGCTTGATAGATAGTGACACGCTTGAACGTGAATGCCTGAAGGCGTGTCTGAACATGAATGCTAGAACGTTAATGGTTAAACGAGAATGCTTGAACATGAATGTTTGTACTAGATTGCTTAAACGAGAATGTATGAATATGAAATGCTCGAACATGTGCTTGAACGTGTGCTTGAACGTGAATGTATTGAGTGTGTGCCTGAACATGAATGCTTGAACGTGAATGCTTGGACATGAGTGGTTGAACGTGAATGATTGAACTTGATTGCCTGAACATGAATGCTTGATTGATAGTGACACGCTTGAATGTGAATGCTTGAACGAGAATGCATGATCGTGTGCATGAACATAAATGCCGGAACGTGAATGCTAGAACGTGAATGCTTGAACATGAATGCTTGAACATGAATGCTTGAACATATTCCATGAACATGGATGCTTGAACATCATTGCTTGAACCTGAGTGCTTGAACATGAATGCTTGATAGATAGTGACACGCTTGAACGTGAATCCTTGAACATGAATGGTTGAACGTGAATTATTGAACATGAACGCTTAAACGTGAATGTTTGAGCATGAATGCTTGAACATGTATGGTTGGCATGAATGCTTGAACGTGAATCTTTGAACCTGAATGCTTGAACATGAATGCTTGAACATGAATGCTTGAACGTCAACACTTGAACATGAATGCTTGAACGTTAATGCTTGCACATGAATGCTTGGACATGAATGGTTGAACATGAATGTTTGATAGATAGTGGCACTCTTGAACGTGAATGCTTGAACGTGAATGCTTAAACAGGAATGCTTGAACGTGAATGCTTGAACATTAATGCTTAAACGTGAATCCTTGAACGTGAATGCTTGAACGTGAATGATTTAACATGAATTATTGAACATGAACACTTCAACGTGAATGCTTGAACATGAATGCATGAACAGGAAAGCTTGAATGTGAATGCTTGAACATCATTGCTTGAACATGAATGGTATAACGTGAATGATTGAACCATAATGTTGAAACATGAATGCTTGAGCAAGAATGTTTGAACGTGAATGTTGTTGGTGAGTTGGATGTGTTGTGCTTCTTTTTATTGTAAATGTGTGGTCCAAATATAGTGGATATAAAGAAAGGCAAAAACAGATAAAAAGGGGGGCTAAAATGGATTGAAAATAGTAGTAAAATAATCACAGTCCTGCAAGATCTAGGCTGGTGTAGCAAGTATTGATAAGTAAGGGTTGTCCCACAGGGATTAATGATCTAAACACAATAGTGGAATAGTCGATATCCAGATCTGCTACAGATCTGGCAGCTCTAACCTAAATAGGAAAGCAAGGTAAAGAGTGGGGTTTTTGGGTTGTCAAAACTAAACTAAAAATAAAAAATAAAACTAACTATAAAAATAGCAATAAAAGAAAGGGGGTTTAGAGAAGAATGGGAATGGTTTGATTAAATAAATAGAAAATATGGGAAGTAAATAGCTAGGGATTGATTTTCACTGAAAAATAAATGGCAAGGCAGAGCAAGAGTTGGGATTACAGCTGTCCTTCATTTGGCTACAAGCACAAATGCAAGGAAGAAAAATCCAACTCAACCCTGAGATATGGAATAGTCCTAGGGCTATATCATGTCCACTTGAATGGTCACAAGATATCCCATGGATATACTCTTGTCATGGGGGTTCAAAGCCAGAATAAGATAATCATTGCAGCCACTATGTTTGCAAGGCTACTAGCTCATGCATCCATAGGTGCATACAATCTGTAAGGATCTAAATAAAAATCATAAGAAAATTACATATTGAATGGAACAATGACCATGAATGTTTGAACTAGAATATTTAAGCGTGAATGCTTGAACATGAAATGCTTGAACGTGAATGCTTGAACATGAATGTATGAACCTGAAGGCTTGAACATGAATTCTGGAATGTGAATGCATGAATGTGAGTGCTTGAACGTGAATGGTTGAACGTGAATGCTTGAACATGAATGCTTAAACCTGTATGCTTGACAAGAATGCTTGAGCGTGAATCCTTGAACCTGAATGCTTGAACATGAACACTTGAACGTGAATGCCTAAGTGCATGAATGCTTGAACGTGAATGTTTGAACGTGAATGGTTGAACGTGAATGGTAGAACATGAATGCTTAAAAATGAATGATTAATGCTTGAATGTGAATGCTTGCACATGAATGCTTGAACATGAATGCTTGAACATGAATGCTTGATAGATAGTGGCACGCTTGAATGGGAATGCTTGAACCTGATTGCTTGAACGTGAAAGCTTGAACGTGAAGGCTTCATAGATAGTAATTCTTCAACGTGAAAACTTGAACGTGAATACAAGAACGTGAATGCTTGAACAAGAATGCATGAACATGAATGCTTGAACGTGAATTGGTGAACGTGAATGCATGAACGTGAATGCTTGAACATGAATGCTTAAACATGAATATGTCACCAGGAATGTTTAAACATGAATGCTTGAACATGAAATGCTTAAATGTGAGTGCTTGAACCTAAATGCTTGAAAATTAAATGCCTGTACATGAAATGCTTGATTCTGAATGCTTTAATGTGAATGCTTGAACTTGAAAGCTTGAACCTGAATTCTTGAACTTGAATTCTCAAACGTGAATTCATGAACAAGAATGCTTGAACGTCAATACTTGATAGATAGTAACATGCTTGAACGTGAATGCTTAAACATGAATGCTTGAATGCGTATGCTTGATATGAATATTTAAACGTGAATCGTTCTACCTGAATGCTTGAATATGAATGCTTGAACGTGAATGCTTGAGCATGAATGCTTGAGCATGAATGCTTGAACATGAATGGTTGAACGTGAATGGCAGAACATGAATGCTTGAACGTGATAGCTTGAACATGAATGCATTAACGTTAATACATGAACCGGAAATGCTTAAACGTGAATGTATAAACCTGAATGCTTGAACGTGAATGCTTGAACATGAATGGTTGAACCTGAATGCTTGAACGTGAATGCTTGAATATGAATGCTTGAACATGAATGCTTGAACTTGAATGTTTGATAGATAGTGACACACTTGAACGTGAATGCTTTAAAATGGATGATTCAACATGAATGAGTGAACGTGAATGCTTGAACGTGAATGTTTGAATGTGAATGCTTGAACATGAATGTTTAATAGATAGCGCGGCACACTTGAACGTGAATGCTTGAACGTGAAAGCTAGAACATAAATTCTTGAACAAGAATGCTTGAACGTGAATGCTTGAAAAGGAATGCTTGAACATGAATGCTTCAACTTGAATGCTTGAACGTGAATGCTTGATAGATAGTGACATGCTTGAATGTGAATAACATGTATTCTTGAACGTGCACTATGTCAAAAAAGCCGAAAAAAGACATAAAATAAGACTGTTTATTTTCGTCTTTAAATAAGACAGTCAGTATTTGTCTTAAATTTAAAAATAAGACGATCACATACTAACAAATGGCACCAAATTCAAAGACGATTAATAAGACGGTACAAATCGTCTTATTTTCACGATGGTGCAGGTTACCAAACTAAAATAAATGAAGTGCCCAAGTTAAACCAAACTAAAATAAATTTTCTTTTCCTAGCTATCTCCCTCTTTCTTATCCCGGCTCTTCCTCTCCCTCTCTCACTCATCTCTCTCTGAAAAAATCCCTAACCCCAAAGGAATCCGTCTCTTCCTATCTCCCTCACTCTCATCTCTCTTAGAAAAAAAAACCTAGGTCTGCTTCGACGACTCTCCATTGTCGCCGCCCTTGGTTCGACGACTCTCCTCTGATTCGTCCACCATTGCTGCTGCCCATTGAAAGGTAATCTTCTTTTTATTATTTAATCCTTTTTTTCTTTTTCTTAATAGATCTAAACTCATCTTCAAACACTATTTAATCCTTTAAAATGCAAAGCCAAGTATTGGATCGACAGAAGTTGGTGATGCTCTCCAACTTACAACCTCAAATTAGTATTGTTATTTACGAAATTCCTAATCAATCGATCCTACCCATCAATTAATGGATTATTTTTTGGGAACTGGTATAAAAAATTTGTTAATGGAATGAATGGGTTTATTGGAGCTATTTTAGGAATTTATAGTATTATTGAAATTGAAGAGGCATCCATTAATCTAACGATTCATATCTCTCGCTGAAATGAACATGAGAAAAGCAAATAAAAGTGGATGCCATGTATGTAGATGAACTAATGATCTGGACCGTCCAATCAGTTGAACATATCTGTGATGGATCTCAGTTCCAACTGCTGAGAAGATCATATACATCCACAATCAACCTTGTTTGACCAATTAATGTTGTGTTTGTAACATGATCTACATATGATATGGGGTACCAAATAGATTTGATGGTCGCCTTGGACCACCATTGTTGCCGGCTTTGACCAATTAATGTCGTGTTGGCATGTTTATGTACTTTTTTTGCCTTGGGTAGCGATTCCTCTGGTAGTCATTTTATGACTACCCTGAAAACTTATTTTCTTGGTATAATATCCTGAAGCTTTATCAATTGCGGCATGTTTAACCAATCATTCTTTTGTCCTTTTGTTGCCCCTTCAGGTATAGGCATGAGATATTGAGGTTTCAATGGTGTTTTGATGATCGTTTGCATGAGGTTTTCGTGTGAACAGGGAATTTCGTAGAGTTTGACCTATTGATTTCATTTATTTTTTATGTAATTATTTTTTCCTTTTTTTGCAGTTTTTAATGGATTTTGAAATTTATTTTCCTGCTTGAATTTAGTGGGTTTTGAAGCAGTTTAATTGAATTGTAACCGTGTTAATGGTTCCTTAGAACTTCACAATTTTCAGTAGATTGTGATTTGGATCCAATTTGACTTGACAACGTTGAAAATTGTCATTTTTCACATGGATAAAAGATCAATTTACAGAAAATACTAATATATTTTTTTATATTGAAATGTTTTTATTGTCTGAACTTATATTTATTGTGTATTTTCGTGGGTGGTCTATTAGGACAATCTAGTGTTTTGCGGGAGCTGTTATTACCTTGTGGATCGTGTGTGCATATTTTGGTCATTTTGTGTTGGTTATGATGCATGTTGAATTTATAACTGATGGTGTTCGATCTACCCAAAATTGTTGATTTGGTTAATATGAATGGGTTTGGGAGGCTTGATATATAGATCCTGGGTAGATGTACTTAAAGATTTCACATTGGAACTTGTAGGGACAAATTCAAATCACATTTGCAATAATGGAAATAATCTACAATCAGGGATGACTGTGCATGAGTTAGAATCAGGGATGACTGTGCATGAGTTAGAATCAGTTGATCTTAAGCTTAGATCAACATGGCTTCTGAAAAATTCAGTGAATACCCACATCATATCATGGCTTTTGACGAATTCAATGATGTATACTGATCTTATCATGCACCTATGCCATACTTCATGATGGTGTTCCACATGGCACTAATCTAAAAAATATCAAGTCTTTCTTTTTGAGCAATGTGGCACGGGATAAATCTCGTGTGCCAATTGTAGCTTTCTAAATTAAATCCTTCAGCTATTGGCCCAAAGATGCAATCCATGCCCTTTGTCTTTACAAATACTAAAAATCTCCTGAATATATGAGATTCTTGGAATGGTTTGTTGCAGGCAATGATGACTGTGAAGAGGCTATCGCATGGTCCTATTATTTCTTTGATTGGAAAACCATCCATTCATTCGGCTGCTATGGATTTAAATCGAAAACCATACGAGTAAGCACTTTATTTTTATGAGCAAGAATGAGTAATTCCAATTGATCAATTTTTGTTTATTTAATCTTACAGTTTAATATTTGAACAGCCAATGTAACACCAGAGAACATTGTTGTTTCTCTCTATCTATATACTCCACATCATAGCCAATGGCACTAAATTCAATGGCTCTACCTTTACCACTAATGGGATTCCAAGCAGCATGAAGACCCGCATATAAATAAGGAAGACACCATTTTACCCCAACAGAACCAAGGCATAATAAACAGATTATACACAATCCTTTCATGGAAGACAGGACACGAAATCAATTGCAATCAAGACCAATGCAGTCATTCGCCCCTAAGTCTAGTAAACCTCTGACATCTCCTGATTGATAGATCACTCTTGGATCCACCACAAAAGGTGTGGGTGATTTTGTTATGACACTTCATAATTTGCCAATAGAGTAAAAATCAAGGAGCTAACCTACTTTAGACTAACAGTATAAAAAAAGGCACACGAGACACTAATACTCTAATATATAATTTGAAATGCTTCAATAGAATTTTGTTGTGTATTAATTGGTTTAGTGGTGCTAGCAGCTTGCTTCGTCGGGATGTGGAAAGTTCTTGGTGGATGATCTTTATCGAAATCAGGGGCCCCTTCAGTTTAAGGGACCAAATTGGAGGACCATCAGTTTGCAAATCAAACTAGAAAACCTTTCTCGAAGGTCGATGGAGGGATCAAAGGTCAATGTGAGTTCTATCAGCCTAGAAATACATGCATAGATTGATTTCAAATTATATACAAGAAAAGTTCATTTCAAAGTGGTCTTTTATTCTTTGAGAGGCAATGCAAGGGTGAATAGGTTTGCGAATGATGGGATTTCGATGGTAGACATATCTGGGAGAGGTGTTTGGTCAATTTTCCTAATCTCTAGCAAATGCATATATGAATAAGACTTTATCTCAGTTGCGTTCTTATTTACAAACTCCTAATTTCCTGCATATTTCATAGATCATTATATCATGAGCAAAATTTAGTCAATTGACATATGCTTGTGTAAGTTCACCGACAATTTACTATTGGATTATAAATATAAATAAATGCATAAACAAACATAAAAGAGACTTGTTAAAGTTGTACGAATTAATTGCTAATGCCTTGGTTCCTTGATCAGGTCTTGGATACACGTGGCCGTCTATTGGCAGCCTTGGGCTATGGGATGTGGCCCTCTGTGGTTCTGCTTTCTGAAATTGTTCAAACTTCATCCTTGCAGGTTTCTGTTACTATTATGTCAAGAGGTGAGCGTAATATAAATATATATATATATATATATATGCCATGGGACATCTTTCCTGTTCTTTGTGCCAGTGAACTCAGAAACCTTATTCTGTTTTTGTTATTGTTACAGTGTTGTTAGAGGGTGAGATTTTGCAGTCATCCAATTTAAAGAGCTTTAGCTTCAGTGAACTCAAAACTTCCACTAGGAATTTCCCCCTCGAAAGTGTGTTGGGTGAAGGTGGTTTTGGTTTAGTTTTCAAAGGGTGGATTGACGAGCATGCTTTTACGGCAACAAAACCGGGAACTATCATTGTTATCGCCGTCAAGAGGCTCAACCAAGATGGTTACCAGGGTCACAAGGAGTGGTTGGTGAGTAATCATTTGTTCCCGTTTAGGAAATTTGTTGATCCGTATAGATTTTTGTGTTCTTACAAGTTACAACTACTTACAATGATTATCGTGAGCTAATGCCAATTTTATTAGATTTTTTATATTTTAAGATTGCTTAATTAAATGACAATCGGCCAAATCAACAAGCAGAAGTTAATTATCTGGGGCAGCTATACCATCCGAACCTAGTAAAATTGATTGGGTACTGCTTAGAGGATGACCATCGGTTGCTAGTCTATGAATTCATGCCTAAGGGAAGCTTGGAGAATCATCTCTTTAGGAGTAAGAATGTTATACTATTTTCTAATTAGCATATTATTTTGTATTCTTTGTCATTCATTGATAGGTTTTGTGTGTTTTGACTAAATTTCAAAACAATCTCCTAAGACATTCTGTCATTTTTCTATCCTTTTGATGCATGACATGGCTTTATTTTTAATGAGTCAACAATTTTTTTATGGTTGTTGTAATTGATGTTATAATGTAGGGGGTTCTGTCATTTTTCTGTCCTTTTTGTTATGATTTTTTATTTTTTATTTCCCTAACTCTTTTCGAACCTGATTAACCAATCATTTTATGACTACCCTTTCAAATCATTTGGAATGTAATGACTTATGACATTGGATTCATTATTTACTTTCTATTTTCTCTTTGTAATGTGTAATTTTTTTTTTTAATAATTTTTTATGCCATCTATATGAGGATTAAACTATCTTGCTTCTCTTAATGCAAACAGTTGTAAATAATTCAGAGGATGGTTTACAAGAAGAGAACCTGATAAGTAGAACAAACTATACCAACCCAAATTCATTTGAAGTGAGTGACTCTTGTTGTTATTTATAGTATTTTAAAATCTTGTGTCTGTTTGATTGGTTTCTAAGCAACTATTGGGTAGGATTGATTTAAATCATGGTACAAAACTGCTTTTATAGGCACCCATAATTAGTAATAGCTGCTCGACTTAATATGGTATTCAAAATCTCTTACTTCACTGCAGGATTCCCTATTACCGCATGTGATGCATAAGGTGACTTTTGAAGCAACATGTTGTGGACCATGGCAATGAAAGACACCTAGCTGAATAATTTCTAGTGGACCATGGCAATGAAAGACACCTAGCTGAATAATTTCTAGTGGACCATGGCAATGAAAGACACCTAACTGCTTTAATACACATGTCAATGAACTTTAACCTGTTTATTATCTTTTCTTTTATTCATTACTGTTTTGATGCTTCTCACTCTCACTAAAAAAATAATAATGCCACCATAATGATATATATACTTCACCAACTGCGGCCTTCAGCTTGAACTTGAATTCAGATATGTTATGGATGTGGGCTTCCATCGTATGAGAACTTGGTCCATTGTGTGTGTGGGGAGTAAATTTGTAGTAGTAAAATTTTTTATTTTACTCATTTGTGATTTTTTATTATAAATTTTTTTTTTTATTACGATTTTAAAAAAGACTATCTAAGACCGTCTTTTTTTCCCCAAAATTTTAAAAATAAGACGGTTTCAAACCATCTTATTTGAACTGTCTTTCAAATAGGACGGTTAAGAAAGGACTGACCGATATAATAAATAAGACAGCGCATGACCGTCTCTCAATATAGAACGGTTTATTAGAGACAGTTATGAGCTGTCTTATTTATTGGTCGACAATTGTCTTTAGTGGCTAATATGAGACGACTTCGGACCATCTCATATTAGGACTACCAAAAACAGTCATTCTCTACCGTCTTATATGTGGAATATAAGACGGTTTAGGACCGTCTTATAAATTTAAGACGCATGAAAAAAGAACGGACGTGAGGACGGCTTTAGGCCGTCTTATTTAATAAATAAAACGGCTTTGGGCAGTCTTCTTTCGGCTTTTTTGACGTAGTGGTGAATGGTTGAACGTGAATGCTTGAACATGAATGATTGAACATGAATGCTTGAACATGAATGCTTGAACATGAATGCTTGAACGTGAATGCCTGACAGTGACTATTTGAACCTGAATGCTTGAACGTGAATACTTGAACATGAATGCTTGAACGTGAATGGTTTAACATGAATGCTTGAATGTGAATGCTTGAACGTGATTGCTTGAACGTGAATGCTTGGACATAAATGCTTGAACGTGAATGCTTGAACTTGAATGCTTGAACATGAATTCTTGATAGGTAGTAACAGACTTGACCGTGAATCCATGAACATTAATGCTTCAACGTGAATGCTTGAATGTGAATAGTTTAACGTGAATGCTTGAACATCATTGCTTGCACATGAATGCTTGAACATGAATGCTTGAATGTGAATTCTTGGTAGATAGTGACATGCTTAAGCATGAATTCTTGATAGATAGTGACACGTTTGAACAAGAATGGTTGAACATGAATGTTTAAACGTGAATGCTTGAACATGAATGTTTGAACGTGAATTCTTGATAGATAGTGACATGCTTATACATGAATTCTTGATAGATAGTGACACGTTTGAATACGAATGCTTGAACATGAATGTGTGAACAAGAATATTTAAACATGAATGCTTGAACATGAAATTCTTGAACGTGAATGTTTGAACCTGAATGCTGGAACATTAAATGATTGTACATGAAATGCTTGAATTCAAATGCTTTAATGTGAATGCTTGAACTTGAATGCTCGAACCTGAATGCTTGAACTTGATTTCTCGAACGTGAATTAATGAACATGAATGCTTGAACGTCAATACTTGATAGATAGTAACACGCTTGAATGTGAATGCCTAAACATGAATGCTTGAATGTATATGCTTGATATGAATGCTTGAATGTGAATCCTTCAACCTGAATGATTAAACATGAACACTTGAACAAGAATACTTGAGCATGAATGCTTGAACGTTAATACTTGATAGATAGTAACACGCTTGAACGTGAATGCTTAACAATGAATGCTTGAATGTGTATGCTTCACATGAATGTTTGAACATGAATTCTTTAACCTGAACGCTTGAACATGAACGCTTGAATGTGAATGTTTAAGCATGAATGCTTGAACGTGAATGCTTGAATGTCAATTGTTGAACATGAATGGTAGAACATGAATGCTTGAATGTCAATGCTTGAACTTGAATGCTTGAACATGATAGCTTGAACATGAATGATTAATGTTAATACATGAACCGAAAATGCTTGAAAGTGAATGTATGAATTGGAATGCTTGAACGTGAATGCTTGAACCTGAATGCTTGAGCGTGAATGCTTGAACGTAAATGCTTGAATATGAATGCTTCAACATGAATGCTTGCACATGAATGTTTGATAGATAGTGGCACACTTGAATGTGAATGCTTTAACATGGACGCTTGAACATGAATGATTAAACTTGAACGCTTGAACATGGATGCCTAAACGTGAATGTTTTAATGTAAATGCTTGAACATGAATGCTTGATAGATAGCGGCACGCTTGAACGTGAATGCTTGAACGTGAAAGCTAGAAAAGAAATTCTTGAACAAGAATGCTTGAACGTGAATTCAAGCATGAATGCTTGAACGTGAATGCTTGAATGTGAATTCAAGCATGAATGCTTGAACGTGAATGCTTGAACGTTCCATGCTTGAATGTGAATTCAAGCATGAATGCTTCAACTTGAACGTTCCATGCTTGAACGTGAATGAATGCCTGAACATGAAGGCTTCAACTTGAATGCTTGAACGTGAATGCTTGATAGATAGTGACATGCTTGAATGTGAATAACACGTATTCTTGAATGTGAATGGTTGAACGTGAATGCTTGAACGCGAATGCATGATGGTGAATGCTTGAACCTGAATGCTTGAATGTGAATGCTTGAACGTGAATGCTTGAACTATTCACGTTCACGCATTTACATTCAACTATTCACGTTCAAGCATTTACATTCAACTATTCACGTTCAATCATTCATGTTCAACCATTCGCGTTCAAGCATTCACGTTCAAGCATGCCACTATCTATCAAACATTCACATTCAAGCATTCATGTTCAACCATGCATGTTCAAGCATTCAGGGTCAAGCATTCATGTTCAAGCATTCACATTTAAGCATTCACGTTCAAGCATTTCATGTTCAAGCATTTCAGGTTTAAGCATTCACGTTCATGCATTCATGTTCTAGCATTCTCATTCAACCGTGCCACTATGTATCAAACATTCATGTTCAAGTATTCACATTCAAGAATTCATGTTCAAGCATTTACGTTCGACCATTCACGTTCAAGCAGTCATGTTCAATCATTCACGGTCAAGCGGTCACTATCTATCAAGCATTCACGTTCATCCATTCATGTTCAAGCATGCATGTTCAAGCATTCAGGTTCAAGCATTCATGTTCACGCATTCATGTTCAAGTATTCACGTTGGAGCATTCATGTTGAAGCATTCAAGTTCAAGCATTCAGGTTCAAGCGTGTTACTGTCTATGAAGCCTTCACATTCAAGCATTCATGTTCAAGCATATGCATTCAAGCAATTAGGTTCAAGCATTCAAGTTCAAGCATTCACGTTCAAGCATTAAGGTTTAAGCGTTCACGTTCAAGCATTCGCGTTCAAGCATTCCTGTTCAAGCATTCACGTCCAAGCATTCACGTTCAAGCATTCGCATTCAATTATTCATGTTTATGCATTCACATTCAACCATTCACGTTCAAGAATACATGTTATTCACATTCGAGCATGTCACTATCTATCAAGCATTCACGTTCAAGAATAGATGTTATTCACGTTCAAGCGTGTCACTATCTATTAAGCATTCACGTTCAAGCATTCAAGTTCAAGCATTCACATTCAAGCATTCGTGTTGAAGCATTCATGTTCATGCATTCCTGTTCAAGCATTCACGTTCAAGCATTCTTGTTCAAGCATTCACGTTCAAGCATGCCCCTATCTATCTAACATTCACATTGAAGCATTCATGCTCAAGTATTCACGTTCAAACATTCACGTTCAAGCAATCATGTTCAAGCGTTCATGATCAATCATTAACATTCAACCATTCACGTTCAAGCATTCACATTCAAGCGTGTGACAATATATCAAGCATTCACGATCAAGCACTCATCCTCAAGCAATGATGTTAAGGCATTCATGTTCATGGAATATGTTTAAGCATTCATGTTCAAGCATTCACGTTCAACCATTCACGTTCAAGCATTTATGTTTGTGCACACAGTCATGCATTCTCGTTCAAGCATTCACGTTCAAGTGTGTCACTATCAATTAAGCATTCATGTTTAAGCATTCAAGTTCATTCATTCACATTCAACCATTTACGTTCCAGCATTCATGTTCAAGCATTAATGTTTAAGTATTCACGTTCAACCATTCGCGTTCAACCATTCATGTTCATGCACATGTTCAATACATTCACACACAAGCCCACATTCAAGCATTTCATGTTCATACATTCACGTTTAAGTGTTCCAGTTCAAATATTAATGTCTAAGCATTCACGTTCTAGGATTCATGTTCAGGCACATGTTCAAGCGTGTCACTATCTATCAAGCATTCACATTAAAGGATTCGTGTTCAAGAATTCACATTCAAGCATTCACGTTAAAGCATTCACATTCAAGAATTCATGTTCGACTGTTCACGTTCAAGTATTCGCGTTCGTGCATTTCATGTTCAAGCATTCATATAAAAGTATTCATGTTCAGGCATTCACGTTCAAGCATTCATGTTCAAGCCTTCACGTTCATGCATTCACGTTCAAGTATTCACATTCACGCATTCATGTTCAAGCATACACGTTCAAGCATTCAAGTTCATTCATTCCTGTTCAAGCATTCCGGTTCATGGATTCACGTTCAAGCATTCACGTTCATGCATTCATGTTCAAGCATTAACGTTCAAGTATTCAGGTCAAAGCATTCACGTTCTAGCATTAATATTCATGTACACTTCAAAGCATTCACAGTCAAGCATTCACGTTCAAGCATGTCATTTTCAATCAAGCATTCACGTTCAAGCATTAAGGTTCAAGCATTCAGGTTCAAGCATATTTGTTCAAGCGTATCACTATCTATCAAGCATTCATGTTCAAGCATTCACGTTCAAGCATTCATGTTCTAGCATTCATGTTCAAGCATTCATGTTCAAGCTTTCACGTTCAAGCGTGTTACTACCTATCAAGAATTCATGTTCAATCATTCATGTTCATGCATTCATGTTCTAGCGTGTCACTATCTACCAGGAATTCACGTCCATGCATTCATGTGCCAGCAATGAAATTCAAGCATTCTAGTTCAAGTATTCACCTTCAACCATTAATGTTCAGGGATTGACGGTCAAGCATGTTACTATCTATCAAGCATTCATGTTTAAGCATTTAAGTTCAAGCATTCACGTTCAAGCATTTATGTTCAAGCATTCACATTCAACCATTCACGTTCAATCATTCACATTCAAGCATTCATGTTCAAACATTCATGTTCAAGCATACAGGTTCAAGCCTTCACGTTCAAGCATTCGCATTCAAGCATTCATGTTCAAGAATTCACGTTCAAGCATTCGCATTCAATAATACATGTTATTCATGTTCAAGCGTGTCACTATCTATCAATCATTCACGTTCAAGCATTCAAGTTGGAGCATTCACATTCAAGCATTCAATTTGAAGCATTCATGTTCAAGAATTCCTGTTCAAGCATTGACGTTCAAGCATTCATGCTTGAAGTCACGTTCATGCATTCACGTTCAAGCATTCTTATTCAACCATTCCTGTTCTAGTATTCGCGTTTAAGCATTCACATTCAAGAGTGTCACTATCTATCAAACATTCACGTTCAAGCATTCATGTCCAGCCATTCATGTTCAAGAATTTACGTTCAAGCATTCACATTCAAGCGTTAATATTCAATCAGTCACGTTCAACCATTCACATTCAAGCATTCACGTTCAAGCGTGCCACTATCTATCAAACATTCACGTTCAGGCATTCATGTTTAAGCATGCATGTTCAAGAATTCACGTTCAAGCATTCAGGTTTAAGCATTCATGATCAAGCATTCACGCTCAAGCATTCACGTTCACGCATTCATGTTCAAGCATTCACGTTCAAGCATTCAGGTTCAGCCATGCATGTTCAAGCATTCATGTTCAAGCATTTAGGTTCATACATTCATGTTCAAGCATTCTGGTATATGTATTACCGTTCATGCATTCATGTTCAGGCTATCACATTCAAGCATTCAAGTTTAAGCATTGACATTCAACCATTCATGTTCAAGCATTCATGTTCTACCATTCACGTTTAAGCATTCTTGCTTAAGCATTCATGTTCAAGAGTTCACGTTCAAGCGTTCAGGTTCAAGGATTCACGTCAAGCATTCATATCAAGCATACACATTAAAGCATTCACGTTCCAGCATTCACGTTCAAGCGTGTCACTATCTATCAAGCATTGACGTTCAATCATTCAGGTTCAAGCATTCATGCTCATGTGTTCACGTTCGAGAATTCATGTTCCAGCATTCAGGTTGAAGCATTCATGTTCAAGCATTTCATGTTCAAGTATTCCTGTTCAAGCATTCACGTTCAAGCATTTCATGTTCAAGCATTCACTTTTAAGCATTCCTGTTCAAACATTCATGTTCAAGCATTCATGTTCAAGCATTCACGTTCAAGCATTCACGTTCATGCATTCATGTTCAGGCATTAACGTTCATGCATTCATGTTCCAGCATTCATGTTCAAGCATTCACGTTCAAGCATTCTTGTTCAAGCATTCACATTCAAGTATTCACGTTGACGCATTCATGTTGAAGCATTGAAGTTCAAGCATTCACGTTCAAGCGTGTAACTATCTATGAAGCCTTCACTTCACATTCAAGCATTCAAGTTCAAGCATTCACATCCAAGCAATCAGGTTCAAGCATTCAACTTCAAACATTCAAGTTCAAAAATTCACGTTCAAGCATTTATGTTCAAGCATTCACATTCAAACATTCCTGTTCAAGCATTCATGTCCCAGCATTTTGGTTCAATCATTCACGTTCAACCATTCACGTTCAAGCATTCACGCTCAAGCTTTCCTATTCATGCATTCACATTTAAGCGTTCATATTCAATCATTCATGTTAAATCATTCATGTTCAAGCAATTGATTTTCATGCATTCATGTTCCAGAATTTACATTCAAGCATTCACGTTCAAACCTTCATGTTCAAGCGTTCACGTTCCAGCATTCACGTTCAAGCATACACGTTCAAGAGTGTCACTATCTTTCAAGCATTCATCTTTCAAGCATTCGTGTTCAAGCTTTCACGTTCAGGCATTCACATTCAAGCATTCTGGTTCAAGCATTCATGTTCAAGCATTCACATTCAAGCATTCACGTTCAAGCATTCATGTCCAAGCATTCACGTTCAAGCTTTCATGTTCCTGCGTGTTACTGTTAATCTCTGAAAAGTACCACTTTTCACCCCTTAACAGGAGCTTTGATAGACCTATGAGTCAACTAATAAATGCATGCTAAGTATGTCTTGTAGATAGCAGTAAAAGGCAGTCATAGTGCAGAAATCCATCTCTCAGTGCAGTTCAGACCCAACAATGGCCCATTTAGAGCATGTAGCAATAACAAAGAAGCTTTAAAGGAGTGGAAATAGGCTAAAAACAACCTGTCGCTAGGTTATTAGAACCTATCGATAGGATCTGATGGCTGAAAAAAGGAAGAAGTCGTGAGGATGGAAGAATTCGATAGGATCCAGAACCTATCGCGCAGTCGAAAACAAAAAGGGAGCATCCTATCGAATGGTTGTCTGAGCTTGAACAGAATCTATCGAGAAGTCTGGAACCTGTCGATAGGAGCTAGCAGCAAACCTATCGAAATTTATTGCGCAGAGATAAACCTATCAAAAGGATTCTTTAACCTGTCGAACACACCAGATAAAGGTTGTGGATGTTGGAGCTCTATTCTCAGGAGCAACCTATCGAAACCTATCAAAAGGATCCTGAATCTTAGCGAAAGGAACAAAAGGCCTATTTGGAACCTGTCGAAAGCTTCAACAACCTATCGAAATCGACTACAGGACTTCTCAAAAAAGCTATTGTGCACACGCTACAAGTTGGTGACCTATTGCACATAATCCGAGGCACTCTGATGACCGGCACAAAGTTTTTAGAAGTGCCCTGGGAAACCCTAGCCGACCCATGTGCTCTCCCCCAACTCTAACTAGCTGAGAGAGCCTTCTAGAAGGGGAATAAAACAGGGAATAATAGAATTATTTCAGCTGAGCTGTGATTGGCAGGAAAAACATATCTGAGGCTGAAAGGGAGAGCTATATAAGGAGGGAAGCTGCCAGAAAAAGGGGGGGGAATTTGAGAGATCAGAGCTTGCATCAAAATTCTCTATTCTTCCTTTTTGCCCAACTATGATTGCCTAATTTCTTTGAAGTAGCAAGGAGTGAGGTTGGATCTATAATTGGGGAGAGTCGAGAGTGTTATTGACGGTCAGATAATGCACAGACTACAAATCTGAGGGCATTACATTGTATAGTGAGTTTGTTTTAATGCAATACTGGTTTTATTACTTTAATTAGATCCATAGTTCATCTGGTTTCATTTGGTGCTCGATTGGATTTGTATAGATGAGAATAGCTCACCCACTTAACTGGTAGACCTCTTGGATACCATTTGATCTTCCTAGATTTGATGTTCCTGCAATTGCTTGTGTCTGTGGCCTAGCAGTTACAGCATTTGTAGTGATTATAATGTTATGATGGAAACCTAAGAATGGGGTGAATCTATTAGATGATCTGTGACCATTGAAGTGGACAGATCATAGCCTTAAGATCAATTCAAATCTCTGGCTTAGATCTGATCCTTTTACCCTGCAGCTGTGCTTATAGCCAGATGAGGGATTGATGCACTATGAATTCTTTGTGACACTGTCAACTCAATCCAATTGCAGCAAGACCAAACTCCAAGCTGTTTCTCTCCATTTTATGTTTCCAATTTCACCAAATATTCCCCTCACTTGTAAGATCTGAACTCTGGATTAAATCTCAATTCATTTCTGCATTTAATTGTGTTTCTGTAGTTTAGATTAAAGTGACAACCCCTTAAAACCTCTCCTCTTTCTTTTGCTATTTTAGTATTAGGTAGGGTGTCAAATCTGCCTTAGATATGGAGATTTACTTAATTTTTAGCTCACATTTTCATGTGGACATACCCTTACTTACCCTTTAAAACTTGGTACAACAGTCCCTGAATACTTGTAGGTCTGTGTGTTTGCTTGACTTGGTATGTGCAACCAATAGATCCTTTAATTGTGTGATTTTAAACCCCTTCTTGAACACAAGGTAAGTGGCCAACAATTTTTTGGCGCCGCTACCAGGGATCTGTATGATTAAAATTGGTAGATCTAAGTTTGTTTTAGTATAGATTGTAGATTTGTAATAGACTGTTTAGCTTTTCACTAACTACTTTTGAAAGTTTTTGCTATTTTGGAATAGTTTTTGTTGTTTTTGACAGATTGGAAGTTGTGTCTAAGGAGGAGCATTGTGCTAGAGGTTGTGCTAAAGTTTGCATCCCTCTACTCCTTTTATTTTTCTGATATGTGGATTTGTAGATGTATTAGTTAATTATGTTGTTCCTTATTGTTGTGTTAAATTTGCTCTGCATCTTATGTGCATTAAGATTGTGAGTGGTGTATGTTTGGAAGGAGAACTCTCAATCCTTAGATTGCTCCATTAAATCCAGAGGTTGAAAGAATTCTTAAGTCTCAACAAATCTCACCCACATCTGTTGCATCTGAATCTGCTGAAATTGGTGAGCAACCTAGAACCTTGAAGGAATTCAATGCACTAGGGGTTTACAATTCTCCCTTCTACATTCAATTCCCTACTGTTCAAGGGAACTATGAGATCAAGTCTTCCATAATCCAAATGCTACTCTCATTCCATGGCCTGATCAAAGAAGACCCATATAAGCACATTGATGAATTTCTAGGACTATGCACTACATTCAATATAACAGGTTTGGGGGAGGAAGCAACCAGGATGAGACTCTTTTCTTTTTCATTAAAGGATAGAGCCAGGAGTTGGTTGTCATTGCTCCCACTTAATAGTATTCAGTCCTGGAGTGATCTTCAATGTCAGTTTTTGGCCAAATATTTCCCCATGTCCAAGACAAGCCAGTTGAGGAAGGGCATTATCTCATTTGCTCAAGACCCAACTGAGGATTTTCACCAAGCATGGGAGAGATTCAAAGAACTCCTGAAGAAATGTCCCCATCATCAAATCCTTGAATGGCAGCTTGTTCAAAGTTTCTATCAAGGAATTGATTCTAAAACCAGAGATATGGTAGATGCCTCTTGTGGTAGTACTTACCTCCACAAAACTGCTGAGGAGGCTTGGGAGTTGTTCGACATCATCAGTGAGAACTCCATGCAGAGAGAGACATTGTCCAGGGATTTGGACATCCCTAGAATGATGAAAGAAAATACCACAAGAGGAAAGATATATGAGGTGAGTGAGCACAATGATTTGAAAAGGAAAGTGGACAGTTTGACCCAGAAGTTTGATAAGCTCATGAGAGCAATGCAGTCACCCATGGCTGCTAAAGTGGAGGAGGCATTTGTTATATTCCAATCCCCCACTCACTCCCTTGAGGAATGCCCTTCAGCTATTCAATTTCTAGATTTATTGATAAAGCATGTGGTTGCCACTCAGTGTTTTGGGCAATAGCCTACTGCTAGTTACCAATGGCAAAACCACCCCAACTTGAGGTGGAGACAAGATACTTTTCCAAACCACCACCAGCAGCCCATGCCTTATAAAAATGCTCAACCCTACCACTAGAATTACTTTTCAAGGCCCCACTATCAACAACGGCACTCGACAAATTGCACCCCCTCCAGCTGCTAGATCACTTTCTTTTGAGGAATAAGTTCTGGCCTCATTACAGAACATAGGTTCCTTGTCTCAATCTGTACACTCTCATAGCCAAAGCATTAAAAAGATAAAAGACCATCTTGGTCAGCTATCTAATGCTTTGACCAAGAGAGAGGAAGGGAGGCTGCCTAGCCAAACCATGGACGACCCAAGGAGACAATATGTGGTAGGTGAGGTTTCTTCTTCTCATGAGGAAGCTAAATCTGTCATCACATTAAGAAGTGGAAGGTTGGTGGACAATCAAGTAGGTTGTGAGCCTTTGAAAAATTCAGAAAAAGGAAAAAAGAAGGTACAACCGGAGAAATCCATGTTGAATAAAAAGGATAATGATGATCCTCAAGAAAAAATAAAATAAAATAAAGAGATGATGAGTTGGCTAAGGCTGCAAATGGGGGAGCAATCCCACATTTGCCATTTCCTAAGGCAATGCAAGCACCTTCTCCTTTTGATAAAGGGCATGCCAAAAGAGAGGAAATGATGAAAACTTTTAAGCAAGTGAAGATCAACCTACCTCTACTTGATGCAATCAAGCAGGTTCCAGCCTATACCAAGTTTGTAAAAGACCTTTGCACCCACAAAAGATAATTAAGGATACATCTATCCAAGAAAGTCTTTTCAGTAGAAAAAGTGAAACAAATACTGACTATTACAACCCCAACAAAACTCCAAGACCCTGGAGTCACTACTATCCCCTGCATCATTGGAGATCACACCATTGAAAAGCCTTGTTAGATCTGGGAGCTAGTGTGATTTTACTTCCATATTCAGTATATGAGAAGCTAGACTTAGGAGAGTTGAAACCCACACATGTGGTCTTACAACTAGCTGACAGATCTGAAAGGAAGCCTGTGGGGATCATTGAAGATATCTTGCTTGGGGTTGAAAATTTCTTTTATCCCGCTGATTTCTTGGTGCTGGATATGGAGCTGAGCAAGTGTGCTACTTCTATCCCTGTGATCTTAGGCAGGCCCTTTTAGGCCATTGCAAATGCTTGTATACAATGTAGATCAGGGGTCATGGAGGTATCTTTTGGCAATATGGAAGTCAAGCTGAACGTGTACAATACAGCCCATTAGCCCCACTTAGAAAATGAGGACTGTTTTTCCATTGATGTGCTGGATGAGTTTGTGCAAGAAAATCTACCTCAGCTACTGCATGGTAATGATTTGTTTAATGTTTTTGAAGAAGTATGGAATGAAACAATGGAAGAGAAAGCTTCCACATCTGAGTTTGAGCAAGTGAAAAGTGTAAATTCTGAAGCAAAGCCAGCAAACCATCACCCATGGACTCCTGCTTTATTACCTCTTCCACCACCTTCTAAGGCACCCCTATTGCCTTCACTCATCAGTCCCCCAGATGTGGAGTTAAAGCAACTCCCAAAATCTTTAAAATATGCCTTTTTAGGAGCCAATCACATACTGTCAGTGATAATCTCTTCCTTCCTCACTCTTGAGCAGGAAGAAGAATTACTTTGTGTGCTAAAAAGGCATAAGAGAGCAATAGGGTGGACTATTACAGATTTGGGAGGGATCAATCCAGCTGTGTGCATGTACAAAATTCATGTTGAAGAGGGCTCTAAGCCTTCTAGAGAGATGCAAAGGAAGCTCAATCCACACATGCAGGAAGTTGTTATGAAGGAAGTAGTCAAACTTCTTGATGCTGGGGTCATTTACCCTATCTCAGATTCTCAATGGGTGGCGCCTACCCAGGTGGTGCCCAAGAAATTTGAGATCACAGTAGTTCAAGCAGACTCAGGTGAGCTGATTCCAACTAGACAGACCACTAGTTGGAGGGTATGCATAGACTATCGCAAGCTCAATGAGAAAACTAGCAAAGATCACTTCCCATTGCCTTTTATAGATCAGATCTTAGATAAGTTGGCAAGTAAGGCTTTTTACTATTTTCTTGATGGTTATTCAAGATACAACCAGATTCCTGTCTACCCTCAAGATCAAGAAAAAACCACATTCACTTATCCATTTAGAACCTTTGCATACAGAAGGATGCCATTTGGGCTATGTAATACACTTGCCACTTTTCAAAGATGCATGTATGCTATCTTTTCGGATATGATTGACAAGTTTTTAGAGATTTTTATGGATGATTTCTCTATTTATGGGGATAATTTTAGCTAATGCCTGCACCATCTCAGCCTTATGTTGCAAAGGTGTGAGGAGACCAACCTAGTTTTGAGTTGGGAAAAGAGTCATTTCATGGTGACTCAAGGTATTGTCCTAGGACATGTTGTTTCCCAAGGAGGAATAGAGGTTGATCAAGCTAAAATTAATTTAATAGCACATTTGCCCCCTCCTAAAACTGTCAAAGAAGTCAAGTCATTCTTGGGCCATGCTGGTTTCTACAGGAGGTTCATCAAAGACTTTAGCAAAATTTCCAAGCCTCTTTGCCACTTGCTGTGGCAAGAGGTTCCATTTGTGTTCAATGATGAATGCCTAGCTACTTTTGAACTTCTAAAGACCTGTTTGACTATTGCTCCTATATTGCAAGCTCCTGATTTTTCTCTATCATTTGAGCTGATGTGTGATGCATTAGACTTTGCCATTGGTACAGTACTGGGACAAAGGAAAGACAAAGCACCATGTGTGGTGGCATATGCTTGTAAATCAATGGTTGATGCTCAATTAAATTACACGACAACTGAAAAGGAGCTGCTAGCCATTGTATTTGCTTTGAAAAAGTTTAGATCATATGTGTTAGGATCCAAGATCATTGTGCTTACTTACCATTCAGCCCTGAAATACCTCTTGCTATGAAGGAGGCTAAAGCTAGACTAATTAGATGGATTCTTTTTTTGTAAGAATTCAACTCGAAAATCAAAGACAAGAAGGGGGTTAAAAATGTGGTTGCAGACCACTTATCAAGGATTCCAGATACTGAAATAGAGAGCTTGCCCATCAATGACTCTTTCCCAGATGAGCAGCTTTTTGCTGTGGAGATAAGTATGCCCTGATTTGCCAACATAGTAAATTATCTTGCTATGGGAAGGGTACCCCCACATTGGAGTAAGGATGATAGGAATTTGTTCTTCTCACAAATTCAATATTACATGTGGGAGGATCCTCACCTCTTTAAGTATTGTGCAGACTAGGTGATAAGAAGATGTGTACCTGAAATTGAGTTTGAAAACATTCTAACCATGTGTGATGAGCAGGCCTGCGAGGGCCATTTCAGTGGCAACAAGACTGCTGTAAAGGTGCTTCAAAGTGGTTTCTATTGGCCCACTTTGCTCAAGGATGCCATACAGCATTACAAAGCTTGTTCTAGATGCCAGCATATGAGAAGTATTACAAAAAGAAACTCTATGCCCTTGCAACCTGTGCTTGTTGTTGAACTATTTGACATATGGGGAATTGATTTTATGGGACCTTTTTCCCCTCCTATGGATATAATTTCATCCTTGTAGTTGTGGACTATGTGTCCAAATGGGTAGAGGCCATAGCTACAAGAATAAATGATCATAAGGTTGTCATTAAGTTCTCGTAGACACCAAAATTTGGCCCAAGGCCTGATCAATCTGTACTCCGAGAGAGATGTACCCCTGTGCTTCCGATGGCACCCCTAAACCCTTAGGAATCGCCCTAAACCCTAGGATCCCTTCCCAGACCCAACTTGAACCCTTCTGAGCAATTGATGGGAGGAGAGCTATAAAATTTTACACAGTCTACTACCGAGGATGAGCCACATACCATTGGAAGGACTTCTCTAACTTTCCAGCAAGCCAAAGATCACCCAATTTGGAGTTATGGTTCAAAAGTTATGGCCAATTGAAGTTTTACATAAAATCATGACTTTTGCTCAGGCGTATGTATTACATACGCCGAGCAAATTTGGCCCCATTTTGGTCAGGTGTATATATTATATACTCCTGGCATATTTGGGCCAAATTTAGCCGGGTGTACATAATACATACGCCCAGCATAGGTAAGGCCCACCGCGGCACCCACCTTCTCAGATCTCCTCTGGTTTTCATGAAAATCACTATACATAGACTAGGCATATGTAATATATACGTCCAGCTTAGCTATAGTAACTGTCATCAGATGCTCGAAATTCCTTCATCAGGTTTGACCTTTTGACAATCCCCTTGGTTGAGGTGGGTGTCTTAAGGTTGGTTGCACCCCCTTTGAGCTTATATGCAACCCTTAAGTCACCTATGGTCTCACCCCATCATTTGCCATTGAAACCGGTTCCCCAAACTCCTAGGACCCTAAAAACCTAGAAAACCTTAGATGGGGGATTACCTAATTGCTAAACCAATTAGCTCTTAAGTAACCCTCTAACCCACCTCTTCTCTATAAATAGAGTGGCACCCCCTCTTCCCAAAGAGTTGAAAAAAATTAGGGTTGAAAGTTTGAGCTTAAGAGAGAGAGAGACCTAGTGAGAGATAGTTCTCTTTTATTTTTCATTCTTCAATCAGAATTCTAGCATGCTTAGTTCACCCCTTTCACTCCATTTCAACCATTAGATCACTCCTTTTTAGTCAAGCTTAGTCTCTAGCTTAACCCTACACTTCCCATCTATCGAATCCTAGCATTAGAATCCATTCCCCTACCGTTTAAGTCATTTAAAGCCATCGGAAGTACACCGAAGCGAAGGTCCTCCACGGTGCAACAAGGGCCCGTGAGCTCCGGCTCACCCCTCTCTTCCTCTACCTTCTTGGTGTTTCATCCGTCCAAGGATTCAAGTCGTTACACCGTCGAAATTTCGGTTTGGCTCAAAGCTTGATAGGACCATATTGCCTTCGGGCAAGCGGAAGCTCCACCCATTTATTTTTCATTTTGGCCATAGATAGAGACCGCTACGTGTGGGTTGATCGGGTGCCTAAACCCTTCCTGATCGATAACCAAAGCCCCTACCCTAGAGTCTTTGGCAAAAATCGGTAAATCAAAGTCATATTTAGCACTTCGGTGCTCAAAATATTGATTTAAAGATTTCTCGGGTCACCAAAAGCTCTTGGTGGTGACTCTACATTTATTCCATCGAGAACGCATCGTCGCGATGGGTTCGAGAGAATCCACAGTCGCATAGTTCTTAAAGGACAACATCTTCTCTAGGTTTGGCACCCCCAAAGCTATTATTAGTTATGGAGGAAGCAATTTTTGCAATAAACCTTTTGAAAAACTGTTGGAAAAATACTCTATGACCCACAGAGTTGATACTCCCTACCACCCACAAACCAATGGGCAAGTAGAGATTTCCAACAGGGAAATCAAACACATCCTAGAGAAGACTGTGCGACCTGATAGGAGAGATTGGTCCATAAAACTGCGAGATGCCTTGTGAGCTTATAAGACTGCCTATAAGACTCCCATAGGGCTGTCCCCATTCAAGCTAGTATATGGCAAGGCATGTCACTTGCCTATTGAGTTAGAACATAGAGCATATTGGGCCATTAAAGCATTAAATTCTTACTTAACTTCTGCTAGTGTGAACAGGAAACTGCAATTATCTGAGCTTGATGAGTTAAGGTTGGAAGCATATTCAAATGCCCGGATCTATAAGGAAAAAACCAAAGCATTTCATGATAGGCATTTGCTGCGGAAAGAATTCAACATAGGTGACAAGGTATGGTTGTTCAATTCAAGATTAAAATTCTTTTCAGGAAAATTACAGTCCAGATGGGATGGGTCTTACACAGTTTTACATGTTTCCCCATCCGAGGCTGTAGAAATCATGGACCCCAAAGATTGTAGAGTCATGAAAGTCAATGAGCTGAGGCTAAAGATTTGTGTTAAAAAAATATGTGAGCCTGGGGAGACCATTGATTTTCAGGACCCTCCAATTTATACATGATTTCAGTGTGTATCATATGTACTATATTTTGATTTTATTTTAAGTGATTACTTTCTATTTTGATGTTTTGTTCATTTTCAATAAATTTGCCACGCTAGCATTAGGTCATCATATCAATCTTGCCAAGCAATCCAGGGACCATGGGAGTTTATCAATAATGAAAACAACGTAAATGGAAGCACATCAAAGGAGTTTGTTGGGTGCTGAGGCTGAACACAGCACAAAAATGCAGTTTCTATGAGCATATGGGACCTTTTGATAGGTCATTTGAGGATTTCGATAGGCACTGAGACTTGTCGATAGGTGAAAATAACTCTTCGATAAGTTCAAAAGGTCAGAAAGAAGTTTTCGATAGGTTCTGGATACTTATCAGGAACCTATCGAAAAGATGAATCACATACCATATGAACCTATCGATAGGAAGGATTTGACCTATCGAAGCTTCTCATCTGCACGCTGTATTCTTTCTAGTGTTCGATAGGATGCCTTGACCTATCGAAATCACTCAGCTCATCCTATCGAAATCAATTTTCACTCTTTATATACCTGTCGTTAGGTCATTTTTGCTCCATTCAACACTTTCTGCAAACCCTAGCTCGCCCTTCCTCATTTGTCGCTGCTCTCTTTCTGCCACATACTCTAAGGACTGTTCACCACTCAGTTTCCCATTTTTCAAGTTCATTCAGCCCACACTAAGGAGCATTTTACACATGATTTTTGTGAAATTGGAATTGTGCATCACGGTTTCTGCAGAACCCTAGGAGTTTTGGGTAAGTTGTCTCTCTGCTTCACTCTATTGTTTTCCTAAGTTGTTTACTTCAGAATTTTAATTCAAATTGGTGAGTGAGCTTTAAGAGATCAATTTCTGAGAGCATAATGGTCGATTATGAAGAAACCCTAGCTGACCTATTCCGGCAATCAGCTTCTTCCACCCCAAAGTCCTCCAAAAAATCAAAGCCTACCACCAACCCACCTACCAAGAGGAAGCCTAAGAAGGCTCCTAAACCAAAAAAGGCCAAGTCTGTCACAATTTAGGAGCCTGATGCAGAAAGTCTTCCATTCCCTGGAGTTCCAAGTTTGCCCCTGCTGTCCATTACTCTTTCCAGCTGCACACCTCAAGTGATTGCACCTAAAATGCTGAAAATACACTCAAAATTAAGCATTCCATTGGCAGCCCCAAAATACCTCTGCTGCCATTATTTCCAAACAGCCCAAAATTGGACCCACTATTTTATTACCAAAGCAACTCCCAACTAGAATCCGATTTGATGAACTACTGGGCCTTGAAAATGTTCAATCACATGGCTGCAATTTCAGCATCCTCAATAGCTGAACTCAATGGAGTTTGATGGGCCCGAGCTGGATCAGCTTTGAACAAGTATAAACTGCAGCATGATTATATCAGTTTACCAAATTATTTTTGTAGGTTCTTATAGCATCAGGCTTCAGGTGTATTCCATGGAGTTTGTTGATGATTTCGAGATGATGGCTGCGGGAAGGGAGCTGCAGAGATGAAATGCTCGAGAGGTTCCTTGGGAGTGCATTATAGTCATCGACAGGTTCATGGTTGATGGTCTAGCTACAAGTGCTTGATAGGTTTGGAGGCTAGGTCGGTAGGTTTGAAGGTGCAAGCACCATGCTATCGACAACTTTAATGAGGGGTGCACGAGAGGTTTACAAGTACAACAACAAAGGTGTCAACAAGTACCAATGGGAAGATGAATTTACTGTCGAGAGGTTTGATGTATGCTGAAGTCGATAGGATTAGAATGAATGCAAGTCGACAGGATTGGTGCATGGGGGAATGGTTTTGGAGTTCTGCTGGTCAAGAGGTTGGCTGGAGGTTACCTTGAGCATCTCGACAGGTTGTGGGCTGCATGCAAGGTGCTGTTGTCGACAAGTTCAAGGAGAATGCAAAGCTATCGTGAGGTTTGAATAGAAGCTGCATGCAAGCTTAATGGTCGACAGGATCTATGGCTGCTGAAGTTGGGAGTCGATAGGATTGCAGGTATGTAGCTCGAGAGGTTGCATGGAGATTCTGTCAACAAGTTGGATGGTTTGGCATGCAAGGCTTCTACTGTTGTCGCATCTACTCGACAGGATGAGACTACAGCTTATATTGCTCGAGAGGATTATAGATAATGGGAGCTGCATATCCAGTCGACAGGTTTGAATGGGATGGCTGGTACAACTCCTTGAGAGGATCAATGGGGAGGCTGCAGATCTGCTCAATAGGTAGCTGGGGAGTGCATTCTCGATAGGATTGGAGTGCAGGTCTGCTCGAGAGGTGTAAGGGAGGATGGACAGCTGTTGAGAGGTTTGAATGGGAGCTTCATGCAAGCTTGCTGTCATGAGGTTGCTTTGGGTGCTGGTCTGCTGCATTTTGCAAGGCTTGGACTGCAGCTGCTACAAGTTGATAGGTTGGCTGGGGATTGTAGCTGAGGCTCAGGAGGATTGATGGAGCTGTGTGGAAGTGCTTGATAGGATTGTTGTAGGTCCTTCACTCGACAGGTTCAAGCAACTGTTGGCTTCAGCATACACCTTAAGAGGTTTCAAGGATCCATTTGAAAGGCTCCATGGCTGTTGTAGTTTAATAACTCAAACCTGCACCATTCGACAACTTGCATAGCTTGGCAGTTGCAAAGCTTGGAGCTCAGATCAGAGCAACTCTACTGCTGCTACATTAAATGGTGCATGACCCAAATTGTTGCTGAATTGAAAGTAACCCTCAAAACACTCCTAATGTGCTTAGGCTTGAAGCCTTTTCATTCATCTCTTATTCTCAGTTGTGGACTGATTTGCAGCTGAAGCTTTGCATGTGTGCAGCTCATGTGCATGCATCTGCTAAAATATGCAGTTGCTGGGTGCTTCCTCGTCGGTAGACATACTATCATCTCATTCCCAGCTATTGTTTGCTTCCAAAACTCCTCTAAATGTCCCTTTTTAATGGAAAACTGCACTAAGGACAAAATTATCTCCTTGCTGAAAAATGACACTAAAAGCAATTATTAAACACTCTAGGTCCTAGCAAAAGCCAGGTTTAAAGGTTTAGAAAGTGGCAAAAATCAATGCTTAACACACCCCCATACCTAACATTTGCTAGTCCTCGAGCAAAGTGAATTTTAAGACATCTAACCTATGAAATTAAATGCCACTTTCATAGGGAACACGAGTGCATTTGGCAGATGCACCAAGCCTTTTGAACCCCTAGGTGATCCCTAATGGAGGAGTGGAGTCTCCTAAGGATTTTCAGTGAAGGTACCCCCAAACTTCTCCAATAAAATTAGTTAATACTAATGCACATGCTAAAACAAAGTTTAAGTAAAATAAAATAATTTTCACACCATGTCCATTCGGTTTTAGGGGATTTTCAGTAAAAAAAATATCAATTTAAAACCTGAAACTCTGCTGTAATTCCTTCATCATCAATCAGTTCATGTCAAGGCATTGTGCCTGAAAATTAATGCAGAACTCACCTTTAATTTAAGAATTTTGTTTTGATAATGCCCCAAACAAATTTGATTTCAGACCCAAGTCTTATTAAGGCTATTCACTCAGAATAAAACTAGAAGGGTGCATCAGTTCACACAACTCAAGAGCAGTTACAGCCCTCAAATAGGACTACAAGCATGAGCATAGGCATTGCTCTAATTTTTGCATTTTTCTAACTCTTTTCACCATAGATCAAACAAATTCTCATCTCCACATGACAGCTCAATCAATTTCAGATTAGTAAGGTCTTCTTATTGGGTTGTAATGTGGCTTATGGGTGAAATTTATATAGAATAATAGGGTAAAAAGGATTCAAGATTGAGAAATCAGTGAAGTAAGGAGACGATGCATAGCTTCACCTTCTTCATTTCAGCATAAATCTTCATCTTCTTTCTTGAATTTTCATATTTGAAGTGATTAGTTTCTAATCTTCTTTTTAAAAATATCAAATAAAATACACTCTTTTGTTTCCTTTTTTTTTTCTTTTTCTTTTTTTTTATGGGCTGGAATGCCACAATTACACATCACTCTTGCCTCCACATGTGTTCTCTTCTTCTTGTACCAAATTGTCAAAACTTACTCCTCTAACCTCTTCAATTCCTTCACCTTTCCTTCTGAAATCTCAAAGTGAGGGTCAGGCTGCATCAAGTCATTGAGGTTGTGGGTTCAAATTGTTTAGTTTTTATCAAAGAAAAGCTTGGATTTCAAGGCTCAAATGGTGTTTATCAAGGGTAGTTCAAAGGGTAAGGATATTTTCAGCTCAAACTGTCCAAGGAATGGCCTTACTTCATGTCCTCAATGTCAAGAATGCTGTCAAGCTGTTTCAACTCGGATTTGCCTAACTTCTAGTGATCAAAGCTAGATCCAGTCAATCTTTAGAGCAGAAAATTTGCCAAGACACTCTTTAAAAAGATAAGTTCTCAAGCCCAAATCTCACTAGGTTTGGCTTCCATCAAATTTTTTGGGGGGTATCATCATAGTTTTCTCTCATTTCAGGTTCACTAAACATCAATTTTTGAAAATTCTTGACATTTGCTTCGTGAAAAATTCTAAGACTACAGCTCATTTCAGTTCCAAAAAGTTTTTAATTTCCTCTTTTTCCAAAAATCAGGTGGGAAATCATTTTATTTTTAAAAAAAATTTCTAACATAGCTGCACTAGCATTAACTTATTTCATTGGCACACCTGCCATACACCCCCAAACCTAAGATGAACATTGTCCTCAATGTTCTACACAATAAGTAACTAGGGGCAGCAGGGTAAACATGAGAGAAAAAAAATAAAAACTCTAAACCATATGTAGTAGAAAATAAAAATACAGAACTGAATATATGAACAGAAAAATTAGAGAAAATGATATACAAGTGCCGAAAATTACTAGTAAAACAAAGCTAGAACTATAACAAAATAAAAGCTACAAACTGAATATGTGAACAAAAAAATAAGAGAACTGCTATGCAAATGAAAGGAAATTAAATGCTAATAACAGAAAAATAGAAAAAACATAGTAAGGAACTGAATACAAAACTACAAAAAATAGAAAAGTGCAGATACAAAAACAGAATTGTAGATAAAAAAAATAGGAAAACAACGTTAGAAACTGAATATAATCAAAAATGCAGAAAATCAGTAAAACTAGGACACATATTAACCTAAGAAAGAAGAAAAATCAGTAATCTAACAACAGAATTTAAACTAAAATTCCTAAAACAGAAAAAATCCTAAAAGAAAATCCAAACCACCTGTGCCACAAGAAACCCCTTTGTCTGCCTGTGTGTGTTTGAGCTGTGGATGTGTATGAATCAATAAAATTTTATAAATTAATGTCAGCATGGATGTACACAATTGAAAACAGGATTCATACACAGCTGAGACCTATTAATGGTGAAAAATCTTGAAGGAAAATAAAATCAATGGCTCCATTAAATTTTCTGAACAAATTATGATCCATTGCTCAAAATTAAAACCATGATCTCAACAGTTCCAGATGGGGGAAAATGAATAAAGTCAAAAGAAAAACAGCCCATCTGGAGGTAATTTTTATGTTTTTTATATTTTTTACTTTTTATGTGTTTTGATCAGCCTGGGCTCCACAAGAGCCCTTATTTACTACTGCTGAAAAATAACATAAATTTTTATGTGTTTCCATTTTCTTTTATTTTTGTATTTGGTTTTGTAAAAAAAATAGCAGAAATTATAATCAAAACAAACATTAAACACAGCAGAACTGCTGGTTTTAAAGAATTTGAAACTAGAAAATGAAAGCAAAGGAGAAGGGGATGCAAACTCAGGCAAATCGGCTCTAGCTGCAATCCATTTGCTCCTTGTGTGGCAGCTGCTCCAAATCTTCAAAAATTTAAAAACTGCAACAGTACCTTATTCAAGTATATTGACAAAAAAAAAAACTCAGGCCACTGCCTTATTTTTGCAAACATACAAAAAAGTGATAGCAGCATTTATTCAAATAGCTAGAAGGCAAAGAATAAAACTCAGAAAATTTAGAATTGCTGTAGTTTAAAACTGGTTTTCTATACAAAAACTGCAACAAACCTTAAATCAAACAGTTGGAATGCAATATAAAAATCTAAAACAAAACAGTAATAAAAACTAAAAAAAATCATATCTACAAAAAATGAAAAACTCAGATCTACTATCTAGATCAAAACTCCCCGGCAGCAGCGCCAAAAACTTGTTGGAGAAATAGAGTGTGCTGATTTAGTGTGTAATGGTAAAAGCAAATTAAAACAAAGGATGGATTCAGCACAACTAAACTATCATAGACCTGTAAGATATAGGGTCCATTGTAGCATGTTTTGATAAGTAAGAGTTTGTCCCACAGAGAGTAGTGATCTAATCCTAGAAGGTGTATAGTAGACCTGCAGATCTAGCTACAGATCTGGTAATTCTAAGAAGAAAGATATCTTTTCGGGTGTCACTAGATCTAGTTAATCTACAAAATAAAAATGTAAAACTAAATCTAGAAGATGGAGGAAGATGGATGGTAAAATAAAGATCAAATGGTGAGAAATAGGCAGCCAGGACCTGGTTCATATTGTAAATTAATTGAATCAAAGGCATTGTATAGATCTGATTTGCTACAATCCTTCATCTGGCCATAAGCTCCCCAGGTTTAACCCCGACAGATGCATGGTATAAGAATCCAATCTCTATCAATGGATCAAATCAATCCTAAAGCTATGATCTGTCCACTTAAATGGTCACAGACCATCCCAGAGATTGGTCTAATCTAATCATAACTAGAGAATCAAAGCAATCCTAAGGCTATGATCTGTCCACTTGAATGATCACAGACCATCCTAGGATTGTTCCAATCAAATGGTCTCGATTAGAACAGGAAAACCATTGCAGATGCTACGAATGCCAATCTACATGCTTCCCATTTCTGGTTGGCCCACGGGAGTATCCAAACTAGGGAAATCAAATACGAAGAAGTGAAATATAGATCAGAATCACCTTTAAAACCTATAATTACTGTGCTCGGATCTGTAATCTGTACAACATCAATCTATTCCCAAAGCTTTGAAGCCTTCAAAATACAATTACAAAATAGATCTATACTGCTTATCTAGATCTAATCCAACATGCTGGATTAGAGAGAGAAGGGGGAAGAGAAAAAGGAAAAATAAAACTTAAAACTGAGCCTAAATGAGCTAAGGAGAACCAAAGCTATTCTATGGATTCCTTGCTGAGCAATTACAACAGCAAGGAGTTCTATTTATACATTTGCAGTGATCCATGTGCTTTGGATTGCAACCAATCAGAGGAGAGGATTTGATGCTTAATCCCTGTTTAAGAGTTTCAACCAATTAGAGAGCAGATATAGATCTGGTTTTGTTTGTGCTCAGCTAAAACTAATTTACATTCCTGCCAAAAATTAGTTCACACCCATGTGCAGAATTTCCTGTGCATTGAAGTTCCAAATCTGCCCTTTCCACCTAAAAAAATATCCAGCTGCACCATTCACTAATTTCTGCAAATTTATTTGCCCATGTGCAGCCCTCCTCCATTCCATGGAGTTCCAAGTTTGCCCCTGCTGTCCATTAATCTTTCTAGCTACACACCTCAAGTAATTGCACATAAAAGGCTGAAAATACACTCCAAAATAAACATTCCATTGGCAGCCCCAAAATACCTCTGCTGCCATTATTTCCAAACAGCCCAATATGGGACCCCTTGTTTTATTACCAAAGCAACTCCCAACTAGAATCCGATTTGATGAACTGCTTGGCCTTGAAAATGTTCAATCACATGGCTGTAATTTCAGCATCCTCAATAGCTGAACTCAATGGAGTTTGATGGGCCTGAGCTGGATCAACTTTGAACAAGTATAAACTGTAGCATGATTATATCAGTATACCAAATTATTTTTATAGGTTGTTATAGCAGCAGGCTTCAGGTGTATTCCATGGAGTTTGTTGATGATTTTGAGAGGATGGCTGCGGGAAGGGAGCTGCAGAGATGAAATGCTCGAGAGGTTCCTTGGGAGTGCATTAGAGCTGTCGACAGGTTCATGGATGATAGTCTAGCTGCAAGTGCTCGATAGGTTTGGAGGCTAGGTCGATAGGTTTGAAGGTGCAAGCACCATGCTATCGATAGCTTTAATGAGGGGTGCACGAGAGGATTACAAGTACAACAACAAAGGTGTCGACAGGTACCAATGGGAAGATGAATTTGTTGTCGAGAGGTTTGATGTATGCTGAAGTCGATAGGATTAGAATGAATGCAAGTTGATAGGATTGGTGCATGGAGGAATGGCTTTGGAATTCTGCTGGTTGAGAGGTTGGCTGGAGGTTATGTTGAGCATCTCGATAGGTTGTGGGCTGCATGCAAGGTGCTGTTGTCGAAAGGTTCAAGGAGAATGCAAAGCTATCGTGAGGTTTGAATGGGAGTTGCATGCAAGCTTAATGGTTAACAGGTTCTATGGCTGCTGAAGCTGGGAGTCGATAGGATTGCAGGTATGTTGCTCGAGAGGTTGCATGGAGATTCTGTTGACAGGTTGGATGGTTTGGCCTGCAAGGCTTCTACTGGTGTGGCATCTGCCTGACAGGATGAGACTACAGCTTATATTGGTCGAGAGGATTACAGATAATGGGAGTTGCATATCCAGTCGACAGGTTTGAATGGGATGGTTGGTGCAACTCCTCGAGAGGATCAATGGGGAGACTGCAGATCTGCTCGAAAGGTAGCTGGGGAGTGCATTCTCAACAGGATTGGAGTGCAGGTCTGCTCGAGAGGTGTAAGGGTGGATGGACAGTTGTTGAGAGGTTTGAATGGGAGCTTCATGCAAGCTTCCTATCGTGAGGTTGCTTTGGGTGCTGATCTGCTGCATTTTGCCAGGCTTGGACTGCAGTTGCTACAAGTTGATAGGTTGGCTGGGGATTGTTGCTGAGGCTCAAGAGGATTGATGGAGCTGTGACAGCCCAGATTTCGGCACCCCAAAACCCGTGCCATCAGCACGATCATCTTGACCGTGCCCCTCAGCTAAGCACGGAACATTAGCATATCAAGCATAAAATGAAATAATAAATGAAACTACGGAATTTAAATCTATATTAAAGCAATTCTCCAAAAGACAGTTCTACCCTCATGCCTCTGCATGAATGGAGAACCGATCCGAACCATCGATGATAGCAATCATCACGGATGGTTCGCCCCAAAAGAATAATCCCAAACTCAATATATACATGATTTAACCAAAACAAGGCTTGACATACCAAGCCGTACAAATCTCTCTCAAAAGCCCTCAAAGCGGCTCTGAGTCCTCTAAAGAAGTCCTCGGGAGGTGGCTCCAACTCCCTCCGCAAAGGTCCGACTCACCGGTCGGCGCCTGAAGCCTCGGCCGCTGCTAGTAGTGGACCTGCGACGTATAGTCTATAGGGTGAGCTACATCCTAGCTCAATAGGGAACAAAACACAGTTGAACATATAAATTATTACTCACATATATTCCATGATATGACATGCATGATGTGTCTATGCAATTACTGATAAAACAGTTAAAAAGTATTACATTTTACTGGTAGTTTACTCGTGTCTTTTATTTACTCATGAATGATGCTGAAAAGGCCTAAAGTAAAACTTAAACTTTCAACTTAAGTAATCCCCGAGCAATATAGCATCGAGCCCCGATGAGATACCCATCATCGTCATCTATATAGACACTTTTAACGTATTCCCTGGGAATACAATATAGTACCCAAGCCCCTTTCCCCTGGGGATTGGTGGCGGGATTTCACTTGTCTCAAATCAACACCCCTGGGGTGTGCTTACTATGTGCGGATAAGCCTCCGCACTGGCTTACGGTTTCGCCGCTTATCGGTCACGGATATCCTGCCGTGTCAGTCGTGGATATCCCGCCACGTCGGTGGGGTACCCTATCAAACCTCAAATAACAAAAATATCGGTGCCTTACATATAGTTATTCACCGTGTAAGTGTGCTGTCTTATATCAATTAGGCCCTATCAAACATGATTCAATCTTGGATACATCCCTGGGATGTATCCATTCACTTACATCACACCTGATGCTCTTATCTCTTTACTTCTTCATCCCCTGGGGATGGCTCATTATAATTACTCTTATGGATGTCACACACACACACTTTTCACAATTCTTAAGCAATAAAACATTTGAATTTGAATTCTATATCACTACATACATGCTCTTGTAAAATAAAGTACATGTTCAAGGTGTTCCCTACCTCAAGTCTTCGTTCGATCAATGCATCAAGGTCCCACGTGGCTCCTTGTGCACTAGCTCACACGTACCACCTATGGTACCACATAACATGTGAAACACATCACCAAGGATGCAATAAAGGAGGTCCAAGACCCTCCATGAAGCTTAAAGTCAAACTCAAAAGTCAACAGAATTTAGCACAGTCGATTAATCGAACTCCAAAATCGATTAATCGAATCTGATTCGATTAATCGATTTCCAAAATCGATTAATCGAAAGTCAATATCGATTAAGCGATTCTCAAATCGATTAATCGAGATTCCCATTCGATTAATCGAAACCCAATTCGATTAATCGAAATTCTCCATTCTATCTGTCGATTCTCAACTCGAGTAATCGAATTTCCAAAATCGATTAATCGATCCCAAATCGATTAATCGAAATCCCATTTTGATTAGTCGATTTTTCCCCAAGTCCTTTCTTCCAGCCCCTGGGGTCCACTGGAGGTTCCCAGTTGATTAATCGATACCCAAATCGATTAATCGAAAACCAAAGTCGATTAATCGAAACCCAATTCGATTAATCGAACTCAGGGTCCTCTGACTTTTCAACTTCTTGGCCAATTTCGATTAATCGAAATTGCCAGATTCTTCCCCTTTTTGAGCTGTTCTTCCCAATCTTTTTCCACACTTTTTCCCTATTTTTCTAAACCATTATCCTATGATTTAAACCATTTTTAACTACAATTTAACCTCTACAACCTATGCATTTTATTCACAAAGTTTTACCTTGAATCAATCTCAAATTGATTAAGTTGAGCGGTTGGAAAGGCTAGGGTTTCCAGCTTTGCTTCGAGCGGATCCCTCACGTCGAATCCGACGTTTATTGCTCGAATCCCTCCCCTTCAACTAGCATTTACTCCTTGCATTAACTATGGTCTCCTTCTCTCTCTCTTCCCTCTAACTTGTGTGTTGAGCACATGCACCGCAGTAGGTGTATGTGACTTCACATTTTCCATCATGCACCACATAGACACTCAACCCATCACATCTCATCTGTTCATCACACCCCATACTAACTATTGGACATCTATTTGGTTAAACCTATGACCGATCGGGCATGGATCTCGAGGTCACAGTTTAGTGTGATTTTTTGGGCTATTACAGGAGCTGTGTAGAAGTGCTTGATAGGATTGCTGTAACTCCTTCACTCAACAGGTTCAAGCATCTGTTGGCTTCAGCATACACCTCGAGAGGTTTCAAGGATCCATTCGAAAGGCTCCATGACTACTGTAGTTTAATAACTCAAACTTGCACCATTCGACAACTTGCATAGCTTGGTAGTTGCAAAGCATGGAGCTCAGATCAGAGCAAATCTACTGCTGCTGCATTAAATGGTGCATGACCCAAACTGTTGCTGAACTTTACCCTCAAAGCACTCCTAATGTGCTTAGGCTTGATGCCTTTTTCATTCATCTCTTATTCTCAGCTGTGGACTGATTTGCAGCTGAAGCTTTGCGTGTGTGCAGCTCATGTGCATGCATCTGCTGAAATATGCAGTTGCTGGGTGCTTCCTCTTCGGTAGACATACTACCATCTCATTCCCAGCTATTGTTTACTTCCAAAACTCCTCTAAATGGCCCTTTTTAATGGAAAACTGCACTAAGGACAAAATTTTCTCCTTGCTGTAAAACGACACTAAAAGCAATTATTAAACACTCTAGGTCCTAGCAAAAGCCAGGTTTAAAGGTATAGAAAGTGGCAAAAATCACACTAAAAAAATGCTAAAACACTACAACACACTACTGCTGAAATCAAAGAATGCAGAACTAAAAAGACAACAGGGGAGAGAGAGATGCAAACTAAGGTAGGGTTGCTCCAGCTGCAACTATTCTCTCCTTTGTGCTGCTCCTTCAAATCTGTAAAAAGTCAAGAATTACAGCAATAATTTATTAAAACACAAAACAGACAATCACAGGTCTAAAATAGAGAATAAAGAAACGAATGCAAAAATCCTAAGACTACAGCTGTAATTTATTCAAACACGGCAAAGGTATAAAAAGGTTTTAATCAGAAAATAAAGAAGAAAAAAATACAAAAATCAAACAAAAACTACAGCTGTAATTTATTCAAACACTACAATAAATCTAAACAAAAACTCAGATTTACTACTTGATCAAAACTCTCCGGCAACGGTGCCAAAAACTTGTTGTCTATTTGGATGTGTTGTGCTTCTTTTTATTGTTAATGAGTGGTCAAGGTATGGCAGCAATGGAGAAGGGCAAAATGAATTGCTTGTGGGTGTTCTTTTTACTAATAAAAATGATTAAAATATAATGGAAATAAAGAAAGGCAAAAATAGATAAAGAGGGGGCTAAAAAATGAAATCAGAACACACAGCACAAAACAACCACACAATCCTACAAGATCCAGGGTTGTTGTAGCAAGTTTTGATAAGTAAGAGTTTATCTCACAGGGAGTGATGATCTAACACAATAGTGGAATACTAAATCTCCAGATCTGCTATAGATCTGGTAGTTCTAAACCTAAACTAAGAAAGCAAGGTAAAGAGAGGGAGTTTTTGGGTGTCACAAAACTAAACTAAAAATAGGAATAAAAACTAGATCTAAAGAAAGGGGGTAAAGAAGAATGGAGATGGTTTGAGAAAGTAAATAAAAAATATGGATAAGTAGACAGTTTTGGGCTAATCTTCACTGTAAAATAGATCAAGAGTTGAATCTACAGCAGTCCTTCAGTTGGCTACAAGTACAAGTGCAAGGTAGAAGAATCCAGCTTAGCCCTGTAGTCTAGACTAATCTTAAGGCTATATCCTATCCACTTAAATGGTCACAAGATATCCCAGGGATGTGATCCAATCATAGGTGCTAAAGTTAAAACAAGAAAACCATTGCAGACACTATGTTTGCAAGGCTACAAGCTCATGCATCCATAGGAGCAAATAGTCCATGAAGTTCTAATGAAAATCACAGGATATCACAGATTAAATGGGGCATTGAAATCAGCTATTCATTGCTACAAAGAAGCTTGAAATGACCTAGCTCTCAAGTCTGTAATCTCTGCATGATTCCAGATCTATTCACTAAAATTAGTATTATAAAACAGAGCAGGGGTTGGATCTGTAGCTATAGTTCACTTGGCTACAAGCACTAGTGCAAGGTAGAAGAATCAAGCTCAGCCCTGTGATCTAGGCCAGTATTAGGGCTATACCCTATCCACTTAAATGGACACAAGGTTTCCCAGGGATTTACCCAGTTATAGAGGATAGAGATAGAACAGGAATATCACTGCAGCCACTATGTTTGCAAGGCTATAAGCTCATGCATCCATAGGTGCAAACAACTCATAAAATCCTAAATGAAAAACATCTGATGAATATAGATTGAAAGAAGCATTAAAAATGGCTTTGCATTATATGAAAAGAACTTACAATGACTTGCCCTCAAGGCAGCAGTCTCTGCAGAACTCTAAGACTACTCACAGTGTTATTACAAAACTAATTATAGATCTTAAATAGTTCTAGTTGCTACAAATATTTAGCCCAACATTATTGAGCTAAGGAAAGAAAAAGAAAATGAAAAAGGAAGGAAACTAAAACCTAACCCTAATCCTAAAATGAGCACAGGCTAAGAGTATTCTTGGTTGGTTTTTACAAAACAAGTTATAGCTATATATACAATCCATAAAGCTCCTTTTTACTTTAGCCAATCAGAAAAAGAGAAAAATCATAACTTTGGGAGCTACTATCATGGCTCATTCTCAGCCTAGTGTTTCCTCGAGATGTGGGGAACAGCTCAGCACATTGGGATGTGTGCCCCAAGTTCTGAGAAATTCTAAAAATATCCCTGAAGTTCAAATATAAAAGCTGGAACCCGAGCCTCGAGAGGTTGCAGCTTCAGAATGTGAATCTCGAGAGGTGCTTGAGTGGCTGGAGTGCTTCAGGTATATAGCTCGACAGGCTGTAGTGTGAAGCTTAACAGGATGGTTTGCTTCAGGCTGCAACTCGATAGGATCAATGAAACTTCAGTAAGAACAGCTCGACAAGCTTAGTGCTTTAGCAAACTGCTTGAGTGTTTCAGGCATACAACTTGAGATGGTGGAGTGTTTCAGCAATGATAGCTCGACAGGATCAATGGAACTGCTCAAGTTGTTAAATCTGAAGCCCTTTCAACTGCTCGACAGGTTTAATACTTCAGAATATAGCTCGAGAGGATGGAGTGTTTCAACAATACTGCTCGAGTGGATGGATGTTTCGGCTATAAAGTGCTCGAGATCCACTCGATATTGAAATGTTGAAGGTGTACTGTGCTTGAACTGCTCGAGAACCACTCGAGATTGAAGATTGTTGAAGTTATGTTTTGCTTTAGTTGCTCGAGCTACTGGTTTGCTGCACACATGATGTGCCCAAGCTGCTTCCTTCACTACTCGGCAGGTATAGATCTGCTCGAGTGGTTTAATGCAGCAATTATAAAGTGCTCAAGATTTAAATGTTGAAGCTGGTGGTTTGTTTGAGTTACTCAACAAGTTACTCTTGAAAGTACAGAGCTGCTCAAACTTGAAGTTCTGAGTGTGCAGTGTTGCTTAAGCTACTCGAGATGTTGAAGTGTTGAAGTTGGTTGCTTCTCAGTTGTCCTATATAGTCTGCTGCAGCAGCACTCTACTGTGCTTTGGTCCACTTTCCTTCTCCCTGCTGGACTTCTAAGGGTCCAGGGCATGCTAAATGGCCCACATGATGGGGACCACCATGGTGCATTCTATATAATTCCATCAACTCCATTGCTTACCTTTAAATTCTCTCTTCTTGGCTTTCATTAGTTGGATTGCTGCACTAAGCTGCAGTTTATTACTATCTACAAAAACACACTTACAAATTCATTATTACCCAGCTCAAAGGTCTATTAAAGGCTAGGTTAGGAGGTGAAAAGTGGTATACTTTAGAGATTAATAGGAGCCGAGTATATATGGGATGACCAGTGTCAATAAGCCTTTGACAATATCAAGAAGTATCTCCTTAACCCTTCGATATTATCTCCACCAATCCCTGGAAAGCTCCTGATCTTATACATCCCAGCCAATGTTAAAGTAATGGGGGCAATCCTGAGTTAATACAATGAAGATAGGAAGAAGGAAAAGGCCATCTACTATCTTAGTAGGACGATGGTGAAATATGAACAGAAATACACTACAATGGAAGAGACTTGCCTAACATTGGTATGGGCTTCAAAAAAACTACGACATTACTTCGGGGGGCTCACAAAATAATGGTATTAGCCCGCATGGACTCCTTGAAGTATATATTTGAAAGGCTCGCGACATCCAAAAAAATTGCTCGATGGCACATGCTACTACAAGAATTTGACATCACCTATGTCACAAAGAATTTAATCAAAGGACAGGCAATCGCCAATTACCTCGCTAACCTCCCACTCCCGATCAATGAGCCAATACGCACCAACTTTCCCGATAAAGACTTACTCTCAATTCAAGAAGACAAACCCGGTAAACGTCATGAACTTTATACTTCGATGAGGCTCTTAATCAGAAAGGAAATGGCATCGAGATAGTCCTATTAAGCCCAGAAGGAATCGTCATACCTAAAGCCTTTCAACTTGATTTCCCAGTTACTAACAATGTCGCTAAATACGAAGCATTTATTACTAGACTATGAACCACACTATAGTTGGACGTCAAACAGTTGAAAACTATCGGTGACTCCAAACTTGTGATATCACAAGTGATCAGAGAGTGGAAGGCGAAAGAAGATTAATGGCATACTTAGAAATAGCTCAATTTTTAGTGAAGAAATTTGAGAGAATCTCCTTCACCCATATTCCAAGATTAGAAAACAAGCTGGTAGACTCTCTAGCCACGTTAGCTTCAGTTATACAAACACCAATTGGGCAAAGTACAAAATCCTTCATCATCGTGAAGCCGACCGTGCCTGCACATGAAGTAGCCTAGAAAGTTAAGCTAGAACAGCCAGTTCTTTCGAAGACTACTTAGCAAGAAAATGAATTTGTAGTAGAAAGTTCCATAAAGAAAGAGGTTACCATCGCTACCTTCAGATTCTAGCAATCACCAATTGATGACGGGTAGCCATGGTATTACGACATCTGAAACTCTCTAAAGCATCGACATATTGATCAATCACATACCATTTTATCACCCACAACTTAGTGATACAAGACCCCAGTTTGCTGCTAACAAGTTAGTGATACTAGACCCCAGTTTGTTGCTAATGATGTGCAGATATTAAGGAAAGATAATAAAATAAAGCCAAAGTATTAATATTCATCAAAATGAACTCATAAAATAATAAGAAAGATGATTGAACGAAAAAGTCGAATCATCGCCTACTGAAAGATGAAAAATTGTACTTTACGATTGAGCGGAACGCTACAAAGGAAGAAAGTAAGAAATCATAAATTACGATACTTAAAAATGTTCACTGTGATGCGAAGGAGAAAAGTGATCAATCGTAAATGAAGAATCATCCTAAGAGTGAATGTTGTAAAAAGAAAACAATCATAATCTACGATTGTATAAATTAAAGCTCTTGTGTTGCTGATCATGTGAAGAAGATATACACCGCCACGCATATAATTAGAAGAACTATTAAATTAGAAGTTTGGCCATTCACAAATCTGAGTAGATTGACGAAAGAAGACTCCTAAAAGGACTTTATTATTAAAATAAAGGAGAAAGTTCAGAAGCGCATCTACCATTCAAAGCAAGGAAAAGATAAGATTAGAATTAGAGTTATAATAGGAATCTTTTATTTTAGTAATTTCTTTTATTAGAATTAGATCACTGTAAGCCGACTCCTTATGATCTATAAATAAGAGAACCTGGTATAGGAATTAATCATTGAAGAAATTCTCAGCATCAATTGATGATTGAGGTTGGGTTTTCTTCTTATCAAAATTTAGAGTAGTTTAGTTTAGATATCCAAGGTTCCTTAATAACAATTGACAACTGAGATTGAGAACTAGAAGATTAGTGTAGATATATGTAGTTTCTCAGAAGTAATTAACGTCTGTGACTGAGGGGTGAAAGATATAATTTCTATTGCTTTCTAATTTAGATTTCTTTTTATTGTAATTTACTACTTTCTAAATATCTCCAAGTTTTAATTTGAATTAACGACTCAGCTTGAGATTTGCAAATTAGTGTAACGACTTTTACTTTTTCATCTTGATTTTCTGGAGTTTGATTGACACCCAAATTTCTAGTAGATTGAAGATTAGTATAGATCTATATTAAAAGATGCTAGTTTTTTATTAACACTCAAATTCTAGAGAACTGAGATATAGTGTAACGGTATTTTAAATTTGTAAACATCCGATAACTAAAGATTATGATTGACAATCATAATCTGAAGAAGGAGGGTTTAGGATTTATTTTTCTGTAAATTAGTTTAAGAAACCATTCTTTCATTCATATTTCTCAAGTAGTTTAGGATCTTAAAAGATAAATATAAGTTTTCAAAAAATTAATAAATAGATAAAATACTTCCTCATGGGAACGATCCTATATTAGTATTACAATTTCCATTGTGCGCTTACAATAGGTTAAGACTTAATTAGAACAACATAAGGAGCATACCAAGTTTTTGGCGCCACTGTCGAGGAAGCGGATTTTATCTTTATATTAGTTTAAAAAAACAAATATTTATCTTTCTCTTTTTATACTTCTTTATATTTTAAATTTTCTTTGATCACTTCTTAAATCTTTTACAGGTTTATTCGGAGCCAGCAAACCAAGGTTTCAATTTCCCTTGATCAAAGAAGCTAGAGGCTCAGATTTATTTCTCTCCCTGCTTTTTAAAATAAAAATAAGATAAAACTAAAAATAAAATAGACATTTACAATAACTATTTTAGCCACCCTGCTCTGCGCTAAATCAATTCAGAATGGCAGGTAAAGACCAATTTTTGGCTAAAACAATGGGAGAATACTATGCATTCACACCTCTTACACCTCCCCCATGTATTAAATTACCACCTACAGTCGGTAATAGGACTTTTGAAATTACGTCCAATGTGCTTCGAGTACTTCCTATCTTTCACGGACAGATGGATGAAGACCCCTATATGCATTTACATAAGTTTTTAGAAATATGCACTATCGTTCGAATTAAGAACTTGACAAAAGCATCCACTCGGTTGAGGCTATTCTCATATTCCCTTATAGATGAAGCAAAGCAGTGGATAAACTCTTTGCCCCATAATTCGATTGCTATTTGGGAAGGACTGGAATGCATGTTTCTTATAAATTCTTTCCAATCTGCAAAACAAATAAAATCTGGCATCTTATTATAACATTTCACCAATTCCCAGATGAATCTCTTCAAGAATGTTGAAATCGTCTTAAGGGTCTTATGCACAAGTGCCCTCACCATAGGGTTACCTGCTGACAACTTGTGCTCACTTTCTACGAAGGCCTCGATGATGCAACCCGACAAATGATTGATGTGGCCTGTGGAGGTATGTTTCATAAATTGACAACAGAAGAAGCTTGGGAACTATTTGAGACCCTTAGCGAGGAACCGATGCAGCACCACGCACCAAGTGAGGTAGATTCAGAGACTTTAATGAATATATATCCTAAGCAAGGAGGATTATATAAATTAAAGTCAATAATGAGAAGTCTTCCGAGGCTAAAGCTGTAGAAAGCAAAAATTCAATCTCCGATGGGTATAAAATCGTACCCAACATCTCAAAAAGGTGAAGCTTGTAGTCCTAATCATGGCCTAACTCAGGCAGTTTCCCAACCTCCAGCTATTTCTTCTTACCCCACAGAAGCCTAAAGCCACACTGCTCCAGAGGAAGCCATGTTACAAATAGCTGAACGCCGGATGTAGCATGGCCGTATCCCAATACAGTTACTCAACTACCTTCGGCAATCTATCGTAAGGTTAGAAACTCAAATTAAGCAACTAACCCTTTTTTAGAGAGAGAGAGTAACTTATCTCCTTAACATACAGTTGGTACGTCTAGAGGACATATCTTTATGAGACGCACATCAAATCCCCCTGATTTAAATTGAGTCCCTCTAGAACTTATCGAGCTACCGACTCACCTGTAGCAAAGACTGTAACATATGTATATAATTTAATATTAGAAAGTACTCTACAATCTACAGTGTATAAGAGTGCATTCAATCGTAAAGACCTTCCTATCATGTCATAATCACATTGAACGTTTGGATTTATGATTTCTCTTGATTTAAAGGCTCGAATCATAGAGATTATGATTCGAGGCATCATAGAATCTCATTTTCATTCTCCAGAATTGCTAACAACAATTTTAGGGAATAGGCGATTTCAGTGATCGGTCTTATCGATTACGTTGGAATTCGAACCCATTTAATTCATAGAGGAAGCAGACATACATCGAATTCAATTTTTCCACTTGCCAACTACCCAAGTCTAAAAGCCTACACCTTGACACATGAACCCTTCCCTTCCCTATAAAACCAAACCTTTACCTTCCCAAAAACTCATCTCTTTCATCTTCCTTTCATACCCTAAACCTTATGGCAAGAGAACCCAACCAAAGTGATTTCAGTAAAAGACTTGATAGAATCCTTGAGATACATAAGGTTGATCTCCTGACTTCAATATAGAAAGTAGAAAATTTAAAGTTCCAACGACCTATACTGGATGCTGAATTGTCCAGCGAAACTACACTTTATCCTAAACCTAACCCAAATCTGAAACCATATTCCAAGAACCCATTTTCCCCCACTTCTTAACCTTTATACCATCACAACTCACCTCAAATGTGAGTTCCTATATGATGATGGTGGGTTAAGCCATCCCTCGCCACCCATTGCTTATCTTCTCCCCCTGCCTGCGTTACAATCTCTTCATAGAATCTTCGCAAGGGAGAAGTATAGGTGAAGGGTGATCTGAAGATGTGTTCACTTTTTCACTCTTCATAGGAATTCCACTGTGGCATTGCATTTCTTCAAAGGAAGACCTGTAATATGCTTTGTTTGGGAGAGATTTTAAAGGCAGTGAGAAGTGTTTCGACAACTCTAGGAGTAGCCACCCTGCCAAGGTGTGGATACTCATTTGGTAGGAAGGAATAAGAGACTATAATTAATGGTGGTTAGAAACCGAGGACCAATCTTTATCAAAGACAACTTTTCTCAGACGTTGCTGCCAGTGTCGTAGATAGTGTGTATCTAAATTTTTCCTAAGTTTATACTTTCATGTAATTAGTTCTTACTTTTTTAGTACGTTATATCTATAGATTTCTCTCCATGACATTATAAATATTCCTACAATATATAAAATTTTCTTTTGACTAACTTGACTAATTTTTTTCTCCAATTTTTTATATTGATATCTCTGAGAATAAAATGGATGTGTTTTTCCTCAAGTTTGGGGGACATTCTTTAAAGATTTTTTTTTGCATCTGGTACACGATCAGTAATATTAGTAATTACAGGTATGAAATTTTTGAATTCAAATTATAATTTGGACAATATCCCCTATTTTTTGTGCCAATGAGGGCATTGTCCAGTTTAAGTTTGGAGGGATACACAACAACTGTGTATATTAGTTTAGTTTGTTTTATATTGTTTAGTTTATTATTTTTCGAACTTCTTGACTGTTTTTTTTAGAACTATCTATTAATTGTATCAAAACATTATGATATTCATGCTAGTAAATCGTAAAGATGATTAAAGGTCATCTTTTATTTAGTCAAAGCCAAAAAAACTAAAATCTCATAAAATAATTTATCCTTTGAACCCATACTAAAACCCTAAACTAAATTTCTTTGCACCAAAATTTTGTAAACCCTTTTCCATATGAACTACCCAAAGCTTTTAACCTTTAACCCTTACATTTTCTGAGAGTTTAAAATGTAAAAGAAGGGAAGAAGAGTGAATGAAATGAGTAACAGTTAACAGATAAGGGATATGCTAAAAAAGGGTATAGCTGAAAAGAAATAAGAAAAGAATATGGGACAGAGTCAGAAATCATAACACACAATTCTATACAAAGAAGTAATCACAAGGATAAAAGGAAAGAAAAATTGTGAAACATGATTTTATAAGTCTAAGAAAAGAAATGAGATTTTATAAGAATAAGAATTAGTAAATGGGAAGAAGTATCCAAATTCTTGGAAACTTACTGATACTGAAATAAAGAAAGAAGAAGAAAAGATAGGAGAAGGAAGAACTAAATTCTCAGAAAATGTTGAATCCTATCTACCTTTCTTTGAAACCTTTTTAAACCCAAAGCCCCATTACAAGCCGAAGGAAAGACCTTTTTGATTTACGATTTGCGAAAGCATGAGTTCAGTAGAGATATATGCAATAGGTACTATGAAGGAACAAATAAATCATATGAACAAAATTGATTATCCATTTCATGACATTTATCTCTTTTCAATTGTCCTTTGAATTTATCATATACATCATAGTGTGAGAACCCACAAATTTTGATATCTTTTTTAGAGTATGCCAATAGTGAGAGTTTATGAATGAAAATATTTTCTAAAACTACAGCTTAGAAAAATCTATGAAGAATAAACTGTTACTGATGCATACACTCCTTGCTTAATATGAATTGAAATTGTTGGAGTTCTAATCAAGGATAATTGTTAGGATGGAAAGTGTTGGTTAAGGAAATCAGATATTTTTGAAAATCATAACAACCATGTAATAATTAACTTAGTGTACAAAAATTAATTTTGATTTTTAACCTTCTATTGTTTTTAATTTTAAAAAATATTTTGAAAAATCTAAAAATATTTGAAGTTTATAGGTAACTTCACTGAAAACCTTCAGGAGACTATAACTCCACCATTAGGGATGACCTAGGGATTTAAAGGCTTGTTGCATCTGCTAAATGCAATCGTGCTCCCTACGAAAGTGGCATTTAAATTTTTAGTTTAGGATATTTTATTTTTCCTTGTTTACTAGGGACTAGTAAAACTTAAGTATGGGGGTATGATCAGTCACATAATATACCATTTTATCACCCATAACTAGTGATTCTAGACCCTAGTTTGATACTAATAAGTTAATGATGTGCAGATATTAAAGAAAGATAGCAAAATAAAGCTAAAGTATTAATATTCGTCAAAATGAACTCATAAAATAATAAGAAAGACGATTGAACAAAAAAGATGAATCATCGGCTATTGCAAGACGGAAAATCATACTTTACGATTAAGCAGAACGCTGCAAAGGAAGAAAGTAAGAAATCGTAAATTACGATTCTTAAAAAATGTTCAACGCGATACGAAGGAGAAAAGTGAGCAATTGTAAATGAAGAATCGTCCTGAGAGTGAAAACTGTAAAAAAAAAATAATCATAATTTACGATTGTATAAATTAAAGCTCTTGTGTTGCTGATCATATGAAGAAGATATACACTGCCATGCATATAATTAGAAGAACTTTTAAATTAGAAGTTTGGCCATTTACGGTTGAAGAAGGAAGACTCCTAAAAGGACTCTATTACTGAAATAAAGGAGAAAGTTCATAAGCGCATCTACCATTCAAAGCAAGGAAAAGATAAGATTAGAATTATAATTATAATAGGAATCTTTTATTTTAGTAGTTTCTTTTATTAGAATTAGATCACTGTAAACTGACTTCTTATGATCGATAAATAAGACAACCCGGTATAGGAATTAATCATCGAAGAAATTCTCAGCATCAATTGATGATTGAGGTTGGATTTTCTTCTGATCAAAATTTAGAGTAGTTTAGTTTAGATATCCAAGGTTCCTCAATCACAATTTACTACTAGGATTGAGAGCGAGAAGATTAGTGTAGATATCTATAGTTTCTCAGAAGCAATTGATGCCTACGGCTGAGGAGTGAAAGATATAATTTCTATTATTTTCTAGTTTAGATTTATTTTTATTGCAATTCACTGCTTTGTAAACATCTCCAAGTTTTAATTTGAATTAACGACTCAGGTTGAGATTTGCATATTAGTGTAACGATTTTATTTTTCCATCTTTGATTTTCTGGAGTTTGATTGATGCCCAAATTTCTAGTAGATTAAAGATTAGTATAGATCTATATTAAAGGATGAAAGTTTTTTATTGATGCCCAAAATCTAGAGAGCTGAGATATATTATAACGGTATTTTAAATTTGTAAACATTCGATAACTGAAGATTGTGATTAACAACCATAATTTGAAAGAGGATTTAAGATTTATTTTTCTGCAAATTAGTTTAAGAAACCATTCTTTCATTCATATTTCTCAAGTAGTTTAGGATCTTAAAAGATAAATATAAGTTTTCAGAAAATTAATAAATAGTTAAAACACTTCCTCGTGGGAATGATCCTATGCTAATATTACAATTTCCATTGTGCGCTTGCAATAGGTTAAGACTTAATTAGAACAATATAAAGAGCATATCACATATCCCTCTTTAAACATCACAGATTGAACAGAAGACTATACGGAACCGATGTGCCAGATTCTACATCCTAGGAGAGGTACTTTACAAAGAAGTCTTACCAAAGGAGTCTTACTACTATGTGTAACAGAAGTCGAAGGGCAATATATCATTCACGAAGCACACGCAAGTGCCTGCGGCGCTCACGCTGGTAGTCAAAGACTCTCAGAGAAAATTATATTAATAAGGCTACTATTGGCCCACAATGACGAGAGATTGCCACGTCTATGTTCAATGTTGTAAACAATGTCGAGAACACACTGCACTTATCAAAGCCCCATCGGTAGCATTAAATCCTATGGTTTCACCATGGCCATTCACAATGTGGGCCTTTGATATAATCGGACCATTCACATACATAGTCGGGAACACCCACAATCATGCCTTCATTCTCACACCAACCGAATACTACACCAAATGGGCAAAAGCCAAGTTGTATGTTAGAATCACCACCTCAACACTGGTAAAGTTTATTATTCAAAATAGCATCACAAGGTTTGGAGCTCCCAGAGTGATCGTTACCGACAACGAACCATAATTCATTGCCAAGAAGATGAAAAGACTATGCAAAAAGTACGACATTGATCTACAACACTCGTCACCCTTCTACCCTCAAGGACATGGGCAAGTTGAAGCCATTTATAAGAATCTTATCCAAATTTAAAATGAACAATGGAAATGAGCAATGGAGCCGACTGGCCTGACAAATTACTAGAGGCACTCTAGGCTTCTAGGACTTCCATTCGTACAGCCAATGGCCAAACTCCTTACCTTCTCACGTATGGAGTGGAGGAAGTCATACCATATGAAATACAAGTGTCAACCTTATGCATATAGCCTAATGATCAGCTATTCATAGATGAGAGGAGAGACGCTCTTATCAGCTAGTTAGAGCAACTCGACGAGACCCGTCTAAGGGCAGCGGACCACACACAAGTATATCAAAGGAGAGTGGCCAGGGCTTACGATAAGAAGGTCCTTGAGCGAACCTTGGAGATTGGAGATTTAGTCTTGAAGAAAATCATGCCCTCCAACCATGATCACCCTAAACGTAAACTGAAACCAAATTGAGAGGGACCATATGTTATAGCAGCTGCATACCTAGAAAATGCATACAAATTAGTAAACCAAGATGGGGAAGAAATTCCTAGTTCTTTGAATGCTATTTACCTAAGGAAATACTACCCTTGAAACAGTAGTCATCATGCCCTGTAATTAAATACGGATACTTATATTTATCATCCCCGTAGTCATTATAAATCATTCATTAGTCGTACGTCATTATTGTTTAAATTATCTTTTAAGATTTTCTAACACATCGCCCACCTTCTTGTTCGGGCAATAAGATCGGAACGATTAGTAGAATACGAGGCTTCTCTTGAGAGCATAGAAAATTCCAGATTCTCATCCCCTATCCTGCCATTGGTGTGATAGCCCAGATTTCGCTAACTCAAAATCCGTGTCGTCAGATCACCGTTAAGGCGATCCACGATTTACAATATACTTGGCACATCAACAGAACTAGAACACAAAGCCGATATCTCTAATTAAGCAAATAGAGTCATCATAATCAGTAAAAGAAAGTTCCACATCTATCATTTAAAACATATCAAAATAACAGTTCTAATTTTATTCCCAGATACGTAGATAAAGAATCGAAACGAACCACCGATGATGGACAACCATCACCTAAACAATGGTTCACAAAGTAATATCCAAAATATATTTACATCATTCACATTTTCTAATTCAAAATGACTGCACGTACCAAACCCTAAGTATACAACAATTCTCAAATCTTCCACAATCCCTATCTAGGGAAAAACACTTCAAGCAGGGGCTCAATCACCTCCTCAAAAATGTATTATGGGTCATTTTTCGGATCCAAATCCTCCTCTAAATCTATACCTGTGATGTATAGTCAAAGGGTGAGCTAACAGTCTAAGATTAATAGGGGCACATCAAAAGCATTTACATCATATTAAAAGCATGGATTTCTATGACAGAGTTGCATAATTTACATGTTTGAAATAACTCATATTCTAAGATGCATGAATCGAAGTAAAGCAAAAATTTAACACAGTTTCGTAAGTATGATTTGATTTCTAAATTCTTTTTCATAAATCAAATTGTCTCACATTCTTGTTTCACATCTTATCCTACTTAAACAAATAACTTAAATACAATCTCAAGCATATATAGCGTTAGGAGCTACATATATATCGATGGAAATCCCAACCATCGTCGTTCAATGAGCCATTTTCACACATTGCATAAGCCCCTGCATTGTGACGGATGCTTGTGTCGAACACAAAATTTTATCGTTGACCGGTAAGAAAGATGAATGGATATCCCGCCATACCGAAGCTCAATTTGGGATTCGTTTCACATAAACCTTAAATCAAAGTGTTGATTTTAACTTATAGTTTAACACCGTGTAAAGTGATTTACTTATAGCTAGATTTAAAGTTTTAAAAGATGTCTTGCTTACACATACTTATCACACACATACTTGTGACACACACGTACATATCATTTTCACATTTAATCGTATGATTGAATCTGTGTACAAAACTCAAATAACATAATCCACATTCCTATTTAATTATCACATCACATCACAATTTCCATATATTTAATATTAATATAAATGGTTTAAGATGTTTCTCCGACCTCAATCACGCTTCACGCAAATTAAGCTAACACAAGACTTCTCGCAATAAATCACGCTTCAACCTACATCCCAATTCACCTAAGATTCTTTAAAAATGCTTAAGAAAGCCTAACAATCCATATTTCTAAAGAATTCACACAAAAAGGCTTAAAATAAGCCTAACTCTGAATCTCGCGTGCGCGAGATACAAGGTTGGGTGCGCGAGTTCAAAGGCACACAAATATCTCAGGCGCGCGAGTGAAAAGAAGCTTACTAAAGCTTCTTTTCCTTTGCTGCCTCGAGCGCACGAGGCTCACTCAATCCTTTATGAAGGCATCTCGCCCGAGCGAGTCCAATGGCACCTATCAGCTCGAGCGAGCGAAGCATCAGAGGCTCACTAGAACCACAACACTCGTTTGTGTGAGGCACGATTGCCCCATTCTGAAGGCTCCTCGTGCGCGTGAGAACCAAAGCTCGCACAAGTGAGTTTCATAAATTCTTCAGATCTGAGCTTTTTAAACTCAATCTTCTCGCGATTTCTTATCCATTCACACCCACACTTTTCACACAACATTCAAGACATCTAATTCTATAAAATTAACCTTTTTGGAAGTCGATTTCTCACTTTCTAAGTAAGAAAAACCATTCGAGAATCGGCGCGATTTCCTTTCTTTATACACTATGGTTTTCAAATCCCATCCGGCTAAAATCTACGCTCCACAATCTCCTCAATCGATGACAATATCTCCACCAACAAGATTGCGAAAATCACGAAGGTTTAGAGCTTCATAGAACATGGATTTTGTGAACCCTTTCTTCTTCTTCTTCACAATCTCTTTCTCCTTCTCTCTCACTCTCTAAGCATATAAAACAACTCAAAATCAAAGGCAAGTGAGTTGCGCATGTGAGGTCACCCCTCACTTATCCAAACCAAGTCTTTGCTTCCTTGTGAAGCACACACACATTCCTTGTTTGTTATTTCTATCCAAACACTTATCCAAAGTTCTCATTCAGCGTGAAGCTCACACACTCAACCTATATGTTAAGTTCTTACAAATATAGGGAATCGGCACGATGTGTGGCTAGCACACCCTAACCACTTGACAGGTAGGTACAATGCTAAGCCATAACACTGCTACAACAGCCACACATATCTCCAAATGAAACTCAAATAGTTTCTACTGATACGTGCCAAAATTTGGGGATATTACAACCTCCCCAACTTATAAATATTTTCATCCTCAAAAATTGACCTAATTCACTTTGTCATTCACACGCTATTCAACAAACATGTCTAAGCCTAAGCACACACATGTATGCACATAGATGCATATCCTTTATCTATGGAAATAGACACAGCTACAGGTCCACATATCTTCCTACGTAAAACAATCGCCATACGAACACCACACACATAGCTACCCGCATGGAAAATTACACTGTATACCGCTATACATCCACAACAACATTCACAATCCGCACGAAAATCTAAAACCAACGTACACATCACCACATCCAAAACTATATAGACGCTAAAATAAATGGAAAAAAAAATTGAATCACACATCCAATCCAACGATTTGTCACATTTGACCTAGCCATTGTACCTGCAAGGAAATATCCACAATTGATAACAAGCCACATTTACCATTCACATTCAACATCTAGAAACTCCACCCATTCACATCCACATATAAACAAAAGAAAAATATCTACATATGTAAGTGCCAAACCCAAACTAAAAGCATTCACAACATGTGCATACCATGTATGAAGAACACAGTCATGACATTTCAAATTATCTAACACGAATCAAATCATTCTTCCTGCACAAAATTCATGATCTAACATCTAAATTCCACATATCCACAACATTCACATGGGCAACGTCTTAACCTTGCCAGCATAGTACATTCATGTTTTCTCAGATAACTAAAGTTACCAATCAATAACCACAATGGTTGTTACAAAACTCATAACATAAAAATGCCCATTCACATTCAAAAGTAAAACTGCTATATTATCAAGTTAAGATGAAAATTCATCTAGATGTGACAAAATTATACCATTTACATGTGGCACCCATGCCACCATAGTTTTAATACATAGCATCATTCAAAAATGAAAAACAGTCAACATAAGACATCCGCAAAATGATCAACAGATTGATATTCCCAAAATAAATTCTATTGTCATAGACTGTAGCTAATCCTCAGCACCACCCATGTGGGTATTGTCATTGTCACCCACACCACCAACTCCGGATCCAGAAGTGTCGGAAGTAGAAGCTCGGGCCATGGTCATACATTGCATGTAGTCAGCAGGGTACATTTAACGCATAGCCTCCGCATGCAAAGCCTCATGGTAGCTAAGTTGGCTCTTCAAATCATCATTTTGCCACATGATGTTAGCGAGTGCTTGGTCCTGTAGGTTCATCAGATGAAGCAATTATGGGTAGAAGTGCTCGTCGGGCTGTGGAGGGGCCTGCTGTGGTGGTGGTATCGGTGGCTGAGTTGCCTGCTCGGGTCATGGGTGAGGGGGTTGTTGTTGTTCTCATTCTTGTTGCGCACATTGCGCAATTTCTCTTTCCAATCTGCTTCTAACATTTTCTTGAAGGCTAGTGTAATTTAGGTTCAGGTCCTTAACCCGATACATTTTGACATTATTAGTGAATAAGGATTCATCTTGGTGAACTTTATAACTATCAGCTTCTGTAGAGAGCTCATACTCGTCAATCATCCTTGAGATTAACCGAGCATAGGATGATCGATCTATCACTATGGGAACTGCTCCAGGCCGAGTACGCTCACGAGCATATTTCAGTCCTTCTCTCACCAAGGCAGGTGCATTAAACCAACTGTTTTGGTGAGCCTTAAACAGAGCTTGAGCGAATGAATCCCGCCGTTCTTGTTCATGGCCCAAGGGAGAAATGTTCTTCCTGATAATTATGTCCAAAGGCCACATGCGTTTAGGCAACTGGGCCCTCGTAACTAATTTCTCGATTCTGGTCTCTCCATTGGTCATTTGCATCACAATGTGGTGAAAATTTACTATCTCATGGATCGAGGACCCTGCACCCCCATCCTCCAAAAATTCCCAAGAGCAATTCATTGCTCTACTAATATCTTTTTGGTCAAAAACTAGGGTTTTCTCGTCAATGGTGATGATTAGCTTAGTGTTGGTGGGGTCGGTTCGTAAGGTTTGGTAAAATAACTTAACCAAATGCAGGTAATAGCTTTCATAAAATGGTCATAGAATTGATAGCATCCCGGTCGAGGCAAGATAACTGTGGGTCCACTCCGTGACCGGTTGGTCCTTGAAAATGTCCTTATCAATTGACCATTTCATTTCAAATACCTTAGCCTCCCACCATTCGGCAAGTTGAACACGAGTGTTGGGTGGAGGAAAACCACCTTGGCTCATTTAGAACTCGGCGGTATGGCCAATTTCTTCTTAGGGTTTAAGGTTTTCGGTGCCATTCTAGGGTTTTCTCAATAAAAAATGAAAAGAAAATTCTTAAAAAGGTAAATCTTACCTTTGGCACGTGAAATACCCAAGAAATGTCACCAAAAGATCATTGGCTTGTGAGATTTGGAAAAAATCCAGACGATTCCTGCGAAAAAACACAAACCCTAAGCTTCCCCTCTTTCTTCTCAGGGAAATGACAAGAAAAATGATGAAAATCCTTATATAGTCTAATTCTCGCGTGCACGACTTATAAAGCTCGGGCGCGCGAGCTCTCAGTCCCTCACTTTTTTTTCTTTTTGAGTGGCTCGCGCGAGCAAGCTTGGAACCATGGACGTGTGAGTCTTAGTAACTCACAGGGAATCGAATTCCCTTCTTATTCTTCCCTTCCTGAGTTCCTCATGTGAGCGTGTGGTAAAACTCGGGCATGCGAGAACACAGATATCTTATTTTATGTCATTTCTTGCTTTGCTTTTCATTTCTCCTACTTTCAACAGCTTTTCTACAATGTTTGAGACATCTTTTGGCATCAATTTTCATACCTAAAAATGCACATATTCAAACTAACCTACTGTGCTTATTCACAATGTTTCGCACTAAGCTAACAAGATTTCACAAACAAATTTGGATTCAAATTCCTATTACAAAACTTTAGGTTTTACATAGTCTATTTAAACAATTGTGGACACGCATCATGCATGTCCGATTCGCGTTCCCATGTAGCTTCTTTCGGCGAATGATTCGGCCATCTGACAAGCACTAATGGAATCCTTTTGGTGCGTAGTACCTGTTCCTTCCGATCAAGAATTTGTATCAGCTCTTCTCGAACCATCAACTCTTCTTGAATTTCGATCAATTGATAATCTAGGACATGAGTTAGATCTTTCACGTATCATTTCAGCATTGACACATGAAACACATTATGCATGCTTGAGAGTTGCGGTGGTAGAGCAACTCGATAAGCAAGCTCTCCAACACTTCCCAAAACTTCAAAAGGTCCCACATAACGTGGACTCAGCTTTCCACATTTCCTAAAACGCATCACGCCTTTAGTAGGTGAAATCTTGACGAAGACATTTTCTCCAGCTTGAAAGAAATGTACAACATTAATATTATAACTATACCTACCTATCCATCACATTTTGCATCATAACTAAAGCATTAAGTTTAGCTAAAACTCAACGCTTGCTCTTTTAAGGTCGGCATAGCTCTTCTATCTACTCTGTGTGACCTTTAACCTTTCACAAATCAAACGTACCACTTCGGTGGTACTTTCAATAATTTCTGGACCCAAAATAAACTTTTCTCCCGTTTCTTCCCAATTCATTAGAGATCTACAACATCTCTCATATAAAGCCTCATACGATGCCATGCCGATACTCATCTGATAGTTATTATTGTATGCAAACTCGAACAAGGGTAGATGTTGATCCCATGATCCTTGAAAATTAAGCATACAAGCTTGTAGCATGTCTTCTATGATCTGATTTACTCTCTCAGTCTGACCATCTCTCTGTGGATGAAATGCTGAACTGAAGTCCAGCCTCGTACCCATCCCTTCTTGAAACTTCTACAAAAACTATGAGGTATACAATGGATCTCGATCTGAGACAATGCTCATAAGAATACCATGCAATCAGACGATCTTTCTCATGTACATTTCTGCAAGTCTACTTGTCGTATATCTCGTATTGTATCACAAGTAATAGGCTGACTTGATCAATCTATCGACGACCACCCAAATGGCATTGTGCTTCTTCACTGTCCATGGTAATCCTAAAATAAAATCCATGAAAATGGATTCCCACTTTCACTGTGGTATCGATAGTGGTTGTAATAAATCTGAGGGATGCCTATGATCCACCTTCACTTGCTGGCATACCAAACACCTTGAGATGTATTCAGCTACATCTTTCTTCAAACTTCTCCATCGAAATTTTTTCTTCAAATCTTGGTACATCTTAGTACCACCAGGATGGATCACATACTTCGACTTATGGGCTTCTTCCAAGATGGTATGCCATAGATCAACATCGATCGGTGCACACAGACGCCCTCTAAATAATAACGATCCATCACTCTTGGTAGAGAAGTTCTGACTAGTATTGTCTATCACCCCTTGCCAGATTTTCAATAATTCGGCATCTTTCATCTGAAGCTCATAGATATGATCAAAGATCACTAAGCTGATTGTGACATTTGCTAGGAAAGCTCCTAAAGCTTTCACCTCGATCCTTGCATCATACAATGATATGTCTTCTAATAGCTTTCATCTATGAAATCCCAGAATGAGACTCGATAACTAAGCCAAAGTCTTCAGACTCAAAGCATCTGCGACCACATTTGCCTTGCCTGTATGATATTGAATGGAGCAATCATAGTCTTTAAGAAACTCCATCCACCGTCTTTGTCTCTCATATTCAGATCCTTCTATGTAAACAGATACTTGAGACTCTTGTGGTTCATGAAGATCTTAAAGTTTTCTCCATATAGATAATGTCTCCATATCTTCAAGGCAAATATTACTACTGCTAACTCAAGATCATGTGTTGGATAGTTATTTTCATGATCTTTAAGCTATCTCAACCAGTAAGCGATAACTTTCTTATTTTGGTTGAGCACACAACCTAAGACGTTGTGTGATGCATCGCTATAAATCGCAAAACCCCCACTCCCTGGTGGAATGGCTAGCACTGGTGCAGAAGTCAATCTCCTCTTGAGTTCTTAAAAACTCTTTTCACATACTTCAGTCCATTCAAACTTAACATCTTTCCTTATAAGTCATGTCAGTGGCTCCGAAATCTTAGAGAACCCTTCCTATAATACCCAGCTAGACCGCAGAAACTGCGAATCTCAGTCACAGTCTTTGGTTGCTCCCATTCTTCCACAGCCTCGATCTTTACTAGATCCACTGTAACACCTGCTTCTAAGACTAAGTGTCCCAAAAATCTCACTTCTTCCAACCAAAACTCACACTTACTGAGTTTTGCATAAAACTGGTGTTCACGCAACGTTTGTAGAGCAATCTTCATATGTTGGTTATGCTCTTCTTTAGACTTTGAGTAGATGATTATGGCATCCATAAACACAACCACACATGTATCAAGATGTGATTTGAACACCCTCTTCGTGAGATCCATGAATGAAGTTGGTGCGTTGGTCAAGCCGAAAGGTATCACAAGAAACTTGTAATGCCCATATCTGGTTCGGAAAGCCGTCTTCTGAACATCCTCGACTTTCACTTTCAGCTGATGGTAACCAAATCTCAAGTCAATCTTGGAAAAGAACCTTGTCCCTTGTAATTGATCAAAGAGATCATTGATTTTGGGTAAAGGATATCTGTTCTTGATAGTCAACATGTTCAACTGACGATAGTCGATGAACAATCTCATCGACCCGTCCTTCTTCTTAACAAATAAGACCGGTGCTCCCCAAGGAGACACACTTGGTCTTATAAAACCTTTGTCTAGAAGTTCTTATAGCTGATCCTTCAGCTCCTTCAATTCAGTTGAAGCCATCTGATATGGCGCTTTAGATACTAGCTCCGTACCTAGGGCTAAGTCAATCAAAAACTCAACCTCTCGATTAGGCGGCAATCCCGGTAACTCTTCAGGAAAAATGCCTTGAAACTCGCAAGCTAGTAGAACTTCTGCTATAATGTTCTTCTGTTCCCACTGCTCTTATAAAAATGCTAAGTATCCACTACATTCATTTCTTATCATTCGTTCTGCGTGAATCGCAAAGATGAACGTGTAGGTACGCGCTTTTTCTAGATCCCTTTCAGTCCCCTGAATAAGTAACCCAATTCGGTCCAAGTGGACTCTGGCAAAGGCGATTTTTTAGAGGTAATTAAATACTAAAAATAAAGAGATAAATCTTAGAAAAATACTTGGTTCGTTGTGATTGCTAACAGTAGATATTTATCAATGCTGCAACACATCACTGATCACGCCTTCCAAGGTGGAGATATGGGCTGTTCTCTTTACTGAATCATTGGCCTACCGATGTCAGCAGCACTAGGTCACTTGTAAATTTAGTTAAGCTAGTTTTCATAATTCTCTTCTAACAACTTTTCACCTTTCCTACTCTTACTGTGACTTTTGACTACTTTATTTACTTAATATTATTAGTGACCTAATTAATTTTAATCCTATTAGGTGTCTAATTAATCAAGAAATTCTAATTCGACTAAGCCTCCTAATCTGACTAGAAGTCTGATTAATTTAAATATCATAATCTTACTAGAAATCTAATAAATTAAGCCTCCTAATCCTACTAAGAATGCAAATATGTTAATTCTATGGAAACTAATTAGGAATATACTAATTCTATTGAAACTCTAATTAATTAAAAATATATTAATTCTATTAAAATTTTAGAAATACTAATTTTACTGAAAATCTAAAAAAAGAGAGGTTTTGGCCCGCTATGCTAAGGAGAATCAACCCCGTTCCCGGGTACCCTCCGTAAGCTCCCTTGGGCAAATCGGGTAGCTAGGGATTATTTTAGTAATAATATAGATTGAAAATTTGATTTTTATTCTAAAGTTATGGATTTATGGATCAAAGATGGAGAATCAAGTTTAAAAATTAAATTTAAAATTCTAGAACTAGAGATGAAATTTTAAGACTGAATTTAAGACTGAAATTAAAGACTGATTCTAGAAACTAAGAAGTAAAATCAGAAAACTAGAAACTTAGATTAAACCTAAGATCTAAGATCTAGAATTTAAGAACCAGAGGGCTAGAACCTAAATCTAGAACTAAAATTAAAAAAGGGAAGAACTGGTTCTAGATCCTAAGAACTAGAACCAGGAAAAAAGGTAAGAATTAAGGATTAAAGAGATTTAAAATCTAAGATCTAGAACTAAAAGATGAAGAACCTAAAGTCTAGAACTAATCATCCAGAGCTAAGAGCTAGAACTAGAAGAATTAAAAAACTAGAAAGAAAGTATACCTGAGGCCAGGGCCATAGAGAGGAAATCTCAAAATCCTACGCTTGAAAGCGAGGGCTCAAGAGAGAAAATTTGTGTCAAAAATTGTGTGTTTGGGTCGAGGTGGTGGGTTCTATTTATAGGTATTTGGTCAATTGCGCACCTATGGGGTGTGCTCAATTGGTCGGTGAATTTCAATTATGCACCCTGTCTGGTGCGCTCAATTGAATTATGCGCCCTGTTTCAGGCGTACAATCACTTTGAGTCTGTGACTGACTTAGTGAGTGATCGACTGACTGGCTCAGTAGGGTAGCATAGTCCTAGTCTAATTAGACTAATTGCGTGCACTGATTAGTGTGCTCAATCAATTAAGCGCTTGAATTCATGTGCTTAATAGGGAATTTCAGGCAGTCTAGGGAGTTAGAGACCGGGTTCGCTTAAGAACCAATTATACGCTTGTGTTGAGGCGCATAATCCGATTACACACTTTAGATAGGGTATATAATTGCATCTTAGGCGGTTTCTAGAAGGGTACAAGGCCAATCCAAAACGAACTAATTACGAGCTGAGTAAAAAGCATGCAATTTGATTATGCGTGCCCAGAGGAGCGCATATTCAAGGTCTAAGGCGGTCTTCAAGAAGTAAAATTCTGGTCCAAGAGGGACTAATTGTGCACCAGCCATGGGGCGTGCAATTGAGTTATGCGTGCTATAAGGGGCGCATGATTCGAGACTTCCCTGGGTTTGAGCCAGGTCTGACTCACAGAGCTATTGTTTCAGCCTAGGTCTCAACCATGTACTATTGTTTCAGTGCATGGTCCTCGTATAGGGTTTTAAAGTCTTCAAAAAAAAGGTTAGTCCTTTTCCAGAGATCATGGGTAAGGTCAAAGGTTGATCGAATAGGTTTGTATATCCTGAGAGGGCAAAATGGGGGTGTCTACAGATGCCCCTCTTCGGCGCGTTCTTGTGGAATAAAAATGCATCGAAGAAGTAGACACCCCTCATCCGAGGTGTCTTCTAATTTTTCTTAGAAAATCACAAATGTGAACTGGGGATGTTGACATCAGATGCTTGGCTTTCTTATCTATTAGCGCAAGCTAAAATGGAGCATTCGGGGGCCCAATGGTAGCTGTCGAAAAGCGTATTCTATGACGTGGATGCGAGTGACATCCCATCGCATATTACGACGTGCTGCTAGTAGCAGCCAACGAGGGAAAAGAGGCATAACCTAATCCATGGGTGCAAGGGGCATCCCGCCGTATGTCGCGACTTGCTGCAAGGGGTAATCAAACAGTAGGAGAGTTGATATCCTGATCTATAGGTGCAAGGGACAATCAAACTGAGGGATATCTGACACAATCGAGGTACCGAGGGGTGTCATACGAATGTCCAAAGACAAGATCCAGAGACCGATAATAAGATGAAATATCATGTAATGGCGAAGGCTTTCGCAAGTCATGTCAGACCGAGCACATCATTCCTTACACCAATGCACATCAGGTGTCCCTTTTCCATTGGACATTTGTGATTTCTTAGAGTTGAGCATATTCATTGTTCGGTTTTCCAAGGGAAAGAATAGATTAGGGAGGTGAGAAGTGAACGTTGATAGATGGGAGATTTATCTGCATATTATTTTCTTTATTTTTTTTTTGAAAATGCGAGATTTTTTTTTTTTTTAAAATTTAGGATTTAATTTAAGATCAATTCGGTGGTAAAACTTTGGAAAATGCGGCTTTTGAGATATCACTGAGCAGATCCACTGGTACAGGATTTGTGGACCCAACCGTTTATGTGGTTGTCAAGACGACAATTGGCATGCCGGATGCTCCATCTAACCTTCCCATGAATACTGATGATTGTCTCTTATGGAAGGACTACAGTGATTCACGGATAGAGAGAAATAAGTTTTGAAAACATTTGACTTAATATTGACTAATTATATTTTAGAAGAAATATTGAGTAAAGAGAAGAGGGGATGATACTTACCTGAATTATTGCCTGTTGGGGTCTTTTGTATGCGATGGGACTCGCTAGTTGTTGTAGTGGCGTCACAATGGGACACAAGAGGGTTTCTTCTCTTTACTCCTATTATAGTGGGACGTGAGGGTCACCAATGTGGTAGAATGTCTTGGGGAGGTGAGATTCGCGATGGGACATGGTGGTCCTCCCCTTCTGGTCGTGTGCTATAGTGAGTCCCTCCATTTATATGTGTGATGGAACCTGAGGGGGACTCTGATGAGATGTTCACACGGGAACATGGTATTTGACGGGTGCGATAGGACGGTGGACGGTCTATCATCTCTTCTTCTGATTTCCGTAATGGTAGGGCTCGCTGATTAACGCGCAATGGGGCAGTGGAGGGTTTATCCTCCTCTACTGTCAGCAAGCGTGTGTTTTGGTTGTGGTGATGATTGCTGCATGACAAGGGATTGGGGAAGTGGGCTTGCTGGTTTCACTATGAGACATGATTAAGCCTTCCTCTCTGTTGGTTATGCAAAGTTATACGATGGGATTTTGGGGAGGTTTGATTTGTGATGGGGTTTGAAAGGTTCGATTCTCACCGATGGGACATTGACTGAGCCTTCCCTTCTTGATTGTGCATCATGATGGGATGTGTCTTAGAATCATGGGTGGTAATGTCGCGATGAGGCAAGTTTGTGATGGGATCAAATTGTAGTTGCATCACAACGGACATGTGTATGAGTGTGTATAGGGTCTGGTTTGATGATCCCTTAGTTGCTTCGATGTTGTGATGGGACAGTGATGGAGTTTCTTTCTTTGGCAGATTTTGGTTATGTAATGGATTTAAGTTAGTTTGAATGGTGTCTGGGATTGTGACGGGATTTGACTTTGGTCTTGGTGGTATCATAGGATTTTCGAGAGGCTCATTCTTAACTCCTAGTGATGGGACATTGGGTCGAGCCTTCCTTTGGTCGCGTTGGCGTGTTAGGTTGTGTGGTGAAATTTTAGCATCGTGGTGGGACATAGCTAATTTATGATGATGTGTCTAGATGTTGCAAGTCCTATCGCGGTCGGACGTAGGTGTGGTCCACCCCTCTCTCTCTCTAACGGTCTGTGAGGCTACTCGATGGGATGGATGAGAAAGAGGGATTCTGATTGAGATGGGACAAAGGGGTGTGAGGGTGTGCATTCTATTTGCAATATGGTCGTAGCTAGGTATTGCACGTAGGGTACCGGGAGTTCAACTAAATTGCACGGTGGGCTACATGCGTGTGATTATGAGATTAGAGAGGTTATTCAGCATTAGTGCGTCTGTGTTTAATGTCATTATGCGCTCTATTAACAACGTGAAGAGTCGCGGGGCTGGCAGGGCGGAGGTATTCGGATGTTGACTCGAATTCCATGCCTGAGTATTAGTGTGTAATCTAATTATGTTCTAGAGTCTGTGTGCATAATCGGAGCGTCGCCAGGTCACCGTGCGGGTGTCCCTTCGAATTCCGTGTAATAACATGGGCGCATAATTTCATTGTGCACAGGATTAGTTGTGCGCGATGTTTTTGTCGGGATTGTATATGGGCAGAAGTTCAATTGCACACCCCTTGGGGTGCGTGTGATTGCATATAAGTGTTGCTGTATATGCGCATAATTTCATTGCATGTTTCATTTTGGGCGTTTAATTAAGTGAATTTCTATATATACCCGAGTTCCTTTCATTTTTCTTCATTCATTCCTGTTTTTCTCTAAGTCTCAATTTTTAACGATAACTTGTAATCCACCTCTCAAATTTTGATGTCGTTTCTTCTTACATTTGTGGTTTCGCATGATCTTCAGCCTGAGGTGGCTTCAGACGGTGGTGTGATTTTGAGAATGGGCGATATTGGGAAGGAGGAGGTCGGCCTTCACATCGGTCCCTTTTAGGGAGCAGTGAAGGTAGCTTTGAGGGGACAAGCGGCGGAGGAGGTGAAGATGGCGGAAGGGAAGGTGTTATAAGTGGAGAGATGTATTCTCCAACCAATCCTCCATCTCGCCTTCTAAAGCCTCCGATTGGATGCTCCGAACTCGGGCCTTCGGGCTTAGTTTTCATTTTAGGTTGTAGATTAGGTCTTTAGGTTTTTGTTTTGGGTTCTATGTTCAGGAGGTATGCCTCCGATGACACTTGTAAAAGAATTTGATATATGAATAAAAAATTTTGTTGTGTTTATTTGCTATATTTATTTTTAGATTAAGCTTTATTTTTAATTTTGCAATTGAGGGGGCTTTTATTTAAGGTTTAAGGTATTTTGCTTTAATCCTATGTTTGATTTTGGATGTGAATTGTGTGAGTTTAAGGTTTAACATAAAAGGGCTTTAGATGGATGTTAGGTGTCTTAATCCTATTGGTTTATCTTTTCTGTGGTGGATTTGTGTTTCTTGGAAGGATAAGTGTTATGTGATTACTGGTCTATCTAATCTTGCCATGGATTAGTGTTTCTAAAGGGGGTATGTGTCTGGTTTAGATTAAATTAGATGGAGAAGGCTTGTGAGGGTGACACTTGTCATTTTGTGGTTTAGGGAGCATAAGTTATAAATGAGGGGTTATGGGTATTTTGAATTTTATTTCAAATTGGGGAAAGACTTGGGGCATTTGTTTTTATTTAAGAGTTAGGGCATTTTTCATTATTATTCTAGAAATTTGAGGCATTTTTTAGTTTATTAGTTTATTAAAAAAAAAATTCTTTGTATCTCAGTTGTTAAACCCTAACTGGATTGTAATTTTTATTTATTTATTATTGTTGATGATGAGCGTATTGGGAATGCGAGGTAGCAATCGAATTGTTACCATGCTAGGGGAAGAGATGGAAGAGTTAAAGGAGGGGGAAAAGAAACCGAAGGAAGGAGCGGTGTCGGAGTTCTCGTGACCGACGCCAATTTTTCCTTGGTAGGCTCTGCAGATTATCCTCCAGTTGGCGTCCCCTTGGGGGTTTCCAAGATTCGCCTTCCATAGGTGTATCCGCCAAATTCTGAGTGAGTTTTTGTGAGCCACTCTTTCTTTTCTGCCAACTCGGGAGAGGAAGATGAGATTCTTGTTGGACTTTGTTGAGGGTGTGCGTCCTCTCCGAATTTTTCTATTATTTTCCCCTATTTTGGGCGGGTCTTGTAGGGATACCTCTCCTAAGTGTCTACAGGCTCAGGTGTTTTTGAGTGTTTGTCTCAAATCGAAATTCATCTCTCGCTCTGAGATCGTAATTATTTTATAAATTCAAAGGGTATGCCCTTGGTGTAATTTGTAATAATTTTCCCATGTTAAATAAATTTTTTTTGTGATTATGTGAAATTTTATTTAATGTTAATTTGGCATAGTCAATTTTAGTTAGGTTTTATTATTTTTTTTATCGGATGCATCCCTATTTAGTCGGAGGCATTTTCATTTAATTAGGATGTATTAAGTCTAGTTAAATTTAGAGTATTTTTAATCTGGTTTGGTCTCAATTTGGCATAGGTTTTGGACGGGCTCAAATGGTTTTAGGTGTTTAAGTGTGGATGTATAGGTAACTTCCTAGTTTTGAGAGCGTAGGTGCCTAGGTCAGGGTATGTGTGTGAAATCTGGACTATGTATGGGGTTTAGTGTTTTTCCCTATGTATGAGCTCTCATCCTTGGCGGGTGATGGCTGGCACATCTTTTTTTGTTAAGCCTGGGCAATTGCGCGTTGGATCCAGGGCGCTCAATACTATTGCGCACTAAGTCAGGTGTGCGGGAATGATAGACCCAGGGGTCAATTATGTGCTAGGTTTTACGCATGCAATAAGATTGCGCGCTTGACTAAGGTCACATGATTCAATCGGTTTCCGATCAATTACGGGCGACGCTTGAGTTTGCGCGCTTATCTCAGGGCGTATAATCCGATTGTGTGTGCGGGCGACGAGTTGGTTATGCACGTTCTCAAGGGCGTGCATTTTAATTTGTAAGCAGGAGATAAAGCGTGCTACTCAATTGTGCGCCCGTATTCAGGTGCACGATCAGGCCGCGCTCTATATAAGCCCAAGATTCCCAATTTAAACGCGCATTTTCTGATTCTTTTATAATTTTGATCTCTCTTGCTCCCTTGTTTCTGATTTTCGTGTTTTTGTGATTTCTTGCGCTCTATTCGTCAGTTTCGGACGCCATTTCTTGCGTTCTCTTTAGTTTTTTTAGATCTTCAATCAAAGATGGAGTCTGAGAGTATTGACCACATTTCATGGACCGCATCTAAGGTAGAGCGGATGGTTGAGGGGGGAGGTGAGACCTCTGAGGTCCACACCGGTGGTGACGTTGAGATGGTTGTCAAGGAGGAAGCCCCTGAGGTTGATGATAGGGCCAGTGAGGATGCTGGTGAGGATGGTGCTGAGGATGCTAGTCCTCATGAGCCTGTGATCAAGATTCCGCCGGACGAGTTCTTCGCGCGAGATCAGGTCGGTATTCGTGAACAAGAGTCTCTGTTATATCTAGGCATTTAGGTTATGATGTAGACTTCCTAGGATAGAAACCTTTTAATTTTACATCAAACCTGCATACTTGTATGTAGTTTTAGGTTATGTGTACTTTATCACTCTGCGTTATCTTTATCATGTTTTACGTGCTTGCTGTTGATTGTAGTTCTGATCAGTTTCATTATTGTCATTAGGTAGGTTTAGTCATTGTCTGTGATTGTGATTAAGGTTAGTGTAGCCCTAGGTTAATGTGTATTTTATTTCTTATGGGTCGTCAGGAGCCTCCGATACTAGCCATTAGTATAGCATGGTCGGAATTTCATGCCTGGTACCGTGCCCTGCCTGAGTTTCAGCAAGTGCGGTTAGCGGCTTTCAGCTTTGGGTTGATTTTGGAGTTGGAGCCCTTTTCAGTTGACCGTGGTCTGATTGGGGCGATTATGGAGAGATGGAGGGAGGAGTAGCAGGAATTGCTGTTTTCAGTAGGCATGTTGTTGCCCACCCCTGAGGATTGGGTTCGTATCACTGGGTTGCGATTTGAGGGAGCACCTATCACGGGGCAGATGGAGAGTAACTATCAGGCCTTGTGTAGGGAGGTTCTCGATGTTGAGTACCAGCAAAGTGGGTATGGGACAGGGATTGTCCGAACTACTTAGTTCTTTGATACTTTTGCTAGCGGGTTCATTCCTCTGAGTCGTCACTCAAAGGCAAGGGCAATTTTTGATACATGCCGCGAGGTGATGGCATGTAGGGTGCCAGTGACGGAGCCGAGAGTAGCGGCAGATCGAGTACTCCGAGCGTTCTTGATGCATTTCTTTGGGGCAGTTCTCTTCTTGTCCTCGACCCGGGGATGTGTGACTGGTCTTTTCTTGACACTATTGAGGGACCTAGATCAGGTGCCCACCTATGCTTGGGGGCAGTGGCGTTGGCACACCTCTACGAGTAGCTTTACCATAGAGGGAGAGGCGTTGTGACCATCAGAGGCTTTCTCCCTTTTATCCAGGTGAGCTTTGGTTGATTACTAGTTTCGTTGGTAATGTCTTAGTGTCTATTTTAGTGATGGTTTCTGACATCGTGTGCTTAGTTTTGGGCATACGACCATTTCTCATTCTTGCGCTCGCGGGTCCTGATGGAGATTACTTTCACGTTCCCACGGACGCATGTGTGGCGACAGGCATTGGGGTGCCGTCATCGATCTTCAGATCTATAGACAATGTGGGATTTATTTGAGGATATGCATGCAGGGCAGGTACATGTTTATGTTGTAATAGTGTTTTACATATTTTAGGTCATAGATTTGACGAACCATTTTGTTTACTTCTGGTCATAGGTGATTTGGTGACCCTATGGTGCAGGGGAGGATGCAGGGCAATCGGTGATTCAGTTTGGTCGGCCCTTCTTTGATGTAGACATCTGGGTCCATTGTTTTAAGAAGGTGGAGCACATCTACCTCTCTCTAGTGACTCATCAGTTGGGGTGCCCTCAGGGAGTCCCTTCAGAGATTCGTCACTGAGTGGCGAGGAGGATGACTGGTCCCTTTGGTCACATTTTTTCATCAAGGATGGCAACCCAGATTGAGGACTTTAGAGCCGGGGGGACCAGGGTCACCGGGGCACGTGATGAGGTGGATGCCCGAGAGTTCCTACGGTGGTTTCATGATATAGGTGGTGGTCGACTTTTTACCCACCCTTTCCATTGGAGCAGTTCTTTTACAGTTGGTGGTCCTGAGTCGACCTCCGCTTTGAGGGAGAAACTTTTTTGCATTAGAGCAAGGCCACTTGGGTGTGGGCCTTCGCAAAGCACTAGACGCGCTTCACAGGGCGATGGAGCAGACAGGATGTGCTCCTTATCCAGATGAGGAGATGTTGTGGTCCTTGACGGACTCGATCTTCCAGGCTAGGACCTCAGAGGATGAGCTGAGGGTTCAGCTCGAAGAGACTCAGTGATCTATAGTGAGTGCATTTGTCTGTGAGTTTTGTTTATTCCTATCTCTAATCGTTTTTAGTTTAATAATCTTATTTAGTCCCTAGTTGTCATACTGAGAGAGAGAACAAGGTTGCCAGGCAGGCAGCAATGCTCGGTCTTACCGTGGCCAGCAGCAGGCTGATCGAGCGATGGCGGCTAGCCTACGCTCTGAGATTGATTGGCTGGTAAGTGCTTGTTTTATTTTATTTAATTGTTAGTGTTTTGTTGACATTGTCAGGTCTAATGTGTTTGTTGATATTTGCAGAGAGCGGAGCTTTTCGCTATTGGGGCTTCTGCTCCAACATTTGACCCGTCTTCGGTCGCCTCTTCTAGTCAGGAGGATTTAGTGATGGCTCGGCTCCGGGGGAGCTAGAGCACTGGGTAAGTTTCTTTGCTCTTTTGAGTCATCTAGCCTTACGTTGTTTAGCAGTTTGTTGATGTTGCGTCACGTCTTTTCAGCGCCACCTTGCTAAGGATCTTCAGGTGAGGAAGGCGACTGCCGCTTCTCTGTGTCTAGAGAGTCAGGTATATTTTGTTTATGTGTAATTTGTTTGGCTTTTATTTCATTTGCTAATTATTTTTATCTGATGAGTTTTGTTTTTTTTAGTTCACATGCAGGTTATTCCTGACTCTGCTCCCAAGGCTCCTCTCAGGAGTCGACTCCCGTTACTTCCCAGGTATATTTGGTTAGCATGGTTATTTTTCATTCTCGATTTTGTAGCACCATTGTATCCCTGATATTCTTTCTTTGCTTCTTATAGCCACCTGTGTTCGAGGCTCCTCCATCTGATCTGGCCACTACTGCTACTATGGAGCTTCTTCTGTGGGAGAGTGTTGTGCGATATGTCTTTGTTTTCTACACTCTTTGTCTTATTATGCATATGTAATTTCTTAGCCTTCGAATTGTATAGGTATGTAAGCTGGAGCAGTCACGTATGGAGACACAGCGTGTTTAGCTCTCCAGGAGATTCATGAGATTCCTTCCGATGTCGTAGAGTGCCATCTCCAGGAGGTGATTGTAGACTTGTTGGTTGAGCAAAGGACTGAGACAACAGAGTTAAAGAGTGCTCGAGCCGTGGCTCGTGCTGAGATGCAGTCGACGATAGATCTTTTACAGCACGAGTTGGCGAGAGTTGGTGGGAGAGTGCGAGGGATGATCAACCACTTTCTAGAGTCGGGATCGATGGCTCACTGGCAGAGATTCATCGAGTGGTTCGTGAGCTCATGAGGGCTTATGCGCAAGCAGACTTAGCCCTAGGGCTTATGCTTGCCTTTGGTCCTTTGCATTCACATTCCTGACAAGCCTCTAACTAGGCGAGCTAGGGAGGTTCTGTTGTTAGGCCTTCTCCCCGTAGGGAGTGTCCTCCAACTCCGGGTGCTGGTATTGAGTTGTCGAGGGATTAGACCCCTGACTCGGGGGTTGAGGATATGGGAGATGGTAGTGAGCGCCCTTTGCAGAGGCAGCGAAGGGAGTAGAGCATTTTTATTATTTTTCTTTTTTACTTATCCATTGTATATACAGGGGGTATGTCCCCCGGTGACATGTAAAAGAAAATTTTGATATATATAAAAGAAAAGAGATTTTGGTTTAGATGTACCTGGCTTCGATTCATTTTCTTGTTACCTTGTGCCGTCTTATTTTTAGTATCCTCGCCTGTTATTGGGACTTGGATGCTCCTTGAGTTGGCCCGATAATAGTCGAAAGTTATCTTGTATCTACACATGAGGATAAAGGCATCAGTAATTTTATTTTCCCCCTTGCTGATTGTCAAGGGGGGAAAGTGTCTCAGACTGAGGTCTAGTAATAAAAGAGGGGCATTTTTTTTATTTTTTTTCCCTTCTTTTTTTTCTTCTTTTTTTCTGTTCTTTTTTTTTCTTTCTTTTTTTTATACTTTTTATTACAAGGAAAGGAAAATAATACAACATGGAAAGCAAATAACTGAAAGAAAATTCTAATACAAAAAAAAATGCCCCACTGTAGGAGTGTGATGAATAGACAATGTGATATCTTCAATGATATTCCTCGGGTGGTGGCTTTGTCGTTCTGCCTCTTCTTTGTGGGCAAGTAGGGGCTGTTATCGTGATTCTAAAAAAATGCCCCAGTGCCGAGGTGTAATGAAGCCTCTCTAAGTTTTTGATAAGTACTTTGGGCCTATAGGTGGCCATGTGTATTTGGTGAGTTAGTTTCGAAGAAAAGCTTGTTTTGAAACTGTTATCGAACCAGGGGGGATTGTCTAATCATATCTGCCGTATATTGGGGTCCACCTTTGATAGTGGTCATTGTCTCCCGTGCTCATGGTTATAGGAGTGTGTGATATAATAGGTGATTGTATCAGTCGTCATTCATCGGTTTTCGATTTCATTTCTAGGAATATCCCGAGAGGCTTCCGACTCATTGTCCGAAAATAAATATTAAGGGTAAAAGAGGGAAAAGGCTCAATGATGTGGGAGAATAGTTTGTATCTGACGCTTTCTAAAAGGGATGAGTAACAGTCTTTTTCTCAGAGTGGGTATGGGATGCCATGATTGAGTTCACCGTCATGCTTCGACACCATCAAAGTCTCACATTCTATGGTTAGCAGGAGTTTGTCCTCCTCCCGCAACCTTACGACGGCATCTAGTAGTATTGGGACATTAGGGATGCCCTTGCAGCTTGCTTATATATTTCTAGTAGAGTTACCAGAGATGTCCTCACAGCCTACTTATGCTTCCTTGAGCTCATTGACTGGTTCATTCGTCGTGCTGCTCTCACTCGATTTTTTTGTATAGGTATATCTATATTTTTTTGAAAGTAACCTGTTAACACAAGAATGGTGAGTTTTGATTGAGTCTAGCATTTTCATTTTTTGAGCTCTAACGTCTCCTCCAATGGTGGGGAAAGGTGGATGAGAATGGGGTGTTACTTATGCTTTTGAAAGAGGTCAGGTATGTCACTAGTCCTTTCGCTTGAATAAGAAGGTGGGCAGTAAATTAGAAATCTTAAGGATATTCTAGGAATTAAAGGCATTTGACCAATGCATGGGTCGTGACAACTACGAGAGTGATAGATATAAGTATTTGGCCACGGGATGTGACAGTCACATGGTTAAGGGTAGTATTTTCTAAGGTACATAGCGTTCCAAGGGCTGAGAGTTCTTCCCCATCTTGGTTCACCAACTTCTATGCATTCCCTGGATATGCGACTGCTGCTATAACATATGGGCCCTCCCAGTTCGATTTCAGTTTTTGCTTTGGATGAGCATATTTGGAGGGCATGATTTTCTTTAAGACTAATTCTCCAATGTCGAAAGTTCATTCGAGGACTTTCTTATCGTAAGCCCTAGCCACTCTCCTCTGATATACCTGAGCGTGACCAGCTTCCCTTAGACGCGTCTCATCAAGTTTCTCTAGCTCGGCAAGTAGAGCAATTCTCCTTTTGTCTAAGGATAGCTCATCATCGAGTTGAATTTGTAAGGATGGTATTTGTATCTCATAGGGTAGGACTGCTTCCATCCCGTATGTGAGGAGGTAAGGAGTTTGGCCAATGGCCGTGCGAATAGAGGTCTTATAGGCCCAGAATAATTCTGGTAATCGTTTAGGCCAGTCGGCTCCATTGCATGTCTCCACTGTTCAATTCAGAATTTGAATCAGCATTTTATTTGTAGCCTCTGCTTGTCCATTTCCCTGGGGGTAGAATGGTGATGAGTGGTGTAGGTCGATGCCGAATTTCTTGCATAGCTTCTTCATCTTCTCTGCGATGAATTGTGGTCCATTATCGGTGATAAACATCCCGAATACTCCAAACCGGGTGATAAATGATAAACCTCACGAGTGTGGAAGCGGTAATTATGATGTAGGATTCAGCTTCTGCCCATTTGGTGTAGTATTCGGTTGCAGTGAGTATGAGCGCATGCTTGTGAGTGTTTCCAACTGTATCCGTAAAGGGTTCGATAATGTCGAAGGCCCACATCGAGAATGGCCATGGTGAGGTTATAAGATTCAATGCAACTGATGGAGCTTTGATGAGCATAGCGTGTTCTAATATTGCTTGCAGAATTGGACATAGAGGTGGCAATCTCTTATCATTATCGGCTAGAAGTAGCCTCGTCGTATGATCTGATCTGGGAGTCTTTGTCTACCGACATGGGCGCCGCAGGCACTAGAGTGTGCTTCTCGAATGATGTATTGTCCTTCGGCTGTTGTGACGCATCACAATAGTACTCTTTTAGTGAAAGCTTCTTTTTATAGGGTTTCGCCGAGTATGCAAAATCTCGCACATCGATTCCTTATGATTTTCCTTTCAATCTTTATAGCGTAAGGAGGGATATGCTGATGCTTTAGAAAATTCCAAATGTCGAAGTACCATGGTTTCCCGTCGTCGATTGGTGATTTTTCGAATCTGAATGTGGCGATGATGGCTTCTTTCTCCGTGGAAGTTCATGAGGCAGGCTGCCCTTCATCTTTGTGAGTTTCTGGTGCAATTGGTAGTTCTGGTTTCACTTGCCAACCTACTTCATGTGCTGGCGTCGTCAACCTCTCGAAGAAAAAGGATTTTGTGCTTTGTCCGACTGGTATCTATATGACTGAGGCTAGTGTGGCGAGAGAATTCACGAGCTCGTTCTCTAATCTAGGAATATGCATGAAGGAGATTCCTTATAAAAAATTTATTAAGAACTGAGTTGTCTCCAGGTAGGCCATCAGTCGTCTTTCTTTGGTTTTCTACTCCCTGATAACTTGCGATATTACAAGTTTAGAGTCGCCAATTTTCTTCAACTGCTTGACTCCTAGATGTAGCGCTGCTCGTAGTTCGACAATGAAAGCTTCATATTCTGCAACATTGTTGGTGACTAGGAAGTCGAGTTGAAAGGCTTTTGGTATGACAACTCCTTCTGGGCTTAGTAGGACTATCCCGATACCTTTCCCTTTATGATTGAGAGCACCGTCGAAGTAGAGGGTCGAGGATGTCTTGTCGGGCTCTTCATTGTGAATTGAGAGTAAGTCTTCATCAGGGAAGTCCCCGTGCACAAGCTCGTCATCTGAGAGTGGTAAGTCAGTGAGGTAATTGGCGATCGCTTGTCCTTTGACGGATTTCTATGTGACGTAGGTGATGTCAAACTCTTGTAGTAACATGTGCCATCGGGCGATCTTCCTGGAGGTAGCGGGCTTCTCAAAGATGTACTTCAGAGGGTCCATGCATGCTAGTACTAGTATTTTGTGTGCTCCAAAGTAGTGTCATAGTTTCATTGAAGCCCACACTAGTGTGAGGCAGGTCTTCTATATTGGCGTGTATTTCTGTTCATACTTGACCATCGTTCTACTGAGGTAGTAGATAGCCTTCTCCCTCTTGTCATCTTCTTCATATTGTCCAAGAATTACTCCCATTGCTTTATCATTTGTCGAGAGGTAAAGGATTAGGGGTCTTATAGGAACTAGCGGCAATTGTATTGGCGGGTTGAGGAGGTACATCTTGATGTTGTCGAAGGCCTACTGACACTGGTCATCCCATTTGTACTTGGCTCCCCCTTTAAGCAGCTTGTAGAAAGGATCGCATTGATCTGAGTGTTGGGAGATGAATATCCTAATGAATTATAACCTTCCTATCAAGCCTCACAATTCTTTGATGTTACTGGGAGGTGGCATCTCAAGAATGGATCTAACCTTCATCGGGTCAACTTCGATACCTCGTTTGCTGATTATAAATCCCAATAGTTTTTTAGAGGTTACTCCAAACACGCACTTCCTTGGATTCATCTTTAGATGATATTGCTCGGATCTTTGTAACACCAGTCGTAGTGATTCAGCATGTCCTACTCGTGTCTGAGATTTCACTAGTATGTCATCGACATAGACTCCAACACATTTGTGCATCATGTCATAAAATATGGCCATCATGGCGCGTTGATACGTGGCTCCAACGTTCTTGAGTCCGAAAGGCATGATGACATAATAGTAGGTTCCCCATGGCGTGATGAATGAAGTCTTTTCTTGGTCTGATTCTGATAATTTAATCTTGTTGTATCCGAAGAAGCCATCCATAAAGGATAACATCTCATGTCCGACAGTGTTGTCAACCACGGCATCGATGTGTGGTAGTGGGAAGTCATCTTTTCGGCATGCTTTGTTGAGATTCCAAAAGTTGATGCATGCCCGCACTCTGTCATCCTTCTTGGTGACAGGTATTATGTTAGCAATCCTTTTGGGGTAGAGGACGACCCGGATGAATTTTGCTTTGTGTAGCTTGTCAACTTCCTCTTTGACTGCAGCGCTGTCTAGGGTGCATCTTTCTGAGTTTCTGCTCGACGGGTTTAGCATCAGGTTTCAGAACTAACCAATGCTCTACTAAGCTCGGGTCAAATCCAAGCATATCCTCGTAGGACCATGTAAAAGAGCTGAGGTGATCTTGGAGGACTTGGATAATTTGTTGTCGTTCCTTGGGTTTAAGTGTTGAACTAATCAGCAGCTTCTTGGGCTCTTCCTTGGTGCAAAAATTCTCTTCAGTGGGTTCTGTGGCATCTTGTGTTAGCTCATTGAAGCACTTGATGACCCGTTGGAAGTCTTGGGTTTCCTCGACAACTGGTGCTTCTTCTTCTTCGTCTGTGAGTTCATACACTGCAAAAGAACTACCCTAGGGGGTTAGTTTTTTGAGAGGTAACCCTTCATCAGTGCCATTTATGATCGTGACATCCTTTGTCAGGTGTAGGTTGAGGTTATTCATCCTCCTCTCGAAGTCGTGGAGTATCTCGTCGAGTATGATTACGGGCTTGTTACTTCGTCCGGATGCTCGGCGGTTTCGCGAGGAAGAGGTAGTAGGGTCACTTCGAACCAAGTCAAGGCAAGGCTCTTCGATGTTGAGGGCAGGACGATGACCGGGTGTGATCATGTTCTTTACTCCTTCCTTGATTTCGTTGAGGTGATTATTACTCGTATCCTCTGGAGAAGAGTTTCCTTGCTTATCACTAAGTGGGTCAAGGATGAAGGGCTCCCCCCCTTTTCTGTGGTCTTCTAATTTTTTTGGAATTTTTTATTTTTATATTTTTATGGGTTTTACGATTTTCTATTTTTTTTATTTTCGATAATAGGTATGGTACAGGGTTGATTTCCTGAGGCAGAATCGGCGAGGTTACTTCTCCTAGTTGGGGAAGTGGGACGGCTACTGGAGCCGTTCGGGCGAGTCTTCGAATGATGTGGATCAGTTAGAAATTTGTCATTGTTTTTTAGAGTCCTCATTTGGGGTGATCCTCCTGATGAGGGAGGATGGTGATAGCCCCGCTGACATACCTTCTTCTTCTGTTGTATGAACTGTTTCATTCTCGAAAAGGGCGGAGAGGTAATAGTCATTTAAGCTCTCATCTTTAGAATCGAACCGAAGAGATTCTTGCTATTGAAGTTATTTGAGACATTCTGCTGAACCGGTGAGTTTTCGGCTTTGTACCTCATAATATGCTAGGATGAATATGCATGTGCGACAACACGGTTGGTAGGGTGGGAGACGCAAGGATATCCCCAAGGGCATTCCCATCCTGAAAGGATTGATTCAGTATCTGGGTTGTTGTCAGAGTCTGAGTCTTCGTGTCAGAGTTCATCCTTTTCTTCAAATAACCTTCGGAGGTCTTCGCCTAGCTATTCTTCTATCTCAAGAGAGGGGAGGTCTAACCAGTAGTCCTCATCATTACTCGGTGGCGATTGCCATTCCTCTTTCAGTGAGTTCCAGAATATCTGAAACTATCGCCCATCTAGAGATTGGGGAGTGTAGAGCTTTAATTATCCTTAGAATTCTATAAAGGCAATGTGATGATCGTTTGTCCTCATTGTTCGTCGTATCCCGCGCAGGATAACTCTTTCACATCACGTTAAAATGAATGCGCACAAGTTGCAATAGGGTGATTCTGGGTAAGGGTAGCGGTGCGGACACTACCAATTATCTAGTAAGGATTGATGATCAAGTTCATCATCAGAATCTGTTTCTTCACTTTGGGAGTTGTTGACCTCCTCGAGGAGCTTCAATCTCTCTGCTCTTAAAAGATCTCCAAGTTCTATTTCTATACAGCTAGTCCAGTAGTCTTATTCCTCACTTGTCATTGAGAGCCAGTCTTCTTTTCCTGGTTCATGAGGCCGGGGTGTCCTTGACCCTGGTTCTTCTTTGTCTGCTAATGCGGCAATGTGGAAGTCCTCCTCGTCGGTCGACTCACAGTCTTCAATACATGGCTCTGGCTTTTCAGGGGTTTCGAATAATGGTTCGACTCCTTCGAGTGGATTGTCCATGTCATCACTATCACGGCTTAGGTTTGTCAAGTCGATGAGGGATTTGGTCACTTGCTCGATCTCAATTGCCTGAGATTCAGTAATGGATGGCTCCTTTCTCCTCTTCGGCATATTAGCCTTTTCAGTAGTTCCATATACAAAATGGTCGTAGAGAGACCACTTTGATGAAGTGGGTAGGATGTCAGCTTGCTTGCCATCTGACTGGTAGCCCAATCCAATGTGTTTGCATAGTTTCTTCAGTACGACCGGTCTTATGCACCCTTGCTTATCTTTTTCGAGTCCGGTGTGAGGGACGTATCCTAACTGATACATCAAGTCCCATCATTTTGTCGTGGTCGGATTTATGTCGTATAGTCGGGTGAGATCGGGTCCGGCTTCTCTTCTCACTACTTTTGGGGTCGGAAGGGACCGAGGATATCTAACTTCTACTATCAATTCGTCATCAGGCTCCTGCATCTTTTTGATATATCATGTGTTTAGTACCAAGTCATGCACTATTGTAATGCTCACCGCGTAGTCTGTGTTGATTTCTTTAAGTGGCATATCGGCGTAAATCCTGACGATGGAATCTTCATGCGAGAATTTGACGCATTGGTGATACGTCGATGCTACTACCTTCACGGATACCAACCACTTCCTTCCTAATGTTAGATTGTAAGTGCTTGAGGAGTCAGAGACATGGAAAGTGACATCCTTGGTGACTGGCCCGAGGCGAACATGAAACTTGATGGTTCCCTTGACAAAATGCCGAGAGCCATCGCAAGCGATGAGGGATAGAGACGAAGGCCTTATATCATGTTTGGTGTATTCAAGGATCTTTAACGTTGTTATAGGATAGATGTTAAGTCCTACTCCGGTGTCGACCAGTGCGTGAGGTACTAAAAATCCTTTGATTATGACAGTTAGATAAATAAGAGCTGAACTTCCACTGACTCTTTAAGCATGTCAGCTTCAGTGAAGGTAAGCACAGGAGGTTGAGCCATAACCGAGGCGATCTCATGCAGCTAATCTAAAGTGGTATCTTCATTCACGTGCGTCTCAACCAATGTCTCCACGAGTAGTAGGTGATGTGCCGACGATTTCTTGATGAATTCGAGGATCGATATTTGTGCGGGCACCTTCGCGAGGTTTCGAAGAAGATCGTATTCCTGACATGTTTCTAGGGCAGGTTCTTTGCCGGGTCGATGCTCTCTACACCCATTCCGTTGAGCTAGTTGAGGCATTGGTACTGGAGGCGGAGGGATTACGTGAGGTGGAGGGGGCAAGTTCACTCCTCGTTCTTTGGTTATCCGATCGGATGGCTGTGCGTTGTTGCTCTGCTATTCTTGAGGGAATGATGGGGGTGGATAGCTGGTTCCAGATTTTAGGATTGGGCATGTTTGCTACTGACCTCGGAGTGTTGGAGGATTGGTGAATGGAGCGAAATTTAATGAAGGAATGCGTACCAGAGCTAAGCTATTCCAAGGTGGGAGGTATTGAGTGTAGTCTTCTTCTTCAAGGAATGTGAAGATTAGTACTTCTTCCTTAGTGGGCTCTTCCTCCTGCTGTCTTTTCTCTGTCGTTGAGGGGTGTTCTTCAGTTGTCTCCTCGCATTGTTGGCCAGTGGTGTTTTGAGTGACGCTATCGACCCATGTCACGACCTATTCTGCAGTTTGAAGGACATGGTACTCATATTTTAGCTCGGAGTTACCGGGAGCTACGTCAAAGTTCGGGGCTATAGAAGGCTCTACGAGTTGAATAATGGGTTTTCAAGCTCGAAAAGATTGAACTCAAACTTGAGTGAAGTTTAGGTAGGGTGGTGGAGTTGGCGGTTCAACTCGGGTTATGAACGTAGAGGGGTCAGGCGGAAGGATGGTGGGCCTCAGGGGATCATCTGGACTGGTTGTGGCATCAAGATGTCTAACTCGTGCAATGAGAGTATATGGATGAAAAGGAGCTCGGCCCAAAAGGTCCACCATGGTGACATCGGTGGCCGGCCCTTTATTGTGGTTTGGCAGAGGGTTATTGACGATTCCAAGGTTTTGCGAAGGCTATTGGTTATTTTGGTTAGAATTCTGAAGGGATTCCCAGTCAATCTGGTTTCGATCGTTCCAGTCATATATCATATCTCTCAACACCCAACAGTCTTCAAGGTTGTGTCTCGCGTATCGGTGAAAAGCGCAGAACTTGGTATAATCGAGGTTAGCAGGGGTCGTGGCCCCTCTGGTGGGAAGCGAATGAGGTTTTGGTCGCTTAGGAGCCATAAAATATTAGGGATGGTATTGGGTAATGGAGTATAATGATCCCGTCCAGGCTGGTAGGGACCTCGGATCTACTGATTAAAATTTTGGGGAGGGGGTACATTATTATAGCCTAGGGTATTGGCAGGATGGTTTCGGGTAGCATTTTAGTTCTGATTAGGATATTGGTTTCGGTTAGGATATTGATTCTGATTTTGATTGGCGTACCATTGCTGATTCTGGTACCAGAGTTCCTTTGCTGGTTGTTCCCATCGCCTTGATTTTGATTAGCGACCGTGTTAACTTGCTCGGAGCCTGAGCCTTTCTTGTTTTTTCGGGGCTTTGAATCTCCAGAAGTCGATGCCTTCGGTGCTGTAATCAAAAAGGCGAGGTCTCCTCCCTCTATGTGTCACAAAATGTGACTAGCACGCAAATGAAGAGTAGCGAAGTCTGGGCAATTGCTTATGATCAAAGCGCTTCGAAGGGGCTCTCTGACATTATCTATGATGATGTCAATTGCGTCTTTTTCTCTCATTTGACTTCTTGTGCGAGCTATGAGCTTCCTCCAGTGTGATACAAAGTCTGCAAAGTCTTCTTCGATTTCTTGCTTTGTTGTCATCAAGTCGCTGAGACTAATGGCCTCCTATATCAGATGCTTGTATTGATCTAGGAACTGCCCGGCTAACTCTTTGAATGTGTCGATTTTATGTAGCAGGAGCCCGGTGAACCAGTCGAGGGCTTCCCCTTTGAGCAACCTTTGAAAGTAGTGTATCAAAAGTCTGTGACTGTCACGAATAGGCCAGTAATCATTGCAGAACAACGCCAGATGGTGGTTTGGATTCCCGGAGCGATTGTATTTGTTAAATTTCAGGGGTTTGAATCCCGCAAGTAGATTTAATTTGAGGTCTCAGCAGAAATTGTCAAATCTAAATGACAAATTGGGGTGGTTTTTCTTAGTCATGTATTCGTCGATCATTTTAGGGAAATCTTCTACCCTTATGACAGCATCTTGCTTAGTGGTTTGGGAACGGATTCTGTGTTGACATCCGCTACTGAGGAGTGTGTTGAGAGGGTGCCTAGGTGGCGACACATGCGGTGATATCATTATCGGAGTAGGGGGTGGCCTCTCCTATCTTTGTCATTCTCGTTCTTCTGCCTCCCGTCGTTCTTTGATGGTCTCGTATGTTGCGGCTAAGCCTTGGAGTAATTCATCGGCTTCATCTCCTCCCCTTTGTAATTTTTGGACGTTGAGGTCTACAAGTTGTCGAGCCGTGAAGTATTGCCCAAAGTTGTCTCTGTGTCCCTCATTGTGGTTGGTGCTCGGAGGTGTAAGGGGGTTTCCTCACCACTGGCCATGTTGACTTCCGGGTTGTATTATGTTGAGCCCTCGAGGGGCTGCTCATGGTATAGTGGGTTATTATGGTACCCCCATAATAGCGGGCCACCAATTCTAATCCTTCGTATTCCTGACATCTGAAGCCTCTGGTGTATGCTCATGTGCTCTCGATAGTAGACTTAAATGAGAAAAGTAATAAGACTAAAACTAAAAAAAAACTAACTAGAAGAAAGGGAAACTTAACTAAACACGGGCAGCTTTGGCGACAAGATGTCCCATTGCGATCGCCAATCTGTTGGTACGTGCTTTTTCTGGGTCCCTTTCAGTCCCCTGAATAAGTGGCCCAATTCAGTCCAAGTGAACTCTGGCAAAGGCGGTGTTTTTAAAGGTAATTAAATACTGAAAATAAAGAGGTAAATCTCAGGAAAATACCGGATCTGTTGCGATCACCAGCTGCTGATATTTATCGATGCTGTAACACGTCACTGATCACGCCTTCCGGGGTGGAGATATGGGGTGTTCTCTTTTCTGAATCATCGGCCGGCCGATGTCAGCAGCATTGGGTCGCCTGTAAATTTAGTTAAGTTAGCTTTCCTAATTCTCTTCTAACTACTTTTCACCTTTCCTACTCTTACTGTGACTTTTGACTGCTTTATTTACTTAATATTATTAGTGACCTAATTAATTTTAATCCTATTAGGGGTCTAATTAATCAGGAAATTCTAATTCGACTAAGCCTCCTAATCTGACTAGAAGTATGATTAATTTGAATATCTTAATCTTACTAGAAATCTAATTAATTAAGCCTCCTAATCCTACTAAGAATGCAAATATGTTAATTCTACTGAAACTAATTACGAATATATTAATTCTATTGAAACTTTAATTAATTAAAAATATACTAATTCTATTAAAATTTTAGATATACTAATTTTACTGAAAATCTAAAAAAAGAGGGGTTTTGGCCTGCTATGCTAAGGAGAATCGACCTGTTCTCGGGTACCCTCTGTAAGCTCCCTTGGGCAAATCGGGTGGCTAGGGATTATTTTAGTAATAATATAGATTGAAAAACTGATTTTTATTCTAAGGTTATGGATTTATGGATCAAAGATGGAGAATCCAGTTTTAAAATTAGATTTAAAATTCTAGAACTAGAGATGAAAATTTTAAGATTGAATTTAAGACTGAAATTAAAGGCTCATTCTAGAAACTAAAAAGTAAAATCAGAAAATTAAAAAATTGGATTAAATGTAAGATCTAAGATCTAGAATTTAAGAACCAGAGGGCTAGAACCTAAATCTAGAACTAAAATTTAAAAAGGGAAGAACTAGTTCTAGAACCTGAGAACTAAAACCAGGAAAAAAGGTAAGAATTAAGGATTAAAGAGATTTAAAATCTAAGATCTAAAACTAAAAGATGAAGAACTGAAAGTCTAGAACTAATGATCTAGAGCTAAGAGCTAGAACTATAAGAATTAAAAAACTAGAAGGGAAGTATACCTGAGGCCTGGGCCATAGAGAGGAATCTCGAAATCCTAAGCTTGAAAGCAAGGGACTCGAGAGAGAATTTGTGTCGAAAATTGTGTGTTTGGGTCGAGGTGGTGGGTCCTATTTATAGGTATTTGGTCAATTGTGCGCCTTGTGGGGTGCACTCAATTGGTCAGTGAATTTCAATTATGCGTCCTGTCTGGTGCGCTCAATTGAATTATGTGCCCTGTTTTAGGCGCACAATCACTTTGAGTCAGTGACTGACTCTGTGAATGACCGGTTGACTGGCTCAACCGGGTAGCATAGTCCTAATCTAATTAGACTAATTATACGCGCTGATTAGCTCGCTTAATCAATTAAATGTCTGAATTCATGCGCTTAATAAGGAATTTCAGGCGGTCTAGGGAGTTAGAGATCGGGTTCACTTAGGAACCAATTATATGCTTGTGTTGAGGCGCATAATCTGATTACACGCTCTAGGTATGGTGTACAATTGCGTCTTAGGTGGTTTCTAGAAGGGTACAAGGCCAGTCCAAAATGGACTAATTGCGCGCTGAGTAAAAAGCGTGTAATTTGATTACGCGCGCCCAGAGGAGCGCATAATCAAGGTTTAAGGTGGTCCTCAGGAAGTGAAATCCATGGGCCGTGCAATCGAGTTATGCACGCTATAAGGGGCACATAATTCGAAACTTCCCTGGGTTTGAGCCGGGTCCGAGTCACAGAGCTATTGCTTCAGGTTGGGTCTCAATCATGTACTATTGTTTCGGTGCATGATCCCCGTACAGGGTTTTAAAGTTTTCAAAAAAAGGTTAGTCCTTTTTCGAAGATCATGGGCAAGGTCAAAGGTTGACCAAACAAGTTTATATATCTCGAGAGGGAAAAATGGGGGTGTCAATAGAACGGTACGAAGGTTGATCGCATACCGAGAAACTTGAATGATCTACCCACATATGGGCGAAATGTAACCATCTTTCTTTGGCAATCGACATTCGCGTCGTGAGTGGATAACCAGTCCATGCCAAGGATTACATCAAATCGTTGCATATCCAATAGGATCAAATCAACCACTAATTCCTGACCTTCATAATCCCTAATAGCAACTATAACTGATTGACACACTATGTCGGTACAAACTGAACTTCCCGTTGGGACTGGTACTGCCAAAATAAAATCTAAGGTCTCGAGAGCGACCTTCACTCTCATCGCAAACTGAGGTGAGACTATCAAAACTTGTGCTTCATAACAACAGTAATCGCTCTTACTATATATTTGTAAAGTACCTACGTTATAGACATACAACAAATCAGATACGTACCAAGTAAAAATAATCTAACATTCAAACATAGGAATCTAAAAGAAAACTTTTAAATTTATGCACCTTCTTTATCTAAAAATTTAAAATGATAACATACTGAAATTAAATAGGTATTTATACCTTGGATTATCTCGTTATTGGTTTGGGCATCCTTAGAGGTAACTGCACAAGGACGGCCTTGAACAGTCGATCGCGGTTGTCATGTAGGCCCCTGTGTTGCAGTTGATACCTTACCCTCATTCCTTAACTCTGGGCAGTCTCTTATTATATGCCCCATCTTACTGCATTTAAAACATGCCCCTGTACCACGTCTACAATTCGTAGTCTTGTGCAATTTATCACAACGTGCACAAGTCTCCTGCGGCGTAGATGATGCAGCCCTCAAAAATCCGTGAGCAACTAACACTCCTGTGATCATAGCAGGGCCAAAAGGGCAAAAAGATTGAACTGGTATAGGTATGGATGGCCTAGCATAAGTGGCCTGACTAAATTGTCTTGATGCTGGTGCCACAAACCTTGTCTTTTTAGTCACCGAGGCGTAGTTACTAAACCTCCCTTGGTTTACCTTTCCTTTGCTCTGTTGATCCCTTCTTTTGCACATCTCCTCAATGTCTTCCTCCTCAACCAAGGCCTTGCTCATTAATTCCCCATAAGTCTCTAACTCAAGAACTGAAATTTTATCGCGAATGTTTGGCCTCAATCTGCGCTGAAACTTCTTGGCTTTCATCCGATCAGAAGCCACATGCTCTAATGAAAATCTGGACAACCTCATAAACTCTATTCCATACTCTCATACGGACATCTTCCCTTGTTCCAGATTTATGAATTTCACTTCCATCTGATCTCTCACTTGTTTGGAGAAATACTCTCTATTGAATTCATCAATAAACACTTCCCAAGTCCATAACATACCTGGTGCAACCTGCTCCCTTGTCCTTGATACTAACTTCCACCATAGGCCTACTTCCCCATCTAACTTGAACGCAGCCCATCTTACTTTCTTATCCTCAGTGCAAGGAAGCACACTAAATATCTTTTCCATCTCGTTAAGCCAATTCTCTGACTCTAGTGGGTCAGCTTGTCCTGAAAAACGTGGTGGATGCATTCTTCTGAATTCAATAAATCCAGAAGGTTGAAGTGGTGGCGTATATCTATTCACATTATTTTCCGCCATCAGCTCAGTTTGTTGTGCCATGGCATTAGCCACCATTTCCATGGCCTGTGTCATCCTTTCTCTCTCTACTATTCCCCGGTCTCCTTGCTCAGGAAGATTTCCTTTCTAATTGGAGGATCACTTTCTATAACTGGAGTCCTATTCAGACCCGTACTAACATTCTCACCCAACAACACATTTTCTATTCCGGTGTCCACTCCGTGTGGTTCAGGCTCGACCACCTCTCAGTCGTCCTCTATCTCTAGGAGGCATACTGTTCTGTTAACATGAAATAAAAGTTTCATTAACAGATGGTCCCTATACTCTTACAAAGTCTTAAACACATAGCATAAGTCTAAAATCTATCAAAAATTTCTAAAGCTGAAGCTTTGATACCAACTATGATAGCCTAGATTTCGCTAACCTGAAATCCGTGTCGTCAGATCACCGTTGAGGCGATCCATGAATTATCATACACTTGGCACATCCACACAAGCAGAACACAAAGCCAATATCTTTAATTAAGTAGATAGAGTCATCATAATCAGCAAAAGAAAGTTCCACATCTATGATTTAAAACAGATCAAAATAACGGTTCTAAATCCATGCCAAGATACATGGATACAGAACCGAAACAAACCACCTGTGATGGGCAACCATTACCTAGACAATGGTTCACAAAATAATATCCAAAATAGATTTAGATGATTCACATTTTCTAATTCAAAATGGTTGGACGTACCAAGTCCGAAGCACAAAACAATTCTCAAATCTGACAAATCCCTATCTAGGGAAACACTCCTCACGCAAGGGCTCAATCTCCTCCTCAGGAATGTATTCTGGATCTAAATCCTTCTCTAAATCCACACCTATGACATAGTCAAAGGGTGAGCTGACAGTCTAAGCTCAATAGGGGCACATCATAAGCATTTACATCATAGTAAAAGCATGGATTTCTATGATAGAGTTGCATAATTTACATGTTTCAAATAACTCATATTCTAAGATGCATGAATCAAAGTAAACCGAAAATTTAAGAAAGTTTTGTAAGCATGATTTGATTTCTAAATTCTTTTTCATAAATCAGATTGCCTCACACTCTTGTTTCACATCTTATCGTACTTAACCAAATAACTTAAATACAATCCCAAGCATATATAGCATTGGGAGCCACATATATACTGATGGGAATCCCAACCATCATCATTCAATGAACCATTTTCACATATTTCATAAGCCCTTGCGTTGTGAGGGATGCTTCTGCCGAACATGAAATTTTATCGTTGGCCGGTAAGAAAGATGAACGGATATCCCGCCATTCCGGAGCACAATTTGGGATTCGTTTCACATAAACCTTAAATGAAAGTGTTGATTTTAGCTTATAGTTTAATACCGTGTAAAGTGATTTACTTATAGCTAGATTTGAAGTTTCAAAAGATGTCATGCTTACACATACTTATCACACACACATACTTGTCACACACACGTACTTGTCACACACATGTACATATCATTCACATTTAATCGTATGATTGAATTCATGTACAAAGCTCAAATAACACAATTCACATTCTTACTTATCACATCACGTCACAATTTCCATGTATTTAATATTAATATAAATGGTTTAAGATGTTTCCCCTACCTCAATCACGCTTCACGCAAATCAAGCTAACACAAGACTCATCATGATAAATCACACTTCAACCTACATCCCAATTCACGTAAGATTCCTTAGAAATGGTTAAGAAAGCCTAACAATCCATAGTTCTCAAGAATTCACACAAATAGGCTTAAAATAAGCCTAACTCTGAATCTCACGCACGCAAGATACAAGGTCGGAAGTGCGAGTCCAAAGGCACACAAATATCTCGAGGGCGCGAGTGAAAAGAAGCTTACTGAAGCTTCTTTTTCTTTGTTGCCTCAAGCGCACGAGCCTCACTCAAGCCTTTTAGAAGGCATCTCGCTCGAGCGAGAAATACAGCTCGCACGAGCGAGTCCAATGGTACCTACTAGATCGTGCGAGTGAAGCATCAGAGGCTCACTAGAGCCGCATCACTTGTTCACACGAGGCATGACTGCCCCTTTCTGAAGGCTCCTCTCGTGCATGAGAACCAAAGCTCACGCAAGCGAGTTTCAAAAACTCTTTAGATCTGAGTTTTTTAAAATCGATCTTCTTGACATTTCTTCTCCATTCACACCCACACTTTTCATACAACATTCAAGACATCTAATTCTACAAAAGTAACCTTTTTGGAAGTCGATTTCTCACCTTCTAAGCATGTGAAACAAAGCGAGAATCGGTGCGATTTCCTTTCTTTATATGCTATGGTTTTCAAAGCCCATCAGGCTAAAATATACGCTCCACAATCTTCTCAATCGACGGCAATATCTCCATCAACATGATCACAAAAATCACGAAGGTTTAAAGCTTCACAGCTCATGGATTTTGCGAACCCTTTCTTCTTCTTCTTCACAATCTTTCTCTTTCTCTCTCTCTCTAAGCATACAAAACAACCCAAAATCAAAGGCAAGTGAGTTGTGCACGTGAGGTCACCCCTCACTTATCCAAAACAAGTCTTTGCTTTCTTGTGCAGCACACACACATTCTTTGTGTGTTATATCTATCCAAACACTTATCCAAAGTTCTTATTCAGTGTGAAGCTCAAACACTCAACCTATATGTTAAGTTCTTACAAATATAGGGAATCGACACAGTGTGTGGCTAGCACACCCTAACCACTTGTCAGGTAGGTACAATGCTAAGCCATAGCACCGCTACCGCGTGTTAGTCACACATATCTCCAAACAAAACTCAAACAGTTTCTACTGACACGTACCGAAATTTGGGGATATTATAATTGGAGTCAATGTTAGAGCATGAAAAATGAAGATGTCAATCAAAACTCATAATTCTTGCGTTAGCAGGCTATTTTAGGAAAAAGAATACATATGCTTCAAGAGAAACCAAAAAAGAGAGAAAGAGAAGAATCATAACCGAGAGAGAGCATACGACAGATGAACAAGTCAATGAACCCAAGGAAGCATAAGGAAATTGTGAGAACCTTCCTGTTATTTTCATTTGGAGAGCATAAGCAAACTATGAGGACATCCCTGGTACCCTTACACTACTAGATGTCATCGTACGGTGGTGGGATGAGGACAAACTCCTGCTAACCATAGAATTTGGGACTTTGATGGTGCCGAAGCATGACGAAGAGCTCAATCATGACATTACATACCACCCGAGAAAAAGGTCATTAACTATTTCTTTTAAGAGTCGTCAAGTAAGAAATAATCCCCAAATCATTGAACCTTACCCCTCTTTCACACCCTTATTTTATTTTCGGGCGATGAGTCAAAACTTTTTCTAAGATATTTTCGAAAATAAAACCAAAAACTTGTGGATGATGGATAATGCAAACATCTACTATCTATTATGCACCCGACTCCTATCAAAACTACAGGACATGATAATCACTGTTGAAGGTAAAAATCTGGTATGTAGCCAAAATAACTGACTTCCCACCCAATACAGTAATGCCACCAAGAAAAGTTTTCTTCATTACTAACTCCTCAAATATATGTGTGGCTCCCCATAGCCCCAGATCAACTCCGGTTACTCATGAAACTCATAAGGGCTCCATTGCAACTTGACACTCGGGCATTTTTATTTCGAAAATGCAACCCTCACACATAACATCGAGACTCTTCTCTGTTCGTAGTTGGATGCAGAACAACAAGGTCATCACTCGAAGAAGACTACCGGATACATCACACTGTCGAAGCTATCAAACTCCTACACTAGGGCATTTTTTTCTTTGATTGTAGATCAGTTATTTGATTTCCCTATTGCATTATTTTCTTTCCTTGTAATGAAAAGTAAACAAAAAAAATGTGTAATAATAATAAAAATAATAACAACAGCAAATTCACCGACAGCTCGCAAAATACTACTCCAATGTCCCATCGTGACTAACAAATAAGCAAATAAGCGAAAAATAAAGAAAACTAAGAAAGAAAAGAAATTGCAATAAAGTAAAAAAATACCAGCAAAAGTCTTGAAAAATAGACCAACAAAACAAAATAAATAAATAACAAGAAATAACAAAAGTAATAATCAAAGGAAAATAACAAAACAAAATAAAAAATAACAAATAATTAAAATAAATGACACAGATAAAACAATAAAACAAAAACAAAAACAGAAACAAAAAAATATATATAGCCTAGCACATAACCACTCTAAACCAAAACAAAACAACAACAAATAATAATAAGCAACAAAAATCAAAATAAAAATACGCAACAACAACAAAATCAAAATTAAATAATAAAATAAAACACAAAATAATAATAACAAACCAAAAAATTCATACCCCATCACGATAAATAAGCACTGTCCCATCGCGTCCCGAAGATAAAGGGATCATTCCCCGATGACCCATCACGACTACTCCAAAAAAGGAAGAGGCCGGTTTGACCAATCAGTGACTCAGCGTGCATTGTCCGGAGTCAAGAGATGATGATGATGAGGATGATGATGAATACACTGCTTCTTCTTCTGTCAACATCACCGATGAGGCACAGCGAACACAACCCCATCGACATTATGCAATACCCAAGAAGAAGTGCAGAACTATTAGTCAAAGGCCTCTTTCGAAGAAGAAGTAATCGAAACCGATGATGAATTGAATGATTTGTGGACTGAGTTCAATTTTGCTTTGAAATCCAATGATAGAATACGAAGCTCGTCGACCCGACCAAGCAAATCCCTCAAAATAAACACAAGACAAAACAAAATGGATCTCAAAATTCTCATCGCGACATCAATGAAAAAAATAATAATAAGTTCCATCACGACACAACCAATTAATCACTAACCCTAGAAATAATAAAACTAAACCAACAATCCTATCACATAACCAAAATTCAGTAAAAGAGGACTACCAATGTCCCATCATGAAGAAGCAAATAATGAATCAGATCTCACCAAAAGTCCCATCACGCAACAGTCATCAGCCCCCATTGCAAGCAATATAAAGGCCTCCCACCGGCAACAAAACTTGGTAATTATCGCCCCCTCTTCACTCTATATTCTCATAAAAATATAGTTAGTTAATATTAAGTCAAATATTTCAAAACCTGACTCTCCTGATTCACAAACTATTGTAGTCCTCCCATAAGAGACAATCGTCAATACTCCCGAGAAGGTTAGAAGGAGTATCCGGCACATCGAGCCAAATCCCGTACCGATGGATCTGCTCAGCGATGTCTAAAGAGCCACATTTTCTGTTGATGTTACTAAATTGATCTTAAGTTAAAACCCAGTTTTTCAAAAACCCTTATCTATTAAAATTTCTATCTCTCATCACCCCAATCCATGTCTTCTCTTGGGAAACTGAATACCGAGTATACTCAACTTTGAGAAATCACAAATGTTCAATAGAAAGGGACCCCTTACTTGTCGTTGGTGTGAGCAATGACCCGCCCGGTCTGACACAATCTGCGAAAACCTTCGCCACCGTATCATCAATTATCCGGTCACTTGACCTTGTATCTTGACATTCGTCGACGCCACACGTACCTTGTTTGCGTGCACTTCCCCCCATTTGACTATGATATGTAGCAAGTCGCGATATGCGACTGGATGTGATATGCACCAGTGGATGTGAAAACACCTCTCGATTGCTACCAAAGGCCTTCGAATACCCCTCTTATTTAGCTTGTGATAATAGATAAGAAAGTCAAGCATTTCATATCAACTCCCTAATTCACACTTGTAATCTCTCAAAGAATCGAGAAGGCATCTTGAAAAGGGGGTGTCTACTTCTTCAAAGCATTCTTGCTCCACAAGAATGCGGTGAAGAGGGGCATCTGTAGACACCCCAATTTTGCCCTCTCAGAGTATACAAACATGTTCGGTCAATCCTTGACCTTGCACATAACTTTTGTAAAGGGACCAACCCTCTCTAAAAGTCTTAAAACCCTAAACACCCCACAATCTAAGAATTGTACACCATAACAATAGTGTATAGTTAAGTCCCAGGCTGAAACATCATCTTATAGACTCAGACCCAGCCTAGCCCGAAAGATCCTAAATTATGCGCATAGAAAGATACGCATAATTAGATTACGCGCACCCCTGGGCGTGCATAATCAGTCCAAAGTGGACTGGGGTGCATCTTCCGTGCACCGCCTTAGTATCAAATTATGCGCATGATACCATGCACATAATTCTGTTGTGCGCACCACTAGGTGCTCACAATTGGTCCTAAGACAAAATAGGACTATGATTCCCAGAACCGCCCAAAGTCCTCGATTATGCGCAGACAATCATGTGCATAATCAGATTATGTGCATGACCATACGCACATAATTAGTTCCAAGTGAATTGGAACTAAGGCATCTCAGCTAAGCCAGTCAGTCGGTCATTCGCCAGTCGGTAACCGACTTCCAAGCAATTATGCGCAGAGATTCCTGCATATAATTCAATTATGTGCAAGACTACCTGCGCATAATTCCCAAATTGTACTCATAGTTACACACGTATAATTCTTTGAATACCTATAAGTAAACCCCCTACCCCACAACTTTCAACACACAACTCTCATTTTCAAGCTTGTTCCTTTTAGAAAATTCAAGGTTCACTCAGAGATCCCAAAGAAAGGGGTTGAGCTGCACCCTAGCCTTTTGGTTCCTAGGACTGTAGACTTTTCTCTAAGAGTCTCGGGGTAGTCAAGCTAGTGGTACTGGCCCATTAGCCTTGGCTCTCGAAGGAGTACTGAAGGGATAATAGCTCAGCCTTAGATCTAACCCTTAGGAAACCTCTGCCGAAATTCTCCCCTATGGCCAATTAGGTCCCTACCCTGACCCTTCCTAGTATTTACCAAAGTGCCCTTTGTGCAACCGTGGGATTTTTGACGATCCCGTCGCAACGATGCGCTCTCTAACGAAAATATAGAGTCACCACCTGGAGCTTTCGGTGTCTCGAGAAACCTAGTTCATTTTTATGAGCACTAAAGTGCTAAAAATATGAATCTAAATCTGGTCCACACCAAAGGCTCTTGGGTAGGGGCTTCGATTATTGATCGGGAAGGTGTTAGGCACCCAATCAAACCGCTTAATGCGATCTCTACTTATGGCCAAAATAAAAATAAAATGACAATAACACAAAGGTTTTCTTGCCCAAAGGGCCCTAAGATCCTATTTGTGCCCCTCCGTTCCTACTGAAAAGTCAGCGGTGTAACGGCACAAATGTGAGGATGGAAGAAGAACTAAAAGAGATAGAAGAAGAAAGGGGAGAGCCGAAGCCCTCGGGCCCTTGTTGCAGAGTTGGAGACCCTTGCGTTGGTTTGCTTTGATGAGCTTTTAAAAGTTTGTATGGTGGAAAGAGGGGTTCTAACCTCTAAGGCTTGCTAGCTAGGAGGTAGAGAGGGAAGATAAATTGGTAGCATATACCTAAACTAAGGGATCTAAGGTGAAAAATATCACTCAAAGGAGGTTTTGAAATTCTAGATTTTGTATGGGAATGGTGCACCAAAGGGAGAAAGATCTTCTCACTTTAAGCTCTTTCTCTCTTAGGTAATTTTCTCAACCTTCAATCCAAGGGGAGGGGGGCTCTATTTATAGGAAATGAGTGGATTAGGAGGCTACTTAGATGCTAATTGGGTTTAGCAATTAGGTAATCTCTAATCTAAGAGTTCCTAAGATTTTGAGAGCTTGGAAAGGTGTGAAGGTGGTTCTAATGGTAAATGATAAGTTAGTATTTTAAATCACTTAAGGGTTATAAACAGGCACTAAAAGGGTGCAACAGAACTAGCAAAACACACCCCAAAGATCAAGGTGGTCAACAAGTCAAACTCTAATCTTAATTTTCGAGGCAAAAACTAGAGGTTACTGTTCATATGCCTGACGCAACTAATAGTTGTGCTAGGCAAATGTATAGTAAAACAATTATGTACAGTAGCCTAGAAGTTGGCTTCGCGAGGGGTGGGGTCCACTTTAAAACTGGCACAACTATTAGTTGCTCCAAGCTAAAATCCTGTAAAACTGTGCGATTTTTGAAATACCGTAACTTTTGTTATATAACTCCGATTGAGGTGATTCTTAGCTCGTTGGAAAGTTGGAGAAGTTCTCTTTCCAATGATATATGATTTGATATTAGTAAAAGACCTCAGCTAATCCTATGCACCACTCTTCATCCATTGACCGGGAAGGTTAGGTTTAGGGTTTGAAATGGGTTTTAAGGGTCGAGATTAGTTTCTAAAGGTTCGGGGTAGGTTCCTAAGGGATCTAGGGTGATTCCTAAGGGTTTTGGGTGATTCTTAAGGGTTCCATACATGCCATCAAAAGCTCAGAAATCCGCCTCTCTCAAAATGTGTTCTAATCAGGCCTTGGGCCAAATTTGGGTGTCTACAGATGCCCCTCTTTGGCATCCGATCACTAATGATCGAATGCCAAAGAAAAGAGACATCCAAAGAGGCCCAAGGCATTACTAACGGGTTCGCTGCATTTAGAACGAACTTCAAACATCAGATGAGTAACATGGTGAGAAAATGAAAGCCCTTGATGTGAGGCTAAACATTCGTTTCTCAAGGTAATCGGCCCTTAAGCGCTTAGCGACATTATTGGGCATAACTGAGGTGGAACGAGTTGCAAAAGCCTTGTATGCCAGGCCAAACATCCGCTTCTTGAGATGATTTGAAGGTATTTGTTGTTTAAGATTCATTCTGAATGCAACAGCTTCGCAAGTAAGAGGGGTGATCGACCCACATTCAAAGATAGGCACGAAGTAAACATACGCAAGGCTCCACAGTTTGCGTCCAATCCTATGAGGCATTTGATTGCCCCATTTGATTGTTCGCAGGTGCCCCTGCTGAAAGCAGGGTTCGAGGTCTTTGGGCAAACCCATCGTTCCCAAAGTTTATTTAGCATGATTGCCTGAGTGAAGTGAATAGATGTCACAGTGCTTTTTGGGAGGACGTGCCATTTTCGAAAGCATGCCCCAGATCAACATGACCTAGAGCATCCAGCTTCAACTACCTTGAACAGATCCAACCAAACATTGAGTGTCTCCCAAAATGGACATCCAATCCTGGTTCTGCCAACAATGATTATAAACATCATTTAATTATACATAAACATACACCCATTAGGGGCAATAAGCAATAAAGGCGACGGAAGCCCCGACCCGAACCTGCTCGGGTATAATTTACGAGAATAAATGACAATCATACGGATACCCAGACGCATGGTGTACACTTTACAAGGATACCACTGCTAATATAGGTTTTAAGCTTGTAGAAAATAAAAGAGAAATGGACCCTTCTGAATGCATGGTTGCACATAGTTTGATTGATACGTAATCTTATTATCAATAAGTTGGTTTTAACCAACAATTGACTTTTTCCAACAGAGTCTGAAGCTAAAGACACTAGAGTTCATATGAATCTAAAACAGAGCGCTCAGTGCGAAGATTTAGCGGGGGATTCGTCCTAATTGAATCATCGACGGTTGGATCATGATCGACACCATTGCTCCTACTTTTAAAGCAAGATCCAAAGATCCGAGGTGAACCTTAGACTCTAGACTTTAATGTGGCACAGCTGCATAGCTGACAGAATACTGACATTTTATCGCTTTATGCATGTGCGTTGCTCTGTGGGGAAACACAAAGTTTAAATGAAAAAAATATAGATTTATTTCTTTCTTTTTCAAAATAATTTTCTTCTTTTTTTTTAATAGACCTGACGTCAGTGGTGAGATGCTTCACCTGATTTATCCAATGCTGAGAAGTTGCCCACTTCGAGGCTTTAGACCGTGTGATATTCTTGCACATTCTCGAGAAAACGTCAATCCCTTTTTTGTTTATATAAGTAACAAATACATCCTATTTAACAGAAGGAGAAATAAACTTTTACCTATATTTTTTTCATTTTCAAGATTTATATATATTTTGTTGGATTTTTATTTTCAAATATTTTTTGTTCTTTTTCTTTATTTTTGACATCAGAAAGAGTAGAATTTTTTAGATTTTTATTTTTCAGAGATTTTTTTATTCTTTTTCTTCATTTTTGAGATGGAAGTAAGATGTTGTAACTATGTACATGAGAAAGAGCTTAAATATATACATACATTTTGTTGTATTTAAATATTTCTTAAATTTTTTTATTCTTTTTTCGTCTTTTCTTCTCTTTTTTTTTTTATGATGCCTTATCAGTGGGGTGAAGTCACGGGTCTCATTTTGAGCATAGCTGAACCCTTTCATATGGTCGGGCCTGAGTGAGTTTCAGCAGTTTCACCAAGGCCGAAATGTCAATCCCTTCGGATTGAGTCAAATCTTTCTCCTTACCTTGAGTCATACGTTTGACAAAGCAGTTTTATAAAGATAATTCTTATCGAGACCCGATTTGAACTAGCATGAGTGGCCCGGAAAAGGGGATCAAGGAGAGTAACCAAGAGGGCTCCTCAAACATTAATTTTATCGACCTATTTCAACAATTATTTTTCTTTTTTTTCTCTTTTATTTATTTATTTTTTATTTATTTACCTCCTTTTTTACTCGTGGCACCCTTTCGGATTTTTACCACGTTCATGGGCTTAGCTCTCTTACCCCAAGCGCCCTTTCAGGTTTTCACCTGGTCCTCACAAACTCGTTGTTTTTACCCGTAGTGCCCTTTCTAGTTTTCACCACGTCCATCTTGCTTTGAGCTTATATTTTTATTTATTTTTCTTTTTACTTTTTCATCTTTTTTCAAAAGCCATGTTATAGACTTCGATTCCGTCATAGCCGGCTAGACGAGGTCTGGTGTCGTCTCACAACTTGGCTCGTGTTGACTTAACAGATGCTATGACTGCTTGTGAACCTAAAAAGAGGGCTTCCTTCAGGGTGTAGCTTGGCCTTGGGTTAGGTTAGGATTTAAAGGTATGTTGGGCTAAAAGGGTTTCCTTGATACGACTTCAGTTTTTCACAACATACTTTCTTCCTTAGGGGATTTTACTGTGCACTCCCCATGATTCTATTTTTTTTTTCTTTTTTCTTTATCTTATTCCAGACAAACTCTTTTTGAGGTTTTGCTTTTTTGATTTTTTTTGGATTTTTCTAGTAACTTTGCTTCCTCTTTTTCTTATATATGTACACACAATTGTTTTTTGGGGAAGGGGTTTATTGAAATAAAGGCCCAGGCTCAAATGGGATAGCAAAGGATATCATCTTTTTTTAGGGACACTTTTGGGCTACTGTGTTTGGAATGATAGCCTCTTTTGGGTGGTTCTTAAGCAGTTACGTATTTGTTTCACCAATACTTACCTTATCATGATAGACTAAGAGTAGAACCGTCAGACGTATCCAACATTGATGGGCTCAGGAAGATGATCTCCGTCCATAGTGGCAAGGCGGATGGCGTATCCCTGTAGCACTTCTCGAACGACATAAGGTCCTTCCCAATTCGGCTTGAACTTCCATCTCAGATCAGCATGGAGGGATGAAAAGATCTTCTTCAACACAATGTCTCCTACCTTTAGATCTCGACGGCTGACACGTTTATTGTAAGCGCGTGTGATTCACCCCTGGTAGACCTAAGTATCACACAAGGCTAGGAGTCTTTTCTTGTCTAGTAGATTCAATTGGTTAAAGCGGGATCTCTCTTTCTTTGCTTCGGGTAAGCCTGATTTCATAAGGATTCGGAGCGAGGGTACTTCAATTTCTACCGGTAGGATGGCCTCAGTTCCATACACAAGGGAGAATGGTGTTGCCCCTGTAGTAGTACGGATTGATGTTCTGTAGGCCCACAAAGCAAACGGCAGCATTTCGCTCCAATCTTAGTAAGTGACGACCATCTTCTCTAAGATGCGGATGATCATCTTGTTCACAGCTTCCACGACTCCATTAGTTTAAGGCCGATAAGGTGACGAGCAATGGTGCTTGATTTTGTATTGCTCGCAGAAGGCTCAGATGCACTTATTCACAAAATTAGTGCCATTGTCTGTGATGATATCTTTGGGTACTCCAAATCGGCACACAATATTACTCTTGAGGAACTTCTCGACTTGACTGACCGTGATGTTAGCATATGATGCTGTTTCTACCCATTTGGTGAAGTATTCAATGGTGACGAGGATGAACTGATGTCCATTTAATGCTTTCAATGTCAAGGCCCCAAGTAGCAAATGGCCAAGGAGTGGTCATGCAGTGTAGATCGACGGCAGGAGCGTGTATCAGACTAGAGTGTTCCTGACACTTTTAGCATTTCTAAACATGTTTGCAACAATCTGATTCCATAGTGGTTCAAAAGTATCCCTGTCGTAAAATTTTCTTAGCGAGCATGTGACTGCTGACGTGGGCTCCGCATACTCCCTCGTGGATCTCCTTCATGATATTGATCGCTTCACTTTCTGTAAGGCACCTTAGCAAAATAATATTATAGGATCGCTTGTAAAGGCATTCCCTGCAAATGACGTAGCCTGCCGCTAGACGTTGAATGGTTCGTCGGTCCATCTTGGACATACCCTCAGGGAAAGTTAAGGGTTCAAAGAAATTCTTGATATCTGAGAACCAAGGTGGCTCATCATCAAGCTTTGTGGGTTCCTCAATCTGGAGGTAGAAGGCTAGCTCATTCCTTTGCTTGATCATGATCGACTTCATCTCAGCACCATACTGGATTTCTGTCATTGACGCCAAAGTGGCTAGTGTATCGGTAAAGCGATTCCTTATTCGGGGGACAAATGAGAATGTCACGTCTTGGAAGCAAGTTATCAGATCCTTGAGGTGTTCATGATAGGGGATCAGTTTCTTGTCTTTCGTCTTCTAGTCACCATTCATCTGGCATATGATTAACTGTGAATCACCAAAAACTCAAAGGTGAGTTACATTTAGATCGAAAGCCGCCTACAGAGCTACTGCACAACTTTGTACTCCGCCATGTTGTTAGTACAAGGGAAGTTGAGCTTGATAGAGACGGATACGTGGGTTCCTTTTGGTGAAATCAAAATGGCGCCAACCCCTTGACCCTCGGCATTTGCCGCCCTGTCAAAGTGCATTACTCATGATTCTTCTACTTCCTCGATATCGTCTTTCGTCATTAACAAGATGTCTTCATCGGGGAACTCCGTTCTCAAAGGTTCATAATCTGGCAAAGGATTATTGGCAAGATGATCGATGAGTGCCTGCCCCTTAATTGACTTCTGAGTGATGTATGTGATGTCGAACTCAGATAATAAAAGCTGTCAGGGCGCGGTCCGTCCAGTGAACCAAGCATGCCTTCTCCAGATGAGAATAGTGCGTCTCATAATCAGTAAATTTCTTGCTCAAATAATAGATGGCCTGCTCTCTTCTTCCCATCTCGTCATCCTGACCTAAGACACATCCCATCAAAACTTCCATCGTGGAAAGATACATCAAGAGTGGTCTCCCTGACTCGGGTGGTACCAAAATAGGTGGATTAAGAAGGTAATTTTTGATTTATCGAATTCTACCTGACAATCGTCGTTCCATTCAACAAGCGAGTTCTTCCTTAGTAGCTTGAAGATCGGCATGCAGATTGGAGTTAGTTGCATAATGAACCGACTGAATTACTATATTCTGCCCAAGAACCCTCTAACTTCTTTCTCAGTGATGGTGGTGGCATTTCTGTGATAGCTTTGGCTTTGACTGGGTCGACCTCAATTCCTCTCCTGCTGATGATGAATCCTAATAGTTTTCTGGACATAGCACCAAATGCGCACTTCTGTGGATTCAAACGTAGTCGATACTTTCTTAACCTCTCAAACAGTTTCTGAAGGTTTACCAAGTGACCGCTTCGCTCTAGTGATTTGGCTATCATATCATCGACATATACTTCAATTTCTTTGTACATCATGTCATGAAACAATGCAGTCGTAGCTCTCTGGTATGTTGCACCGACATTCTTTAGCCCAAACGGCATGACTCTGTAGCAAAAGGTTCCCCAAGGAGTGATGAATGTAGTCTTCTCTCGATCTGCCTCTGCCATCTTAATTTGATTATATCCTAAGAATCCATCCATGAAAGAAAGCATCTCGTGCTTGGCGGTATTATCGACCAAAATGTTGATGTGCGATAATGGAAAATCGTCCTTCGGGCTTGCCTTGTTCAAATTGTAGAAATTGATACACATGCGAACCTTCCCATCTTTCTTCGGTACAGGCACAATGTTGGCTAGCCACTACGGGTATTTGGATACCATGAGGAAGCCCGCATAGTACTATCTGATGACCTCGTCTTTAACTTTCAACATTCACTTGGGTCCGAGACATCTCAGCTTCTGTTTAACCAGCTTCAGATCAGGGTAAAGCGGTAACTCACGCTCGACCAAATTGGTGTCCAGACCAGGCATGCCCTCATACGACCAGACAAAAATGTCTTGGTATGACCGAAGAAAGTCAATCATGCTTTTTCTTTCCTCAGGAGACAGCGACGTTCCGATTTTGGTAATTCAGGGAATCTCCTCAATCCCGAGATTGATATCTTATGTTTCTTCGACAATGGGGGTAGGGTCATGCTCAAATTTGGCAAACCGGTCAAGGAGCTCATTGGGGGGCTCCTCCAAGGGGATATCCTCATCCAAACTCGTAACTCCTACCTCTTCTTATATTTCTATAGGAAAGGGGTCGATCTTATGTGGGACGGGCATTTCGATTAAGGCATCTTTTTATGGGATTTTATCTAGAATTTTAAATGACAATGTTTTTAGACTTTGTACTTTTTCAATGTTTTTGAGGTTTTATATTTTTTCAATGTTTTTGAGATTTTGCATGTTTGCCATGTTTTTAAGATTTTTATTTTCTTCAGAGACTCTTGGCAGCACGAGTCTGTTTATATACAAGGTATTGCCTACTAAGGACTTATCTCACTTTTTATAGGTTATGTTTTTTGGGAAATAGGTGCCAAACTTTAGGCCACTCCCTGCTTTCAAAGTTTGGGGTAAAGATGCCCAATTGTGTACCTGAGGGGCCGCTCCTTTACCTGATTGGATGGAGGGTGCTGACTGATATGGCTTATTGGAGTCAGCCTCCATCATGTTGATCCCCATTTCGTCTTAGATGATATCCTCAAACATTACACAATTTTGTAATGATTCACCACAGGGGGAGTTTGTTTAGGTACGGGTCGTCGTTCTTCGAAGAGGGATAACACGGCCAAGTCTATCTCTAGTCTTGGAAGGGTGATGTAGGGATTGGTGGGGTGAACTGGTGTTGTAGGTTTATGCGGGGTTAATCGAGTTTCCCCATTCGGGTCAATTTTTACAACCCCAACACTTATGAATGAATTTTGGATGTGAGGCCTGGGACGGGGTTTTTCTTCGATGTGGATCCCCTTGGCATTTACAGCTGCTGTCGTACGGATTTTCTCCTTAGCCTCTCGGACCTCTTCCTTTATGGGCTTATAACCTAATCCGAATCGAACTTTTTGACCCTTGGCAACTACCGACTCTCTTATGCCTTGTAGCCTAGGCCCGAGTCCTCTTCCCTTCTTATAGCCCCATTTCTGAAGCATGGTTACTGTGGCCTCCATCCTACCTCTAATTTTGGAAATGATTATTTCTGGGGGTTCTGGGATGACACGTATTCAAGCCTGTGGAGGTCGGTGTCTTCCTCAGTGAGGCACATTCAGTATCTGAGGGCTCTCAATGTTGTGGGCAACTTTCTCTTTCTCATCATGCCCCTCGCCGATTATGGTAATCACCTTCTGCTCAGCTATGAATTTCATTTTCTAATGGAGGGTGGAAGGTATCGCCCCGACCTCGTGTAACCATGGTCGCCCTAACAGTAGATTGAACGAGGATTTTATGTCCATTACCTGGAAGAGTATAGAGAAGGTCATTGGCCCAATTACGAGCTCAAGGTCAACTTCTCCCATGATCTCCCGCCTCGTGTGATCAAAACCCCGAGCACTCGTTCTTGTTGGCCTCAACATACAGGGGTCCACACCAATTTTGGTGGCAGTTCTTAACAGGCACATGTTCAAAGCTGACCTGTTATCAATTAAAACAAAGGGAATTATCATATTCTTGGATTCGACAGTAATATTGAGGGATTTAGCATGACTGTTTCCCTCCTCAGGTAGATCTGCGTCCGAAAATGAAATGGCATTAGGTGCCAGTACCTGTCCGATTATTTGCCCGACTTCGTCTAGGCTAACTTGGAGTGACACATGTGCATTCTTTAACATCCCCATTAATGCTTGAAATGGAGTGGGGATGTCATCAACAGATCCCATATAGTAATATGGGCAGGCATTCTTCTCAGCTGAGTCTCTAGTATATGTTCTCGACTCATCTTCTCGAAGGGGTTCACTGCGTTATCTTTCTTTCCTTCGGGTTGGGTTTGTGCTATTATTGTTGCCTTAGGCTGTTTCGAGATTCTTCTCAATCTGGTAATGAAGTCCACTGCCCCCTCCCTGTTGCTGTTATCGGCAGTAGCATTGGTTTGCTCATAACTCAGCGAGACCTGATGTGGATCATAGGTTGGTCCTGAGAGCTGAAAAGGTATGGCTGCCGGCATCTGAAGTGCATGTACCAATGGCTCTGAGATGATATGTAAGACCTGGCTTACCTTGGTGATGGATGGGTGGGTGGCAAAATTGGGCTAGGTAGAGGTTGTGAAGCTTAACGTTGTTTGTATGGGGGGTAACGAAGCGGGTATAGGCCATTGGTAGCTAATGGGTGGGGGATTGGGGGTTTGATGGACCAGGAGGTAATTGATGGGAATGGCAGAGTTGGCAGGTGGTTGAATTGGGGGTAATGGGGTGGGTGTAGGCCATTGACAATTGATGGGTGAGGGTGGAGGATTGGGGGCATGATGGTTCATGGAGTAGTTCAAAGGGGTGGTGGAGTATGATTGATATGCATTTATTTGTATGTAATTTTTGGGGGTGGGTGGTGGAAAATAGGCCCTAAGATCTAAGGGCTCAGCTGCTGGTGTAGGAGCGGGAAAGTAATCTGCCAGATTTAGGGGTTCAATCACCCCAATGGTTCTTTCTTCTCGGTCTTGCTGCCTTGGGACCACAAAATTCTCTCTGCTACAGATGTAATCAAAGGGATTGAACTCATGCTCTTCATCCATTTCCTCTACCATCCCTATGGTGGGTCTGGGACCAGCTATTCTGGAAGGGTGTGGTGGCAAAGGCACCTGGTGAATATTCGCATGCTGGTTTGCTTGGGCGGAGGGGGAATGATCTTTCTAGCATGATTAGATCTTGGATCATGTGCTTCAATGGGAAGCACCGATCTGTTGGGTGACCCGAACCTTGGTAGAAATTACAATGAGCATTCGGGTCAAAATTATATGGAATCAGGTGTTAGGATATTTTAAATGCTTGCTATTGACTTTATTGGAAATGGTGATAAGAATTGGGTTAGTGAAAATCAGAGGTGGATTGAAGAGCAGCAAGCCTAAAAATATACAATCATGCAAGATACAGGGCCTGTTGTAGCAAGTTTTGATAAGTAAGAGTTTGTCCCACAGGGAAAGTTGATCTAAAGCTCCAAGGGAGCTATCTTTAGTAGGCCCTCCAGATCTGGCTACAGATCTCGCAATCCTAAATGGAAGGGGATTTAAGGTCACTATTATCTAAATCCTAAGGTAACCTAATGCCTAAACTATAGAAAGGGTTGAGAAGAATGATGGAGTGTGAGAAAATAAATATAAAAGGGTGAGAAGTATGCTATTAGGTACTATTCTAATGGGTCTTATAACTCGGATTCAGATCTGCTGCTATAGAAATCATGTCCAATGGCTACACTATCACCAAAGAGGAGAAAGGATCCAACTCACCCCTATGCCATGATCCAATCCCTTATGGCTATAACCTGTCCACTTAAATGGTCACAGACTATCTAATAGGGGAACCAATATCCAAAGATGGGTCAGAACAAGTTTATCATTGTAGGCACTACTTCATCCAGGCTATCAGCTCAAGAATCCATAGGAACCTCAACCTCTAAAGTTTTGTGTGTGGGGGCTAGGCCTACAACGTGCACTAGCCTGGACACACAAAACCAACAAAAGTTTGAGTACTAGCTTTTAAGCTTGGCTATTCTTTACTTTAGAAAGACAGCAGTGATCTAGTCACAAGCCTACAATCACTACAGCTAGATCAGATCTGCCATCTGATGGTGAGTCTATATAAATACAGGGGAGTCTGTCTCTGCACAATCTCTCACAAGGCTACAAGCACAAGTGTAGAGAAGAAGAATCTGTCTTCGATCTGTGGATTGGCCTCACCTTAGGGCTATAATCTATCCACTTGAATGGTCACAGACTATCCACAGAGGCTATCCTCCTCACAGAGGTCTAAGACAGAATAAGAACATTGCTACCGCCACCATGTTCACAAGGCTACCAACTCAAGCTCCCATGGGGATTCAAATTTAGTGGGTTCTGTGGTGGGGCTAGGCCTGCAATGTGCCTAACTTGGACACACAGGTCACTTGGATCTAAGTAAAACCTTAAAGACAATCCTCCATTGCTTATAATACAACTTAGCAATGGAGGATCTCAAGGCAGCAACCTTGTACAGAACAACTCACAAAACACCAATCCCATATATGCAATAGATCCTATTACAAAACTCCATTAAAACTATACCAAGTAATCATGCAAAGGCATAGCCAGCAAGTGCTGGACTATGGAGAGAAGGAAAAAGGAAAAAGAAAACTCCTAAACCCTAACCTTAGCCCACTGTAATTCTACAGTTGGTTTCAAGGAGTATAGAAGTTAAGTCCAAAAGTCCCCTAAACCTAAACTAGGCTTAGGTTTATATAGCAGTCAGCTGTGTGAGAATTAGGGTTAGGAAAACCCTAATTTCATCAATGCAATTGCAGCCCATTCCTGTCCCTTGGATGCCTCAGGGCGTGTACACGGAGATTGGAGCATTGGAGTGCGTGCCCTAATTGTTGGAAGTTCCCAAATTGCCCCTGTAAAAGTGGGGAGAAGTTAAGAACCCGAGCCTCGCTAGGTAGAAAGGCTTTCCAAGTCTTATTGTGTGATAGAATTTATGTCGCAGGGTTGCTTTGACTTAAAGCTCTTGCAGTCGCGGGATTGCTTTTTCCATTTGAATGGTGCGGGAGTTGCGCGCGCAGTTCGTTACTTGGTGAATCCCGCGGTGATCCTCGTGAAGAAACAATGTGCATGGGCTTCTTGATCGCGCGAGCAGTTCCTTGAAAGTTTGTATCCCGCGGCCACTACGCGACAGCCGTGTGCAAGTATGCCTGGAGCTCTCTCTATTCAGTGAATCGCGCGAAGGTTGAAGACTCATTTCTTGAGCTACGCGAGACTGCGCGAGCGGTTATGATTGAGACTCGCAAGAATTGCGTGAAGTATGCTTTTTACTCCCTGCTGACATCCATCTGCGCGCGAACGGCGCGACGACTGCACAACCAGTTGGTGTGCTCCCTTCAGAAGCCCGCGACAACTACGCAACGCATTCTTTTTAGTTCAATTGCGCCCTGCGACATCTGCGCGGGGCATTCTTCGTGATTTGTTTTTACTGTGCTATGCCTATGCTGCAGCCAATTCTCTGTTTGGGTTCAACCTTCTTTCTTCTGAGGAACTTCTGGGGCAACAGTGGGCTTCATGGCATGGTTAGGGCCTTATTTGCAGCTGCTGCTTATTACCTACAAGATAGACCTAAAACACATTGATTAAATGATTAAGGGTCTAACAGAGATTAAGTTAAGTGGTGAAAAGTGGTACTTTTCATATCTTAACACACCCCCAAACCTAATCTTTGCTAGTCCCTTAGCAAAGCTGTAACTAATTAAATGCCACTTTCATAGGGATCACGGGTACATTTAGCATATGTACCAAGCCTTTTAAACTCCTAGGTGATCCCTAGTGGAGGAGTGAAGTCTCCTGAGGGTTTTCAGTGAAGACACCCACAAACTTCACTATTAGAACAGTTAAGTATAGTGCAGTTAATGACAACACAGATTTAAATGTACAAAGCTTCAATCCACACCCATTCTTTAACACTTAGAGGAAACTACAGCAGTATTTCAGGCCATTTAAAACTTAAAAGTTAACATGTGTTTGCATCACCACCATTCATTTTACATGAGAAATTCAATGTGTACAAATCAATACCCAGCTTGCCTTAAATTCAAGATTCAGGTTGGATGCAACCCCAATGAAGTCAAAATTTAGACCCAATTCTCACCAGGGCTATCTCTCAACATTAAAAATCTGAGGGTGTTCACATTCAAAATAGCTCAAGAGCAATTATAAACCCCAAATGGGCCTGCAAGCATGGGCATAGGCAAAGCTTCTAATTTCTGACATCCTCATGAATTTTTACCATAGATTGGACAACTCCTCATCTCCACATGACAGCTCATTTTACTTTGGATCCACAAGGTTTTTCTGAATGGGTTGTAATGTGGCTTATGGGTGAGGGATGTAAAGAATTAAGGGGTAAAAAGGGAATCCAAATTAAGAAATCAGCAAGGTAAGGAGTGATTTATGACTTCACAACCTTCATTTCAGCAAAACTTCATCTTACTTGATATATTCCAGAATCAAAGTGGCCAACTTCTCCTCTTCTTTTCAATTTTCAGATAATGTTCTTCTCTAGACTTCTCTTTCTTTTTCTCTTTTTATTTTTATTCAATCTTTTTATGATTTTTTTATGATGAACTGTCACACAAATACCATGGATACACTGCTGTTCATAAGTTGCTTTTCTTCACCTTTCACAGAATGTTGGACCATTCTCAGTATCTTTAACTCCTTCTCCTTTACCTTATGAATTCTCAGAGTGAGGGTGAGGTTGAATCAGGTCATGAGGTTAAGGTACAAGTATTCTGGTGTTTGTGAAAGAAAAGTATGATTTTAAGGCTCAACTAGTGTATGCAAAAGGGGCAGATTTTAAATGGTTGGATTTTTAGGCTCAAACTGTCCAAATGAAGGCCTTGGATCATTTCCTTAGTATCATGAGTGCTGTTAATTAGTTTTGATTTGGAGGTGCCCAACTTCTAGTGAAAAAGTCTTGATTCAATCAGTCCTCAGAGCAAATATAATGCTAAAAATACTCTTCAAAAGAAAATGATGGGCCAAAATCTCACTAGGTATGGTCCTCAAATTAACCCATGGGGTGTATTTTTGTCTGTTTTTCTCCTCTTAGGTTCACTGAGTATTAACTGACAAATTTTCTGATATTAGCTTCATGGTGGTATCAAGATTTTAACTTTTTCAGTTTCGAAAAGTCTGCAAAAAATATTTTAATTTTTTTTTTTACAAGTTTCCTCTTTGCAGTAAGTTAGGTGGAAATTGACTTTATTCATCCCAGTTATACCACCATTATTGTACTAAAATTAATTATTCCATTGGCAGACCTATCCTGCCACACCCCCAAACCATGAGGAGCAGTGTCCTCACTGGTTCAAAGGCTAAACTGGATGTGCAGTAGATTGAATACAGAACAAAGAAACACAGAAGAAGACAGAGAAACGAAAATAATCAAAAATGCTAAACTGAACAGTATCAAACCAAAAGAAACATTCATTATAATATAAAGAAAATATTACAAAAAGATGTAAAAAGAACAGACAAAATAGGGGGGGGAGAGAGGGATCAAGGGGGAGTCGGTGGGGGAGGGTTTGAGGAAGATGGTGGGGGAGATGCAGGTGGTTCTATTTTTTTCTTCTTCTTCTCTCTCTTCTCCTTTTTCTTCTCCTCCTTGGCGAGGATCCGCTGGACTTCTTCATACTCATCCCAAAGAAATTGTAATGGGTCCGGCTCCTTAGGCGGTGGGGGGTCCAACCACATGGGATAGAATTTCTTAGGGAATTCGTTGGGTTCGTCATTCACCATGGTTGTGAGGAGGGCCGGACTGCTAGGGTGAGAATAGGAAGGATGAGATGAAGAGGAACTAATGTCCTATTTAAAAGACTTGGACGGTGGAAAATGAATCGGCATATTAAAGTTTTGTCCCTTTCCAAGCTTGGCAATAAATTGTGATTGTGTGGGGAATGATAAAGCGCACAACTGATTATGGGAAAAGAGAGCTCACAGTAAATGATGGTCTAATTTTAGGCTTGGTATTTAAGGGGATCCTGTGTATCGCGCCGCTGCACACTGGAAGGTGTGAAATTCTGCTTTGCGCGTGTTCAGGACTCCGCGAGGAAGCGCAGACAGGTCCCACGATTATGAAAATGAAGCCATTTTAATCCCTTGATCGAGATCAACACTCGACCGCTGGGCCCCATTGGTGCTGAGGTTGATACCTGCATCCATTCAGTTGCCATCTACATCTACCCTTCACATGAATCCCTATTTCAAATGAGCATAGCGTCCCTAAATTCATCTCCCATATTACTGACAAAAATGGACACTATGAAGACTAATTTGAAAGATACACAAGCACACAAAACAGATTTGGCACATGAATTAATATACAAAAAAGAAGATAAATTCTATTAACTTGGAAAAATATTTACAACTGTAATTACAATGAGAAGATTGGAAGGGAACGAAAAGAAAAACCTAAGTACAATCTAATCTAAGAGGAGGAAGAATCTGAATCAGAATCTATAAACCAATCCCAGCCCTTCTTTTGAGCATGTTTCCTAAGGGCAGTTTTGTCCTCTTTTTTTCATGCTTGCTTCTCAGTTGGACTCGTTTTCTTCTTAGCTTTACTCTCAGTTGTAATCCTTTTCCTAGGCTGCCTTGGTTTCTTTGGTTGGGCTGGTGGTTTCTTGGCAATAGGAGCTTTTGGTGCCCTCACCCTCATCTTTCTGGTTTTAGCTTCAGGAGGGACCATAGGTGATTTGCCTTTATCTTCCTCAGTGGGGGCCACTGGGGACTTCCCTTTTGCTTTAGGTTCAGGCAGGCCAGGGGGTTTTGCCTCCTCAGACTGGGCAGCTGGCTCTTTGCCAATTTTTATAGAGGCTATTGTGTAAGCAGTCCTCTTAGCAGTGGCTTTCCTCTATTTAGGATAAGTTTGCTCTTTTGGAGGTGCAGCAGAGGCCTTGGTAGGTGGAGGCTACTCTGTAGGAGGTGATGAAGGAGGGGCAGCAGGGGCCTTCCCTTTCTCTGGTTGGATCTTTGGGTGTGCCTCCTCAGACTGGGCAGTTGGCTCTGGAGTAGCTTTAGGCTCAGGGTCTGGCATGCCAACAGAGAGTGGGGTTGGCTGCTGAGCTGCATTTCTGGTAGTAGCCAAAGCAACTTCCAATGAGGCAATCTAGATTTTGTGATTGAGGAGGTCAGTCTCATGGATTTCCTTTTGGAGTCTGAAGATCTCCTGGACATTGTTGAGCCTCTTTTCAAATATTCTGGCCTTCATCTTCTCTGCAGTTGTGTTGGCCTTCTCAAGCTCCACGTTCAGCTGATGCTAAGCAGCTATAGATTGGGCCTTCTGATAGGCCTCCAATATGTTAGTCCACCCCAAGGAGATGCCCAGTAGTTGCTTTCTGTGGGCTTCCTTCATTTCATCAATCTGTTGCAACAGGAGGGTCTCAATTGACTACCTAAGTTGGACCATGCCCCTCAGGACATCCTTCCTAAGATAGGGATTGTCCCTCATGGCATGGGGGATGGTGAGGTAGGGAGGGATATAAAAGGAGTGTTTGGGGGCAATAGGAAGAGAGGAAGTGGAAGGAGCAAACTGTGATTGGTCCTGAGTGGGGGGAGGGGAACAGGTTCGGGGTCTGTTTGGGTCTGGTTGTCAGTGAATGTTGGAGGGGGTAGGATAAGTGGTGGGATGCAGGGTATAGGGGGGAAAGAAAATGAAGTATGCTCTCTAGGGGTAGGTGGTGGTGGGGGAGGAAAAAAGGGAATGGTGAAAGGGATGAAAGGGAATGGAGGGGTTAGGGGGGTAAAAGTGATTATGGGTGTTGGATGGGGTTGGGAGTCAGGGATGGATTCAGTTTGGGTCTGTTTGTCAGTGGAAAGGAACAGGGGGGATGGAGTGGATTGGTGAGGGATGGGTGGGTTGGTTAATGTCTGGAGTTCAGTCTGCATCTGGTCCTGGGTGTGTGTAGTGGTGGATAATTGGGATTGGATGTCTTGGATGAGGGAGAGGATGAGTGTCAGTGTGTCTGGGCTGGGAGGTTGAGTTTGTGTAGAGGATGGAACAGGTTGGAAAGGTGAGGAAGGGGTATGATGGAAAGTGGAGGGAGGGGGAGAGTTGGGTTCTGGTGATTGATGTTGTGAAGTGAGTGGGGAGTCCGGGAGGGGGGTGTATTGGCTGGGCATGGTGTCAAGGAAACTAGCCATAAAGGCTTGGAATCATGTGGTTGTATTAAGGTTTAAGTCAATGTCTGGGAATGGGGATGTGGTAGGCATGGCAGGGGTGGTGTCTTCTTCAAGGTGAGGTGTGTCAGTGTGGATAAAAGGGATTGTGGGTGGTGTCTAGGAGATGGTGGGAGTTGTCTCAGTGGTTTTCCTTTTTTTATAGGAAATGAGTAGAGGGCTGTCAGGTTTATGTGAGGATGATGAGGGTATTGGGGTTGTGTATTGAGGTAAGGTAGGGGATGGGGAGGGGCTTGCATGGGGGGTGGTGTCCTCCCAGGTACCAATCACAGGTGAAGGGGGAGTGGGCATGGATAATGAGGACAGAGGAGGGTGAGAGAGAGATCGAATAGGGATAGTGGATGCTGAAGTAAAAGGTGGAGTGGCTGAGGTGGCTGTTGCAGCAGTGGTGGTCATGACAGGCTCTGGAAGCCCCTCTTTGGTAGCAGGGGTAGACCATGGGACAGCTTCCTCAGCAGCTTGCTTGGGAGGGACCTGAGCCTCAGCTTTCTTCTTCTTCTGGGCCTTCATCAGGCTCCTGCTGATTCCCCATTGCCTCTTGGCAAAAGTAGTAAGGGCAAGGGTTGTAGTCCCCTCTGTTTTAGTTATCTTGTACCCCCCTTTCAAAAGTAGCTTGGTAATGATTCTGGCATAGGGGAGTGTGTGAGGCTTCTTGTTCTGCCCTATCTTCTCCACTAGGTCTTTCATTGCCTCAAAGATGAGCCAGGCTGCATGGAAGCCATGGCCTAGAGAGAAAGAATAGGCAGCATCTGCAATAAGAGTTCTCCTCTCCTACTGATGTCCTGAGCAGTAAATGTTCTTTCGCAGGACTTGGTCAATGAAGAGGAGTTCAAGCTCCAATTCTCTTCTTCTGATTGAATCCCCTGAGGCCTTTAATCCTCTAGTCAAAGCCCTTGCAATTGTGTTAATGGAGGCGCTCAGGGGGGGCCATATCCACAGCTAGGGTCGAATGCGGCTGGGATGCCCAATATTTCTGCAATCACTTTGGGGCTCACTAGCATCTCAAAATCGTCAATCAGCACCAGCAAGCATACTTGTCCATCCTTGTCCTTTTTTACCCTGATGTGCTGGTAAAAGAGTTGCACTAGCCTAGGGTAGGCTAGTGCTGGAATTCCTCTCATCAAGGGTGTAAGGCCCGCTTTGCTCATAAGGCTTCTCAAAGAATGGCAGGTCAAAAGCTATTTCAGGCTCCAAGGGGATTGAAGCCATGAGCTCTGAAGGAGTAGAAAACTCAGGGGTTGGCTCCTCCACCTCCTCAACCACTTCCTTCCCTTTTTTCTGTCCCTTGGACGTTTTGACCTTCTTAGTTGCAGGCTCAACAGGGGCCTTATCCTTCCCTTTTCTCTTTGGTGCACTCTTGGAGGCCATTCCAAACTCTACCTTGAAGGATGAGAAAGGGAGATTGAGATCTGAGTGCCTACCCTAAAATCCTAGGGTTTGGTTTGATCTGACGCACAGGGCACCGCGAGATCTCTGAGCAGAGGGCAATAGATGGGGGTGATGCTAGGAACAAACCTGTTGATTCCTGGTGTGAATGATAGGTTTTAGAGTGGACGCTGAAGGAGAGAGGTAGAAGAGCGCCAGAAGCTAGGGTTTCACAGAGTAAAGAAGGAAGAGAATACTAGAAAGGGAGACAAGCGTGGGGTTAAAATACTTATCGTGAAGCTCGGCGTGCTTTGGAACATCTGGTCGCAGGATTGGAAATGAACCTAGCGATGGTGCGATTCAACTTGGATTGCGCGACAATCACCCAGGTTGACCTTGGAGCGCGCTACAGTATATGAAGAATTCCATGTGAATTGTGCGAGCAGCTCCCAGTTCTCCTTTTGGATTGTGCAAAAAGCTCTGAGGTTCCCTATGAATCTCACGACAGCCTTTGAATCTCGCGGCAGCTAATGAAGTATTCTTTTTGAATTGTGCGAGAGTCTCCCAGGCTTCTTGCTGAACCCCGCGACAAGCTTTGAATCTCGCAATAGCTAATGAAAAACTCTATGTGGACCGCGCGAGAGATTTTATTTTTGATAAGTAAGAGTTTGTCCCACAGGGAAAGTTGATCTAAAGCTCTAAGGGAGATATCTTTAGTAGGCCCTCCAGATCTGGCTACAGATCTCGCAATCCTAAATGGAAGAGGATTTAAGGTCACTATTATCTAAATCCTAAGGTAACCTAATGCCTAAACTACAGAAAGGATTGAGAAGAATGATGGAGTGTGAGAAAATAAATATAAAAGGGTGAGAAGTATGCTATTAGGTACAGATCTAATGGGTCTTATAACTCAGATTCAGATCTGCTGCTATAGAAATCCTGTCCAATGGCTACATTATCACCAAAGAGGAGAAAGGATCCAACTCACCCCTATGCCATGATCCAATCCCTTATGGCTATAACCTGTCCACTTAAATGGTCACAGACTATCCAATAGGGGAACCACAATCCAGAGATGGGTCAGAACAAGTTTATCATTGTAGGCACTACTTCATCCAGGCTACCAGCTCAAGAATCCATAGGAATCTCAACCTCTAAAGTTTTGTGTGTGGGGCTAGGCCTACAACGTGCACTAGCCTGGACACACAGAACCAACAAGAGTTTGAGTACTAGCTTTTAAGCTTGGCTGTTCACTGCTTTAGAAAGACAGCAGTGATCCAGTCACAAGCCTACAATCTCTACAACCAGATCAGATCTGCCATCTGATGGTGGGTCTATACAAATACAGGGGAGTCTGTCTCTGCACAATCTCTCATAAGGCTACAAGCACAAGTGCAGAGAAGAAGAATCTGTCTTAGATCTGTGGATTGGCCTCACCCTAGAGCTATAATCTGTCCACTTGAATGGTCGCAGACTATCCACAGAGGCTATCCTCCTCACAGAGGTCTAAGACAGAATAAGAACATTGCTACCGCCACCATGTTCACAAGGCTACCAGCTCAAGCTCCCATGGGGATTCAGATTTAGTGGGTCCTATGGTGGGGCTAGGCCTGTAATGTGCCTAACCTGGACACATAGGTCACTTGGATCGAAGTAAAACCTTAAAGACAATCCTCCATTGCTTACAATATAACTTAGCAATGGAGGATCTCAAGGCAGCAGCCTTATACAGAATAACTCACAAACCACCAATACCATACATGCAATAGATCCTATTACAAAACTCCATTAAAACTATACCAAGTAATTATACAAAGGCATAGCCAGCAAGTGTTGGACTATGGAGAGAAAGAAAAAGGAAAAAGAAAACTCCTAAACCCTAACCTTAGCCCACTGTAATTCTACAGTCGATTTCAAGAAGGAGTACAGAAGTCAAGTCCAAAAGTCCCCTAAACCTAAACTAGGCTTAGGCTTATATAGCAGTCAGCTGTGTGAGAATTAGGGTTAGGAAAACTCTAATTTCATCAATGCAATTGCGGCCCATTCCTATCCCTTGGATGCCTCGGGGCGTGTGCATAGAGATTGGAGCATTAGAGTGTGTGCCCTAGTTTTTGGAAGTTTCCATATTGCCCCTGCAGAAGTGGGGAGAAGTTAAGAACTCGAGCCTCGCTAGATAGAAAGGCTTTCCAGGTCTTATCGTGTGATAGAATTTGCGTCGCGGGGTTGCTTTGACTTGAAGCTCTTGCAGTCGCAGGATTGATATTTTGATTGTCACGGGAATGCTCTGGTCGTCGCGGGATTGCTCTTTCCATTTGAATGGCGCGGGAGTTACGCGAGCAGTTCGTTACTTGGTGAATTCCAGGGCGATCCTCGCGAAGAAACAATGTGCATGGGCTTCTTGATCACACGAGCAGTTCCTTGAAAGTTTGTATCCCGCGGCCACTGCGCGACAACCGTGCGCAGGAATGCCTGGAGCTCTCTCTATTCAATGAATCGTGTGAAGGTTGAAGACTCATTTCTTGAGCTGTGCGAGACTGTGCGAGTGCTGCGTGAGCGCTTATGATTGAGACTCGCGAGAACTATGCGAAGTATACTTTTTACTCCCTGCTGACATCCATTTGCGCGTGAATGGTGCGAAGACTGTGCAACCAGTTGGTGTGCTCCCTTCAGAAGCCTGTGACAACTGCGCGATGCATTCTTTCTGGTTCAATTGAGCACTACGACATCTGCGCGAGGTATTCTTTTTTATTTATTTCTGCTTTGATGTGCCTATGCTGCAGCCAATTCTCGTTCTGGGTTCAACCTTCTTTCTTCTGAGGAACTTCTGGGGCAACAGTAGGCTTCATGGCATGGTTAGGGGCTTATTTGCAGCCGCTGCTTATTACCTATAGGATAGACTTAAAACACATTTATTAAATGATTAAGGGTCTAACAGAGATTAAGTTAAGGGGTGAAAAGTGGTACTTTTCAGGTCTTAACATCGGGTTGGGAGGATGTCATGGTTGGAGTGCAGTTACTCTTCCCTTTTTAATTAATGAAGGTAAAAGTACACTTAATGATTGCCCCAAGGGTGTAAAAACACGATCATAACGGGCTCTCCTCTCCGGGGTCATTTGCACCCCCTGTCCGTTCCCTACTCTCTGCACTTTAAATTGGACAGGGGCTATATTGTTATTGTTAGGCCAGGTGTTTGCAATATTCTGTACCTCTGCCCCTGTTCTTCTATCATTTTTTTACTCGGCAAACCTCCTAACCCCGCTAGGACCCCCTGATGTATTTTTACTCAACCGCCCTTCTCTGATGGCATCCTCACAGCCGTTGGCGTTCCTTACCAATTCAACAAAACTGGACTGCTACTAGTATACAAGAAAATCTAAGATCACTGGCAAGGTATTCCTTGAGATCATTTCTATCTGCTCGTTGTCAGGTATCCTATTTCTGACTTGAGCTGCCAGTGCTCTCCAATGCCCTAAGTAATCACTGAAGGTTTCATTGGAGTTCTACTTCAATCGAGCTAGATCTAACCTCTAAGGCTTGCTAGCTAGGAGGTAGAGAGGGAAGGTAAATGGGTAGCATATACCTAAACTAAGGAATCTAAGGTAAAAAATATCACTCAAAGGGGTTTTGAAATTCTGGATTTTGTATGGGAATGATGCACCAAAGGGAGAAAAATCTTCTCACTTTAAGCTCTTTCTCTCTTAGGTAATTTTCTCAACCTTTAATCCAAGGGGAGGGGGGCTCTATTTATAGGAAATGGATGGATTAGGAGGCTACTTTGATGCTAATTGGGTTTAGTAATTAGGTAATCTCTAATCTAAGGTTTCCTAGGATTTTGAGAGCTTGGAAAGGTGTGAAGGTGGTTCTAATGGTGGATGATAGGTTAGTATTTTAAATCACTTAAGGGTTGAAAATAGGCACTAAAAGGGTGCAACAGAACTAACAAAATACACTCCAAAGATCAAGGTAGTCAACAAGTCAAATCTCAATCTGGATTTTTGAGGCAAAAACCAGAGGTCACTGTCTATATGCCTGGCGCAACTATTAGTTACACTAGGTAATTGTACAGTAAAATGGTTCTATACAATAGCCTGGAAGTTGGCTTCGTGAGTGGTGGGGTCCACTTTAAAACTGGCACAACTATTACTTGCGCCAAGCCAAAATCCTGCAAAACCGTACGATTGTTGAAATGTCGTAACTTTTATTATATAACTCCGATTGAGGAGATTCTTTGCTCGTTGGAAAGCTGGAGAAGTCCTATTTCTAATGGTATATAATTTGATATCAGTATAAGACCTCAGCTAGTCCTAGTGCACCACTCTTCATCCATTGCCCGGGAAGGTTAGGTTTAGGGTTCAAAATTGGTTCTAATGGTCGGGATTGGTTTCTAAAGGTTCGGGGTAGGTTCCTATGGGATCTAGGGTGATTCCTAAGGGTTTGGGGTGATTCCTAAGGGTTCCATACATGCCATCAAAAGCTCAGGAATGTTCCTCTCTCGAAATGTGTTTCAATCAGGCTTTGGGCCAAATTTGAGTGTCTACACCCTTGCCTCGCTGATTTGCCCAAGGGAGCCCACGGAGGGTACCCGAGAATAAGGTCAATCCTCCCAAGCATAGTGGGCCACCACCCCTCCTTTTAGATAGGTCCTAGTAGGAATAGGAAACCAAACTAGTTAAACCCTAAGAAACCCATAGCTGTTGAAGTTAGCAGGCCGACATTCAGTAATGGAGTCCAACCCACACCCGCTCATTTCCGCGCGTGATCAATGACATTCTATAGCATCAATAAATCTGTAGATGGCGATCGCATCAATTCAAGTATTCTCTATTTAGAATTTGCTTATTACTGACAATATATTTCTATAAGTGCATCTATATAATTCCTATTTTTTTATTATTCTATCTCCTTTTGTCGACCCTTGCAAACAGAGTCCACTCGAACTGAATTGGGCCACTTATTTTGGGACCCGAAAAGGCCCTAGAAAGAGTGGTTACCAATAGAGATGGCTCTTCTTCATTTGGGATTTTCTATTTTCTACATTATGAGCTTCCTTTTGCACAGATTTATACTTTCTTCTTCTACTTGTTATTCTAAATATCCACTTATCAACTCATCGTTAATAACAAATTATGGACTAACAACGCTTAGTTGAGGGTACTAAAATGGTAAAATAAGTGACCGATCTGCTCTCGCTCGGTTGTGTTTCTTTTTTTGGTCTTTTTTTAAAGCATGTATGTCTATTTTTTTAAACAGTCTGCTAACGCAAGAATTATGAGATTTGATGGAACCTTGCATTTTTATTTTTTGTGCTCTAACTTTGACTTCAATGGCAAGAAATAGTGTGTGAGAATCCAGAGTTTTCTATATTTCAAAAAAAAAATGTAATCCACTAGTCCTTTTGATCAATTTTCCCGAACAGGAAGGTTGTTGATGAGTCAAATGGTTCCAAGATAGTTTCAAAAATAATCACCTCCAGCTGATGAATGCTTTGTGATGACTGCGAGGATGGTAAATATAGAAATATGATTGTTTTACTAAAAGACATGATGATCATTGAGTTATGAATAACATTCCAAGGGTTAGGAAGCTCCTTCCCCTATAATTGTTTCCTGAGCATGCAGCCAAAATAACAAAAGTTTCTTCCCAAATGGGTTTTGATTTCCACCAAGCGAGGTGGTTGCGTAGGCATTATTTTCTTAGCACTAGCTCTCCAATTTCGAGTTTTCAGTCAAAAATAAATATTTTATTAAACTTGGAAAATCTTGGCATAATATGGGTGTTGGGATCAAAGACTTCAATGCTGCTGGGTAAAAAGATTTTTTGTGATTTTAAGTATATTTTTTTTTTTGTTTGATTTTAGGTATTTATATATTTTTTTTATTTTCAATTTTAACTATATTTTTTTGTTTCGTATATTTATATTTTTTTTGTTAGGATACAACATTAGTTCCTTAAGAAGGGACTGACTCAGAAGGTCCAATTAAAGGGACATGTTGAATGATAGGAGTGACCGCTTGTTTATGATTAGATGATTTTTTGTGGGGGCTTGATCACGCTTGATCTAGTGGATTAAGGATGAGGGATAGAACGCTTGATGATTGGAGCCTCCTTATCAGGAGGGACCTTTTCTAGTTTCTTAGTGGAGTGAGGCATCCTATAAAGTTGGAACATGAGACAGGGTCCTTCCCATGAGGTTTTATGTATTATCATTTCTTTGGTTTCAATTAAAAATTATTAGAAAATATTTTTCGATTGTATTATTTTGATTTTATAAAGGGAGTCAACTGAAAGGGAGGATGGTGTTGACTTCGTAGAGATAGTAATAAGGTGGAACAGTGGCAAAACAAAAAGAGAAGATAAGGAATTATAGACTGATCAGTCAAATAATTTACCATTTTATCACCCTTAACTTAGTGATACTAGACCTTAGTTTGCTACTAATGATATGATGATGTGCAGATATTTAGAATAGTAAGCAGAATAGAGCCAAAGTGTTAATCTTTGCCAAAATAAACTCAAAAGGCAGTAAGAAAGATTGTATGAAGATACAATCCCAATCATGTCTGAGAACCAGTCTGTAAGCTAAAGAGAGAGCTTATGATTCAATCATAATCTCGAGAGAGCGAAACCAAAAAAAGAAAAGAAGGAATTGTACTTACAATTCTGCAGAAGACGCTCAAGATTGGAAAGCACGAAGTGAGGATACGACCGATCGAAAGCTAGGAATCGTACTGAATGAAGAACTAAAATCGTGCTTACGATTTTGTAGTATTAAAGCTCATTGCTACTAAAGATTATGTGAAGAGATGCCCCGACATGCACAGATTAGAAAGAACTCTTAAATTAGAAGTCTTGCACTCTATAGATATGAGAAGATTAGCGAAAGAATCCTGAAGATCTCTGCTGCTGAAATAAAGGAGAAGAGTCTTGCGCGCATCTACTATTAAAAGCAAGGAAGATTAGGATTAGAAGTTTAGTTTTATTAGGAATCTTTTGTTTTAGTATTTTACTTTAATTAGAATTTTATACCTTATAACCGACCCCTTATGAGCTATAAATTAGAGGGTTCGGCACCCAGAATAATTTATCCAAAGGTCTCGCAATTGACAACTGAAGTTGGGATTCCTGAAGATCACCTTAGTTTAGTTTAGAGTAGAATATCCAAGGTTTCTCGAGAGCAATTGATGACAGACTGTGATCGAAAACTGGAAGATTAGAGCAGAGTATTCATAGTTTCTCAAGAGCAATTGACTCCTGTGATTGGGAGATGAAAAATCAATTTTATTGCTTTCTAATTTAGATTTATTTTTATTGTATTTTTCCTGCTTTGTAAACATTTGATAGTTCTTGATTTTAATTGACGATTGTTTGAGAATTTGAAAGATTAGTGTAATGATATTTTCTTTTTCATCTACAGTTTTCTAGTTTTTTATTGACGCCCAAATTCTAGAAGGTTACAAATTAGTAAAAATCTATATTGAAAGAATTTCATATTTGATTGATGCCCAAATTCTGAGAGACTTAGATATAGTGTAACGGTATTTTAATTTTTATAAATATCCGAGAATTGAAGGAGACTAATTGACGGCCAGCATCTGGAAGTAGGAACATTTAGCTTTACTTTCTTGCACTTTAGTTTTTACACAACCATTCTTTATTTTTTAAAGATAAATAAAAGTTTTTAAGAGTTTCAACCTTTCTCATGGGAACGATCCTATACTAGTGCTATAATTTCCGTTGTGCGCTTTCAATAGGTTAAGACAGAGCATACTCATAGAGCTGTCATAGACCACAGTAGACCCTTCCTTGGTATAGGGAGATTTAGTTGTTTTTTATTCTTCTTGTCTTGTTTGATACGACTACATGGTTTATTGTGAGGTTGTTTTAAAGTTTTGTTTATAATTTTTTAAGGAAGTTCAGTGTTGAGAGTTTGATGTTGTGATATTATTGCCGGTTGGGCTTATAGGAGAACTTTGATTGTGAGATCTATAGAAACATGAACCCGGTGGTCAGGGGTAATCTTAGTTATAATGTCAACTTTATGTTTGTCTTGGGGCAAGATTTGAGAATCTGGTGATGTGTTGATTTGGACGTTGATCAGAGCCTCTTGATTTGGTTTGATTTCAAGAGTAGGAGGAATGATATATTTATAGACTAGTTTATCGATAGATCTAGTGATCGGTTCTTGAGTGAGTGAAATGGATAGTTTAGAGGTATGTTCGATGATAGGTTCAGGTTCGAGATTTAGTTTCGAAGTTGGTGAGGTAATAAGTTCAGTAGTGGGTTTAAGTTCTAAAGAGGGTGTGGAGATTAGTTCAAAAGTTGGTTCAGGAACGAGAAGATTAATGGTTTGAAAGATCAATTTGATTATGGTTTTAGGTTCAACATTTAGTTTTGGGATTAGGGGGATAATTAGTTCGGGTATAGATTGTGTTATGATATGTTGATGTGTTTGTTCATGAATCACGTCAAGAACCGGTGGGTGAGTCTGTTCAGAAGTTGGTTGCAAAGTTGGTTTAGGTGTTGGTTCAGGGAGCGCGGGAATCGATTTACTGGTAGATGAGTTATTGAGTTTGGAGGTAGGTTGGGTCGGTTCAGGAACAAGTTTATTGATCTTAAGGATCGGGTTGGTTTGATTTAGAATTGTATTTAATGATTTTGGTGATAGGTTGAGTCAGAATAAGTTTGGTGACAGGTTGGGTATAGAAGGTGATTTATGTTTAATGGTGTGGGTGGCAATGTTAGTCGATTGTGGGTGGAGGGCATGGATGTGATTTGCAGGATGTTTGATTTTACGGATTATGCAGATGTTGGTTTTGGTTAGGGTATTGGTTCATGTATTGGTTTGTTTTTGTTCATTCTGATTATATGAGAAAAAGTTTGAATGGTTTTGTTCTTGGTTTGTGTTGATTTGTTTAGAGCCTAGGGTCTTTGTTTTTGGGTCATTAGGAGAGGCTCCCTCATATATTAGCATCAAGAAAGAGAAATCTCTATTCTTAATGCGTCGTTATATGCGCGAGGAATGCAGATGAAGGCTAGAGAAGTCAGGGTAATCATTTAGAATAAGAGAACTCCGAAGGGACTCTCAGGTATTATTGACCACGATATCCATTACGTCCCTTTCTTTTATTTAATTCCCTGTTTGGGCGGCGAGCTTTCTCCAACAACTAACAAAGACTACAAAATCTTCATCGGTCCTTTGTTTTCTAGCCATTAGGACGTTGAGACAAACAATTTCATAGATTGGATGTTTATATTGGTCTAGAAATCTATTGGCTAGGTCATCGAACGTCTCAATTTTATGGAAAGGTAAACTGGAAAACCAATCAAGGGCTTCTTCTAATGATCTTTGAAAGTAATGAATTAGAAGTTCGTGATTGCCACGTATCGGTCGACAGTCATTACAAAAGAGTGCCAAAAGGTGATTCGAATTTCCTGTACCATTTATATTGTTGACTTTTGGAGGTTTAAAATGCACGGGTACGGTAAATTTGATATCTCGAAAAAATTTGTCGAATCCGAAAGAGTGGTTTGGATGCTCTCTCTTAGCCATGTAATTATCTAAGATTTGAGTAAGATCCTCCATGGTCATAATGGTATTTTTCTTTGAAGTCTCAAAGGCGGATTGCCTCGATAATCATCATTGAATAAGGTGTGCCTAGGAGGCGGCACTGGTGGTGTTTGTAACCTCGCTTGGCGTCTGCCTTCTAAGTTTACATGTTCACCGATGACAAGCCCTTGATTATCCACAACCCGTTGGCTAAGGATGCCTTGGTACAAACCAGCCAAGGCTTGAAGTAGAATCTTGGATTCTTTTCCTCCTTTTGACAGTGTATGGACATTGAGATTTACAATTTGTTTAGGGGTGTAGTTTAGCCCAGTGCCACTGTCACTAGTATTTGGTGGAGTAAAGGGTAATTTTTCATCTTCACCTGCCATGTTAATCTGAGGATGATTTCGAATTGAGATGTGAGACGGTCCAACATCATACTCAGGATTATTGTGGTAGCTCCATAATGAAGAGTCATTACTACTGAAGTTCAATTTCCTCATTCTAGAAATTTTGATGCTTTTGAAGACAGCATTTGCACGAGCTCTAAATCTCACAGGAATTTTGGAACTAGGATAATATGGTTTTCCTATTCTACTCCAGGTACCTAGGCTTTCCTTACCGAGTATGAGGTGTTTTGTTAGGGTAGTTTAAGATGCTTGCTGCTAACTTTATTTGAAAACAGTGATAAGAATGTGTTAGTAAAAATAAATTATAGGTGGAATGGAAAACACAAAACAGCAAGTCTAAAAATACACACAGACCTGTAAAATATAGGGCCTGTTGTAGCAAGTTTTGATAAGTAAGAGTTTGTCCCATAGGGAGTGATGATATGAACCATAAGGGTCGTATAGTAGTCTCCAGATCTAGTTATAAATCTGGCAGTCCAAAAGGAAGGGTGTTTAAGTGTCACTAAGCTATATTAAAAATATAAATGCGGAAATAAAACTAGAGCTAAAGAAAGGGATAAAGAAGGATGATGATGTATTAAAATAAAGATAAAAGGATGAGAAGTAAGCAGGTTAAGCTAGAGTTAATGCAGAAATGTAACTCAGATTTAGATTGTCCTTGCAGTGGTCCTTGCTGAGATGCTATCAATAACCTCAACAAGGTACAAGAATCCAATTTAACCCACGCCATTTGGGGTGGTCTTAGGGCTATACTCTACCCACTCAAATGGTCACAGAGTATCCGATAGTTTGCCAAATCCCATTGATTAAACCAGAAATGCTAACCTAAACCAAAGGAGTGGATTCATCATTTCCCCAACCAATGGACCAGATCAAGCCATGAATATTATTGCAACACTATGTAATGTCAGTGCTATAAGCTCCCCAGATCTGCCCACAGATCTGGCTAATATCCATAGGTATTCCAATCCATAAAATCCTATGTGCTTTGCCAAGGACAATGGCTCAATGTGCCCACACAAAGGACCAGCAACAGGTTGAATAAGGATTTAGATTCAACTAGTCATTGCTACAAAAGGCTTGCAATGACTCAGCCTCAAGCTGTAATTACTACAGAGAAATTGGATCTAACATCTGATATTGGTCAAGTAAAACATAGGGGAACCAGTTCCTGTACAAACCTCCTCACAAGGCTCTAGAAGCTCATGTGCAGAGGAGAAGAATCCTTCTCGAACATGTGACTGGACACCACCTTAGGGCTATACTCTATCCACTCAAATGGTTACAGGGTATCCGATAGGTTTATCCATACCACAGAGATCTAAGAAAGAACATGTAAACTACTGCTGCCACCATGGAGTCCTAGGGCTACGAGCTCTCCAGATCTAGCTACAAATTTGGCTTGCTATCCATGGGCCTTTCAATAAGCTCAAATCCTAAATGTATGCTATAGCCTAAACAGAGCTATGGACAAATAGGAAAATAATAGATTGAGCAAGTATTCAAACATAGATTCCATTGATTCGGTGTTTACTAACAATGAAATCCCTCAAGACAGCAGCCTTGTACACAACAGCTCAATACCAAATCCCAATGTTTATAGAACTATTACAAAACTAAAATAAAATTATACTTAAATGCTTACCAAAGGTTTAGCCAGCAAGTGCTGAGCTAAGAGAGAAGAAAAAATGGAAAAAGAGGTGATCAAAATCCTAACCCTAAATGAACACAGGCTAACCCTGGATCAGATCTCAGGTTATTCCTGGATTGTTTTACAAAATAGGAAGATGTTCTATTTATAAGCAATCCGTGAACCTTGTGGTGCCCTAGAAGCAAGGGTGAGGATGTGGAGTTGATTAAGTGGCCCATCTGGGACCCTTGGTTACCTTGGGTGGCGTGGAATAGATGGGCACCTTGGGATGTGTGCCCTAGAAATGTGAAATGTCCAAACAGTCCCTAAGAATTGGAAACAGGTGGGTGAGAAGTCAGAATCCCAAGCTTCGCGCAGCAGACCTGAGTGCAAAAGCAGACTCGTGAGGATGGATTTGCTGTGAAGGGAGCTCACGAGGCTCTGCTTTGCTATGAATGGTGCACCTCGCGTGGTTGCAGCTTCAGGTGATGTATCTCGCTAGGTTCTCGCCAAGCTGTCGCGAGGCTGAAGTGCATGCTGAAGAGGCTCGCGAGGTTCAACATTGTGTGCAGCTTTCTACTGCTCACGAGGCTCAGAACTGCATCTCATGTAGTTGGTTTTGACATTAAGGCATGTGAGATCTGCGCGACAGGTTCACCATGCGACAGAGTGACTTTCAGCTTCCAGCTATGTGACTTCTTCACGAGATATCTTCTGAAGCTCATTTGTCATTGAGCTGCGCAACAACTACGCGAATGATTTAAATGCTGCTGGCCTGCAAACCTCGCAACAGCTGCGCGAGGTCACTTCTAAGTGAAATGAACCTCACGATAGGTTCAAGTGAAGCCTCGTGAGGGCTTATCTTTGTTACATTGCTGCTGTGCTTAGCCTGTTGCAGTCGCCTCCTTAACTTGGGTTCACCTTCCTCTCACCCATTGGACTTCTAGGACCCTCCTTGGCATACAATATGGTCACCATGGTGTGTGCCACCATGGTGAATTCTCTAGTTTTGCCTCAGCTCCACAGATTGGCATCAAATTCACTCTTTTTAGCTTAAAAAGATGGATTGCAACATTAAGTTCTTATTTCCTTTTTTCTACAAAAATACAACTAAAAACACATTATTAATATGCTCAAAGGTCCATCAAAGGCTAGGTTGAGGGGTAAAAAATAGTATTTTTCAGTGCTCAACACACCCCCAAACCTAATCTTTGCTAGTCCTCGAGCAAAGGCAGAATAAAAAATAACAGTAAATGCCACATTCGTAGGGAGCATGGATACATTTAGCATATGCACCAAGCCTTTTAAACCCCTAGGTGATCCCTACTGGAGGAGTGAAGTCTCCTGAGGGTATTCAGTGAAGACACCCACAAACTTCACCAATAAAATAGTTAAAGATAGTGCAGGCAATGTCAAAACAGATTTTTAATGAATAAAGCTTCCTCCCACACCTTTTTTTCAAAATTCAGAGAAAATTACAGCAGTAAAGCAGCCATTTAAAACTCAAAATCAACATGCGTGTGGATCACCACCAATCATTTTACATCAGAAATTCAATGTGTAAAAATCAGTACCAAGCTTGCCTTAAATTCAAAAATCAGGTTGGATACAACCCCAATGAAATTAAAATTCAGACCCAATTGTCACTAGGGCTATCTTTCAACATTGAAAATATAAGGGTATTCATATTCAAAGCAGCTCAAGAGCAGTTATAGACCCCAAATGGGCCTGCAAGCATGAGCATAGGCAAAGCTTCTCATTTTTGACATCCTCATGACTTTTCACCATAGATTGGACACTCCCTCATATCAACATGACAGCTCATTTCACTTTGGATACAAGGTCTTTTTGAATGGGCTGTAATGTGGCTTATGGGTGAGGGATATAAAGAATGAAGCGGTAAAAAGGGAATCAAAATTGAGAAATCAGCAAGGTAAGGAGTGATTCATGACTTCACTAGCTTCATTTTAGCGTAACTTCATATTACTTGATATATTTCAGATTCAAAGTAGCCAGCTTCTTCCCTTCTTTTCAATTTTCAGATGAAGTACTTTTCTTTACTCTTTTTTTTTTTTTCTTTTCTTTTATGTATATATTTTTTACATTTTGGTTCTGGTTTGGCACGCATAACCATTGCTACACTGCTAATTTTAGGCTGCTTCTCTTCCACTTCCACCAAATGTTGGACCCAGCTCACCTATCTTCAACTTCTCCTTTAGCTTCTGAATTCTCATAGTGAGGGACAGGTTGAATCAGGTTATGAGGTTAAGGTGCAAGTACTCCGGTGTTTGTTGAAGAAAAATAGGATTTTCAAAGCTCAAAGAGTGTAAACAAAGGGCAGTTGAATAGGTAGGAAATTCAAGCTCAAACTGTCCAAATGAAGGCCTTGGATCATTTCCTTAGTGTCATGAGTGTTGTCAATCAGTTTTGATTTGGAGGTGCCTAACTTCTAGTGAAAAGGTCTTGACTCAATCAGTCCTTAGAGTAAAAAAAATGCCAAAAACACTCTTCAAAAGAATATGATGGGCTCAAATCTCACTGGGTATGGTCCTCAAATTAATCCATGGGGTGTATTTTCACCTTTTTCTCTCCTCTTAGGTTCACTAAGTACTAACTGAAAAAATTTCTGATGTTAGCTTCATGGTGGTGTAAAGATTTTAAAATTTTTGGTTTCAAAATGTCTGCAAAAACTTTTAATTTTTCACAAATTTCCTCATTCTAGCAAGTTAGGTGGGAATTAACTCTATTCATCTCAGTCTTCCTCACACTGCTGTACTAAAATTAATTATTCTAATGGCCGACCTATCCTGCCACACCCCTAAACCTAAGTTAAACAATGTCCTCACTGTTTCATGCAAAGTGTATAGGGGCAGCAGGGTTGGTAAAACTAAATTACAGCAGAAAAGTAAAGAGAAAACTAAGCCAAAAGTGCAAAAAATTAAACTAAGAAAGAGAAAAAGAGAAAATATACAGAAAATGATAACTAAGAAAACAAAACAACTACACACAATCCTAAAAACGGCAAGTATACACAAAACTAAGCACCTAAAAAATAAAATCCTAAACAAAACTATATAAAATTGATCTGAGTATGAATCTATATGATGGCAAAGAGATATTAGCATGAATAGCACACATTATAAAAAAACAGGATTCATACAAAAATCAAATCACGCTACACTATATAGATAGAATTTTCAAACACTAAAAACAGCTATGTTACATATGGTACACAGTGTTAGATTAGCTATCAGTGGAAGGACTTGAAAGTGAATGATTTTAGAGGGCTCAATAGAATTTTCAACACAGATTTGTAATCTCTTATCATTAACCCTCATGACTCTTCCTACATTAAGGCTCATGATCTCAACAATCTAGATCCCCGTACATGCATGACAGAAAATTAAGACAACCCATTTGGAACTCAGCTAAACTAGAAAGAATTATAATATAAAAATGAAAGGCCATACCTTTGCATTTGCAACAAACCTGAGGTCCTCCAACTTAGCAGTTTATAGTTGAATGAAAGATGTAGGGAGCAACTCCAGCTCCACATCAGGTAGAGAGGTAATCACGGGCAGCAAAGGTGCCTAAATATGGCTGAGGGCAGCTGTCTAAGTGAAGTGGTGCACACACTGCATTGAGAAGCCCAAGATAGTACTTTTCAGCACATAGGTGGAGGCCTCCTCAGTCCATACTTCAAAAAAATTTCAGCACACACCTCAGCCCAGGTCCAGCAGTTTGGGAGAGGTGGCTTCCACCATTTCCACAAAAATAGCAACTGACAAACAATCCTCATTTTCTCCATCATAGCCTTCCCCTTGCAAGAAGGAGGAGGCCTAAAAAAATTTGAGGAAATGGCAGATGAGGTACTGCTGGTCCTCATCTGTCGACACATCATTTTTTTTTATTATTATAGTTGTACTTTATTCAAACATTACAAAGACAAAAAAAAATCTAAAACAGAAAATGAAGAAAAATTTCAAAAATTACACAAAAACTAAAGTTGGCATCTATTCAAACACTACATCTACAAAGAATATAGCTCAACAAAAACACAGATTATTATACTAGATCAACACTCCTCGACAGCGACGCCAAAAACTTGTTAGGGTATTTTAAGATGCTTGCTGCTAACTTTATGTGAAAACAGTGATAAGAATGTGTTAGTAAAAATAAATCAAAGGTGGATTGGAAAACACAAAACAGCAAGTCTAAAAATATACACAGACCTGCAAGATACAGGGCATGTTGTGGAAAATTTTGATAAGTAAGAGTTTGTCCCACAGGGAGTGATGATTTGAACCACAAGGGTGTTTAAGTGTTACTAAGCTATATTAAAAACATAAATGCAGAAATTAAACTACAGCTAAAGAAAGGGATAAAGAAGGATGATGATGTGTTAAAATAGAGATAAACAGATAAGAAGTAAGCAGGTGAAGCTAGAGTTAATGGAGTAATGTAACTCAGATTTAGACTGTCTCTGTAATGGTCCTTGCTGAGATGCTATTAATAACCTCAACAAGGTAGAAGAATCCAATTTTTTAACCCATGCCATTTGGGGTGGTCTTAGGGCTATACTCTGTCCACTCAAATGGTCACAGAGTATCTGATAGAGTTTGTCAAATCCCATTGATTAAACCAAAAATGCTAACCTATTCTAAAGGAGTGGACTGATCATTTACCCAACCAATGGACCAAATCAGGCCATGAATATTATTGTAGATACTATGTAATGCCAGTGCTACAAGCTCCCTAAACCTGTGCACAGATATGGCTGACATCTATAGGTATTCCAACCCATAAAATCCTATGTGCTTTGCCAAGGCCAACGGCTCAATGTGCCCACACAAAGGACCAGTAACATGTCGAATAAGGATTTAGATTTAGCTAGTCATTGTTACAAAAGGCCTGCAGTGACTCAGTCTCAAGTTGTAATTACTACAAAGAAATTAGATCTAACATCTGATATCGGTCAAGCAAAACAGAGGAGAGCCAGTTTCTGCACAAACCTCCTCACAAGGCTCTAGAAGCTCCTGTGCAGATGAGAAGAATCCTTCTCAGACATATGGCTGGACACCACCTTAGCGCTATACTCTGTCCACTCAAATGGTCACTGGATATCCGATAGGTCTGTCCATACCACAGAGATCTGAGAAAGAACATGTAAACTGCTGCTGCCACCATGGAGTCCCAGGGCTACGAGCTCTCCAGATCTGGCTACAGATCCGGCTTGCTATCCATGGGCCTTTTATTAAGCTCAAATCCTAAATGTATGCTATAGCCTAAATAGAACTACGGACAAATAGGAAAATAATAGATTGAGTAAGCATTCAAACATAGATTCCATTGATTTGGTGTTTACTAACAATGAAATCCTTCAAGGCAATAGCCTTGTGCACAACAGCTCAATAGCAAATCCTAATGTTTATTGAACTATTACAAAACTGAAATAAAATTATACATAAATACTTACCAGAGGTTTAGCCAGCAAGTGTTGAGCTAAGAGAGAAGAAAAAATTCAAAAAGAGGTGATCAAAATCCAAACCCTAAATGAACATAGGCTAACCCAGGATCAGATCTCAAGCTATTCCTGGATCGTTTTACAAATAGGAAGATGTTCTATTTATAAGCAATCTGTAAACTTTGTGGTGCCCTAGTAGCAAGGGTGAGGATGTGGAGTTGATTAAGTGGCCCATCTGTGACCCTTGGCTGCCTTGGGTGGTGTGGAATAGATAGGCACCTCGAGAGGTGTTCCCTAGAAATGTGAAATGTCCAAACAGTCCCTGAGAATTGGAAACAGGTGGGTGAGAAGTTGAAATCCTGAGCTTTGCGTAGCAGACCTGAGTGCAAAAGCAGACTCACGAGGATGGATTTGCTGTGAAGGGAGCTCACGAGGCTCTGCTCCACAATGAATGGTGCATCTCGCGTGGTTGCAGGTTCAGGTGATGTAGGTTGCTGGGTTCTCGCCAAGCTATCGCGAGGCTGAAGTGCATGCTAAAGAGGATTGCGAGGTTCAATGTTGTGTGCTTTCTGCTACTCGCAAGGCTCAGAACTACATCTCGCGTAGTTGGTTTTGACATTAAGGCATGCGAGATCTGCGCGGCAGGTTCACGTGAAGCCACGAAGTTTCAGAAGTGTGCGCTTAAAGGCTCGCGAGGTTCCAACTGAACCACGCGATAGAGTGATTTTAAGCTTCCAGATGCGCGACTTCTTTACGAGATATCTTCTAAAGCTCGATTGTCGAGTTAACGCGACAAGCGCTGATCGATTTAAATCTTCGGCTGCAAACCTCCGCAAATAGCGAGGTCACTTTTGAGTGAAATGAACCTCGCGATAGGTTCAAGTGAAGCCTCGCGAGGGCTTATCTCTGTTACATTGTTGATGTGCTTAGCCTGTTGCAGCAGCCTCCTTAACTTGGGTTCACCTTCCTCTCATCCATTGGACTTCTAGGACCCTCCTTGGCATGCAATATGGTCACCATGGTGTGTGCCACCATGGTGCATTCTCTGGATTTGCCTTAGCTCCACAAATTGGCATCAAATTCACTCTTCTTGGCTTAAAAAGATGGATTGCAACATTAATTTCTTATTTCCTATTTTCTACAAAAACACAATTAAAAACACATTATTAATATGCTCAAAGGTTCATCAAAGGCTAGGTTGAGGGGTGAAATGGTATTTTTCAGTGCTCAACATGTTTCTCTGAGTCAATGGGGTGTGGGTACAATCCTTGCCTGATTAGGTCTTACGGGAAGGTCTAATGTGTAGGAAGTTTCCCGAATCAAATTCTCGAAGAGATGATCACACCGGCCCTTTCACACCATAGGGAGTAGTAGTAGAATGGTTCCTAAGAATGTCTAATTATGCGTGTTAGTGTGTGCTAAAAGTGATAAAAAACAAATAGAAAAAATCAAATTAATTAAAACAGGACAAACCTAGCAAAAGGAGTCTCACCGTGATCGCTAGTTTGTTGGTACAATATTTGGGAACCCTCTCGGATTAGAGAAAATGGCCCAATATGGTCACTTGGGGACTCTATTTGCAAAAGGGGGGTGAAGAGAGTTTAGTAGTAAATAGAGGTATTTATGCACCTATAGAGAGATTTCATTAGTAGTAAACGAATTTAATTATATACTTGGTTTGTGATCGTCATCTATAGATGTTTATCAACGTTGTAGAACGTCATTGATAGCTAGTGATAGAGTGGGGGGTTATAGGTTGGATTCCTATACTAAACACCGGCCAGACAACTTTAGTAGCTAGGGTGCCTAAGGTCATAACTAATTTGGGGTGTTTATAATCCTAATAAACTAACTAATGGGGGGTGTGTTGGCCCTTTATGCATGGGAGGATCGAACCTGTTCCCAAGTACCCTCCGTTGGCTCCCTTGGGCAATTCAGTTTGATGGCTATGATGTTTTGAAAATATGTGTGAGTGGCATGGACCTCATTGGATCTAAGTTGAGAATTTCGGCAAGGGTTTCCTAAGGGTTGGCTCTAAGGCTAGCTTTATCTCCCTTTGGACCACTCGAGAATCGAAGTAGAAGGGCCAACCCCAACTAGAACGACTACTCAGCGAGACTCCTAGAAGAGAGTCGAAGTTCTAAGCCCAAACACTTGGAGTTCAACTCTGCACTAGTTCAGAATTTTATAGCCAACCTCAAGAGTTCCAAAGAGAAAAGGCAAGAAAATTGTGTTGAGAATGAGGGGGGTAGGGGGTATTTATAGGTTCGGCCAATTATACGCCTGGAGTCCAACGTATAATTCCACACTACACGCTGGAAGTCCAGCGTATAATCCAGATTATACGCTAAGAGTTCAGCATATAATTGATTGTCCTTTAAAATGGTATAATTTATGCCTAAATCTCAGCCTTGTTAGACCTCATTTAACTACTAATGGATGCTTTTAGTTCGTGTTGTGTTGCAACAGGTATAAAAGCCAGATAAACATAAAATGAGTTAAAAGAGCAAAGTTGAGAAGAAACCCGAAGCTTTGGCATGAATCCACGAGAAAACAGGTGAAGGAAAGACCTAAAAGGTCATTCTGACCGGTCGAAATTGCAAATTTGATCGATCAAGATAGCGCAACAGAGAGTATTCCAAGAGAAAATGAGGAAAAGAAGAAAGTCCAATTGGACCGGTCGAAATGGCTATTTCGAGCAATCAGAACTCTCAGCAGCTTCAGAAATTTCAAGACAGACCGATAAAAACTCGTTCGACCAGTCAAAAATCAAACAAGCAGAGCAAGGAAATATCAGCATATATATTCGACAAGTCTGAACCTGTTCGATCGGTCAGAGGTTCAATTTACTCTTAAGCTCCGTGAAGCATCTTCAACCTGAAGACCAAATATAAAGCCCGACCGGTTGAGAGCTCAGTTTCGACCAGTCACAACAGAGTTTTCACATAAAAAATCAGGTACAACTGTGGATAGCTTTCGACTCCGAGATCTTCTCCGGATTTCCCTTCTAAAAGCTAGATAACTCAAAGCGTGAAGATTTCTTTCCGGATTCTTCTTCCTTAAAGAATTTTTAGGGATCCCATAGAGTTTTTTGCCAAGTAAAACTATGTTAAAACCTTGTAATATATAAATAAAGACCCTAGGTTTAGGAATAAGATAGCTTTTAGCCCTGAGCTTCTTGCTCGTAGGTTTAGGTGAGATCACAATTTTGGAATAGATTGGGATTGATTGTAATTATCGACCAAAGATCGATTCAGTGATGATGAAGGTATTTTGGTCGATGCAAGGCTTAAAGTTTCAGGCTGAGATCTCTTGTAAATTTCAAATGAGTATTCAATAAACTTTTATTTCTTTCTTTATTTTGAATTCTGTTTATGGTACGATTTCATGTTCGGGTTTTCGACTAGATTGTGAACATGATAGTAACGATGTAATCTTATTTAGAATAATCGCAGTGGTCTTGTAGGGATTGGGGTTAGCCTAGATAGAATACTCACCGACAGGCTAGGCCTTGTAGGTTAGATTTTTTTTGTTCGTGCAATGATGCCTTGACGATTAGACATCTCTAATAACAATTAGATTTCTCTAATGATGATTAGATTTCTCTAATTCATATACAAAGCGATTGAGCTTTGAGCCTGGAGCGGGGGTACCAGGGATTCTAAATAGGGAAGAAATAGGAGATTATTAGATACAAGTCTGTGATCCAAGAGAGATCTCAGACTACCTTCCCATATCTTTATCCAGATCCGTTAGGATTTCTCTTTATTTTTAGGATTAATTTAGAAAACTTAAAATATATAATTTATTTATATAAAACAGAGATCAGATTAGATAAATGACAAGTCCATGTGGTTCGACACCCTTGTACTTTCCCTAGTACATTCGAACTTGTGCACTTGCAAGGTTTTAAAATGATCCATAATGAATTATACGTTGTGGTTACAGCGTATAATTTCAGTGATATCAGGGAAGTCGGTCGAGGTGATTGGCTTGGCTTGGGAAGAAGTGTCCAGTGGGATTCTTTTGGATTATACGTTGTGGTTACAGAGTATAATCAAGAATTTGGATAAGCCATGGCTTGTTGACCCGACTTAAGGGTTATCGGATCCTTATCCGGTCTCCTAGCCCACGAGGACTAATTATACGCTGGGGATCCAGCGTATAATCAATTATATGTTGGAACTCTATCGTATAATTGGGAACCAGTACCGGGTCGGGTCTAATTATACGCTGTAAGACTAGCGTATAATCAATTATATGTTGAGTTACCAGCATATAATGCCTAGAAATATAGGTTTTAGGATTTTTGAAAAATATTGGCTTTTCCAAAAAAATCAGAGCAGGGTCAATGGTTGACCGAATACTTTTGTATACTTCAAGGGGGCGAAAACGGGGTGTCTACACGTACGAGCATGGTTCAAAACTTCGATCAAGTTACTCGAAACTCTACCGAGTCAACTTGACTCAATAGTGTTTCAAGTAAACTCATTTATCTATTTGTTTTTTTGAGTGAAACGAATAACTCGGTCGAGTTTTGGGTTACTCAGCCAAGTTAACTCGATTAAACTCAAGTTTTAAGTAGAGGAACAGCGGGTATTTTTACATTTGTTAAAAGGAAAAACTTGCCCTTTTAACAAACGTACCCTATAAAGGGTAAAATAAGCCTAAATCGAAACCCAACTCTTTAGCCTCCTATCTTCCCTCTTTGTTCCTCTATACCTAGTGTTGTCAATGGGTTGGATTAGGCTGCGTTTGGATCGGGCTTTTGATAGGCGCGTATATTTTTTAACGTTAAAAGTGAGGTCGAACCTGACTTGATATACTATCCGAGCCCCATCCCGATAAACCCTACCCAATACTAATCGAGCCAGAACCGGGGTTCTAGCCTATGAATTTTCACTAGCAATTTCTTTAATCGAGCCAAATTCAGGAAAGAGACCCTTTAGCTGAAATTTAACAAAAAAAACTTATACTAAAAATTTAACATTTACACATTGGAATCTGAAATCAATTCATTAAAAATCACTAAAAAACAACTAAAATCTCATACAAAATTAAAAATAAAATAAAAATCACTTAAATCAGCGGCGGCCTGAATCCCAGTCGGCTTGAATCGCACTGCTTTATGAAAGATAAATGTTGTACTTCACGACATGATTACAACTATATATATATATATATATATATATATATATATATTAATGGTATTTGATGATGTCACAGACTACGACAGTTCATTATTCACGAAGCACAAGCAAGCGTATGCGGCGTTGATATCGATAGCCAGATATTCACATCAAAGATCATGCACCAAGGCTACTACTGGCCGATGATGTCACAAGACTGCTACAGATTCGTTCAACGTTGTAAAAAGTGTAATTCATGAAGCACAAGCAAGCGTATGTAGCGTTGATTTCGATAGCCAGATATTCACATCAAAGATCATGCGCTAAGACTACTACTGGCCAATGATGTCAGAAGACTACTATAGATTCGTTCAACGTTGTAAAAAGTGTCAGCTACACTCTAGTCTCTTCAAGACACCCTCAACTATATTAAATGTCATACTCTCACCATGACCATTTACTATGTGAGCCTTTGACATAATTGGACATTTTACAGACACCGTGGGGAACACTCACAAACATCCCTTTATCCTCACAGCAACAGAATATTATATCAAATGGGCAGAATTCGAATCATATGTGAACATCATTGCTTCAATAGTAGTAAAATTCAATATTTGGAGCATTACCACGCGATTTGGAGTTCCCAAGATGATCAATACTTATAATGGTCTGCAATTAATTGCTAAGAAGACAAAGAATTATATAAGAAATATTGGATTGCCCTGCAACATTCTTCACCATTTTATCCCCAGAGGAAACGGACATGCCGAAGCTACAAATAAGACTTTAATCAGAATTTTAAAGTAAACAAGGCAAAATAGCAATGGTACTGATTGGCCTAATCAGTTGCCTGAGACACTTTGGGTCTATAAGACTTCATTTCAGGCAGCCACTGGCCAAACTCCTTACCTTCTTACGTAGGGGATGGAAATTGTATTGCTATAAGAAATTCAAGTATCATCCCCACGTGTTCAGATTAATGATCAACTATACATAGATGAGAGGAGAGTAGCTCTTCAAACTCAGTTAGAGCAATTTGATGACCACCATTATCGGACTTTGGTGTTTTAGCAATGCTTTTATATATTTTTCATATAAGATTTATATGACAATTTAGATATGGGACTATTTTTATTGGATTTAAATGGAGGTATTTCCTTATTTGTATGTAATATCTTAAGTAAATGGACATTTACTTAAATGATATTATATATAAATTAGTCTCTGTCTGTGACCTGTTTGCCCTTCCTTGTAGCTTTGTCTGAGCCTCTAGCTATTATACGTTTAACAATGTGATAATCCAACTATACCCATAGGAGTATGCGTATAATTCGGGCTGACCTCATGTTGCCTAACGGCCTAATCTATAATTATACGCATGGGATCATGCATATAATTCAATTATACACATGGCTTTATGCGTATAATTATTCGAAATTCTCGGGACGCCGACTTGGATTCCAACTAGGACGGCTTCCTGGAGCCGGGTTTTAGCCACACTTTGAATTATATGCATAGAGGTATGCATATAATTTAGATGATACATATAATTCTATGCGGATAATTCTAATTATATGCATAACCCCATGCCTATAGTTGACCCTATACCTTCATATTTCTTAACATTAGTGCCAATCTAGGTCCATACCCTTTTAGCATATTTTCAAAACTGCATAGTCTTTAAACTAATTTAGCCAAGAGAGTCAACAGACAATACTCATGAACGAGTTCGATCATCCCACGCGCATAGCAAGCCGACAAACTCTTTTAATTTTAAACTTTTAAGTTAGATTTTCAAATTAGTTAACTTTAGGCAACCCTAGTTGCTAAAATCGGATGATCGGTGTTTACTGTAGGAGTCCAACCCACAATTCCCCACCTAAATCTCGTGATCATTGACGTTCTCCGGCATTGATAAGTATCCGTCGGCCGGCGATCACATTTAAGTATATCTGTTAGTAAGTCTGCTTGTTGCTAACAACTTTTTTGCAGGTCTGATTGTTGCACCATTTCTGATGTTTGTAAGTATATTTATTACTAACAATTCGTTTTGTAGGTTTATTTGTTGCTTAACACCTTTAATTAGCAAGTCTATTTGTTGCTAATTTATCTGTTAGTATGTCTATTTTTCACTAACAATTCGTTTTGCAGGCTTGTTTGTTGCTTAAGACCTTTAATTAGCCATTGTGTTTGTTGCTAATTTATTTGTTAGTAAGTCTATTTGTTACTAGCACTTTGTCTTGCAGGTCTGCTTGTTGTTTGACCATTTAATTAGCAAGTTTGTTTGTTGCTAATTCCCCCCTCTTTGACCATATTAGATCATTTTCCGAAATAGGCCAAAAGGGCGTAAACCCCCTTTTCGACCCGAGGGCGGAAATTGCGTTCCAACAGCAGTATGTTCATTCGTGTAATCACCTCTTTTTTAAAACATATATCTGTCTCGCTAAGTATTACGCGTAGAGTGCTCCTAATTTAGCTATATTTGAGCGAATGTCCTTATGCGCGCAATGGTTATTTCCCACATGGATCCCCAATGCGTAGTATGGTGACTACCCACAGAATGCCCATATGTGTAATCGGTATTATTAAATTTGCCCCTAACTTTGCTAATTACTCTTGTGGTTTTTCTTTGCCTAATCGTTTTGGGGCCTTTCACTCCCAAGCATGCTCTGCGCACAATTGATCTCCTTGATTTAAACATCCTGCCCTTACCTGTTTGTAAGAGCCTAATTGCGTCACTTTTCTCATCATCGCGTGCAAACCTGATATGCGCTTCTCCCTAATCGCCAGAGGGACTGCCTTTTCCTGGCCAAGATTTCTACTGCTTTCTACATTCAATCCTTCCATATGGTTTTCTACTACTTTCTACATTCAATCCCTCGATATGGTTTCCTACTGCTTCCTACATTCAATCCCTCGATATGGTTTTCTACTACTGCTTTCTACATTCAATCCCTCGATGTGGTTTCCTACTGCTTTCTACATTCAATCCTTCCATATTAACCATGGGGCTTCTTGGTGCTTTTGTCTGAGCTATGGAGGCTGGAGAGATTACTACTAGTCCCGAGGACTAAATATTGGTTTTTAGTCCCGCCTCACTTTTTATTTTTATTTTTGAAAATTTAGGTTTATAAGAATGAAATATTGATGATGCTTGTCAAGGTGACGCCAGAATTAATTATTACACTACTAATGGTTTCTTATTGCGTGACCTTTAATTTATATATCTATATGATATTTTTGGAGGAAATCCGATCCCCATGGGTCGTGTGGTAAATAGGACTATATATTGTCCCATGGAATATATATATATATATGCTTCCATAACAAAACGAAAACATGCCCACCGGTCAGTTATGGACAGTTACTTGTGATATATGATATGTGATGTGAAGACCAACCCTGATGATAGGATTGAGTTCGGTAAATTTGATTTGATGTAATTAAAGGATGTCGTCCAATATATAATCAAGTGACTGCACTATGGATTCAGTGCTACACTTTTTAGCTTTGCACTTATAACTTTGTAACTACTAGAATTAAATTAGTTTCCTTATTTTCTTTTAACGTACAATATTTATTCTATTTTTTTTCTTCGAAATAAGCATTTCTCTTAAACTATACAATGCATAGCTTGCTTTCCTATAGGATGCATATGAATCATAATGATGAAGTTGAATAGTATAAATTAATATTGATCAATGTCTATTTAATCTAATATGATCCCCACCCCTTCAATTTACACCATTCCATCACCCACGACAGCAGGGTTAGTCCTTTGGTCATGTCGGCAACGATCTCTTGGAATGGTATTTTCACGGAATTTGGGGGTTGCAATGCCCCGCCTTCCACATATCTTGATGGGCATCCCATCGCGATAGCGACATCGCCTAGGTCAAATTGAAATTCGTGACCGTTGATCGTGGTCACAATTTATGTTTCATCGGTGCTCATTTTCAAATTCTGATAAAATAAGCGTACTAGCCTAGGTAAATAATGCATATGAAATGGCTCTATGAGCGATTTCATGTCGGCGGTGGTTAGATATTCGAGGGTCCAATTCGTAGTTTTGTGGTCCTCAAATACATTTGGGTCGATTGACCACTCCACCTCGAATTTCTTCGAACCCACCATTCGGAGGGTTGTTCCCTCACGATCAGTGGAAGATCCACCTTAGGTCGTTTAGAAGATGAGGGTTTTGAAGCCGATGCCTTTCGGGGAGCCATGTTTGTCGATTTTGAAAAGGAAACGAAAAAATTTTGAACTTGAAACGATAGATCTTACCCTTTTCTTGCAAAGAAATCGGAAGAAATGCCCGCTAGATTGAAGGTGTAAATGTATCTGAGAAGGTTTTGAAGCAAATCCCAAAAGGAAAAGGAATGGTTTTTGTGAATGGGGAGAAACCCTAACGCCCGAAAAATTTTCACACCCAAAAATATGAAAATTTTTGCCCGCAGGCCTGAAATAGCCCAATAGTCTCGCGAGCGACTTTCGATGTAATGCGAGCGACTTTCAAGTTAAAATTTGCTTTTGAATAGTCACGCGAGTGACTGTGTTACCCCCTTTTCCTCACATGCCAATCTAAAGAAGTCGCGCGAGTGACTCTAAATCTCATGCGCTCGAGTTCTGCAATTTCCTTCGATTTACACATTTTTCTGCTTGGATTTCTTCTATCACTTTTACCCGTACCTAATTCCCATTTATTTATACCCAAAATTTGAGTATAAAATCCATACGCATACACTTATCATGTTGAATTAATTTGTGGACTTTCTTTAGTCCAATCCTGCTAATACTTTACGATTTGTTATTTGTTCGTGGCACCCTTAGCATAATGTTAACTAATCACAATTCATAATTAAAATTTTATATAGAATAATCCACTAGTTTATATTTTACATTGAAATAATTTACAATTTACATGGTGCCCTAACTCGAAAGGTCAAAAATAGAATAAAACAGTACCAAACAACAACAATTAGACACAGTCCTACAAGATCAGGGCCTGTTGTAACAAGTTTTAAATGAGTAAGAGTTCATCCCACAGAGACTTGTGATCTAACAGGTAGTAGATCTCCATATTTGTTACACATTTGGCAATCCTAATCCTATTCTAAGTTAAAACTAAGGAAAACAGGAAAGAGATAGAGTTTTGGGGGGTTGTCACTAAACTAAAAACAGAAATAAACTAGATCTAATTAAAAATAGATTCAAAAACCAAATTAGAGATAAAGGGAGAGAGAATTGAGGAAGAGGACAGATGTTTTGAAAAAATAAACTTCAAATATGGAGATATGGAGAATGAATAGCTAGGAGATAGTTTTCACTGTAAAACTGATTTGCAAAGCAGAGTAGAAGATAGATCTACAACAATCCTTCATTTGACTACAAGAACAAATGAAAGGTAGAAGGATCCAAATCTGCCTTGAGATATGGACTAGTCCTAAGGCTATACTTTGTCCGCTCAAATGGTCACAAAGTATCCCATGGATATAATCCAGTCATGAGGGAAAGAAATTAAACAGTAAAACCACTGCAAATGCTATGGATGCAAGGCTACAAGCTTATGCATCCATAGAAGCATAGAATCTATAGAAATCCGATAATAAACCAATAGATCTACAAATTAAATGATTAGTATAACCAGCAATTCATTGATCTACAAACAACTTACAACAAATTACCCTCAGATTAACAGTCTCTGTAAATTCCACACCTCATACAATGCTCTCACAAATCAAATTATAGATCAACTAATCCTAACTGCTGCAAAGATTTAGCCAGCCATAGCTAGGATAAGGAGAGAAGAAGAAGAAAAAGAACAAGAAGAAAATGCGAGAAACAATTCAAAAATTCCTCAATCTCTGATTTTTTAGATCTGATTTATTCCTCTCTATTTATACAATTCCTAAGTGAACTTGATCTGCCTTGGCCAATCAGAGAAGAGGAGAATCAAATCAGTTATAAGACATGCTGAGGTGGTTGCATTTCCTCCAAGTATTGCCCCCAAGTTTGTTAGAACAGCTGTGTACATGTGGAGAAGTTAGGTCAGGTACCCTCTATGCTGATGAATTTTCAAAATGCCCTCCAAAGCTGACAGACGCATACTTGAACCTGTGCCTCAAGTGGTTTGAGCCTTAAAATATCAACCTCGAGAGGTTCTCGATAGGATCAAGGCTTCAGGAATGAATCTCGAGAGGATCAGTGACCTTCAGAAATACAACTCGAGTAGTGAAGACAGCAGTTTGACAGGATCTCGCTAGGTTGCTCGCTAGGTTCTTTTCTGCACATAACAACTCCACAGGGCACTTCATAGGTGCAGGGAACCACTCGATAGGTTTTAATCCTTTAGCACTTCAGCTCGAGTGGTTGAATTGGACTGCTCAAGTTTCATAAATTAGCACATTAAAGTGCTCGAGAGGTTCAAATCTCATTGTTCGAGAGGTTAGTTTGCTTCAGCAACTACTCGATAAGGTTAAGTGTGTAACTCAACAGGTTCTTCTCTTCAGTCATGAACTGCTCGAGTGGATGGATTACAGCCCTTTAGACTACTCGACAACTTCATTACCTCTCGATAGGATCACTGCAGCTCCAGCAACTGTTCAAGTATGCATCAGATCTGCTCGACAAGTGCATTTTAACCACTCAATAGCCTCTTCAACTACTCGAGCACTCCTTTCTACAGGTTTGATGTGCTTAAGAACTGCTCGAGCTCCATGTTATGAACCCCTGCTACTGATGGACAGTCTGTTACAGCACTCTGTCATGCATTAATCAGTTGTTGACTTAAATCTCTCTCCTTTTGGCTCTTGCTACATGGAGTTCTACACTTCTCTACAGATTATTGCTAACTACAAAACAATACTCAAAAATCAATTATTAAACAGCTCTTAGGTCTAGTAAGGGCTAGGTTAGGAGGTTAAAAATGGTATTTTTCAGTGATTAACACACCCCCAAACCTAATCTTTGCTAGTCCTCGAGCAAAGCAAAAATTAAACACTACTCTAACAATTTAAATGCCACTTTCGTAGGGAGCACAGATGCATTTAGCTTATGCATCAAGCCTTTTAAACCCCTAGGTGATCCCTAGAGGAGTGAAGTCTCCTAAGGGTTTTCAGGGAAGGTACCCACAAACTTCCTAATGAAAATAGTTCAAACAAGTGCACACAGTGATAAATCAGATTTCAGCATACCAAGCTTAATTCTACACCTTGCTCTTTCAAATCAGAGAAATTTTAAGACAGTAAATGTAAATAATTTAATACCTAAATCCTTATGCATGCTCATCACAACCATATTGAAGACATCAAGAGTGTAATGTGTGCAAATCAGTATAAAGTTCACCATTAATTCAAAAATCAGGTTCAAATAGTGCCCCAATCAATTCAATCTCAGACCCAATCCTCACTAGGGCAGTCTGTCACAAATGAATTAAAGGGTGTTCAATTTCACTCCAGTTCAAGATCAGTTACATACCTCAAATAGGCCTGTAAGTATGAGCATATGCATTTGCTCTATTTCCTGACTTTATCATGTTCTCTTCACCATAGATCAAACATTTCTTCATCTCCATATAGCAGCTCAATCCACTCTGGATCACTACAGACTTTTATTGGGTTGTAATGTGGCTTAGGGTTGAGGTTTTAGAAGAATAAAAGGGGCAAAGAGGGATTCAAACTTGAGAAATCAGCAAGGGGAGGAGGTGATTCATGACTTCCCCTATTTCATTACAGCACAACTTCATCTTTCTTTATATTTTTCATAATCAAAGTGGCCAGTTTCTTTTCTTCTTTTCAATTTCCAAATGAAGCACTTCACTTGACTTCTCTTTCTTTTTTTATTTTTTTTTCTTCATTTTTATTTTATATATATATATATATATATTTTTTCAATGATGGTTGACACAGCCATACAATTGATACACTGCTTTTCTTAAATTTTCTCCCTTCTCTTTCTCCTTCCACCAAATGTCAAATTGCTCACCTATCTTCACTTCTCTTTCCACCTTCTGAATTCTCAGATTGAGGATAAGGCTGAATCAGGTCAAGAGGTTTAGGTTCAATTATTCTGGTATTTTTTCAAAGAAAAATAGAATTTTCAGGCTCAATGAGTGTATGTAAAGGAGCAGTTAAATGGGTATGGATTTCAAGCTCAAACTGTCCAAAGGATGGGCTTAGATTATCTCCATATTGTCATGAGTTCGGCTAAACAATTTCAATTTGGGAATGCCTAACTTCTATTGAAAAGGTTTGAAGTTAGCCAGTTCTTAGAGCACAAAAATGGCCAAAGACACTCTTTAAAAGAAAAATTTTTGTATGTGCCCAAATCTCACTAGGTATGGCCTTCAATTAAACTCATGGTGCATGTTCTCACCTTTTTCTCTCTTTACTAGTTCACTATATACGGATTGTGAAAAATTTTCTTAATGATCTCTTCATGGAAGGGTTGAACTTTTAAAAGATTTCAGTATCAAACAGTCTACTTTACATTTTAAATCTCTCTTTTTCAAATTTGCTTAGGGTGAACTTCACTTTATTTGTTTAAATCTAACTAACACTGCTTGCACTTAGCTTAACCATCTCATTGGTCTACCCTGCCATACCCCCAAACCTAATATAAATAGTGTCCTCACTGTTACAAAAGACAGGTAGGTAGGGACAGCAGGATAGGCAAAGCAATAACCATGTACAATAGAAAACAGGAATGTACAACAGCAATGAAAAAACAAATAAAGAAAATACATTTTCATTCACAATGCAACACACAAAAGACATTTTCATTAACAAAATCAATAGTGGCCAAGACTATATACAAAATTAACAAGAGACTGAAAATATACAACCATTCTAAAATAGAAAATATAGACAACAAAACCTAAGTACAAACTATTACACTAAACCCTAATCAGAATCTGAGTATGAATCTAAGGCAATGGGGTTCCATTCTGCTCTGTCCTTCCCTTTTTTCACAGTCTCAGCTTGTTCAGCACCAGCCTTGGTTACAGTTGCAACTAGTTTCTGTGGCTTGGTGCTGCTCTTCCCCATGGAAGGTTCCTTGAGAGACACACCCTTAGGTAGTGAAGGGTTCATTACTGAAAAGGAGGTGGTCAGTGTGTCTACCAGCCTACCCAACTGTGTTGCCTTCATCTTATACACCATATACAGATCCAAAGCACCTTTCAATTGCTGTCAGTGCACCTTCTTCTCGTTTTGCAAATCCTCCCTTATGAGAGACAGCTGGTATTCATAATGCTGCTTCACCATTGTTGTCACCTGCTCCACCACTAATTGTACATCCCTCCAAACATAAGGATCAGCATTCATAGATTTGGTGTGGGTGTAAAACTTGAGAATGGGGATGGATGAAGCAAGGAAAATGGGTCTCTCATTAGGGTCATCAATCCTAGGGTGTAAAACAGAGGTGGTGGTCAGGTCAATGTAGGTGGGTGGAGATGATGGGGGTGGAAGGATAGGTGCCAACTCCTCCTCATAGGTGAAGGTCAATGATAACAGGGGCAGCTCCTCCTCTTCAAAATCAGTTTTTATAACAGTAGAGGTGGATGTAGATGGGATAAGGGCCAGTTCATCATAATCAGGGTCTGTCTGTGTGGCAGCAGCTGCTGTAGCCACTGAAGTTGAAGGCTGGGGTGAAGGAGGTGGTGTGGGTACAAGTATGGGTGTGGGCTATTGGGTTGTTGGGTGTAAGGTCTGAAGAGTTGATTGAATGGAATATAGGCTGGCTTGCATGATGGCCTGTATTGGTAAGGAGTTGGGTTTGGAGAGAGGTAAGGAGGGAAATGATTTGAGCAAAGGTGTTTGGTAAGGCTTGTGCAACAAGTTGGGTAGGTGGGATTGACTGGAAAGGTGATGTAGGGGCATGGTGGAAATGGTCAGGCCTTGGAGAGTCTGGAAGGGGTGTGTACTCATGCCCAATATCCTCCACAATGGAGTCAATCAAGGATGAGTACCCCTCAGTAGTGAACTGCTCTAGGTCATGGGTATGTAAAGGTGGTAGGGAATGGGTAGGAGAAGTAACTGGCTGAGAGGGGTGAATGGGTTCAAAAGCAGTGGCCATAGACACCCTATCATAGGTAAATGAGGAAGGTGGGAACAGGGTAGGGCTGGGTATGGCAATGGGTTCAGGAATAGGAATGGGTGTACTATGTGGAGGTAAGGAAATGGATGGGCTAAGTGTAATGGGTATTATTTTTTATGGTGGGTTCTCTTTTGGTACTTTCTTTTGATGATGGGAGTGGGTAGGCTAAATGGAAATTCAGGAGGTGGATTTGGAGCTGACACAAGGATGGTGGTGGTGATTGTGAAAGGTGCTGAAGTGGAAATGGTAGGCATGGGTGCAAGAATGGAAGATGGAATGGAATGTGAGATGAATGATGAGGGGACGGTGTGTGGCACTGAAATGGCAACAGTGGTCTCTCCAAGGGAATCTGGTAGAGTGTCTACTGATAGAATGGGTATTAAATCTGCTGATGAAGATGTTGTAGGCAATGGTGCTGAGCTGTCAGCAGAAGGTACAGCAGTGGTGGCAATAGTGGTGGCCACAGGAGTAGCTGCAGATAAATCCTCAATCCCCTTCTTCTTCCCCATCAATGTCATACTTGTCCATAACTTCTTCCCAAACACCACAAGAGGCAAGTCTTCAATTGGCTCTCCCTCCTTCCAAACATATTTCCCTCTCTTCAACAAGGTTTTAATGAGCTTGCTGTAAGGTAAACACAAAACTGTTTGCCTCTTCTTAACCTTCCCATGGATGTCACACATCCCCTCAAAGATCAACTCAGGAGCATTGAAAAAAATCCCCTTTGAGAAAGAGTAAAGGGCATCCACAAGGGGATGCCTTCTTTCTTGCTGATGTCCAGCTACAAAGACATTCTTTATCAGAATGTTGTCCATAAATAACAGGCTGGTGTCAAAATCCCTCCTTAGTGATTCTCCGGACCCAATTAGCCCATGAGTTAGACGTTGGGCAATTTCCCTAAATGAAGCACTTATTGGAGCTCCTAGACTGCAAGAAGGATCATACTGGAATGGGATTCCCAATACAAGTGCTATGTCTCTAGTGTCCACCACAGTCTCCCAATCATCTATCAATACCACAAAAACAGGTTCATTTGCTCCACTAGCTTCATGCAACTTGAGGTTCTGATACCAGAGCTTCACCAACCTTGGATACACAATGTCATCTAAAAGGCTCAGTAGGGGTTCCAAGGAGGCCTTAGCCAAATAGGCAAGGGTTTCACTACCCCCCTCTACCTTAGTGAAGTAAGGTACATCAAAAATAGTCTCAAGTACTAGCTGCAACTCATCCACAAATTCATTGGGAGTTGTGAGGAGGTCAAAAATAGTCTCAGGTATAGCCCCTTTCTTGCCTTTCTTAGACTTTCTGGTACCAGGCTTGGGTTTCTTGGAAGGTACAGAGGGCTCAGATGACTCACTCAGGTTTCTTTTCACAGGTGGATCTGATTGAGGCTGGGAGGATGATATTCTACTAGATTTCCTAAGTGATTTTGGGGAAGGCTGGAGTAAATTGGTGAGGGAATCATCAAATCTCCCAGGGCCAGCCATTCAATGACAGAAAACCCTAGCTTATCTCAAACACAGCAATAACCCTCATCAATCTAAATCCTTAACCAATTGATGATCCACAACACACTTAACTCAGTCCACAAAGAATTTAAAATAGAAACAACAACTGGAACAGAGAATGATGAAGAACTTACCCTATTGCTAGGGTTTCACACCAAATCGAGCACAGAGAACCAAATCGAAAGAAGCCCTGTGCAAAAGGATGACTTTACAATGCTACTCCAACAGGAAGAAGCAACGGGTGAATGGAAGTTCAAAGGTTGAGCTGGACAGGAAGTAGAAGAACTATTCTCGTGGACAAAGGGAATTGGGTTTCGCGGAGACTAAGAAAAATATGAAGGAAAGCACCTCACGAGGGGTTATAAAGCCTTAAAACCCGATCTTTACAGGTTGAGGGCTTCAGTTCTGGAACCTCGAGGAGTTCTCACGTAGATGAGTGAAACAAGAATCAACCTGTTGAAGCAAGGTAAACACCTCGAGTGGTCAAGGAGCTTCAGAAAATTTTCTCAAGAAGTTCCTCGAGTGGATCTTGAGTAGATCAATTTGGCAGTGGGAACCTCTCGAGTTATTTTGGCTTTTAGAACAATGGGCTCGAGAGGTTGCTTGATCCATGCGAGATGTAGTGACTCTTCAGAAAGTAGGACTCGAGAGGTTGCCTCTCAGTGGCAGAACCTCTCGACATTCACTCAGGACCTCTCGAAATGCACTCAGGACCTCGTGACCAGTACTTAAAACCTCTTGACAACTCTCAGTACCACTGCCAAAAATGAGCATCAAAGGACACCACATTTTTCAGACATTAGACTAACTGAAAACCTAGGCAAAAGCAATAGAAATTTGTTAGCTAAATGGCAGATATGATACATATTGTACAAGGTTCAAGATCAATCTTAATTGGGAGGTTCTTAGAGGCTGATGGTCTCAGAAGGCTCCACAGTATTGTCTAGACAAGGTTTAAGCCTCTTACCATTTACCTTCATGACCCTCCCCGATTCAGGGTCCATGATCTCCATAGCTCCAGATGGGGATACATGCAAAACAGTATAAGGTCCATCCCATTTGAATCTCAGTTTACCAAGAAAGAACTTTAGTCTGGAGTTAAAAAGCCATACCGTATCCCCATCAGCAAGTTCTTGTCAAAGAAGGCTTTGGCTTTTTTCTTGTAAATCCTTGAGTTTGAGTAGGCATCCAGCCTTAGTTTCTCCAGCTCAGACAGCTGTAATCTCCTGCTTACACCAGCAGAAGTTAGATCCATGTTCAAGCTTTTAATGGCCCAAAAGGCCTTGTGCTCCAACTCTACTAGCAGATGACATATTTTTCCATAGACTAATCTAAAGGGGGACATTCCTATTGGGGTCTTATAGGCTGTCCTATAGGCCCACAAAGCATTATTTAACTTCACTGTCGAATCCTTTCTATTAGTCCTAACTGTTTTCTCCATGATATGCTTAATTTCCCTATTGGAAATCTCTACTTGCCCATTGGTCTATGGGTGGTAGGGAGTAGCAATCCTATGGGTAACAACATACTCTTTGAGCAGACTCTCGAAGTGTCTATTGCAGAAATGGCTGCCCCTATCATCGATGATGGCTCTAGTGGTGCCAAATCTGAGGAATATGCTTTCTTTGACAAATTTTAAGACAACTTTATGATCGTTTGTTCTTATGGCAGTAGCTTTCACCCATTTGGAAACATAATCAACAGCCACAAGAATGAAGTTAAATCCCATTGAAGGAGGAAAAGGGCCCATGAAATCTATCCCCCATATGTCAAACAGCTCCACAACAAGGATGGGCTGCAATGGCATTGAATTTTTCTTTGATATGCCACCCATCCTTTGACACCTTACACAGGTTTTGTAGTGTACATGGGCATCCTTAAACAAAGAAGGCCAGTAAAACTCATACTGCAACACCTTTGTTGCTATCTTTTTTCTACTAAAGTGACCCCCACAGGCTTATTCATGACACATTATTAGAATACTATAGATGTCACTTTTAAAGACACATCTTCTAATGACCTGGTCTGCACAATACTTATACAGGCATGGGTCCTCCCAGAAAAAATATTTGACATGCGAGAAGAACAAGTCCTTGTCCATCTTGGACTAGTGGGAAGGAATCCTACCTATAGTAAAGTAGTTGACTATTTGGCAAACCAGGGAACAACAGACTGGATGGCAAATAATTGCTCATCAGGGAATGAATCACTCACAAGTGTTGCAGCCCACTCCTGAACTAAAATCCTGGACAAATGATCAGCCACCACATTCTCTACCTCTTTTTTGTCCTTGATTTCAACATCAAATTCCTGCAGCAGGAGGATCCATCTAATCAACCTTAGCTTTACATCTTTCTTAACCAACAGGTACTTTAGGGCAGAGTGATCAATGAAGATTATAATTTTAAACCCCAGTAAATATGATCTAAATTTGTCCACAACAATCACCACTGCTAGAAGCTCTTTCTCAGTTGTTGTATAATTCAGCTAAGCTTCTATCAGTGATTTGCTGGCATAATAAATCACACAAGGCAATTTATCTTTTCTCTAGCCTAGCACAGCTCCCACAGCAAAATCAGTTGCATCACACATTAACTCGAAGTGTAGGGTATAATAGGAGCTTGGATCATAAGGGAAGATGTTAGACATTTCTTCAACACCTCAAATTCTTCAAGAGAGTCAGCATCAAATTAAATGGCACATCTTGACACAGCAAGTGGCACAAAGGTTTGGAAATTTTGCTGAAGTCATTGATAAAACTCCTGTAAAATCCTGCATGTCCTAAGAAATATCTGATTTGCTTAACTGTTTTTGGTGGGGGCAAGTGTTCAATCAAATTCATTCTTGCTTTGTCAACCTCAATGCCCTTATGGGAGACCACATGGCCAAGCACAATGCCTTGAGTGACCATGAAATGACTTTTCTCTCAACTCAATACCAGGTTGGTATCTTCATATCTTTGAAGAACCAGGCTGAGGTGATGTAAACATTGACTGAAATTCTCTCCAAACATAGAGAAATCATCCATGAAAATCTCCAAAAATTTATCAAGCATATAAAAAAAGAGTCCATACATGCACCTTTGGAAGGTGACGGGAGCATTATATAGTCCAAATGACATTCTTCTATAAGCAAAAGTACCAAATGGACAAGTAAAAGTAGTATTTTCTTGATCTTGAGGATACACTGGTATTTGATTGTAACCAGAGTATCCATCCAGAAAGCAGTAAAATGCTCTTCCTACTAGCTTATCTAAAATTTGATCAATGAAGGGCAATGGGAGTGGTCCTTTCGGGTCTTAGAGTTCAGCTTCCTATAATCTATGCACACTCTTCAACCAGTGGTCTCTCTGGTTGGTACTAACTCCCCAGACTCAGTGGTTATAACTGTGATGCCAGACTTTTTGGGGACCACTTGGTAAGGGAGACCCACTCAGAGTCTGAAATAGGGCAAATTACCCCAACATCCAACAGTTTCACAATTTCTTTCAGGACAACTTCCTGCATATGAGGGTTCAACTTCCTCTGCATTTCCCTTGAGGACTTGGAACCCTCTTCCAAGTGGATCTTGTGCATACACACTGATGGGTCTATCCCTCCAAATTTGTGATAGTCTAGCTAATTGCTCTTCTATGTTTCCTAAGGACACACATCAATTCCTCTTCCTGCTCTGTGGTAAGAGCGAAATAGATAATTACAGACAGCTTTTCATTTTCTCCCAGGAAAGCATACTTCAAGGATGCTAGCAGCTGCTTGAGCTCCAGATCTGGTGGACTAATTATTGAAGGCAGCAAAGGTGCCTTGGAGGGTTGAGGTAGGGACAACAATGTGGGTCTCCAAATGGAGTGTTGCACTAGGTCCACTGAAGAATTTGATGTGTTTCTTTCTTCAGCTATGTAAGTTGGGGCCTCCTGCTCAGTCACCTCAGTCCATCCATCCTCAAAATCATCACAAAAATTATCCCAATCCAGTAGATTGGATAAATTTTCCTCAATAAGCTCATCTAGTACATCAACTACAAAACAGTCCTCATTATCAAGCTGAGGCTGCTTTGCAGTATTGTACACATTTAACGTCACTTTCATGTTATCAAAAGTAACCTCCATCACCCAAGACTTGCATTGAATGCAGGCATTGGCTATGGCCAGAAATGGCCTGCCCAGGATAACAAGAATTGGGGTGCTACTCTTTGAAGGTTCCATGTCCAATACCAGAAAATCAACAGGATAGAAGAATTTATCCACCCCCACCAACACATCTTCAACAATGCCCATAGGTCTCCTCTCAGACCTGTCAGCCAGTTGGAGCACAACAGGAGTTAGTTTCAGCTCCCCCAAACCTAGTTGTTCATACACAGGGTATGGCAGTAGGTTTACACCGGCCCTCAAGTCTAAGAGAGCTCTGTCTATGGTGTGATCACCAATAATGCAAGGGATAGTAGGTACTCCTAGGTCCTGAAGTTTTGCTAGTATAGCAATAGACAAAACTGACTTGACTTTTTTAGCTGTAAAGACCTTCTTGGACAAATGAATCCTTACCTTCCTATTCTGAGTGCCCAGGTCCTTTAGTAACTTAACATAGGCTAGAACCTGTTTGATGGCATCAAGCATAGGTAAATTGGTCTTAACTTGCTTGAAGGTCTCTAACATTTCCTCCATTCTAGCATTCCCCTTGTCAAAAGGAGAGGGGCCTTTTAGAGCATGAGAAAATGGCAGCTGGGGCATTGCTAGTACCTCAGCTGCTAGCCTAGCTGTGTCATCAATAATTTTTTTGCTTTTTACTTTTCTTATTTTTTTTCTTTTTGTAGGGGCTCAACAGTAGCCCCTTTATTTTTCTCATGTTGTCCCTGCTGCACACTAACATGGACTGAATCCTTTTCTCCTGCACTCTCTCTTGCTTCCATGACCACTTGGTTGTCTACCACCTTGCCACTCCTTAGGGTTGTGATTGCTTTAGCTTTCTCATGGGTTGATGAACCTTCACCAATCATGTACTGACCCTTGGGATTGTTCACTGGTTAACTTGGCAATCTGCCCTCTTCCCTCCTAGTCAGAGTATTAGATATTTGACCAAGTTGGTCCTCAATTTTTTTAATACTCTGACTGTGGGAGCTCACAGTCTGTGATAATGAGTTCAGGTTTCGTAGTGAAGACAAAACCCGTTCTTCAAATGAGCATGCTCTAGGCTGTGGTGGGGGCAAAGCTAAGTGACTTGGCTGTGGGGCAGGCTGAACAAATTACTGTCTAGGGGCATAACATTGGTTATACTCTAAACTGGTCTATATGGCAATGTTGGTTGCTGCTGCTAGGGCTGCTGATAATTCTCTTGTCTCCACCTCAAATTGGGGTGGTTTCTCCATGCGTACCCAGCAAGCTGTTGTTTATATGATTAGGCAGTATTGGCATGCTTCATGACCAATTCAGAGTATTGACCAGCTGAGGGACAGTCCAGCAGTGAATGAGTTGGTGACTGACATATCAAACATGCCTCTTCCTTCTGTGCAACAGCTTGGGGCTGCAGCACATTCAACACCTTATCAAATTTATGGGAAAGGTTGTCCACCTTCTTAGCCAGGTCATTGTACACAGTCAGCTCATACAAGTTTTCCTTGGAAGTGGGTGTTGTTTTTGTCACTCTACCAGCTGGGTCAATGTCATTTCTTGACAAGGACTCCTACTACATGGAGTTCACACTAATCACATCAAATAATTCCCAAGCCTCCTCATCAGTTTTGTTTAGGTATATGCCACCACATGAGGCATCAATCATATCTCTACTCTTAGAGCCAATCCCTTGGTAGAAGCTCTAGACAAGCTACCATTTAGGGATTTGATGGTGGGGGCACTGCCTCGGCAGCTCTTTAAACCTTTCCCATGCCTCATGAAAATCCTCAGTTGGAAATTGAGCAAAGGAGATGATGCTCTTCCTCAACCGGCTAGTTCTATTCATAGAGAAATTTTTGGCTAAAAACTGACATTGCAAGGCATTCCATGAGGTAATGCTGTTGGGAGGGAGCATGTTGAGCCGATTTCTGGCTTTATCCTTTAGTGAAAAAGAAAAAAGCCTCAGTTTTCTGGCCTCATCTCCTAGACCAGCAATCTTGAATGTGGTGCATAGAGACAAAAATTCATCGATGTGTTTATAAGGATCCTCCTTACTAAGCCCATGAAAAGATGGCAGTATTTGGATGGTTTGGGCCTTGATTTCATAGTTGCCATCAGCATTAGGAAATTGAATGCAGAAGGGGGATGAGTACACTCCTGGTGCATAATATTCCCTCAATGGTCTTGGTTGGTCACCCATCTCAGCAGGGATGTGTGTTGCTTGTCTAGCTCTAAGGATTCTCTCAACTTCAAGATTTAAAGGTAAAATCTCAGGGTTAAGAGTCCTTCCACCAAACATACAACACACAGCAGGAACAAATTACAGCTAACAAACACACAAAAATAAACACACTAACTACTGCTGTTAAATTCAAAAATTACAGAAATGAAATTGTAATCAAAGGAACAAGAAATGCAAACTCAAGCAGAATCAGATCCAGCTGCAAGCAATTTGCTCCTCTCCTAGCTACAACTCCAAATCTAAGAAAAAAATATATAAAAAAACTACAAAAGCCACAGCAACATTAATTCAAATACAAATCTAATCTACTAATGAAAAGAAAAACTCAGATCTACTACTTAAATCTCAAGTCCCCGGCAACGGCGCCAAAAACTTGTTGGATTATAACTATTATGCTCAAAACTAGAATAAAACAATACCAAACAATAGCAATTATACATAGTCCTGCAAGATCAGGGACTGTTCTAGCAAGTTTTAAATGAGTAACAGTTCATCCCACAGAGACTTGTTATCTAACAGGTAGTAGATCGCTAGATCTGTTACAGGTCTAGCAATTCTAACCCTATTCTAAGTTAAAACTAAGGAAAACAGGAAAGAGATGGAGTTTTTTGGGGTTGTCGCTAAACTAAAAATAGAAATAAACTAGATCTAATTAAAAACAGATTCAAAAACCAAATCAGAGATAAAGGGAGTGAGAATTGAGGAAGAGGACAGATGTTTTGGAAAAATAAACTTCAAATATGGAGAATGAATAGCTAGGAGATAGTTTTCACTGTAAAACTTATTTGCAAAGCAGAGTAGAAGATGGATCTGCAGTAATCCTTCATTTGGTTACAAGAACAAATGAAAGGTAGAAGGATCCAAATCTACCCCCTGAGATATGGATTAGTCATAGGGCTATACTCTGTCCACTCAAATGGTCACAGAGTATCCCATGGATATAATCCAGTCATGAGGGAAAGAAATGAAACAGTAAAACCACTGCAAATGCTATGGATGCAAGGCTACAAGCTCATGCATTCATAGGAGCATAAAATCTATAGAAATTCGATAACAAACCAATAGATCTACAGATTAAATGATCATTATAACCAGCAATTCATTGATCTACAAACAACTTACAATAAATTACCTTGGGATCTGCAGTCTCTGCAAATTTCGCACCTCATATAATGCTCTCACAAATCAAATTACAGATAAACTAATCCTAACTGCTACAGAGATTTAGCCAGCCATAGCTGGCCTAAGGAGAGAAGAATAACAAAAAGAACAGGAAGAAAAGGCAGGAAACAATTCAAAAATTCCTCAATCTCTGGTTGTTTAGATCTAGTTTATTCCCCTCTATTTACAATTCCTAAGTGAACTTGATCTGCCTTGGCCAATCAGAGAAGAGGAGAAACAAATCAGTTATAAGACCTACTGAGGTGGCTACATTTCCTCCAAGTATTGCCCCCAAGTTCGTTAGAACAGTTGTGCACACGTGGGTCAATTAGGGCAGGTACCCTCTATGCTGATGAATTTCTAAAATGCCCTCCAACGCTGACAGACACATGTTTGAGCCCATGTCTCGAGTGGTTTGAGCCTCAGAATATCAACCTCGAGAGGTTCTTGATGGGATCAAGGCTTTAGGAATGAATCTCGAGAGGATCAGTGACCTTCATAAATACAACTCGAGTAGTGCAGGCAGCAGCTCGACAGGATCTCGCTAGGTTCTTTTCTACACATAACAACTCGACAGGGTACTTCATAGGTACAGGGAACCACTCGACAGGTTTTAATCCTTCAGCACTTCAGCTCAAGTGGTTGAATTGGACTGCTCAAGTTTCATAAATCAGCACAGTAAAGTGCTCAAGAGGTTCAAATCTCACTGCTCGAGAGGTTAGTTTGCTTTCAAAGAATCGCCGAGAAGTTTAAGTGTCAAATGATGTGTTTTCTCTCGGTCACCATGAACCACTCAAGTGGATGAATTACAGCCCTTTAGACTCCTCGACAGCTTCAATACCTCTCGACATAATCACTGCAGCTTCAGCAAATGCTCGAGTATGCATCAGATCTGCTCGACAGGTGCATTTTAATCACTCGACAGCCTCTTCAACTGATCAAGCACTCCTTTCTGTAGGTTTGATGTGCTCGAGAACTGCTCGAGCTCCATGTTCTGAACCCCTACTACTGATGGACAGTCTGTTACAATACTCTATCATGCATTAATCAATTGTTGACTTAAATCTCTCTCCTTTTGGCTCTTGCTACATGAATTTCTGCACTTCTCTGCAGATTATTACTAACTACAAAACAACACTCAAAAAGTAATTATTAAACAGCTCTAAGGTCTAGTAAGGGCTAGGTTAAGGGTGAAAAATGATATTTTCAGTGATTAACACAGACAAACGTCACTTATGTCCGACTCACGTTCCCATCTAGCTTCTTCCGGTGAAAGGTTTCGCCATCTCACAAGTACTAATGGAATATGTTTGGTACGCAACACTTGCTCCTTCCAATCAAGAATCTGCACGGGTTCTTCTCTAATGGTCAAGTCTTCTTGAATTTCAATTGGTTCATACTCTAAGACGTGAGTTAGATCTTTCACGTACTTCCTTAACATCAACACGTGAAATACGTTGTGCATGCTCAATAGTTGCGGTGGTAGAGCAACTCGATACACAACTTCTCCAACTCGTCCCAAAACCTCAAATGGTCCTACGTATCGTGGACTCAACTTCCCACATTTCCTGAAGCGCAATACACCCTTCGTGGCTGAAATCTTTATGAACACGTTATCTCCTTGTTGAAACTCAACTCCCATTCTTTTCAGATCGACGTAGCTCTTTTGTCGACTTTGTGCTACCTTCAACCTCTCACGGATCAAACATACTGCTTCGGTTATACTTTTAATAATATTCAGACCAAAAATGAATTTCTTCCCAATTAATAAGAGATTTACATCTTCTTCCATATAGTGCTTCGTAGGGAGCCATACCAATGCTTGTCTAATAACTGTTATTGTATGCGAACTCGATCAGGGGTAGATGTTGATCCCATGATCCTTAAAAATCAAGCATACAAGCTCGTAGCATCCTCTACAATCTGGTTCACCCTCTCGGTCTATCCATCTGTTTGTGGGTGAAATGCAGAGCTGAAGTCTAAACTTGAACACATTCCCTCTTGGAATTTCTGCCAAAACTGTGACGTATACAACAGGTCTCCATCCGAAACAATGCTCACATGAATCCCATGCAATTGAACGATCTCTTTCAGGTTCATATCTGCAAGTCTACTCACTGTATGCTTGGTGTTGTAAAGCAAGAAATGAGCTGAGTTGGTTAGCCTATCGATAATTACCCATATGGCATTGTGTCCCTTCATCGTTCTTGGTAATCCTAAAATAAAATCCATAGAAATAGATTCCCACTTTCATTCCGGTATCGATAGAGGTTGTAATAAACCTTATGAATGTCGGTGATCCACTTTCACTTGCTGACACACCAAGCACTTTGAGACGTACCCGACGACATCTTTCTTCTCCACCAAAAACTCTTCTTTAGATTTTGGTACATCTTGGTACCACCCGGATGAATAGCATACTATGACTTATGGGCTTCTTCTAAGATGGTATGCCTGAGATAGGCATCGGTCAGTATGCATAGGCACCCTCTGAATAGTAGCGATCCATCCCCCTTGATGGAGAAATCTGGTCTAATACCATCAGTCACACCTCATCTAATTTTAGTAAGTTTCACATCTTTCATCTGAAGCCTGTCGATATTCTCAAAGATCGTCGGTCTGATTATGATGTTTGTAACTAAGGCTCTTGAATCTCTCACCTCGATCTTTGTGTCATACAATGAGATGTCTTCTAATAATTTCTATCTATGGATTCTCATAATGAGTCTCGATAACTAAGCTGAATTCTTCCAACTCAAAAGATCTGCCACAACATTCATTTTTCCTGGGTGATATTGAATGGAGCAATTATAATCTTTGAGAACTTGATCCATCTTCTCTGCCTCATATTCAGATCCTTCTGAGTAAATAAGTACTTGAGGGTTTTATGATCCGTGAATATCTCAAAGGTTTTCCCATAAAGGTAATGTCTCCATATCTTTAATGCAAAGATCACCGCTGCCAGGTCAAAATCATGAGTTAGATAATTCTTTTCATGATCCTTAAGCTGTCTCAAATAGTAGGCAATAACTTTCTGGTTCTGGTTAAGCACACAGCCTAACCCACTATGTGATGCATCGCTAAACACGATAAAACCTCCAGTGCCTGATGTAATAGCAAGTACTAGTGCAGAGGTAAGTCTTCTCTTAAGTTCCTGGTAACTCTTCTCACATGACTTGGTCCATTCAAACTTCACATTTTTTCCTATAAGTTGTGTGAGTAGTCCTGATATCTTGGAAAAGCCTTCTATAAACCTTCTGTAGTAGCCTTCCAAACCTAGAAAACTTCGTACCTCTGTCACTGTTCTCGGTTGTTCCCACTATACCACGGCCTCAATCTTTACTGGATCGACGATAATACCCATTTCAAAGACAACATATCCCAAGAAGCTCACTTGTTCTAACTAGAACTTGTACTTGCTGAGCTTCGCATACTGCTGGTGTTAACGTCATGCCTGCAGAGTGATCCGTAGATGTTGCTTGTGTTATTCCTTTGACTTCAAGTAGATGAGGATATCATCCACGAATACAACTACACATTTTTCAAGATGTGATTTAAACACCCTATTCATGAGGTCCATGAATGAAGCTAGTGCATTAGTCAATCCAAAAGACATCACTAAGAATTCATTCCCATATCTGGTACGAAATATCATCTTCTGAATATCCTCGGCTTTAACTTTTAACTGATGGTAGCCAGATCTCAAATCAATGTTGGAAAAGAACCTTGCCCCTTGCAATTGATCAAAGAGATTATCGATCGTAGGGAGTGGATAACGGTTCTTGACCGTTAATTTATTTAACTGATGATAATCAATGCACAATCTAATCGACCCATCCTTCTTAACAAATAAGATCGGCGCTCCCCAAGAAGAAACACTTGATCTTACAAACCCTTTGTCTAAGAGTTCTTGTAATTATTCCTTCAACTCTTTCAACTCGGCCGGAGCCATCCTATACAGCATTTTCGACACTGGTTCCATGCCTGGAGCTAAGTCAATTGCGAACTCAATTTCTCAATATGGTGGTAATCCTGGTAGCTGATCGGCTCTTACTATGTATGTTTAATTAAGTCTTAACCTATTGCAAGCACACAATAGAAATTGTAGAGCTAGTATAGGATCATTCCCAAGAAGAAGTGTTATCTTATTTATATATTTCTATTTTAAAGTTTATATTTATCTTTTAAGGTTCTAAACTACTTGAGAAATATGAATAAAAGAATGGTTTCTTAATCTAAAGTGTATAAAATAAATCCTAATCCTCCTTCTTCAGATTGAGGTCGTCAATCCCAATCTTCAGTCATTGGATATTTATAAAAATTAACATACCGTTATACCGTATTGCAGTCTTCTAGAATTTGGGCGTTAATTAAAAGCTAAAATTCCTTAACACAGATTTATTCTAATCAATAATTTCCTAAAATCTGGGCGTCAATCAAATTCTAGAAAATTGAAGATGGAAAAGTAAAAACCATTACACTAATCTACAAATCTCAACCTAGGTCATCAATTCAAATTAAAGCTTGAAGATGTTTACAAAGCAGTAAATAAAGCAAATAAAATCTAAACTAGAAAGCAAAGTAAATATATCTTTCACCTCTCAGCAGCAGTCATCAATTGCTTCTGAGAAACTAGGATATCTATACTAATCTTCAGCACCCAATAGCATTCGTCAATTACTCTTGAGAAACCTCTGATATCTAATCTACTCTAACTATTTTACACTACTGATAGGAAGAAAATCCAACCTCAGTTGTCAATTGATACTGAAATTCTTCAATCCCTTATTCCTACACCGGGTTCTCTTATTTATAGATCATAAGGAGTCGATTTACAAAGACTTCTAATTTTAATAAAAGAAACTACTAAAAGATTCCTAATATGACTCTAATTCCTAATTTTATTCTTCCTTGCTTTCAACTGTAGATGTGCTTCTGAATTGTTCTCCTTTATTTCAGCAACCAAGATTTTCTAAGAGCTTATCTTTATCAATCTTCTCATATTCGTGATTCACCAAACTCCTAATTTCAGATATCTTCTAATTTAGTGCATGGCGGTGATAATCTTCATTCACGTGATCAACCGCAGCAGCAGATGTAGCAGTGGAAAAAGCTTACACAATCATAAATTACGATTGTTCTTCTTTTACTAGAGAATCGTAAATCATGATTTTTCATTTTCACATAGCTTTCTTTCTGGACGATTTCCTATAATGAATGATTTCTTTTCTTTTATCGCTTTTTACTCCTGTATCGCTTTCTGAAGAATCCTCTTTTGAAGAATCGTAAATTATGATTTCTTAGTTTTCACTTTCTTTCCGTCTTCAGCTTTAGCGCACAACAGTGTAAAGTGTGATTTCTTAACTTTCAGCAGCGGCGAATCGTCTTCCCTTTGCTCAATCATCTTTTTACTGCTTTTCAAGTTTATTTTGATGAATATTAACACTTTGGCTCTCTTTTATTATTTTTCTTTAATATATGTACATCGTTAACTTGTTAGTAGCAAACAAAGTCCTAACATCACCAAGTTAAGGGTGATAAAATGGTAAATTCTGTGACTGATTAGTAGCTCTTCAGGAAACATGTCTGAAAACTCACATGCAACTGGAATATCGGTAATGTTGGTCTTCTCTTCCCATTGCTCTTGCAAAAATGTGAGGCATCCACTGCATCCGTTTCTCATTAGTCGTTCAGCTTGAATCACATAAATAAATGGTGCTACACTGGATTTGACACCACAAAACCTGAACGATTTTCCCTTCGGAGGATAAAAAGTAACTACATTTTATAGGCAATCGACGCTTGCATGATAAGAGAATAGCCAATATATGTCAAGGATCACATCGAATCCTTGCATATCCAATAGGATGAGATCTACCGTCATCTCGTGCCCCTCAATTGAAATGACGATTGATCGGTAATACATATCTACGCTCACCACACTTCCCGCAAGAACTGATATGGCCAAAATGAAATCTAAAGACTTTGGAATGATGCTCAATTCGATCACGAACTATGGAGTTACCAAGGAGTGTGTAGAACCTGGGTCTATTAATACCCGTGCTTCATCATGATAACAAATGTCGTTACTTTGGAATAGATGTAGAGTACCTACGTGTCAAACATGTAACTCGATTTATAGTGTACAAGTGTGTGTGATGGTACTGATGATTTGCACGTATTAAAAACAAACTACAACAAAATCCATTACAAAATTTAAGTGAACACTGATACTTCAAATGGATTATACCTTGCATGACGTCATTGGATGTCTAGACATCCAAAGCAGTGACAGCATATGCATGACCTTGCACAGTAGGTCATGTGGGTCGCGTAGGCCTCTGTATTGCAGCTGAAACCGTCCCTTCTTTTCTTAGCTCAGGGCAATATCTTATCATGTGTCATATTTTTCCACACTTAAAGCATCCTCCTGAATTTCATCTACAATCTGCGATCTTATGTGCTTTCCACAACGTGCACATGGCTCAACCGGAGTAGAAGATGTTGCTCTTGATTTGCTTTGTGCAACAGATGCCCCCGTTGTCATAGCAGGGCATGATGGACGAGTGAATCTACTAAGCGTAGGCACAAACGGTCTTGAGTAAACACTTTGATTAGGTTGCCTTGGTGTCGGTACTAAAAACTTAGGCCTCTTGTTTACCTGTTCATAACCACTGGACATCACCTGATTTACCTTACCCTTATTCTGTTGATCTCTTCTTTTATACATTTTCTCTATGTTTTCCTCGGGAACAAAAGCCTTGCCCATGACTCCCGTATAACTTTCTAACTCAAACATCGAGACTATCTTGAATATTCGGCCTTAAGTCATGTTGGATCTTCTTAGCCTTCATTGCATCCGAGGCTATGTGTTCTGGTGTAAATTTTGAAAGTCTTGCACACTTTGTTCCGTACTCTCGCACGGTCATCCGTCCTTATTCCAATTGAATAAATTTAACCTCCATCTGATTCCTTACCACATTGGAAAAGTATTGCTCATTGAACTCCTCAACAAATTCTTCCCAAGTCCACAAAGCATTTGGGTTTTCTTGTTTTCTTGTCCTTGATACTGATTTCCACCATGGGTCGGCCACCCCGTCCAACTTGAAAGCAGCCCACCTAACCTTCTCATTCTCAGTGCACGGAAGCACATTAAAGATTTTCTCCATTTCATTAAGCCACTTTTCTACCTCAAGTGGATCGACTTGTCCTGAGAAACTTGGAGGACACATCCTCCTAAACTATATGAATGTCGAATGTTGAGGTTGATGCTGATGATTATTAGCATTATTCACAGCCATCAACTCAGTCTGTTGTGCCATCGCATTGGCCACAATCTCCATGGCTTGTGTCATTCTCTCTCTTTCATCTCTTCCTTGGTTTCCTTCTTCTAAAGGATCTCTCTCACCAATCGAAATCCTATTTGGACCAATGGTGATCCCTTCACCACTCCTTGTGTTTCGCATACGATCGCCTCTCGGTCTGCCTCTACCTCTAGTAGACATATTGATCTGTAAACACGAAACCAAAGTTTCATCAATAGGCAGTCCCTATACTCTGACAAAACCTTAAACTCCTATTCTAAGTCTAAATTTTATCATAAATTTCTAAAGCCACAAGCTCTGATACCAACTATGACAGCCCAGATTTTTTATCCCCGAAACCTGAGCCTTCAGATGGCAGGAAACGACGATCCCCGAACAGAACACTTGATATGTCCACATAGAGAGCGGAATTCATTGCATATATCTCTTGCAACAAAGATAGATTCATCATATATGACAAAAGAAAACTCCAATTCTATATATAATAAAATAAAATGATGGTTCTATCCTTACAAATCATAAGTCTAACAAAACTGAAGCAAACCACTGGTGATGGCCGACCATCACCTAAATAATGGTTCACAACATAAGCTTACATTACATGAATCCAAAGTTCTAAACTAAATATGAAGGTCAGAAGTACCAAGCCTAAGTCTCACAAACTCAAAATGATCAAATATTCCCTAAGGGAAATAATCCTCTGGCAGAAGATCTAATTCTTCCTCTGGAATATAATCAGGATCTTCTTCATGTACAGACTCCTCAACGCTTGTATCAATACCTGCACCTGTGACATATAGTCGCAGGATGAGCTAACAGTCTAAGCTCAATAGGGGGAATATCACTAGCATTTATATCATATTTCAAAGTATAGATTCCATTATTGATTTTGAAAGCACATTTCACATAAAACTTGATTTCGAGATGCTTGAATCGAAAGAAAATAGAATTCAAATACACATTCAGAATTTGTTTCTTAGTTTCAAAGTTCTTACTTGGTTTTGGATTTTACATGCTTCTTGTATTTCAAAGTGACTTAAAACCATAAATTAAATAGTCTCCCAAGCATATATATAGGATTGGGAGCCACATATATTTCTATGGGAATCCCCAAACCATCTTCATTTAATTAAACCATTTTCGAAGTGCGCAAGCCCCTACACTTGGAGGGTCACTTGTATGTCTAAAGTTACCGTTGGTCGGTATAATTATACGGATATCCCATCGTACCGATACACGATGGGGATTCGTTTCGTGTGAACCTTAAATCATAGTGCAAGTTCTAACATATAATTTATCTCCATGTAGTTTATTAGTGTGATTAATTTATAACTAATTTTAAAGTTCAAAAATAAGGTAGTATACAAAGTTCATATGCACATTCTTAACAGAGTTCTCCTCCTTAATGGAGTTCACATTCTTAAAAAAATTTACGTTCTTAACGGAGTTCATATTTCGAAACATATAATTTGGAATCAATGTACAAAGCTCATATTTGTAAAATTAAAACAAGTTATCTCATTTATTATTATCATATCACAATGTCTATACAAATCACATGAATGTAAATTTTATTAAATTTCCCCTACCTCATGGCTCTCGAAAACACATAAAACACGTAAAATAAGGCGAAGATTCTCACGCAAACATCTAATTTATCACCTACATTTTAATGTGTCCAAAGGTCAGTAACCGATGCTAAAAGGATCATATATAATGAACATTAAGAAAACTCTCCGAGAAAAATCGAAAATAGACCAAACTGCCTCAGTCGTGCGGGCGGGCTATTCCACCAGGCACACCTCAGTCGCACGAGCGACTGTGTTTGTTCATTTTTCTTTCAAAACTGCCTAAGACAGTCGAGCGTGTGAGTTCAAGGTCGCGCGAGCGACTGATCTCCCTTGATATTCAGGCTATTCTGAAGCCTAACTCACGTGAGTGGCTTACAATCATGCGCGCAAGTCCTAATTCACGGGAGAGACTTTCGAGATTTCAGCAATTTTGCCCGAAATTGGATTTTCTTTCTTATCCCCTTTTCACTTAACTCTTATTCACATTAAATGTAACATGTCTAAGGCAATAAATGTCTTCATTTATCACCATTAATTCATATTTAATGCACTCAAATCCATAAGATCTTACCTCATTAGTTCGTGAGATTCTTGTGTGATCTTTCGATCCAAAACTCGAGATCCACGACGCTCTTATCCCTTGCGTCGAAAGGGCTTGAAGACCCGACCTCTCGTGATCGTTTCACAATGCACACGAAGGTTTTATCCTTCCCAGTGTACACAATCAACTCATTAAAACTCTTGGAACTCACACTAGGTTACTCCCTCCCAAGAGGGTTTCTCACAAAGCTTTCACACACGTTCCCACTTCGATGAATTGACACTTCCAACGTACGATCACAATGCGTGGTCTTGCGTGGAAGATCGATTGTGTACTCGCGTCTTCGGAGGCAATGATTCACATGGAAGCAAGGGTTCTCTTCTTCTCTCTTAGCTTCTAAATGCAAGGCAAGGTAATGACTTCCCTAACAAGCCATTGCCTTTTATACCTAGTGTTAGCTTCTATGAGAAGCACATACATACATATATGTGTGTTTTTCGAGTTGTTTTGGTTCCCTTGCGGAACCCCACACATCTAACTCTGGTGTTTGTTCCATCCACACATGTTCGAATGAACTTTAAACAGTCTAAGTGATCTATTAAATTCGGAACGACACAGTGCGCCATACCGACACGCATGCTAACTGACTTACACGATGTTCAAAAATTTGGGGATATTATATGCTAGCACATCTCCGAACCTTTATTTTATGGGACAATCTTTGACTCGGGGTATCTCTAATTCCCAAGACAAGTTTTAAAATTCGATCCATTGGTAATGATCCTCTCATCACCCCCAAGGTCCAATCCCAATTCGAGTCAAACCTCGGGTCAAAACTTATTAGTGTAATAATCCGAGCTAATTTAAGGAATGAGATGTGGTGTGTGCCTCATTAATTTTTCTAACACACCCATCCAATTAAATGAGGTGCCCCATGGGTGCCACTTAAAATAATCGAATTTTTATTGCTTTAAGGTGAGTGCCACTACCAATAGTCAAATTCTCATTAATCTAAGATGGGTGCCACTACTAATAGTCAAATTCTCAATTATCTAAGATGGGTGCCACTACTAATATCAAATTCTCATTGATCTAAGATGCCTGCCACTACTAATAGCAATTTTCTACCATTTTAAGGTGGGTGTCTCAAGGTTTTTAGCAGACCTATCCTCAAGCAGCTTACCTGGCACAGTCAGGTCTCATCAATGTTCGATCAACAGTTTGACCAACATAGAGATCTAGGAGCAGGTGTTAACAGGGCATGACTCTTCACGCTATATATATGGATGGACGTCCCCCGCTCACTACACACAACCCTTTTGGCATCTTCCCCTCGAGAGTGTAGCAAGAGAGGCGAGTAGAGCCACCTTCATCATTCTTAGCAGGAAAAGCGTTGACTTCAATCAACGGTCACGATCTTCACGATAAGGTACACACATATTTTTTAATTTATGGATTATTGATTTATTATTTTGATTGATCATACACTTAAATCCTAAGGCAAATATTTGAGTGGTCGGATCAATAAATCCAACAATTAGTATCAGAGACAGGTTGGCCAATGATTGATCGAAGCATTAAAATATATTTGTACCTTATATGTTACTTAAATCATTGAAGATGAGGGAATCTCTCCTTCTATCCTTTTTCTCAATAAGGAGTGTTTTACGAAAATCATATAGGGCTTTCGTTCGGTGCAATTTAGCCCCTTTGAAAATCTTTTCTTGGTTTGGGTGTATCGACCCATTTTTAAGTTCGATTTTGACTAATTAGTAGTCAATTTCAAACTATTCGTTGAGGCCTATGCTTTGGACTTATTATTGCCAACAGTTAATGACTGTATATCATGAAATAATCTTTTTTGTTTTTTTTTTGTGACCCAATGGTATGTCTAGTATATTGGTGCTACATGTTCTTTTGGGATCATGAGCTTGATCTTATGATTTAAGTGTATGTGTTTATGGCTAATTTTGATATCACTCATTATTTAAATATTATTTTATGGCACTCTTGACTATCTGTATTTTACACACATACACTTTACAGTGAGTTGGTTAAACTCTTGAGACTAGACATATCAGGTCTAGGTCATTCCAATGGGGTTAAGGAAGACATCTAAAGTAGTCATTTGAGAGACTATAATTGAAATAGGATTGATTCTGTCAAAGGTGATTATTCTATGGAGGTTGTTATTTCTTGAATCTTAAGATTACCTTGTGCCTTAATTTGCATGAAGTTATTGATTCTACCCAAAGGTGATTCATTAATTTCGTATAAATGGGGTGGGTAGAATAGTCATAAGTGTAAAGGAGAGAAAATGATGATTCTCTTTCCCAAAGATAGTGAATCATTGAAAAAAAAATAGAAACATAAGTGATTAGGTCTACACGCATTTTTCTGCGCCCTGGGGGAGAAGATAGATTGTAAACTCAATTTATACCAAAAGGTGATGCTGAATGTTGCACATTATCTTTATCCAAAGAGTGAATTCTTTACTTATAATAAAACACTCTAATCAATTTGTTCATACCCTTAATACGAATTTTTTTATCCTTGGTGGATATTAATGGCTTATAGTCATTTTGGAGTCCTTTGTAGATATTGATTTTTTAAATTATTTTTTTTTGTGATATGATATCGTGTCTATATTTTTAGTGGATTCTATGGTCGATGACACAATTTTGTGATGTAACTTTTAATATTAAATAGTAGATATATCGATATGGCTATTTATTAAAAGAATATATTTATAAAACATTATGAAGTGGGGATCTTCATTTATATTTTATCTTAATTTATTATGAAAATTTTCTTTTAAAATTGATAATATATTTTAAACATGATTTATTATTTAATGATTATATGATTTTATTATTGCATCACGATTGTCACCGTAAGGGATTGGTAAAGTCTTAAACTTTATATTTTGAGTAGGAGTTATCTCACTTCTAAACTTTTGTTATTATTTATGCAGCTTAAAAAATTTGTCTTATATATACATGTATATTATGAGTGGAATTTTTTATAAAATCAGGGAAAATTTTTCTACAATTATATTTTGGGTGGAGTTTTTCATAAATTGAGGGTGAAATTTTTCATAATTTGGGTGGCACACCTTAGTGAGTAAGCCAATAAGGTTTTACCTTAATCTTACATGTAAGTATTGGCACTCTTTTGGATTTGCTCGGAGTTGAACATGATTAGATACTACGTTAATAACTTCTTGTTCTGAGGATTAGGTGAAGTATTTCACAAGCCAAAGTTTTCTGGATATCAGAACAACATACGATGAGTATGGAGCGGGAGATTATAGATTTGCACACTTTAATTGTGCATTTAATTTACATGTTAAATTGGTTATCATTTCTCAAATTTGTTGTTAATAATAGTTTTGTAACCATGGAACTGTCTTAGTATTGATTTCAGAAAATGGTATACTGTGTGCATTCATGATTCATTCCTATATTTTTATTAAATTCGGGTAATGTTTGAGACTGCCTAAGTTATTTTAAACAATGTTTTATTTTCAGAGTGCACTCATTTTGGTTTTCTAATTTAGTGGAAGTCGTTTTTAAAACATAGTCCATGTGTGGACCAAGTGGGAGACTGTTGCAATTTTTATGGAATCTCAAAATTCTTATTTTGTGTGGCCCACACACGCTAGGATTTTAGAAAACTCTGGATTAGAATTACTTGAAATAATAAAGGGCATTATTGGGAACTATAGGAAACCTCAAGGTTTCTGGATTTACATTTGATTTTTATTCTTATTAGAATACCTTGATGGACGGTCTTCTAGGCATGACATGTCTCTTCATGCTATATATATAGGTGGACGTCTCCCGCTCACTACACACAAGCCTTTTGGCATCTTCCCATCGAGAGAGTATAGCAAAAGAGGCGGGTAGAGCCACCTTCATCTTTCTTCGCAAGAAAAGCATCGACTTCAATCAACTATTACGATCTTCGCCATAAGGTACACACATATATTTTAATTTATGAATTATTGATTTATTGTTTTGATTGATCATATGCCTAGATCCTAAAGCAGATATTTGGGTGCTCGGATCAATAGATCCAACATTAGATTTCGGAAATGTGATGAGGTTCAGTATATGATCACAAACTGCACTATAAATCTGCTACTATTTCTTGCAAATAGAAGTAGGTAACTAGTAGGATTAAGTTATTTTCTCTTTAAAATGTATGATTTACTGTTTATTTTTTTAAAGTAAATAGTTCTCTTAAACTTTACAATGCATAGCATTCCCATTTGCATTCCTATAAGATGCATATGAATCATAATGATGAAGTGTACAAAATGTCAATCATTTGTTTATTCCAAAACTGAATATAATCTACTACTTCATTATATGTTTTAATGTTCTAAAGGGTATAGGTTTGATATAGGTTTGAGATAGTTCATGGGTTGCTTGCTGTGTGATTTATTGAACATTTCAGGAATAGATCGGAAAATTACTGAAATGCCAAATCAAGGGACACTAGGAGAACTATTGGAGTAATGGTTGAGATTTGAGAAGGTCGTTGAAGCTAGGTTCCTTGAATATTCAAAGCTAACAATTTATGAATATGTAATTGATTGTGAACGTATAATTTTAAAATATTAATAAAAATTTCAGTTGATATAATTTTTACTTGTCTCAAATTATGTAGTACCATTAGTGTGGTATTAATAGTTAGACCCGTTCACCAGTCGAGAATGGTTATGGGCCTGATTTCGGGGCATTACAAAGATCTTATCTCCCTAATTAAATTTCAAAAGAGAGCTCAAGAGAGCTCTTTCTCATATATATATCTATATATATATATGTATACGACTGGACTTAGGTCACCTCATGATCCAACGTTAAAGTTTATTGAACTTTAGGCCTAATTGAGATTGGAGACCCATTAATATTCCAAGGTGTCGGTCTTATATATAAATGGATAATGGTGTATGTGGTGTTTTCACAAAGACACATCAACACACGGCGACAAGTCATTTCAAACATTCTATGGGGTTCAACTTCTAGAGCCTGTTTGGTTCCCTCCATTTTAGTGATAGTTATCACATAAATGAGACTTTTCATTCTCATCAGATTAGGGTTTGTGGGATGTTTGAACTACCTAAATTAGACAGATTGGCCCACGACTCCTTTCTATTCAGAGTAGAGAGAAATCCATTACGAAGCCAACTCAACAAAGTCCATGGCTCCAACAAATCGTTTGGGTATTTATAACTAAATATTTGGTCTTTTGCAACTAATGGTTCAATTATTAACACAGTTGGCCGCCTTGAATTAGACAATGTATATCATTTTTTGTCCCAGTCTTTCTTAAAATAGATCTTGAGATCATGACCCACTTACCAAATGTTCAGATATTGATTCCACACGGTACACATCCCCAAAAATGACCTAAGAACCCTTCTCATAGAACACCTCGGTCACAATCACTTTTAGGACTGTCGACATTATCGAAGACTGCATGTTCTTTAGCTGTAAGAAAGATTGGGGTAAAAAGTTATATCCATTGTTTGATTCAAGGCGGTCAACAATGTTAACGGTGAACCATCAGTTGCCAAGATCGATCTCCAGTTGTAAATATTCGTACTCAATCATCAACTCCACGAGTACGGTTGTCTTACTAGTTACCTCCTAAAGACTGTACCAGAAAAAGGCCCTCTTCATAAAAATTAAAAGGGTACCTATATTTATAACTCAAGATTCAGTCCTATAGCCTGGAGTTTCCAACATTAGAATCATTCATTGCGATGAATCAGATGCCGAAAATCATTTTTCGTCCTTATCTTCGACAAAATAGACCATGAGATCATAGCCCACCTATCATAAGGTCATGTATTGATTCCATGTGGAACATATCCCCAAAAGTGTTTGTGATCACAGGCATACCATGAGAGGGTTCTCGAATTATTTTTTGGAATCTTTAACTGTAAATGCAGGTACCCAAATTTCATTATTGTTTGGTTTTTCTTTTGACAATTAAACACAACCATATCAAAATGAAAGTACAATGATAATAAGTTAATTTTCTGCCATTGATAAATTACAATGCAGTAGCTTTGTATTGTCCAAACGGAGCCAATCAAAGAGGATTTATAAGTTTTTGAAAGGGACCAAAAGGTCAAATTGGTAAAATTTGGTCAAAATGTCAACAAAAATCAACATTTAGTTTTAGGTCTCGTTCAGGTGTTTTCTGATTTTTCCCATAAAATCTCATATTCTTGAGTACTCAGATTCCTTACTTTTCTCATATGCGTTCTTAAGTTACTCAGATTCCTGACTTTTCTTATAAAAGATAAAATTCCTTCGTTTTTAAGTTCCTCTCAGAAAATCCTCAGAATCAATTCAATAGGTGGTTATGCTATAACTATATAAACGTTATATAATCATCGATTTATGTGTCATACTCGGATTTCTCTCAAAATTTATATGCAACCAATCGAGATGGGGCTGAACATATTTGACGGAGTCTTATCTCTAAATCTGATTTAATGACTATTACTTTTAATATAGTATTAATATTTTAAAAATACAAAAATAACCAACCACTACAAAGACAAACTTTAAAACAATATATAGCACCAAAAAATCATTTTTTCATACACCTAACATTTTTACATACACCTAACATTTTATGGTATGGTCTAATCGCCCACTTTTTCAGATGTGTGCCATATTGGATCAACATGTGAACGTTTGATGGTAGGCCCATGATCTCAACATCTATTGTATGGAAGATTGGGACATAAAACAAGATACATCGTCTGATCCAAAGAGGTCAATGGTAGGGTCTTTCTTTAAGTGATGTGCGAATAACAAAAATGGGTGGGGCAGTAACAATGCTCTTAAATAAGCTCGGTCCTTGCCATTTATTTAATGCAATTGACCACTAGGCGGTATTATATCTTATTCAACAGTAATTCAAGGCGGTTAACAATTTCTTTTGGTAAAAATGCATATGTTCTTCATAGGAAAAATAGTTGCAAATAATGTCACCCTTTTTAGAATGCATGACATTATTTTAGCTTTAAAAAATTATATATGGATTAAAAATTTTATTTCTCTACATATCATAGTAAATCACTCCACTGGTTGGATAAATGGCTTTTGACACCTGGTTCCAAATTCAAACCTCCTTATTTATAGAGTTTTCCTTTTAATTAATTTTTCTAGAGAATATACACCATATGTGAGTGTATAGCTCCACACAATAGAAAAGCCTCTTGTGAGAGAAATACCTCCAAAATTTATTACTAAAATAAGGGCTTGGACCACCTAAAATATAGAAGAGAGAATCTATAAATATGTGCTTCGCTGAAATATGGTTTCCCAAAATTAATCCCCAATCGGCTGAAACATGGTGTAGAGCATGGCGTGAAGTATACACACCAAACTCAGATTCCGTATAAATCTGAGTATTTTACTTTCACTCATAAAAGCTCTGAAAAATGGTGGGACCCACCACATCTCACGAACAAGAGATTCATGCAGATTTAGTCAAACTTTGCTACCTTTTTGAGTAAAAACTCAGATTCCGAGCAAATCTCAACTCCCGAACGAGCCCTTAGGCCTCGATTTGAGTAAAAACTCAAATTCCGAGCAAATCCCAACTCCCGAACGAGCCCTTAGGCCTCGTTCAGGTGTTTCCTAATTTTTCTCGGAAAAGCTCAGATTTTTGGACACTCAGATTCCTGACATATTCCTAGCAGACCCAGATTCCTGATTTTTCCCATATACGCTCTTAAGTTACTCAGATTCCTGACAGATTCTTATAAAACTCAAAATCTTTTGTTTTTAAGTTCCTCTCAGAAAATCCTCAGAATCGATTCAATCTGTGGTTATGCTATGGCCGTAGAAACGCGATTCAATCTGTGGTTATGCTATGGCCGTAAAAACGTGATCTAATCATCAGTTTATGTACCGTACTCGGATTTCTCTCAAAATTTATGGACAACCAATCGAGATGAGGCTGAACATATTTGACGGAATATTTTTCTGAATCTGATTTAATGGTCATGACTTTTAAAATGGGCCACTAATACCCAATCGAAAAGTTAGTCAATTGCTGATTTCACATTGCACACATCCCTAAAAGTGAAGGTAAACTCTTTTGCCCATGATCTAGGTAACTTTTGGGGATGTGTGCCATGTGGAAATAACATCTGATTGTCATGATCTTAAGATCTATCATGAGGAAGATTGGAACAAAAAACAATGATTTTTGTCCGTCAAAAACTGTGGTACTTATTATACAACAGGTGAGAATATTCGTTCCCTAAAAGGAAAGACTTAATATAGTTGGGAATTGTGCCACATGATATACCATCTAAGCCGTTTGATTTGAAGGCCGTGATCTGAAGATCTTTTACGGGTGAGAATAGTCATTCCCTAAAAAGAAAGACTTAATAATGGATCATTTTTCATTAGACCTTTGTACAATCGATCACAATACCATCGGCATACCATCCTACCGTCGGTTTTTTATATATATGGTGCACCCAAAAGTGGCTATATGTGGCATGTGCTTTTCTGGTCACTTTTTGGGATGTGCACCGTGTAGAATAAAAACTTGAGCCTTTGATATTACGCTCGGGTATTGCAATCCACTATGGAAGATTGGAAAGAAAAAAACATCCATTCACCTGGTTCCTTTTCATGTGTGCCATCAGTAATTCGGTATGTACGAAAAGAGCTACATTTTTTTTCAAATATTTAAAAATAGGGGTCTTTGACTTCCAGCATATATACATGATTGAAAATGTAGCAAAAGAACAAAAGAAATGAGAAGCACCGATTGGTCTCCAGACTTGAACCGGCATTTTCACACTATAGCCTGAGCCTTTTTACTATCGTACCAAGCAAAAGGGACGAGCTCTAAATATTTGAGAATTTGATTCAAATATTGAATTTGGGATCAATCCACAACCACTCAAGAAGTTCCTGGGATCTTATCACTTGGACTGAATAAATAAATTATTCACATGCCCAACAAGAATTTAAACCCATCTTTTAGATAGAGCAACTTCACACCCTTCCATAAAAAAACATCTTAACAGTCTTACCCTTCCATAAAAAATTAAGAACAAAGTACAAGAGAAACCAACATGGAGCTTCGACACCTCGATCACGCCCCTGGCCACAATCAATCCCAAAACAAAGACAGAGCCTACATTACCGGAATTGACATGAAAAAATATAAAGCTAAAAATAGTGCATTAGTGCATTCAAACTTTCACTTATTTAGCACCCCAAAATATCAATGCATTTATCAAGGTAGGAAGTTCTGGATTGACCCGAGCACAGCCCACTGTCACTTCGGTGATTCTTGAGATGATACATTTGAATGCTTGAAAACATAGAAAGTACTTGGCAAACTTATGGCACCTGGTTTATAACAAAGAGAAATAGAAATCCATTATAGATGAGCTTGAATCTGATGGTGCCTGGTGTATAGTACATGGAAAATTATTCTACAACTGGCAAACTGTTTGATAAACTGCTCTATAATAAAGATAAACACAGAAAGTACCTGGCAAACTGTTCTATAAACTACTCCATGGGTGAGCGTTGATTATGTGCATCTTCCACAAGCTTTATCATTCTAGCTACTATAGAGTCTTCTTCTAATGCTAGTTCCTACAAGATGCAACAATAGATATAAAATAAAATCATAGCATACCGAAAATCTAAATAAATAATGCTTCTTACAGTAGGCAATTGAACTCACCTGTGAGGACCATGTTTACTTGGCACTATTGGTGACCTCCTTTGCAAATGAGAGAGTATTGCGTGATTGTTCTACATGGCTCAGTGCTGGACTCATGGTACATATGATAGCAGTCCGAGCATTTCCACCAAGTGAAAGCTGCAAGATACGCGTGAGCTTTGAATCCTTGTATGGTATGTGCCCACTTCTTTTCCCACCACTACAATAGATAAGAAATCCATCATCCAGCAAGGTAATTGATTAATCTCATGGGCATATATCTAAAAGTGCTACCAAATAGTAAAAGCAACCACAACCAGTTCGAAATTGTGTTAAATGCATTGAAGAAGTGTCATTCGCATTCAAAATAAGTTCTTAAGCCCTCCTGTTCGGAAAAAGAATGGATACATGATAAAATTGCATACAAGGACGTCTGAGTTCCACTTTTACATTAGATTTTGGTCCTACTGTTTTTCAGGATTTTATCCATTTCACAGTTCCAAAGAGCTAACCCATATAGAGCCTAAAATAATGATTACAACAACCACAACATGTTTTATAAATGTCATATCAGTCACTCTTTAAAAATCATTGACTAGCATAATACTACCTTACCCTCTTTATTATTATGTACCTTTCTGCCACAACTCTCTCCATCTCCTTTATGCTGAATTCCAAGGAAATGAGCCTACTGCAAATGGCCAAACCAAGTCAAAGAAAAAATTCTGAAATACAACATCAAACTTTTGAATTGATGTGCATAACTTTGAAAGTCCACCCAAAAAATTGACGAGGAAAATTGGCCCATCAACTTGAGTAGTCGATCAACTTTGATTTATCACATATATAACTCAGGCCATACAATAGCCTACTGCATTGCCTTGTAAACCATATTACCTAAACATAAACAGGGAGGGAAAAAGCAAAGAGGCTTGCTAAATCCCACAAGTTCAAGGTGCAGTTTTAATTCCTAAACAGAAATCGACCTCCTCACCAGCATTATAAGCTAATCAAAGCTTATGAAGAGTCTTTTTTCCTGATCAAATCATGTCGACACCTTACTTCCACAGATGTCAGGGTCCGTAAACCTGTGAAAGAAACTTTTTACAGGATTTGGTGGCTAAAAGGTGCTTTTTAAGCTTGATAACCTTAATGTGCAGGTGAAAACCCACTAGTCCAAATTAATAGTCACAACAAATATGGGTAAGGTGGAGTTCTCTTACCAAGCTGCCAAACATGAATAGTGTATCCATTATTGACGGTATATCGAATATCCAAGAAGCAACATTGGTATAGTCCTTGGGCCTCCAATGATATGTCTGACAAAGGCACTAGGCTATTAAGTGCATTTAACCCAAAAATAATCACAACCATGAAGAAGGAATCGGAGAGGGGGGATGCAGGTCTCTATCAAATGCAAAAAGAAAAAGAGTGGTTGCGGATTATATGTAAAGAAAAGCCCTCAAGAAGGTAAAACCTTGAGGCCCAGTTTGGAATGAAAATCTCATTAGATTCGATAAACGGTGTTGCCACGAAGTGAAAATATCCAAAGAGCACTGACCTTAAGTAAATATATCCAAATGGTGCTGCCCCACATCATGATCACCATTGTTCAAGTCCTACTTGAAATAACACAGTGATCATGTGTGGTGTAAATGGTTCACTATAAATAACATAGGTGGACACTGCATTAGATATTTTCACTTTGCAAAAGCACCATCTAATTTTCCCACTAGCCCTAAAACAAGGTAGAACTGAATTCACAAGAAATTCTACCAATTATAAAAACACAGAAGTGAACTTTCTAAAACTAGAGTGACATCAAATAAGTAATCACAAACCTCAGCTCATTTATTACTTAGTCCTTGATTTCATGAGATTCAGGCCATGAGGACTGGGTCCGACCAACCTACACCAATAAAGAAGAGAATAAACATGATAAAGCAGTGAGATAGAATATTAGTTTCAAAAAAATAAAAATAAGAACATTAAAAACCATTAAAAATAGGCTGAGAGCCTGTTGTCCTAAAAGGAGGAGAGACAACTACACTTGAAGGTGGAGATACCTATCTTTGTTCTTTAAAATCAGTCCCAAGATTTGTATCACAACTAACTAGATTTAGTCCACAAATAGTGGCATAAAAAAGAATGTGAACCAATCACATATGTGCATTTTTATCACCATCTTGTTTCTTGCCATAACATATAAAACAAAGCATCATGTTTATCTTAAGTACTAAACAAAGCATCAATTGATTAAGGATACATGTAATTCAATGAATTACCAAAGAGTTAGCTTTCAAATATTAAATATGTAATCCCAATTTTGTGGAGTATTGGAATCAAAATTGATCTACATCGTACGATTCAATGCAGTCAATGGGTTTTCAAAGTAGGTGTCATCAGTACTGGGTAGCAAGAACAAAGCTACCCCAAAAAAAAAGAACAGGTCAGGTAGGGAAAAATCAGTGAAGGATTGTAAATATTAAGACGGTTACAAAATAAATATCGCTATTGGCTTTTATAAACTTAATGAATGAGTTAACTCCTCTGTATTCTAGTGTATGCCTTCCCGTGCTCATCCACTCCTTGCTCGGAGGTATGAACATATTAAAATCCGAAATTACCTGAGAACATACAGTTAATCAATTGAGATGTCCTGGTGGTAGGCCATCAGTAGATGGGACTCAACTCAAAATTAGCATATGATCAAGACCCTACAAGAGCTCTCAAATGGCCAGCCTAACGGCATGTTCTACAGTCCACATTGAGGCACAAAGAGTGCTTTGATCATATGGTTAATTTTATAAGTGCTCTGTGCAAGTAAGCAACTAATAACAACTCAAGCAATCATTCCTCCCTCCCTGGATGAGCATACAGGCATACTCATAGAAGTTGTGTTTGATGTGCATTCTGTACATGAGTTTATAGAGTGATGATATGGTACCTCTATCAAACATAATATGGTGATAAGAGGACCAAAAGTGTATTAAATGGTGGAAAAGTGGACCTCTTTTCTGATACAATATAGATTTGTTAGTCAATATTGTGTGGGCTTTTTGTCCTACATTTGTGTCGCCATTGGATACAAATTCAAAAGTAATTGCAAGCAATTAGAGAACTAATCAGGGCTACCAAATTTTCAAACTCATATCACCATATTATGATAATGGTACAATGGCTCATTCTTCAAGTGATGCAAATTGCAGCTTGCTCTATTGAAGAAAATTCACATGCTGGTCTCCACCAAATTTTACAAATTCATTGATCTGCACATTAAGCAGTTATATAGTCATATGTTATTTGATGGATCGCAGCCATCATTTACAAGTTGATGGATCACAACCAGCATTGATCAAATAATAAATGCTGCTGGCTGCTAATTGGAGCCTTCAAATGGATGGATAAAATATGTTTCGTGGACCATCGACATGGCTGGAAGCCAATTTTTTATAGACAATTTTGCAGGCAGCTTATGTGACATGATATGACTGGCTGCATACATAGTGGGGCCAAGCACTGCAGCCTGTCGCATTGCACCACATCAGCTGCCTGCACTTTGTCTCAACAAATCTGTCCTACATGTATAATTTTCCATTTATTTATGTAAAACTTATTGAGAAGGAAGAATGCAGGTTTGAAAACAAAGGTACCTAATTTTTAAAGCTACACGTAATATAATATAGTTGTAGTAATGGTACTTTGCATGGAAGCCAGATTGACCCAAACACAGCTTACCTGTGAATCTCTGAGGCATCAGAGGATCAAACAAGAAGCTTCCCCCAAGAATTTAAAATATTCAATTTTTTTTCATCTCCCAAGTCCCAAAGCTCCCCATCTTTTCACCAACTCTACTTCTCCTCCTCCTTGCCCTCAGACAACCAACCAGCCATGGCCATTTCATGATTCTAATCTCATTTTAGCTTTTAAGAGCTAAAATTGTTTTTCAAATGAGCTGTACTCAGTTACAAGGTTTTTGTATTATTCCTATTGTGAATCCTTATTTTTCATTTAATTTTGTATTATTCCTATTGTGATATCACCAATGACATTCTCTTTATCAATAAATAGAACCTTCAATGATTCTGCTGATATTGATGCTTTGTTTAACATATACATACATACATACATATATATATATATATATATATATATATATATATATATATATATATATATATATAGCACAAGAATATATATATCAAGAGGAAATTGAAGCATTGGAAGTCCAGCTGGAGAGTTGAAGGAGACCCTTCAAAGAGGGTCTGGCACCAAGGTCATGGACTGATTATTTGTACCTAAGTGTTGGTGGAACTCTTTCTAATGCTAGGATTAGTGGGCAGACCTTCAAATATGGTCCTGAGATCACTAATGTCCTTCAATTAGATGTTGTTACAGGATCCCTTGTAAAAGTATTTTCACGTATCTATGTATGAATAAATAAAATGTTCAGCCTTGAACTTCATTTTTTCATAGGATTGTGGAAACAAAGGCGGAGCACAATAAAAGTCCCATACAACATTTTTCATTAATTTATAAAAAAGAAAATTACATCTAGGATCAGCACCCCCCCTCCTCCCATAATAACAACACAAATGATCAACACCCCCCCTCCCCCCATAACAACCACTATGTATTAGCATCAGACTGGTTGTCATCCTCCGAAGAGTAGGAGACCATTGCAGTGCGGGCTAGTGAGCCGGTTCTTACATGGTAGCTATTGAACACCTCTTGATGATGGAGGTGTAGCTGGTAGTCCAAATCTGAGGTGTTGGAGTTGGAGCTGAGTATGACAAGGCTGCGACAGCGACCCTCACCTCGAGCCCTCCCAACTGTAGGTCGGACCGGGCGAATATGATATCCCGGCTGATAGGGGGAGATGCGGGTGCATCGGGGTCGGAACTCGTGGAAGGGCGACTGCGATGTCGCCGTTAACGGGCGGAGGTTGAACGACATGAACGAAGGGGGCTGGAGCACGAAATGGGGGTGGTGAAAAGGGAAGAACTATAAGGGAGCCGGGGGCCCTAAATATGGGATGCACAAGGGGTGCCACTGGAGTAGGCTCTTCATCATCAATAATAACTACGTCAATCCGGCGCCTCGTCGAGGCAGATGAACCTGTCCGAGAATGAGATGAACCCGGGGTGCCTAACATATCTTCACATTCCATATACTGAATTGAGAATACTTTCAATTGGGATACGATACACAGCCAATATGAATTGATTACATGAGAAATAATAAAATTTGAAAAGTGAAGAAATCATAGTGACTGCCATACATAAATAACCGAAGTGGATAGGAGAACGATAATAATTGCATGTGCAAACATTCCACACATGCAATCTACACGCACACCACCATCTGGGGCCCTATCTATCACTATATCCATTAGTTATGCTTGTTGGGTTATCGGAGGTACATGATGATATGTCATCGTAACGCATTCAGTGCTTCATCATATGAATGGAATGAGTGATGAAGAGCCCCAGAAAAACCAATTATTTTCCTCGTGTGATATTTACCCATATCTACAAAATACGTCAATTGGTTAGTGACCAAAAACCTGTTATCTTCCTAAGTGTGCATGATTTATTTGTATTTTGAAAACAGATTATTCAAAGTATGGATTATACTGAAATTGGAAAACTAAAAAGAAAGAAATATCAGCACAGAGAGAAATCAATTAGCCTGCAAGATCAGGGTCAATTGTAGCAAGTTTTAAATGTAAGTGAGTAAAAGATCGTCCACAGAGAATTGATTTAAAATGTATGGTAAACCTCCAGATCTGAGCTACCAGATCTGGCATCTAATCCTATCTACAAAGCCAGTAAGATGGGAGGTTGAATTTGTCACATTAACTAAATTATCTAAAAGTAAAATTTAAACTAAGTGATCCAAATCCGAGTTGGGAGAATTTGATGCAAAATTAATAAGAATGGAGAAATAACAGCTAACCTAAGCTTAGTAATTGATTGTAGAATGAGAAATAGTGTAATACAGTAAAGAAAGTATCAAATCTTCATCTGGCTACCAACTCAGATGTAAGAGAAAATAATTCAATTCAAGGATTAGAATTGAGTTGAGCTTATGACTATGATCTGTCCACTGTCATGGACACAGATCATCCAATAGTTTTCTTCTTCAATCCAAATTCTTGATTCAGAACATAAGCACCACTACAAATGTTGTAAGAATCAGGTTACAAACACAGATTCTCACAGGGATAATGAATTAAGGGAAATTGCTTAAAAATAACAAATCTAAAGGAATCTAATGAGTGAGGAGATCACAATGAACCCTCAACATGATTCTGATTAAGAACGTACTGATGAAAGCAACCTTTTCAAATCCACCATTACAATTACAGAAGACAACTTACAACAGCTCTCGGATTTGTAGTCTTGAATACAATTCTCACTTGATTTACACAAGCATCTCACAGTTCTCAGTTACAGACAAAAGCTAGGCTATTACAGAGGTTTCAGACAAGCTATCTTGATCTGAAATGGAAAATGGGGCAGCAGGAATGAAACTCAAATTCTGGATGCCCAAATTGGGCAAATAGTTCGTCTATTTATAGTTTTCCCCAAGTCCAGCTCAGATGTGCCTCAACCAATCAGAATTGGTTAGATCCATATCAACTAATAGGAGTCGAGCACAGGGATCCAGATCTGTTCTGGCCAATCAGAACTGCTTGATCTGGTTCAGCCAATCAGGAGACAGAGGCATCAATTCTGTTAGGTAATTCAAAAATCTGTTTGAGCTTCTAGAAGTTCCCGCCAAGTAATTTCATCTTTGGGTGTTCACATGGAGTGGAATATGCCTCTGGTTCATGCTCAAAATCTTCCAGAATGCTCATGAGTTTTTAAATGTATTGGGGCACGTGCAGAGATTACTAAAATACCCTTGCAGATGCTGGGAATCTTTAGAATACGATTTCGCACAGATTGGGGGCCTTTTCGAAAAGAAATGTGACTTCTTGAGCTCTATTCGCACAGATTAGAGGTCTTTTTGAAAGGACAAGTAACTTCTGGAGCTCTATTCTCATAGAAATGGTGTTGTTCGCAAGGAGTTTTCTTCTTTTCGAAAGGATCATCAGCAAGTTTGGTTCCTTTCGAATAGATCAGGTGCTCTTCGAAAACCAAACTTGGAGCTTTAGTTCTTTTTACAGTGTTCAGGTTCTTTTCGAATAGATCAGGAATCCTTTCGAATAGATCAGGAATCCTTTCGAATAGCATTCTGTAGTGCATTCTTCTTTTCGAATAGCTGCAAACCTATTTCCAGGATGAAACCAGGCCTTTGTCTTCTTTAGTTTAGGCATTTTTGACAACTAGTGAGGTTGCCCCTTCTCCTTCTTCCTCCAGATCAAGATGGGTCATCATCTTTTTGGTACTTTTAAGCTACTTTCAGAGTTAAGCCTGCCTTTATTGTCAGCTATAAAATAAACACTTAAAACACTTATTTAGTTCTCTAAGGGGTCTATCAAGGCCTAGATTAAGGGGTGGAAAAAAATATTTTCCAGTTCTCAACACACCCCCAAACCTAAGCTTTGCTAGTCCCTGAGCAAAGACAAAATTAAAAACAAAGTAAAGAGCCACTTTTGTAGGGAGCACAGTTGCATTTAGCATATGCAACAAGCCTTTTAAACCCCTAGGTGATCCCTAGTGGAGGAGTGAAGTCTCCTGAGGGTTTTCAGTGAAGGTACCCACAAACTTCTCCAATAAATCTGTTAATATCAATGCAGTTTTGTTAAAACAAACTTTCATCAAATTAGATTATTCACACCTGCGTTAGTCAAGCTGTAAGAGGATTCTCAAGAAAACATCAGTTCAAAATTGAAATTCTGTTGTAATTCTTTTACCATTCACTCAGTTTGTGTCAAAAAGTTTTAAAAGAAAAATTAATGAAAAGCTTGCCTTCTATTTGAGAATCCTGCTATGATGTTACCCCAAATAAGTTGATTTCAAACCCAACTCTCACCAGGGTTGTCACTCAACATACAAGTAGAGGGTTGTACTATTTCCCAAAGCTCAAGAGCGATTCTGACCCTCAAATAGGATATGAGGTGAGCATAGGCATTGCTTTTCAGTTCTGAATTTACTGCTCTTTTCACCATAGATTACACAAATCCTTATCTCCATGTGACAGCTCACTCCATCTTTGATCAGTAAGGACTTTAACTTGGGTTGTAATGTGGCTTATGGGTGAAATTTATCAAGAATAAAGGGGTGGAATGGAGTTCAAAATTGAGAAGTCAGTCAAGGTAAGGAGGTGATAGACACACCTTCTTCAATTCAGCACAATTTCATCTTCTTCTTTGAATTTTCAGAGCCAAAGTGGCCATCTTTTTCTCTTTCTTTTTCAAACTTCCAATGAAATGACTTTTCCTTTTCTTTTATTTTTTTTTTCAAAGCAACATTGACTGGAGTGCCACATTTCTTCTGCTGATTCATCATTGCCTTCAATTAATTTTCTTTTTCTTTTACCAAACTGTTGCCCAACTCACCTTTCTTCAGCTTTCTTTCCTTTACTTTCTGAATTCTCAGAGTGAGGCTTAGGCTAAATGAAGTTGATGAGGTTTCAAAGAAATCTTGGATTTATAAAGCTCAACTGGTGTGTATCAAGGGCAATTTTAAAAGGTGGGGCTTTTTGAAGTTCAAACTGTCCAAAATGAGGCCTTACATCATGTCTTTAATATCATGATTGCTGTCAAGCTATTTTAACTTGGATATGTGTAACCTCTAGTGATAACAAGCAGGTTCAAACAGTCACTAGAGCAGAAAAATTTGCCAATTCATATCTCCAAAGAATACATTTCAGGCCCAAATCTCACTGGGTGTGGTTTCCTATCAAATTCCTGAGGTATATCATAACTGTTTTCTCTCTTTTTAGGTTTACTAAAACATCAATTTTCTTTTGGAAATTTTCTTACATTCACTTCATGAAAGTATTAGAATTACACTAGAAATCAATTTTAAAAAGTTTTAACTTTCTCATTTTTCAAAGACAGGTGGGAAATCACTTCATTTTCAAAAATTATGCTGATCATAAGCTGCATTAATGTTAACTAAATTATTGGCATCTCTGTCATACCCCCAAACCTATGAGGAGCAGTGTCCTCACTGGTCCAAAAGTGGATAAGCAAAAAGAAAAAAAAAATAAGCACAATGATAGAGAGAAATTAAAAAAAAAAAAAAAAAAATTGCACAGTAATGGACAAATCAACAAAAGTAAATAGTAAACATTAATTAAACACTAAACAAACAACAAAAAATAAAAAATTTACAAGGTAGTCTAATAACTAGGATCAAAATCTGAATCATAAGTTGGTTCAATGGGGTCAGAACTTGAGTCAGTATTGGAGTCTGAACTTGAGTCAGTCTTGGAGTCTGAACTTGATTTAGCTTTCTGTTGGATTGTGGCTTGGAGTTCAGTGTACTCTTCAGACTTGATCTTTCTGGTGAGGCCAATATATTTCTCAAGTCTATCAGCCCTCTCTTTCTCTCTAACTATCCTCAGCTTTTCATTGAGAAACTCTTCTTGCAACTGGGCAACTGTGTGCTTCTCACTCCTAACCATCTGATAGGTTTAGTGCAGCAGGTCCTGCATCTTCTCTCTCTCAAATTGCATAAATAGCTCCAACTTCTGAATCTTGTCTTCATAAGGAGTCTTAATGTAAGCTTGAAGATCTACAATCCCCTTAAGGACATCGCTAGAAATGTAAGGGTTCTCTTCCATAGCCCTTTGAAGAGTGGCAAAACGTGGAACAGGAATGGAGTGGTAGGGGACCATATGTATCCCAGCAGTGGGGGTGGGGGAAGGTGAATCTAAAAGTACTACCTCAGGTTCAATTTGGGTAGCAAGGTCAGAGACAGTGGGGATGGGGAAAGGTAAATCTAAAAGCACTACCTCAGGTTCTGTTTGGGTAGCATGGTCAGAAGTGGAGGGTACTATGGCTGAGGTAGGTGGTTGGGATGTGGAGGCCAAGGTTTGGAGAATGGAATTTGTCACAGACTGGTTGTCTATGTTGGTCTGCAGCTGGGCTTGGATAGATTGGAGGAAGGTGAAGATTTGGCTAATTGGGTCAGGTGTGTGTGTGGTAGGCAGAGTGGTGACTGGTATGATTGGTGTAGGTGGTTGAAGAGTAATAGGTGGGATGACTGTAAAGGGGGGAGTAGCCAAATGAGTAAATTGGGGGGGGGTCAGGTACTAGGGCATATTCATGCCCAATATTCTCCAAGATAGATCCCATCAAGGATGCATAGGCCTCAGTGGTGAATATCTCAGGTTCAGAGGTATGGGTGATTTCAGGTGTATAAGCTGAATGGGCTGGTGAACCTGAGAAGCTTTGTAGGTGAGGAGTGCTAGGTGAGTTTACAACAAAATCTGTGGGTATATCTGGGAAATTGTTAGGTGAAATTGGTGGTGTAAGTATGGCTAGAATGGTTGGTGTTGGGGGAGAATCTGCAAAGGGAATTGTGGTGGTGAAGAGTGATGGAACTACTGGGATAGGTGAGGTGGACATGATGATGGTCTCCTCAACATTAGCAGTAGGTTCAATGGCAGCTGAAGGTGCAATGGGTGCAGCTAAAGAGTTGGTCACCTCAGGTTCAGGTATAGCAGCCTCCTAGGCTGGCTCTGCTTCTTCCCTCATTCTTTTCAACATAGTTTGGCTTGTAGTCCAAGCCATCTTCCCAAAAGCATGAGGTGTTACAATCTCAAAAGGCTCTTACTCATCAATGTCAAATTTAGCCCTTAGTAGGGCTGTGATCAACCTTCCAAATTATATTACAGCCACTTTCTGTTCCTTCTTCATCTTGGCACTGATGTCAGCCATTGCTTCAAATATCAACATAGGGGCATTGAAGAATTGCCCTTTAGAAAAGTGAAAGAGGGCCTCCAAAATGGGTGTCCTTCTTTCCTGACTGTGCCCAGTGACATACAAACTCCCTCTGAAAATAAATCCATCAGCAAAAATTGAGGTGCTAAGTCTCTCCTCATGATGGACTGCCCAGTTCCAACTATGCCTTGGGTTAGATGGGCAGCCATATCTCTAAAAGAAGTTGTCTCAGGTGCAGCCAAAGGGCCAGCAGGATCATACTGAAATGGTATCCCCAGGGCATTTCCAATATCTTCATAAGTGATGGTTAAATCACAATCATCAATAAAAATTACCAGAGTTGGGTCATCAACATCCTTCGCACTCACTTTCACCATGTTTTGGTACCATAATCGCACCATTCTTGGATAAATCTTCTCTGGAAGAGGGGTCAGGATATTACTCAATGAAGCATCCCTGATGTAGTTCAGGGATAGCTTACATTCTGGTTTGTTCAAGAAAAAATTCTCATCCACATTAAGCTCTGGAATCAGCTTCTGAGCTTCAATGAAAGGGTTTGGAAGTACCAAATGCTTAGGAAGAGGAGGAAGCTCGGTCTCAGGAATAGGGTCAGCTTCCGGGATGGGTTCCTCAATTCTAACCTTCTTTCCCTTCTCAATCCTATCAACCTTATCCATCGACGATTTCTTCTTGGCTGAGGGTTTAGCTTTTCCTTTGGTGGAGGATTTGCTAGCTTTCTTAACAGAAGACCTAGGGAATATCTTAGCCAACGATTTTTCAGCTTTCCCCATTTTAAAAATTTCTAAAAACTCGTTCAAATAATTCCTCCTTCTAACAACAATTAACACACAACTCTCTTGAATCCCAGACAATGTATGCTTAAACAGAAATCAAATTTTTAAAGCACAGACAGAGGATATGGAGAGAAAAATACCAAAACCTAGGGTTTGCTCGAAATCTCTGACCGCTTGATCAAATCCACCGGAGTCAGAGGCAAAAGATCCTTCTCTTCAAGCGTAATCAGCAGAAAAAAAAAGAAATTGGATCTGGATTCCAAAAGAATGCAGGGATGGAAAAAGAAAGGTTTTCTGTGAAACAAGACAAGCTGGAAATGCTTTCGAATATGAAAACCTCTATTCGAATGGTTTTAAATATGTTTAAATCGATTTCACAAAGCATTATTGATTCTCTCGAAAAGTTTAAAAAAAGTCCTTTTCGAAAATGAGAAAGGCATCAGTACCTTTCGCAAAGCAAATGGCTTCAGAAACATTTATTTGAAAAGATCTGCATCTATTCATAAAGTTTACCATTCTTTTCGAGCAGTTGTGGTTACAGGTTTAGATCCCTTTCGAAAAGGAGTTTATACTTTTCGAATTGAATATTCCTTTGCGAATTGATTTTTCGCATTGACTGTAAAACTTTTCGAATTGACTGTAAAACTTTTCGAAAAGTATGAATTTACTTTTGAACAAATGCTCTAAAGTACATAACTGAATTTTTTTTTATTTTTAACAAAATCTCCACATTAAAATCATTGGAATTTATTATCTCAATCAATTAAAATCACAAAGCTTTCAAAACTTATGATTCCTTAAAGAAAATTTAACTAAAACATGACTAAAACAGAGAAAAACAATTACACAAAACTATGCAAAAATCACAGAACAGACAGTTAAAATACATATGATACATTTGTGTGACATCAGATTTGTGGAGGCTCTTGATGATAGATGGTCATCACAGGCTCCAGGATATTTTCAATACATGGTTTGAGCCTCTGACCATTTACTTTCAAGGTTCTTCCATCACTCGGGTCCATAATTTCAACAGCTCCGGATGGAGATGCTTGAATGACAATATATGGCCCTTCCCATCTGGATCTCAGCTTTCCAGGAAAAAACTTGAGTTTTGAGTTGAATAACCATACCTTAGAACCAGCTGTGAACTCTTTTCTCAGCAGATTTTTGTCATAGAAAACCTTAACTTTTTCTTTGTAAGATCTTGCATTGGTGTATGCATCCATCCTCAGCTCTTCCAACTTAGAGAGCTGCAGTTTCCTGTGCTTACCAGCAGTAGTAAGATCCATGTTTAAAGCTTTAATGGCCCAAAAGGCCTTATATTCTAACTTCACTGGTAAATGGCATGCTTTACCATAGACCAATCTGAATGGGGACATGCCAATTGGGGTCTTATAGGTTGTCCTGTAAGCCCACAATGCATCATTCAGTTTAAAGGACCAATCCTTTCTGTCCTTCCTCACAGTCTTTTCCAGTATATGTTTGATTTCTCTGTTGGAAATCTCCACTTGTCCACTGGTCTGTGGATGATATGGAGTAGCTACTTTGTGAGTCACGGAGTACTTTTTCAATAGTGCTTCAAAATGCTTGTTACAAAAATGGCTTCCCCCATCACTGATAATGACTATGGGGGAACCAAACCTGGAAAATATGTTATCCTTTAAGAATTTAAGGACAACTCTGTGGTCATTGGTTTTAGTGGTTGTGGCTTCAACCCATTTGGATACATAATCCACAGCTACTAAGATGAAATTAAAACCATTTGAAGGAGGAAAAGGTCCCATAAAATCTATCCCCCAAATGTCAAACAATTCAACTACCAAAATGGGTTGTAAAGGCATTGAATTTTTAATCTTCTGGCAGTTCTGACAAGACTTACAGTGTTGCAGTGCATCCTTGAAGAGTGTGGGCCAATAAAATCCACACTGCAAAACCTTTGCAGCAGTTTTGTTTCCACTAAAATGACCTCCACAGGCCTGCTCATGACACATGGAAAGTATGATGTGGAAGTCTCCTTCATAGACACATCTTCTAATGATTTGGTCTGCACAAATCTTGAACAGGTAAGGATCCTCTCAAATAAAATATTTAACCTTTGAAAAGAAGAGATCTTTGTCCATTTTATTCCAGTGTTGGGGGGTCCTTCCGGTAGCCAAAAAGTTGACTATATTTGCAAACCAAGGGGTATGCACACTGATAGCAAAAAGTTGCTCATCAGGAAAAGAGTCATTGATAGGCAACCTATCTATCTCAGTAGTCAAAATTATAGATAGGTGATCAGCCACCATATTTTCCACACCCTTTTTGTCTTTAATCTGTAAATTAACTCCTGCAATAGGAGGATCCACCTGATTAATCTTGGTTTGGTATCCTTCTTAGACAGAAGGTATTTCAGGGCTGAGTGGTCAGTGAACACCATAATTTGTGAACCCAAAACATATGACCTGAATTTCTCCAAGGCAAAAACAACTGCCAGCAGCTCTTTCTCAGTTGTTGTATAATTGAGTTGTGCATCAATCATTGATCTACTGGCATAAGCTATGACATGAGGTATCCTTTCTCTGTCGAAGAACAGCTCCCAAAGCATAGTCTGATGCATCACACATTAGCTCAAAGGGCAGGGAGTAGTCTGGAGACTGAAGTATTGGAGCTGAAATCAAACACTTTTTTAAGAATTCAAATGCCCTAAGGCATTCATCATTAAAAACAAAAAGGACATCTTGGCACAATAAATGGCAAAGAGGCTTTGATATTTTACTGAAGTCCTTAATGAACCTCCTGTAAAATCCAGCATGCCCCAAGAAACTTCTTATTTGCTTAACAGTTTTGGGAGGAGGCAAATGTGCAATTAAATCTATTTTTGCTCTGTCCACTTCAATGCCCTTATGGGAGACAACATGGCCAAGGACAATGCCTTGGGTGACCATGAAATGGCTCTTCTCCAAGCTCAAAACTAAATTAGTTTTTTCACATCTCTGTAACACCAGGCTGAGATGATGTAAACATTGGGTGAAACTGTCTCCATATATTGAAAAGTCATCCATAAAAATCTCCATAAATTGGTCAATCATATCAGAGAAAATGGAGTACATACATCTTTGAAAGGTAGCAGGGGCATTACAAAGACCAAAAGGCATCCTCCTATAAGTAAAAGTGCCAAAGGGGCAAGTGAATGTGGTCTTTTCCTGATCTTGTGGATACACAGGAATTTGGTTGTAACCAGAGTAACCATCAAGAAAACAATAATAAGCTTTCCCTGCTAGCTTATCTAAAATCTGATCAATGAATGGAAGAGGGAAATGGTCTTTTCTGGTCATTGTGTTGAGCTTTCGGTAATCAATACAGACCCTCCAACCAGTTATTTATCTGGTTGAAATAAGCTCACCAGAATCTGAGGTTACAACAGTAATCTCAGATTTCTTAGGTACCACCTGTGTAGGTGCCACCCAAGCTGAATCTGAGATGGGGTAAATGACCCCTGCATCCAACAACTTAACAACCTCCTTCATGACCACTTCTTGCATATGAGGATTCAGCCTCCTCTGCATTTCTCTAGAAGGCTTTTCACCTTCTTCCAAGTGAATTTTATGCATGTAAACAGCTGGACTAATTCCTCCCAAATCAGCAATAGTCCAGCCAATTGCCCTCTATGCTGCTTCAATACAATCAACAACTCTTCCTCCTGCTCCTCAGTGAGGGAGGAAGAGATAATCATAGGAAATGTTTTATGGTCTCCTAAAAATATATATTTCAAATTTTCTAGCAACTGTTTCAGCTCTACATCAGGTGGGCTGAGAAGAGAAGGTAACAAAGGTACCTTGGCTGTTTGTGGAAGGAGAAAAATAGCAGGTTTTCATGAAGAAAACCTTACTGTTTGGACAGGAGTTTCTTGCACAGCGTTGACCTCTTCAGTCTTTGAGGCACAAGTTGTCTCTTCCACAACATTTCTCCATACATCTTCAAAGTCTGTGAGTAAATCTTTACATTGCAGGAACTGGGGTAGAGTTTCCTCTACCAGTTCATCCAACAAATCAACAAGAAAGCACTCCTCAGAACTGAACTGAGGCTAGGTAACTGCATTGTAAACATTTAACTTCACCTTCATAATTTCTAAGGACACTTCCATAATACCAGACCTGCATTGAATACAAGCATTAGCTGTAGCCAGGAATGGTCTCCCCAAAATGACAGGAATGAAAGCTATGCTTTTTGTAGGTTCCATATCCAATACCAGAAAATCAGCAGGGTAGAAAAACTTATCTACTCCTACCAACACATCCTCAATCACCCCAACTGGCTTTCTTTCAGATCTGTCTGCTAGTTGTAACACCACATGAGTGGGTTTTAACTCTCCCAAATCTAGTTTCTCATATACAGAATATGGAATCAGGTTAACACTAGCACCCAAATCTAATAAAGCCTTTTCAATGGTATGTTCCCCAATAATGCAAGGGATTGTGGGGATTCCAGGATCTTGGAGTTTAGGAGGTGTGGCAATGGACAAAACCTGTTTAACTTTCTCCACAGCAAAGACCTTCTTGGATAACTGGATCCTAGATTATCTTTTGTGTGTGCAAATGTCCTTCAAGAACTTTGCATAGGCTGGGACTTGCTTGATTGCATCAAGCAAAGGAAGATTTATCTTGACTTACTTGAAAGTCTCCATCATTTCGTCTATTTTTGTATTCCCTTTATCAAAAGGGGATGCAGATTTCATGGCATGGGAAATGGTAAATGAGGAACTAGTCCTTCATTTACAGACTTAGCATCGTCACCAAAATTTTTTTGATTTTTCTATTTTTGATTTTTTTTATTTTTTTGAGGTACATCAGCACCCCCAATGCTAACATCATGCTGCTCCTGCTGCATGTTCCTAGCAGTTTTCTCTTTTTTTTTTCTTCTTTGTCTGTATCCACATTGTTATTTACAACTCTTCCACTTCTCAAAGTAGTGATAGCTTTTACTTCTTCATGTGAAAAAGAGGCATCTCCAACCATGAACTGTCCTTTGGGATTGTTCAAGGGTTGGCTGGGTAACCTGCCTTCCTCTCTTCTGGTCAATGTATCTGAAAGTTGACCCAATGTGTCTTCAATCTTCTTAATACTCAGACTGTGAAAGTTCACAGTCTGAGTTAAAGACCCTAAATTTTGGAGTGAAGTTAGAACTTGGTCTTCAAAAGAAGGGGATCCGAGGAGGCCGAGAAGCATTGATGCTGTGTTATGCCATCTGTTGGGAAATGGGCTGCTGAAAATTAGGCTTGGTATAGAAATTCTGCTGGTAGGGCTGAACAGTTTTGAAAGGTACTTGGTACTTTGGTTGCTGCTGATGTTGTTGTTGATAATTGCCCTGGCTCCACCTTAAATTGGGGTGCCCTCTCCATGCATATTCATTAGGTTGCAACTGTCCAAACGATTGGGCAGCATGAGCTTGCTCCACCACTAGATCTGGGAACTGTGGTGCAGCTGGACATTGATCATGGGAATGAGTAGGGGACTGGCATATCAGACATGCCTCCTCTACTCTAGCAACCATTGGACTTTGAAATGAGTCCATCAATCTATCAAACTTGGTGGTTAATTTGTCCATCTTCCTTTCCAACTCATTCACCTCATAAATCTTTCCCTTGGTAGTCTGCTCTTTATTCAACCGAGCAGGATTCTCATTGTCTCTTGATAGAGATTCTTGTTGGGTTGAATTTTCACCAATAACTTCAAATAGGTCCCAGACCTCCTCAACTGTTCTTTGCAAATAGGTGCCTCCACATGAGGCATCTACCATATTCTTACCCTTTTGATCAATTCCCTGATAGAAGCTTTGAACAAGTTGCCATTGGGAAACTTGATGATGAGGGCATTGCCTTAAAAGCTCCTTAAACCTTTTCCATGCTTCATGGAAAGTTTCAGTTGAGTGTTACGAGAAAGTGACAATGTTTTGTCTCAACTGGCTGGTCTTAGACATAGGGAAGTGTTTGGTTAAAAATTGACGCTGCAAATCATTCCAAGAAGTAATACTATTTAGTGGCAACATGGACAGCCATGCTCTAGCTTTTTCCTTTAATGAAAAAGGAAAGAGCCTAAGCTTGGTTGCCTCTGGATCAAGTCCAGCTATGTTGAATGTGGTACAAAGAGACAAGAATTCATCCACATGCTTGTATGGATCCTCCTTACTCAAACCATGGAAGGAAGGAAGCATCTGGATAGTTGATGATTTGATTTCATAATTTCCTTCAACAGTAGGAAATTGAATGCAAAATGGGGAATTATATGCAGCAGGTGCAAAGTAATCCCTCAAGAGTCTAGGTTGCTCACCCATATTAGCAGTGTCAATAAAATTCTGTGATGTTAGTCTGGTTCTTAGTAGCCTTTCAACTTCTAAATTCAGAGGGATAATCTCAGGATTGAGAGTCCTCCTACCAAGCATACAACATAGATACAGAGAGAAAAATTATGCAAAGCAAACCTGTAATAATCCTTACTGAGTAGATTCCAAGCTTAATTGTATAGAGATAACTGCACAGATTTAAGCAATAGAAACAGTTAGCACTGATGTAAACAAAATAAAAAAAAAACTTAGGTCTACCAATTTTAAAATCTATTCCCCGGCAGCGGCGCCAAAAACTTGTTGTCCTCCTAAGTGTGCATAATTTATTTGTATTTTGAAAACAGATTATTCAAAGGATGGATTATACTGAAATTGAAAAACTAAAAAGAAAGAAATATCAGCACAGAGAGAAATCAATTAGCCTGTAAGATCAGGGTCAATTGTAGCAAGTTTTAAATGTAAGTGAGTAAAAGATCGTCCACAGAGAATTGATTTAAAATGTATGGTAAACCTCCAGATCTGGCCTCTAATCCTATCTACAAAGCCGGTAAGATGGGAGGTTGAATTTGTCACATTAACTAAATTATCTAAAAGTAAAATTTAAACTAAGTGATCCAGATTCGAGTTGGGGGAATTGGATGCAAAATTAATAAGAATGGAGAAATAACAGCTAACCTAAGCTTAGTAATTGATTACAGAATGAGAAATAGTATAATACAGTTGAGAAAGTATCAAATCTTCATCTGGCTACCAGCTCAGATGTAAGAGAAAATAATCCAATTCAAGGATTAGAATTGAGTTGAGCTTATGGCTATGATCTGTCCACTGTCATGGACACAGATCATCCAATAGTTTTCTTCTTCAATCCAAATTCTTGATTCAGAACATAAGCACCACTACAAATGCTGTAAGAACCAGGTTACAAACACAGATTCTCACAGGGATAGTGAATTAAGGGAAATTGCTTAAAAATAGCAAATTTAAAGGAATCTAATGAGTAAGGTGATCACAATGAACCCTCAACATGAATCCGATTAAGAACGTACTGATGAAAGCAACCTTTTCAAATCCACCATTACAATTACATAACACAGCTTACAACAGCTCTCGAATTTGTAGTCTTGAATACATTTCTCACTTGATTTACATAAGTATCTCACAGTTCTCAGTTACAGACAAAAGCTAGGCTATTACAGAGGTTTCAAACAAGCTATCTTGATCTGAAATGGAAAATGGGGCTGCAGGAATAAAGCTCAAATTCTGGATGCCCAAATTGGGCAAATAGTTCGTCTATTTATAGTTTTTCCCAAGTCCAGCTCATATGTGCCTCAACCAATCAGAATTGGTTAGATCCATATCAACTAATAGGAGTCGAGCACAGGGATCCAGATATGTTCTGGCCAATCAGAACTGCTTGATCTGGTTCAGCCAATCAGGAGACAGAGGCATCAATTCTATTATGTAATTCAAAAATCTGTTTGAGCTTCTAGAAGTTCCTGCCAAGTAATTTTATCTTTAGGTGTTCACATGGAGTGGAATATGCCTCTGGTTCGTGCTCAGAATCTTCCAGAATGCTCCTAGGTTTTTAAATGCATTGGGGCACGTGCAGAGATTACTAAAATACCCTTGCAGATGCTGAGAATCTTTAGAATACGATTTTGCACAGATTTGGGGCCTTTTCGAAAGTAAATGTGACTTCTGGAGCTCTATTCGCACAGATTGGAGGTCTTTTTGAAAGGACAAGTAACTTCTGAAGCTCTATTCGCATAGAACTGGTGTTGTTCGCAAGGAGTTTTTTTCTTTTCGAAAGGATCATCAGCAAGTTTGGTTCCTTTCGAATAGATCAGGTGCTCTTTGAAAAGCAAGCCTGGAGCTTTAGTTCTTTTCGCAGTGTTCAAGTTCTTTTCGAATAGATCAGGAATCCTTTCGAATAGCATTCTGTAGTGCATTCTTCTTTTCGAATAGCTCCAAACCTATTTCAAGGCTAAAACCAGGCCTTTGTCTTCTTTAGTTTAGGCATTTTTGACAGCCAGTGAGGTTGTCCCTTCTCCTTCTTCCTCCAGATCAAGATGGGTCATCATCTTTTTGGTACTTTTAAGCTACTTTCAGAGTTAAGCATGCCTTTATTGTCAGCTGTAAAATAAACACTTAAAACAATTATTTAGTTCTCTCAGGGGTCTATCAAGGCCCAGATTAAGGCGTGGAAAATGGTATTTTCCAGTTCTCAACAGTGGAAGAGTGAGAAATGGCTCATTTAATGGTTTCAAGTTAAGAGTTTATAATAAAATCATATAACCGACTGTACATTTAATATGTCAACGTGATTGCCTATCCCACATAGTGTTGGCTATATTATCACGGAATGTGTTCATCCATTTGTAATTTGCAGGGGTTTGAGTACAGTGGATGTCAAGGTCTATCTCATGGACCGAGTCGTCAGATGGCTCTACTACACGATCCTCTGGCCATTCTTCAAAAAATGGATTTTCTGGATCATATAATTTTATAAAATTATTTAGAATACAACATGCAGTGACTATTCTCACTTATGATTGAATTGGGAACCTCGTGGATGTTTTCAATATTGGAAACCGCTATTTCAATACTCCAAATGTTCTCTCAACCACATTACAGGTTGCATGTCGCATGTTGAAAAGTTCTTGTGGAGTCAATGGGGGATTAGAGGTATTGAATTCTTTAATATGGTAGAGAACCCCCCAATAGGGAGCTAGAAAGCCCCGCATGTTGGAATAATCCCCATCCACAAGGTAATACTTGTTCAGTGGCACTTGAAGCCGGTTTTGTGGCCTAGAGAGAGCACTTGCTAGAACTTTCGAGTCTGGGGAAGACCCCCTCCCATCCAGGGAGTGCATATTGGAATAGAATGTCGAACGATATGACACAGAATATTTTATGATGTCGCACCATTGTCACAGTTACGATAACATTGTGAGTCCCGCCTAAGAACGGTAAGGTCAACATGTGTACGTCGATAGCTCCTACAACACCTTTGAACCATGGGTAAAACATTTGTTGGCTACTAATCTCCGGGGGAGTTCTAGTAGCAGCCTATTTCACAAAATCCTCATACAACTGTAAGATAACGTCAAGTACGCTATTAAAACATAGGCAAATGGTTGAGCCCGAACTCTGGAATCTATCTTAGACGATTTTATTCTTTTGATTTTGGGCTATAGTGTACATGAATATAGCAACCGCCTCCTCCACCTTCATCCTCTGTGAGTCCTCCAACAGACCCCTCGCCCTAAGGCCTTCACATAAACTTCTGAATGTCGGCATACGCATTCGAAAGAGTTCATATGCAATATCTGGACGCATTCGAAAGAGTTCATATGCAATATCTGGATGCCCACTGATCGATTTTAAATGTGTAACCCTTGCAAGTGCACAAGATCTATTGCAGTATGGCAAGAACAAATGTGTCGAACCCACAGGGAAATGTGAATTTTAATTAATTCTTTCAGAGATTTGAAAACATCCCTAAGGAAGTACCAAAGGGCAAATTCAATTTAACCAAAAATTTATCACTTTTTCTAAATGCAAGAAAAATAAATTAATCTAAACAACTAATTACTAATGAATCTAAGAACAGTATTTAAAGATGATCAAGGAATATGCTACCCCAGATTTGTACCCCTTCTCTATCATTAAAACCCACAGTTTCATTAAAGCATCATTCACACCATCATTTGTCTATATAGATGATTCGTAATAAAATATGATCATCAATCCGGCATACCCTATCTAAAAACAATGACTCAGCCTATCATTGCGGTATGAGTCATGTAAGAAGCATAACGTATCTCATGATGTTTAGATCACAACAGTAAGTACATAATCGCTCCGCAGCCTAGATCAGTCTGCAGGTCCAGATCTAGCGATTATAGCCGTTGATACTCGCCATCAACGATCATAACAAGCATTCAATATATTTTCAATAACACAAACTTTTAGCAAAACGATTCCATGATGAAAATAAATCGACTATGATATTAATCATAAATAAAGGTACTTATCTAGGGATCGCATCTTCTCCGATCAACTGATTTAGCCGCTCATCTTTGGTGTATGATCTTCTTGTTCATTCAAAGTCATTCCTCTTTTTATTTCTTCCAAAGATCTTTGTTTACAATGCCTTTTCCTAAATACAATCTATGCTTTCATGAACGTAAAGGAAAAATAATACAAATCCTAGGTACAAATCTACCCAGATGGAACCCTAGAAGAAGGAGAAAGAAGAACTCTTGAAAAGATGCCAAGAGGAGTCTAAAACCAAAAATAATAATAATGAATAATAATCTTCTAAAAAATTCTCTCCAAAAACTCTAAAAAAAAAGAAAAGCCAAAACTAACTCTCTAAACACTTTAACATCTAAACAGCTCGAGCTTCATCTTCTCCATGAAGCTGCAGATTTTGCCAGTAGCATACATGGCTGCAACTCATCAAATATAAAGGCTGGTTATATGAGGGGTTATAATGGAAAGTTAATAAAGCAAAATGGAGGGTTGTGTTGGTAATAGCTGCAGCAAGAGTATTTTGGGCAATTATTTTTGGACGACAGGGGCAAAGCTGGAAACTCCAAAGCATGAGAAAATTCTGCACATGGGCAATTGATTTGCAGAAATGCAGCTGGAGTTATATTTTGGGTAAAATATTATTGATTGGCAGGGGCAATTTCGGAACTCCACAGCAAGGATAGCTGCCCACATGTGCAAACTGTTGCTGGGAGAAATTCTTGGCGGGAACAAACTACTTTAGCTGAGCACAACAGAATTGGATCCCTCTCTTCTCTCTGATTGGTTGAAATGCTAAGCACATGGATTAGCATAAATTAAAATGGAATTCTCTCCTCTGATTGGCTATAATCCAAATCAGTTGGATCACTGCATGTGTATAAATAAAACCCCTTGCTACTGTAATTTCTCAGCAAGGAATCCATGGAATAGAGTTGGTTCTCCTTAGCTCATTTAGGCTTAGTTTAGATTTTATTTTTCCTTTTTCTCTTCCCCCTTCTCTCTCTAATCCAGCTTGTTGGATTAGATCTAGATAAGCAGTCCAGATCTGGTTTGTAATTATAAACTGAGAGCTTCAACAACATTTGTAAATGGATTGGAGGTTGCACAGATTGCAAATCTGAGATCAATAGGCTGTAAGATGTTATATCAGTAATTATGGATTTTAAAGGTAATTCTAATCTAAATATCACTTTTTCGTATTTGATTTCCCTGGATTATATATTCTTGTGGATGCTTGAGCTTGTAGCCTGAATTCGGACAATCTATGGGATGATCTATGACTATTCGAGTGGACAGATCATAGCCTTAGGATTGCTTCAATTCTCTGGTTGAAATTAGATTTTTATACCTTGCATCTGAGCTTGTAGTCAGATGAGGGATTGTAGCAAATTAGTTCTATACTTTGCCTTTGATTAAATTAATTTGCAATGAGAACCAGTCCCTAGCTGCCTATTTCTCACCATTCCCTATTTTATTTAACCATTCATCTTCCTCCATCTTTTAGAATTAGTTTTATATTTTAGTTTTGTTGATTAATTAGATCTAGTGACACCCGAGAAGCTCTCTTTCTTTTCATGTTTCCTAGGCTAGAATTTCCAGATCTGTAGCGAGATCTAGAGGTCTACTATACACCTTCTAGGTTTAAATCATTACTCCCTGTGGGACAAACTCTTATTAAAATTTGCTACAAAGTGACCCTGTATCTTACAGGTCTAAGATAATTTTAGTTGTGTTGTTTCCATCCTTTATTTTACTTTGATTTTTAATTTGTTTTCACCACACAATAAATCAGCACACTGGAATCCCTCAACAAGTTTTTGGCGCCGCTGTCGAGGAGTTTTGATTTAGATAGTAGATCTGCGTTTTTCATTTTTGTAGATATGATTTTTTTGTTTTTATTTCTGTTTTATTTTAGATTTTTATATTGCATTTCAACTATTTGAATAAATGCCTACTGTAGTTTTTTGTATAGAAAATCAGTTTTAAACTGCAGTAATGCTGAATTTTCTGAGTTTCTATTTTGTGCCTTCTAGCTATTTGAATAAATGTTGTTGTAGCCTTTTTGCCTTTTTTGCAAAAATGAGGCAGTGGCCTGAGTTTTCTTTGTAGTTTGCTTCTTATATTTACTATGCTTGAAAAAGGTTCTGCTTCAGTTTTTGAATTTTTGCAGATTTGAAGTAGCTGCCAAACAAGGAGAAAATGGATTGCAGCAGGAGCTGATCTGCCTGAGTTTGCATCCCCTTCTTAGCATTTATTTTTCAATGTTTAAATTCTTGAATACCAACAGTTTTACTGTGATTAGTGTTTGTTTTGATTTTAATTTCTGTTGTCATTTAGGCCTCCTAATTTTTTTTGAAAAATAACAAAACCAAATTTAAAAAATAGAAGAAAATGAAAACACAAATAAAAATTTCTGAGTATTTGTACTCTTCAGCAGTAGTAAATAAGGGTTGTTATTTAGCCCAGCTGATCCAAAATCAATAAAAAAATAAAAATAAAAATTCAGATGGGCTATTTTGCTTTGCTTTCATTCATCAACCCCCATCTGGAATTGCTGAGATCATGTTTTTAAATTTTGAGGAATCATGAAGATTAATGAGCAGTGGATCATAATTTGTTATGAAAATTGAATGGAGCCTTTGATTTTATTTTCCTTCAAGATTTTTCACCATTAAATGGATCTTAGCTGTGTATGAATCCTGTTTTTAACTGTGTACATCCATGCTGACATTATTTCAAAAAAAATAAAATTTATTGATTCATACACATCCACAGTACAAACACACACACACAAACAACACAGAGGGTTTTCTCTTGGCACAGGTGACTCAGGGTTGTCTTAGGATTTTTCTATGTTAGGAATTATAGTTTACATTCTGTTTTTAGATTGCTGATTTTTCTTTCTTAGGTTAATATGTGTCCTAGTTTTACTGATTTTCTGCATTTTTGTAGTTTTGTATTCAGTTTCTAACTTTGTTTTCCTAATTTTGTATATGTTTTTCTGTTTTTAGCACTAATTTCCTGCATTTTTATATCATTTTTTTTTATGTTCATATATTCAGTTTTACACTTATTTTCTGTTGCATATAGTTTTTTCCTGCTTATTTTCTTTCTCATTTTTATCTTGCTGCCCCTGGTTGCTCAGTGTGTAAACATTAAGGATAATGTTCATCATAGGTTTGGGGGTATGGCAGTTGTGCCAATAAAATAAGTTAGTGCTAGTGCAGCTATGTTGAAATTTTTTTTTGAAAATAATGTGATTTCTCACCTGATTTAAAAAAAAAAAAAGGGAAATTAAAAACTTTTTTAAATTGAAATGTGTTGTAGTTCTAACATTTTCATGAAGCAAAATGTCAAGAATTTTTCAAATTTTGATATTTAGTGAACCTGAAATGAGAGAAAATTGTGAGGATATCCCCCATAAAATTTGATGGAAGGCCATACCTAGTGAGATTTGGGCTTGAAATTTTTTCTTGAAGAGTGTCTTGGCAATTTTTCTGCTCTAAGGACTGATTAAACCTACTCTTGCTCACTAGAAGTTAGGCAAATCTGAGTTAAAACAGCTTGACATCATTCATGACATTGAGGACATGAAGTATGGTCATCCCTTGGACAGTTTGAGCTTAAAATATCCTTATCCTTTGAACTGCCCTTGATATATACCATTTGAGCCTTAAAAATCTCAGTTTTTCTTTGATAAAAACCAGAAAATTTGAACCCAAAACCCCCTTGACCTGTTTCAGTTCACCCTCAATCTAAGAATTCAGGAAACGGAAGGAGAAGTGAGGTTAGAGGAGTAAGGTTTGACATCTGGTTGAAAGAGAAGAAAGCACATTTGGTGGCAGTTGTGGCATGTCAGCCCATAAAAAAAAAATAGAGAAAAATACAAAAGGCATACAAAAAGAAAGAAAAACAAAAAAATAAAATAAAAAAATATGAGAGAGAAGTCATTTCATTAGATATTTTGAAAAAGAAGAGGAGAAGCTGGCCACTTTGGCTCTGAAAATTCAAAAAGAAGATGAAACTATGCTGAAATGAAGGATGTGAAGTTGCAAATCACCTCCTTACCTTACTGATTTGAATCCTTTTATTCCCTTTTATTCTTTATAAACTTCACCCATAAGCCACATTACAACCCAATAAAAAGTCCTTACTAATCTGAAATGGATGGAGTTGTCATGTGGAGATGAGGATTTGTGTAATCTATAGTGAAAAGAGTTAGAAATTTTCAGAAATTAGAGCAATGCCCATGCTCATGCTTGCAGTCCTATTTGAGGGTTGCAACTGCTCTTGACCAGTGTGAATAGATACACCCTTCTATTTTGATTGTGAGTGACAGCCCTGTGAGACTTGGGTCTGAAATCCAATTTGTTTGGGGCAATATCAAAACAGAATTCTCGAATAAAAGGTGAACTCTGCATTAATTTTCAGGCACAATGCCTTGACATGAACTGATTGACGGTGAAGGAATTGTAGCAGGATTTCAGGATTAAATTGCTGATTTTCTGCTAAGAATCCTCTAAAATTGAATGAACGAGGTGTGGAATAGATTTTATTTCATTAGAACTCTGTCTTGACATGTTGCATTAGTATTAACTAATTTCATTGGAGAAGTTTGTGGGTACCTTCACTGAAAACCCACAGGAGACTCCACTCCTCCACTAGGGATCACCTAGGGGTTTAAAAGGCATGGTGCATGTGCCAAATGCACCCGTGTTTCCTACGAAAGTGGCATTTAGTTTTGTAGGATAATTGTTTTAAATTTCACTTTGCTTGAGGACTAGAAAAGGTTAGGTTTGGGGGTGTGTTAGTCAATGATTTTTATCACATTTTACCCTTTAAACCTAGGTTTTACTAAGCCTCTGAGTATTTAATAATTACTTTTTAGTGTTGATTTACAGTAAAGAGGCAATTGCAGCCTTAGTGCAGTTTTCAGTTAAAAAGCGCCATTAAAGAGGAGTTTTGGAATCAATCAACAGCTGGGAATGAGAAATGAACGGAGTGGTGTTATGACTAGTTGATGAGGAAGCAAACTGCAGCAGCATTGTGGGATGGAATGGCTTCAGCCCTATGCACAATAGAGGTGCCTTGAAGTTCACTCTCCAATTGCTACAAGGCACACTTGTGAGCAGCAGTTTCAAAGCCTACCAACCATTCAAGTTGCCACATTGGAGAACCAGCTGCAATACTTGAAGAGTTGAAGAGTTGAAGCCAGCCTTGGGACACTTGAGCTACAAAATTATAAAAGCCATGCATATATATATATATATATATATATATATATATATATATATATATATATATATATATGTATATTAGATCTGAGGATATATGCTCAAACAGTGGATCAATTGGCAGCTGCTGTGATGAAGGCATCTAAGCATTGAATGCACATTCAAGCAGTCATTCGAACAATAGAAGCTACCCTATCAAGCAGATGAAGGTGCACCAAACACTTGGAGCAGCAACACCTATCGAGCACTTGAACTCCCCAGCCTACCTGTCGACACCTTCAAGTTTCACCTCTACATCCTGTCGAGCACTTCCCCCCCAGCTTCAGTAGCTCACGACATTCAAGCAGCCTCCAAACTTTATCCTAGCAAGTGGATACTCTTTGGCTTCAGTACCTGTCGAGATGAAGGTCTCAACCTGTCGACTTCTGCATTAAAACCAGCAGCCAACCTGTCAACCATTGGATGCCAATAACCTGTCGACAACATGAGCAGCAGCCTCTAAGCCTATAACCTGTCGATCATTTGAGGTGGTGACCAACCTGTCAAGTAGTGCTATTTTTAGTCCTCTCGAATTGCACTTACACTCCCCAAACCTGTCGACTGGTAGCTCCATCAAACCTGTCGACCAACATTTACAGCTCCCATTGATCCTGTTGACCAGCAAAGTTTCCACACCTTCAATCCTCTCGACAAGCATGAGCTACAGCCCCTTAAACCTGTCAACATCTTCAGCCCCCTATCGACAACTTGCAGCTCCTACCAGCTGAACTTGTCGACCATTTAGATACTTGAACATGTCGACCATTTAAAGCACCAACCTGTTGACATTCAAGAAGCTTCAGCCCTTCATTTTGCAGCCTGTCGAGAAGATAAAGATCCCTACAACAATCCTATCGAGTAGTGCAGTCCCACCTTCAGAACCTGTCGACTGTAGCAAAGGAAACCCCCTCCATCCTATCGAGTTGCACCTCCAAGTTGCAGTCTTCACACCCCATTCAGCCATCCTTTCGACTGCAACTCCCAACTTGTCGAGTATATGCATCAGCTGTCCTCATAACCTCTCGAAAACCACTCTAATCCTCATGAAGAGGTGCCTGAAGCTGCTGCCCTTTGTACACTTCAACATCTAAACAGCTCGAGCTTCATCTTCTCCATGAAGCTGCAGATTTTACCAGTAGCATACATGGCTGCAACTCATCAAATATAAAGGCTGGTTATATGAAGGGTTATAATGGAAAGTTAATAAAGCAAAAAGGGGGGTTGTGCTGGTAATAGCTACAGCAAGAGTATTTTGGGCAATTATTTTTGGACGACAGGGGCAAAGCTGGAAACTCCAAAGCATGAGAGAATTCTGCACATGAGCAATTGATTTGCAGAAATGCAGCTGGAGTTATATTTTTGGGTAAAATATTATTGATTAGCAAGGGCAATTTCGAAACTCCACGGCAGGGATAGCTACCCACATGTGCAAACTGTTGTTGGGAGAAATTCTTGGTGGGAACAAACTACTTCAGCTGAGCACAACAGAATTGGATCCCTCTCTTCTCTCTGATTGGTTGAAATGCTAAGCACATGGATTAGCATAAATTGAAATCAAATTCTCTCCTCTGATTGGCTGCAATCCAAAGCACTTGGATCATTGCTACTGTAATTTCTCAGCAAGGAATCCATGGAATAGCTTTGGTTCTCCTTAGCTCATTTAGGCTTAGTTTAGATTTTATTTTTCCTTTTTCTCTTCCCTCTTCTCTCTCTAATCCAGCCTGTTGGATTAGATCTAGATAAGTTGTCCAGATCTGGTTTGTAATTATAAATTGAGAGCTTCAACAACATTTATAAATGGATTGGAGGTTGCACAGATTACATATCTAAACTCAATAGGCTGTAAGATGTTATTACAGTAATTGTAAATTTTAAAGGTAATTCTACTCTAAATTTCACTTTTTCGTATTTGATTTCTCTGGATTAGATATTCCTGTAGATGCTTGAGCTTGTAGCCTAGCACCCACAGCATCTGCAATAGCTTTCCTATTCCAATCAAGGCCATTGAATTGGGACAATCTCTGGGATGATCTGTGACCATTCGAGTGGACAAATCATAGCCTTAGGATTGCTTCAATTCTCTGGTTGAGATTAGATTCTTATACCTTGCATCTGAGCTTGTAGCCAGATGAGGGATTGTAGCAAATCAGTTATATACTTTGCCTTTGATTCAATTAATTTGCAAGGAGAACTAGTCCCTAGCTACCTATTTCTCACCATTTTTTATTTTATTTTATCATCCATCTTCCTTCATATTTTAGAATTAGTTTTATATTTCAGTTTTGTAGATTAATTAGATCTAGTGACACCCGAAAAGCTCTCTTTCTTTCCCTGTTTTCTAGGCTAGAATTGTCTGATCTGTAGTCAGATCTGGAGGTTACTATACACCTTCAAGGCTTAGATCATTACTCCCTATGGGACAAACTCTTACTTATTAAAACTTGCTACAAATTGACCTTGTATCTTGCAGGTCTAGGATAATTTTAGTTGTGTTGTTCCCATCCTTTATTTTACTTTGATTTTTAATTTATTTTCACCACACAATAAATCACACACTAGAATCCCTCAACAAGGGTTTCCTGAATATATAACGGACCAGTGAGAATCGATGTGCGACATCATCGCCTTTCTGGACGAAGTGTTAAGATGTAGGCAATGGCGGTAATGACGAAGCCCACTGTACACATCGCAATCAATTCATCATCAGATATGAGGGGGTGCCATTATACCTAAATGGCAAAACCCATTCAGTTTAATTACAATATTATTTTTACATTAACTCAAAATTTTATAAAATCATTATAATTTTATAACATAAACATCATTAGGCCTATGGAAGTGGCCATGGCCTTCCACATAAGGCAAAAATGTAGGATTGACGATGCTCTGGGCACAATGCCATCACTATCTCAGCCATTCGATAGGACTGCTCAAATTTAACTAGGAGCTCCATAAATATAGAATGGTCAATAAAGTTGTTTGCTCTCATTTCTTGTAAAAATTCTAAAAACTGTTTATGATGGCTACAAGGTGGTTCAGTGATGACCCGATTAGTGATGTTCTCAAGAGTTGTTTGAAATCCCGCCAACTACTCAATAAGATCATCGGAGAGGTCTGCACTCTTCCGTTTCCTTCCAGACCCACTTGTATTGGAGTTTCGAGTAGGACAGGTTCGGGTTTGGACCACTCTTTGTAGTTAAGGGAGACTCCGCATTAGTAGGTCCCTCTCATGAGGGAAACTCCTCATTTTCAAATACAGTGTGGTACGAGTCCCCACTACCCTCATTGCCCAAAGGAATAACACATTCTTTGACAGGGGATCGATGATCCCTAGGGTGGAACTCCTCAGCCCCGGTGTATGTGTTGTTTCCAAATAGAAGGCAAAGCAGTTTATAGTCTTGTACCTTCCTACCTCGATAATTTGCGACCTAGCTATAACCCTGAAGTCATGTATGTTAGGTTAAGTGAAATGTTTAGATTAAGTACAATTATTTAGATTCACAGTTACGAGGTTAAAGTTTGTAGTTGTTAACTGGCCTAGAAATGAAATTGTCCTATATATCAGGTTTCGCAATGACCATTTCCTTGTCCTGGTCCCAACCAAAGCCACTAGTATCAAGGATTTTCTTCATCCTAGAGTAATTATTCCTCACTGACTTCAAGTGATTCTAGCATTTATCTCTTGTGAGTTCTTCCAGTTTCCCTTTGAAGCATGAGTAAGACTTTAGCTTTTCAGCCATCTCAGGCCACACATTTTTTTGCCATGTACCATTAGGTAGTTTCTAACATAGATGGCATTGCTTGACAAGTTCTTCGATATAGGCTTTGTCTTGTTGCTCAGTCCACGTGAAATTTCTTGACTGACCGGCATTATCGCGGGCAAACCCTTTCCCTTATGGCAACTCATAACTTATGTTCCCCTAAAAATCATCAAAGTTTTAGAATTTTTACATAAATTAGGTCTACCTCGATATTTGGTGGTTGACATACGATGACCATATAGCCTCGTCTTAACAACTCTGATGAAAGCATGAACCGATTTTGTATAAATGTGCATGCTCCAAACACATTAATCTATCAGATTCAGTGTTAGAAATCGATTCATACTTAGAGTAGCATGTTTGAAATCTACCAAACACATAAATTCATTCAAACTAAGTGTTAGTCATTGGTCCATGCTTTCAATAGCATGTTGAAATTCTACCAATCTTCCTACTATATTATGGATATCATTTGACAGACGGAGCAGTAGTTCAATGCATGCGTTTGGCAACAACAGTTCAATGGGAAGTGGAAGAATATATTATGCAAAAAAAAAAAAAAAAAAACTCAGTAAAAAGAACATACAAATGAACTTTTAAGGCAGAATTAGTGTGAACTGTTGGCTGTTGTACATTATATATATATATATATATATATATATATATATATATATATATATATATACAACAGTAGCTGCTGGTTGTTGGATTTTGTAGATTCTGGACAGAACTGCAATCTTACCAATAGCCCATATATATATATATATATATATATATATATATATATATATATATATATATATATATATATATATATATATATATATATATGGGCTAACCTTTGAAAAAAAGGAGGCTAAAAATTGGGTTCACCACAATTTTACATGATCTATAGCCCTCATCACAACTCAAAAAATGTGAGGAAACTGCCTTTGCAATTGGGCAAATGCATCATTTGTGAAGTGCATTAGTTAATAATAAAAATTGCTAAATTACTACTATAGCTGCAATGAGAAAGCGTTGTGTTCCATTTCCTTTTATGGGTAGAAATTGCACTAGCAATATAGAAGACCCTCATGGCCCTTCTTAGTTATGGAAGGGGCTTTGACTAAAGTGGTGGGTTTGGAGAGACCAATGTTATGGAAGACAACAACAACAACCCAAATGAAGATTCAGTTTGTGGGAAAGAAATAGATTTTAGTGGGCAGTGAAAGTTGTGTGCTAGAGGCCATTGGAGACCTGCTGAAGACACCAAGCTTAGGGAGCTTGTTGCTTCTTATGGGCCTAAGAACTGGATCCTCATAGCTGAGAAGTTGGAGGGGAGATCAAATACTTAATTCTGTCTTATATATCTTACTTTCATATTCAAATGTTTTGGTTTGAATACTGAATAATTTTTAGATTTGTAGCATAGAAAACATCAGTGATCACAAAAAAAAAAAAAGAAATGCAAGAATGCAAGCTCAAAGAAAGTCACAGAGTTTGGGAGGAAAATCATGAAAGAAGTGACCATGTTAAAATTGATAGATAAACAAGCAAGTAAACAAATATGTCAATCTCATTTAACATGGTTGACATGAATAATTGGTTGACCTATGAGGAAACTCATATAAAGGTTGCATGGTGTTATCTTCAAGGTGAAAACCACAAAACTATCTTTGTGAGTAAATGTGTGCTATTTGTACTTTACCTAATTTTTGGAGATCCTCACAATCACAAGTAAGCCAAATAAACCTTCGAGATTATGGATCCCACAAGTAGAAAATGCTCTGAGCCTGTAGAATTAAAGTTGGGATTCTGTGGCATAATATCAATAGCAAACAAGGAAAATAAATAAGGTGCCTTCATTGAAAAATAAGAAAGGTCCAAAAAAATTTCTGAATCTTGCTATTAAACTATTGCATATAATGTGTTTAAGCGGCAGCTGATATTTTAATATGAAAAATGATAAAAAAACCACACTTAATATAAGAGGTTTTGAAGCATCTGATTGACACACCAGAACCTCATAGTTGAGAAGTTGGAGGGGATGGTTTAGTTAGACCCAAGGATCAATAGAAGAGCTTTTAGTGAAGAAGAAGAAGAGAGGCTAATGCATGCTCATAGATTGTATGGCAATGAATGGGCTATAATTGCTAGGTCTTTTCCTGGTAGAACTGATAATGTAGTTAAAAATCGTTGGCATGTTATAATGGCTTCCTCAATGTAGAGAGTAATCATTGATTTATAGAAGGAGAAAGTTGAGCCAAGCTGTTCATAAAAGGTTGGAAAAGAGCAGAGATTAAACAACAAAAAATAAGCTATCTTCTCCATTTAGATTTCATGGTGTTCTTCATGGCTCACATGGTGAAGATTCAATTTGAATTTGCAGAGATTTGATGCTTGTTTACACCTACAACAGGATCTCTTAGATAATAGCATGCACTACTGTACTACTAGATATTTTTTCTCTTCTTTTTTTCCTCTCTGTAAAAAATGTTCAACACATGCCCATTATACCTTGTAAACTGCAGTTTTTATGCCTAACTAGTGAGATAATCTATTTTTGTATTAATGGTGGTTCACTTATATCAATAGATAGACACTTCATCATAGCAGTTTACACAAATGAGGGCACAGTTTGTGATATAATTGTCTAACCAGTGAGATAATATATTTTTTTATTAATGGTGGTTCACCTATATCAATAGATAGGGCCTCCCTCATTGCAGTTTACACAAAGGAGGGCACAATTTGAATATCATTCAAATTGAGAAGAATGATGCCATAGTTCCCTGGTCTCATTTGAAGCAATGTAAAGTACACCCACTCAAATAGAAACAATTAGCTTTTTTCTTAGGTTTTATCTTCATGGGTGTTCTGTTAGAAGCATGAATCAATATATTTTTTCATATATTGATTTTGATGAATTCTACAAGGACAAGAATGGGTTCTTCTCAATCAAACAAGGAAATTGAGAAGATTGAAGAATGAATTCCCATGCCCTACTTCCTTTCCACCAATTCCCATTTTCCAACAGTCGATTCCTAATAATACTCATGACCCATCTCTTTATTCACAAATAAAAACCAGATCGCAAATCAAAATCCAAGAGATATAGAGGATGCAAGAGTTCTCTCCAACCAATCATACCCAACAAAAGAACAAATCACATATTAATTCAAGTAGTGATGATCAATTAAAAATATATCACATAGTACTGTATACAAAAAATCATAAAAAAACTTTTATTGATGATCAATTAAACCCATTAGAGAAAGATCTTTCTCTAATATTTTTTTTATGGATCATCAGTAAAACTTCATCTTCTCAAGCACCAAAACACCCAATGTATTTATTACCATATATGTTTCTTACAACTAATCTTTTACCAAGAGAGAGAAAAAATCATTGATTCATTCACAACACCACGAACTTCTAATGATGAGCCATCATAACCCATCAAAGATTTCTTGAATGAGTAGTGGTGGATCATTAGAAAAAATTCACTACAAATTCACTAAAAAGTAAGTAAAAATTAGGAATGCCAAAAAATCAAGGCTTTGCTGCTATAATTTTGGGTTATATGCATTTGGTTTAAAAGCAAATAACTCTTGAATAACCAAAAATGTGGAAGCCATTACAGAAAGAAGACAAGAGTTGCTATAAAATTTAACAAAAAAAAATCACCTTGGCCTTAATTCAAGTTCCTTCTGTTGCCTTGGAATGCAAATACTGAGATGGTTTGAAGGGAGGCAAGGGGAGCATTTTATAGCCTTTAATGCCCCCCCAAAGGAGATTGATTTGAATCTTTTCAATGAATCTTCTCTTTGAAGCTATGAATCAGAGTAGAGATATAGGAGACAGGTGTCTTAAAATGAGAGGCTGGCCCCTACCAGGTTTTCTAATGCTCAAATTCAACTACCCAACTGTTGCCATGTGAGAGCAGTTCATTTAAATCTCTGCAATCAATCTCCTCTTTGAAGCTATGAATCGGAGTAGAGATATAGGAGATCGGTGTTTTAGATGAGAGGCTGGCCCCTACTGGATTTTCCAATGTTGTAAATCAACTCCAACTATTGCATGTGAATGTCGTTCATTTGAATCTCTGCAATCAATATCCTCTTTGAAGCTATGAATAGGAGCAGAGATATAGGAGACAGGTGTCTTTAGATTCGAGGTTGGCCCCTACCTGTTGCCATGTGAAACCATTTGGATGATTGGGGAACACGATGCTTTAGCTTCAAAGAAGCTGCTACGTAGCTGTTTTGGGAAGACAACACATACCTGCTTCAGTTCATGACCGTTGACTGTTGAGTTTGGATCGGTTGCATACACTGGGACAAGTATACTTCACAGCCGAAATCTAAGCTCATAACCTGAGCTAATCCGAACAATTTGCTCGGACATTCAAACGTCGTTTTCACTTGGAAAATGCTTCGATTCCCATTGCCCAACGAAAACTCTCAAACGTGGGCTTCCATCAAATTTTGCAGATTTATCTCAGAATCTGGGTAGAAAACACTCCTGAACGAGCCCGTAGGGTTGATTTCTAAGATTACCCAAAGGCAATCAAACTTAATAAAAGTCTTTATTATAATAATTTCTATGTTATTCGTGCTTCGTTGTGCCGTTAGTTGGAGAGAGTTTAAGTGATCGAAAACAATTAATTAGTGGTAATTTACAAAATTTGAAGTTATTGAAAGTAGTTAAAAGAAATTCCAAGCGACATAAAATTAAATAAGATACATAATCGGGTCTTACACATCAAAAGTTTCTTGGGTTGATAATAAAGACATTTAAAAATTGAAGTTTCCGTGAGTGTTATCGGATTCGTTGCTCATTGTATTGTATCGGGGTTCTCAATTTAGTACATTGCTACAGAGAAAATCAAATTTCAAAAGCCTTTTTAAAAAAAATGTGAATCTTTATTTTTGATGTAATTTTCATGATTTAATCATGACTTTAAAAATTCATATTTTTTTATTTTCTAGAAATATGTAAATAAATTTTTCAAGTTAATTTTGTTCATTAGTTAACTTTAGAGAAATAGTGTTTATAAAGCCTCCCATTTAAACTTTTATGTGATTTTACATTTAACATTTAACTAAATTTAGGTGAAAGGAGACTTAAATTAGATAACACAATGTTTAAATTTAAAAAGCCCTGAATTTTTTAATTTTCTAATATTCATTTTATTTTTGTAATTTTCACTAATTTTTTTTATAGTTGGTTTTTTTGCTCGGTCACTGAATTAATTTTGAATCTCAACTTTTTTCTTAATATTCATCTGGATTTATTTATTTAATTTTATGATATTTTCCGAATCACTAATTTGTCTTCTTTGAATAATTCCCGATTCCAAAATTTATTATTAAAAATTGTGAAAGCCATTTTAACATGATTGTAAGGCTAGAAATGTTCCTAATAAGCTTCGTAATCTTAATGCTGTCTCAAGGGAGGAGAGTCATTGACACCAAATTAATTTTTTAGTGTTGTTAATTTGCACACGTCACTTCACATATCAGCAAATGAGAGAGAGAGAGAGAGAGAGACAAAAAGAGCTGACTCATGTGAGGAACAAAAATTGATTATTATATCTTTCAATCCTTTCGTTAAATAGGGGTGGAGTTATTGCACAATAGACTCTCGATAATTTAATTTTTGTTAGGCTACACTTATGTGTCTCGACGTGACTGGCAGCACACGTAAAAAGTCCGAATGTTTCAGACCGCCAGATGATCTAAAATGAAGATTTCACGGATTTTAACAAAGCCAATCGAGAGCCTGCAAATGTGCGGTTTATTAGAAGCTCATTGATTGAAGGGTATTAGTTGGAAGGCCCTTAATGTCAAGCAGCCGGTCAATCTCACCCTCTCAAAAAGGTCAAAAGCAGGCTATCAGTAATTTTACGCACACATATATCTCTCAAGGATTGACCGGTTCAGTCTTTGGTGTACGGGCCAATCACCCAATACTAACTATGTAACAACCCAAATTTTTGAACTTTCTTTTATTGGTGTTAGATTGTGCTTTAAAGAGTTTTAAATTTTTATTTTAAACTTTGAAGTAAAAGCCTATACACCCTTATTTGGTGCGACCGCTTAGCACTGAATTAATGTCCTTTATTTTAAACTTTGAACTAAAAACCTATACACCCTTATTTGGTGCGACTGCTTAGCACTGAATTAATGCCCATATATTATAAATAAGAAAGTTATGGAAAACCCTAAATCATTATAAGAATTCTTCTTAAAAACCCTAGCCGTCACTCCATCTTCTTCTCTGGCCATCCTTCTTTAAAAACACCCAAATCTCTTTTAAATTTCTTGTGTATTCTTCTACAAAGAACACCGTGGTGTTTTTCTGCCGTCAAATCGTGGTGGAAGAAGGCGGCGTAATCATGGACGGATCATCGTGTGGACGCCGATCTCTATCGCCCTAATCGTCGTCGATCTGTCGGTCACGCTTCAAGAGGTGGGTACCCATCCATCCATCTCATTCTTCACAGATCTCGTCGCGTAGGATACGTTCGATCGCGTATCGATGGACTAAATAAAATAAACTTTATTTCACTCTTTATAATATTATTTTAAAATGAGTAAAGTGGTTAGCATAAATATGATTGCTTATAATCTAATCTTATTGATTTTTCCCTAGATATGATTGCTTATAATCTAGTCCTATTTATTTTGCCCTAAATGTGATTGCTTATAATCTAATCTTATTGATTTTGTCCTAGATGTGATTGCTTATAATCTAGTCCTATTTATTTTGCCCTAAATGTAATTGCCATGTGAAATTCTGATGTTGGAGCTCTGTGACACATCTTATGTTGGACCGTGACCCATCTGATGTTGGACTGCGACCGATCTGGTGTTGGCCCATGACCCATCTGATGTCGGACCTTGACCCATTTGATGTTAGATCTTGACCCATCTGACGTGGATCGTGACCCATCTAATGTTGGACTGCGACCCATCTAGTGTTGGTCCGTCACCCATCTGATGTCAGACTTTGACCCATCTGATGTTGGATCTTGACCCATCTGACGTGGATCGTGACCCATCTGATGTTGGACCGTGACCCATCTGATGTTGGACTTTGACCCATTCGATGTTGGATTTTGGCCCATCTGATTTAGATCAGCCCATCTGATTTCATTTCATAGGATGGTATTAAATTAATTAAAATATCTTTTACAATATATTATGATATATTTAAAAAGAAAGTGATTTTAGATAGTAATATAAAATTAATAAATATTATACACTTATATTTTATTATCATATAAAATAAATGTACTTGGTTACTACCTTATTTTAATATTATAAAATTATCTTATAAGATATATGAGTAGTAGTATCCCCTGTCAGAGCCCAATTAGTTTCCTTTTTATCGATGGATTGACCTATTAAAATCGACCAATCAATCATGAGCCAAACGACAACTTACACCTTATTAAATCTGATCTATCGATTTTCATTTTTTCAATCGATCGATTCTCATCCGAATAGACGACCTGATTCACACCAAAATTTCACTTTTACACGACCAAAAAATTTAGTGCACTTGCACTTTGCGATTGATGGTCGTGATATACTTAACTTTAAAAATAATAATATTTAATTTGGGCATTTATAATGATAAATAATAATATATAAAAGTCTCGCTTTTATCGCTTCAACGCGACCACTTCGATAACATAAAGTATTAGAACTTCGATGTCTTTATGAAACTGAACTCTGACTTTTACGATTATCGAAATCATATTTATAACCCTATTCTATAATTATATTGGTGTGGTATGTAAATAAATATAAATATAAATATAACCAAAATCTAAGTGTAAATCATTCTGTATGTGTGATACTTTTGTATTTATAATTTAATCAATTTATACGAGTTAGGATATGTTAGATCATGAGTACGAGAGTGTATGAGATCACGCCTATGCTTGGGCGTGGTGATTCGCTGAGATGGTATCGAAGCGAGAAATACACCGTATTCACATGCCTTACAACTCATGGTGGAATGGGACCCATGACGAGTCGGGTGAGTGTGAATTTAGTGTAACCTCGTATACGGTGGCATATACGGCGACCCGATCACCCCGAGTTCAAATATGATAGTATGAGTTATGAGTTAAGTTATGAGGTTCGACCATAGGCTTTAGCTGTGGTGAAGTTTCTTCTACGATCACGTGAAACTCAGAATATTGGCGTCCATGTACGGATGCAACGTCTCTATGATAGTATGGGCTATCACACGAAGTACATCCAGGTTACTACGGAACTTTTTTCTTGGAAAGCGTAAATTAGGAAGGTTGCCTCACCATAGTTGTCATAAGATTAAGTATAAGAGTATGATAAGATATGAGTATGAGATAAGATAAGTTATGATACGAATACGTTAATAAGACATCGTTGTGTAGGCCAGCAAAAGATAAATAACTTAAGTCTCTGTACGTGTCGTTCCTTACGTAGCCACCGTAAGGGCAATAACGTCTTTTAGTCAAGATGGATCTCTGGGAGAGATTATGAGTATGTTATGAGTGAGTTTGGCCATTATGTCTCCCCATTGGCTGGATGGTGGAGTATGAGTATGACACGAGAGCGTTATAATATGGTGGTATGATACTATGTTGACCCTCCCATGATAGCTCGAGCAGCGACTCTGGCACAAATCGTTTAAGATTTTACGAGTATGTTAGTTACGCTCATGCGATGTACAGGCGTATGTGCGAGAATGATAATAAGACATGATATGATATGTTATGAGATATGGTAAGGTACGTTAGGATATGAGTGTCTAGATCATGGTCTTGCATTTATGATATGAGCTTTACGATATGCATGTGATTTTATCATTCTTTTGCTATCTGCTTTGAGATATTATATTTATTACTTACAAGATGCACCCACAATGCACCTGAGTAGTATGGGGTGGATTGGTGGTGTATCCCACTGATTTTACGTGACTGAGTAAACTCATCCCACGATGATCTAACAGTTACAACTGATTACGCTAGTGGAGTAGACGTCGGTCATCCAGATCCGACTGACGCTGATTTCATTGATCCCGCGAGTGTTGAGTACCAGGAGGGCTACGGTGCTGATTTTGATCCGAGTGCTGGATATTGATCGTTGCAGACTTGGTAGTAGATTGGATCCCTATTATTATCATTAATTTTATGATTTCCTTTATCGGATTTGTCTCCAACTTCGAATTATGTTTTATTGGTAGATTTGTTGATTCTATCGCATTTATTCATTATTTATGACTGCTTTTATTTCCACCTTTATGTGTTGGCTTCCACGGATTTCGTAGAACCATTAGTACGCGAGAACTCTGATTAGGTGTATGTCCGCTTAGCATATCCGGGAATTGTGCGGGTCATAACTCGGAATTCTAGGCCCTCGGGATGGGGTAGAATGTCGGGTCATGACAGAGTGGTATCAGAGCTCAGGCTTTACTTCCTCGAGAACTGTATGAGTTATGTAAGTATAATATATTGATTGAGATCATAATGATTCAAATAGACCCGAGACTTTAGATCTTTTGAGGACTTATTAGAAGACCGTAAGGTTTAATTTGGTATTTAAAGATTTATTTAAGAATGACTTATATAGTTAGAAACTTGTGAGAAATATTAGAAATTATCTATAACGATTGAAAAATAATGGGTGAAACTTTTCTAAAATTTAGGGGCAATCAAATAAATAAATCCTTGAAGATTTGACTGTTTAAGATTCTAGGTGATCTGAGATGCTAACAATATGAACAGTTGATTCTAGGTTATATTAGAAATAACTGCAATATTTGGATCAAGTGAATGTCCGACTAAAATTTGACATATATCACACATTTGGAGAAATTTGTGACATCAAATCAAATTATTTTATAAATTGATGATATAGAGTCGATTACTATCATAAAGAGAGGGGGACGACCCTACCTTGATGACATTAAATATTAGGTGTCGAAAATATGAAATTTTTGAAGGTGATATGGGATTATCCGAGATGATGACGCTACTTTTTAATCAATGCCTAATTTTCGAGTGCGAAAAATTTTAAGGAGGAGAGAATGTAATGACCCTGATTTTTTTTCTTTATTAATGTTGAATAGTTGACTTTTGATGAGAAACTGAGATGATGGAGAAGTACCCGAAACTCATCACTACAGGTACGTAATTTTCGAGGACGAAATATTATAAGAAGGGGAGAATGTAACAACCCGAATTTTTGAACTTTCTTTTATTGGTGTTAGATTGTGTTTTATACCTTGCATGGTGTTAGTGCTCTACACCGGAACCTATCCTAGTTGAGAAAATACACATTTTGATTTTTAAAGAGGTATTATATTTAAAATTGTCTTTATTTGACATAAGTTGTGTTGTAGCCTAATGGTTGAAAGGCTTTGGATATAGATAAGAGGTCTAAGGATCAAACCTTGCTACGTGAGTTTTAAACCTTTATTTTAAACTTTGAAGTAAAAGCCTATGCACCCTTATTTGGATAACCCTAAATCATTATTATAAGAATTATTCTTAAAAACCCTAGCCGTCACTCCATCTTCTTCTCTGGCCACCCTTCTTTAAAAACACCCAAATCTCTTTTAAATTTCTTGTGTATTCTTCCACAAAGAACACCGTGGTGTTTTTCTGCTGTCAAATCGTGGTGGAAGAAGGCGGCATAATCATGGACGGATCATCGTGTGGACACCGATCTCTATCGCCCTAATCGTCGTCGATCTGTCGGTCATGCTTCAAGAGGTGGTTACCCATCCATCCATCTCATTCTTCACAGATCCCGTCGCGTAGGATACGTTCGATCGCGTATCGACGGACTAAATAAAATAAACTTTATTTCACTCTTTATAATATTATTTTAAAATGAGTAAAGTGGTTAGCATAAATATGATTGCTTATAATCTAATCTTATTGATTTTTTCCTAGATATGATTGCTTATAATCTAGTTCTATTTATTTTGCCCTAAATGTGATTGCTTATAATCTAATCTTATTGATTTTGCCCTAGATGTGATTGCTATAATCTAGTCCTATTTATTTTGCCCTAAATGTGATTGCTTATACCCTAAATGTGATTGCTTATAATCTAATCTTATTGATTTTGTCCTAGATGTGATTGCTTATAATCTAGTCCTATTTATTTTGCCCTAAATGTGATTGCTTATAATATAATTTTATTGATTTTGCCCTAGATGTGATTGCTTGTAATTTAGTCATAATTATTTTCCTAATTGTTAATGTTATTATTTTTTTTTATACTTTGTTATTTTAACAATTAAAGATAACACAAATGATTAATACTCTATTCCATCATCCCTTTGGTAAAAGACATTTTATGGACATTATAAAATCGTAAATTTGAATTCAAACTAAAAATCTACGCAACCATGATTTAAACCTATAATTTCCTTAAAATTTTTATAATATTTTATATTTTCTAGAAACTAAGCATTTGTATATATATATATAGACCCATGACCTATTTTAAACATATTTCCAAGTCCAGCGTTTACAAAAGGTCCCATGTAGTATCTAAGACCTTGTTTTAAGGAAAGAGATATTACATAGATTATTTTAACATAAGACTCTATACAATAAAAATCAAGAAGTGACTACATTTATATTAGCAGGCAACAATAAATCTTGCGATTACTTATCAAAATAAAAAAATATATATACATATATAATAATTTCCCAATGCTATAATTTTCAAACGATATAAATCATGCAGGCGTGATCAAATTTTAATAAGTAATATTATTATTAATATCATGAGGTCTCAATTGAGTATTGACTCTAAAACTGGAGAGCCTACCACGGGATTACCTTATAATGCCCAACGATGGAGTTTAAGTAACTTAAGCGTTAGACAACTTCCTACTTAGGTTGCCATGTGGGATTCTGATGTTGGAGGTCTGTGACCCATCTTATGTTGGACCGTGACCCATCTGATGTTGGATTGCGACCGATCTGGTGTTGGCCCATGACCCATCTGATGTCGGACCTTGACCCATTTGATGTTAGATCTTGACCCATCTGACGTGGATCGTGACCCATCTGATGTTGGACTGCGACTCATCTAGTGTTGGTCCGTCACCCATCTAATGTCGAACTTTGACCCATCTGATGTTGGATATTGACCCATCTGACGTGGATTGTGACCCATCTGATGTTGGACCGTGACCCATCTGACGTGGATCGTGACCCATCTGATGTTGAACTTTGACCCATTCAATGTTGGACTTAGATCAGCCTATCTGATTTAGATCAGCCCATCTGATTTCATTTCATAGGATGGTATTAAATTAATTAAAATATCTTTTACAATATATTATGATATATTTAAAGAGAAAGTGATTTTAGATAGTAATATAAAATTAATAAATATTATACACTTATATTTTATTATCATATAAAATAAATGTACTTGGTTACTACCTTATTTTAATATTATAAAATTATCTTATAAGATATATGAGTAGTAGTATCCCCTGTCAGAGCCCAATTAGTTTCCTTTTTATCGATGGATTGACCTATTAAAATCGACCAATCAATCATGAGCCAAACGACAACTTACACCTTATTAAATCTGATCTATCGATTTTCATTTTTTCAATCGATCGATTCTCATCTGAATAGACGACCTGATTCACACCAAAATTTCACTTTTACACGACCAAAAAATTTAGTGCACTTGCACTTTGCGATCGATGGTCGTGATGTACTTAACTTTAAAAATAATAATATTTAATTTGGGCATTTAATAATGATAAATAATAATATATAAAAGTCTCGCTTTTATCGCTTCAACGCGACACTTCGATAACATAAAGTATTAGAACTTCGATGTCTTTATGAAACTGAACTCTGACCTTTACGATTATCGAAATCATACTTATAACCCTATTCTATAATTATATTGGTGTGGTATGTAAATAAATATAAATATAAATATAACCAAAATCTAAGTGTAAACCATTCTGTATGTGTTATACTTTTATATTTGTAATTTAATCAATTTATACGAGTTAGGATATGTTATATCATGAGTACGAGAGTGTATGAGATCACGCCTATGCTTGGGCGTGGTGATTCGCTGAGATGGTATCGAAGCGAGAAATACACCGTATTCACATGCCTTACAACTCATGGTGGAATGGGACCCATGACGAGTCGGGTGAGTGTGAATTCAGTATAACCTCGTATACGGTGGCATATACGGCGACCCGATCACCCCGAGTTCAAATATGATAGTATGAGTTATGAGTTAAGTTATGAGGTTCGACCATAGGCTTTGGTTGTGGTGAAGTTTCTTCTACGATCACGTGAAACTCAGAATATTGGCGTCCATGTACGGATGCAACGCCTCTATGATAGTATGGGTTGTCATACGAAGTACATCCAGATTGCTACGGAACCTTTTTCTTGGGAAACGTAAATTAGGAAGGTTGCCTCACCATAGCTGTCATAAGATTAAGTATAAGAGTATGATAAGATATGAGTATGAGATAAGATAAGTTATGATACGAGTACGTTAATAAGACATCGCTGTGTAGGCTAGCAAAAGATAAAGAACTTAAGTCTCTGTACTTGCCGTTCCTTACGTAGCCACCGTAAGGGCAATAACGTCTTTCTGTCAAGACGGATCTCTGAGAGAGATTATGAGTATGAGTATGCTATGAGTGAGTTTGGCCATTATGTCTCTCCATTGGCTGGATGGTGGAGTATGAGTATGACACGAGGGCGTTATGATATGGTGGTATGATACTATGTTGACCCTCCCATGGTAGCTTCTATGACCCGCATGTCGTTTAAGATTTCACGAGTATGTTAGTTACGCTCATGCCGATGTGCGATGCGAGAATGATAATAAGACATGATATGATATGTTATGAGATATGGTAAGGTATGTTAGGATATGAGTGTCTAGATCATGGTCTTGCATTTATGATATGAGCTTTATGATATGCATGTGATTTTGTCATTCTTTTGTTATCTGCTTTGAGATCTTATATTTATCACTCACAAGATGCACCCACAATGCACCTGAGTAGTATGAGGTAGATTGGTGGTGTATCTCACTGAGTTTACGTGACTGAGTAAACTCATCCCACGATAATCTAACAGTTGCAGGTGATTACGCTAGTGGAGTAGACGTCGGTCATCCAGATTCGGTTGACGCTGATTTCATTGATCCCGCGAGTGTTGAGTACCAGGAGGGCTACGACGCTGATTTCGATCCGAGTGCTGGATATTGATCGTTGCAGACTTGGTAGTAGATTAGATCCCTATTATTATCATTAATTTTATGATTTCCTTTATCGGATTTGTCTCCAACTTCGAATTATGTTTTATTGGTAGATTTGTTGATTCTATCGCATTTATTCATTATTTATGACTGCTTTTATTTTCACCTTTATGTGTTGGCTTTTATGGATTTCGTAGAACCATTATTGCGCGAGAACTCTGATTAGGTGTATGTCCGCTTAGCATATCCGGGAATTGTGCGGGTCATAACTCGGAATTCTAGGCCCTCGGGATGGGGTAGAATGTCGGGTCGTGACAAACTAACTCCTTTTGGACAATCTATGTGAATTTAAAACCTTAAAATATAGAGTTGGCAATGGGCCGGACTTCGGTTTGTAAACCCAAACCCGGCCCGAAAAATTTGAACTTGGCCAAAGTTTGTCTAGAGCCTGTTGTGGGCTTATGACCCCTAGCCTAAGTCCAGCCCCATCAAGCCTATTAATGTACAAATTACTTAATGATTTATAAAATTTAATTTTATATTCATCAAAATAAAAATATTAGCATGTTTCAAATATATAATAAGAAGTTAATATCGTTTTCATGAAAGTCTTAGAGTTTTAAAAATTTAAAATCTATAGTTCTTATGGATTATTTTCTTAAAATTTTACAAGAGAAACTCAATAAATATAACATGAGAGTCCAACGGGTCTAAGAACTTAAGCTCAAGTCCTGCCCATTGAAATTTTAGACTTAAATTGTGAGCCCATGCCTTGCCTGTGAGCTTTATGTCTAGCTCAAACCCTACTTAAATCGGGTCTGGCCTAACAGACTGGGCTGGGCTATCCAGCCCATTGCCACCGTTCCTAAAATGATTGTTCCATTTGCTAATAGAGATAGGAAAATTATAGAAGGAGGAGAGATTCGCTGAGGATACGGTGCAGGAGGCAGACGACTAAGCGCAATGTCACCACCGATTTACATTAATTGAGTCGTATCGTATTTACAGCCAATTTGTCACGCCACATCAGCCGCTTGCAGTTTCTCTCCTTAAATCCAGATAACATTGTCCAATGAAGGTTCAACCTTTGTTTTAATTTAAAAAACTTTTCTTATCAAAAAAAAAAATTAAAAGACTTTTAATTTTAGGTCTACCTGCCAGTAGTTAGAAGATTAAACAAACGACTTAACCACGGCGAGGTGAGGCAACCAACAACATCACAATCAACTCAAGTAGAGAGAGAGAGGGAGAGAGTATGCTATTTTACGCGAAGATTGATTTCAAATGAGATTCATATGAAAAAAAGAAATATAGAAAAAAAAAGAAATGAGATAATATTATTGGGTACTCTGACCACGTATAAAATACAGCATAAAGGATTTGTCTATATATATACCAATATAATATAAATATAATATCTATTTTTAATTTTTTATACTAACGTTAGTTAGAGCCTTAGAAAGGGGGCTTGTCTTATTTGGTGAGATGAGGTGACGGGGGTGTTGAATTGGAGAGAGAGCTTTTGCTGCTCCCCATTAGAGAAACAATCTCAGCTCCTCATCAGGTATTTGCACTCATCTTTTTTTTGTTCTTTTAATTTTTTATTTGTTCTTTGTGCATGCATGTAATTTAATAGAGACCATGTTTACTATATGGACTTGAATGTATGGCTCTGATGATGAAATGAAGAAATTTGTGTTTTATAGATATTTGTGTTATTGGGTTTCTATTGTTTGTTGGTTTTTAGTGGTTCTTGGTTTATTTTTATTTAGTTTCATCACTTCATGAATGTTTGGCTTTTTTGTATGTTTACTTATTTGTTTGTGTTTCTCATCTCTTGTTTCCAGGTATTTCTAGATTTATTTATTTATTATTGTTGGCTTTTTATGATTTTTTTAATTTAATTTATATGATATATTTTTGGGTTTTACGTCAATATTCTGGTTCTAGTTTTTGGATTTTTTTATTCATTTGTTGGGTTTATTGAATTTCTGGGTTTGGTTTTGTTTATATACTCTGGGCTCTTTTTATATCTAATTTTATTTTGATTTTTGGGGAATATTTTCTTTTGTCTGCTGAATATTATTATCATTATTTTTTATTTTTTGTGTGGTATTGATTGGATTTAGTATTCTACTATTCTTTGCTTTAGGAGTGGAAATTGAAAATGGTAACGCCAACCCAACCGGAAAACTGGCCAAACCGAACCGTATTGAAACCAATTCTGTTTTGGTTTTCGGTGGCAGAAACTAAAAATCGAGTAGGTAAGATTTTAAAACCAAAAAAATGGGGAAAACCCGAAAAACCCGAAAAAACCAAAAAATTGCTAAAAAGCATAAAAGATAAAAACCCCGAACAACGAACCGAACCGATTCCTTTCAGTTCAATTTTGGTTCAGGCTGAACCGAACCGAATCCCAAAATTTTCGGTTTACGTTCGGTTCATCGAATCTTTATCCTTACTTTGCTGAGTGATATAGATAGTTTTGAGAGAGCTTGTATCCTTTGGACAGAAATGTGCTTACTCTACCCTGTATAATGATGGAGACTGTCTAATCAATCAAACATTTTTAGCATGGTTGATTGCCCTCTGAAATCCCACTAACTTCACAATCATAATTATCTGGTATTTAAATTATTTGCAGACATTGCGCATATTGTTTTTGACTATCGAAAAGCGTAGTGTTTTCTAGGTTTATATTGTTATGTTAGAATCAAAATTAGGTTTGATCAGTTGGACTATTCAAATTGTGATATAGCGTATATTTTGAACTTTGAAGACCCCCTGAAACAGTTTTATGTTGATGAAAACAGCTATAAATTGAATGTTGAAGATTTAGTATATGTTATTTCGTCTGTAGTGTTTTCTAGGTTTATATTGTTATGTTAGAATCAAAATTAGGTTTGATCAGTTGTGATTGCTTGGGAAATTTAATGTGGTCACTTATAAACAGAGCGAATACGTTTCGGTCCAGTATTTGTCGTATGGGCCAATTACGTTTTGACGATAGAATATTTCGTACTGATCGATATGTATCGGTGCCAATTTGTGTCGAATAACCAAGGATTTGGTAACCCTTGGTATCGGCAAATATGTATCAGTTTCAGCAATACTTATTGGCCTGATGGGTGGTTCATACCACCTCTAATACCAATTTTTTAAACCTTGCCAAGGATAAAATCTCAGATATCGAGGTTTTAGACCTTGTCATGGATAAAATCTCAGACAATACCAATATGTCTTGGTCTATTTCTGACGCCAAAACTTAAATTGGGACGTTTTTCACATTGTATCATTTGGTGCTTGTTTATATTGGGCAAAACTGAGATGAAATGTACTTTATTGGAGCGGAACGACAAGGGCTTCAATACCAAGATTTAAAACCTCATTTTAGTCCTCTATGTCTAGTTCGAGATGGAATCAGTGGGTTGACTCTGAATAAAATATAATGCTTTGCTTATTTGATTGAGGTAGAGGCACAAATTTGAAATGTTTGAGTTAGTTCATTTTTGCTATTTAGGATCCACACTATTATCTTCAGTTACAAACCTTTTCATAATTCAAACTTTATTCCATTTTAGTAATATTCTTTTGTAAAATTATCCTTCAAAACATTCTCATAGGCATAGTGACAGAAGTGTCTTGACTTTTTGAAAAAAAAGTCATTTTAATCGCAATTTATTCAGCAAATGAATAAATTGCCATTTATTCAAAAAGTCGCTTTTCGAAATATGTACTTTTTATAATTTTCCATGAGCATCAATATATATATATATATATATTTCGAAAAGCGACTTTTTAAATATATATATATTATATAATTTTCCATAAGCATCAATATATATATATATATATATATATATATATATATATATATATTCCCGACTCTGCCGAAAAATTGCCCCATACTTTACCTTGCTGACGTATTCTCAAACTCCAACATTGTCGCTATTCTCATAGGTACACTTTGCTCTTTGATATTTGTTATGCCTAGCTAGAGTAACCCGTTCCCAAAATGAGTCGAACATGCTAATTAATGATTCCATATTGCTCTTTGTTGTTCATGCATTGTTGAGATTTAACTCTCAATGAATGAGTGAAGTGATAATATTTCTATATAAATGAACGCCATATAGAGTAAAAACATCTTTCTCTACTCATAATTTTGCTTTCCTTCAAGCATCTCATCATTATGCAGCCTATCTTGTAAGGTTCATCTCAAAACTACAAATTATGTTCCTCTTTTTTCTCATTCTGGGTTTGTATCCTAGCCACTTACCCTTTTCTCAAAATCAATCCCTGCAGGCTATACTTCTTAAAGAGGAATTCTAGCTAAATCTTACATAAGAACCTGCCCATCTCTTCTCGGCAATGGAAATTACTATAATGCGCAGAAACTGTAATCCAAAAGAGGAGGTTTTGAGCCAAGGAGCTTGAGAGAGAGAGAGAGAGAGAGAGAGAGAGAGAGAGAGAGAGAGAGAGAGAGAGAGATGGCTACTTACAACTACAATTCAAGCAACCAAAGCGATATTTCGACCCTTTATTTCCGTGACCCCGTACGCGCTTCATATGAAGAATCATCCCTGCCTGGTAACATGGTATATATGGATTATCTATCTACCGGGCCATTTTCTGATAACATTGCAAACCATACACTTCCTTTACCTAATGTCATTCTGCCACAAGAATCGCCTGTCGGGCCATCAGAAATTGCTCTCTGCTTCGGAGAACATAATAATAATGTCTGGAGGGACGGTAAAAATGAAATGTTCATGAAACAAATTGGATGTGAGCAAATAAATGATCATACGGGCCTCCGGTTGCCGATGGGCATTTTAAACGGTGAACAGAATTTTGATTCCGATGTTTCGGCTGTGCGGGGGCAAGGCTTATCTCTTAGCTTAAGGACCCAGATTCCATCTGCCTTCTCTTTCCAGTACCGGCAATCTACCAATGAAATTTCGTTACTGGCTTCTCATCAATCAACCTCGAGAGATAATGAGTCGTGTCGAGATGATGGGTCTAGAAACAACCATTCAAGAAATGCCGAATTCCCTCCTGCTTATACTGGTGGCGATTTTGGGAGTCTTGCGAATATTGTTCCAAACTCCAAGTATCTTAACGTGGCGCAGCAGCTGCTCAATGAGGTTGTTAATCTGCACAAGGTTTTGAAGCTCGAATCAGAAAAAAGCCGGAGGTTCCGTACACCTGTTTGTTTAACAGGCTACAAAGAGACTGAGGGAGGGTTGAAGGCTGTTGCACTCCCGCCGCTGATGGTTGGGATTGATTCAAACTCGCAAGAATCAACTGCCACCTCCACTAGTGATCTCTTGCTTGCTGAAAGAGAGGATATACAGAACAAGATGACCAAACTTTTGGCCATGTTGGATGAGGTGCATATATATTAACTTACAATGCAACCTTTTTTTTGATATGACAATTTAGCTGTACACCTTTTCCTCCCAATTGTTTTTTCTTATGTTTGAGGTATTGGACATAACAGTGATATCATGCAAGGTATTTCTACCAGGCTACATTTTCCAACCAAATATTACTAAGAAATCCACTTTTCAAACTTATTACGGGCCCACATATCACACTCCTGCACTTTGAATCCCATTTTTCCCAACTCTGAAAACCATGTAGGCATGTTTTGGTATTAAGTATCAAAGTGAAAATTAGTCATTTTACAGTCTAGGCATGTGGTACGTGGGCCTGTGTAGGCATGTTTTGGTAATAAGTTTTGATTTTGGGGTATGTTATGTTATGGTAGAAATCCCGTCATCCAATTAGTATAATTGTACTGACTTTCAGTATGGGAATTTGGTCTTGTGAAAAATTGCTACTTAACACTGCAATTATTGCCTAGATGTTTGGAAAAAAAATCCCAATATTTTTTCTCTTTCTATTTTTTAATATACATAATATGTCTGTTTGTCTAGCATATTTCAAAGTTGAGTGTGTATTAGGTACACAGGCCACATAACGTTGGTGGTACACTGACCAATCTTAGTCCATCTGTATAGTCGACAGTCTACCTGCATGAATTTCATGAATATTATAAATCTTAATCATGCGGGCAGACGGAGATTGGCCCCTGTACTCCAAGTGGTCTTAGTAACAAAAACAACATTTTTATTCAAAAAAAATGCGACCTATGAAGTTAACCATTGGATTACAAACAAAATGCATCTTTAATTAATTTTTTTAGTTTTAAAGATGCTTTTTATTCGTTTAACATGCTTCAAAAAAAAAAAGGCCTATAAGAAAAAGAGTATGTATAACTTAAAAAACGAGAACCCTAACCTAAACTAAACCAATTGCCCACAATCCAAACTAAACCCAAATCTTTGATTTGTCCATCGCGAGACTCTTTTAACATGTATAATTCTCTGTGGAATTATGTTACTTGTGTCACTAGTGTGCTAATTTACTCAAAAAATAGGTTAAAAACTTGGAATAAATGTTTAACATATGATATATATATATATATATATATATATATATATATATATATATATATATATATATATATATATATATAAAATATAATTTTTTACAATTATTAATATGTTTTTATTTTGCCGATGTTTATCCCGACTTGGTTGATATTTGTAGATTTTTTCTAGAAATTTCCCTTGCAATTTTATTCATGAACTCTTGACATTGTTGGTTTGTTACAATGCCAGTGGTACATAACCCATAAACCTAATACAAAATCTTCATCATTTCTTTGTAAATTTATCTACTTCTTACCCTTTTAGGAACTAATATGTTGAAGTGGTAATAATAAAAATATAGCTTTCATTATTGTCAATTAATTATCTTAATTTACATGTTGCATAGATGATTGCACATATGCCATGGACCTATCAACCTGCTGAATTTTCCAGCATTGCTGAAGCTGATAGCTTGTGTCTGTGTCTAATAGTCTCTGTGATGAACACAAAACTTTGAGATACAAAAGGAATTGCTTTATGCAGATTCTATTTAGAATTCAATTTTTAAGTTAACTTGGAATATCTTTGTATCACCGAAAGAATAGTTCTTGTTGGAAGGAAAACAGTTCTCTTTTGCACCTATATTTGACATGCATTGTGTTTGTTGTTTTTTCTGAATCAATTGCTTCAAACTGGTAAAAATATTTATCTTTTAGTCTTTTATCCCCATAATTGATATATAGACTCCACATATTCTATCTTCTAATTTGTGGCGGGTTTTTTTTTTTGAAACATTGCCTAATGCAATATATATCACCCTACATATATCGGATATCATTATGGATGTTCAAATATATATATATATATATATATAGATCGGTAATGTGAATATATTGAAAACCGGCGACGATTAAAATCTCAGTAATGGTCGGTAATGTGGATATCATTATGGATGTTAAAATATATCATTCCTTATCACCTGATTTAACCATTTTGACAAGGATTAAAATCCCAGCAATGGTCCCTGCCGATACTGAGACGTATCAGCTCGGTGTTGCTGATACAAAATTTATATCGGCGATAATTTTAAAAAACTGCAAGATATATGTCTTGAGCAATAGCCAAGGCACTAAATGCGACTTTGGCTTTGGTGTTTTCAATGCTGAGATGTATTGCCCGATACATCTTTGTAACATCTACATCTTGATATCAGCTGAAATTTGGATCTATGCTTTATAATCAATTTATTCACAATGTATTGTATTGTCAGATACATACTAATGCAAGTTGTACCAAAAACACATATATTTCTTTTATTGAGATTTCAACACCCAATCCCAACTTCCCCTTCAGAAAATTAGATTTTCTTTGTGTCATTCTTCGACGAAAATTGTTTCATATGCTCTGCTAGCTCAATCTAGGTAAGGTACATCATCAGCTATATGCCAAGACAACTGATCCAATTATCATTAATTTATTTGTAGCTATCTACCTATCTCAGTAGTAGAACCATTTGTAGAGATTTTGTAGACTAACTTCCAGAGATGATTTACAATTCTACAATTTAAGAGAAATATCAATCTCAGTAATAACATTAGACGGTTTTCCGAATTTATGAGAGGTTTGACTAGATACTTCAGGTTAAAGTAAATTTGAAGGACTTAGTCCTCAACAAATATCCTCCAAATCAAATACAAATAATTCGGGGGGATTTTCTCTTTAGATAAATTATCTTAAGAGAGAATGAGATTCATCAAAAAAAAAAAAAACCCTTAAAAGAGATTGAGATGCTAGAAACAGGACTGATGAAGTAAAACATTCATGTAGGCTACGAATGCATTAACTAACAATATCTTTTAGTCTTCATCATGTTTGTTTCCATTGAGAGCATGTTGAGACCACCATTCTTCAAACATCTTGTCCAAGTTGCCATTAGCATGGTCTCAAAACTCGGCCGATGCCGAAACGTATCGGCGATACGTTGCAGTTTCGTCGAGAACCAATATTGGTTAGTATCGGTGTTGCAGGAACTTACTAAATGCAATGTTAGGGCTGAGATTTGGATTAAAATTAATTTAATCAATTAAAAATAATAATTTCTCATAACAAATTATCACGAAAATTTTTAGACATTCAATTAGGTGATTAAATTCCGTCCCAAAATAGCATTACTTTAGTGTACGTTCCCTATCGCGGATCTAGAAGACTAGGGTTCTTATGAACGACTAGATCTCCAATAGTTTTAGGGCATCGAACGAACTCGCAAGCGGGTTCTCTCGATACCAAACGAAAATAAAAGACTAATAAAATTAATGATGAACAAAATATTGATTTTGAGCTTTTATGAGATCAATAAAATAATTAAAATTACGCTACTTACGCAAACCGTAGATCTAAAGAAAATAGAGATGGAAGAAGAGTTGGCCTCGCACTAAACCGCAAGCGGGAATCGAAGAATCGCTCTCCATTTTGAGAGAATCACACCCTCACGAAAGTTTAAAACTCTCAATTTTGCATAAGCAATTTTTATTAACCAAAAATTATAATAAAAGTATTTACAAGCCTTTAAATAGGCTAACTAATGCATAAAATTAGAAATCCTAGTATAACTCTAATTCCTAATAAAGAAATATCCTAATTCTTCTAAAACAATAAAGTCCTAAAACAATAAGGAAACTAATCTTATTTCTAATAAAAGAAACAACTCTTACTTTCGAAAATAAAATAATAAAATAGACTAATCCTAATTCAATTAGGATTATTGAAATTCGTCACTTTATGTGCAACCTCCGAAAATTGATCATAACTTTTTTAATACTTGTCGGAATTGCTCAAATTTTTGCTCGTTAGAAAGCTACTTCAATAAGCTTTCAAATATGACCAATTTCGCATCAATCCGACTTCGTTTGACACTTCAAAATAGGCCAAACATAAAAGTGACGGGATTCCAAACATAAAAGTGACGAGATTAAAAGTTAAAGACTAATAAATTTTGGATTTTCTTCTTTCTGGTCAAATGGGTCTTTAACTGGCCGTTTTTTAAGAACCCATTCGTGGGTCCACTTTCTCTTTTGACGTCTCCTCTTTATCCGCCCACGATTTAAATAGGCGGATCTAAAATACGCATCAATCCCCTCTACTTTGAAAAAGTTCGACCTCGAACTTTGGTCGGCATGGATTTTCACGGTCGCGATCACAGACAATATATAGGGAACCTCGATCTAAAGCGGCTTGAATCGAATGTCCCCATCAACTCTCCCCGGGTTAGAAGGATGCATTCTCGATGAATACTCGTTGTGATAGAGCTCCAAGAGATCTGGGTCAATATGCCGAAACTCTTGTATAATCCACGTGTTCTCTGAATCACTCTTGTTCTTCCACTTGACCAAATACTTCTGAAGTCCCCCTTGGTTGGTGGACATAATCTGATATTCCAGTACATCTTTGATGATCTCACGAGTTTGCCAAGTAGGTGGGGGTAGTGGTGTGGGTAGGAAAATTATTGGTTCATCAGATGTAGAAGACTCAAAGGGGTTGGTAGGGATGGTTGAAGGGCCATGGAATGGAACAAGGTCCCCCACATTGAAAGTCGTACTAATCCCCAAATCCGATGGAAGATCTAAGATATAAGCATTAGAACCGGCATGCTTCAAGATCTGATAGGGTCCAGCACCGCGAGCTTCTAACTTCTTTGTAACTCCTTACGGGAATCACTCGGTCTATTCCGAACTATCACAAAATCACCCTCTTGGAATTCTTTGAACCGTTTATGAGAATCTGCACAGAACTTGTATTTTTCTTTCTTTAAATTAATTCTTTTCTTAATCTCAGCATGCAACTCATGAATGCGATGCACAAATGTGGATGCAGAATCTGATGACCTATGATGAATGGACATTGGAATGAAATCTACTGGCGTCCTAGGTTTATACCCATGCACAATTTGGAACGGACTCATGCCTGTGGTTCTATTAACTGAATTGTTATATGCAAACTCAGCGACAGGTAATATGGAATCCCAACTCCTAACGTGCTCGCCCACTAGACACCTTAAAAGATTTCCTAAACTCCTATGGACAACCTCGGTTTGCCCATCAGTTTGGGGATGATAAGCAGATGAAAATTGTAGTCGAGTCCCCATTTTGTGCCATAGTGTCTTCCAAAAATAACTAACAAATTTAACGTCACAGTCAGACACTATCGTCTTAGGCAAACCGTGTAGATGAACGACCTCGTTAAAGAACAGGGTAGCAATGTGACTAGCATCAGAGGTCTTCGCACACGCAATGAAGTGGGCCATCTTAGAGAAACGGTCCACAACAACGAACACCGAGTCATTCTTTCGGAGGGTTTTAGGGAGGCCTAATACGAAGTCCATTGATAGGTCTTGCCACTGGGTGTGTGGCACCGGTAAAGGTGTATACAAACCTGTGTTCTGCCTCTTTTGCTTTGCCAACTGACAAACACGACATTGGCTGATAATTTTGGCAACATCTCTAGTGAGATTGAGCCAATAGAATCGGTCTTCAACCAATGCAACAATTTTATTGCGACCAAAATGGCCAGCAACCCCTCCGGCGTGTAATTCCCAAATGAGAAAGTCTCGCAAAGAAGTGCGGGGAATACACAATCGGTGTTTCAAGAACAAATACCCATCCTGTAGGGTATATTTACTCCCTTTGACAGGTTGTCCACTCACACGTGAGGCATACTCTTCACCAAAATCTAGATATGTGGGGTAATCCTCCACGAGGCATTTGAATCCGGTTACCTCAACACTTAATGAGTGCAACGTTGCCATTCTACGGCTAAGTGCGTCAGCCACTTGATTCTCCACACCGGCCCTATGTTTCAAAACGAAGGTAAACCCTTGAAGTTGTTCAACCCATTTCGCATGTCGCGGGTTTAACTTTTTTTGAGAATTTTAAAACCCATTCGTGGGAACATCCATGTCATACAACCAAGGCCTTCCGAGGATGATATGCCCCACATCCATGGGCACAACATCACACCACAAGGTGTCCTTATACGATCTGAATTGTACAGGAACCTGACACCTTTGTGAAACAGGGATGGATGATGAATTAATCCAAGCAATCTTCGGTCGTGGGTGAGCTACAAGCGTAAGCCCCAAACGAGAAACTGTACTTTCAGAAACCACATTGGTACAACTTCCACTGTCAACAAGGACTCGACAGGCTTTCATTCCACATGTGGCTATGGTATAAAAGATATTATCTCGTCGCCAATCATCACTCTCCTTTGATTGGGCTAGAGCACATCTAACTACAAGAACCCGCGAGGTATTATCGTCCCCAACGGGATAGGAGACATCCCTAAGACACGCCATTGTTCGTTCCCCTACACAATCTTCTTCATCACTAGGGAACGACTCAGGCTCGTAAACTTCAATAGTGGCTTCATCATGCTCATTTTCGGTGTCCTCAGCTATGAACAAATTTCGGGATGAGCATTGTGCTGCAAAATGCCTGATGCTGTGACACTTATAACATTTATTTTGACCACCACTCTTGGAGCCTTCGAGCATTGGACTCTTACCCTTATCGACTTGAGTTACTGGTGTAGTAATGGGGTTGGACCTAGCAGACGGGGCGCTAATGTTGGGCTTTGACTTTAGTGCATTGGACCGATAACTAGACTTATAACTAAATGGAGTACTAGTTTTGAGGTATCGCTCTAGCTCTTCGACTCTAGAGAAACATTCGCTCAGATTATCGCCAGGTACGTAATAAGTTCCTTTGCGCTGAAGGCCCATTCGAAATCGGGATAGGGTAACCTTTTCCGGTTCAGTCACATCAGCCTGGGTCTTTAATTCTTCGAATTTATCGATGTATTCAGTGACTGATGAATTTCCTTGACGCAATGAATGCCACTGATCAAGAATGCATTCCTCGTAGGATAGAGGAACATATTTATCGCTCAACTGGTCCATCTCTTCCCAAGTGGAAATGGGAGTAAGATCGTTGGACTGTCTTCGGCGCTCTAGACCCATCCAATAAAGTCGAGCTCGACCTGTAAGTTTAACCTTTACAAAGCGGACATTTCGCTCTTTGGACATGGCGTACCACTCGAAGTAGTTTTCCATATCGGTAACCCACTCGAGAAAGACTTTAGGTTGTCTTTTCCCGTCAAAAGTAGAGGCGTCCATTTGTACTGATTTCATGATTTTATCGTCCTGTTCGGTGTGGATTTCGCGATGATGAGGAACATCCCTCCTACGTTCATGGGTGTGAACTCTATTGGGGTTTTCGGTGATGAGCTCATTGATTTTTTCCATGCGGGTTTCTAAAGTTTCATGCCGGATTTGTAGGTCTTGCAACTGTTGTTGCACTTAATTGTGGTGTTCATCCATTCGGGCGGTTAGGTCTCTAATCAGGGCTTTTACCTTGTTGGGATCCATGATGATGCAAGAAAATTTTAGACAAAGACTAGACTAAAGTTAGTAAAAAATAAAATAAAAATTAAGATAGCTTAAAAAAAAAAAAGCTAGACGAAAATTTCAGACAAAAACTAGACAAAAATTTTCAAACAAAAGCCAGACAGAAATTGCAGACAAAAAGTTAGACGAAAATTGTAGACAAAAAGTCAGACAAAAGCTTGACGAAAATTTTCAAACAAAAAGCCAGACTGATCGGAAATAATGATTTTTTATTTTTTAAACCTAAAAAAATTAAAAAAATACCCTAAAACCTATATGAGCACTAAAACTCTAAAACTAAAATGATGCTTTGATACCAATTTGATGCGGGAACTTACTAAATGCAGTGTTAAGGCTGAGATTATGATTAAAATTAATTTAATCAATTAAAAATAAAAATTTCTCATAACAAATTATCACAGAAAATTCTAGAAATTCAATTAGGTGATTAAACTTCGGCCTAAAATAGCGTTACTTTAGTGTACGTTCTCTATCACGGATCTAGAAGACTAGGGTTCTTACGAACGGCTAGATTTTCAATAGTTTTAGGGCGTTGAACGAATTCGCAAGCGGGTTCTCTCGATATTAAACGAAAATAAAAGGCTAATAAAATTAATGATGAACAAAATATTGATTTTGGGCTTTTATGAGATCAATAAAATAATTAGGATTACGCTACTTACGCAAACCGTAGATCTAAAGAAGATAAAGATGGAATAAGAGTTGGCCTCGCACCAAACCGTAAGCGGGAATCAAAGAATCGCTCTCCGTTTTGAGAGAATCACACTCTCCCTAAAGTTTAAAACTCTCAATTTTGCATAAGCAATTTTCATTAACCAAAAACTATAATAAAAGTGTTTACAAGCCTTTAAATAGGTTAACCAATGCATAAAATTAGAAATCCTAGTATAAATCTAATTCCTAATAAAAGAAATATCCTAATTCTTCTAAAACAATAAAGTCCTAATACAATAAAGTCTTAAAACAATAAGGAAACTAATCTTATTTCTAATAAAAGAAACAACTCTTACTTTCTAAAATAAAATAATATAGACTAATCCTAATTCAATTAGGATTCTTAAAATTCGTCACTTTATGTGCAACCTCCGAAAACTGATCATAACTTTTTCAATACTTGTCGAAATTGCTCAAATTTTGGCTCGTTGGAAAGCTACTTCGATAATCTTTCAAAAATGACCAATTTCGCATCAATCCGACTTCGTTTGACACTTCAAAATAGGTGAAACATAAAAGTAACGGGATTAAAAGTTAAAGACCTTAATAAATTTTGGATTTAATTCTTTATGATCAAACGAGCCTTTTTGTAAAAATTCATTCGTGGGTCCACTTTCTCTTTTGACGTCTCCTCTTTATCCGACCACGATTTAAACAGGCGAATCTAAAATACGCATCAATCGGCCAATACTGTCTCGGTATCTGTTGATAATGACCAATACACATTATTTCTATTTTTTCATTTTTATTTAAAAAAGAAATATCGACTGATACGGTGTCGACATGGTTGTCAAGGCGAGGCCATGGCGTAGCCATAGCGAATGGCGAGGCAAATCGCCATATGAACTTATATGACAAGAATGGATATATGGCAACGCCATGGCGCAATGGCGCCGCCATGACCGCTATTTTGAATTTTCTTTCTAACTACTAACCTGTAAGTTATAACTTATAACCTTATAAATTATAACTTATAAATTATAAAACTTACAAGTTATAAGTTATATTTGTATTATAACTTATGTTTGATAAGTTATATATATCATATTTAGGGGTTTAAGTGAAACCCTCTATCTTTATCGCAACCACTCTCTCTCGCTCTCTTGTTTCTTTCACTCTCTCTCTCAACGCAGGTTTTTATATTTTGGGGGGGCTGCTACTAACCCCTCACTATATGCTGAATATTCCCCATAAGATACAATTGATCGTTGACGCTTTGAATCGGATTGACAGAGATCGTTTTTCGTTCCAATCTTTCCCACAACTGATCTTGAAATCATGAAAATATCATCAGATGGTCATTCCAATCTTCCTCCATAAAAAATAGTAGAAAATTAAAATATATATTAATGATTAATAAATAATAAAAAATATTAAAATAAATTAATATATGACCTCGCCAAGGCCACGCTATGGCCTTGCTATGGCATGGCGAGCCTCCTTGCCATGACCTCGCCATACCGCGTTAACTACCTTGGGTGTCAAGGATATCATATCCGTATCAGCCGATACGTATTGGTCCAAGATGGACCGATTCCTGATACTGATACTGATACTGATACATTGGCCATTGGATGTTTCATTATACTTTGGTTGCCAAAGGTAGCAATCTAAAAGTAGTTGAACAACATTTGTTTTACGTAGGGTGAAGTTATGCCACAGAAGTTAGCCATCTACCACTTGTAGATTGCTGACTTTCTTTTGTAGACCGGAAGGAGAAATCATAAGGATTTATCTTGGAGGTGAAAGTGATTGTCATCAAAGTGGTCAAAGTTGTAAGGGAGGGGGGAAGGGGAAGTGTTGCTCTATAAATTTAGTTGTGTACAAGGTGTGGCTTTGCTCAAAGTTTTGGCCCACTAATTTCGAGATGCCCTTCCTTGACTGGCTTTGTTGGCGAGATAGGTGGTTGGGGTGGAAGGGTTTTATTCTTCCACAATGACCATGGCTCCATCTTGTTATGTTTTGTTTGTTTGGTTTTGGGTGCAGATGCGGTTCCTTTTTTTATTGGTAAAGGAGAAAAAATATTAAAAATAAAGGAGAAAGGGTACAAATCTGCGAATTAGCGAGACACTAACTCACAAAGATACCCCAACACAAACCAGCCGTGGAGCCAAACTGTTCCGACACAACCAGTCCACATAAAAAAAACTGACGCACCAGCTGTAGCTGAAGTCCTGAAGATGCTCATTGGGAACTTCCTCAGCCTCCAAATAAACAGGTGAATTGGTCCTCTCAAGTTCCATCCAACACCTAGTACACTCATTTTGAATTGACATATTTTGCAACTTGTCAATGGTCAGAATTCTATCCACGCCACCATCCAACAAAAGAATAAAATTCTAGAAGGAGCCTTGTTCCAAATCTTGACCACAAAAAGGATCCACCTTATCTTCCTGCATAAGAACTTGTAAAATTACCACACCGAGAACACCCCATTTTTTTTTCGAGAAACCAGATTCTTCTATCAACCTCGCTCCCATTTGGCTTAGCAGGATACAGTTCCATCAACTGCTCAGAAAATTCCTCCAACTCCCTGTCCCATAAGTCCTAATGCAAGGTGATATCCCAAGTAACTCTTCTATCGTCTACCACTCTACCTCAGTACCTTTAACCACCCAAATGTCCTGGTTGATAGGCAACCCAAACATTCTTCCAAACCTCTCATTCGATCTCTCCTCTCCTAGCCAAACGTGTCATGCCATAGGGAAATGTGATCCCCTACCGCATGCCAACCTAATGCATTGCTCAAATTGAGCCCTCACTGTACACACTTCCCTCTACCATCAATAGAACCTTCTAGATCGAGCTTGAAGAATAAACCAAGTTATTCTTCACTCCTATTTAACTTTCAACACATGGACCCAGAAAGCTTCCCCTTCTTCACCCACTTGCCAGAGTCAGTTGCCATGTAGCGCCATATTGGTCTCTTTCAGCCTTCTGATCCCAACCCCTCAATCGTCCTTATGAAAATGACAAACCTGCCAATTTACAAGGTGAAACTTCCTACATTCCCCTCTAACTTCCATACAATGTTCCTTTCGATTGTTTCAGCTAATTAATGACAGTAGCCGGGCATCTAAACATCGAAACATAGAAGACCATAAGTTTGACGTAGTGGCCTTAATTAGCATAAGTCTACCACCCACCAAAAGCATATTTGCTTTCCATGTAACCAGTTTCTTCTTGAACCTGTCTAAACCGAACTCCAGAGAGATGGATCCAATTTGTCAACTCAAATAGGCAGCCCCAAGTACTTTGAAGGGAACGAATCCTATGTAAGTTCCTACTGAAGGTAACACCAAAATCTTTGGCTGACAGTGATGCTTCTTTTAGTATCATTAAACATTTTTTTTCTATTTCAAATTGACAACCTAAAACCTGATCGGTGTGCTAAAGATTTTCCTTCATGGAGACCTTCATTGAACGGTAAGATCTTCATGGAGACCTTCAACATCATGAACTTGGTTTTGCATATAGACTGTCCTCACATACAGACGCGAAACATATTTGATAGCATATGACTAAGCCAGTCGAGGTTGCAACAATATTGGATTAACTCTTGGACTGTCTGCCACTGTGTATGTTTAACTTCTACCTTGTACCACCTGAAGCTAGATAGATTGAGAACCACAAAAGGAAAAAATAAAGGACAAATGCAAAGGAAAGAGACAAGTTTTTGTGCGGTTTACCAAAATAGCTACATCTATGGGAGATTCCACAATTCTGCTATTTCAAGTAAACTATACAATACTTAGTCTCACATACATGAAATACACCTTCTAGTTTGGTATAGGGTAAACCTTATACACCCACAATTCAGCTTGGAACATTTAACACAGAAACTAGCTAACCTCTAATCTTGCTAGATCGGCACACACACACAAATATATATATATATATATATATATATATATATATATATATATATATATATATATATATATATATAACCTATTATTTAGTTTATTTTATATATAAGAAGCCAGATTGCCAACATTTCGTTGACTATGCATATGATTGATATTTGATGCTTGGTGATGGGAAAAATTTGATGGTTGTCAATCTTGCAAAAAGAGCTTGAGACAGGTTAAGGTTTAAAATCTTAGTCAACCCTTCACCGGCCGTGGCTGGTGATGAGATGCTAGCAGTACGTACCGGTAATGACTGTTAATTCGTAGATCGGCTTGATGTGAGTTTTACATTAGATATGTATGTATAGGCTGGTATTTCAAGGTATATACCCTTATAAGTTAAAACAACCTTATAGAGCCCTTACAACACCTTTATAATGCATTTTAAAGGTTAACAAATAAAAAATAAGTAAAAGCCTTGGCCTTTAAGTCCTTTATAACACCTTTTTAAAAACCTTGATAGCTACAACATTATTTTGTGTCCAATTTAAATTGTCAGATAATTTCTGTGTAATCATCCCCTTTTAGGCGACGTAGCACACGTTCTAAGAATCCAAGTCATCGTATTGGTAGCTCATATTGGGAGCTATTGTGGGCCCAAAAATCATTCTCAGTGGTGGATTTGACCGTTTGATTACGTGAACTGATGGGTGTATTTTTTAAACATCAATATGAAGGTGCACATATCAGATGGTTTGATCCTCTCATGGCGTAATTTTTTAGCTGTGACAAGTGCCAATAACGGGCTACTAGTTTGACTATAATATTTTGACTGAGACGTGCCAATGATTGACTATTACTTAGTCAAAAAAATGTGTGCTACATGGCATGAAATCAGGCTGTCATGGCCTATACATGTACAAGCGGTCAGCAGAGTTGTTCTCTAAACATTTGTTGCTTTAAACTTTGGAGATAATCACAATTGATTTCCTTTGCAGATTGATAGAAGATACAAACATTATTACCATCAGATGCAAATCGTGGTGTCATCCTTCGATGTGATAGCAGGGTTCGGAGCCGCTAAATCCTACACGGGGCTTGCTTCCCAAACGATTTCCCAACATTTCCGCTGCCTGCGAGATGCAATCAGCGGTCATATCCGAGCATCCCAAAAAATCCTTGGTGATCAATGTACTATATATGGAAAGGGTGGCGGGCTGTCTCGTCTACGTTTAGTAGATCAGCAGCTCAGGCAACATAAGGCTCTACAGCAGGTTGGAATGATTCAACAACACACATGGAGGCCACAAAGGGGGCTCCCAGAAAATTCGGTTTCAGTCCTTCGTGCTTGGTTATTTGAGAATTTCCTTAATCCGTAAGCTCTTTTGCCACTGCCGTCTCTTTTTCTACCTTCAAAATATTTCATGAAGAACCTAAAAAACTCCCTAATTCATAGGCAGTTATAATGTTCTTTTTTGCCAGATACCCAACGGATTCGGATAAGATAATGCTAGCAAAGCAGACAGGATTGACCAGAAGTCAGGTAACCACATAATGGCAAGTGTCTGATTATATTCCTATTTTCAGGCAGTTTAATCTATGTTGCCAAAGTTCACTCTAGATTTCACATAATTATGACCCCCGCTTTTGGGTATTTATATCGAGTTGGAATATGGTAATCACCCTGTTGCCAAACAAGATTGAGAACGGTCACCAATTTTAAGACAAGTGGCACTATTTTTCAAGGAAGATAGTTGGCCTCATACCAAACCGCATGCGGGAGAAGAATCACCCTTCTAACGAAAATTCATTTCAAGTTCTCTAAAATTCGGACAAAGCAAAACCCATAAATTTTATTAATCATCCATTCAATCCTTATAAGAGATTATAATGTGTATTTATAAAGAAAAGAACCGTAAGAATACTACTAAAATTAACACTCATAATCAATTATTAAAACTTTCTAATCTAACGGTCATAATTAATTTCACCATAATTTTTTTTTTTATTACACGATTACTTTTAAAGGGTCAAACGATGTCCGATTGACGTGAAGTTAGTCTTGTTTGAAAGCTTATCAAAGTAGCTTTCTAACAAGACAAGAATCACACAATTATGAGATATATTGATAGACTTAAGACCACTTTTCCGATGGTTGCGCTGAAAATGACGAAATTAACAGTCACATATATGTGCATGACCCCTAAATGATTCAAATAAGGAAACAAATCCTAAAACAAACCACTTATTAAAAGATTCCTAATAAAAAAGGAAACTAAACCTAGATTAAAATGCCTAAAATAATGTGCACACGGGTCTTTAACTAACCTTTTAAAAATTCATTCGCGGGTGCACTTCCTCTTTCAATGTCTTCTCTTTATCCGGCCACAATCTTGGCATGTAGGCTTCAATTCCGCATCATTCGGCCTTATTTTGAAGAAGTTCGACTTTGAACTTTGGCTGACATAGATTTTTATCACCGAAGTCACAGACAACATATAGGTCCGATGAGTTAGGTGGTTTACTCATCGCAATCGATGTACTCTCAACCTTGGGCTTGCCTTTCCACTTGATAAGGAATTGTTGGCGTTTTTCAGTACGCATACTTCTTATTATCCATGTAGCTTTAGTATTCGGCTTACCCTTCCACTTGATGAGGTATGCTTGATATTTCCCAGATTGCTTTCTCCTTATAGTCTAAACATTGTCAATTTTCGATTTACTTTTCCACCTGAGAAGATACTCTCGATATGTCTAGTGTCTTTACCTTGGTAACAAAATATGGAACTCCCAAAACTTTTCCATCTGACCTTTTCACATAAGGGAGGTATTTGAAAATCAATGGGTAGATAAGATTGGGCTCAGGTAGATGGGCATTAAGGAATGGGTCTGAAGGTTTTGTTGTTGGACTAAAGAAAGGTGTAAGATCTTTTAACGTAATCATTGCATTAGTACCCATGTTTAGAGGAAAATCTAGATTATCATAATGACCCATTTTAAAGATCAAAGTATTTCCAATATAGCATCTAAACAAATCCTCTACAATTTTTTGTAGGATTTGTTCGGGTCTAAATTGAACCAAAACAAAATCACCATCCTTAAATTTATTAAACAAATTTTGTGAGTTAGAAAAGTTTTCGATACTTCCATTGCTCAATACAATCTTAGCATCAATTTCATGCAAATCAGAATAAAAATCAGACGGTAACTCACAATACAATGCAGAATGTGACTCAAGACTTGATTCACAACACGATTCAAAATGTGAATCAGTATGCACCTAATGAGATGACTCAAAATGCAACTCGAGAATATGAGGTGCATGTGCATCTATGGACTCTATATATTCATGTGTAGGTGACACTACTAACACTAACGACTCATGTGTAAGTGACTCGAGTGATTCATATGTGAATAACACGGAACTATCATTCATACCGAAAATAGAGGTTTCTTCAACACAACTTAGGCTTGTTTCTATTTTCAAATTTTCCTTTTCTATTTTCAAATTTTCCTACTTATTTTCTACATCTTTAATGAATAAATTTTGAATTGGAAATTTTATGGGAAATGTTCGAACACTTGACACTTAGAGATTAGGACACTTATCTGTTATTGTTTTCAAACTCCGTAGAAGGTGACAGTGTATTAAAAGAATGTGCTTTTCAATAAGTCTCACCTTCATGTCCTCCCATATGGAGATGAGTTTACGCTAAAGAAATTCAATACGACGTTCTATACGAGTCCAAAATTTTTTTGCGTTACCATTCAACTTTATTTTAACTAGCTTCATTTTGTACTTATCTGGTACGTCATACCAATCAAAATACTCCTCTATACTAGACAACCACTCTACGAAGGTTTTAAGGTTCATCCATCCCTCAAAATTTGAAACCTTATCCTGAATAGATTTTAGAAACTTCTCAACAGGGTTGTACTCAGGTTTACGATGATGAGGGTATCTCCTAACTCTATTTGACATAACATACAAACAAATTAAAATTCCTAATGCAAATACCCTAAACTAGAACTGTGCTATGATAGCAATTGATGCAGAAAAAAAATACTAAAACCCTAGTTATGCAATTTTAAAATCAATTTGAGATTTATTTGAGCAGCAGAGATATAGAAATTAATCTCAACATACGTAAAATATTTAATAACTTTCTTAGGACAATTTAATTGATTTGATTTAGCTTCTGTTAGCATATGAACTTTCCGATCTAGAAAATAGGTCTAAAGATAAACTCTAGTTTCGATCTAGCTTAGGGCATCAAGCGATAATTTTGAATTCTTGCGGAATTAATCAATAAGATATTATAAGTCTCTAAAATTCATGGCTCAAATAAAAATATACTAGATAAATTACCTGACAACAATCAAAAGATAAATTAGAAAAAGGATAGAAGATCTAAGGAATCGTTCCAAGGAAGATAGTTGGCCTCACACCAAACCGCACGCGGGAGAAGAATTCGTACAAAGCAAAACTCATCTCAAGTTCTCTAGAATTCGTACAAAGCAAAACTCATAAATTTTATTAATCATCCATTCAATCCTCATAAGTGATTACAATATGCATTTATAAAGAAAAGAAACTCTAAGAATACTACTAAAATATTAAAATTTTCTAATCTAACGGTCATAATTAATTTCACCACAAACCCCTTTTTTTACTATGCAACTACTTTTAAAGGATCAAACGATGTCCGATTGATGTGAAATTAGTCTTATTTGAATGTTTATCGAAGTAGCTTTTCAACAAGACAAGAATCATACAATTCCGACATATATTAATAGACTTATGACCACTTTTCCAATGGTTGCGCTGAAAGTGACGAAATTAATAGTCACATATCACATATATATGTATGACTCTTAAATGATTCAAATAAGGAAACTAATCCTAAAACAAACCACTTATTAAAAGAATTCTAATAAAAAAAAATTAATGGGTCTTTAACTGGCCTTTTAAAAACCCATTCGTGGGTCTACTTTCTTTTTCGATGTTAACTATTTATTCGGCCACGATCTCGGCGTATAGGCTTCAATTCCGTATCAAAAGGGCACGATGCAAATGTCTTGTGGGTTGAAGAATGCATAAAGAAAATATCTCCATTGGGTGATTCAAAGCGTTCACTGCCCCTTTAAAATGATTAGCTACCATGTAAATCTCTAAAATCGGTTTTAGCTGTTCATTTTCAAGGTTTTTGACCACTTTGAATCACATGATAGAGATGCTTTTCTGATACAACCTTCAACCTTACAAATCTTTAACTTTTGGTCTTCCAAGAACATGGCACACTTTCTGAAAATAATGCCACTCTTTCAAAATCAGTGACCCATTCTCATTATTGCTTGGGAACGAGTTGGTTACCCTACCGGCTCATTTATATCTTAATTATACGAAAGATGAAGCAAGTTGATATAAATTATGTGTTGGTTCAGGTTTCAAATTGGTTTATAAATGCACGGGTTCGTCTTTGGAAACCCATGATTGAGGACATGTATAAGGAAGAGATTGGGGACATCGAAATTGATTCAAATTCCTCATCAGATAATGCACTCAAAGCGAGGGATGATGAAGTCAGGGCATCAAAGGATAGGAAAGACTTGCAAAGCCTCAATTCTCCGTCTGATCAGCAATCCCATTCCGGGATTAATAATAATAATAACAATAATAATAATGAAGGAGAATGTAGTGTTATTCGAGATTCAGCACTTGATCATCATAGTGACAAAACCGGGAAATTTATGGCCTACCAAATGGCAGAGTTGGGTGGGTTAGGGAACGGTGGTGTATCGCTGACATTGGGTTTGGAGCACTTTGATTATAGTGGTCTGCCGGCATCTGGTGCTCAGAAGGATTTTGCTACCATGAGGGGTGACGCGGTATATAATACTGCTGAGGCTGAAATGGTAGAGTATGATTCTATGGATCCAACGAACCGGCGGCATGGGTTTGGCTCCCACCTATTGCATGATTTTGTAGCTTGAAATGCTAAAGCTGGAAATTAATGAGAATAATTTGCTGATATCAATTGGCAAAGAAGGAATATGGGAAAAAAAACACTTTGTAATTTGTATCAAAGGATAGATATAGCAGTGGTGGTGTAGATCCAGGTGCATATTTTTTGTATTTCCTATTATAGAAATGAAGTTATAAAAAAAAAAGTATCTGTAGATGTTTGTTATTCAAGCAAGTTGAAGTAGAAATAGAGAAGACGAAGAAGAGATTATGATGGTTTTAGGTAATTCGTTTATGTTCCATTTTTATTTTTATTTTTGTTCAAATTTTATGTATCATTTTAAGATGATCACTATTCTTATTTCCTCCAATTTTATTATTTTTTATTGCATATATATATATATATATATATATAGGAAAAGGTGTTCCTCCACCATGGGAGGACGGTTATCTAAAGATCCAGGTGGAGGTCTATGTCACATCCAAAACATTGTTTCAATGCCACATAGACCTTGGCTGCATTCCTCTTGAATAGGTGGGTGTTACCCTATCTTTGACCCTCAATTTGAAGGACAAAAAAGTAATAAAAATTATATTTTTTTCACAAATTCCATGCCCTTTGGATGTAGTATAAAAACAGTTATTTTTTTTTTTGTTGATCTGTGGCATGTGATCTAGCCGCCCTCATGGGTGACGCTTAGGGGCTACCGGCATGGTACCATCCATTTTCCATATCTACATATCTAATTCAAAGAAAAAATAATCCTTTTAAGAAAAAAAACACATTTATTAGTGCAAACTATTAAGAAACCTGTGCACTGCATGGAAAAATTAAAAAAAGTAATGGTTCAAAATACAAATGATTTTTTCAATTGATTATTCATGTGATCAAACTTGAATTATCTTATTTTATTTTAATTTTCTTTTGATAATGTCATATGACATAGACAATCTGAATGTACCTTACATTTTGTAGAGAATATGACAGTTCAGGAGCAGTACTTATAGAATAAATCTCACACAATAAAGCATTCATATTGAGTGACACATAGGGGAATAAATCTTACATAAATCTCACCTAATTGATATAAGGAAGGAGGCAGGAGTAGAGTGTAAAACTCATAACCTCATGCCCCATAAAGGAGGGAGGCTACCAATTGAGCTACCACTCAATCAGTTGAATTAACTTATTAACAAGTTAAAATATGTGAAAGTTTATAAAAGGAGTCGAAACAATCAATTTGATTGATTGACTTTTATAATTCAATAGAGACCTCGAAGCTTATTTAGTACTAAAAGAGAATACTTGTTATTACCTTTAGGAAAATTTACTTGATCGACTTTGTTAGATACACCTTTCTCGCCAGAGACCTTATATTTTTACCTTTACCCAAATCGATCAGCTCCAAGCCAAGCCGTCGCCCACCTTTATGAAATGCCGAAAGTACCCCCAATGTAATAAATAGCTGCCAAACGTGCAAATCATTAGGGTTTTACTTTTTACTTTTTACTTTTCGTTCGAAGTCGGTGAAAGACGGGGTCGTTTGAAAGTCGGTGACGCTCGCTTGTTCAATCTTCAAACTACAAAATCTGTAAGCTAGAAATTAAATTATCTTCCATTGTTGTAAAATTTTTTCTGCTTCGATACTAAAATAACGGAGCGATATCGACTGTTAACACAATCAATCACGATTGTTTAGGCAATCGATAATGATTGTTTTCACAGTCGGTATCGATTGTGTTCTTAGCCTGATTATAAAATATATTTCAATTTTATTATAGTTCATTTACAGAAATCGTCAAGATGATTGTATAGCGGGCTATTGCCAAATGTTTGCCTACTTGTATTTCGAAGTTCTATGAAGACGCTAGATTGGGGCGGATGGAGTTACTGAGAGCATCAATTTTCAGTGGAATATTTTAAATGTCAAAGGGTGTGGGTTTTGTTGGAGATGTCGTCGATGCGATGTTGAGTTTTTGGGTTGAGAAGTACCACTTTCGAATCTGGAAGAGAGATGTCTATCTTCGAAAGATGGACATTACCTTAATACTGGGCTTTCAAGTGATTGAACCCCAACAGTATACCCCTTCCGTTAAACCACCGGAAAAGGAAATCATTCGATACAAATATTTTCGTGGACTGCCGACCGAGAAAATTATTTGTTCTCATATAGAAAATGGATTGAGGCTAGCGGAAAGTGATGACGACTTCGTAAAGTTGGCTCTTCTATTTGTGATGTGTACATTTCTTTTTTTCGGGTCCCACTATTAACTGTCCAAAGACCACATTGAACTCGTCGATGCCGTCGAGAACTTTAAACAAACTTTGTGGGGTCTCTACGTATTCCATGACTTGCTGGAGTATATAGAGAAGGGCGTGACAAATAGAAAGACTGCTGACAAGGATAAAACCCTTAAGCCGTATAATGTTTATGACTGTATTTGTGTACTTCAATGGTGGGCTTATAAGATGCTGCTTGAAATCTCACCTGAAAGAATGCCCCTGAAGAATCCTTACCCACAATTATTGAAATGGGCGGAGAAGGTGCAAACGAGGACAAAAGACTGTACTCTTAGGAAGATGTTGAACAACAAGGTTTGATGTCTATTTAAAAACTTTAAATTTCTAAAGGTAAGGACTGTAAAGAGTACAATAGAAGATATCGACTTCTTAAGCCGTCGATATCGACTTCTTAAGCCGTCGATATCGACTTTGTAACTGGTTGCTATCAATTGCTTAACGAGTCGATATCGACTTCATTTATAGTCGGTATCGACTGCCTAAAGAGTCGATATTGATTTCATAAACAGTCGTTACCGACTTCATTTACAGTTGCTACCGACTGTTTATGAAATCGATATCGACTCTTTAGGAAGTCGATACCGACTGTAAATGAAGTCAATATCAATTCGTTAAGCACTCGATATTTTGCATTAATTAAGAGTTCAATTTTCTATATTCGATTTATTATATTGATATTTTGAGTTTTTCCTTTATTACAACAGGTTTACGCTCCCCTCGATCCTGTTTCCTTCAAGTTGGAGATACCCATCGTAAGGGAATATTAGTGAGGCCGAAAGGCTATTGGGGGGAAGAGGAAAGAGGTTGATGAAGGGGTCAAGAAAGCTGTGAAAGTTGATTTGGGGCCCAAGAAGAAAAGAAATTACATTCCGGTTGAAGAAGTTGACAAGAAAGAATTTGAGGACCAAACTACGTTGGAGGAAGACTTATCGTCAGAAGGGGTCTCCGTCCAATTAGAGCGGCTGAGAATAAGGGACACCACAAAGACGAGCGGCAGTGCACCAACCTCCTTTAATGAAGTGTTGTTGAGGAGGATTGACGGTATGACATTTGAGAACTTGAAATTCAACCAAAAAGTAAGCCATTTGGAGTAGTTAGTGAAGCAGCTGGTGGAAGAGAATGAGCTCCTCCGAACACGATGCACCTCATTGGATGACCGACTCACTGCAAGGGATGTGGAGCTACAAATAATTAATCACTCTAACAAGTTGATCTGAAAGGATGAAGGGATCATAAAAGAACTCCTTCAAACGATCTTAAAGGTGACACCTAAGGTATGGGTCGTAATGTATTTTGTAAAGTTTGCTATACCGATTGTTTTTAGAGTCGATACCGATTATGTTTAAAGTTGATATCGATTGTTTATAGAGTCGATATTGATTGTAGAGTCGATACCGATTGTTTTCAGAGTCGATTCCAATTGTGATTAGAGTCGATGAAGATTGTGTTTTGAGTCGATGCCGATTGTATTGAGAATCGATAACGATTGTGTACAGAGGTGATATCGATTGTACAAGTATATATAACTACGATTTTCTAATAAAGTTTGTTTCGATGTTCAGGATGATGCTATTTCGAAGTTATTATCAAATGTTCCTCTCATGGCCGATCACGGTCGATGAAGATTGTGTTTAGAGTCGATGCCGATTGTATTGAGAATCGATAACGATTGTGTACAGAGGTGATATCGATTGTACAAATATACGTAATTACGGTTTTCTAATAAAGTTTGTTTCGATGTTCAGGATTGTGCTATTTCGAAGTTGTTATCGAACGTTCCTCTCACGGCCGATCAGGGACAAGCAGATATGGGACCACCTCCTCCCATGCAAGAGGTGGCAGCTGCTGACAACCAAATTGAGTCTCAAGCCAAAAAGGGCTCGGCTGATGATGAGCAACCCGAGCAACCATTGGACGCTCGCTTGAAGCCTACGAAAAAAACAAAACAAATTGTCGTGAAACCTAGGATCAAATGAAAGCAGCCAAAGAAATAACTTGGAATAGAGACGATGACCTCTTCTACGGTTGAGCTGACAGCTGAGAAGAGGTACATGAATGCCCTCTGGAATGCTTCTATTGAGGAAGATGAGTAAGTTTTTAATTTCTCCCTTGATAGTTAGTTAGTAGTTAAGTTCGTTTTGAATTTTCAACATTGGTCGTTATTTATGCAGCATCTACATAAGCACAGTCGGTGATTATACACTCCGGGTATAGTCTTTCAGATGTTTGAAAGGCAGGGAATACCTAGATAATATTGTAAGTAAAATAATTTGCTCTTATTGTTTTAGTGATGTTATTTTTTTTCATGTTCAACTTCTCTTAGTAATGATTGTGTCTAAATAGCCGTACCGATTGTCTACGCAGTCGATAACGATTGTCTAAGCAGTTGATACCGATTGTCTAAGCAGTTGATACGATTGTCTAAGCAATCGATAAAGATTGTCAAAGCAGTCGATACCGACTGTCTAAGCAGTCGATACCGATTGTCTAAGTAGGCGATAACGATTCACTAAAGAATCAATAACTCTAATTTTCTTCTTTCAGATATTGGGAGCATGGGTCAAAATACCGGGTATCGGATACGTATCGTCCGAGCTCAAAATCGATACGTATCGGACGATACGTATCAGAATAGTAAAATATCAGACGATACATTGAATGTATCGTCTGGGTATATGCATACAAAATGGCGATACGGTACATTGAATGTACCGTATCGTCCCAGTCCAAAACCGATACGTATCGGTATCGGACGAAATTTTGACCCATGATTGGGAGCCTACCTAAGACTCTTGAAAGTCATTGATGACACTGCTCATTCTTAGCTAAAGGATAAATGCTTCCTTATGGGCTCCACCGTTTTGACCTATATGGGCTTAGACTATAATAATTTCAAGCAATTTATTATTTCTGAAAAACTCAACAAGGAAGTGTTGGGGACACAAATCGAACGGTGGTCTACCCATAAGGATGAAGCGAACTAAGGCACGAAAGTGCTTCAAAACTTCTTTTTCAGTCGGTTGCGGGATCTCTTGGCTCACTAATGTTCCACGGTATATTACGATCGCTACAAATAGTTTTATAATTTTTAAATTGTTTCCTCTAACATTATATTATTCATTTCAGATATTTGTCCCAATTCATTATCACCATCCATTACATTGGGCGCTTGCGATTGTTAAGGTTGTTGAATGATTGGTAATGATCATTGACCCTATTTTGGATAAGCCCTCTAAGGAGAAGTATCCAGACCAATTGAATGCCCTAGTTAGAATCTATAATACGAATTGTCCACACTTATAAATTTTCATTGTTTGCTTATCTTATCTAATTTTTTGAAACAGACCCATTACCTTCCTGCACTTTTATATTTATACAGAGACTCCACTGCATTGAGAGTTGAGACCTATCCTTGGTCAAGTTTTGACTGTCGGATCAAATTCATTCCTCGACAGACCAATGGGTGGGACTGTAGAGTGTTTGTGTTGAAGTATGTGGAGTACTTCATGACGGGAAAGACATTCGATTTCACCTAAGAAAAAATGAGTCAGATCCGGGCAAAAATTGGTCAGGCTCTTGCTAAATTCACTGCCGATGGAGAAGCTGATGGAAAAGCTGATGAAGAACCTACTAAAGATGCACCACTCTAGTATTTTTTTTCAGATGTAAGTTAAATTATATTTAGATGTACTTTTTGGGATGAACATTCATGAAAATTTATAAATTTGTAATCTAGTTTATGTATAAAAATATATATGTGAGTACATTCGAAAGCCGAAAATTTGTAATCTCAAGTATGTACAAATATATATGTACAAATATATTGGGTGAATATTCGAAATCGAAACAATAATATATATGTGACTTGCATATTAGACTTGTTTTGGATATGTGACTGGCAGTCGATATCGATTTGTTATACAGTCGTCAACGATCGTGTATGCAATCGATGACGACTGTCTATACAGTCATCAATGGCTGTTTGTACAATCGATGATGACTATCTATACAGCCATTTTTACAATCGATGACGACTTGTTTTTTAAATTGTTGCAGAGCTATTGCTAGAAGTTCTGAGAAAAAGCTGAAAGTTTTACTAAAATGTACTTCTTTATATTTTTAATAGAAATTTATCGTATATATTACATCAAAATTTATATTTATAACTATTAAAAACCGAATTTGTGGCCAAACTTCACCTCGTAACGTTCCTTGTACGATCTAGCCGACTTTTGTACTATTTCTAGATGCGATCTATCTCCATCCACTATGCGTGAATTGCAATCCTACCATTCATCGGTAGATGACTTATGTCAAATCTATACCAAGGTGCCCTATTTTCGAAGGATGATTCTGTATCGGAGGTTCTTTCTTCATTCCTGACATTAAAAATAGTTACGAAGGCGATCATATAATAAAGAAAATATTTCATATAATAATCAAATTTGTACCTAGTGGTAGTGAAATTAGTCTGATAGTTTCTCCCGTCCACAAGTTCAAAAGTTTCAGTGCGTAAACATCTTTTTACCCCCATCGGTAGTGTAAGCCCACAATTATCGTTTGGGTTGCATTTTAGGACGCGATGTATCTTCACAATGGAAAATACAAACCAATCTCTATCAGTAAGCATGTTGGAGCAAAAAATCTCATTTGTTAATAGATAGAAAACGCAAGTCACCAAACTCATAGATAGAAAATGCAAGTTAGCAAACTCATAAATACGAAACTTTTAATAGAACGCTAGAATTAGAGAGCGATTTACTATATAAAGGAGGCATGTACTGTATCAACCCATCGGTCCCACTGCCGTGCAACTCCTGCGATTGTGACCATACTCATTACACCTACCATACTGTAGGGCCCTAACTTCACCCTTAAACCTTATCCTTCTCTTCCTTGGACGACCGGCTTATTTTTGGGAATTATAGGGCGGTCTCACTTTTATATTATTCGACAGTTGCTTAACTTGGATTAGCCATTAGCTTTTATCGAGTGTGGAGACCCATTGTTGGTCATATGTTTGTCTAAAGCAAGCGGTGAAAAACTAATTCTCACAGAAGTTATGATAATCGTAACTTTTTCGATTGATGACCGCCATAGTATGTGAGTAAGGCAAGCCATGAATGTGCCACCGGCGGCAGTACATGTCTTGTGCTCCAAGTTGACGTGATGAATGAAATTCTCGGAATTGACTTGGAATTGATCGCTCCCATATGGTTGAGCTCTCTTTCTACCAGCCAGTTGCAGCATTTTCTTCATGTGTTCATCTGCTTTCGGGTGGAGGAGGTACACCATTTCTCAAATATCTGTTGGCACTTTTGAAAATGATCAGTGACTTTCTCTCTAGTAGTTTTAATTAAGTCGATAATTAGTCTCTCTCGAGCTATCTTCAGTACACTGTTCAAGCTTTCAATATTATTCGTAGTCAGTGAATCGTACTGCCTTCTTTTGAAATGCGCGTGCGTGTAATACATCGGGTCTATTTTTAAAATATACTCTATGGCCCGAGGATCAACAATATCTTCATTTTGTTAATAAAATGATCAAATCTCTCTACTAAATATGCACGCGCAGTATTCTACCATAGACCAACCACCCCGTTCTTCGGGTACTTGTGCTCCAAATTTTGTGTCATATGCCCCATGCAATAGTTGTGGTATGCGTTAGGAAAAATTAATTTCACTGCCTTTATTAAACCCTCCGATCTAGCCGTGATAATAATGAAATCTTCTCGAAACTCACCAATCACAAACGCACCTACCCGTTCAAGAAATCATATCCACATACCCTCTTCTTCTAACTCAATGACGGTAAATGCTAATGGTAATATATGGCCATTACTGTCTTGCACTAAGGCGATAAGTAGGATCCCTTCGAAACGTCCCGTAGGTGTGTTCCATCTACAAGTAATATGCGATGAAGTGTATTGCAGTAGCTTCCGATGCATGGGCCAAAACTCTAAAAAAATCTTTGAAACTTACCGTCAAGCGTAAGTTGAAAGAATATTCGTATATTAGGATCTACCTTCTCCATGTCCTTCACATAGGCCAGTAGATCTATAAATTGTCCTTCCCAGCTGCCTCTAAAATCATTCAGAGCGAGTTTCTTCTCCTTCCAAGCATTAGAATCTATGATTTGCACATTATATGTTTTTATAATGTCAAACATTATCGATGCAGGTGTGTAATCGAATCCTTCCATAAATTTTTCTTATACATAGTTGGCTATGAAGGAGATTGTTGCATTATGGTGACCGTGCGCTCTGATCTTAGTGGCTCTGCATGTGTGAGTACTATTGAATGTCTTGATTTTGAAAGAGTCGAGCCTAGTCAATTTAGACGCATGTATTCACCATGAACAATTGGGTTCGTAGCATCTGGCTATCACTTGATAACTAGCGAGTTTTAAGGGCCAAATTTAGAAGTTTTTCTCCACCGCGTATTTGTTCAATACTCTTTGGAATGTTTGTTTGTCTCTGAAGATCTCTCTAACTTTAAATGTTCAATTCTGGTATTCGGTTTCTACCTCTTGATCGGAACACTCGTCCAATGACTCTGATACTTCGTAAGCTCCATTTAGTATGGGATTATCAATGCCTCTCACAAAATTTTTCAGATCTTCTTTTATAAACCCATCTGGTTCACCATCATAATCTTCGACGTTCTCTTCACTAGCGGTGTTTTGAGGTGGTTGGTTAAATCCTTCTTCACCGAAGGGGTCCTGATGTGGTTGACTAGGTCTTTCACCGAACGGTCTAACATGGTTGACTAGGCCCTTCATTGAAGGTGTGCTCATGTGTATGGACATGGGGTTGAACTCCTTCGATAATCCCCATCGATGGCATGGTAGAATATAATTCGTGAGTCAGCCAAGTTGTAAATCCACCGGGAAAGATATGATGGAAATCGTCTTCATTCCCCACTCTTAGAAACGTGTAGTCTAACTCTTGACGATAATGTTGTGACCCATGCATATGTTGTAGTGGGTCATCATATGATTCAACTGGAGCATCGTTTAAATCAATAGTTGCTTTTCTTGTCGATATGTTTGCCGTAAAATCGCCATCATCGCCTAACCGAATAGTATCATATATAGGTTCATCCTCCTAAAACTTGTATGGCTGAAAGGAATAGTTATTCACAAAATCAGTCCTGCCAAGACGTACTTGTTTAGCTTCGACTCGGAAGGAGGATAATTTTTTAATGATGAATACCTTTATAATGTCCAACCTGGTTTTATAAAACGAAAATAGGGTAGCTAAATCATCCGAGTCCAAAACGTCGACAAGCACAGGGGTATTCACTATCTTCATAGAGAACTTTATGGAAACTGTTTCTTCTGTCATTGCAAAATTGACAGCGGATATTCACCTTATGAATCGTTCATAAGAAATACCCGTCGAAATGGTAATAACCCTCCGCCGGTGTTGTTGCTTCTTAGTGTGCTTGATTTATGTGTGTTTTGAAAACAGTTTTAAAGTTGCCAAATTACAGTGGCTCTAGACTATATAAGAAATTAAAGAAATATCAGCACAGTTAGAAGAGAATTAGCCTGCAAGATCAGGGCCAATTGTAGCAAGTTTTAAAAGTAAGTGAGTGAAAGATCGTCCACAGAGAATTTGTTTAAAATGTGAGATAAACCTCCAGATCTGAGCTACCAGATCTGGCTTCTTATCCTATCTAGAAAGCTGATAAGATGAGAGGTTTGAATTTGTCACGTTTAACAAACTAAAAACAAAGGAAAATTTAAACTAAATGATCTAGATCCGAGTTGGAGGAGTGATTGAAACAAAGATGGAGAAGTAATATCTAAATCTGATTTGGTCTTTGAAATCTAATGAGAATAATTGCAGCTCAGCAGAGGTGATCCAATCTTCATCTGGCTACAAGTACAGATGTAAGAGAGATAAATCTAAGTCAAGGATTAGGCTTACACTTATGGCTATGGTCTGTCCACTTTAATGGCCACAAACCATCCAATAGTTTTTAATCCAAATCCCTAGTTTAGAACAAGAAGCATCACTACAAATGCCGTGAGAGATTAGGTTACCAACACTAATTCTCACAGGATTAATGAATCAAGGGAAATTGCATGAAAAACAGTAAATCTAAAGGAGTCTAATGCAATAAGGAGATCAGAGGGAACCCTTAACATGAGTCCAATTGAGAAAATACGGTTTACAGCAACCTTTTCAAATCCACCGTTACAATTACAGAGCGCAGCTTTAACAACTCTCAGATTTGTAGTCTTGAATACAACTCTCTTTTGAAATACAGAAATGTCTCACAGCTGTCAATTGCAAGTACAAAGTAGGCTATTACAAGGATTACAGACAAGCTGTCTGGCTGGGAAATGGGGGGTTAGAAATGAAACTCAAAATCTGGGTGCCCAAATTGGGCAAATGGTTCGTCTATTTATAGTTTTCCCTAAGTCCAGCTCAGATGTGTATCAACCAATCAGAGGTGCTCAGATCTGTATTGACCAATGGTGGTCGAGCACGAGGATCCAGATCTATTCTGACCAATCAGAATTCCTCGATCTGGTTCAGCCAATCAGGTGAAAAAGGCATCAATTCTGTTATGTATTTTGAAAGTCTGTTAGAGTTTCTAGAAGTTCCCGCCAAGTTATTTCATCTTTGGGTGCTCACGTGGGGTAGAATATGCCTTTGGTTCGTGCTCAGAATCTTTCGGAATGTCCCTGGGCTTTTAAATGCATTGGGGTGCATGCAGAGATTACTGAATTGCCCTTGCAGATGCTGAGAATCTTCAGGATATCATTTCGCACAGTTTGGAGAACTTTTCGCAAGGTACTGTGACTTCTGAAGCTCTTTTCGCATGCATTGAGACCTTTTCGAAAAAGAATTGTAACTTCACGGAGATCTATTTCAAGAAGATTGGAGACCTTTTCAAAAGAATCAGAACTTCCGGAGATCTATTCGCACAGATTGGAGACCTTTTCGCAGAGCTTGGTATGCTTTTCGCAAAGATTGGGGACCTTTATGAATAGCATTCTGTAGTGCATTCTTCTTTTCGAATAGCTCTAAACCTCTTTCCAGGTTGAAACCAGGCCTTTGTCCTCTTTATTTTAGGCATTTTGACAGCCCGTGAGGTTGTCCTTTCTCCTTCTTCCTCCAGATCAAGATGGGTCATAATCTTTTTGGCACTTTTAAGCTACTTTCAAGGTTAAGCCTGCCTTTATTGTTAGCTGTAAAACAAACACTTAAAATACTTATTTAGTTCTCTCAAGGGTCTATCAAGGCCCAGATTAAGGGGTGAAAAATGGTATTTTCCAGTTCTCAACAGTCGGCCACCTTCATACAAGTCATCATCGTTTACAAGAAGGCCATCATAGTGACAGAGAAGAGGAATTTTTACCTCAGACATCGCCTGGTTAAGAAGGAGAAGAAAGGGGTCATAAGACTGATGACACAAAGGAGGAATGACAAATTGTTAGCATAATGACTGTATAGACAATCGACATTGATTGTTGAAAAATTCGATATCGATTGTGTATACAGTCGATAACGACTGTATAGACAATCGATATCGATTATTTATACAATCGATATCGATTGTATAAACAGTCGATATTGACTGTATAAACAATCGATATTGACTGTTTTAAAATAATTATCCAGTAAAATAAATTTCCCAAGATAAAATTATATTTCCTATATTGTACCATTAGGAGACCCTAATAAACTTAAAATGGGGTTTACACTGGATGATCTGAAAATACCTCGCGTCGGAATGGCAAGATGCAAGATCTTCAACTCTTAATGGCAAAATGTAGGGGCTTCTTCTCCCAAGCCTCTGTTTCTTCTTCCAAGTAGCAGATCTAATTGAGGCAGAAGATGTTGTCGCCTTCGCCGCCTCTAACTTCTCACTAACTCTAGCAGATTAAAATGAGGAAGAAGGGATGCATTCGTGGGTTAAAGAAAGTCATAGAAGGGGGTAATTTGGACTTTTTATTCTCTTTAGGGTCGACTCGGCTTGGAGTTGGTCGGTTTGGGTAAAGGTGAAAATATAGGGTCTCTGGCGGGAAAGGTGTATCTGACAAGGTCGATCAGGTAAACTTCCCTTACCTTCACCAATTGAGAGGTCAGATGGTATCCTTCCACTGTTTTTTGGGGATGAGGCCATAGCTTCTAATTTGCCTCCTCCCATTAAATTAACAAAATGTGACTGATTTGTTGTATGAGATTTATTGCCCTTATGAACTGACACTATCTCTGCAATATGGAACTACACTTTCAGGTATCAAGAACTTGACCCGACCCGACTTGACAAAGCCTCATGTTCCCCAACCCAAAGGTCGGGTCGGATGTCTCATGCCCGACCTGACCCGACAAGCCAATTTTATCTACTCGACCAGATAAAATGTCGAGTCCTGTCGGGTATGTCGACCCATTGACAACCCTACTTCCAGGTTGTAAATGTCCTATGGCATGATCACTACAAAAAATAAGACTACTAGTGGTAGTGTTTGGCAGTAAAAACTTGCCGCTATTAACAAAAAAAACTTGTTGTTTCAGTAGCGACATGACTAGTAGTGATAGTTTTTTTGTTAATAGTAGTAGTTTTTGGCTGCCGTTGAAACACCTTATTTTTGTAGTGGATATTAAAAAAACCAAAAAAGCAACGATAGAAATAATCACAAAAAGTAAACAAAATAAATAATAAATTTTATATTTTATAGAAGCCATCTACTTTAAAATTTATGAAAAAAATATTATTGCACAATGTTTTTTAAGGGAAATTTGCATTTTTGGCCCTACTAATTTACTTATTTGCAAAAATAGCCCTATAGTTTCAATATATGCAGAATAGGCCAGCTCCAAGCTAAGCCGTTTTCACATCAACAACTACCTACGAAATGGCTAAAAGACCCTTGCCTTTGTAAACTCGGATATTTAAACTGTTTTTCATTTTTTACTTTGTACTTTTAACTTTTACTGCTGTAATAGACAAGTAAGCAGCGAAATAGTGACTGCTATCCTCCTTGTCCCCTAGGTAATTTTTTTTTTTACTTTTCAGTTTATTTACTAAAATGGAAACTGATCTAAAGAACCCGCTAACATACCTCTATCTTATGATAGTGGTATGTTAGCGTATGTTAGCGGGTTGTTTGAAATTTTATTCCATCTTTTATTTTTTGATTACTTATGTCTTGCTTATGTTTTTGGTAGATCACTTACTGATTCCAAGATGTCAAAGTCTCTAAAGGAATTCGGAAAGTGTACTGGAGTGAGTGTTAGAAAATTTTACCTTCGTTGCAACCAAGAGAGGAAGGGGATACTGGATGAATCAATTTTTGGTTATCTCTTTAAGATATTTGAGAAAGTAGTATTTATTGGAGACCTCATTGATGCGATTTTGAGTTTCTGGGTTTAAGATAACTTGTTCAAGGTCAAGAACTCCAAAGTATTGCTGCAAGAGTCAGACAGATAATTGATTCTCGGCTTAAACATGTTAACGGAGCTACAAGTCTAGCCTTAGTCCAAGCTTGAGTCTGAGCCTATGCCAGTGCCGGAGCAAGAAACAATTCGCTACAAATTCTTTTGAGGGCAGCCGGCTAAGAGGGCTCTGATTGAAGAAATTATAGATAGTCGTGAACTCTCCGATGATGAAATTGTCGTTGTTGTTTCTCGTTCGCTCCTTACTCTCGGACACGTACTAGGAAGTAGATAATGTGAACTTGGACTTAGTTGATAACCTCCGAAAGTTCTATGAGTTTTCGAGGGGCCTGACAGTTTACAAAAATTTACTAGTGTGCATATCGAAGGTGAAAGTTAGAAGGGAGACAACCAAAGCGTCGCCAAAGGAGCAATATAACATCTACGGGTGAACTATCGCCCTACAAATCTGAGCATTAGAGCACTCTTAAGGAGTCGCCCCCCTCGTATGACGTTGCAAAACCCATTTCCAAGGATGATGAAATGGGAAGCCCTGAAATTTAGTCGGGCTTCAAACTATTTCCGAGACAAATTTCTTAAGTCTCTAGTCATTGTAGAACTCGATGTTAAGAAATACGAGTTACAGTATAGATCAATTTGTCTCTTGTTTGAGGAAAGAGAGATGGCAGGGGAGTGGGAAAGAGAAAACTTAACTCAAGAAATACATGAAGATGATGTCCCAGATTATGAGACATGTCCACAACAAAGAGCCGAGGAGGTGTTATTCACTGAAAAGTACTACTTTTCACCTCTTAACCTAGCTTTTGCTGGACCTTGAACCTGACTAATAACACTTGTTTAGCTTATTTTGTAGTTAGCAATAACTTGTAAAACTTAACACAAAGTCAAGGCCTTTGGTGCCAAGAGAGAGAATCCAAGCAAGAGATGACTGCGGGCCAAAGATCAATGGAACAGCATGGTGGTACACACTATAGTGACTAGTTTGCATGTTAAAGTGAACCCAAAAAGTCTAGCAGATGTGAGTGGAGAGGACTGCAACAGCAGCAAATGCATAGTAGCAGAGGAGCATATGTGTTATCTCGCACAGTAGAGGTGCTGCCTCACGTGGCTAAGCCTGTAGCAGAGTTATCTCACGTAGCTTATATATGCAGCACAAGAGAACTCGCGATGCAGTCACGCACTTCAGCTGCAACCAACATTCAATGAACTCGCGAAGCTCTTGCGCACTAAGCCTTCAAAAATCCAACTCGCGAAGCTCTCGTGAGGAACAAGTTTCATGTCAGCCGCCCACGCTATCTTGCGAAGCTAATCTGCATAAAGAACAATAACAAACTCGTGAAGTCCTCGCGTGGTTCAAGAGGAGAGAGAGCTCCAGAAATGTCATCACGCAGTTCTTGCACACTTAATAGATCAACCCTCTACCGAGCGAGCTTTGTTATTCCTTCAACAAGAAGCCGAGCAAGATTTAAAGGCATCCTCGCGATACCCAAGCGAGAGAAAATTCTGAAGTTCTGCCGCGCGAGCAAGCCAAGCACTGCTAATTCTTCTGCATGAGTGCATTCAAAGCCAAAGCAGCTGCGTGACAATACAAAGTCCACCTGCGCGAGTGAACAACCTTCCAAGCCAATTCTTACCTCACGAGGACTTTGCAAACCGCACGAATGGATTAATGAACCAGAGTCGGCCCCGTGAAACTCGGCCTCTCCACTTCTCAGTCTTAACTTAAGGATCTTTTAGAGATTTCCCTAGGTCTAGGGTGCACATCTTGAGGCCCTAATCTCGAGGCACACATCCCAAGGCATCCAAGGATTGTAACAGTGCCACATCTGTGCTAAAAATTAGGGTTTAATCTTCTCTCACCTAAGGAACTAGGGACTGAGTATTTAAGTTGTACATTGTAACTTAGAATTTATATCTCTCCTTCAACCTCTGTCTGTGGTGAGCTCGAGCAGACTAGGGTTAGGGTTTGATAATTTCTTTTTCCCATTTTTCTTCTCTCCTAGTCCAGTAGTTGCTGGCTATACCCTCTGTAAGGAATTAGGATTAGTTTTATTAGCTTTGTAATGGGTCTTGTAAATTTTGAGATTTTGTGAAGAGTTATTGTGCACAAGGCTGCTGCCTTGAGAAATTGCATTGTAAGTATTTTTGATCAATAGAATTTGTACTTTAATGATTCATTCAATCTGTTATTTTTCTATTTGTCCATAGTTTTGTTCAGGCTAAGCATGCATTTAGGATTTGAGCTTAATTGAAAAGCCCATGGAATCTTGAGCTTGTAGCCCTGGGACCATGGTGGCAGCAGCAATTTACATGTTCCTTCTTAGACCTCTGTAGTGTGGATAACCTCTGTGGATAGCCTGTAACCATTTAAGTGGACAAACTATAGCCCTAGGGTGATTCCAAGCCACAAATCTGAGAAGGATTCTTCTTCTCTGCACTTGAGCTGGTAGCCTTGTGAGAGGTTGTTGCAGGAACAGGCCCCCCTCTGTTTTACTTGACCAATATCAGATGTTAGATTTGATTTCTCTGTAGTGATCATAGACTTGTGAGCTGAGTCATTGCAGGCCTTTTGTAGCAATGACCAGTTGCATTTAAGTCCCAAATAGCCCTTGAACAACTATGGTCTCCACTAGTTTTTCAAGAACTATTTGCTCCCATGGATGCTTGAGCTTGTAGCCTGGCAAACATGGTGCCTGCAATGATATTAATGATCTGATTTGGGCCATTGGGTGGAGGACATCTATTAGATAGTATGTGGCTATTTAAGTGGACAGGTTATAGCCTTAAGTTCAGTCTACTCCTTTGGATCACATTGGTTTTCTGATTTAGTCCATGTGGTTTGATCCTCTCTATTAAATAGTCTGCGACCATTGAAGTGGACAGGTTATAGCCTTAAGAGACCAGGTCAAGCCATAAGGGTTGAGTTGGATACTTCTTCCTTGCAGATGTGCTTGTAGCCATTTGAGGGATTGCTGTAGAGACAGACCTGAGTTTGAGTTACATAGCTGATGTAACCCTAGCTTAAATGCTTACTTCCCATATTTTTACCTTTATTTTAATACACACCATCACCACCTTCTTCATAACCCTTTTTTTAGGATATGGCTGTACTTTATTTCTCTTCTTTTAGTATTAATTTAGTATAGTTGTGACACCCAAATCCCTTTCTTTAGGATTGTCAGATCTGTAGCTAGATCTAGAGGCCTACTATTATAGCTCATTTTGGATTCTAAATCAATTTCTCTATGGGACAAACTCTTAGTTACTTAAAACTTGCTACAATAGCCTTGTATCTTGCAGGCTGCGTGTACTTTAGATTGCTATTTTCATAGTTATTTCACTCCACCTTTGTATTTTGATTTTTACCATCTCATCACTTTAATAAACATCAGCAAACACCTAGGTATAATCTCAACAAGTTTTTGACACTGCTGCCGAGGATATTGATCTTTTTAGTAGACTTGAGTTATATTATATTTTAGTTTAGAAAATTCTTTGTAGCTGTGCCTTGAATAGAATAGAAAGTACTACTAATTTTTATGGAATTTTGCAGAATTAGACAACAGCAACAGGGAAAAGCTAGAGTTGTAGCTGAATTTTTGCTGGCTTTGTTTGCACTTCTTTTACCCTAAAACTCAGTCCATTTGTATTAAATTCTCTGTGATTAGTTTAGTTGTAATTTTTGTTTGAAAATTTTTTGTGTGCTGTGAGCATCTTCTTTACCTGCTGATTTTGTGTGTATGCTTGGAAGAAGGTCCCTTAACCTTAAGTTGGAACCTCCAAATCATGAGGTTGAAAGGGTCCTTAGATCAAGAAACATCACACAAGCCCCTACTATTAAAACTGAGCCAACGGTCATGACTGAGAGGCAAAGAAGTTTGAAGGAATACAATGCACATGGGGATTACACATCTCCCTTTTACATGCAATTCTCTTTAGTTGAGGGAAATTATGAAATCAAGTCCTCCACCATTAACATGCTGCCATCTTTTCATGGGCTCAGTAAGGAAGATTCTTACAAACACATTGACCAATTTTTAGCACTTTGCACTACTTTCAATATTGCTAGCTAGAGACCTGAAGCCACCAAACTAAGACTTTTTTCTTTTTCCCTAAAGGACAAAGCCAACACCTGGCTCTCTAAGCTCCCAGCCAATAGCATCCAGACATGGAGTGACCTCTAAAGCTAATTTCTGGCTAAATTCTCTCATGAATAAAACCAGCCAGATGAGAACAAACATATTGTCATTCACTCAGTCCTCAACTGAGTGAATGAGAACAAACATATTGTCAGTCACTTAGTCCTCAACTGAAAAGTTTTATGAGGCATGGGAGAGGTTTCAAGAGAAGTTAAAACAATGTCCCCACCATAAAATTTCATAGTGGCAACTGGTGTAAGTCTTTTATAAAGGAATTAATCCCAAGAGTAGAGATATGGTGGATGCCTCATGTGGTAGTAGTTACCTCCACAAGATAGCTGATGAGACTTGGGAGTTGTTGACATCATAGGGGAAAATTCCATGCAGCAAGAGTCACTGTCTCGCAATGATAGCCAGACCCCAGCTAAATTGGTGAAAGAGTCTATCCCTAGAGGTGGAATGTATACAATTAAGACATAAAATGATTTAAAAAGGAAGGTGGACAAACTGAGTTTAAAGTTTGACAAATTGATGAATATGATACAGCCTAGGATGGTTGCACAAGTGGAAGAGGCATGGCTGATATGCCAATCTCCCACACATTCACTCCAAGATTGTCCATCAGTCAACCAATTCCCTGATTTAGTTATGAAGCATGCCAATGCTACCCAAGCATATGGGCAATAACCTGCTAGGTACACATGAAGAAACCACCTAAATTTGAGGTGTAGACAAGATACATACCCTCAATCCCAGCAGCAGCAGTTGGCAGCTCCATACAGACCTCAACACCAATTTAACCAAGGTTATCCACTAAGGCAGAATTTTCAGTTGCCTGCCCCACAGCCCAATAAGTTGGTCTTGCCCCCACAACAGCCCAAATCCTCTTCCTTTGAAGAGCAAATGCTGACATCTATACAAAATTTGGAAAACTTGATCCAAACTGTGAACTCTTATGGGCAAAGCATTAAAAAAATAGAGGGCCAGCTGGGTCAAATTTATAATGCTTTGAACAGGAGAGAGGAGGGCAAACTACCTAGTCAACCCTTAGCCAATCCAAAAGGATAATACATGATTGGAGAAACATCCTCTACCCATGAGGAGGCTAATGCAATCACTACTCTAAGGAGTGGTAGGGTGGTTGATAATTTAGTGGACAGAGCAGCTGAGGAGGTCATAGAGAGTGAAAATGAAAGAAATGTGAGTGTTAAAGAACCAAAGAAGTCATCCCCTGCTGTCAATTAGTAAGGAAAAATAAAGGGGCTAATGTTGAGCCCCAATAGCAAATAATAAATGAAGAAAAAAGAAAGAAATAAAAATGTGATCATGATGTGATTAGGCATACAGCTGTGGCACCAGCAGTCCTACAGCTGCCATTTCCTCATGCACTTGTTGGCCCATCTCCTTTTGATAAGGGGAAAGCTCAGATAGAGGAAATGATGGAGACCTTCAAGTAGGTCAAGATCAATTTGCCCTTGCTTGATACTATAAAATAGGTCTCTGCCTATGCTAAATTCTTAAAGGACTTTTGCACACAGAAAAGAAAGGCAAGGGTGCAGTTGTCCAAAAAGGTTTTTGCTGTTGAGCATGTTGAGTCAGTTCTGTCCATTGCCACACCTGAGAAATTATAGGACCCAAGTATTCTGTATATGAGGAGTTAGGTTTGGGGGAGCTAAAAGCCACATCAGTTGTGCTCCAACTGACTGATAGGTATGAAAGGAGACCTGTGAGTGTGGTGGAGGATATTTTGGTGGGGGTGGATAAGTTTTATTATCTTGTTGATTTCCTAGTTTTGGACATGGACCCTTGCAAAAGTAAAACTTCGATGCCTGTCATCCTTGGCAGACCATTCTTGGTCACTGCAAAATATTTGCATTCAATGCAGGTCAGGAGTGATGGAGGTGACCTTTGGGAACATGAAGGCCCAATTAAATGTGTACAATTCTGCTAGGCAACCTCAGATGGACATTGAGGATTGCTATGCAATAGATGTATTAGATGGCCTTGTGGAAGAAGAATTATATAATCTGTTGGATTGGGATAATGTTACTAAAAATTTGGAAAGTATTTGGAGTAGGGTTGAAGAGGAGGCCTAAGTTCTCATGACAGAAGACAGTACCAAAATAGAGTCTTCTGTGGGTCTAGTGCAGCATTCCAGCTGGAAACCTATATTGTTGTCCCTTCCTCAAACCACTAAGGCACCTTTGTTGTCTTCCATTGAAAGTTTCCTTGAGCTAGAGTTGAAACAGCTCCCAAACATATTAAAGTATGCCTTTTTGAGATAAAACAACAAGCTTCCAGTAATTATCTCTTCCTCTCTCACTAGTGAGTAGGAGGAGGAATTACTATGTGTTCTCAAGAAGCACACAAAGGCAATGGGGTGGATAATAGCTAATCTTGGAGGCATTGATGCCTTAGTTTATATGCACAAAATTTACTTGGAAGAGGGTGCAAAACCCTCAAGGGATATGTAGAGGAAGCTTAATCCTCACATGAAAGAGGTGATCTTGAAGGCGATAGTAAAACTGTTGGATGCAGGGGTGATTTACCCCATTTTAGATTCAGAGTGGGTGTCACCCATTCAGGTGGTACCTAAAAATTCAGGCATAATGGTTATTACTTCTGATTCTAGGGAGTTGATGCCAGCCAGAGAGACCACTGGCTGGAGAGTTTGCATTGATTACAGAAAACTCAACTTCAAGACTAGGAAAGACCACTTCCCTCTCCCTTTCATAGACCAAGTTCTAGATAAGCTGGCTGAGAAGGCATTTACTTTTTTGATGGATGCTCAGGGTATAACCAAATCCCTGTGTATCCTCAAGATCAAGAAAAAATCACTTTCGCATGTCCCTTTAGCACCTTTGCTTACAGAAGGATGCCTTTTGGACTGTGTAATGCCCCAGCCACATTTCAGAGGTGCATGTATGTAATTTTTTCTGATATGATTGACAAATTCCTGAAAATCTTCATGGATGATTTCTCAGTTTATGGGGACAGCTTTAGCCAATGCTTGAGTCACGTTGACCTAGTTTTACAAAGATGTGAAGAGACCAATTTGGTCTTAAGCTGAAAAAAGAGTCACTTTATGGTAATACAAGGAATTGTGTTAGGCCATGTGGTCTCTCACAAAGGAATAAAGGTTGACAAGGCTAAAGTGGATCTAATTTCACACTTGCCCCCACCCAGAATTGTTAAGCAAATCAGATCCTTCTTAGGATATGTTGGATTTTATAGGAGGTTCATTATGGACTTCAGCAAAATTGCAAAGCCATTGTGCCACCTGTTGTGTCAGGATGTGCCATTTGAATTTTTTGCTGAGTGCCTTGAGGCCTTTGAAGTCCTGAGAAAGTACCTTACCACTGCTCCTGTAATCCAGGCCCTAGATCACTCACTCCCTTTTGAACAGATGTGTGATGCATCAGACTTGGCCATAGGTGCTATCTTAGGACAGAGAAAATATAAGCTGCCTGCAGTGATTTATTATTCCAGCGAAACACTAGTTGAAGCTCAACTCAATTACACCACCACTGAGAAGGAGCTGCTTGCTGTGGTATTTGTTATGGACAAGTTTAGACCCTACTTACTTGGGTCTAAAATGATTATTTTTACTAATCACTCAGCCCTGAAATACTTATTGGCTAAGAAGGATGCCAAACCAAGGCTGATCAGATGGATCCTCCTATTGTAGGAGTTTGATCTTGAGATCAAGGATAAGAAAGGAGTTGAGAATGTGGTGGCTGACCACCTCTCTAGGATTGTTTTAGAAGAATGTGCAGCAACACTTGTTAATGAATTGTTCCTTGATGAGCAATTATTTGTTATGCAGTCTAGTGTGCCCTGGTTTGCACACATTATCAAATTTCTTGGTGTTGGTAGGATTCCCCCTCACTGGTCCAAGATGGACAAAGACCTATTTTTCTCTCAGGTCAAATATTTTCTGTGGGAGGATCCATACCTATATAAGCATTGTGCAGATCAGGTTGTAAGGAGATGTGTGCCTGAAAGTGAGTTCCACATCATTCTTTCTATGTGCCATGAGCAAGCCCGTAGAGGTCATTTCAGTGGCAAAAAGATAACTGCAAAAGTTTTACAATGCGGATTTTATTGGCCCTCTTTATTCAAAGATGCATACATATATTGCAAAGCCTGTGAAAGATGTCAAAGGTTGGGAGGCATTTCTAAGAAAGATTCAATGCCATTACAGCCCATTCTTGTGATAGAACTTTTTGACATCTGGGGCATTGATTTTATGGGCCCCTTTCCTCCTTCTATGGGCTTCAACTTCATACTTGTGGCAGTAGACTATGTGTCCAAATGGATAGAAGCCATTGCCACAAGGACAAATGACCACACAGTTGTCCTTCAATTTTTGAAGGATAATATATTTTCATAATTTGGCACCCCCAAAGCTATTATTAGTGATGGAGGGAGTCATTTCTGTAACAGGCCTTTTGAGAACCTGCTAAAAAAGTATTCTGTTACATACAAAATTGCAACTCTCTACCACCCACAGACCAGTGGGCAAGTTGAAATTTCCAATAGGGAGATCAAGCATATCTTGGAGAAGACTGTGAGGACAGATAGAAGGGACTAGGTACAGAAGCTGAATGATGCTTTGTGGGCTTATAGGACTGCCTATAAGACCCCTTTTGGTATGTCCCCATTTAGGCTGGTTTATGGCAAGGCCTGCCACCTACCAGTGGAGTTAGAGCACAGAGCTATTGGGCTATCAAAACACTGAATTTTGATCTAAGTACTGCTGGTTCTCACAGGAAATTACAAATGTCAGCGCTGGATGAGCTGAGACTGGAAGCCTATGCAAATGCCAGAATTTACAAGAAAAAAACAAAGGCATTCTTTGATAAGAAGCTAACGAGGAATGACTTCAATGCTGGTACTAAGGTTTGGCTTTTCAACTCCAAATCAAAGTTTTTTCCAAGAAAATTAAAATCCAGATGGGATGGACCTTACATTGTCATCCATGCCTCTTCATCTGGTGCTGTGGAGATCTTGGATCCTATGTCTGGGAAGATCATGAAAGTGAATGCTCAAAGGCTAAAAATTTGTGTAGAAAATTAGTGGAGCCTCCTTAGACCATTCACCTACATGAACCTCCCATTTCTTAGTGATCCACAACTTTGTAAAGTATGTAGCATATTTGTTGAAAATTTTGGTGTGTTTTGTTTTGCTTAAAATCTGTCATGTAGTGTTTTTATTGTAATAATGATTTGCCTATTTTGTTTTGTTCTATTTTGAGTTGTGTGTTGATAGTGTTATGTGTATGTTTTTCATCTGAATTTAATGTGTATAGACCTAATGTGGATGTGCATGTCTGTTGCTGCTATATGGTTGAGGTGCTGTCATTGCATAGGTTATAAATCTGATATATTTGAAAATCTTAAGCACTCTAAATTTTTGATATACATATATTGATAATGGGCACTGAGATTATCATGATGAAATGGATTGAATTTGAAGGAAGTAGGTGCTGATGCACAATGGATAGGTGCATGCCAATGTACATGCATAGGCTAGCATGCAAGCAGAGATAAAGAGTGAGTTTTGCTTTCTCGCGAGGCTAAAAGGCCTAAATTTTACACTCGCGAGTCAATTTTGGGCTTTCTCACGGAGCTGTGTAATGATCTGTGTTACCTCACAAGAGCCGCGCGAGTGAACTGCTTGAGGGAAACAAAAGATGGATCCTCGCGAGGCTACCTCTTCTTGGCGATAAGGAGCTGCGTGAAGAACATAAATCAAGCACGTTGTACTTCACGAGAGCCTCGCGAGAAAACTTCTGAGACTCACTGAATATATTTTCTTTGTGAGGTTCTTTACTTCAACTGTGCGAGCAATCCACCTACCCTCTCGCGCAACTCAATTACAGCATCAGCTCTGCGAATGACCTCACGAGGCACATAGAGCTTCTAAATCTATCCTCGCGAGGCATCTTGCTTGTTCGCGATAGGACTTCTCGCAAGGTGGCATTCATACTGCGCTAGAAAATATAGCTTCACGAGTACCTGGTAGCATCCTCGCGAGGCACAGGACCACACTATTAAAACCTGTGATCTTTTCTATTTCCTCCATTCTCTCTCTTTGCCCTAACTTACATTGCACAAGACCGAGCTTCTCTCTCCCTTCTTTCTTCTCTACAGCCTAATCCACTTCAACTCAGCCAATTTCCTCCTACAATTGTGTTTCGCATCACCTCCTGGTTACTTTGAACTCGGTTTGAGGGGATTTGATCCATCGTGCATCGTTTGAAGTGGAACCCTAGCTCTCAGTAAGATTTTTCACACTCTCATCGTGGCATCATTTGAAGTGGAACCCTAACTCAGTTAGATTTTTCATACTCTCATCTAGTTTGATTGGCTTCTATTTTAACTGTTGAATAGGGAGGACTTTGGGTGTAATTTTATTTGTGAAGTGTGCATTACACACTTTGGGAGTTTAAAGTCCTAATTTGGAGAAATTGAGTAGCCATGGCCACAGGTTCAAAGTTCATTGACGCAATGGCTGCCATGCTAAACCCCTCACCCAGCGACAGCCCTGTGGCCACACACAAATCTGTGAGGATTGTAGAGGCCTCCACTATGGAGACCTCTGAGATGCCTCCTCCCATTGTTGAGCCCCAAGTGGAGCAACCTAAGAAAAAGGCAGCTCCTGTGAAGAAGGCCAAGCGTGTGACCTCGGATGCCCAAGCTTAAAAGAAAAAGTTTGCTCCTAAGAAGAGGGCCATAGACCACCCACCTGTCAAAAGCCCTGAGAAAGCAATGAAAAAGCAGAAGAAGGGCAAGGGTGTATCCCATGAGGTCCCTGAGGTTGCCCTTGAGGAAGAGGAAGATAATGAGTACCTCAGGGTCCCTTCTGAATTTGTGGCTTCAATTAAGCTTGAGGCTGAGACTATTTTTGATAAGGTATTCTTTAAGGAGCATCCAGAAACAACAGCTTCAATTGCATACTTGACCAAGGCCACTCTGCTACCCCTGTTGAGGCCCCCACTGCAGTTAGTCTTCCCTAGACTAGTGCAGTTGTTTTATCAAAATATAAGTGTGAAGACTGGGGATGATGGGAACCAAACATTGCTGGTGCTAATAGACAAATTTGAGATGCTATTCAAACAAGCTGCAATAGCTGAGATACTTGGGATACCAGCCAAGTACAGCCCTAAGTGTGGCTTGGGCCCTCCTTTGACAACCACCATCCCAGAAATAGCCAAGGAGTTGACTGGAGGGATCACAGCCTCAGGGGTGTCCATTAGGAAGAGAGATTTGCACCCTAACCTGAGATTTATGGATAGGGTGCTGAGGAAAAATGTTTATTGCTCTGGGGATCAGCAGGAGAGGAGTTCTCCCATTGCTGATGCACTTTACTCCTTCCCCCTTGAACCACTATATAGATGCAGCCAAGCTAATTTTTGATGGAATGAAAGGTATACATGGGAAGGTGAAGGATAAAAAGAAGCCCCATTCGCTTCCCTACTGTAGGCTCATTACAGCCTTGTTGAAGTTAGGAGGATACCCATTTCAAATGAATGAAGTGACCGTCACCTTGGCCCCCAACAAAAATGGCAAGAAGTAGTGGGGGATTAGTGGTACTCTCATTGAGAAAAAGAAGAAGAAGAAGAAGGAGCTCCTAGCTGAGGCAACTCCAACAATTCAAGAAGCAGCTATTGCTGCAAGCTCCCAAGCAGTAACCTCTGCCATTGCCAGCCATGTTGCTGACCCTCAAACATCCACACCCATGTCCATTCCTATGCCAGCTCCTACCTCAACCCCAGCCTCACAACCCCCCATAGTTCCATCACCTCTACCACAGCCAAGTCTACCCACCACCATCAGTACTGTGCCAGCCAACACTTCCTTACCTACCACCTCAGACATCACTACATATCCTACATCCACCATACATACTGAGCCCATTCCTTTATCCTTACCCATATCTGTACCCTTAACTACCTACCCAACTCACCCTAGCACACCTATGTAAACTACATATAGAAAAAGAAAAAAATCCAATGCCCATAGAAAACCCCAACCCACGCACATTTTCCAAACTATCCCTACCCCAGAAACCATAGTCACACCAGATCCTACCCTTGAAATCCTTCACAACTCTCTAGCTACCTCACATCAGCCCACTGCACCCTTTGAACCTGATACCTTTGAACCCTTGGGCCATTCCATTCCTTTTTTCCCTTCCTATGACCCCTTTGCATCTGAGGGGTACTTAGCTATGATGTCCTCTATCATAGGAGAAATCAATTATGAGTTCACCCCTCCCCCGGACTCACCTCACCCTCCCCATTTTACCCTTCTTTCGGATTCTACATAGCCAACAAACTTTCACCATGCACCCACCTCGCCATTTCAACCAATTCCTCCCATCCATCCCACACCAGGCCTCCATTCATAACAGTTCATCAGCCATCCAATCAACCTTATCCAACTTAATCCAACCATCACAACAGCCACCTATCCCTACACCCACCCATTTACCTACTCCACCCCCTTCTCTCTAACCCCTAACCTTAGCTGTTCCCATAATCCCTCCAATTACAATTACAAATGTTTCCACCCAAACATACCGAACCCAGACAGAACCCTCCCTAAAATCCCACTGCGGCGGTAACATAATATCCGATGTCACACTCACCTCCACAATTCCAACCCAAACTGACCCTGAGGTGATAGACCTCACAATACCCATGCCATCATCCATCCCTTCACCACTACTGGCTGGCCCTTCTTCCAGTGCCGAGCAGCCCATATTACCCGCATCTTCCTTTTCCATACCTCCATACTTAACCCTCCTACATGCCATACAAAATAATCCATACCTTAAAAAGGATGTCATTAGAGGCATGGCTGACCACAGAACCTCAATCAAGATGTCCTATGAAGCAAAGATCCATGAAATGGAGCTGGATTCCAAAGTTCAGATGCTGAGGATATCAAAAGGCTGGAAACAAATGTTGAGGCTATTTGAAGCTCAACGGTATACTGCAGCAACAAAGAAAATTAGAGCAGTTGCACTTGAGCAAAGATTAGCTGCCTCCAGAGAGGTCACAAAGGCCACCAGGGAGCTGTATGAAAGTAGAGTTCAACTTGCTGAAAAGAAGGCAGAAATCTTGGAAAGAAGAGTTGCTGAAATGGCTGCCAGAGAGACTACACAAGTAGCTGAGACTACCCCTCTTACCACTGCCCCTCTAGCTGGTTCAATTGCTGCTGCTTTGAAGCAAGAAAAAAGAAAAGGAGTCCAAGACTAGGCTAAAGCAGCAGAAGATTCAGATGATTAGATTTGTACATATAGTTAGTTAGGATGTTTTGTAAAATCTTTTTGCAGTTATTTTCCCCTACATTGTACATATTTCTGTGTTATAAATGAAAATTTCTCTTTGGTAGCTTTTGTGTGAAGTTTATTTGGTCTCCTTTTCTGCTATTTGTTTATTTCTTTCTTTGATTTAATAGGTTGTGTATGTTTTGTTTATTACTTTTACTTGCTTTGTTTTATGTCCTTTCATTTTTCCAACATACCATGCTGCACTAGCACTTTATCTTTGAATGAGTGAGGACACTACTTCTCATAGGTTTGGGGGTGTGGCAAGGTTTGCCAATGAGGTAGTTAACCTAAGTGCAGCAAAATCAAGTGAGTAAGATAGATATAGAGCTATGTTCACCTAAGAAATATTAAAAATGAGAAAATTTAAAATTTTTGCAGACCTTTAGACATTAAAAACTTTTAAATTTTAACATTTCCATGAAGTGAACATTAAGAATACTCACTTGTGTCAGTACTTAGTGAGCCATGAAAGATAGAAAAAGGTAAGGCATGCCTATGAGTTCAATGAAAGACCATATCCAGTGAGATTTGAGCCTACGAAATTTCTTTTCTCTTTGAGCAATGACTGAGGCAATTCTTTTTGCTCTAAGGACTGGCGGAGTCAATGTCCTCACTAGAAGTTAGGCATCTTCAAGTTAAAATAGCTGACAATACCCATGACATTTAAGAAAGGATCAAGGCCTTCTCTTGGACAGCTTGAGCTTTAAAATACCATCCCAGTAAACTGCCCTTGTGCATACACCTTTTGAGCCTTAATTTCTAATTTTCTTCAAAATACACCTGAGTACTTGCACCTAAGCCTGTGGACCTGATTCAAACCTACCCTCACTCTGAGAATTCATAAGGTAAAGGAGGAGCTGAAGATGGACAAGCTAGGGTCAACATTTGATGAATGGAGAAGAAACACAAAAGGAGGATAACAGTGTAGCAGCTGGGAAGAGGGTGGTATTTCAGAATAATACAAATAAAAAGAAAAGAAAAATGTATTCAAAGGAAAAACAGAAAAATAAATTAATGAAAAGGGATAGAGAGGAGTCAAGAGGGAATTTCATTGGAAAAAGTAAAAATATGAGGAGAAGCTGGCCACTTCAAGTCTGAAAAATATCAAAGAAGATGAAATATGCTGAACTAAAGAAGGTTAAGTCATGAATCACCTCCTTCACCTGCTGATTTCTCAATTTTGCATCCCTTTCACCCTTCCATTCTTTATAACCTACACCCATAAGCCACATTACAACCCAGCCTAAGACCTTGTGATCCTAAGTTGAATGAGCTGTTATGTGGAGATGAGGAGTTGTCCAATCTATGATGAGAAATAGCTAATGATGCCAGAATTTAAGAGCTTTGCCTATGCTCATGCATGCAGACCCATTTGGGGACTGTAACTGCTCTTGAGCTTGTGAGAAAATGAAAAACCTCAAAGTTCTTTGTGAGAGACTGTCCTGGTAAGCGTTGGGTCTGATATTGAATGTATTGGGCATTGCCTAAACCTAATTTTTGAATTAATAATGAGCTCGGTACTGACATAAACATGCTGTTTCTCATGTTGGAAGCTGATTAGAAAAAGTATGCATACATGCAAGAGTTTTTAATGAATAAATGGTCTGTGCATATCATTTGTTTAAATTCCTCACATTTTGAAAAGAATCAAAGGTGAACTGATGCTCTGATCTTTGAATACTGATTTGGTAATGTCGCACTTTTGTTAACTGTTTCATTGAGAAGTTTGTGGGTTCATTGAAAACCCTTAGGAGACTTCACTCCTCCACTAGGGATCACTTAGGGGTTTAGAAGGCTTGATGCATGAGCTAAATGCATCCGTGCTCCCTACGAAAGTGGCATTTAGATTTTTAGAATAGTTATTTAAAATTTTCCTTTGCTCAGGGACTATCAAAGATTAGGTTTAGGGGTGTGTTATTCACTGAAAAGTAGTACTTTTCACATCTTAATCTAGCTTTTGCTGGACCTTGAACCTGACTAATAACTCTTGTTTAGCTTGTTTGTAGTTAGCAATAACTTATGCAGCTTAACACAAAGTCCAGACCTTTGGTGCCAAGAAGAGAGAGAATCCAAGCAAGAGATGACTGCTGGGCCAAAGATCAATGGAACACCATGATGGTACACACCATGGTGACTAGTTTTCATGTTAAAGTGGACCCAAAAAGTCTAGCAGTTGTGAGAAGCATGGATGTGAGTGGAGAGGACTACAACAACAGTAGATACATAGCAGCAGAGGAGCAAATGTGTTATCTCGCACAGTAGAGGGGTTGCCTCGCGTGGCTAAGCCTGCAGCAGAGTTATCTCGCGCAACTAATATATGCAGCACAAGAGAACTCGTGATGTAGGTGCGCACTTTAGCTGCAACCAACATTTAGTGAACTCGCGAAGCTCTTGCACACTAAGCCTTCAGAAAACCAGCTCGCAAAGCTCTCATGAGGAACAAGTTTCATGTTAGCTGCATGTGCTATCTCACAAAGCTAATCTACACAAAGAACAATTACAAACTCGCGAAGTCCTCACGTGGTTCAAGAGGAGAGAGAGCTCCAGAAATGTCCTCGCACAGTTCTCGCACACTTAATAGCTCAACCCTCTACTGCGCGAGCTTTGTTATTCCTTCAACAAGAAGCCGAGCGAGATTTAAAGGCATCCTTGCGACACCCTCGCGAGAGAAAATTCTGAAGCTCTACCGCGCAAGCAAGCCAAGCACTGCAAATTCTTCTGCGTGAGTGCGTTCAAAGCCAACACAGCTACGCGACAATACAAAGTCCACCTATACGAGTGTACAACCTTCCAAGCCAATTCTTATATCGCGAGGACTTTGCAAACCGCTTGAATGGATTAATGAACCAGAGCCAGCCCTGCGAAGCTCGGGCTCTCCACTTCTCAGTCTTAACTCAAGGACCTTTTGGAGATTTTCTTAGGTCTAGAGCTCACATCTCAAGGCCCTGATCTTGAGGCACACATCTCAAGGCATCCAAAGGTTGTAACAGTGCCACATCTACCTTAAAAATGAGGGTTTAATCTTCTCTCACCTAAGGCACTTGGGAGTATTTAAGCTATACATTGTAACTTAGAATTTTTATCTCTCCTTTAACCTCTGTCTGTGGTGAGCTCAAGCAGACTAGGGTTAGGGTTTGATCATTTCTTTTTCCCATTTTTCTTCTCTCCTAGTTTATCACTTGCTGGCTATACCCTTTGTAAGCAATTAAGATTAGTTTTATTAACTTTGTAATGGGTCTTGTAATCTTTGAGATTTTACGAAGAGCTGTTGTGCACAAGGATGCTGCCTTGAGAAATTACATTGTAAGTATTTTTTATCAATGGAATTTATACTTTAATGGTTCATTCAATCTATTATTTTTCTATTTGCCCATAGTTTTGTTCAGGCTAAGCACGCATTTAGGATTTGAGCTGAATTGAAAGGCCCATGAAAGCTTGAGCTTGTAGCCCTAAGACTATGGTGGTAACAGCAATTTATATGTTCCTTTTCAGACCTCTGTGGTATGGATAACCTCTGTGGATAGCCTGTGACCATTTAAGTGGACAGACTATAGCCCTAGGGTGATTCCAAGTCACAGATCTGAGAAGGATTCTTCTCCTTTGCACTTGAGCTTGTTGCCTTGTGAGAGGTTATTGCAGGAACATGCTCCCCTCTGTTTTACTTGACCAATATCAGATGTTTGATCTGATTTCTTTGTAGTGATTGCAGACTTGTGAGCTGAGTCATTGCAGGCCTTTTGTAGCAATGACTAGCTGCATTTAATTCCCCAAATTGCCCTTGAACAACTGTGGTCTCCACTAGTTTTTCAAGAACTATTTGCTCCCATGGATGCTTGAGCTTTTAGCCTGGCAAACATGGTGTCTACAATGATATTAATGACCTGATTTGGGCCATTGGCTGGAGGACATCTATTGGATAGTCTGTGACCATTTAAGTGGACATGTTATAGCCTTAAGATCAGTCTATTCCTTTGGATCAGATTGGTTTTCTGATTCAGTCCATGTGGTTTGATCCTCTCTATTGGATAGTCTGTGACTATTGAAGTGTACAGGTTATAGCCTTAAGAGATCAGGTCAAACCATAAGGGTTGAGTTGGATACTTCTTCCTTGCAGATGTGTTTGTAGCCATTTGAGGGATTGCTGCAGAGACAGACCTGAGTCTAAGTTACATAGCTGACGTAACCCTAGCTTAACTGCTTACTTATCATACTTTTATCTTTATTTTAATACACACCATCACCACCTTCTTCATAACCCTTTCTTTAGGATAGGACTATACTTTATTTCTCTTCTTGTAGTGTTAATTTAGTGTAGTTGTGACACCCAACTCCCTTTCTTTAAGATTGTCAGATCTGTAGCCAGATCTGGAGGCCAACTATTATTGCCCATTTTAGGTTCTAGATCAATTTCTCTGTGGGACAAACTCTTACTTAAAACTTGCTACAATAGCCCTGTATCTTGCAAGCTGTTTGTACTTTAGGTTGCTATTTTCATAGCCATTTCACTCCACCTTTGTATTTTGATTTTTACTATCTAATCACTTTAATAAACATCAGGACACACCTAGGTACAATCCCAACAGGAGGTTGACAATGATGACAATGAGGATAATGAAGATGACGATAACAATGACTACGAGGTTGTGAAACTGTGAATTTTATCAATCCGTTGCGACGATGTGCTCACTTTAAAAAGATGGAGTCGCCTCCTAGAGCTTTTGGTATTTCGGGATACTAAAATCGATATTATGAGCTTTGAAGTACAAAATATGACTCCGATTTACTGGTCAACGCCAAAGGCTATAGGGGCTTCGGTTATCAATTGGGAAGGTGTTAGGCACCCGATCGATCCACTTGTCAGCGGTCTCTACTATGACCAAGTCTATGTTTACGTATATATAATATATATATATATATGTATATATATATATATATATATATATATATATAGATAAAGGAAAAATGAGTAGTACTTCCTCTTGCCCGAAGGTACACCGTTCCTATTGAGCCCTTCGCACGCGTTAAAATTTTGGCAGCATAATGGCTCAATTATAGGATAGAAGAAAAGTAAAGAAGGTAAAGGAATAGAGGGGAGAACCGGAGCTCTTGGGCCATTGTAGCTCCATTGTGGATATTCGCGCGAGAGCGACACCAGTGAGCTTTCGAAAGCGAGCGGGTTAGAGCAAGGTTCAAATTTCTATGGTTAAAGGCTTGGAGCTTGGGAATGGATGATGATGCTAGAGGTATGAGATGGGCTAAAGCTTCTAAGGTTTGAGCAAATTTGATATTTTAGATAAGCGAGGAAACAAATTGCAAGAGTTTCTTCTCTTAAAAATTTCAAAAGATGCTTAAACAAGGGGGGGTGGCTCTCTATTTATAAAGGAAGGCTGGATTGGTGAGGGGTTAAGATCCTAATTGGGTTAGAAATTAGGAAATCCTATATCTAAGGTTTTCTAGGATTTTGGGAGCTTAGATAGGTGAGAATTGGGTTTTAATGGTAGATGATAGGGTAGGGATTTAAATGGTAAAAGGGTGAAAAAGAGGGCTAGTAGGGGTGCAACAGTCCTAAAGAAACCCACCCTAGACTTTGGGGTGGTCAAAAAGTCAAACCCCAAAGATGATTTTTGAACATTTTTTGAAAAAATACTGTTCATAAGCCTTGCGTACATAAATTATACGCTAGGATTAGGAATAGTGTCTCTGAGAAGTCCAGAGCCCGTTTTGAAGCAGTTCTGAAGCTAAAAAAAGCTAATATGTAAATTCCTACATCTTTCCGCATTTTTCGAAATGCCGTAACTTTTGATCTACAGATCGGAATGAGGCGATTCTTGGCTCGTTAGAATATAGGAATCTCTACTTTCCAATGGTATAGGTCTCAACCACAGTAGATATTTGTGTAAACTTTGGCACCCATCTCTCCATCCATTGTTCAAGAGGATTTGAATCAGGTCTGTGCAGGGTTCTAATGGGTATGGGAAGGGTTTCATGGGTTAGGGTTGATTCCTAAGGGTCTGGGATGATTCCTATGGGTTTTGGAAAGATTCCTAAGAGTTTGGGAAATGCTTTCAGAAGCTCGAGGGTACTCCTTTCTCAAAGTATGTATCAATTGTTGGTTAGATTGCTTGTGCTGTGCTTTTTATTAAAAAGTGATGGTAAAAATATGGCAACAAAGGAAAATAAAAATAAATTAAAGAGGGGATGAAAATTAGTTGAACATAGACATAAGGCAATCTATACACATAGTCTTACAAGATCCGGGGCTGTTGTAGCAAGTTTTGATAAGTAAGAGTTTGTCCCATAGGGAGTGATGATCTAAAACCCAGAGGTTGTATAGTAAATCTCCAGATCTGACTACAGATCTGGCAACTCTAAACCTACACTAGAAAGCAAGGTAAAGAGAGAGGGTTTAGGTGTCACAAACTAAACTAAACAAAAAAAAAAAGAAATAAAACTACAGCTAAAGGAAGGGGATAAAGAAGGATGATGATGGGTTGGTGAAATAAAATAAAAATGTGGAGAAGTAGACAACTATAGGCTAATCTTCATTGCAACTTGGCTATAACCACAAGTGCAAGGTAGAAGAATCCAATCTAACCCAAAGACATGAACTGATATTAGGGCTGTATTCTGTCCTCTTAAATAGTCACAGAATACCCTAGGGATTTCATCCAGTCAAGGGATTAAACTAGAATAGAAAAACCATTGCAGACACTATGTTTGCAAGGCTACAAGCTCATGCATCCATAAGATCAAACAGTTCATGAAGATCTACTGAAAACTACTAGAAATCATAAGTTGAATGGGGATTTAGAATCAGCTGGTCATTGCTACAAAAGGCCTGCAATGACCTAGCCCTCAAGTTTGCAATCTCTGCAAGGTCTCAGGTCTACTCACTGAAAATGGTATTATAAACAGAGGAGAAGTTGGGTTTGCAGCAGTCTCTCACTTGGCTACAAGCACAAGTGCAGAGAAAAAGAATCCAGCTCAACCCTATGATCTAGACCAGTCTTAGGGCTATACCCTGCCCACTAAAATGGTCACAGGCTATTCCAGGGATTTTCCCATTCACAGAGGTTAGAGATAGAACAGAAATACTACTGCTACCTCTATGGTTGCAAGGCTACAAGCTCATGCAGCCATAGGTGCATAAAACCCATACAGCTCTATGTGAAGAACATGAAAAAATATAGATTGAATAAAGCATTAAAAATGACATTTTATTGAATATAAAGCCATAGGTGCAAACTCCCAAAACTGCTCGTAATGTTCTTATAAAACCCGATTACAATTTACAATAAACCTAGCTGCTATACAAGGATTTAACCCAACATGGCTGTTGAGGTAAGGAAGAAGAAAGGTGAAAATAAAAACCTAAAAAAATAAACCCTAAAAGTGAGCTCAGGCTAATCCTAGCTCCCATGAAAACCTAATCCTACAAGTGAGCTTATTTGCCAATCAGAAAAAATAATATTTGGAGCAGGTTTCGTGGTCCATTGGTGGCCAAGTAATGCCTTGGGATGTGTGGGACAGCTCAACACCTTGGAATGTGTGCCCTAGATATTATGGAATCCCAAAAATGCCCCCTGAATGTTGAATAGGAAGGTTGGAACCCGTGCCTCGAGCAGATGAGCTTCAGAGCATTAATCTTGAGTGGTTCTCAAGTAGTTGGAATGCTTCAGGCAGCTTCAGGTTATTGATCTCAAGAAGTTCTCGAGAGGTCGCGAGGGCTTTTATTTCGACAGTTAAGTGAGGCTCTGTTCGGCAGTTCATTGGCTTCAGGTATTGCAACTCGACAAGATCTCGAGAGGCTCTCGACAGGATGAAAATAGCACTTTTGCAGCTCGAGAGGATGCTCGAGAGGCTGAAATACAACACTACAAGCGCCGAGAATGTTTTGTGATGAAGCGCTCGGCAATGACAATGCAGGCTGACAGTGATTCTCTATAGGCTGAAGTTTGACAAGTTAGTTTGAGCTGCTCGACAACTTGATTTCCTCAGCCATGAACCACTCGACAGTTTGGCGTGCAGCTCGAGCAGATGGATCCAGCTGCTCAACAACTTGTATCACACCAGCCAGTAACTCGACAAGCTTAAAGCTTTAAGTCTTCAGCTCGTGGGGTTTAAATCTATAGGTCTCCAGCTCGAGAGGCTACTTTTCCAGCAAGAGTATTTGCTCGAGTAAGTGGTTTTCAGGCAGGATTGCTCGAGTATGCAAAGAACTTCAAATCTGCAGCTTGAGTAGGTGGTTTGCTTCAGCAACAACAGCTCGACAGTCTTGAGGTTTCAGTAGGAACAACTCGTGAGGTTAGTTTCAACTGCTCGACAACATGTAACACACCAGCCAACAACTCAATAGGTGGATTGTAACAACTCTACAGCTTGACAGGTTGAATCTTTAAGGCCATGAACTGCTCGAGTGTGCTATTTTAAGGTTATAAAATTGCTCGAGTGGCTGCTGGCAGTAGCAATGCAGCTCGACAGGCTCAATGTGTAGCTCTCCAGTCGTTCAAGTGCTTTAATGCAACATGTCTGCAGCTGCTTGAGCATATATAAATAGAGCTCCAGTTATTGCCGCTTCATGTGGTTCATTTATCAGTTTGAGATGATGGTGTAGCAAGGCTGTAAGCTGCTCGACAGCTTTGAGGCTTCAACCAGCAGCTTGACTGATTGGTGTGTTGCAGTAATGAAGTGCTTGAGTGTATAAATGTGAGGCTTTCATTGAACTGCTCAAGATGCATGTAAGTGAAGTGTTGTAGCTGTTGTGCTCCACTTAAACTACTGTATTGCTGCTCATATAAAATGCTTGAGCTGCTGGTTTGCTGCTTGTATTGTATAAATATGCTTAAATGGTGCAGTGCATCAGCTTTCAATTGTAGCTCGACAAGTGGAATGCAGCAACTGATGTTCTCAAGATGTTGAAGTTGAAGCTATAATGTTCTCCACAACTGTCCTATAGAATTTACTATAGCATCAGTCCACTATGCTTGGGCTTCACTTCTCTCTCTCAGCAGGACATCTAGGACCTGGAGGCATGCTAAACAGCCCCAATGGTGTGAACCACCATGGTGCAGTCAATATAAATCCATCAGCTTCACAACTTAGCATAAAATTCTTTCTTCTTGGCTTATAAATGTTAGATTGTTGCACTAAGCTATAATTTATTGTCATCTACAAAAACACACTTAAAAAGTCATTATTAACCAGGTCAAAGGTCCATTAAAGGCTAGGTTAGGTGGTGGAAAGTAAAATATTTTAGTGATCAACACACCCCCAAACCTAATTTTTTCTAGTCCTTGAGCAAAGGAAAAATCAAAACAGTTATTCTACAAAATAAATGCCACTTTCATAGGGAGCACGGATGCATTTAGCTTATGCATCAAGCCTTTTAAACCCCTAGGTTAGTAGAGGAGTGAAGTTTCCTAAGGGTTTTTAGTGAAGATACCCACAAACCTCCCCATTAAAATAATTAAGTATAGTGCAGCCAATGACAAAACATATTTCAATAAATAAAACATCATTCCATACTTGTTCTTTAAAAATCAGAGGAGTTTACAGTAGTAATGTAAGCAATTTAAAATTCAAATCAGCATGTGTTTCCATCACCACCAATCAGTTTACATCAAGAATACAATGTGTAAAAATCAGGACTAGGCTTGCCATCACTTCAAAAATCAGGTTTAGATACTACCCTAATGAATTTAAATTTTAGACCCAATCCTTACCAGGGCTGTCTCTCAACAATGAAAATCTCAGGTGTTCACATTTTCATCAGCTCAAGATCAGTCACAAACCTCGAATAGCTTTGCAAGCATGAGCATAGGCATGGCTACTAATTCCTGACCTCCTCTTGTACTTTTCGCCATAGATTAGACATCCCCTTGTCTCCCTATGACATCTCACTTCACTTTGGATCAACAAGGGCTTTTTGATAGGTTGTAATGTGACTTATGGTTGAGGTTTAAAAAAGAATAGGAAGGGTAGAAAGGATTCAAAATTGAGAAATCAGCAAGAGGAGGTGGTGATTCATGACTTCACCTTCATCATAGCACTGCTTCATCTTCTTTGATGTTTTTTAGGTCCGAAGTGGCCAGCTTCTTCTTCTTTTCAATTTTCAGATGAAGTACTTCACTTGACTTCTCTTTCTTTCTCTTTTATTATTTATTTATTTATTTATGAAAAGCCACACATATACCACTGCTACACTGCTATTTACAGTTTACTATTCTTCTCCTTCCACCAAATTTTGAACCCAGCCCACCTATCTTCAACTTCTTCTCCTTTACCTTCTGAAATCAAACTTTAGGTGCAGGTATTTATCAAAGAAGAATTAGATTTTGAGGCTCTAAGAGTGTATGCAAAAGGCAGTTTCAGCGGGTAGGAATTTTAGGCCCAAACTGTCCAAATGAAGGCCTTAGATCATCTCCTCAGTGTTATGAGTGCTACCAATCAGTTTGAATTTGGGGGTGCTTAACTTCTAGTGAAAAGATATTGAATCAGTCATTCCTTAAAGTAGAAAAATTGCCAAAAACACTCTTCAAAAGAAATTTGATAGGCCCAAATTTCACTGGGTATGGTATTCAATTTAACCCATGGGGTATATTTTCACCTTTTTCTTTCCTCTCTAGTTTACTAAATACTAATTGAAAAAAAAAATTCTTGATGTTAGCTTCATGGAGGTGCTAATTTTTTAAAAAAATATTCAGTTTTAAAATTTCTGCAAAATTTTTTAATTTCCTCTTTCTAACCTGATTAGGTTGGAATTGACTTTATTTATCTCAATTCAACCAACACTGCTACACTAGAATTAACTATTTTACTAGCCAGGCACCCTGCCATACCCCCAAACCTTAGATAAACAGTGCCCTTACTATTTCAGTAGACATGTATAGGGGCAGCAGGGATTGTAAGAGAGAAAACTAACTAAACTACAATAGAAAACCAAGAGAAAACTAAACATTGCAGAAAATCATACTAAGAAGGAGAAAAAGATAATATACACAAAATGACAACTAAGAAAATAAAACAATTACACAAATTCCTAAAACAACAACTATATAAAATAGAAATTACACTAAAAATAAATGGCAGTTTAACTAAAAACAGCAAGTATATTAAAAGCAACAACTATACTAAACTCCTAGAACAGAAAATCCGAAAACATAAATTCTTACAATGGTCTGAGTATGAATCTAGCAAAAATATTAGATGATTGCATCCACACACAACAGTTCATCAGCAGTTATGGCACACATTTTAATCACGATTCATCACAGTAGACCATATAAACACTGTGACAGTCCAGATTTTAGCACCTTGAAACCCGTGTCATCGGCACCCTCGAGGCCATGCCCCATATATATGCACAGAACATTTGGTATATCCCCAAAGATTAGGAAGTAAAATATGCACTAAAGAGCTAATATTGAACTAACACTCCAGTTCTAAGATATAAGCTAAAAAAATATGTGGTCCAAAAGATAGTTATGATCTCATGTCACTACATGAGCAAAAAAATCAATCCGAACCAACGGTGATGAAATAGTCGTCACCCCAGATGGTTCGCCAAAAGAATGTCTCACAAAAATTACATTATCTTATATAAAAGGCTGGACATACTAAGCCGTATAGTTTCTCTCACAAAATAATCAAAGTGCACAAAGGGTCCTCTAGAAGAACACCTCAGGAGGGGGCTCTGACTCCTCCCCTGGCACGTAATCAGAATCCTCTGGATCAATGTCTCCCGAAATAGTAACAAAAGCTAACATTGGACCTGTGACGTATCATCGAAGGAGTGAGCTACATCATAGCTCAATAGGGAATTAACTGAATAAACATATAAGTTTATCTTACTCACATATATTCTATGACATTACGAAATATGATTCATCAATAAAAGACAGCTGAAAAACAATTTAAGTTACTGAAAGCATGAACTGAATGCATTTGTTACTCTACATGTGTTAACTTATTTTCAATTTTGTTCTCATAGGCCAGAAGATCGGTTTTGAAACTTAAATTAAATAACTTAAATAATCCTCGAGCAATATAACATCAAGCCCTGATGGAATACCCACCATCGTCACCCAATTGAACTATATTTCAACTAAATATAAGCTCAAGTCCCATTCACAGAGGCGACTTGGCATACTCATTACCCTCTTGGTAATTTCATCATATGTTTATACGGACTAGCCGTCGTACCGGTCACAGATATTCTGTCGAGTCAGTCATGGGTATACCGCTGTGTTGGTGGGGTATTCTCCAAACCTCAAATCAATTGTGCAAAATAGATATAGTTTATCACCGTGTAAGTGTGCTAATTATAATATTCAAAGTTTGTTCAAGTCTCATTCACATAGTTTCTCATTTGACTATACATCCCTGGGATGTCACAAACTCATATGCATCACCAAGATGCTCACATCTCATATACATCCCTGGGATGTCATGCACTTATACGCTTTTTGGTTTCTTACTTAGTGTACACGCATGTACACACAAATCTTTAATTCACATACTTAAGCTCAATCTTAATTAGCAAGCAAATAACTATGCTCTTAATACACGCATGTACATATCACATCACTACATACATGATTTCGTAATCAAGGGTACATGTTCAGAGTATTCCCTATCTCACGTGCTTCAACCCCAAGCATCAAGGTCCAAGGTATCTCCCCATGCTCAAATCCAAGTGCTCAACTTAAAGTACATTATGTCATACACAAAGCATCAAGAACGATACAAGAAATAAGGGTACAAGGCCCTCCCAAAACTCCATGGTCCAAAACAGAACCCACACTAAAACTGTCAAAATCGATTAATCGATCGTAATATCGATTAATCGAATTCCCAAATTCGATTAATCGATCCCAAATCAATTAATCAAAATTCTAAAATCGATTAATCAATCCCAAAATCGGTTAATCGGTTTTCCAAAACTCAAACTTTTCCAGCCACTGGAAGTACCCAGTCGAGTAATCGATTTCAAATCGATTAATCAAAAACCAAAAATCGATTAATCAAATTTATTTTGATTAATTGGCTGCGTGCTGCAGTCTGCAGATTTGCCCTCTGTCAAAAATCGATTAGTCGATTCTCAGTTCGATTAATCGATTTTGTTAGAAAACAGCCCTCTTCGGGCTGTTCATTAAGCTTTCTTTTCCTTCAATTTTTTTTTCCTTTTTTCTATTTCTCTAATTCATCATTAATTCAAGGTTAATGAAATCTTACCTTAAAACCAAAGTATAGATGATTCAATGGCTTAGATCTGACGCTAGGGTTCTTAGCTTCGACTCCAAGGAACCAGACCACTTGTTATCACAATTAATTGTCCTCATAAGGCCTTCCCGCAAGCTCCTTCGCATTAACTCCCCCTCTCTCTCTAATCTCTCTCTCTTCATAAATCTCCAACCAACTACAAAAACCCAAGAGAAATAACTTCTCTTTGCTTTTAACTTATCTAACCCAATCCACTTCTTTGGTGTAAAGCACACACACCTATAACCGGTGTATGTGACCTTATAACAAGACCCACACCACACACCTAGGTGTACTTTTCACCTCAAGCCTAGTCTAGCCTAAGTTATCAAGTTGACTTTCACTTGGTCAAACTTACGACTAGTCGGGCACACATCTCAAGGATACTTTTCGAAGCCAAAAATTTTAGGGATGTTATAAACACAGTGTATACATAATTTTAAAACACTAAAAACAGCTATGTTACATATGATACACAGGGTGAGATCAAATATCAGTGGAAGGTCTTAAAAGTGAATGGTTTTAGAGGCTCCACAGCATATTCAACACAGATTTTTAGCCTCTGATTATCAACCTTCGTGACTCTTCCCAAAATTAAGTTCCATGATCTCAACAGTCCCAGATAGGGATGAGTGAATGACAGTAAATTGGTCATCCCATCTGGATCTCAGTTGAACTGAAAAGAACTTCTATATAAAAAATGAAAACCCATACCTTTGCATTTGCATCAAACCTGAGATCCTTCAGCTCAGCAATTTCAGTTACATGAGAGATGCAGGGAGCAACTCCAGCCCCTTATCGGGTGGATAATTAATAGAGGGCTAAGGAAGAACATGAATGGGGGCCTCCCCAGTCCAAACTTCAACAATTTCACACACCTCAACCCAGGTCCAGCAGTTTGGGCAAACTGTCCACCATCTCATCTAGGACAACAACTGATTAACAATCCTCATTTCCTCCAACAAAGCCTTCTCTTTGTAAGAAGGGAAAGGCTCTTTTTTTTTTTTGATAACTAGGGAAAGGCTCATTAAAAGCATGAGGAAATGGGGCTCATCATGGTAAATTTTTTTATTTTTTTATTTTTTATTAAGTGTTTTTTATTTTATTTATTTATTATTATTATTATTATTTTTTTAACTGGGGCTCAACAGCAGCCCTATTATTCAGCACCTGCTGCTCAACAGGAAGAACTTAGTTCCCTCTCTCTTCTGCACACCTTTTTCCATAAAAAACCTCTTGGTGTTCCACCACCTTACCACTCCTCAAGGCATGAATGGCCTTAGCTTCCTCATTGGTTGAAGAAGCTTCACCAATCATGTATTGTCCTTTGGGATTGGTCACGATTTGGCTTGGGAAACTGCCCTCATTCCTTCTTGTCAGAGCATTAGAAATTTGACCTAGCTTGTTGTTAAGACCTGAAAAGTACCACTTTTCACCCCTTAACCTTTGATTAGACCCTTATCCATTTAATAAGTTCTTGATAAATGTTTTATGTAGGTAATAATTAACAGTGAAATAAGGCCAGGAATCCTGTTAAGGAGCCTGTTTTGGCACCAGAAGTCCCTTAGAAGGATGGACTCTGAATCCAGACCTGAAATGAGCCTCGCGCAGTCCAGCTGAGCTTCCCAAGACTTTACAACAACTCCTCGCGTAGTTGACTGACTGAAGAGCTCCAGAAGCACAAACTCGCGTAGCTCTCGTGAAGCTCAAGAGTAGAACACATCGCGCAGTCTCGTGCAGTTCAAAGCAGACCTCTCTCAACCTCGCACAGTTCACTCAGAACGGCTGAGAAGAGAGAGCTTCAGAAGACTCCTCGCGCAGTCACTGCAGGATGTAATTATCAGAAGAGAACTCCTCGCGCAGTTCTCGCGCCATTCAAGAAGAAAGCATCCTTGCGAAGGCAAGGCCATCCTCGCGAAGATCAATTAAGACATGGAACCTCGCACAGTTCAGAACTCAGTAAAGCCTCACGAGGTAACTCGCGAAGTCCAGTGAAGAGAAGTGCTTGTGAAGTTCTCGTGCTATTCAAATCTGTCCTTGCGAAGATCAACCCAGCGATCGTGCAGCTACCTTGCGACCGCTTGAACTCCAACCCTGCGACACTGAAGCTTTGATGTCTACTCAACCTCGCGATTGCCTGAAGAGCAAACCAAGCTAACCTCGCGAAGGTTGAAGCTTCAATATCAGATCATCCTAGCGAAGAGCAAAAGCTACCACACGACAAGTCTGGGAGACAATGGCTACCTAGCGAAGCTCTGAACCTCAAACTTCCATCTCTTCAGCAGAGGACTTTCTGGGAATTTCTAGCGATTAGGGCACGCACTCCCATGCTCAAATCTCCTTGCACACGCCCCGAGGAATCCAAGGATCACCATTAGGCCACGTGGCATCATTAAAATTAGGGTTTCCTAACCTTAATGTGCCGCCACACCACTGCTATATAAACCCATACTTAGCTTAGGTTTAAGGGGGTTTTTCAGAGAGAAAAATCCTGGAATAGCTGGGAACACCTCTCATTTCTTGGAGACTGGATCTGAGATAGTTTTTCTTTTCTTTTGTAGCTATAAGTAGTTCTCTTTTTCTTTTTTTTTTCTTCTCTCCATAGTCCAGCACTTGCTGGCTATGTCTTTGTATGTATTTTGAACTAGATTAATGGAAGTTCTGTAATAGGATCTATACTTTATGGGATTTGTGTTTGAATGTGAGATGCTCTGTGCAAGGCTGCTACCTTGTGATCCGCCATTGCTTTGGCTGTGTTTCAAAGCAATAGAGGACTGATTCTAAGGGCCTTTTGGATCCAAGTGACTTGTGTGTCTGGGCTATCATGGTCCTATACAGCCTTAGCCCCACCACAGGACCCACTAGATTTGAAATTCCCATGGGAGCTTGAGCTGGTAGCCTGGTGACCATGGTGGTGGCAGCGGTATTCTTGTTTTGTCTTGGGCTCCGGGAGGAGGATAGCCTCTGGGATAGTCTGTGACCATTCAAGTGGACAGGTTATAGCCTTAGGGTGATTCTAATCCGCCGATCCAAGATGGATCCTTCTTCTTTACACCTGAGCTTGTAGAAGCCTGGTGGGGGATTGTACAAAGGCAGACTCCCCTATATTTGTATAGATTCGCTATCAAATGTTAGATCTGATCTGGTTATAGAGATTGTAGGCTTGTGACTGGACCATTGTAGCCTCACTCAAGCAATGGACAGCTAGATCGAAGGTTGTACTCAATCTCTTGTTGGTTCTATGTGTCTGGGCTATCATGGTCCTATACAGCCTTAGCCCCACACATAGAGCTTTAGAGGTTGAGGTTCCCTATGGATTCTTGAGCTGGTAGCCTGGATGAAATAATGCCTGCAATGATTAATTTGTTTTGACCCATCCCTGGATTGTGGTTCCCCTATGGGATAGTCTATGACCATTTGAGTGGACAGGTTATAACCTTAAGGGATTGAATCATGGCAGAAGTGATGGGTTGGATCCTTTCTCCTCAGTGGTGATAATGTAGCCATTGGATAGGATTTCTATAACATCATATCTGAATCTGAGTTACAAAAACTCCTCTGATCTAGGCTTAATTACATACTTCTCACCCTTTTATATTTATTTTCCACACTCCATCCATCCTCTCAACCCTTTCTGTAGTGTAGACATTAGGTTACCTTAGAATACCTAGAATAAGTGACCTTAAACTCCCCTCCTTTTTAGGACTGCCAGATCTGTTGTCAGATCTGGAGGGACTACTAGAGATGGCTCCTTTGGAGCTGTAGATCACCTTTCCCTGTGGGACAAACTCTTACTTATCAAAACTTGCTACAATGGACCCTGTATCTTGCAGGTCTAGGATTTCTTAGTTGTGCTAATTCCATCCCCTGTTTTACTCTTTCTTTGATTTTTAAATGACTTTTACCACCAACCAATAAATCACACAAAACTCAAAAATCCGCCAACACTGGTCTTCTATCTTTTTGATGCTTTGACTGTGGGAATTCACAGTATGGGAGAGGGAGCTAAGGTTTTGCAATGAAGACAAAACCTGCTCCTCAAAGTAGGGCGCTCTTGGTTGTGGTGGGGAAAAAATAATTGACTTGGCTGGGGGGGTTGATGTGGGAATTTCTCTAGAAGGTACTGCTGGGTTGAATTGTAGGGCAGTGCCTACTGCTGCTAGGTGTTTTGAACATTAGCTTGTCTCCACCTCCAATTAGGTTGGTTCCTCCAAGTATACCCACCAAGTTGCTATCCAAATGATTGTAAAACATTGGCATGCTCATTTGCTAAGTCTGAAAATTGACTAGCAGAGGGACAGTCAAGATGTGAGTGTGCAGGTGAGTGGCATATCAGACATGCCTCTCCAACCTGTGCAGTCATGTGGGGCTGCAACACACTCAGAACTTTATCAAATTCTTGAGACAAATTGTCCACTTTCCTCTCTAGGTTATTATATATAATTAATTCATACAATTTCCCAGTAGAAGTGGGTTCTTTTGCACCTCTAGCAGTAGGCTCAGTCATTTCTTGCCAAAAACTCCTGCTGCATAGAGTTTTCACTCATCACATCAAACAAGTCTCAAGCTTCTATATCAGTCTTGCTGAGATAGGTGCCACCATATGATACATCAATCATGGATCTACTTGTAGCATCTATCCCCTGGTAGAAGCTTTGTTCAAGCTGCCACTTGGGGATCTGGTGGTGTGTGCATTGCCTCAGCAATTCCTTAAATCTGTCCCATGCTTCATGAAATTGTTCAGCCGGGGACTGAACAAAAGAGAGTATGCTCTTCCTCAATTGATTGGTTTTACTTATTGGGAAATTTTTTTATCAAGAACTGATTTTGTAAGGCATTCCAAGATTGTATGCTATTTGCTGGGAGCATGGTGAGCCAAGTTCTAGTCTTATCCTTTAATGAAAAAGGAAAAAGCCTCAGTTTGGTGGCTTCATCTCGCAAACCAGCAATGTTAAAAGTAGTACATGGAGAAAGAAACAGATCTAAGTGCGTGTAAGGGTCCTTATTGCTTAACCCATGAAAAGATGGTAACATATAGATAGTCTGAGGCTTAATCTCATAATTACTCACAACAGTAAGGAGTTGAATGCAAAAGGGGTATGAGTATGCCCCTGGTGCATAATACTCCCTAAGGAGTCTAGGTTGCTCTCCCATCGCAGATGTTTCTAAATTTTCAGCAAGGGTGTGTGTTGCTGGCCTAGAGCTCAAGACTCTTTCTATTTCAGGATTCAAAGGTTATAGCTCAGGAATAAGAGACCTTCCCAACATATAATCACACATGCAGCAAAGAAAAAGACACTCATAGCAGATAGAATAAAAATACTAAAGACTAAACACAACGGCTGAAATTTAAGACTAGAGAAATGAAATAAAAACAGGGGAGAGAGAGATGCAAACTAAGGTAAATTTTCTCCAGCTGCAGCTGATCTCTCCTATTTGCTACTACTCCAAGTTTGCAAAAATAAAATAACATAGCAGGAATTTATTCAAACACAAAACTGGCAATAAATCTAAAACAAAAAATAAAGAAAGATTGCAAACTAAAAGAAAAAACTTCAGCTATAATTTATTCATATACTACATCTATAATAAATAAATCTAAACAAAAACTCATATTTATTACCTAGATCAAAACTCCCTGGCAACGACACCAAAAACTTGTTAGTTTGATTGCTTGTGCCGTGCTTTTTATTAAAAAGTGATGATAAAAATATGGTAGCAATAAAGGAAAATAAAAATAAATTAAAGAGGGGATGAAAATTAGTTGAACACAGACACAAAGCAATCTATACACACAGTCCTGCAAGATCCAGGACTGTTGTAGCATGTTTTGATAAGTAAGAGTTTGTCCCACAGGTGTTGGTATGCACTTTTTTTGGGTTCCTTTCAATCCCCGGAATTAGTGGCCCAATTCGGTCCCAAGTGGACCCTGGTGATTGGTGGTGGAATGATTATTTAGGAAATAATAAGTGCTAAAATTAAAGAGGTAAATTCATGAAGAAAATACCTAGTTCGTTGTGATCTCCAGCTGCAGATATTTATCGACGCTGCAACACGTCACTGATCACGCTTGTGAGGAGGTGAGGGCTCCTTCTTTACTGAATCGTCGACCTGCCAACGTTAGCAGCACTGGGTCGCTCGGCTGTCTTGATAATCTATTCTCCTTTTGTTGTGTTGATTAATTAAGTTAAGTTTCCTGATTCTACTAGGAGTCTAATTATGCGTAGGACTCTTAGTACTATCCTAACTCTAACTATTCTTTTGGTCTTTTGCTTTTAGTTTGAGTAACTCTCTTAATTATATTTAACTAATCTGAATTTCCTAATGCTGTTATGAGTCTAGTTATTTCTAATGTCTTACTTCTACTAGGATTTAATTACTTTAAGTGTTCTAATTCTGTTAGGTGTTTAATTAATTTTAAGTATCCTAATTCTATTAGGAGTCTAGTTAATTGTGAGATGCCTAGTATTACTCTAACTATAGTTGTTTTTGGTCTTTTTACTTTTTAATCCTAGTCTAATTAACTTTCCTAGTTCTACTAGAAGTCTAATTAATATCCTAATCTAATTGAGTCTCCTAATCCTACTATGAGTCTAATTAATTTAAGTGTCCTAATCCTATTAGAAATCTAGTCAATTGAGTCTCTTAATACTATTAGGAGCGCAAATATGTTAATTTTACAGAGACTAATTAGGAATATACTAATTCTATTGAAACTCTAATTTGAAAAATACTAATTTTATTAAAACTCTACTTAAAGTAAATATACTAATTTTATTAAAAATCTAAATAAAAGGGTTTTGGCCTGCTATGCTAAGGAGGATCGGCCTCGTTCCCGGTTACCCTCCGTAAGCTCCCTTGGGTAAATCAGGTGGCTAAGATTAAAGTAAATTGAATTTGAATTATAAGATGATATTTTTGGATTGAAAAGGCAATAATTTTTGGATTATAATTATAGACACCCAAATTTGACCGAAGGCCCGATCGAGACATACTTCGAGAAAGGCGCACCTCCGAGCTTCCGATAGCATTATCCGAACCCTTAGGAATCACCCCGAATCCTTTAAAACCCTCCTTGAACCTTTAGGAACCAATCCCAACCTTTAGAAACCCCTCCAAACCCATAGTTAACCCTTCCTGGCAATGGTTAGAGAGAGGAGTACCAAGGCTGGCAGGGACCTCTACTGAGATTGAATCATATACCATTGAAAAGTATAGGTTTTCAGCTTTCCAACAAGCCAAGAATCGTCCCAATCCTAGTTATGCATCAAAAGTTACGACGATCCAAATTTTGGGGCCCAAAATGGCCAACATTGGAACCTCGCGAAGCCTACATTGAACCACACGAGAACGTCGCGAGAAAGATGTGTGTACTTGGTACAAGTAATACTTCCGCCCAGCCATTTCTTCCCAGAAATGGCTTAGTGCAACTAATAGTTGTGCCAAGTATAGGTAGGTCCCCCCACGGGCTTTGAAATTCCTGGACTGTATTTTTGCCTGGTGCATCTAATACATGCACCAGGCTTATCTACAGTAACTGTGGGTTTTTGGCTCAAATTTTACTTTTGGAGTTTGACTTATTGACCATCTCAAAGTGTGTGATGGGTTTTATTAGGACTATTGCACCCATGCTTACCCTATTTGCAACCTTTTAGTCATTTGAAGCATCAACCTATCATCTGTCATTGATGACCATTGCCCACTTTTCTAAACCTTTGAAATCCTAGGAAACCTTAGATGCTAGGATTACCTAATTACTAATTCTAATTAGCCTCTAAGCACCCCCCTAACCCTCTCTTTTCCTATAAATAGAGAGGCACTGATAAGTAGTGAAAAATACCATTTTTTTACCCCTAAACATGAGCTTTGAAAGACCCTTGAGAAGACTAAATAAGTGCTTTAGTGTTCATATTGCAGCTAACCAAAAAGACAGGTCCAAATCCGAAAACCATCCTAAAATGATCAAAAAGCTGACAACGCATGTCAAACTCAAAGAGGGAGTGAAGAAATAGCCTCAGCAATGGCTAAAAAGGTCCTAAAAGAGCAAGAAAAGACCTGAAGAAGAAGAAGGATCCATTCGCAAAGAAGAATGGAAGCTAAAAGTCAATTCGCAAAGAACTTCTACTATTCGCAAAGAACCTTGAACTTTGCGAAAAGAAGAAAACACTCCTCGAATAGAAGAATGACCTTTGCGAAAAGAAGAATGACCTTTGCGAAAAGATCTCCTGAAGCCAAAATGCTTTGCGAAAAGAACTTCTGAAGCCAAAATGCTTTGCGAAAAGAACTTCTGGAGCCAAACTACTTTGCGAAAAAGCCTTAAACTATGCGAAATGGCATTCTGGGGATTTGCAGCTCGTCCGAAGGGTATTTCAGGAAACTTTGCATGCGCCCCAATGCGTTTTAAAACCCAAGGACATTCCGGAAGATTCTGAGCACAAACCAAAGGCATATTCCACCCCATGTGAACACCCAAAGATGAAATTACTTGGCGGGAACTTCTAGAAGCTCAAACAGATTTTTGAATTACATAATGAATTGATGCCTCTGTTTCACGATTGGTGAACCGGATCAAGCATTTCGATTGGCGAAGATCTGGATCCCGGTGCTCGACTCCTATTGGTTGATACTGAGATCTATCCAATTGATTGGTTGATACACATCCGATGGGGCTTAGGAAAACTATAAATAGACGAACCATTTGCCCAATTTGGGTATCCATTTTAGAGTTTTCATCTCTGCTTTCCCTCATTCCGGCCGGATAGCTTATCCGAACCCCTGTAATCCCTTCTTGTAGTTTACCTTTGAGAGCCATTGTGAGTGATTTGTACTTCCAAGTTCGGATTCAAGATCAGAACTCGAGGGCTTTCGAGAAGCTCGACACTATAAGTCCGAGGGCTCTCTAAGAAGCCGTGCTTCTGTAATTGTAACGTTGGATTTTAAAGGTTCGTAATTTGTGTCTTCTCCATTGGAGTCATGTCGAGGGTTCAATGTTCACCTTAGTGCATTAGACTTCTTTAGATTCACTCATCCGCATCCAACTTCCTTAATTCATCATCCATGCGAATTAGCGTTGGTAACCTAATTCAAGCAAAGGCATTTACTGATGATGTTCATGTTACGAACTAAAGAATAGGCCACAACTATTGGATGATCTGTGACCATTGGACGAGATCATAGCCATAAGTCTAAACCTATTCCTTAATTCGGATTTATTTCTCTTACATCTGTGCTGGTAGCCAGATGAAGATTGAATCTGCTCTGTGGAAATACAGATTCTCCATTAAAATTCAGAGGCTAAAATGCATGAAGCTATTATTTCTGCATTTGTCTTATTTTAAACATCTCCCCAACTCGGATCTGGATCATGTAGATAGTTCTTTTCTTTATTTGCTTATAGTTAAATGTGACACAATCCAACACTCTCTTTTATCTATTCTTTTTAGATAATTATAGAGCCAGATCTGGTAGCACAGATCTGGAGGTTTATCTCTCATTTTAGACAAACTTCTCTGTGGACGATCTTGAAATACTTACTTTTAAAACTTGTTACAATTGGCCCTGATCTTGCAGGCCAGTGTTAGCCCCAATGTGCTGATATCCCTTTCATAAGTTAACATCCATATAACCTAGCATTCTTTAATTCTTTAATTCTTGATTAATAATGCACATAATTATGGCACACTTGGAGCGACAACAGGCACCCCTCCCTTTACAAAGGCTTGAAAAAATTCCTAAGAGAGAAAATATTAAGAGAGAGAGCTTTCCTCCCCTTTGGTGCACCTTTTCTTCATACAAATTCCATAATTCCAAAATTTCATTTGAGCCTTATATCCCACCATAGGTCTCTTAGTTTAGGTGAGAGCTACCCCCTAGCCCTCCTCTCTTACCCTTTAGCTAGCAAGCTTTAGAGGTTGGAACCCCCCTATTCCATCATCCAAGCTATTGGAAGCTGGCCAAGTGTACCTACGCGGAGGTCCACACGCGTGCTACAAGGGTGTGATAGCTCCGGCTCTCCCTTCTATTCCTCTACCTTCTTAGCTTTTGCTCTATCCTTGAATTTGTGCCGTTACGCCGCTGAAATCTCAGTAGGAACGGAGGGGCACAAATAGGATCATAGTGCCTTCGGGCAAGAGGAAGTGCTCTTTTTATTTCTATTTTTTATTTTATCTTTGGCCATAAATAGAGACCACTTTAGAGCGAGTTGATTGGGTGCCTAACACCTTCCCGATTTATAATTAAAGCCCCTACCTAAGAGCCTTTGGCGTAGACCGGTGAATCAGAGTCACATTTTTGACACTTCGGTGCTTATAAAATTGATTTAGGTTTCTCGGGACACCAAAAGCTCTGGGTGGCAACTCTATATCTTTTAGTGAGTGCGCATCATCGCGACGGGATTGTCGAAAAATTTCACGATTGCACAATAATTATGGATTAATAAATCAGGATTTTAAAATCTAGAACTATAAGGAATTGGTAAATTAGGACTAGAATTTAAAATTTAAGGACTGAAATCGAGATCGAAATCAAAAAATTAGACCATATGATTAAGGACTGGTTCTAGGGACTAAGAACTAGAATCAGATATTAATGATAGGACCGAAACTTGAGATTTTGGGGTAAAAGTAGAATTTAAAGTAACGCTGATTTTAATGATCTGATCAATAACTAGTTTCAGAAACTAAGTACTAGAGCTGGGTATTAAAATTACAGATTAAAAAAGGGTGTTACTGCCTAAGACTGAAAATTAAAACTAATAGTTAAAATTTGAGATCTAAGAACTAGAACTAAGAACTGAAAATTAAAAACTAGCAGGAAAATTATACCAAAGGCTGGGGCTACAAAGAGGAATCTCAAAATCCTAAGCTTGAAGGCAAGGAACTCAAAACTCGGATCTCGAAGTCGTTGTTGTTTTTCTCTTGGGTCGTGGTAAGGGGGTCTATTTATAGGCATTTTACTAATTACAGGCCTTGTGGGGTGCGTGTAATTAGTCGGTCAACTTCAATTATGCACCCTATCCGGGGTGCTTAATTGAGTTGTGTCCCCTGTATCAGGGGCCTAACCACTTTGAGTAGGTGACCGACTCAGTGAGTGATCGGCTGACTGGCTCAGCCGGGGTGTCCCACTCCTAGTCTGATTAGACTAATTGCACGCCCAGTTTAGAATGCATAATCCGATTAAGCACTACATGCATGGCACTTAATCGTAGAGTTTTGGCAGTCTTAGGAGTTAGAGACCAGGTTTGAAACAGACCAATCGAGCATCGATGGTTAGATGCTCAATCTGATTGTGCGCACTTGTTAGAGCGCGCGATCGGGTCTCAAGGCGGTTGAAAGGAGGGGAAGTTTGGTTTGAGGGGGACCGATTGAGCGCTGGAGGTGTGGCGTTCAATCAAATTGCGCGCATGGTTTCGTGCGCATAATTCGGGATTGTCCGGGGTCTGGGTCGGGTCCTAGGCACAAGGCTATTGTTTCAACCCGCATTTTGGCTATATACTATTGTTTCATTATATAGTCCCCGCCTTGGGGTTATGGGATCTGAACCACAGAGCTATTATTTCAGCCTGTGTCCAGCCATATACTATTATTTTAGTATATGGTCCCTACCTTTATGGGATCTGAGCCACAAAGTTATTTTTTAGCCTGTGTTTAGCCATATACTAATGTTTTAGTATATGGTCCCCATGTTAGGGTTTTGAAACCCTCGGAGAAGGTAGTCCTTTTCAAAGAGTCACAGTCGAGGTCAAAGGTTAATCGAACAAACTTACATACTCCGAGAGGGAAAAATGGGGGTGTCTACAGATGCCCCTCTTTGGCGCGCTCTTGCGAAGTAAGAGCGCGTCGAAGACGTAGGCACCCCTCTCCTGAGGGTGCCTTCTCGTTCTTCTTGAGAAATCACAAATGTAAATTGGGGATGCTGACATGACATACTTAGTTTTCTTATCTATCAGTACAAGCTAAAATAGAGCATTCGGGGGCCCAGGGTAGTTGTCGAAAGGCGTATTCCTAGCCGTAGATGCGGACGGGCATCCCGTCGCATATCGTGACGTGCTATGAATAGCAGTCAATGAGGGAAGTCAACATATCCTAATCCACGGGTGCAAGGGGCATCCAGTCGCATGGCGCGACCTGCTACGAGTGATAGTCAAACAGAAAGGATAATCATCAGATCCTAATTTGTGCGTGAAAGTGGCATCCCACCGCATGTTGCGACCTGTAACAAGGGACAGTCAAATAGAGAGAAATGATGCAATCGAGGTACCGGGGGGCTTCATACGAATGTCCATAGACAAGGTCCAGAGACCGATAATAAAATAAAATGTCAAGGCTTTCACAAATCATTTCAGACCGGGCGCGTCATTGCTCACACCAATGGCGCATCAGGTGTCCCTTTTCTAGTGGACATTTGGGATTTCTCAAAGTTGAATATATTCATTATTCAGTTTCCTAGGGGAATGAATAGATCAGGGAAATAAGTGAGTTTTGACTGATAGGAGTCTATGTATTTATTTTTATTTATTTGTTAATCTTTTTGGAAATGTTTGTTCATTTTTTTTTTGTTTTTTGAAAGTTTAGGAATTTAACTTAAGATCAATTCAGTTGTAAATCTACAGAAAACATGACTTTTGAGACGTCGCTGAGCAGATCCACCGGTATGGGATTTGTGGACCCGACCGTTTGCGTGGTTGTCAAGACGACACTTGGTATGCTGGATGCTCCGTCTAACCTTCTCGTGAATACTGATGATTGTGACCATTTACGAGAAGGTTAGACGGAGCATCTGGCATACCAAGTATCGTCTTGACCATTTAAGTGGACACTAATTCATGTGGTTTGATCCTCTCTATTGGATAACTTGTGACCATTTAAGTGGACAAGTTATAGCCTTAAGAGACCAGGTCAAACCATAAGAGTTAAGTTAGATACTTCCTCCTTGCAGATGTGCTTGTACCATATGAGGGATTTGCTGTAGAGACAGCTCTAAATCTGAGTTACATAACTGAATTAACCATAGCTTAGTTGCCTACTTCTCATCATTTTATCTTTATTTTAACACACCATCACCACCTTTTTATAACCCTTCCTTTAGGATAGGACTGTACTTTATTTCTCTTATTTTAGTATTAAGTTAGTGTACTTGTGACACCCAACTCCCTTTCTCTAGGATTGTCAGATCTGTAGCCAGGTCAGGAGGCTTATTAACATAACCCATTTTGGGTTCTAGATCAATTTTTCTGTGGGACAAACTCTTACTTACTCAAAACTTTCTACAACAGCTCTGTATCTTACAGGCTGTGTATTTCGGGCTTGCTGTTTTAACCAATTTCCATCCCTTTACTTTTGATTTATTTTTCTCCACCACTATTATCTCACCAAAAATAAGAGAACACCTGAGATAAGACCAACAAGTTTTTGGCGCCGCTGTCGGGGATATTGATCTTTTTAGTAGGCCTGATGTTAAGTGGTGAAAAATGCTACTTTTCACCTTATAACCTGTGAGCACACTAATAAGTTTTTGTCAAGTGCATTTTATAGATAGCAACAAAAGAAGATACTAATACAGAAAAGCACTCAAGAATGCCTAAAAAGGAGCTATCTCTTAGCATAGGACAAACCCAACAACAACACACCAGAGGGAAGCACATCACTGGACCCTTGGAGCGCGTGGCTACAGTAGGGCAAGGCGAAGGAAGTGAAAACAGGCTGAGAACGTCTTATCGACTGGTCACCTGAAGACTTCGATAGGAGCTAAAAGCAAAGAAAGGAAGAATTCGTGCAGTTGAAGAGGTCTTCGATAGGATCTGAAGGCAAAAGAAAGATGAATTCGTGTGGATTAAGGAGTTTGATAGGATCTCAGAACCTATCGAGCAGCTGAAAGGAAAAAAGAAACCATCCTATCGAAAACCTGCCTGAAGTGTCAAAGGAACCTATCGAATGGTTTCTTGAACCTATCGAGATGAAAATTCTGGAACAGAACCTATCGAAGGGTGATTGAGCCTTTCGATAAGATTGAAAGCGAACCTATCGAAATAGCAGAATGCAGAGCGGAACCTGTCAAAATGGTTCTCCAACATGTCGAAGAGTTTCTCCAACCTGTAGAATACTCCAAACCAAGGACTGAGAAGGCTGGAACTCTAAGTGAAGATTCAACCTATCGAATGGATCTGAGAACCTAGCGAAAGGACCAAAATGCTCTATTCCAACCTGTCGAAAGCTTCCTGAACCTGTCAAAATCGTGTGCAGAACTTCTTAGAAATTCAGCTATGCACACATTGTACTTCAGTGACCTACTGCACGTAACTCGAGGCACTTGGTGATTGACACAATGGTTCTAGAAGATGCCCTACGATGTCCTAACCGACCCACGTGCTTTAACAGAACTCTAACAAACTCTGACGACCTTCTAGAAGGGATTTTTAGTGGGAAAAACAGAGGAGAAAGTTATATATAGAGACCCCCAATTGTAATTGAGGGGGGATCGAGATCTGAGCCAAATTCTAGAGATTAGAGCTTGCAGAGAAATTCCATTTCCCTCCTTTAGCCCAACCATGGTTGGCTAAGTCCCTTGGAGTAGCGACGAGCGAAGTTAGATCTGTAATTGGGTAAGGTTAAGAGTGCTATTATAGGTTCCTAGCTGCACAGACTACACATCTGAGAGTATTTCCATTGTAGAGTGACCTTGTTTATAATGATAATGTTGTTTTTAATGCTTTAATTAGATTTAAACTACCTTTGGTTCCATTTGGTGATCGATCGGATCTGTGTAGAGGAGTCTGTATATCAGCTCACCCACTTAACTGGTAGACCTCTTGGATACCATCTAATCTCCTTGGATTTGATGCTCCTGTGATTCCTTGAGTCTGTGACCTAGGAATTGCAGCATCTGTAATGGTTTTAATTGTTCTAATTGATGCTCTGGCTTTGAAGGAGATCCCTAGGATGGTCTGTGACCATTAAAGTGGACAGATCATAACCTTAAGATGAATCTAAGCTCAGGCTCCAATTGGATTCATCTGCTGTAATCCATGGATTCGATAAAGTCTATAGGATGGTCTGTGACCATTAAAGTGGACAGATCATAGCCTTAAGACCAGGTGGATCCTGTGATTTGGAGTAGAATTTATACCCTGCAGCTGTGCTTATAGCCAGTTGAGGGAATTGTGTGCTCTGAACCTCTGTAGCATGATTAATCGAATCCAATTTTAGTAAAAACCAACCTCGAAGCTACTCTTCTCCATTTTCAGCTTTTTATTCTCTTCCCCTACAAGATTTAAGCTCCTAAACTCGATCCAATTTAGCTTATGTTTAATTTTAGCTAAGTTTAAGTGACAATCCATTTCAAACCTCTCCCCTGTCTTTTAGCTAAATTAGTAATAGTTAGGGTGCCAGATCTGACACAGATCTGGAGATTTATCATATTTCTAATCAACCTCCTTGTGGACATTCCCTTACTCACCATTCTTTTAAAGCTTGCTGCAACAGATCCTGAATAGTTGCAGGTTTGTATGAGTGTATCTGCCTAGTTTTATTGATGATTTTAGACCCTCATTTGAGGGAAGGCAAACACGCCAACAAGTTTTTGGCGTTGCTGCTGGGGAGGCATGTTTAGAAATTGATAGATCTAAGTTTTAACCATAGATCTGTAGTTTTTGTTTGATTTTACTAACTGCATTTGTAAGTTTTGTTATTTTTCAGTCATTTGTGTGCATTTCATTAGATTTAAGGATACCAGTGAGAGGAGAATCATGCTGGAGACTGCTCTGTAGTTTGCATCCCTCTACTCCCCTGTTATTTTTCAGATATGTGGATAATTTTGTTAGAATAGTTAAAAAATTTAGTCGATTCTGCTTGTGGTGTTGAAGATCTGTTTTGCATTCAGAATCTGAGTGTTGTATGTTTGGTAGGAGAACTTTGCAACCTCAGATTATTCCACTAAATCCAGAGGTTGAAAGACTTCTTAGATCCAGACCAACTACACCCACATCTGTTGCATTTGATTCTGTAGAAATGGGTGAGCAACAGCAGCCGAGAACCCATAAGGAGTTTAATGCACCAGGGGTTTATAATTCCCCCTTCTGTATTCAATTCCTAGCTGCTCAGGAAAACTATGAGATAAAATCCTCCATCATTCAAATGCTGCCCTCATTTCATAGCCTGACCAAAGAAGACCCATATAAGCACATTGATGAGTTATTGGGACTGTGCACTACATTTAATATCACAGGTTTGGGGGAGGAGGCCACTAGGATGAGACTCTTTCCTTTTTCATTGAAGGACAAAGCTAGGACCTGGTTGTCCTTGCTTCCACCCAACAACATTCAGTCCTGGAGTGATCTCCAATGTTAGTTTCTAGCCAAATTCTTTCCTATATCAAAGACCAGCCAATTGAGGAAGGGTATCATCTCTTTTATCCAAGATCCAACTGAAGACTTTCATCAATCCTGGGAGAGATTTAAGGAACTCCTCAAGAAATGCCTCCACCATCAAATCCCTGAATGGCAATTGGTTTAAAGCTTTTATCAGAAAATTGATGCTAAAAGCAGAGATATGATAAATGCCTCCTGTGGTTGCACCTATCTCCATAAAACTGCTGAGGAGGCATGAGAGCTCTTTGACATCATTAGCGAGAACTCTATGCAAAGGGAAACCTTAGCAAGAGATCTAGAGCCTCCTAGATTGATGAAGGAGAACACCTCAAGGGGAAAGATATATGAAGTGAGTGTGCCAAGTTAGTTGAAAAGGAAAGTGGACAGCTTAACTCTGAAATTTGATAGGCTGATGGGAACAATGCAATCACCTGTGACTGCTAGAGTGGAGGAGGCATGTGCCATATGCTAGTCCCCTGCTCATCCCTTGGAAGAATGCCCATCTACTGACCAATTTCCTGATTTTATAACTAAGCATGTGGCTGTAGCTCAGTCTTATGGGCAGTAGCCTGCTGTTGGGTATCAATGGAGGAACCACCCCAATCTGAGGTGGAGACAAGATGCATACCCCAGCCAGCACAATAGCAGCCCCAACAGCCCATGCCTTACAGAAATGCTCAGCCCTATCAAGAAGGTTATGCCCCAAGGCCTCAATATCAGCAACCCATGGCCCAACCTGTAGCTCCTCCTATGTAGCAAACTGCACATCCTCCAACTGTGAGAACACCATCCTTTGAGGAACAAGTTCTATCTTCACTGCAGAACTTGAACACCTTAACCCAAACTGTGCACTCTCACAACCAGAGCATAAAAAAGATAGAGCACCAACTTTGTTAGCTGTTTGATGCTCTGACTAGGAGAGAGGGAGGAAGGTTGCCTAGCCAACCACAGGACAATCCACGAAGGTAGTTTGTAGTGGGTGAAGTTTCCTCCACCTATGAGGAAGCCAAATCTATTACAACTTTGAGAAGTGGTAAGTTAGTGGACAACTAAGTGGGCTGTGAGCCTGTGAGGACCTTGGAGGAAGAAAATGAAGTGATTTCTACCAGCACACAATAAAGACCACCAATGGTAGACTTGAAGGAACAATCAGCTGTGAATAAAGAGGATAATGAGGATCCTCAAGAAAAGAAAAAACTCAAAAAGAAAGAGTCCCCATTGGCCAAGGCTGCAAGTGAGGGAGCAATCCCACATTTGCCATTTCCCAAGGTACTACAAATACCCTCCCCTTTTGATAAAGGGCAAGGAAAAATTAAGGAAATGATGGAGACTTTCAAGCAAGTAAAGATCAATCTGCCTTTACTTGATGCCATCAAACAAGTCCCAGCCTATGCCAAGTTTTTAAAAGAACTATGCACCCATAAAAGACAATCCAGGATACACCTATCCAAGAAAGTCTTCTCAGCTGAGAAAGTGAAATAAATTTTGTCAATTGCAACCCCAACCAAATTCCAAAACCCTGGAACCCCCACAATCTCCTGTATCATTGGGGATCACATCATTGACAAAGCCTTATTAGATCTGGGAGCCAGTGTGAATTTGCTTCCATATTCAGGATATAAGAAGCTGGGCTTAGGCAAATTGAAGCCCACACATGTGGTCCTCCAGCTAGCTGACAGATCTGAAAGGAAACCTGTGGGGATAATTGAGGATGTTTTGGTTGGAGTTGACAAATTCTTTTATCCTGCTGACTTTTTGGTATTGGACATGGAACCAAGCAAATGTGCTTCTTCTATACCTGTGATTCTAGGTAGGCCCTTTTTGGCCACAGCCAATGCCCACATACAATGCAGGTATGGGATCATGGAAGTGTCACTTGGAAACATGAAAGTTAAGCTGAATGTGTATAAAAATGGCTATCAACCCTCTCCTGAAGAGGCTTGCTTGTCCATTAATGCCCCAAAGAAAGTGATGCATGATAATCCACATTGGCTGGTGCAGGACAAGGCTTGGCTCGCAGCTGGAAGACTACACCCAGGGAATGGACACTGGCTGAGGGAAAGATCTATGAAAAGTGCCAATTTTGATGAGGCAGAGGAGACTATGGACCTTCCAGACCCTCCAGATTAACCCCTGCAGTCAGTATGTATCATATGTACCATACTCTATTTTTGTTTGTAGGTGTTTACTTAGTTGTTATTTGATTCTTTTTATTTCTTTGCAATAATAAAAAGAAAACAACAAAAATTCCATGCCCAATACTAGACCGTCATTCTCAGCCGTCTTGAGATAATGGGAGTTGTTCATAAGAGAATTTAATCATGGGGCACCACATCAACAGAGCCTGCTGAGAACTGAGACTGCAAATGCTCAGAAATACAGCTTTATTTGATTTTTAGAAGTCTTCAACAGGTCAAGCTCACCTTTCGATAGGTCACTTGGTGATTTTGGGAGGATGTTAGATGGTTTCGATAGGTATTGAACCTCTCGATAGGTAAAACTAAGTTTTCGATGGGAAAAATGGAGATTTTGATAGGTTCTAGATACCAATCGGGAACCTATCGAAATGAAGATTTAGCTACCATTTAAACTGATCGAAAGGATAGTTCCACCTATCGGGATCCTATCGAATCATCTGCTTTTAAAGTTGTGTCTGCTATGCCTTTGACAGGACGCATGAACCTATCAAAATCATCTAGTTCACCCTATCAGAATCATATTCCACCCCTTATATACCTGTCGATAGGTCATTTGTGCCTCATTCCATACCTTCTACAAAACCCTAGTTTTTTTTCTCTCTGTTGCCTCCCTCTTTCTTCACTAATTCCTCATAGAACCTTCAGCTGCTTAGTTTGCCTTTTTGTCAGTACATTCAGCTTGCACATAGGAGCAATTAGCCCCTAATTTTTAAAAAATTGAAGCTGTGCAGTGCGATTTCAGTTAAACCCTAGGTATTTTGAGGTTAGTTGCCTTCCCACCATCAATCTGTCAATCCTTTGATTTTAAAACCTCAAACTCCGCTTCAAGTTGGTGAGTGCTTAATTTCTGAAGGGTAAAATGGATGAGCCGGAGGAAACTCTCGTGAACATACGCCGAAGAACAACTGCTTCCACCCCCAAATCCTCTAAGAAGTCGAAGTCAACTGACACACCACTTTTCAAGAGGAAGCTCACTGAGATGTCACCCAAAAAGACTCCTAAAGCTAAGAAAGCCAAAGCTGTTGAGATTCAAGAGCCTAGAGCTGCCCCTCCAGTAGAGCTGCCGGTGGGGTTAACTACCCCCAATGAGTTTATAGAAAAATTGAGTCTTGTCCCTGAGATGGATTTTGATCTGACATATTTTGCCAACATTAGGGAGTGCCAGTGGACATTGGAATATTTGAAAAAGAAGGTCTGCTACCCCTTCTTTCACCCTTGAAGGAAAATGTCTATCCCAGGTTAGTGAAATTGTGGTACCAGAACCTGACAAAGAAGGTGGTACCTGGAGCTGGGGATACACTGGAAATCTTGATTGATGATTGGCAGCTGACTGTCGATTGCAGAGATATTGGGATGGCTTTGGGAGTCCCATATCAATTTGACTCCACCAAAGCTGAGGGAGCACCTACAGGGGCCACATTTTGGGAAATGGCTAAACAACTTACTAATGGAATAGTGGGCTCTGGTGAATCCTTGATGAGAAGAGACCTCCATCCTACCCTCCGACTCATTGATACCATTCTGAGGAAAAATGTCTATGTCTCTGGCCATTTGCAAGAGAGAAGGACCCCTTTAGTGGATGCACTATACTTTTGTTCAAAGGGGTAATTTGTGAATGCACCTAAGCTGATTTTTAAAATAATGGTGGACATCAATGACAAGGTGCTAAAGAGGCAAGCTTTTGCTAAAGGAGGTGGCCTGCCTTTTTGCAGACTCATCACATGTCTGCTAAGGACTGGAAAATATGTGATTAAGCAATCTGAACCAATGGAGAAGCTGACCTTTAAATTGTATGGTAAGCGAAAATAGTCAACCAGCCTCACCTTGATTAAGAAAGGCCAACCAGTTAGAAGGGAGGCGGCTGAGAAGACAACGACTACAGTGGCAGCAGAGACTCCTGCAGAGATACCCTTATCCACCCCTCCACCTACCCTACCTGTCCCTTTACCTACCCCTCCACCTACTTTGCTTTTTCCATTTATATCTGTCCCTCTTCATACAGACCTCTCTCCACCCACCTCAGAACCTGTTTCCACTTCAACCACCTCTCAGGTTTTCCAACCTGCCATATTGGAACCTCCCACATTCCCCGAGCCAACCCCCCTGCATCCACAGGGCGTGGACCTGTTCACCACTACTGGGTTCACGGCCCTCATGACCTCAATTGTGGAGGATGTTGCTCATGAGTACACTCCACTTCCTGACTCCCCACACCCCACTCCTCCTCATTTTAACCATGCACCATCTTCTCCCTTCTAGCATGTCCAAGCACCAGCCCCTTCTACCCCCACCAGGCCTGACACCCTCACTCAAATCCTTTCCGTCCTCCAATCCATTCAGTCCCAATTAACCATCAACACCGACACCCAGACCCTCATGAGCTCATGTCTCCAATCAATTCAATCCACCCTTCTCCTTGCCCATTGTCCTTCGCCAATTCATGTACATACCTCCTTACCTCACCCTGCTGTATGCCATGAGGGATAACCCTTACATCCACAGGGATGTCCTGAGAGGTATGGCTGCACTCCAAGCTTCCATTGAGGCCCCTTATGAGTAGAGGATTGCCAACATCAAATTGGAGCACCGAATTCAGCTCCGGGATATCTCTCAAGGGTGGTCTAAAATTCTGACTCGTTATGAGTCAACAAAACAATTGGCAGCTGCTGAGAGTCTCATTGCCAAATATGAGAAGAAGAATTTTGAGCTTCTCAAGAAAAAACTGGCCAATGCTCAAGAGATACTCAAGGCCACCAAGGAACTCTCTGATGCCAACCTACTCTATGCTGCCAAACAAATTGATATATTGGAGAAAAAGGTTGCTTCCCTTACCTCTTAGCCATTCCAGCCTACCCCTCTCGCTATCGTACCCCCTCCTGCACCTCCTTCCACTCAATCCTGTCCCCCCCTACAACTCAACCTCCTCCCACCCCCCTGTGGATGTACACCCTCCTCCAGCCCAGGAACCTCCCCCCACTCAACCTGCCCCTCAAAAATAAAAAAGGGCTCCCCCCAGGAAGAAAGTCACTGCAAAAAGATCTGCTCCCTCTGCTGCCCCTGCCAAGAAAGGAAAGAAGCCTGTTGCCTAGTCTAAAGCCACACCTCCCACCCAGCCCCCACCCCAACCTGATACCTCTTTCACCTTACTATCTAAAGAAGAAAGGAGGAAGGCTGCGGCGGCCCTCGGATTGGACCCCACTGCCCTTTTTCCATCCGATTCAGATTCTGATTTTGTTGCTGCTGTTGACCCCAAAGGCAAACAGCTCGCTGCCCAGTTTGAGGAGGCGGCGATGAAGCCGCAACCGAGGGCTAAATCTAAAGGCAAAGCTACCTTATCTAAGGATGAGCTGAAAAACCTGGCTAACCTCTATGAATGGCCAGATGATGCCTGTAAATAGCTATGCAGTTTTGTTATTTTCGTTTCTCCTTCACTTGTCTCATGTATCTATTTAGCTTGTTAATACAATTTTATCTTCATGTAGTTTTGTTATTTTGTCTTTCTGTATCACTCTTTTCCCCCGCATGCCTCTCTCCTACTTTCATAGTGTAAAATAGTGAGGACACTGTTTAGTTTAGGTTTGGGGGTATGGCATGTATGTATGCCAATAAATTAGTTACTTTTAGTATAGCTAGGCTAAAATGAAGTGTTTGGAATTAATTAGATTAAATTCTCACTGGAATTTTTGTAAAAAGAGAATATTAAGAAAACAACTATTTGAAACTGAAATAAGCCATAGTCCAATAGACTTCATGAGACAAATGTCAACAATTTGTGAAAAATAATTTTTGATGTGCAGTAAACTTGAAATGAGAGGAAATTATGAAGACACACCCCTGAAAATTAGATGGAAGGCCATACCCAGTGAGATTTGGGCCTGAGAAAAATTTTCTTTAAAGAGTGCCTGGGCAATTCTTCTGCGCTATGGACTGATTGGATTTAATTCTAATCACTAGAAGTTAGGCAATTCCAAGTTAAAACAGCTTGACAGCATTCATGACATTTAAGACATGAAGTAAGGCCATCCCTTGGACAGTTTGAGCTTAAAATGTCCCACCTTTGAACTGCCCTTGATGCACACCACTTGAGCCTCAAAAGTCCCAACTTTCTTTGAGGAAAACTAGAAATGTTAAACCCAAAACCTTTTGACCTATTTCAGTTCACCCCCAATCTGAGAAATCAGGAAGAGGAAGGAGAAGTGAGATTAGAGGAAGATGTTAAATCTGGTTGCAAGAAAGGAGAACACATTCTGTGGTATTGTGGTATTCCATATAAAAAAAAAAAAAAAAAAAAAATAGAGCAAAAAAGATGAGAAAGAGAAATCATCTTACTTGAAAATCTACAAGAAGATAAGAAGCTGATCACTTCAAGTCTAAAAATTCAAAAAAAAAGAAAGAAAGTGAAAAGGTGATGAAATGAAGAAGGTGTTGTCTAGACCACCTCCTTACCTTCACTGATTTCTCAATTTGAACCCCTTTACCCTTTCATTTTGTTACAAACCTCATCCCTAAGCCACATCACAACCCAATAAAAAGACCTTACTGATCTGAAATAGATTGAGCTGTCATGTGGAGATAAGGATCTGTTTAATCTATGGTGAAAAGAGTCAGAAAATTTTAGAAATTAGAGCAATGCCTATGCTCATGCTTACAGCCCTATTTGAGGACTGTAACTGCTCTTGAGCTGTGTGAAATTCTGTACCCTTCATTGTTGTTGTGAGTTAACAGCCCTGGTAAGACTTGGGCCTGAAATCCAATTTGATGGGGGTAGTATCAAAACAGAATTCTCAAATGAAAGGTGAGCCATGCATCAATCTTCAGACATAATACCTTGACATGAACTGATTGATGATGAAGGAATTACTGTAAAATTTCATGTTTTAAGTTGGTGACTTTTCTGCTAAAAACCCTCCAGAACTGAAAAGTCATGATGAGAATTTATTCTAGTTTACTAAAACTCTGTTTAGCAAGATGCACTATTATTAACTAACTTTATTGGGAAAGTTTGTGGGTACCTTCACTGAAAACCCTCAGGAGACTTCACTCCTCCACTAGGGATCACCTAGGGGTTTAAAAGGCTTGGTGCATATGCTAAATGCATCCGTGCTCCCTACGAAAGTGGCATTTTTTTTTTCTTTGAATTCTCCTTTTCTCAGGGACTAGTAAAGCTTAGGTTTGGGGGTGTGTTAAGTGGTGAAAAATGCCACTTTTCACCCTATAACCTGACCATTGATATACCTGTGAGCACACTAATAAGCTTTTGTCAAGTGCATTTTGTAGACAACAACAAAGGAAGATACTAATGCAGAAAAGCACTCAAGAATGCCCAAAAAGGAGCTATTTCTCAGCACAGGACAAACCCAACAACAGCACACCAGAGGGTAGCACATCACTGGACCCTTAGAGCGCGTGGCTATAGCAGGGCAAGGTGAAGGAAGTGAAAATAGGCTGAGAACGTCCTATCGACTGGTCACCTGAAGACTTCGATAGGAGCTAAAAGTAAAGAAAGGAAGAATTCGTACAGTTGAAGAGGTCTTCGATAGGATCTGAAGGCAGAAGAAAGATGAATTTGTGTGGATTAAGGAGTTCAATAGGATCTCAGAACCTATCGAGCAGCTGAAAGGAAAGAAGAAACCATCTTATCGAAAACCTGCCTGAAGTGTCAAAGGAACCTATCGAATGGTTTCTTGAACCTATCGAGATGAAAATGTTGGAACAGAACCTATCGAAGGGTGATTGAGCCATTCGATAAGACTGAAAGCAAACCTATCAAAATGGCAGAATGCAGAGCGGAACCTGTCGAAATGGTTCTCCAACCTGTCGAAGAGTTTCTCCAACCTGTCGAATACTCCAAACCAAGGACTGAGATGGCTGGAACTCTAAGTGAAGATTCATCCTATCGGAACCTATCGTATGGATCTGAGAACCTAGCGAAAGGACCAAAATGCTCTATTCCAACCTGTCGAAAGCTTCCTGAACTTGTCAAATTCGTGTGTAGAACTTCTCAGAAATTTAACTATGCACACGTTGTACTTCAGTGACCTGCTGCACGCAACCTGGGGCACTTGGTGACCGACACGATGGTTCTAGAAGATGCCCTAGGAAGCCCTAACTGACCCACGCGCTTTAACAGAACTCTAACAAACTCTGACGACCTTCTAGAAGGGATTTTTGGTGGGAAAAATAGAGGAGAAAGCTATATATAGAGACCCCCAATTGCAATTGAGGGGGGATCAAGATCTGAGCCAAATTCTAGAGATTAGAGCTTGCAGAGAAATTCCATTTCTCTCCTTTAGCCCAACCATGGTTGGCTAAGTCCCTTGGAGTAGCGAGGAGCGAAGTTAGATTTGTAATTGGGTAAGGTTAAGAGTGCTATTGTAGGTTCCTAGCTGCACGAACTACAAATCTAAGAGTATTTCCATTGTAGAGTGACCTTGTTTGCAATGATAATGCTATTTTTAATGCTTTAATTAGATTTAAATTTCCTTTGGTTCCATTTGGTGATCGATCGGATCTGTGTAGAGGAGTCTGTATATCAGCTCACCCACTTAACTGGTAAACCTCTTGGATACCATCTGATCTCCCTTGATCTGATGCTCCTGTGATTCCTTGAGTCTGTGGCCTGGGAATTATAGCATCTGTAGTGGTTTTAATTGTTCTAATTGATGCTCTGGCTTTGAAGGAGATCCCTAGGATGGTCTGTGACCATTAAAGTGGACAGATCATAACCTTAAGATGAATCTAAGCTCAGGCTCCAATTGGATTCATCTGCTGTAATCCATGGATTCGATAAAGTCTATAGGATGGTCTATGACCATTAAAGTGGATAGATCATAGCCTTAAGACCAGGTGGATCCTGTGATTTGGAGTGGAATTTATACCCTGCAGCTGTGCTTATAGCCAATTGAGGGAATTATGTACTCTGAACCTCTGTAGCATGATTAATCAAATCCGATTTCAGTGAAAACCAACCTCCAAGCTACTCTTCTCCATTTTCTGCTTTTTACTCTCTTCCCCTGCAAGATCTAAGCTCCTAAACTCGATCCAATTTAGCTTATGTTTAATTTTAGCTTAGTTTAAGTGACAATCCATTTCAAGCCTCTCCCCTGTCTTTTAGCTAAATTAGTAATAGTTAGGGTGCTAGATCTGACACAGATCTGGAGATTTATCATATTTCTAACCAACCTCCCTGTGGACATTCCCTTACTCACCATTCTTTTAAAGCTTTCTACAACAGATCCTGAATAGTTGTAGGTCTATGCGAGTGTGTCTGCCTAGTTTTATTGATGATTTTAGACCCTCATTTGAGGGAAGGCAAACATGCCAACACCTGAGTTGTATTATAATTTAGAATAGAAAAATCTTTGTAGTTGTGCCTTAAATAGAATAAAAAATACTATTGATTTTTGTTGGAATTTTTGCAGACTTGGACAACAGTCGCAGGGAAAAGCTAGAGCTGCAGCTAGAGTTTAGCTGGCTATGTTTGCACTTCTTTTATCCTAAAACTTAGTTCATTTGTGTTGCATTCCCTGTTAATAGTTTAGTTGTGATTTTTTTTGCAAATTTTTTGTGTGCTGTGAGCATCTTCTTTACTTAGTGATTTTGTGTGTATGCTTGGTAGAAGGTCTTTAAACCCTGAGTTAGAACCTCCAAATCCTCAGGTTGAAAGGGTCGTTAGACTGAGAAACACCACACCAGCCCCTACTATTGAAAATGAGCCAGCTGTCATGGCTGAGAAACAAAGAACTCTGAAGGAATATAATGCACCTGGGGATTACACATCTCCCTTTTGCATACAATTCGCTTCAGTTGAGAAAAATTATGAAATCAAGTCCTCCACCATTAACATGCTGCCATCTTTTCATGGGCTTAGTAAGGAAGATCCTTACAAGCACATTGATTGATTCTTGGCACTTTGCACTATATTTAACATTGCTGGCTTGGGACCTGATGCCACCAAACAGAGGCTTTTTTCTTTCTCTCTAAAGGACCAAGCTAGCACCTGGCTCTCTTAGCTCCCAGCCAATAGCATCCAGACATGGAGTGACCTCCAAGGCTAATTTTTGGCTAAATTCTTTTTCATGAATAAAACTAGTCAGATGAGGATAAATATATTGTCATTTACATAGTCCTCAACTGAAGATTTTTATGAGGCATGGGAGAGGTTTCCAGAAATGTTAAAACAATGTCCCCACCATCAAATTCCACAGTGGCAACTTGTGTAAGTTTTTTACCAAAGAATTAATCCCAAAAGTAGGGATATGGTGGATGCCTCATGTGGTGGTAGTTACCTCCACAAGACAGCTGATGAGACATGGGAGTTAATTGACATTATTGGTGAGAATTCCATGCAGTAGGAGTCACTGTCTCGCACTGACAGCCAGACCCCAGCTAAGTTGGTGAAGGAATCAACCCCTAGAGGTGGAATGTATGAGGTTAAGTTGCAGAGTGAATTGGAAAGGAAGGTGGACAATTGTTAAGTAGTAAAAAATGCCAGTTTTCACCCCTTAACCTGACCTTTGATGGACCTGTGAGCACACTAATAAACACCTGTTGAGTCTGCTTTGTAGATAGCAATAAAAGACAGGAATAGTGTAGAAAACCACTCAAAAATGCTACAAAAAGAAGTCCATCTCTCAGTACAGTGCATACCCAGCAATGATAGATAAGAGGGCTACACAGCATTGGACCCTTGGAGCACGTGGCAATAACAAGGCAAGGCGAAGGAAGTGAAAACATGTTGAAAACATCCTATCGAGAGGCTATCTGAAGACTTCGATAGGAGCTGAGAGTAAAAAATGGAGGAATTCGTGTAGTTGGAAAGGTTTCGATAGGATCTGAAGGCATAGAAGGATGGATTCATGTGGATTGAGGAGCTCGATAGGATCCAAGAACCTATCGAGCAGCTGAAAGAAAGGAAGAAACCATCCTATCGAAAGCCTGCCTGAGGTGTAAGGGGAACCTATCGAATGGTTTCTTGAACCTATCGAGATGGAGACGTTAGAACAGAACCTACCAAAGGGTGCTTGAGCCTTTAAATAGGAGTGAGAGCAATCCTATCGAAATGATGGTATGCAGAGTTGAACCTATCGAAATGGTCCTCCGACCTGTCGAAAAGCTTCCCCAACCTGTCTAATGCTCCAGGCAAAGGGCTAAGAATGCTGAAGCTTAAGAAGAAGGCTCATCCTATCGAAACCTATTGAAGAGATCTGAGAACCTAGTGAAAGGACCAAAAAGCTCCATTTGAACCTGTCAAAAACTTCCCCAACCTGTTGAAATCGTGTGAAGAACTTCTCAGAAAATAGGCTGTTCACACACTGCAACATGGTGACTTGTTGCACGCAAACTGAGGCACATTGGTTACCAGCATGATGATCCAAAAGATGCCCTAGGAAACCCTAACCAATCCATGTGCTTTGACAGAACTCTAACAAACTCTGAGAACCTTCTAGAAGGAAATATTGGCAAGAAAAATAAGAGAGAAAGCTATATATTGAGATCCCCAATTGGAATTAGGGGAGATCGAGATTTGGATCAAATTCTAGAGACCAGAGCTTGCAGCAAAATTCCATTTTCCCTCTTTTAACTCAACTATGGTTGGCTAATTCCCTAGGAGCAGCGAGGAGAGAGGTTAGATCTGTAATTGGGTAAGGTTGAGAGTGTTATTGTGGGTTAATTGCTGCACAGAGTACATATCTGAGAGCATTTCATTATAAAGTGAGTTTCATTGCAATGTAAATATTGTTTTTACTATTTTAGTTAGATCTATAGTTCCTTTGGTTTCATTTGGTGCTCGATCTGATTTGTGTAGAGGAGTCTGTTGATCAGCTCACCCACTTAATTGGTAGACCTCTTGGATACCATATGATCTCCCTAGATCTGATATCCTTACAATTTCTTGTGTCTGTGACTTGGAAATTACAACATCTGTAGTAGTTTTAATGCTCTGATTAAAACCTTTGGTTTAGAGGAATTCCCTAGGATGATCTGTGACCATTGAAGTGGACAGATCATAGCCTTCAGAGCAGTCCAATCTATGGTTTCAATTGGATTCTTCTACCATAAACCTTTGGATCGGATGAAGTCTATAGGATGGTTTGTGACCATTGAAGTGGACAAACCATAGCCTTAAGATCAATTAAATCCTTTGGTTTAGAGTGGAGCCTTCTACCCTGCAGCTGTGCTTGTAGCCAGCTGAGGGATTTGTGTGCTTTGAACCCCTACAACATGACCAGCTCAACCTGATTGCAGTGAGACCAAAGTCCAAGCTGTTCTTCTCCATTTTCTGTTTTTAAACCCTTCCACTTGCAAGATCTAGATCTCTGGACTCGATCTCAGTTAATTTTCATTTCATGTGTAGTTTAGTTTAAGTGACAACCCTTTTTAACCTCTCCCCTTTCTTTTAGCTAACTTAGCATTAATTAGGGTGCCAGATCTCTTATAGATCTGGAGATTTACCATATTTTGAACTCACCTCCCTATGGATATTCCCTTGCTTACCCTTCTTTTAAAACTTGCTACAACAGGCCCTGACTACTTGCAGGTCTTGTGTGTGATCTGTCCTGATTTGAGTGAATTTAAACCCTTTTTGAAGGCAAGGCAGATAGCCCAATAAGTTTTTGGCGCCGCTGTTGGGGAGGTGTTTTTGAAATTGGTAGATCTAAGTTTGATTTAGTTTAGATCATAGATCTATGATAGTTTGTTTGATTTTTCATTAACTATGTTTGTAATTTTTGTTATTTTCCGGTATTCTGTTTGTATCTCATCATATCTGAAGCTGCTGCAAAAGAGGAACATTGTGTTGGAGGCTGCTCTTGAGTTTGCATCCCTCTACTCCCCTTTATTTATCAGATCTATTAATTTTTAGAATTAGTAGCCATTTGTTTTTATTCCTGCTTGTTGTGTTTGAAGATTTGCTCTGCATTAGATCTTGAGTGATGTATGTTTGGGAGAAGAACTCTCCAACCTCAGATTGTTCCATTAAATCTAGAGGTTGAAAGACTTCTCAGATCTAGACAAACTCTACTCACATCTGTTGCAGCTGAAATTCCCGAAATGGGTCAGCAACAACAGCCTAGAACTCTCAAGGAATTTAATGCTCCAGGGGTTTACAATTCCCTCTTCTGCATTCAGTTCCCAGCTGCCCAAGGAAATTATGAAATAAAGTCTTCCATAATCCAGATGCTACCCTCATTTCATGGCCTGACCAAAGAGGATCCTTATAAGCACATTGATGAATTCTTAGGGCTCTACACCACTTTCAATATCACAAGTTTGGGGGAGGAGGCAACCGGGATGAGACTCATTCCTTTTTCATTGAAGGATAGAGCCAGGACCTGGTTGTCAATGCTTTCACCCAACAGTATTCAGTCCTGGAGTGATCTTTAATGTTAGCTTTTGGCTAAATTCTTCCCCATGTCTAAAACAAGCCAGTTGAGGAAGGACATCATCTCATTTGCCTAAGATCCAACTGAGGATTTTCACCAAGCTTGGGAGAGATTCAAGGAACTCCTAAAGAAATGCCCCGACCATCAAATCCCTAAATGGCAAGTTTTTATCAAGGGATTGATTTGAAAAGTAGAGACATGGTAGATGCTTCTTGTGGTGGCACCTACCTCCATAAAACTGCTGAGGAGGCCTGGGAGTTGTTTGATATCATTAGTGAGAACTCCATGCAGAGGGAGACCTTGTCTAGGGACTTAGATCCTCCTAGATTGGTGAAAGAAAATACCACCAGAGGGAAGATGCTTGAGGTAAATTGCAAAGTGATTTGGAGAGGAAAGTGGATAGCGTGGCACTGAAATTTGATAAGCTAATGGGAGCAATGCAGTCACCCATGGCTGCTAGGGTGGAGGAAGCATGTGCTATATGTCAGTCTCCTACCCACCCCATTGAAGAATGCCCATCAGCTGTCCAGTTTTCAGATTTTGTTATGGAGCATGTGGCTGCCACTCAGTCTTATGGGCAACAGCCTGCTGCTGGGTACCTTTGGAGGAACCACCCCAACTTGAGGTGGAGACAAGATGCATACCCAAACCAGCAACAGTAGCAACAACAACCCATGCCATACAAAAATGTTCAACCCTACCACCAAAGTTATGTTCCAAAGCCTCATTACTAGCAGCCCATGACCCAGCCTGTGGGCCAGCTTGTGCAGCAACCTGCACCCCCTCCAGCTGTGAGATCACTTTCTTTCAAGGAACAAGTTCTGACCTCATTATAGAATTTGGGCCCCTTAACTCAAACTGTGCACTCTCACAGCCAAAACATTAAAAAGATAGAAGACCATCTTGGTCAGCTGTCTAATGCTTTGACTAAGAGAGAGGAAGGGAGGTTGCCTAGCCAACCACTGGATAACCCAAGGAGATAGTATATAGTGGGTGAAGTTTCCTCCACTTATGAGGAAGGCAAATCCATTATTACATTAAGAAGTGGAAAGCTAGTGGATAACTAAGTTGGCTCTGAGACTTTGAGAAATTTTGAAAAAGGCAAAGAGGTGATTTTCGAAAGGACACAACAAGGGCCACCAGTGGTGGACATGAAGGGGCAACCAAATGAGAAGAAAGAGGATAATGATGATCCTCAAGAAAAGAGAAAAATAAAAAAGAAAGATGACCAATTGGCTAAGGCTGCAAACGAGGGAGCAATCCCACATTTGCCATTTCCTAAAGCATTGCAAGCACCTCCCCCTTTTGATAAAGGGAAAGGTAAAATAGAGGAAATGATGGAAAGTTTTAAGCAAGTAAAGATTAACTTGCCTTTACTTGAGGCAATTAAATAAGTTTCAGCCTATGCCAAGTTTCTGAAGGAGTTATGCACCCATAAAAGACAGTCTAGGATACACTTATCTAAGAAGGTCTTTTCAGTAGAAAAGGTAAAGCAAATTCTGTCTATTGCTACCCCCACAAAACTTCAAGACCCTAGAGTGCCCACTATCCCCTGCATCATTGGGGATCATAAAATTGAGAAAGCCTTATTAGATCTGGGAGCCAGTGTGAAGTTACTGCCATATACAGTATATGAGAAGCTGGGCTTAGGAGAGTTGAAGCCCACACATGTGGTGGTCTTGCAATTGGCTGACAGATCTGAAAGGAAGCCTATGGGGGTCATTAAAGATGTCCTGGTGGGAGTTGACAAGTTCTTTTACCCTGTTGACTTTTTGGTGCTAGACATAGAGCCAAGCAAATGTGTTTCTTCCATACCTGTGATTCTAGGCAGGCCCTTTTTGGCCACTGCTAATGCCTATATACAATACAGGTCAGGAGTCATGGAAGTCTCCTTTGGCAACATGAAAGTAAAGCTGAATGTGTACAACATAGCTCATCAACCCCCTCTAGATGAGGCTTGTTTTTCCATTGATGTACTAAAGGAGGCTGTGCATGAAAATTCACATCAGCTGATGCAGGGCAATGTTTGGTTCACAAATACAAAATAGCACCCAGGGAATGGACATTTGCTGCAGAAAAGATCCACGAAAGGTGCCAAGTTTGATGAGCCTGAAGAGACCATGGACCTTTCAGATACTCCAGATTAGTGCCTGAAGTTCAGTATGTATCATATGTACCATACTTTTGTTTTAGATGTTTACTTTGTTGTTGATTGATTTTTTTTTCTGCAATAAAAAACTACCATGCTAAATACTACACCATCATTTCAATATTACCAGCTGTCCTGAGATAATGGGAGCTTGTCCACAAGGGAAACAAACTATAGAGCAAAGACTGTTGAGAAGAGCCGCCCTCTTGAGTGCCTTTGAGTTTTGGGAGTTTTCGATAGGTCAAGTTCACCTTTCGTTAGGTCACCTGGTGATTTCGACAAGATATCTGATGGTTTCGATAGGCACTGAGGCCTATCGGAAGGATGGTTCTACCTATCGGGATTCTATCGAATCACTCCTTTTGAAAGCTTTGTCAGTTAAGCTTTCGATAGGATGCATGAACCTATCGAAACCATCCAATTCATCCTATCGAAATCGTATTTCACCCCTTATATACCTGTCGATAGGTCATTCGTGCCTCATTCCCTACCCTCTGCAAAACCTTAGCTCTCTTCCTCTCTGTTTCGCCTCCCTCTTTCTCCACTAAATCCTCGTAGAACCTTCAGCTATTCAGTCTGCCATTTCGTATGTGCATTGAGCTTGCGCAGAGGAGCATTTTGCATATGATTTTGGAGAAATTGGAGCTGTGCATTGTGATCTCTGTTAAACCCTATGAATTTTGGGGTAAGTTGCCTTCCCACTGCCAATCTGTTGTTGTTCTAATTGTTAACCTCTGAATTCCATTACAAGTTGGTGAGTTAGCAATCCCTGAGAGTAAAATGGCTGAGCTTGAGGAAACACTAGCAAACCTACTCCAGAGACCAGCTGCTTCTACCACCAAATCTTCCAAGAAATTGAAGCCAACTTCCAAACCACCTATTAAGAGGAAGCTCTTGGAAGAGACACCTAAGAAGGCCCCTAAAGCTAAGAAAGCCAAAGCTGTCGAAATTCAAGAGCCTGAGGTGGAAACACCCTTAGAGAGAGCTGCTCCTGTAGCGAAAATACCTTTGCCATTGAGCAGACCACTGTCAATGAGTTTATAGAGAATTTGAGCCTTGTCCCTGAGACAGACTTTGATCTGGCATACTTTGCCAACATTGGAGAATGCCAGGGGACATTGGAATATTTGAAGAAGGAAGGTTTGTTACCCCTACTTATGCCCTTGAAAGAGAAAGTGTACCCTAGGCTGGTGAAATTATGGTACCAGAACCTGACAAAGAAAGTAGTGCTTGGGGCTGCGGATGTACTAGAAATATCTTGATTGATGATTGGCAGCTGATTGTCGATTGTAGAGACATTGGGATGGCTTTGGGAGTCCCATATCAATTTGACTCCACCAGAGCTGAGGGAGCACCTATAGGGGCTACATTTAGGGAAATGGCTAAACAACTTACTAACAGAATAGTGGGCTCTGGTGAATCCCTGGTGAGAAGAGACCTCCATCCTACCCTAAGACTCATTGATACCATTTTGAAGAAAAATGTCTATGTCATTGGGCATTTGCAAGAGAGAAGGGCCCCATTAGTGGATGCCCTATACTACTGTTTAAAGGGGCAATTTGTGAATGCACCTAAGCTGATTTTTGAAATAATGATGGACATCAATGACAAGGTGCTGAAGAGACAAGCTTTTGCTAAGGGAGGAGGTCTGCCCTTTTGCAGACTCATCACATGTCTACTCAAGACTAGAAAGTATGTGATCAAGAGAAATGAGCCAATGGAGAAGCTGGCCACAAAAGTGTATGGAAAGCGGGAATGGTCCACTAGCCTCACCTTGATTAAGAAGAGTAAGCCAGCTGGAATGGAGGAGGCTGAGAAGGTACCCACTACCGTGGTAGCAGATCTTCCTGCCGAGATATCCTCATCCATCCCTTCAACTACCATACCTGTCCCATTACCCACACCTCCACCTACGTTGCTTTTTCCCTTTGTATCAGTCCCTCCTCCAACAAACCCCTTTCTACCCACCTCTGAACCAGTTTTACTTTCACCCGCCACTCAGGTCTTCGAACCTGAAGTCGTTGAACCTCCCACATTCTCCGAGTTTACCCCTACCATATCTTCTCCACCCCATTTCTGATTTCCCCCCTCCGCAACCCCCTCTGCATACACAGGGTGTGGATCAATTCACCACTACTGGGTTCACTGCCCTCATGACTTCAATTATGGAGGATGTTGCTCATGAGTACACCCAACTTCCTGACTCCCCACACCCCACTCCTCCTCATTTTTACCATGCACCCTCCTCTCCTTTCTATCCCATTCAAACACCTGTCCCCTCTACCCCCACCATGCCTGACACTTTCACCCAAATTCTCGCACTACTACAGTCCATTCAATCTCAATTGATCATAACCACCGACAACTAAGCCCTCATGAGCTCCTGCCTCCAATCAATTCAATCCACCCTTACCCCATCCTCTCTAGCTCCTCAACCCCCTCCCACTTCCCCTCCGTCACCTATCCACGTACCCATCCATTTATCTCCTCCTTCTTCACCCATAGCTACACCACCCCTTGCTGCTACCCAGTCTGAGGAGGTAACAACCCCGTCTCTCCCCATACCTTCCTCACTACCATCTGTTCTCCCTTCATCACCAGCTATAATTGCTTCTGTAGTGGCTGAATCACCCGTCACCTACTCCCCCCTCTCTCTCCACCTATTTTCAAAGATGCCTCCACCCAAACTAATCCATGGGAGGACCTGGTTATCTCCACCCCCTCCTCTTCATCCACTACACCCTTGCCCTTGCTCATTGTCCTTAGACAAAATATGTACATCTCCCCTTACCTCACCCTGTGTATGCCATGAGGGACAACCCTTACATCCAAAGGGATGTCCTGAGAGGTATAACTGCACTCCGAGCTTCCCTTGAAGCCCCTTATGAGGAGAGGATTGCCAACATGGAATTGGAGCACAGAATCAAGCTCCGAGATATCTCTCTAGGGTGGACTGAAATCCTGACTCGTTCTCGTTATGAGTCAGCAAAACAATTGGCTGCTGCTGAGAGTCTAATTGCCAAATATGAGAAGAAAAATTCTAAGCTTCTCTAGAAAATATTAGCCAATGCTCAGGAGATACTCAAGGCCACCAAGGAACTCTCTGATGTCAACCTGCTTTATGCCGCAAAATAAATTGACTTATTGGAGAAAAAGGTTGCTTCCTTTACCTCTCAGCCCTTTCAACCTACCCCTCTAGCTACCACACCTCCTATTGAGCCTCCCTCCACTCAATCCTGTCCCCCTTCTACAACTCAACCTCCTCCTACCACACCTGTGGATGTTCACCCTCCTCCAACCCAGGAACCTCCCCCTACTCAACCTGCCCCTCCAAAATCTAAAAGGGCTTCCACCAAGAAGAAAGTTACTGCCAAAAGATCTGCTCCCTCTGCTGCTTCTGTCAAGAAAGGAAAGAAGCCTACTACCCAGTCTAAGGAAGCTAACCCTACCAAGTGCCCAACCCAACCTAACACCTCTTTCACCTTACTCTCTAGGGACGAAAGAAGGAAGACTGCTGCGGCTCTAGGATTGGATCCCAATGCCCTTTTTCCTTCTGATTCAGATTCAAATTCTGTTGTTGCTATTGATCTAAAAGGAAAATAACCAGCTGCCCAGTCTGAGGAGGCACCAAAGAACCCGCAACAGAAATCAAAATCTAAAGGAAAACCTCCTTTATCTAAGGATGAGTTGAAAAACCTGGCTGACCTCTATGGTTGGCTAGATGATGCCTGTAAATATATATGGCAGTTTGTTGTTTTAGTTTCTTTTTCACTTGTCTCATGTATATATTTGACATATTAATACAATTTTCTCTTCATGTATTTTTTTTTTTACTGTGTAGATATCTTCATACCATGCCTCTCTACTAATTTCATAGTGTAAAATAGTGAGGACACTGTTTAGTTTAGGTTTGGGGGTGTGGCAAGTGTGCCAACCAATGAAACGTGTTAATGCTAGTGTAGCTATATTGAAAATCTGTTTGGAATTAGAGTAAATTCTCACTTGATTTTTTTTTGGAAAAGAGGAAATTTAAAAAAAAAAAAACTGCTTGAAACTAAAATAAGCTGTAGTCTAACAGGCTGCATGAAGCAAAATGTCAACAACTTTTGGAGTTTTTTTTTTTATGTGTAGTAAACTTGGAATGAGAGAAGATTGTGAAGATACACCCCAGAAAATTTGATGGAAGGCCATATCCAGTGAGATTTTGGCCTGAGAATTTTTCTTCGAAGAGTGTCTTGGCAAATTCTTCTGCTCTAAGGACTGATTGGACTCAATTCTGCTCACTAGAAGTTAGGCAAATCCAAGTTGAAACAGCTTGACAGTATTCATGACATGGAGGACATGAAGTAAGGCCATCCCTTGGACAGTTTGAGCTTAAAGATCCTACCCTTGGAACTGCCCTTGATACACCCACTTTGAGCCTTAAAGATCCCAGTTTTTTTTATGAAAATCGGAAAATTCGAACCCAAAAAAAAAAAACCTTTTGACCTAATGCAGCCTGATCCTCACTCTGAGAATTCAGAAGGTAAAGGTGAAGAAATGGAAGAAGGTAGAACTGGTGTGATTTTTGGTTCAGAAAGAGGGAAACTCATTTGGTGGTGTTGTGGCATTTTGGCCACAAAAAAAAAAATGGTGTAAAATACAAAAAGAAAAAAAAGAAAGTATACAAAAGAAAAAAAAATAGAGCAAAAAGATGAGAAAGAGAAGTCACTTCATTTGAAAATCTACAAGAAGAAAAGAAGCTGATTAAGCTGATCACTTCAAGTCTGAAAATTAAAAAAGAAAGTGAAGAGGTGCTGAAATGAAGAAGGTTGAGTTGCAAATCACCTCCTTACCTTTACTGACTTCTCAAATTTGAATCCCTTTTACCCTTTCATTCTTTTACAAACCTCATCCCTAAGCCACATTACAACCCAATAAAAAGACCTTACTGATCTAAAAAGAATTGAGTTGTCATGTGGAGATAAGGATTTGTTTAATCTATGGTGAAAAGAGTTAGAAAATTTTAGGAATTAGAGCAATGTCTATGCTCATGCTTGCAGCCCTATTTGAGGGCTGCAACTGCTCTTGAGCTGTGTGAAATGATGCACCCTTCGATCCTTGTTATGAGTAAACAGCCCTGGTGAGACTTGGGTCTAAAATCCAATTTGATGGGGGTAGTATAAAAATAGAATTCTCAAGTGAAAGGTGAGCCATGCATTAATTTTTAGAGAAATGCCTTGACATGAGCTGAGTGATGGTGAAGGATTACAGCAGACTTTCAAGTTTGAACTGATGCTTTTTCTGTTGAAATTCCTCTAATGAATTGAATGGACATGCTGTGAATTTATTGTATTTACTTAAACTCTATTTTAGCAGGATGCACTGCTATTAACTAACTTTATTGGAGAAGTTTGTGGGTGCCTTCACTGAAAACCCTCAGGAGACTTCACTCCTCCACTAGGGATCACCTAAGGGTTTAAAAGGCTTGATGCATATACTAAATGCATTCGTGATCCTTATGAAAGTGGCATTTTTAATTTTCTTTGTTTCTCCTTTGCTCAGGGACTAGCAAAGCTTAGGTTTGGGGGTGTGTTAAGCAGTGAAAAATGCCAGTTTTCACCCCTTAACCTGGCCTTTGATGGACCTGTGAGCACACTAATAAACACCTGTTGAGTCTGTTTTGTAGATAGCAATAAAAGATAGGAATAGTGTAAAAAACCACTCAAAAATGTTGCACAAAGAAGTCCATCTCTCAGTACAGTGCAGGCCGAACAATGACACACAAGAGGGCTGCACACCATTAGACTCTTGGGGCACGTGGCAACAACAGGGCAAGGCGAAGGAAGTGAAAACAGGCTAAAAATATCCTATTGAGAGGCTATCTGAAGACTTCGATAGGAGCTGAGAGCAAAAAATGGAGGAATTCATGCAGTTGGAAAGGTTTCGATAGGATCTAAAGGCAGAGAAAGGATGGATTCGTGTGGATTGAGGTGTTCGATAGGATCCAAGAACCTATCGAGCATCTGAAAGAAAGGAAGAAACCATCCTATCGAAAGCCTGCCTGAGGTGTAAGGGGAACCTATCGAATGGTTTCCTGAACCTATCGAGATGGAGATGCGGAAACAGAACCTACCAAAGGGTGCTTGAGCCTTTCGATAGGAGTGAGAGCAATCCTATCGGAATGATGGCATGCAGAGTTGAACCTATCGAAATGGTCCTTCAATCTATCGAAAAGTTTTCTCAACCTGTTGAATGCTCTAGGTAAAGGGCTGAGAATGCTGAAGCTTTAAGAGAAGGCTCATCCTATCAGAACCTATTGAAGAGATCTGAGAACCTAGCGAAAGGACTAAAAAACTCCATTTGAATCTTTCGAAAGCTTTCCCATCCTGTCAAAATCGTGTGAAGAACTTCTCAGAAAATAGGCTGTTCACACGCTACAACTTGGTGACTAGCTGCACGCAAATTGAGGCACATTGGTGACTAGCATAATGATCCAAAAGATGCCCTAGGAAACCCTAACCAACCCACATGCTCTGACAGAGCTCTAGCAAACTCTGAGGACCTTCTAGAAGGGAATATTGGCGAGAAAAATAAGAGAGAAAGCTATATATTGAGATCTCCAATTGGAATTGGGGGAGATCGAGATTTGGATCAAATTCTGGAAACCAGAGCTTGCAGCGAAATTCCATTTTCCCTCTTTCAGCTCAACTATGGTTGGCTAATTCCCTAGGAGCATCGAGGAGAGAAGTTAGATCTGTAATTGGGTAAGGTTGAGAGTGTTATTGTGGGTTAATTGCTGCACAGACTACAGATCTGAGAGCATTTCATTGTAGAGTGAGTTTCATTGCAATGTAAATGTTGTTTTTACTATTTTAGTTAGATTTATAGTTCCTTTGGTTTCATTTGGTGCTCGATCGAATTTGTGTAGAGGAGTCTGTTGATTAGCTCACCCACTTAACTGGTAGACCTCTTGGATACCATATGATCTCCCTAGATCTGATATCCTTGCAATTTCTTGTGTCTGTGACCTGGAAATTGCAGCATTTGTAGTGGTTTTAATGCTCTGGTTGAAACCTTTGGTTTGGAGGAATTCCTTAGGATGATCTGTGACCATTGAAGTGGACAGATCATAACCTTAAGAGCAGTCCAATCTCTTGTTTCAATTGGATTCTTCTACCATAAACCTTTGGATTAGATGAAGTCTATAGGATGGTTTGTGACCATTGAAGTGGACAGACCATAGCCTTAAGATCAATTAAATCCTTTGGTTTAGAGTGGATCCTTCTACCCTGCAGCTGTGCTTGTAGCCAGCTGAGGGATTTGTGTGCTTTGAACCCTTGTAACATGACCAGCTCAACCTGATTGCAGTGAGACCAAAGTCCAAGCTGTTCTTCTCCATTTTCTATTTTTAAACCCTTCCACTTGCAAGATCTAAATCTTTGGACTCGATCTCAGTTAATTTGCATTTCATGTGTAGTTTAGTTTAAGTGACAACCCTTTTTAACCTCTCCCCTTTCTTTTAGCTGACTTAGCATTAGTTTGGGTGCCAGATCTCTTACAGATCTGGAGATTTACCATATTTTGAACTCACCTCCTTATGGACATTCCCTTACTTACCCTTTTCTTAAAACTTGCTGCAACAGGCCCTGACTACTTGCAGGTCTTGTGTGTGATCTGTCTTGATTTCAGTGAATTTAAACCCTTTTTGAAGGCAAGACAGATAGCCCAACAACAATCTGAGTTTAAAGTTTGATAAATTGATGAATGTGATGCAGCTTAGGATGGCTGCACAAGTGGAAGAGGCATGCATGATATACCAATCTCCCACACATTCACTTCAAGATTGTCCATCAGCCAACCAGTTCCCTGAGTTAGTTTTGGAACATGTCAATGTTGCCCAAGCATATGGGCAGCAACCTGCTGGGTACACATGGAGAAATCACCCAAATCTGAGGTGGAGACAAGACACATACCCACAACTCCAGTAGCAGTAGTTGGCAGCACCATACAGACCTTAGCACCAATTTAACCAAGGATATGCACCAAGGCAGAATTTTTAGTTGCCTGACCCACAACCCAATCAGTTGGTCTTGCCCCCAGCACAGCCCAGATCCTCTTCCTTTGAAGAGAAAATGCTGACATCAATATAAAATCTGGGAAGCTTGGTCCAAACTGTGAACTCTCATGAGCAAAGCATTAAAAAAATAGAGGACCAACTGGGTCAGATCTGTAATGCTTTGAACAGGAGAGAGGAGGGAAAATTGCCTAGTCAACCCTTGGCCAACCCTAAAGGGCAGTATATGATTGGAGAAGGCTCCTCTACCCATGAGGAGGATGATGCAATCACTACCCTAAGGAGTGGCAGGGTGGTTGAAAATTTAGTGGGAAAGGCAAAAGAGGAAGCCATGGAGAGTAAAATTGAAAGAAATGTGAGTGTTGAAGAACCAATGAATTCATCCCCTACTATGGAGTAGCAAGGGCAAAATAAAGGGGTTGATGTTGAGCCCCAACAACAAACAATAAATGAAGAAAAGAGAAAAAAGTAAAAATTTGACCATGATGTTGTTAGGCATGCAACTGTGGCACCAAGAGTCCCACAGCTGCCATTTCCTCATGCACTTGCTGTCTCATCTCCTTTTGATAAGGAAAATGCTTAGATGGAGGAAATGATGGAGACCTTCAAGAAGGTTAAGATCAATTTGCCCTTGCTTGATGCTATAAAATAGATCCCTGCCTATGCTAAATTCTTGAAGGTCCTATGCACATAAAAGAAAAGCAAGGGTGTAGCTGTCCAAAAAGTTTTTACTATTGAACATGTTGAATTAGTTCTGTCTATAGCCACACTAGAGAAATTACAGGACCTAGGGGTACCTACTATCCCCTGCATAATTAGAAACCACACCATTGGTAGAGCCCTCTTAGACTTAGGGGCCAGTGTGAACCTACTCCTATATTCTGTATATGAGGAGCTAGGTTTGGGAGAGCTAAAATCCATATTAGTTGTGCTCCAGCTGGCTGATAGGTCTGAGAGGAGACCTGTGGGTGTGGTGGAGGATGTTTTGGTAGGTGTGGACAAGTTCTACTATCCTGCTGGTTTCCTAGTTTTGGACATGAACCCTTGCAAAAGTAAAACCCCAATTCCTGTCATCCTTGGCAGGCCATTCTTGGCCACTGCCAATGCTTGCATTCAATGCAGGTCAGGGGTGATGGAGGTGACCTTTGGGAATATGAAGGCCTAATTAAATACAATGCTACTAGGCAGCCTTAGGTGGAGATTGAGGACTGCTGTGCAATAGATGTACTAGATAGCCTTATGGAAGAAGAATTATCCAATCTACTGGATTGGGAAAATATTGCTGAAAACCTGGAAAATATTTGGAGTATGGTTGAGAAGGAGGCCCAAGTTCTCATGATAGAAGACATCACCAAAATAGACTCTTCTGTGGCCCTAGTGCAGCATTCAAGCTGGAAACCTACATTACTGCCCCTTCCTCAAACCACCAAGGCACCTTTGTTGCCTTCCATTGAAAGTCCTCCTGATTTAGAGCTTAAGTAGCTCCCAGACACATTGAAGTATGCCTTCTTGGGGCAAAAAAAAAAAGCTTTCAGTAATTATCTCTTCCTCTCTCACTAGTGAGCGGGAAGAGGAATTATTGAGTGTTCTCAAGAAGCATACAAAGGCAATGAGGTGGATAATTGCTGATTTAAGGGACATTGATGCCTTAGTTTGCATGCATAAAATTCACTTGGAAGAGGGTAAAAAACCCTCTAGGGAGATGTAGAGGAAGCTTAATCCTTACATGCAAGAGGTGGTCTTGAAAGAGATAGTAAAACTGTTGGATGCAGGGGTAATTTACCCCATTTCAGATTCAGAGTGGGTGTCACCCATCTAGGTGGTACCCCAAAAGTAAGGTATACCAGTTATTACTTCTAATTCTGGGGAGTTGATGCCAGCCAGGGAGACCACTGGCTGGAGAGTTTGCATTGATTACAGAAAACTCAACTCCAAGACCAGGAAAGACCACTTCCCTCTCCCGTTCATTGACCAAATTCTAGATAAGTTATGGAAGGTATTTTATCGTTGATGGATACCGTGTGGTATAACCAAACTCGTCAGGTATCCTCAAGATCAAGAAAAAACTACTTTCACATGTCCCTTTGGCACCTTTGCTTATAGGACGATGCCTTTTGGATTGTGTAATGCCCCAGCAACATTTCAGAGGTGCATGTATGTAATTTTCTCTGATATGATTGACAAGTTCGTGGAAATTTTCATGGATGATTTTTCAGTTTATGGGGATAGCTTTAGCCAATGCTTGAGTCACCTTGACTATGTTTTACAAAGATATGAAGAGACCAATTTGGTCTTAAGCTGGGAAAAGAGCCACTTTATGGTAACACAAGGAATTGTGTTAGGCCATGTGGTCTCTCACAAAAGAATAGAGGTTGACAAAGCTAAAGTAGACCTGATTTCATACCTGCCCCCACCCAGGACTATCAAGCAAATAAGATCCTTCTTAAGACATGCTGGTTTTACAGGAGTTTCATTAAGGACTTCAACAAAATTGCCAAGCCATTGTGCCACTTACTGTGTCAGGATGTGCCATTTGAATTCTCTACTGAGTGCCTTAAGTCCTTTGAGGTCTTAAAAAAGTGCCTTATCACTGCTCCTGTAATTTAGGCACCAAATTACTCACTCCTCTTTGAACTAATGTGTGAGATGCATCAGACTTGTCCATAGGTACTGTCTTAGGACAGAGAAAAGATAAGTTGCCTGCAGTGATTTAATATACAAGCAAAACACTAGCAGAGGCTATTAAGTAGTGAAAAATACTATTTTTCACCTCTTAACCAGACCTTTGTTGGACCTTTGAGTTGACTAATAATGTGTTGTAAGTATGTTTTGTAGTTAAGTAATCAATTACAAGCTTAATATAGATTTTCACTTGAAAGACCCCAAGAAGCACTATGCTACCTAATTGGAAAGGCTAGAGACCAAGTCCAGCTATAAGAAATAAAGTCTGAACCTACTAAGGGGTTGTTGAGTGTTGAACAATGGAAGAACAACACACCCAAGAGGTGTGCCAGCTGTGGAAGCACTGAAAATAAGGTGCCAAGAGGTTCCTTGAAGTTATCGAGAGCTTCCCAGCACCTGTCAAGAAGTTCTGAGAGCAAAGAGTGAAGTAGTCGAGAGGTTGAACATGGGTAAAATAAGCTGTTGAGAGGTATTGAGTTGAAAAGATAAAGATCTCGAGAGGTTCCAGCACCTACCGAGAGGTTAGAAATATAGACGTGGATCCTGTCGAGAGGATACTTCAAAGTAAAGATGAAGTCGAGAGGTTCTAATCACTTATCGCGAGGTTCACCTGAACCTGTCGAGCAGTATAAAGCAACCTGTTGATAACTTACCTGAAGCAATGTTCAGTCTCGCGAGGATTGAGCCAACCTGTCGAGCACTTTACTAAAGATTGTATAAACTGTCGACAGGATTGTCTATAACCTATCGAGAGGATGAGTGTGGAACTAAGTAGAATGAAGAAATAAGACGGCAATTCTTTCGACAAGTTCAAACCAACCTCTCAAGATGTTCTCCCAAGCTGTCGATAGAATCTCCATCAACCTGTCGATTTGTGTTCAAATCTATCGAGAGCCATTCCAAACTTGTCGGCTAGTACTTCAATCCTATCGAGAAGTCGGCAAAGCTGTTAGAAGCCAATGCAACCTGTTGACGTGATTATAATACAGATTCAGAACCTGTCGAGAGGATCCCCTGAACCTCTCGACACCCTTTTTGATAACTTCTTAGCGTCTTCCTCCACAGTTGCCAATTCTAGATTTCTGGGCATGAGTTCCAAAGCACTTCAGCGACCCCTGAGGGTATTTTTGGTACATGTTTGGGCACACATGGAAACCCTAACTACTTCACGTGTACTCGCTAGTTGAGAGCCAATGGGAAGAGAGCTTCTAAAAGAGAAATCGGCCACATCAGTAGCCCAGAATAATAGAATTATTCTCTTGAGCTCTGATTGGCTGAAACGGATCTGAGGATAGAGGAGGAGAGTATAAAATCTTGAAGAAAATATAAACCAAACATCCAGAATTTGAGAGAACCAGAGCCTAGTGCGAGATCCATTTTTCTCTCCAAATTCTCCCTCCTTCTTCCTTCTTCTCCCATTCTCACTTTAGCTAATCATGAGTGGCTAAACTCTTCTCAGTAGTTAGGGTGAGGTCTTAAGTTGTAAATTGAGAGATTCAGAGGCTTGTAATAGACTGTACTACCTTTAATATTGTAGGTTTGGGGGAGGAAGCAACCAGGTTGAGATTCTTTCCTCTTTTCACTAAAGGATAGAGCCAGACATGGTTGTCAATGCTCCCAACCAATTATATTCAGTCCTGAAATGATCTTAATGTTAGTTTTTGGCCAAGTTTTTCCCCATGTCTAAAACAAGCTAGTTGAGGAAGAGCATTATCTCCTTTACTCAAGCCCCAACTGAAGATTTTCACCAAGCCTGGGAGAGATTTAAGAAACTCCAAAAGCAATGTCCCCATCATCAAATTCCTGAATGGCAACTTGTCCAAAGTTTCTACCAAGGAATTGATCCTAAAAGCAGAGATATGATTGATGCTTATTGTGGTGGTACATACCTCTACAAGACTACAGATGAGGCTTGGGAGTTATTTGATATCATCAATAAAAACTCTATGCAAAAGGAAACCTGGGCAAGAGATTTCGAGACCCCTAGGTTGGTAAAAGAAAATACTACCAGAGGGAAGATGTATGAGGTGAGTGGACATAATGAGTTGGAGAGGAAAGTGGATAGTTTGACCTAACAGTTGGAGAAAATGATGGGAGCAAGGCAGTCTTCAATGGTTACCAAAGTGGAGGAGGCATGTATCATATGCCAGTCCCCCACTCACTCCCTTGAGGAATGTCCTTCAGCTGCCTAATTTCCAGATCTTGTGATGGAGCATGTGAATGCTGCTCAATCCTATGGCCAACAACCTATTTCTGGTTATCAGTGGAGAAACCACCCCAACTTGAGGTGGAGACAAGACAATTTTTAAAACCAGTAGCAATAGCAGCCACAACAATCCATACCTTATAGGAATGCCCAGCCATACTTGCAGAATTACTTTCCAAGGCCCTAATACCAACAGCCTTTGGCTCAACCAATAGTGCAGCCTGTGCTTCAAAGTGCACCAGCCCCAGCACCCCCTAGGTCCCTCTCATTTGAAGAGCAAGTTTTGGCTTCACTGCAGAATTTAGGCTCTCTATCTCAAACTATTAACTCCCACAGTCAAAGCATCAAGAAGATAGAGGACCACCTTGGTCAGCTATCTAATTCTTTGGCTAGGAGAGAAGAGGGGAGACTGCCCAGTCAGCCCATGAACAATCCAAAAGGGCAATACATGATTGGTGAGACTTCTTCCTATGAAGAAGTCAACTCTGTCACCACCTAGAGAAGTGGGAAACTAGTGGATAACCAAGTTGGTAATGAGCCTGATGAGTCAAGTGCAGAAAAGGAAGAAGCAACTAATAAAAATATGTAGCAGGAGTAGCATTTAAAAAATAAAGGGGGTGATGTGCCCCTACAAAAAATTGAAAACAAAAATAAAGAAAATTTTAATGAACTTGTTAAGGCTGCAAATGGGAGGATAGTTCCCCATTTGCCATTTCTCAATGCAATGAAAGCTGCTTCTCCTTTTGACAAGGGGCATGCTAAGGTTGAGGAGATGATGAAAACTTTCAAACCAGTAAAGATCAACCTGTCTTTACTTGATGCCATCAAGCAAGTTCCAGCCTATGCAAAGTTTTTGAAAAAATTGTGCACCCACAAAAGACAGTCTAGGATACACTTATCCAAGAAGGTCTTTTGTGCTGAGAAAATGAACCAAGTGCTATCTATTGCAACCCTAACCAAGCTGCAAGACCCTGAAATTCCCATAATCCCCTGCATTATCGGGGATCATACCATTGAGAAGACTTTATTTGATCTGGGAGCTAGTGTAAACCTACTTCCATATTCTGTTTATGAGAAGTTAGGCCTGGGAGAATTGAAGCCCACACATGTGGTGCTACAACTAGCAGACAGATCTGAAAGGAAGCCTGTGAGAATGATAGAGGATGTATTAGTTGGAGTTAATAAAATTTTCTATCCAGCAGATTTTTTGGTTCTTGACATGGAGCCAAGCAAGTGCACCACCTCTATTCCTATAATTTTGGGTAGACCCTTTTTGGCCACTGCCAATGCTTGTATTCAGTGTAGATAAGGAGAAATGGAGGTATCCTTTGGCAACATGAAGGTTAAATTGAATGTTTACAAGACAACAAATGAGCCTCACTTGAATAGTGAGGATTGCTTTTTAATTGATGTTGTTGATGAGCTTGTGAAAGAGGCTTTGCCTAAGTTGCTACATTGTAATGATCGTTGTGACAATATTGGCGATGTTTTCGAGAAGGTGGTGGAGCCTATATCGACCATTCGCTATCATGAACCTCCATGACATGATTAAGTTCCAACAAATGTACACTATGCATCATAAATGATGTCCTTAGTTATTTATTTTTTCTATTTTTGTTTTAGTTCTTTGTGCCATTGTACATAAATTTTCCATGCAGGTTAGTACCCCAGGTAGGAAAGTAAGTCAGAATTGGTGGACTAACCTGAGTTGGAGTGTCAGATCTATTGAGAAATTAACTGGGAATGGATTACAAGCCTGCTTAAACTAAAATACAACCCGTCGATAGGTTTTAGGAACATGTCGACAGGTTCTGGGAATTCCTAGCCTGCTTTTTGACAAGATCTAGAAGCTGTCGAGAAGTGTGAACTACTTCTCGACAGGTTTTGAAGGTGTAAAAATGGTTGTCCATAGGATCCAGGAGCATTCCAACAGGTTATGAAGATTTTTAGTTGAGTTCTCGACAGGTTCATGGTACCTATCGAGAGGTTCTGAGAACCTCTCGAAGTAAATTTTCTGGAGTCTAAAACCTGTCGAGAGGTTTGCTTATTGATTTCAAAGAACCTATCGAGAGGTTCTCTGAACCTCTCGAAAAGATGGCTTATGTATTTTTGAACTCTTTGACAGAAATGTGTGGACCTCTCGCGAGGATCTGATACTTTGCACTTGTCGACAGGTTGCATCAACCTATCGACGACTTGCCCCAATCCTGTCGAGAATCATTTTCCACTGCTTTAAATCTAACGACAACTCCATTTTTGCCATTCGACAGCTTCTCTTTGCGCGCTTTAAGTTTTCTCTGGCAATTTTTCCCATTTTACTTTTTCTCTCTCTATCTCACTTACTGTTATAGCAACTTCCTGGCTATTTTCCCATTTGCTTCAATCCATCAAAAGCTACACTTCGCACCTGGTTTGAGCTGGTTTGGTGCTTTGTATTTTAAGATCTGTGAAACCCTAGGTTTCTGCTAGTAAACTTCTTTTCAGCTCCTCTCTGTGATTTCCAAGCTTGGCATTTCAATCTTTACTTTGTTTGGATTGTTTGAGAATTCAAGAAGTTTTTATGGTAATTGCTATTGCATTAGTGGTGATTCATATTGTGTCAAGTGAGTAATGGCGGATCAAGAGGATACATTGGCGAATCTTTTCAAGGTGGCTTCTAAATCTACCACCAAATCCACTAGGAAGTCTAGTAGGCAAACCACAAGCCTAAGGAAACCCCACTTGCCAAAAGGAAGCTTGTCATGGAGGAAGTTGAGAAAACTGCCCAATCTAAGAAATCCAAGAAATCTAAGAGGGCCCAAATCAGTACAGACATTGTGGAGGAGGCCCCTGAGACACAACCTACCCTTGAGCTTGAAATTCCTGAGGCTGAACCTAACCCTGAATTGGTGCCTGAAGCCCCTTCGCTTAGATCCACACCCAATGAATTTGTTGATAAATTAGATCTAATTCCAGAAACCATTGTTGACACCCCCTATTTCTCTAAGGTCGAGGAGTGTCAGGGTACTTTGAATTATTTGGTGAAGGCTGGCCTGGCACCCATGATGAGCCCATTGAATGAAAAGTCTTACCCAAGGCTGGTTAAGTTGTGGTATCAGAATCTCAGGAAATAAACTAAACCAGATTCAGTTGAGCCCTACCTTGTAATTTTAATTGATCATATGGGGATGGTGGTGGATTACAGAGATATAGGGATAGCATTGGGGGTCTGTTCTATTTTTGATCCAGTCTATGACATGGCTACAGCTGAGAATGTCTCTTTCAAAGCAATGACCAGGCACCTCACTCAAGGCATTGTGGGGTCTGGGGACTCAATCATGAGACTAGATTTATAACCCAGCATGCTCTTCTCTGATGCAATTTTGAGAAAAAATATCTATGTGAGTGGGCACCAACAAGAGAGGAGAGTGCCAATAGTGAATGCCCTATATGCCTTCTCTAAGGTCCAATTTTTGAATGCCGCCTGGCTAGTTTTTGAAGTAATGATGGATGTAAATGACAAGTGTAGGAGGGCACAAGCCCTACCAGGGCTCCCTTACAGCAGGCTCATTACTGCCCTGCTCAAGCAAAAAGAATTTGTTTTCAAGGAGAGGGAGGAGGTGGAGAAGGTGACCCCTAAAGTATTTGGGAAGAAGGCCTGGTGTGCTAGTAGGACTATGATTGGGAAAAGTAAAAGCAAATCTATGGAGAGTCCTGAAAGGGAGGCACCTCAAGTGACCAGCTCTGCAGTTGCTCCTTTGATTCCCTCAGCACCTACAGTCATTCCCTCCATTCCAGCTGATATCCCTAGTTTCCCCATCCCATCAACCTCTCAACCACCCACCTCATTTCCTTTGCCTTCCATCTTAGTTTCCCTACCTTCCATTCAAACCTCCTTACCCTCTAGCACCTTAGCCACCATTTCCACCATCACCACACCCACACCCCTATCCATCCCTTTTACCATTGACCCAACCCCTACCTTACCTTCACCTACCATTTCAGTCAGCCCATCCATATTAACTAGCCTACCTTTAAGCCCTGCACTAACTTCATCAACTGGCCCAGCCACTACTTCCCCTCCATCTGTTCCCTTTGACATTGATTCTACTTTTCCCATCTCACCTCCACACACCTAGGACCAATTGACCACTGAGGGTTTTTCATCATTGATAAAATCCATTATAGAGAATACTGGGCATGACTACAATCCCTTACCAGATTCTCCACATCCTACCACTCCACAACCTATCCACTCATTTACCCCACCAATCCCACCAATCCAACCCACATCCCTTGTCCCACCTGACCCCTTACCTCAAATCCTAAACCTCTTACTTTCCCTCCAATCCCAAGTGATGGCCAATAACCAAACCCAATCATCAATTGAGGCCACACTCCATACCATGAACTCCACCCTCCAAAGTCAATCCTCCCTGCCTACTGCACTTCAAGCCATTCACTCCACCTTGCAACTTTTAACCACACCTTCCCAACAACATGCCATCCCTTCTCCTACCTACACTGACCACTCTATTCAAACAGAACCAGAACCCCAGCCTGACCACATCCAACCTACCATCACTCCCCTACCTCTGCCGCAATCCCAAACTCATCTCCCACCTGTGGTAGCTACCTCTGATGCTGCCACAGATGTGGAGGACCTAATCCCAACCCCAACTTACCCAGTTCCTAAACCTAAAACTCCTCAGCACATACTCTCTACCTCTTCTTTTCCCCACGCCCCTCTATACACCACCCTCCTCCATATCATGAAACAGAACCCTTACCTCAAGAGGGATGTTGTGCGAGGAATGGCTGCCCTCCACAAATCAATTGAGCTGCCCTATGAAGCAAAGATCGAACAAATGACTGTGGACTATAACTGGGAATTTTCGCAGATATCCAAGGGCTGGAAAACCATTTTACTCTATTATGAAGATGAAAAGCTCATTTCAGCCTATGAGAAATCAAGAGCCGATGGATTAGAGGAAAGGTTGGCTGCCTCCAAAGCTAGAAATAAGGTAGCCCAGGAATTGTATGACACTGATGCTGCACTGTCTGTGAAAAAGATTGAAATCCTTGAACGTCAAATTGCTATCTTGACTACTGGCCAGCCTGCCCAAGCTGCTGAGCCCGCCCTCCATATAGAAAAAGGAGAGATAGCTGCTCAGTCTGACGAGGCAGCTGTTAAGTGGTGAAAAATACCACTTTTCACCCTTTAACCTGATCATTGATAAACCTGTGAGCACACTAATAAGCCTCTGTTGAGTGCCTTTTATAGATAGTAGTGAAAGCTGATAATAATGCAGAAAACCACTTAAGAATGCCCACAAAGAAGCCATCTCTCAGCACTATGCAGACCTAGCAACAGCACACTAGAGGGCAGCACATCACTGAGCCCTTGGAATGCGTGACTGCAGCAGGACAAAGGAAAGGGAGTGAAGACAGGTCTTAAAATAACCTATCGAAAGGGCATCTGGAAGATTTTGATAGGAGCTGAAGGATAAAAGTGAAGAATTTGTGCAGTTGGAGAAGGGCTCGATAGGATCTGAAGGCAGAAAGAGGAAGACATGTGCTGAAGTGAGGGATTTGACAGGATCCCTAAACCTATCGAGCAGATGAATGAAAGAGAAAGCTCATCCTATCGAAAGCTTACCTGAGGAGAAAAAGAGAACCTGTCGAAGGCTTCCTGAACTATCGAAATGAAGACGCTGGAATTGAACCTATCGAAGGATACTTAAGCCTTTCGATAGGAATGAGAGCCAACCTATCGGGATGACAACATGCAGAGCTGAACCTGTCGAAAAGGACCTCTGGGCCTATCGAACTACTCGGCCAACCTATAGAATACTCCAGATAATGGGCTGAGGGCCCTGAAGCTTCAAAGAGAAAATTCATCCTATCGGTACCTATTGAAGAGACCAGGGAACCTATCGAAAGGGGCTACAAGCTTACTTTTAACCTGTTGGAAGATTCTCCAACTTGTTGAAATCGTGTGCTGAACTCTTCAGAAATTATGCTATGCACATGCTGGGATTTGGTAACCTACTGCATGCAAATCGAGGTACTTTGGTGACCGACGTGAGGTTCTGGAAGATACCCTAAAAAACCCTAATCGACCCACGTGCTTTAGCAGAACTCTAACAAACTCTGACGACCTTCTAGAAGGGATTTTTGGCAGGAAAAATAGAGGAGAAAGCTATATATAGAGATCCCCAATTGCCATTGGGGAGGATCGAAATTCTGAATAATTTCTTGGAGATTAGAGCTTTGTTAAGACCTGAAAAGTACCACTTTTCACCCCTTAACTTAATCTCTGTTAGACCCTGAATCATTTAATAAATGTGTTTTAAGTCTATCCTGTAGGTAATAAGCAGCAGCTACAAATAAGACGCTAACCATGCCATGAAGCCTACTGTTGCCCCAGAAGTTCCTCAAAAGAAAGAAGGTTGAACCCAGACAGAGAATTGGCTGCAACATAGGCACAACAAAATAGAAACAAATCAAGAAGAATGCCTCGCACAGATGTCGCTGGGCTCAATTGAACCAGAAAGAATGTGTCGCACAGTTGTCGCGGGTTTCTGAAGGGAGCACACCAACTGGTCGCATAGTCTTCGCACCGTTCGCGCGCAGATGGATGTCAGCAGGGAGTAAAAAGCATACTTCATGTAGTTCTCACGAGTCTCAGTCATAAGTACCCACGCAGCACTCTCGCAGTCTCGCGCAGCTCAAGAAATGAGTCTTCAACCTTCGCGCGATTCACTGAATAGATAGAGCTCCAGGCATTCCAGCGTGCCGCTGTCGCGCAGTGGCCGTGAGATACATACTGTCAAAGAACTGCTTGTGCGATCCATAAGCCCATGCACATTGTTTCTTCGTGAGGATCGTCACGAGATTCATCAAGGAACGAACTATGCACGCAATTCCCGCGCCATTCAAATAGAAAGAGCAATCCCGCGACGACCAGAGCATTCCTGCGACAACCAAAGTAGCAATCCCGCGACTGTAAGAGCTTCAAGTCAGATCAACCCTGCGACGCCAATTCTATCACGCGATAAGATCTGGAAAGCCTTTCTACCTAGCGAGGCTCAGGTTCTTAACTTCTCCCCACTTCTGCAGGGGCAATCTGGGAATTTCTAGCAATTAGGGCACGCACTCTAATGCTCCAATCTCCGTGCACATGCCCCAAGGCATCTAAGGGACAGGAATGGGCTGCAATTTCATTGATGAAAATAGGGTTTTCCTAACCCTAATTCTCACACAGCTGACTGCTATATAAGCCTAAGCCTAGTTTAGGTTTAGGAGACTTTTGGACTTGACTTCTATACTCCTTGAAATCGACTGTAGAATTACAGTAGGCTAAGGTTAGGGTTTAGGAGATTTCTTTTTTCTTTTCCTTCTCTCCATAGTCCAGCACTTGTGGCTATGCCCTTTGTATGATTATTTGGAATAGTTTTAATGGAGTTTTGTAATAGGATCTATTGCATATATGGGATTGGTGTTTTGTGAGTTGTTCTGTGCAAGGCTGCTGCCTTGAGATCCTCCATTGTTAAGTTGTATTGTAAGCAATGGAGGATTGTTTTTAAGGTTTTACTTAGATCTAAGTGACCTGTGTGTCCAGGTTAGGCACATTGCAGGCCTAGCCCCACCATAGCACCCACTAAATCTGAATCCCTATGGGATCTTGAGCTGGTAGCCTTGTGAAGATGGTGGCGGCAACAATGTTCTTGTTCTATCTTAAACCTCTGTGGATAGTCTGTGACCATTCAAGTTGACAGATTATAGCCCTAGGGTGAGGCCAATCCACAGAACTAAGACAGATTCTTCTTCTTTGCACTTGTGCTTATAGCCTTGTGAGAGATTGTGCAGAGACAGACTCCCCTGTATTTGTATAGACCCACCATCAGATGGTAGATCTGATCTGGCTGTAGAGATTGTAGGCTTGTGACTGGATCACTGCTGTCTTTCTAAAAGTAGTGAATAGCCAAGTTTGAAAGCTAGTACTCAAACTCTTGCTGGTTCTGTGTGTCCAGGCTAGTGCACGTTGTAGGCCTAGCCCCACACACAGAACTTTAGAGGTTGAGGTTTTTATGGATTCTTGAGCTTGTAGCCTGGATGAAGTAGTGCCTACAATGATAAACTTGTGCTGACCCATCTCTGGATTGTGGTTCCCCTATTGGATAGTCTGTGACCATTTAAGTGGACAGGTTATAGCCATAAGGGATTGGATCATGACATAGGGGTGAGTTGGATCCTTTCTTCTCTTTGGTGATAATGTAGCCATTGGACAGGATTTCCATAGCAGCAGATCTGAATCTGAGTTATAAGACCCATCAGATCTGTACCTAATAGTATACTTCTCACCCTTTTATATTTATTTTCTCACACTCCATCATTCTTCTCAACCCTTTATGTAGTTTAGACATTAAGTTACCTTAGGATTTAGACTATAGTGACCTTAAATCCCCTTCCATTTAGGATTGCCAGATCTGGAGGGCCTACTAAAGCTAGCTCCCTTGAAGCTTTAGATCAACTTTCCTTGTGGGACAAACTCTTACTTATCAAAACTTGCTACAATAGGCCCTGTATCTTGCAGGATTGTGTATTTTTAGGCTTGCTGCTCTTTAATCCACCTCTAATTTTCACTAACCCAATTCTTATCACCATTTCCAATAAAGTCAGTAGCAAGCACGTAAAATATCCTAACAAGTTTTTAGCGCCGCTGTAGGGGAATCTTAATCTATTAGTAGACCCTAGATTTTTGTATTCTTTATTCTTTGGTAGCTGTACTTGTGAATAATTGATACTGCTGATTTACATTTAGAATTTTTCTTACAGATTTGGACAGTAGCAGAGAAGGAGAGTAGAATTGCACTGGGAGTCTAGCTACCTCTATTTTCACTTCTCTAATCCTCAAAACCTCAGTTTATTTCTCCTTTGAAAATTCCATAGCAGTTGATTAGGATAGTTGTAATTTTGTTAAGTGCAATGTGTCTGCGAGTAGTCTTCCCTGCTGTTGGTGTGCATGTTACGAAGGAGATCCCTCAGTCCTACGTTAGAGCCTCCTAACCCTGAGATAGAAAGGGGTAGAAGACCGAGAAGGCACAGACACACCACTGAGAGCCCCTCTTGAAATTAAGATAGTCTATGGGTGAAGAGCAACCCAGAACATTGAAGAATTGAATGCTCCTGATGATTATAATTCTCCATTCAGCATTCAATTCCCAGATGTTCAGGGAAACTATGAGATTAAAACCTCCATCATCCAAATGCTTTCCTCTTTCCATGGGCTTAGCAACGAAGACCCTTACAAGCACATTGACCAATTCTTGGCCCTGTGCACGACATTCTCCATTGCTGGTTTAGGACCAGAAGCCACTAGCTCTTTCCTTTCTCCCTAAAGGACAGGGCCAACACCTGGTTATCTACTCTCCCAAACAATAGCATCACTACTTGGAAAGACCTCCAGACAAGATTTCTAATCAAAATTTTCCCAGAGACCAAAACCAACCATTTGAGGAAAGCAATACTTGCTTTTGCCCAATCCCCAACTGAGGATTTTAATCAATCCTGGGACATATTTAAGGAGATGCTCAAACAATGTCCCCACCATAAGATCCCTGACTGGCAGCTTGTCCAGAGCTTCTATAATGAGATTGATGAGAAAAGTAGAGACATGGTAGATGCCTCTTGTGGTGGAACGTACATGCATAAACAGCTGATGAGGCATGGGACTTGTTCGAGGCTATCAGTGAAAATGCTTTCCAGAAGATGTCCTCATTTAGAACTGCTCAAGAGCCTTCTCCTAAGCTGGGGCTTGCTGAAACTTCTAAAGGAAAGATGTATGAAGTTAGGGGAAATGATGACCTGAGAATGCAGATGGCCAATCTTTTTGATAAATTTGATAAACTTTTGACTGTGGTGTAGCCCAGATTGGCTGCACAAGTGATGGAGGCATGTCTGATATGCCAATCCCCACAACACACAGTGGAAGAGTGCCCATCTGCAGGGCAATACCTTGAGTATGTGATGGAATAGGCTGCCGCTGCCTAATCATTTGGGCAGCAACAATCTGGTGGCTATAACAAACAACCATTTGAATACCAGCACCAAAATGCTGGTTACCAATGGAGAGACCACCCAAATTTGAGGTGGAGGCAAGACAATTATATGCAGCCACAACAGATATTGGCCTTACCTCAAAGGCCTCAGCAGTAATTTAATCAGGGTTATGTCCCAAGGTCGAATTTCCAACATCAGTAGCAGCCTCAGCAGCAAAATTAGTTGGTAGTTCCTCCACCTCAGCCCCAAAATGCTTCTTTTGAGGATCAGGTTTTGACCCAATTGCAAAGCCTTAGACCCTTGAATCAGACTGTGACTTCTCACAGTCAAAGCATAAAAAAAATAGAAGAGCAGCTAGGCCAAATAGCCAATGCCTTAGCCAAAAGAGAAGAGGGCAGGTTGCCAAGCCAGCCAGTGGCCAACCCTAAGGGCCAATATTCGATTGGAGAAGGCTCCTCAAGTTTTGAGGGTGCTAATGCCATCACAACCTTGAGGTTTGGCAGGCTGGTAGACAACCAGGTGGGAAAGGAACAAGGAGAGGTCATTCCCAAAGAACTGTCGAGTGAAAGTGATAAGGACTTTGTTAGAGCACAGAGTCAAGAATTGCCTGCGACCCTTCAACAAGGGAAAAATAAAGAGGCTGTAGTTGAGCCTCAGCAGAAAATAAAAGAAAAAAGAAAAAAATAAAAGTTCAGTCATAGGCTTACAGCTGAGGAACCAGCAGTTCCTCAGCTGCCATTTTCTCAAGCTTTGAGTGGCCCTGCCCCTTTTGATAAGGGGAATGTATAGATAGAGGAAATGATGAAGACCTTTAAGCAGGTAAAAATCAATTTACCCCTGCTTGATGCTATCCGACAGGTCCCAGCCTATGCAAAATTTCTGAAAGACCTTTGTACTCAGAAAAGGAAAGCTAGAGGCCATTTATCCAAAAAGGTCTTTGCAACTGATACAGTTAATTCTGTATTAAGCATGACAATACTAGAGAAGTTGCAAGACCCAGGGATTCCCACTATTCCCTGCATAATTGGAGACCACACAATTAGAAGGGCCCTTCTAGACCTTGGAGCCAGTGTTAACCTGCTGCCATACAGTGTGTATCAGCAGCTAGGTTTGGGGGAGCTAAAACCCACCCCCATTGTGCTATTGATGGCTGATAGGTCTGAGAGGAGACCCATGGGAGTGGTCAAGGATGTCTTAGTGGGTGTAGACAAGTTCTTCTATCCTGCAGACTTCCTTGTTTTAGATATGGGCTGCAACAAGAGTACATCCCCAATATCTGTTATTTTGGGCAGACCATTTTTGGCCACTGCCAATGCATGCATTCAATGCAGGTCTGGGATCATGGAGGTAACTTTTAGACATATGAAAGTTGAGCTTAATGTGTACAACAGTGCAAAGTACCCTCAGCTGGACAATAAGGAATGCTTTACAGTGGATGTACAAGAAGAAGTTGTTGAAGAAGATTTGCCCACTTTGCTGGAGTGGGACAATATTGTCACAAATTTAACTGAAGTTTAGAACATGGTAGAGGAAGGAAGCCCAGCTTTAATGCCAGAAGACATGTCCACATTGAAGTCTTCTGTGGGCTTAGTGCAGCATTCCATGTGGAAACATACATTGCTGCCCCTTCCTCAAACCAACAAAGCACCAATCCTGCCATCCATCCAACAAGCCACTGATCTGGAGTTTAAGAAGCTTCCAGATACATTGAAATATGCTTTCCTTGAGAAAGATAAAAAACATCCTGTAATTATCTCCTCTTCTCTTACCAATGAGCAAGAGGAGGAATTGCTAACAGTTTTGAGGAAGCACAAGAAGGCAATTGGCTGGACCATTGCTGATCTAGGAGGGATTGATGCATCAATCTGTATGCATAGGATCCATCTAGAGGAGGGCTCAACACCCTTCAGGAAAATGCAAAGGAAACTGAATCCTCACATGCAGGAGGTGGTCCTAAAAGAAATCATCAAATTGCTAGATGCTGGGGTAATTTACCCCATTTCTGATTCTGAATGGGTGGCACCTATCCAAGTGGTGCCCAGGAAATCTGGCATAACAGTGATCACAACCGAGTTTGGAGAGCTGAGACCAGCCAGGGAGACCACTGGTTGGAGAATTTGCATCGATTATAGAAAGCTCAACTCCAAGACCAGAAAAGACCACTTTCCTCTCCCCTTTATTGATCAAATTTTGAATAAGTTAGCAGGGAAAGCTTTTTACTATTTTCTTCATGGGTACTCAGGGTACAACTAGATCCCTGTGCACCCTCTTGATCAAGAGAAAACTACATTTACCTGAGCTTTTGGCACCTTTGCTTACAGAAGGATGCCCTTTGGGTTGTGTAATGCCCCAGCCACCTTTCAGAGAGGTGTATGTATGCCATATTTTCTGATATGATTGATAAATTCTTAGAAATTTTTATGGATGATTTTTCTGTTTATGGGGATAGTTTTGGCCAATATTTGCAACACCTCAACCTGGTCTTGCAAAGATGTGAGGAGACAATTTGGTCTTAAGTTGGGAAAAGAGCCACTTCATGGTAACACAAGGTATTGAGTTGGGCCATGCAGTCTCTAAAGATGGGATTGAGGTAGATAAGGCCAAAGTTGACCTCATTGTAAATTTGCCCCCTCCAAGAACAGTCAAATAAATCAGATCTTTCCTTGGACATGCTGGATTCTACAGGAGGTTCATCAAAGACTTCAACAAAATTGCTAAACCATTGTGCCGCCTGCTCTGCCAGGATGTGCCCTTTGACTTTTCTGCTGAATGTCTTGAGGCTTTTGAAACTTTAAAAATTTGCCTCACCTCTGCCCCTATACTCCAAACACCTGACTATACACTCCCCTTTGAGTTGATGTGTGATGCATCCGACCTGGCAATAGGTGCTATTTTGGGCTAGAGAAAAGATAAACTGCCTGTGGTCATTGCCTATCTCAGCAAATCACTTGCTAAAGCTCAACTAAATTATACCACAACTGAGAAAGAGCTTCTGGCAGTGGTTTTTACAGTGGATAAATTTAGACCTTACTTACTTGGGTCTAAAACTGTAATCTTCACTGACCACTCAGCATTGAAGTGCCTATTGTCCAAGAAGGATGCGAAACTCAGGCTGATTAGATGGATACTCCTGTTGTAGGAATTTGACATTGAAATCAAGGACAAAAAGGGTGTAGAAAATGTGGTGGCTGACCACTTGTCCATAATTATTTTGGAAAAAGGTGTTGATGACCTTGCTACAAATGATGTCTTCCCGGATGAGCAATTGTTTGCCATCCAATCCTTGGTTCCTTGGTATGCACACATAGTCAATTATCTAGTTATAGGCAAAATTCCTGCCCATTGGACTAAAATGGACAGTGACCTATTTTTCTCACAGGTCAAATTCTTTTTCTGGGAGGAACCTTGCTTATACAAGTATTGTGCAGACCAAATTATCTAAAAATGTGTTCCCGAGAGTGATGTCCCCAGTATTCTGGCCATGTGCCATGAAAATGCCTGTGGAGGCCACTTTAGTGGAAGAAACAGCTGACAAAGTCTTACAGTGTGGGTTCTATTGGCCTTCTTTATTTAGAGATCCCAATACACACTGCAGGACCTGTGAAAGATGTCAAAAATTAGGAGGGCTGTCTAAAAGAAACTCAATGCCTTTGTAGCCCATCCTTGTTGTAGAACTGTTTGATGTCTGGGGTATTAATTTCATGGGCCCCTTTCCTCCTTCAAATGGATTTCATTTCATCTTAGTGGCAGTGGATTATGTTTTCAAATGGGTAGAAGCTATTACCACAAGAACTAATGATAATCAGGTTGTCCTTAAGTTTATAAAGCAGAATATCTTCTCAAGATTTGGCACCCCTAGAGCCATTATCAGTGCTGGGGGTAGCCATTTCTGCAACAGAAATTTCGAGAGCTTGCTCAAGAAATATTCTGTCACCCATAGGATTGCTACTCCCTATCACCCACAAAGCAGTGGGCAAGTTGAAATTTCAAATAGGGAGATCAAGCACATCCTTGAGAAGACTGTGAGGACTGATAGGAATGATTGGGCTGACAAGCTTAATGATGCACCGTGGGCTTATCGGACAGCCTATAAGACTCCCATTGGTATGTCCCCATTCAGACTGGTTTATGGCAAGGCTTGTAATCTCCCAGTGGAGTTAGAACACGGGGCCTATTGGGCCATTAAACATTTAAATCTAGACCTAACTTCTGCTGGTCATTACAGGTTGCTGCAGCTGTCAGAATTGGATGAGCTAAGGACGGATGCGTATGCCAATGCTCGGATCTACAAGGAAAGGTCCAAAGCTTTCTTTGACAAGGGCCTGTTGAGAAAGAGCTTCATAGCTGGTGACAAGGTTTGGTTGTTTAACTCCAAACTTAAATTCTTTCCTGGCAAATTGAAATCCAGATGGGAAGGTCCCTACATTGTCATGTATGTTTCCCCATCTGGAGTTGTGGAAATCAAGGATCCCAAGTCTGTGAAAACCTTGAAGGTGAAAAGTCAGAGGCTTAAGCCTTGTTTTGAAAAGCCTGCCAAACCCATGGACACCATTCACTTTCAAGGGGATCCTTCTTTAAACTGATCTACAGGTGTGTCATTATTGTATCATATGTACTTTGGTTTTGGTAGATTTATCTTACTTTCCTTTGTTAAAATTCTCTAAGAAAATTTTAGTGGCCCCACTTGAATCTAGACCTGTCTAGTTTGAATTTTTTATGCTTGGTTGGATGATTACTGCTCCTGGATTGATGATTTTTGCTTGAATGCATAGTGTTGGATGATGATTTTTGTTGTCTTTGCTTGAATGATTGATTTTAATGTGTCTAGAGGTACCTAGGGTGGTGAGTCAGGCCTAGGATCTAGCCACAGCACAAATGGAATTGGCAGAACAGAGAGCACATGCTCTCTGTTTTATACTTTGCTGTCGCTGGGTCTAAAAGGAAGCCTGAGAGACTCTTGGGCAATACAAAGAGCATACTTCATCAGCTGCCGCGAGATTCTAAGGCTATCACGAGGTTTAAAATGGAGACCTGGGAGCCGCTCGCACGATCCACATAGAGCTTTTCATTACCTATCGCGAGATTCAGGAAGCCTGGGAGACTCTCGCGCAATTCAAAAAGAATACTTCATTAGCTGCCACGAGATTCAAAGGCTGTCGCAAGATTCAAAGTGAACCTCGGAGTTTTTTACGCAATCCAAATGGAGACCTGGGAGCTGCTCGCACAGTTCACATGGAATTCTTCATATACTGTCGCGCTCTCTAAGGTCAACCTGGGAGATTGTCGCGCAATCCAAGTACAATAGCACCTTCGCTAGGTTCATTTCCAATCCTGTGACCAGATATTCCAAAGCACGCCGAGCTTCGCGATAAGTATTTTAACCACGTGCTTGTCTCCCTTTCCAGTACTCTCTTCCTTCTTCACTCTGTGAAACCATAGGTTCTGGCGCTCTTCTACCTCTCTCCTCCAGCGTCCACTCTACAACCTATCATTTACACCAGGAATCAATAGATTTGTTCCTAGCATCACCCCCATCTATTGCCCTCTGCTCAAAGATCTCACGGTGCCCTGTGCGTTAGATCAAACCAAACCCTAAGATTTTAGGGTAGGCACTCAGATCTCAATCTCCCTTTCTCATCCTTCAAGGTAGAGTTTGGAATGGCCCCCAAGAGTGCACCAAAGAGAAAAGGGAAGGATAAGGCCCCTGTTGAGACCACCCCTATGAAGGCCAAGACTGCAAAGGCACCTAAAAAAGGGAAGGAAGTGGTTGAGGAGGTGGAGGAGCCAACCCCTGAGTTTCCTTCTCCTTTAGAGCTCATGGCTTCAATCCCCTTGGAGTCTGAAACAACTTTTGACCTGCCATTCTTTGAGAAGGAGCCTCTCTCTGCCCTTGCCATGCAGTTTATGAGCAAAGCGGGCCTTACACCCTTGATGAGAGGAATTCCAGCACTAGCCTACCCTAGGCTAGTGCAACTCTTTTACCAACACATCAAGGTAAAAAAGGACAAGGATGGTCAAGTATGCTTGCTAGTGCTGATTGACGATTTTGAGATGCTAGTGTGCCCCAAAGTGATTGCAGAAGTATTGGGCATCCCAGCCGCATTCGACCCTAGCTGTGGATATGGCCCCCCCTGAGCACCTCCATTGATACAATTGCAAGAGCTTTGACTAGAGGATTAAAGGCCTTGGGGGATTCGATCAAAAGAAGAGAATTGGAGCCTAAACTCCTCTTCATTGACCAAGTCCTGCGAAAGAACATTTACTGCTTAGGACATCAGCAGGAGAGGAGAACTCCGATTGCGGATGCTGTATATTCTTTCTCTCTAGGCCATGGCTTCCATGTAGCCTGGCTCATCTTTGAGGCAATGAAAGACCTAGTGGAGAAGATAGGGCAGAACAAGAAGCCTCACACACTCCCCTATGCTAGAATCATTACGAAACTACTTTTGAAAGGGGGGTATAAGATAGCTAAAACAGAGGGGACTACAACCCTTGCCCCGACTACTTTTGCCAAGAGGCAATGGGGAATCAGCAGGAGACTGATGGAGGCCCAGAAGAAGAAGAAAGCTGAGGCTCAGGTCCCTCCCAAGCAAGCTGATGAGGAAGCTGTCCCAAGGTCTACCCCTGCTATCAAAGAGGGGCTTCCAGAACCTGTCATGACTACCACTGCTGCAGCAGCCACCTCAGCCACTCCACCTTTTACTCCAGCATCCACTACCCCTATTCCATCTCTCTCTCACCCTCCTCTGTCCTCATTATTCATGCCCACTCCCCCTTCACCTGTGATTGGTACCTGGGAGGACACCAGCCCCCATGCAAGCCCCTCCCCATCCCCTACCTTACCTCAATACACAATCTCAATACCCCCATCATCTTCACATAAACCTGATAGCCCTCCACTCATTTCCTATAAAAAATGGAAAACCACTGAGACAACCCCCACCATATCCCAGACACCACCCACAATCCCTTTTATCCCCACTGACACACCTCACCTTGAAGAAGACACCACCCCAGCCATACCTACTATATTCCCCCTCACAGACATTGACTTAAACCATAACACAACCATAGGATTCCAAGCCTTTATGGCTAGTTTCCTTGACACCATGCCCAGCTAATACACCCCCCTCCCAGACTCCCCAACTACATCACACCATCACTCACCAGAACCCCACTCTCCCCCTCCTTCCACTTTCCATTATATACCTTCCTCACCTTTTCAATCTGTGCCATCTTCTACACAAACTCAACCTCCCAGCCCAGACACACTGACACTTATCATCTCCCTCATCCAAGACATCCAATCCCAATTATCCACCACTACACACACCCAGGATCAGATGCGAAATGAACTCACATCCATCCAATCCACCCTACAGACATTAACCAACCCTCCCATTCACTCCATCCCCCATCCCTCACCAATCCTACAGATATTAACCAACCCACCCATCCCTCACCAATCCACTCCATCCCCCCTGGTCCTTTCCACTGACAAACAAACCCAAACTGAATCCATCCCTGACTCCCAACCCCATCCCACACCCATAATCCCTTTTATCCCCCCAACCCCCCCATTCCCTTTTATCCCTTTCACCATTCCACTTTTTCCTCCCCCACCACCACCTACCCCTAGGGAGCCTACTTCATTTTCTTTCCCCCCTATACCCTCCATCCCACCCCTTATCCTACCCCCACCAACATTCATTGACCAACAGACCCAAACAGGCCCAGAACCTATTCCCCTTCCCCCACAACTAGACTTACCCACTGTTATCTCCACTCCCCCCACCCAGGACCAATCACAATTTACTCCTTCCACTTCCTCTCTACCCATCGCACCCAAACATTTTTTTTACATCCCTCCCTACCTTACCATCGTCCATGCCATGAGGGACAATCCATATCTTAGGAAGGATGTACTGAGGGGCATGGCCCAACTTAGGCAGTCAATTGAGAACCCCCTGCTGTAGCAGATTGATGAAATGAAGGAAGCCCACAGAAAGCAACTATTGGGCATCTCCTTGGGGTGGACTAACATATTGGAGGCCTATCAGAAGGCCCAATCTAGAGCTGCTTATCATCAACTAAACGTGGAGCTTGAGAAGGCCAACACAACTGCAGAGAAGATGAAGGTCAAAATATTTGAAAAGAAGCTCAACAATGTCCAGGAGATCTTCAGACTCCAAAAGGAAATTCATGAGACTGACCTCCTCAAACAAAAAATCCAGATAGCCTCATTGGAAGCTGCTTTGGCTACTGTCAGAAATGCAGCTCAGCAGCCTACCCCACTCTCTATTCACATGCCAGACCTTGAGCCTAAAGCTACTCTAGACCCAGTTGCCCAGTCTTAGGAGGCACAACCAAAGATCCAGCAAGAGAAAGGGAAGGCCCCTGCTGCCCCTCCTTCATCACCTCCTACAGAGCAACCTCCACCTACCAAGGCCTCTGCTGCACCTCCAAAACAGCAAACTTATCCTAAACAAAGAAAAGTCATTGCTAAGAGGACTGCTTACACAGCAGCCTCTATAAAAATTGGCAAAGAGCCAGCTGCCCAATCTGAGGAGGCAAAACCCTCTGGCCAGCCTGAGCCCAAAGCAAAAGGGAAGTCCCCAGTGGCCCCCACTAAGGAAGATAAAGGAAAATCTCCTATGGTCCCTCCTGAACCTAAAATAAGGAAGATGAGGGTGAGGGCACTAAAAGCTCCTACTGTTAAGAAACCACCAGCCCAACCAAAGAAACCAAGGCAGCCTAAGAAAAGGACTCTAGCTGAGAGTAAAGCTAAGAAGAAAACGAGTCCAATTGAGAAGTAAGAATGAAACAAAGGGGACAAAGCTGCCCTTAGGAAACATGCTCAAAAGATGGGCTGGGATTGGTTTACAGATTCTGATTCAGATTCTTCCTCCTCTTAGATTAGATTGTACTTAGGTTTTTCTTTTCGTTCCCTTCCAATCTTCTCCTTGTAATTATAATTGTACATGTTTTTCCAGTTAATAGAATTTTTCATTTTTTTTGTATATTGATCTTTTCTGTGTGCTTGTTAAAGTTTTTTTTATTTTAATCTTCATTTTGTTCAATTTTGTCAGTACCATGGGAGATGAATTTAGGGAAGATGTAGATGGAACTGAATGGATACAAGTACAAGCATCAGCACAAATGGTGCCTAGAGATCGAGTATTGATATCGATCAAGGGATTAAAATGGCTTTATTTTCATAATCGTGGGACCTGTCTGAAGCTTCCTCGCAGAGTCCTGAACGCGTGCAAAGTAGAATTCCACCCCTTCCAGTGTGCAGCCGCGCGATACACAGGATCCCCTTAAATACCAAGCCTAAATTTAGACCATCATTTACTGTTCGCTCACTTTTCCCATAATCCGTTGTGCGCTTTATCATTCCCCACATAATCACAATTTATTGCCAAGCTTGGAAAAGGACAAAACTTTATTATGCCGTTTCATTTTCCACCGTCCAAGTCTTTTAAATAGGACATTAGTTCCTCTTCATCTCATCCTTCCTATGCTAAACCTAGCAGTCCGGCCCTCCTCACAACCATGGCGAATGACAAACCCAACGAGTTCCCTAACAAATTCTATCCCATGTGGTTGGACCCCCCACCGCCTAAGGAGCCGAACCTGTTATAATTTCTTTGAGATGAGTATGAAGAAGTCCAGCGGATCCTGGAAAAGGAAGAGAAGAAAAAAGAGAAGAGAGAGAAAAAGAAGAAAAAAATCGAACCACCTGCATCTCCCCCACCATCTTCCTCAAACCCTCCCCCACCGACTCCCCCTTGATCCCTCCCTCCCCCCCTATTTTGTTTGTTCTTTTTACATCTTTTTGTAATATTTTCTTTATATTATAATGAATGTTTCTTTTGGTTCTATACTGTCCAGTTTAGCATTTTTGATTATTTCCGTTTCTCTGTCTTCTTCTGTGTTTCTTTGTTCTGTATTCAATCTACTGCACATCCAGTCTAGCCTTTGAACCAGTGAGGACACTGCTCCTCATGGTTTGGGGGTATGACAAGATAGGGCTGCCACTAGATTAGTTAATTTTAGTGCAGTAATGGTGGTATAACTGGAATGAATAAAGTCAATTTCCACTTAACTTGCTACAAAGAGGAAACTTGTAAAAAATTAAAATATTTCTGCAGACTTTTCGAAACTGAAAAAGTTAAAATCTTGACACCACCATGAAGCTAATATCAGAAAATTTGTCAGTTAATACTCAGTGAACCTAAGAGGAGAGAAACAGATGAAAATACACCCCATGGGTTAATTTGAGGACCATACCTAGTGAGATTTGGGCCCATCATTTTCTTTTGAAGAGTATTTTTGGCATTATTTCTGCTCTGAGGACTGATTGAATCAAAACTTTTTCACTAGAAGTTGGGCAGCTCCAAATCAAAACTAATTGATAGCACTCATGATACTAAGGAAATGATCCAAGGCCTTCATTTGGACAGTTTGAGCTTGAAAATCTAACCTTTTAAAGTCTGCCCCTTTTGCATACACTAGTTGAGCCTTAAAATCATACTTTTCTTTTACAAACACTAGAATACTTGCACCTTAACCTCATGACCTGATTCAACCTTACCCTCACTCTGAGAATTCAGAAGGTAAAGGAGAAGGAGTTAAAGATACTGAGAATGGTTCAACATTCTGTGGAAGGTGAAGAAAAGCAACTTAAGAATAGCAGTGTATCCATGGTATTTGTGTGGCAGTTCATCATAAAAAAATCATAAAAAGATTGAATAAAAATAAAAAGAGCAAAAGAAAGAGAAGTCTAGAGAAGAACATTATCTGAAAATTGAAAAGAAGAGGAGAAGCTGGCCACTTTGATTCTGGAATATATCAAGTAAGATGAAGTTCTGTTGAAATGAAGGTTGTGAAGTCATGAATCACTCCTTATCTTGCTGATTTCTTAATTTGAATTCCCTTTTTACCCCTTGATTCTTTACATCCCTCACCCATAAGCCACATTACAACCCATTCAGAAAGACCTTGTGGATCCAAAGTAAAATGAGTTGTCATGTGGAGACAAGGAGTTGTCCAGTCTATGGTGAAAAGTCATGAGGATGTCAGAAATTAGAAGCTTTGCCTATGCTCATGCTTGCAGGCCCATTTGGGGTCTATAACTGCTCTTGAGCTGTTTTGAATGTGAACACCCTCAGATTGTTAATGTTGAGAGATAGCCCTGATGAGAATTGGGTCTAAATTTTGACTTCATTAGGGGTGCATCCAACCTGAATCTTGAATTTAAGGCAAGCTGGGTACTGATTTGTACACATTGAATTTCTAATGTAAAATGAATGGTGGTGATGCAAACACATATTAACTTTTAAGTTTTAAATGACCTGCAACACTGTTGCAGTTTCCTTTAAGTGTTAAAGAATGGGTGTGGAATGAAGCTTTGTACATTTAAATTTGTGTTGTCATTAACTGCACTATACTTAACTGTTCTAATGGTGAAGTTTGTGGGTGTCTTCACTGAAAACCCTCAGGAGACTTCACTCCTCCACTAGGGATCACCTAGGGGTTTAAAAGGCTTGGTACATATGCTAAATGCACTCGTGATCCCTACGAAAGTGGCATTTAATTAGTTACAGCTTTGCTAAGGGACTAGCAAAGATTAGGTTTGAGGGTGTGTTAAGACCTGAAAAGTACCACTTTTCACCCCTTAACTTAATCTCTGTTAGATCCTGAATCATTTAATAAATGTGTTTTAAGTCTATCCTGTAGGTAATAAGCAGCAGCTGCAAATAAGCCCCTAACTGTGTCATGAAGCCTACTGTTGCCCCAGAAGTTCCTCAGAAGAAAGAAGGTTGAACCTAGACAGAGAATTGGTTGCAGCATAGGCACAGTAAAGCAGAAATAAATCAAGAAGAATGCCTCGTGCAGATGTCGCTGGGCTCAATTAAACCAGAAAGAATGCGTCACGCAGTTTTCGCGGACTTCTGAAGGGAGCACACCAACTCGTCGCGCAGTCTTCACGCCGTTCATGTGTAGATGGATGTCAGCAGGGAGTAAAAAGCATACTTCATGCAGTTCTCGTGAGTCTTAGTCATAAGCGCTCGCGTAGCACTCGCGCAGCTTTAGAAATGAGTCTTCAACCTTCGTGTGATTCACTGAATAGAGAGAGCTCCAGGCATTCCAGTGCGCGGCTGTCGCACAGTGGCCGCGAGATACATACTTTCAAGGAACTGTTCGCACGATCCAGAAGCCCATGCACATTGTTTCTTCGTGAGGATCGTCATGGGATTCACCAAGGAACGAACTGCGCACGCAATTCCCCGCCATTCAAATAGAAAGAGCAATCCTGCGACGACCAGAGCATTCCCGTGACAACCAAAGTAGTAATCCCGTGACTGCAAGAGCTTCAAGTTAGATCAACCCCGCGATGCCAATTCTATCACACGATAAGATCTGGAAAGCCTTTCTACCTAGGGAGGCTCGGGTTCTTAACTTCTCCCCACTTCTGTAGGGGCAATCTGGGGATTTCCAGCAATTAGGGCACGCACTCTAATGCTCCAATCTCTGTGCACATGCCTCGAGGCATCCAAGGGACAGGAATGGGCCGCAATTGCATTGATGAAATTAGGGTTTTCCTAACCCTAATTCTCACATAGCTGACTTCTATATAAGCCTAAGCCTAGTTTAGGTTTAGGAGACTTTTGAACTTGACTTCTGTACTCCTTCTTAAAACCGACTGTAGAATTACAATAGGCTAAGGTTAGGGTTTAGGAGTTTTCTTTTTCCTTTTTCCTTCTCTCCATAGTCCAGTACTTGCTAGCTATGCCCTTTGTATGATTATTTGGTATAGTTTTAATAGAGTTTTATAATAGGATCTATTGCATGTATGGGATTGGTGTTTTGTGAGTTGTTCTGTGCTGCCTTGAGATCCTCCATTACTAAGTTGTATTATAAGCAATGGAGGATTGTCTTTAAGGTTTTACTTAGATCTAAGTGACCTGTGTGTCCAGGTTAGGGACATTGCAGTCCTAGCCCCACCACAGGACCCACTAAATCTAAATCCCCATGGGATCTTGAGCTGGTAGCCTTGTGAAGATGGTGGCTGCAATAATGTTCTTGTTCTGTCTTAGACCTCTGTGAGGAGGATAACCTCTGTGGATAGTCTATGACCATGCAAGTGGACAGATTATAGCCTTAGGGTGAGGCCAATCCATAGAACTCAGACAGATTCTTCTTCTCTGCACTTGTGCTTGTAGCCTTGTGAGAGATTGTGCAGAGACAGACTCTCCTGTATTTGTATAGACCCACCATCAGATGGCAGATCTGATCTGGCTGTAGAGATTGTAGGCTTGTGACTGGATCACTGCTGTCTTTCTAAAAGAAGTGAACAACCAGGCTTGAAAGCTAGTACTCAAACTCTTGTAGGTTCTGTGTCTCCAGGCTAGTGCACGTTGTAGGCCTAGCCCCACACACATAACTTTAGAGGTTTAGGTTCCTATAGATTCTTGAGCTTGTAGCCTGGATGAAGTAGTGCCTACAATGATAAACTTGTGCTGACCCATCTCTGGATTGTGGTTCCCCTATTGGATAGTCTGTGACCATTTAAGTGGACAGGTTATAGCCATAAGGGATTGGATCATGGCACATGGGTGAGTTGGATCCTTTCTCCTCTTTGGTGATAATGTAGCCATTGGACATGATTTCTATAGCAGCAGATCTGAATCTGAGTTATAAGACCCATCAGATCTGTACCTAATAGCATACTTCTCACCCTTTTAAATTTATTTTCTCACACTCCATCATTCTTCTCAACCCTTTCTGTAGTTTAGACATTAAGTTACCTTAGGATTTAGACTATAGTAACCTTAAATTCCCTTCCATTTAGGATTGCTAGATCTGTAGCCAGATCTGGAGGGCCAACTAAAGATAGCTCCCTTGGAGCTTTAGATCAACTTTCCCTGTAGGGCAAACTCTTACTTATCAAAAATTTCTACAACAGGCCCTGTATCTTACAGGACTGTGTATTTTTAGGCTTGCTGCTCTTCAATCTACCTCTGATTTTCACTAACCCAATTCTTATCACCATTTCCAATAAAGTCAGTAGCAAGGACGTAAAATATCCTAACAAGCTTGCAGCGAGATTCTATTTTCCTTCTTTTAGCCCAACCATGGTTGGCTAATTCCCTAGGAGCAGCAAGGAGTGAGTTAGATCTGTGATTGGGTAAGGTTAGGAGTGTTGCTGGGGTTAATTGTTGCACAGACTACAGATCTGAGAGCATTTCATTGTAAAGTGAGTTTGATTGCAATGTAAATGTCATTTTCAATGTTTTAATTAGATCTAAAGCTCTTTTGATTCCTTTTGGTGCTCGATCGGATTTGTGTAGAGGAGTTGCTTGATCAGCTCACCCACTTAACTGGTAGACCTCTTGGATATCATCTGAATTCTCTGGATCTGATATCCCTGTAATTTCCTGCGTCTGTGACCTAGAAATTACAGTATCTGTAGTGGTTTTAATTGTTCTAATTAAGGCTCTGGCTTTGTAGGAGATCTCTAGGATGGTCTGTGACCATTAAAGTGGACAGATCATAACCTTAAGGTAAATCTAACCTCAGGCTTCAAATGGATTCATCTGCTGTAATCCATGGATTCGATAAAGTCTATAGGATGGTCTGTGACCATTAAAGTGGACAGATCATAGCCTTAAGACCAGGTGGATCCTGCGATTTGGAGTGGAATTTTTACCCTGCAGCTGTGCTTATGGCCAGCTGAGGGACTTGTGTGCTTTTGAACCCTTGTAATATGCTTAGCTCAACCTGATTGCAGTGAAAACAACCTCCAAGCTGTTCTTCTCCATTTTCTTAGTTTTTAAACCCTCCATCTACAAGATCTGAGGCTCCAGATTCGATCTAAGACAATCTACATTTTAATTGTAGTTTAGATTAAGTGAAAATCCAATCTAGTCTCTCCCCTATCTTTTAGCTAGACCAACATTAGTTAGGGTGCCAGATCTCTTATAGATCTGGAGATTTACGTAATTCCAAGCCACCTCTCTGTGGACTTTGTTGACAAGTGAAAAATACCATTTTTCACCCCTAAACTTAAGTCTTGATAGACCTTTGAGAGAACTAAATAAGTGTTTTAAGTGCCTATGTTGCAGCTAACAATAAAGACAGGCTTAACCATAAAAGCAGCTTAAAAGTGCCAAAAAGATGACAATCCATGTCAATCCAAAGGAAGGAAGTGAAGAAACAACCTCATCAGCTGTTGAAAGGTCTAAATGGAAGTGGCAAAGACCTGTAAGAGAAGCAGGGAACAATTCGAACAGAGAAATGCACTACAGAGTTCTTTTCGCAAAGAACCTGCACTTTTCGTAAAGAACACGAACTCATGAAAAGGACTAAAACTGTGCTTAGTTTTCAAGAGCATCCGAACTATTCAAGAGAAGATTGAACTTTGAAAGGAGAAAACACAATTCAAGAGAGATTGAACATTGCGAAAAAAGAGCTTCGTAAGTCACAAGATTTTGCAAAAGGCCCCTAAGCTCATGAAAAGGTATTTTGGAGATTCACTTTAATAAGGGCACCAAGAATCTTGCACGCCATCCCAATGCATTTTAAAACCTAGGGACATTCCAGAGGGTTCTAAGCATAAAGTGAAGGAATATTCCACCCCATGTGAGCACCTAGAGAGGGAATAACTTGGCGGGAACTTCTAGAAACTCTAACAAACTTTCAAAATGCATAACAGAATTGATGCCTTTTTCACCTGATTGGCTGAAACAGATCGAGGAATTCGATTGGCCGTCAGATCTCGATCCCCATGCTCGACTACCATTGGTCAATACAGATCTGAGAACCTCTGATTGGTTGATACACATCTGAGTTGGACCTGGGGAAAGCTATAAATAGACGAAGATTTGCCCAATTGGGGCATCCAGATTTTGAGTTTCATTTCTAATCCCCCATTTCCCAGCCAGACAGCTTGTCTGCAATCCTTGTAATAGCCTACTTTGTACTTGCATTTGAGAGCTCTGAGATACTGCTGTAACTCAAAGGAGAGTTTGCATCCAAGACTGCAAATCCGAGAGCTCTTAAGCCGTGCTCTGTAAATTGTAAGGATGAATTTTAAAAGGTTGCTGTAAACTATGCATTCTCCATTGGACTCATGTCAAGGGTTCCCTCTGATCTCCTCAGTACATTAGACTCCTTTAGATTCATTGTTTTGCATGCAATTTCCCTTGATTCATTAATCCTGTGAGAATTAGTGTTTGTAACCTAGTCTCTTACAACATTTGTAGTGATGTTTCTTGTTCTGAATTGAGGATTTGGGTTAAAGACTATTGGATAGTTTGTGGCCATTAAAGTCGACAGACCATAGCCATAAGTGTAAGCCTAATCCTTGAATTAGATTTATCTCTCTTACATCTGTGCTTGTAGCCAGATGAAGATTGGATCTCCTCTGTTGAGCTGCAGTTATTCTCATTAGATTTCAAAGACCAAATCAGATTTAGATATTACTTCTCCATCTTTGTTTCAATCATTCCCCCAACTCGGATCTGGATCATTTAATTTAAATTTTTCTTTGTTTTGTAGTTAGTTAAACGTGACAAATTCAAACCTCTCATCTTATCAGTTTTCTAGATAGGATAAGTAGCCAGAACTGGTAGCTCAGATCTGGAGGTTTATCTTACATTTTAGACAAATTCTCTGTGGACGATCTTTCACTCACTTACTTTTAAAACTTGCTACAATTGGCCCTGATCTTGCAGGCTAATTCTCTTCCAACCGTGCTGATATTTCTTTGATTTTTTTTATATAGTCTAGAGCCACTGTAATTTAGCAGCTATAAATCTATTTTCAAACCACACATAAATCAAGCACACTAAGAAGAAACAACAGACTTCCCCTTACTTTTAAAACTTGCTACAAAGTCTAGGATCTCTCAGCTGTGCTGAACCCATCTCTGTTTTCTCTTGATGTTTACACCAAAAATCAGCACACTGGAATTCCACAACAGCTGCCACTCCCAAAGAGCAGTCCAAGGCTGAGAAGAGAGGTGCCAAATTGTAAAGGAAGAAGAGGATGAGAGGAGTATAATGAGATAGCTGCCAAATATGGTTGGGAGCCAAAGCCCCCATCTAGCTTTGACTCAGATCCTGATTCTGAGTAGGATGTATATAGTCACGATTAGTGGTGTTAATATAGAAATTTTGCTTTAGTCTTGTCCTCTTTTATGTGTTTTACTTCCTACTAGCTATTATCTTGTTTGTATATTGCTGTTTTTTCTTTCGCTGCACTTTTGTTGTGTATTTTTTTTTTTCTTCTGTCCTTATTTCTCTGTATATGTTTTTCTTGTTGCACATTTCCCTATCTTTCAAGCAGTGAGGACATTGCTCATAATAAGTTTGGGGGAGTGGCAGCTTGCCAAGGGATAGTTAATAGTAGTGTAGCAAGGTTTTTAATAGAAATTGAGGAAATTAAATAATTTCACACTTGATTTTTATTTCAAAGAGAGAAAATTAAAAATTTTTAAAACTAGAACATGTTATAGTTCTAACATCTTCATGAAGCAAATGTTAAGAATTAAAAAAAAAAATGAATGCTTAGTGTACCTGAAATGAGAGGAAATTGTAAGGATATACCCCAGAAGTCCAATGAAAGACCATATCCAGTGAGATTTGGGCCTGAGAAATTTTTTTTCTTGAAGAGTGTCTTGACAATTTCTTCTGCTCTAAGGACTGATTGAACCTAGCTCTACTCACTAGAAGTTAGGCAAATCTGAATTGAAACAGCTTGACAGCATTCATGACATTGAGGACATGAAGTAAGGGCATCCTTTTGGACAGTTTGAGCTTAAAATATCCTTACCCCTTTGAACTGCCCTTGATACACACCTTTTGAGTCTTAAAAATCCTAGTTTTCTTTGACAACAACCATAAAATTTGAACCCAAAACCTCTTAACCTGTTCCAATCCACCTTCAACCTGAGAAATCAGGGAATAGGAGAAGAAGCGAGGTTGAAGGAGCAAGGTTTGACATTTTGGTGAAGAATGAAGAAAATACAGTTGAAGGCAAGTGTGATGTATAGTTGTAGCATTCCAGCCAATAAAGATATAGAGAAAAATAAAAAAGAGAAAAAGCATACAAAAAAAAAAAAAAAAAATTCAAAGAAGATGAAGATCTTTACTAAAATGAAGGTGTGCAAATCACCTCCTTACCTTTTTGAGTTCTCAATTTTGAATCCCATTCCACCCTATTTATTCTTTATACAACTTCACCCACAAGCCACATTATAACCCAATAAAAAGACCTTACTGATCTGAAATTAATTGAGCTGTCATGTGGAGATGAGAATCTGTTTAATCTATGGTGAAAAGAGCTAGAAAATTTTAGAAATTAGAAGCAATGCCTATGCTCATGCTTGCAGTCCTATTTGAGGGCTGTAACTACTCTTGAGCTGTGTGAATTGATACACCCTTCTATTTCTATTGAGAGTGACAGCCCTGGTGAGTTTTTAGTCTGAAATTAGGATGGATGGAGGTAATATCCAAAAACAAAATCCTCAATTTGAGGGTAAACTTTGCATTAATTTTCATACAAAATAGCTTAACATGAGCTGATTGATTGTGAATGAACTACAGCAGAATTCTAGTTGTAAAACTATCTTGTTTTTGCTAAGAATCCTCTAAAACTAAATGGACTAGGTGTGGAATGAATTTTATATTGCTTGAATTTTGTTTCAACATGCTGCACTGTTATTAACTGACTTTATTGGAGAAGTTTGTGGGTAACTTCACTGTAAACCCTCAGGAGACTTCACTCCTCCACTAGGGATCACCTAGGGGTTTAAAAGGCTTGGTGCATGTGCCAAATGCACCCGTGTTCCCTAGGAAAGTGGCATTTAATTTTGTAGGTTAATTGCTTTTACTTTCTCCTTTGCTCACTAGCAAAGCTTAGGTTTGGGGGTGTGTTAAGTAGTGAAAAATACCATTTTTCACCTCGTAACCTGACCTTTATTGGACCTTTGAGCTGACTAATAATGTGTTTTAAGTATGTTTTATAGTTAAGCAATAAATTTCAAGCTTAATACAAATTTTCACTTAAAAGTGCCTAAGAAGCATTGTGCTATCTAATTGGAAAGGCCAGAGACCAAGTCCACCTGTAAGAAATAAAGTCTGAACCTACTAAGGGGTTGCTGAGTGCTGAACAATGGAAGAACAACACACCCAAGAGGTGTGCCAGCTATGGAAGCACTAAAAATAAGCTGCCGAGAGGTTCCTTAAAGTTATCGAGAGCTTCCCAGCACCTGTCGAGAAGTTCTGAGAGCAAGGAGTGAAGCAGTCGAGAGGTTGAACATGGGTAAAAGAAGCTGTTGAGAGGTACTTAGTTGAAAAGATAAAGATCTTGAGAGGTTCCAGCACCTACCGAGAGGTTGGAAGTATAGACGTGGATCCTGTCGAGAGGATACTTCAATGTGTAGATGAAGTCAAGAGGTTCCAGTCACTTATCGCGAGGTTCAATTGAACCTGTCGAGCAGTACAAAGCAACCTGTCACTAACTTACCTGAAGCAATGTTCAGTCTCACGAGGATTAAGCCAACCTGTCGAGCACTTCACTAAAGATTGTATAAACCATCGACAGGATTGTCTATAACCTGTCGAGAGGATGACTGTGGAACTAAGCAGAATGAAGAAATAAGCTGACAATCCTTTCGACAAGTTCAAACCAACCTCTCGAGACTTTCTCCTAAGCTGTCGATAGGGTCTCCATCAACTTGTCAAGATGTGTTCAAACCTATCGAGAGCCATTCCAAACCTGTCGACTAGTACTTCAATCCTGTTGAGAAGTCGGCAAAGCTATCAGAAGCCAATAACCTGTCGACGTGATTATAATACAGATTCAGAACCTGTCGAGAGGATCCCCTAAACCTCTCGACACTCGTGTTGGCAACTTCTCAGCGTCTTCCTTCAGTAGCTACCAATTCTAGATTTTTGTGCACGAGTTCCAAAGCACTTCAGTGACCCCTGGGGGTATTTTTGGTATATATTTGGGCATGCATGGAAACCCTAACTACTTCACATGTACTCGCCAGTTGAGAGCCAATGGGAAGAGAGCTTATAGAAGATAAATCTGCCACATTAGCAGCCCAGAATAACATAATTATTCTCTTGAGCTCTGATTGGCTGAAATGGATCTGAGGATAGAGGAGGAGAGTATAAAAGCTTGAAGAAAATACAAACCAAACATCCAAAATTTGAGAGAACCAGAGCCTAGAGCGAGATCCATTTTTCCCTCCAAATTCTCCCTCCTTCTTCCCTCTTCTCCCATTCTCTCTTTAGCCAATCATGAGTGGCTAAACTCTTCTCAGTAGTTAGGGTGAGGTCTTAAGCTATAAATTAAGAGATTTAGAGGCTTCTAATAGACTGTATATTGCACAGATTGCAGATTTGGGCACAATAGTATTGTAAGCGTGCAATATAATTATGGAGTTTAAAGGTTATTCTAATCTACATTTCACTTTTTTGTATTTGATTTCCCTGGATTGAATACTCCTGCGGATGCTAGCCGAAAATGGGGAGCTGGTAGCCTGGCATCTGCACATCTGCAATGGTTTTCCTATTCTAATTAAGATCCTTAAAGTGGAACAATCTCTAGGATGGTCTGTGACCATTAAAGTGGACATATCATAGCCTTAGGATTGGTTCAATTCTCTGGTTGAGATTGGATTCTTATACCTTACATCTGCTAGAAATAGGGAGCTTGTAGCCAGATGGAGGATTGTAGCAAATCAGATCTATTCAAGGCCTTTGATTTCTTTAATTTTCAATGAGAGACCAATACCCCTAGCTGCTGTTCTCACCTTTTGAATTTTTCATCTCTATTATATCTCCTCTATTCTCTGTGTTGGACTAGATCTGGATCAATAGCATTTAATTCTGTAGTCTGTAGTTAAAGTGATAAAACCATAAAACCTCTCGTCTTTCCTGCGTTAGTTTAGTTTAAATTAGGATAGAGTGTCAGATCTACTACGGAAATGGAGATTTACCATCCTTTAGAACACATTTTCCTGTGGACATACCCTTACTTACCTTTTAAAACTTGCTACAACAGCCCTGGATCTTACAGAACTGGCTGCTCACCTTGATTCCATTTCTCTGTGATTTTTTCCTTTTAATTGGCTGATTTTAATTATTTAATAATCACAAGGTGGGTTGCACAACAGAGGCTCAGCTCAATTACACCACTACTGAGAAGGAGATGCTAGCTGTTATGTTTGCTGTGGACAAGTTTATACCCTACTTGCTTGGGTCTAAAATTATTATTTTTACTGATCACTCAGCCCTGAAATACTTGTTGGCCAAGAAGGATGCCAAACCAAGGCTGATCAGATGGATCCTCCTGTTGCAGGAGTTTGATCTTGAGATCAAGGACAAGAAGGGAGTTGAGAATGTGGTGGCTGACCACCTCTCTAGAATTATTTTGGAAGAATGTGTAGTAGCACCTATCAATGAATTATCCTCTGGTTTGCACACATTGTGAATTTTCTTACTATTGGTAGGATCCCTCCTCACTGGTCCAAGATGGACAAAGACCTATTTTTCTCTCATGTCAAACATTTTCTGTGGGAGGATCCATACCTATATAAGTATTGTGCAGATCAGATTGTTAGGAGATGTGTGCCTGAGAGTGAGTTTCACAATATTCTTTCTATGTGCCATGAGCAGGCCTGTGGAGGTCACTTTAGTGGCAAAAAGATAGCTGCAAAAGTTTTGCAATGTGAGTTTTATTGGCCCTCTTTGGCTAAAGATGCACGCATACATTGCAAAGTCTGTGAAAGATGCCAAAGGTTGGGAGGCGTTTCCAAGAAAGATTCAATGCCATTGCAGCCCATCCTTGTGGTAGAACTATTTGACATCTGGGGGATTGATTTTATGGGCCCCTTCTATTGGTACACACTTTTTCTGGGTTTCTTTCGATCCCCGAAAAGAGTGGTCAAATTCTGTCCAAAGCGGACTCTGGCGAAGGCGATGATGGGGATGGAGTAATAAATTAGGAAATATTAAATTACTGAAAGTAAAGAGGTAAATTCTAAATGAAGAATACCTGAGAAGATGCGATCACCAGCTGCAGATATATACCGATGCTGCAACACGTCACTGATCATGCTTTAAGGGGGGAGCAGGTAATTTGACTGGATGAAAGTCTTTTTTAACAGAACTACATTAATATTAACTAATTTATTGGAGAAGTTTGTGGGTACCTTTACTGAAAACCCTCAGGAGACTTCACTCCTCCACTAGGGATCACCTAGGGGTTTAAAAGGCTTGTTGCATATGCTAAATGCAACTGTAGGTCTGATTTCAACTTGGAAAGAGGTTTGGAGCTATTCGAAGAGAAGAATGCAGAACATAATGCTTTTCGAAAAGAACCTGAACTTTGTAAAAAGAACTAAAAGCTCCAGGCTTAGTTTTCGAAGAGTACCTGAACTCTTCGAAAGGATTCCTGACCTATTCGAAAAGAAGAAAACTCCTTGCGAACAGCACCAGAACTACGCGAAAAGAGCTTCAGAAGTCATAGTACTTTGAGAAAAGTTCTCCAAACTGTGTGAAATGATATCCTGAAGATTCCCAGCATCTGCAAGGGCAATTCAGTAATCTCTGCACGCGCCCCAATGCATTTAAAAACTCAGGGATATTTCGGAAGATTTTGAGCACGAACCAAAGGCACCACCCCATGTGAACACTCAAAGATGAAATTACTTGGCGGGAACTTCTAGAAGCTCAAACAGATTTTTGAATTACATAACAGAATTGATGCTTCTGTCACCTGATTGGTTGAACCAGATCAAGCAGTTATGATTGGCCAAAATAGATCTGGATCCTTGTGCTCGACTCCTATTGGTTGATACAAATCTAACCAATTCTGATTGGTTGATACACATCTGAGATAGACTTGGGGAAAACTATAAATAGACGAACCATTTGCCCAATTTGGGTATCCAGATTTTGAGTTTCATTTCTATTGCCCCATTTCCATTTCAGATAGCTTGTCTGAAACTTTTCTAATAGCCCAACTTTTATTTGTAATTGAGAACTGTGAGATATTTCTGTAATCCATGTGAGAATTGTATTCAAGACTACAAATCTGAGAGTTGTTTAAGCTGTGCTTTGTAATTGTAATGGTGAATTTGAAAAGGTTGCTGTGAACAGTACATTCTCAATCGGATTCGTGTTAAGGGTTCCCTGTGATCTCCTTATTCATTAGATTCCTTTAGATTTACTGTTTTTAAAGCAATTTTCCTTAATTCATTGTCCCTGTGAGAATCTGCGTTTGTAACCTGATTCTCACAGCATTTGTAGTGGTGTTTTTTGTTCTTAATCAAGGATTCGGATTGAAGACTATTGGATGATCTGTGTCCATTGAAGTGGACAGACCATAGCCATAAGTTCAAATCAATTCCAATCCTTGAGTAGGATTACTTTCTCTTGCATCTGTGCTGGTAGCCAGATGAAGAATTGGATAATATCTCATGTATTTTACATTCATTCTCATTTTACAATCAAGTACTAAGTCGAAGTTAGATATTATTTCTCCATTCTTATTGATTTACATCAAATCTCACCAACTCGGATTTGGATCATTTAGTTTAAGTTTTACTTATCTCATTTAGTTATTGTGACAAATTCAACCTCCCATCTTATGTGTTTTGTAGGTAGGATCAGAGGTCAGATCTGGTAGCTCAGATCTGGAGGTTTATCTTACATTTTAAATCAATTCCATGTGGACGATCTTGTACTAACTTACATTTAAAACTTGCTACAATTGACCCTGATCTTGCAGGCTAATTAACTTCTCTCTGTGCTGATATTTCTTTATTCTTTTTAGTTTTCCAAATTCAGTATAATTCATCATTTATAAATCTGTTTTAAAAAAAAACAAATAAATCATGCACACTTAGAATAAAGCAACAAGTTTTTAGCGTCGTTGCCGGGGAATTTATTTTAAAATTGGTAGACCTAAGTTTTTATTTTTTTTTATTATTATTACATCAGTGCTAATTGTTCTATTGTTTAAATCTGTGCAGTTATTCCTATACATTTGAGCGTGGAATCTACTTTGAAAGGAATACTGAAGGTTTGCTTTGCATAATTTTATTCTCTGTTTCTGTGTTATATGTTTGGTAGGAGGACTCTCAATCCTAAGATTGTCCCTCTGAATTTAGAAGTTTAAAGGCTACTAAGAACCAGACAAACATCATAGAATTTTGCTGAAACTGCTACTATGGGTGAGCAACCTAGACTTTTGAGGGATTACTTTGCATGTGGTGCATATAATTTCCCATTTTGTATCCAATTTCCTACTGTTGAAGGAAATTATGAGATCGAATCATCAACTATCCTGATGCTGCCTTCCTTCCATGGTTTGAGTAAGGAAGATCCATACAAGCATGTGGATGAATTTTTGTCTCTTTGTACAACATTCAACATAGCTGGACTGGGTCCAGAGGCAACCAAGCTTAGGCTCTTTCCTTTTTCATTAAAGGACAAAGCTAGAGCATGGCTGTCCATGTTGCCACCAAACAATATTACTTCTTAGAATGATTTGCAATGTCAATTTTTAGCCAAATACTTCCCTATGTCTAAGACCAGCCAGTTGAGATAAAATATTGTTTCCTTCTCACAACACTCAACTGAAACTTTTCATGAAGCATGGGAAAGGTTTAAAGAACTTTTAAGGCAATGTCCTCATCATTAAATTTCCCGATGGCAGCTTGTTCAAAGTTTCTATCAGGGAATTGATCAAAAGGGCAAGAATATGGTAGATGCTTCCTGTGGAGGCACCTATTTGCAAAAAACAGTTGAGGAGGTCTGGGACCTATTTGAAGTGATTGGTGAAAATTCAACTCAACAGGAATCTTTGTCAAGAGACATTGAGAATCCCGCTCGGTTGAACAATCAGCAGACCACCAAGGGAAAGATTTATGAGGTGAATGAGTTGGAAAGGAAAATGGATAATTTGACCACTAAGTTTGATAGATTGATGGACTCACTTAAAAATCCAATGGTTGCAAGAGTAGAGGAAGCATGTCTGATATGCCAGTACCCTACTCATGCACATGATCAATGTCCAGCTGCACCACAGTTCCCAGATCTAGTGGTGGAGCAAGCTCATGCTGCCTAATCGTTTGGACAGATGCAATCAAATGAATATACATGGAGATGGCACCCTAATTTAAGGTGGAGCCAAGGCAATTATCAATCACAACAGCAGCAGCAACCAAAGAACCAAATACCTTTCAAAATTACTCAGCCTTACCAGTAGAATTTTTATACCAAGCCAAATTTTCAGCAACCCATTCCACAACAGATGGCACAACCTGTGCAGCAATCTGCTCCAGTTTAAACCCCTTTCAGATCCCCTTCTTTTGAAGACCAAGTTCTAACTTTACTCAAGAATTTAGGATCTTTAACTCAGACTGTAAACTTTCACAGTCAGAGCATAAAGAAGATTGAAGAAACATTGGGTCAACTTTCAAATACTTTGGCTAAAAGAGAGGAAGGCAGGGTACCCAGCCAACCCTTGAACAATCCTAAAGGACAGTTCATGGTTTGAGAAGTGGAAGAGTTGTAAATAACAATGTGAATCCTGAAAAAGAAGAAAAAATTGAGGAAACTGCTAGAGATATGCAGCAGGAGCAGCATGATATTAGCATTGGGGGTACTGATGTACCTCAGAAAAATAAAAAAAATGAAAAAACAAAAAATCAAAAAACATTCTGGTGATGATTCTAAAGCTATAAATGAAGGATTAGTTCCTCATTTACCATTTCCCCATGCCATGAAATCTGCATCCCCTTTTGATAAAGGGAACACAAAATAGATGAAATGATGGAGACTTTCAAGCAAGTCAAGATAAATCTACCTTTGCTTGATGTAATCAAACAAGTCCTAGCATATGCAAAATTTTTGAAAGATATTTGCACTCATAAAAGACAATCTAGGATACAGTTATCCAAGAAGGTCTTTACTGTGGAAAGAGTTAAACAGGTTTTGTCCATTACCTCACCTCCTTGGTTTGCAAATATAGTCAACTTTTTGGCTACTGGAAGAACCCCTCAACGCTGGAATAAAATGGATAAAGATCTTTTCTTCTCAATGATTAAACATTTTATTTTGGAAGATCCTTATCTGTTCAAGATTTGTGCAGACCAAATAATTAGAAGATGTGTCCTCGAAGAAGACTTTCATAGCATACTTTCCATGTATCATGAACAGGCTTGTGGAGGTCATTTTAGTGGAAACAAAACTGCTGCAAAGGTTTTGCAGTGTGGATTTTATTGGCCTACACTTTTCAAAGATGCACTGCAGCACTGTAAGTCTTGTCAGAATTGCCAGAGATTGGGCAACATTTCCAAGAGAAACTCAATGCCTTTACAACCCATTTTGGTAGTTGAATTGTTTGATATTTGGGAAATAGATTTCATGGGACCCTTTCCTCCTTCAAGTGGTTTTAATTTTAGCTTAGTAGCTGTGGATTATGTATCCAAATGGGTTAAAGCCACAGCCACTAAAACCAATGACCATAGAGTTGTCCTGAAATTTTTAAGGAATAACATTTTTTCCAGGTTTGGTTCCTCCAGAGCTATTATCAGTGATGGGGGGAGCCATTTTTGTAATAAGCATTTTGAAGCTTTATTGAAAAAGTACTCTGTGACTCATAGAGTAGCTACTCCATATCATCCACAGACCAGTGGACAAGTGGAGATTTCCAATAGAGAAATCAAACATATACTGGAAAAGACTGTGAAGAAGGACAGAAAGGATTGGTCCTTTAAGTTGAATGATGCATTGTGGGCATATAGGACAGCCTATAAAACCCAAATTGGCATGTCCCCATTCAGATTGGTCTATGGCAAAGCATGCCATTTACCAGTGGAGTTAGAATATAAGGCCTTTTGGGCTATTAAAACCTTGAACATGAATCTTACTACTGCTGGTAATCACAGGAAACTGCATCTTGCTGAGTTGGAGGAGCTGAGAATGGATGCATACACCAATGCAAGATCTTACAAAGAAAAAGTTAAGGCTTTCCATGACAAAAATCTGCTGAGAAAAGAGTTCATAGCTTGCTCTAAGGTATGGCTATTCAACTCAAAACTTAAGTTTTTTTCTGGAAAGCTGAGATCTAGGTGGGAAGGGCCATATACTGTCATTCAAGCATCTCCTTCTGGGGCTGTTGAAATTATGGACCCAAGTGATGGGAGAACCTTGAAAGTAAATGGCCAGAGGCTCAAACCAGGCATTGAAAATACCCTGGAGCCTATGCTGACTATCTATCATCAAGAGCCTCCACAAATCTGATGATAAACAACTATATCATATGTATTTTATTTGTGTTTGTTTTGTAGTTTTTGCATAGTTTATGTCTCTCTGTTTTTAGTCATGTTTTACACTCAATTCGAGAAGTTTACAATAAGTGAAAAATTAATTCGCAAAGAAAAAAAAAATTCAATTCGAAAAGTTTAATTTTCTTTTCAAAAAGGATCTGGACCTGTAACTAACTACTCGAAAAGAATGATTAGCTTTTCGAATAGTTGGTTCTGAAGCCTTTTGCTTTTCGAAAAGTTGTTTCTGAAGCCTTTTGCTTTTCGAATGGTACTGATGCCATTCTCCTTTGTAAAAAGGACTGTTTTGAACTTTTCGAAAACTTCAAAGATGCTTTGCGAAAATTGTTTTGAGCATATTTAAACCCTTGCGAAGCAAGGGTTTCATATTCGAAAGCCTTCCCAGAGTGTCCTGTTTCACAGAAAACCCATTTTCCTTCCATCCCTATGTGCTTTTAGAGTTTAGATTCAATTTCCTTCATGTTTGTTCCACTGATTAAGCTTGAAGAGAGGGACCCTTTGCATCTGATGCTGGTAGATTTAATCAAGTGATCAAAGATTTCAAGCAAAACCCTGGATTTCGGTATTTTTCTTTGCATATCCTCTGTTTGTGTTTTGCAAAGTTCATTTCTGTGTTAGCATACATTGTGTGAGATTCAAACAAAGTTTTAAAATGGGGAAAGCTGAAAAATCGCTGGCTGCAATGTTCCCTAAGTCTTCTGCTAAGAAAACTAGCAAACCCTCCACAAAAGGAAAAGCCAAAACCTCAGCCAAGAGGAAACTGTCGATGGATAAAGCTGATAAAATTTAGAAAGGGAAGAAAGTTAGACATGAGGAGCCCATCCCAGCAGCTGACCCTATTCTTGAGCCTGAGCTTCCTCCTCTTTCTATACATTTGGTACTGCCAAACCCTTTCATTGAAGCTCAGAAGCTGATCCCAGAGCGTATCGTTGATGAAACCTTTTTCTTGAACAAACCTGAATGTAAGCTATCCTTGAACTACATTAGGGATGCTTCACTGAGCAATATCCTAACCCCTCTTCCAGAGAAAATATATCCACGAATGGTGAGATTATGGTACCAAAACATGGTAAAAGTGACGGAGAAGGATGCTGATGTCCCTACTCTTGTAATTTTTATTGATGATTGCGATTTAACAGTCACTTATGAAGACATTGGAAATGCCTTGGGAATACCATTTCAACATGATCTGGCTGGTCCTTTGGCTGCACCAGAGACAGCTTCTTTTAGATAAATGGTTGCACATCTAACCCAAGGGCAGGCGATCCATCATGAGAAGAGACTTAGCACCTCAATTTTTGCTGATGGATTCCATTTTGAGGGGATGTTTTTATGTCACTGGGCACAAGCAGGAAAGAAGAACACCCATTTTGGAGGCCCTCTTTCATTTCTCTAAGGGGCAATTCTTCAATGCCCCTATGCTAATTTTTGAAGCCATGGCTGACATCAGTGTCAAGATGAAGAAAGAGCAGAAATAGCTGGAATACCATTTGGTAGGCTGATCATAGCCCTACTAAGAGCCAAATTTGACATTGATGAGCAAGAGCCATTTGAGATTGTCTCTCCTCACGCTTTTGGGAAGAGGGCTTGGACTACAAGCCAAACCATGTTGAATAGAATGAGGGAAGAGGTTGAGCCAGTCCAAGAACCTGCTATACCTGCACCAGCCCCTGCAGCTGCCATCGAACCTGCTTTACCAGACCTTGAGGTGACCAGCTCTTTAGCTGCACCTATTTCACTTGCAGCTGACATTGAACAAGCTGTCATTACTCAGGTGACCAGCTTTTCAGCTGCACCCATTGTTGAAGAGGCCATCATCTTACCCACTTCACCTAGCACAGCTCCTATTCCTTCACCCATTCCAGTAGTTCCATCACTCATAACCACCATAATCCCAATTGCAGACTCTCCCTCTACACCAAACACTCCAGCCATACTTACACCACCAAATTCACCTAACAAAATTCAAGATATGGCCACAGAGTTTGTTGAACACTCTTCTAGCACTCCCCTTCTCCAAAGCTTCTCAGGTTCACCTGCTCATTCAACTCATACACCTAAAATCACTCATACCCCTGAACCTGAGATATTCACAACAGAGGCCTATTCATCATTGATGGGATCTATCTTGGAGAATATTGGGCTTGAATCTGTACCCATACCTGATCCTCCTCATTTCACCCATTTGGCTACTTCTCCCTTTACAGCCATTTCACCCATTGCCCCTCAATCATCTACATCAATTTTACCAGCCCCTACTTTGCATACCACACCCACAACTGACACAATTAGCCAAATCTTTACCTTTCTCCAATCCATCCAAGCACAACTACAAATCAACAGAGATAATCAGTCTATGACAAATTCCCTTCTCCAAACCTTAGCCTCCACATCCCAAACAACCACTTTAGCCATTGTACCTTCTGTTTCTGACCAAGCAACCCAAACATATCCAGAGGTAATAGTTTTAGATCCACCCATCCTCACTGTGATTGACCATGCTACCCAATTCGAACCTGAGATAGTGCTTGTAGATTCATCATCCCCTTCCCCCACTACTGGAATACATATGGTCCCCTACCACTCCATTCCCATCCCATGTTTTGCCACTCTTAAAAGGGCTATGGAAGATAACCCTTACATCTTTCGCGATGTCCTTAAGGGGATTTCCAATTTCCACACTTACATCAAACCCCTTATGAAGACCAGATTCGGAAACTGGAGCTGTTTATGAAATTTGAGAGAGAGAAGATGCAGGACCTGTTGGGCCAAACATTTCAGATGGTTAGGAGTGAACAACACAAGGTTACCATGTTGCAAGCACAGCTTGAACAAGAAAAATTGAGGGCTACTAGACTTGAAAAATATATTGGCCTCACCAAAAAGATCAAATCTGAGGAATGCAAGCCACAATCCAGGAGAAGGCTAAATCGAGTTCAGACTCCAATACTGACTCAAGTTCTGACTCTAACAGTGATTCCAGTTCTGAACCCATTGAACCAACTTATGAGACAGATTTTGACCCGAGTTATTAGAATACATTGTACATGTTTGTTTTGTTGGGTCTGTAGTATATAATTCCTGTTTTCTGTTAACTTTTGTTAATTTGTAATTATTGTGCATTCTCTGTCAATATGATTTTTTGTTTTTTGTTCTTTTCGTTGCTTATGCACTCTTAGACCAGTGAGGACACTGCTCATCATAGGTTTGGGGGTGTGGCAGAATTTTCAATAGTTTAGTTAACATCAGTGCAGCTTATGATCAGCAGAATTTTTGAAGATGAAGTAATTTCACACCTGTTGTTTTGAAAAATGAGGAAGTTAAAACTTTTTAAAATTAATTTCCTAGTGTAATTCTAATACTTTCATGAAGTGAATGTCAGAAAATTTCCAAAAGAAGATTGATGTTTAGTAAACCTAAAAAGAGAAAAAAACAGTGATGATATACCTCAAGATTTTGATAGAAAACCACACCCAGTGAGATTTGGGCCTGAAATATATTCTTTGGAGGTATGAATTGGCAATTTTTTCTGCTCTAGGGACTGTTTGAACCTGCTTACTATCACTAGAAGTTACACATATCCAAATTGAAATAATATGACAGCAATCATGATATTAAAGACATGATGTAAGGCCTCCTTCTGGACTGTTTGAACTTCAAAAAGCCCCACCTTTTGAAACTGCCCTTGATACACACCATTTGAGTTTTATAAATCTAAGATTTCTTTGAAACCTCATCAACCTCATTTAGCCTAATCCTCACTCTAAAAATTCAGAAGGTAAAGGAAAGGAAGTTGAAGAAAGGAGAGTTGGGTAACAGTTGGTGATAGAAAAAGAAAAATAGTTGAAGGCAATGACGTATCAGCAGAAGAAGTGTGGCATTCCAGTCAATGTCATTTTGAAAAAAAAAAAAAAAAAAAAAAGAAGAAGTCATTTCATTGGAAGTTTGAAAAAGAAAGAGAAAAAGATGGCCACTTTGGCTCCGAAAATTCAAAGAAGAAGATGAAATTGTGCTGAAATAAAGAAGGTGTCCATACCACCTCCTTACCTTGACTGACTTCCCAATTTTAAACTCCATTCCACCCCTTTATTCTTGATAAATTTCACCCATAAGCCACATTACAACCCAAGTTAAAGTTCTTACTGATCAAAGATGGATTGAGCTGTCACATGGAGATAAGGATTTGTGTAATCTATGGTGAAAAGAGTAGTGAATTCAGAACTGAAAAGCAACGCCTATGCTCCTGCTTACAGTCCTATTTGAGGGCTGTAACTGCTCTTGAGCTATGTGAAATAGTACAACCCTCTTACTTACATGGTGAATGAAAATCCTGGAGAGAGTTGAGTTTGAAATCAACTTATTGGGGTAACATCAAAACTGAATTTTCAAATAGAAGGCAAGCTTTTCATTAATTTGTCTTGTAAAAAAACTTTTTGACACAAACTGAGTGAATGGTGAAAGGAATTACAGCAGAATTTTAGTTTTAAACTGATATTTTCTTGATATTCCTCTCACAGCCTGACTGATGCAGGTGTGAATAATCTGACTGGATGAAAGTCTGCTTTAACAGAACTGCATTAATATTAACTGATTTATTAGAGAAGTTTGTGGGTACCTTCACTGAAAACCCTCAGGAGACTTCACTCCTCCACTAGGGATCAGCTAGGGGTTTAAAAGGCTTGTTGCATATGCTAAATGCAACTGTGCTCCCTACAAAAATGGCTTTTTCATTCTGTTTTTAAATTTTGTCTTTGCTCAAGGACTAGCAAAGCTTAGGTTTGGGGGTGTGTTGAGAACAGGAAAATACCATTTTTCAGCCCTTAACCTAAGTCTTGATAGACCTTTGAGAGTACTAAATAAGTGTTTTTAGTGTTTGTTCTACAGCTAACAATGAAGGTAGGCTTGACCCTGAAAGCAGCTTAAAAGTGCCAAAAAGATGATGACTCATGCTAATCTAGGAAAATAAGGAGAAGGAACAACCTCACTGGCTATCAAAATGCCTAAACTAAAGAGGACAAAGGCTTGGTTTCAACCTGGAAAGAGGTTTGGCGCTATTCGAACAGAAGAATGCAGAACAGAATGCTTTTCGAAAAGAACCTGAACTTTTCGAAAATAACTTAAACTTTGCGAAAAGAACTAAAAGCTCCAGGCTTAGTTTTCAAAGAGTACCTGAACTCTTCGAAAGGATTCCTGGCCTATTCGAAAAGAAGAAAACTCCTTGCGAACAGCACCAGAACTGTACGAAAAGAGCTTCAGAAGTCACAGTACTTTGCGAAAAGTTCTCCAAATTGTGCGAAATGATATCCTAAAGATTCCCAGCATCTGCAAGGGCAATTCAGTAATCTCTGCACACGCCCCAATGCATTTAAAAACCCAAGGACATTCTGGAAGATTTTGAGCATGAACCAAAGGCATATTCCACCCCATGTGAACATCCAAAGATGAAATTACTTGGCGGGAACTTTTAGAAGCTCAAACAGATTTTTGAATTACATAACAGAATTGATGCTTCTGTCACCTGATTGGCTGAACCAGATCAAGCAGTTCTGATTGGCCAAAACAGATCTGGATCTTTCTGCTCGACTCCTATTGGTTGATACAGATCTAACCAATTCTGATTGGTTGATACACATCTGAGATAGACTTGGGGAAGACTATAAATAGACAAACCATTTGCCCAATTTGGGTATCCAGATTTTGAGTTTCATTTCTATTGCCCCATTTCCATTTCAGATAGCTTGTCTGAAACTTCTCTAATAGCCTAGCTTTTATTTGTAACTGAGAACTGTGAGATATTTCTGTAATTCATGTGAGAATTGTATTCAAGACTACAAATCTGAGAGTTGTTTAAGTTGTGCCCTGTAATTGTAATGGTGAATTTGAAAAGGTTGCTGTGAGCAGTACGTTCTCAATCGGATTCGTGTTAAGGGTTCCCTGTGATCTCCTTATTCATTAGATTCCTTTAGATTTACTTTTTTTAAAGTAATTTCCCTTAATTCATTGTCCCTGTGAGAATCTGCGTTTGTAACTTGATTTCTCACAGCATTTGTAGTGGTGCTTTTTGCTCTTAATCAAGGATTCGGATTGAAGACTATTGGATGATCTGTGTCTATTGAAGTGGACAGACCATAGCCATAAGTTCAACTCAATTCCAATCCTTGAGTAGGATTACTTTCTCTTGCATCTGTGCTGGTAGCCAGATGAAGAATTGGATAATATCTCATGTGTTTTACATTCATTCTCATTCTGCAATCAAGTACTAAGTCGAAGTTAGATATTATTTCCCCATTCTTATTGATTTACATCAAATCTCCCCAACTCAGATCTGGATCATTTAGTTTAATTTTTACTTTTCTCATTTAGTTATTGTGACAATTTCAACCTCCCATCTTATGTGCTTTATAGATAGGATCAGAGGTCAGATCTGGTAGCTCATATCTGGAGGTTTATCTTACATTTTAAATCAATTCCCTGTGGACAATCTTGTACTAACTTACATTTAAAACTTGCTACAATTGACCCTGATCTTGCAGGCTAATTAACTTCTCTCTGTGCTGATATTTCTTTATTCTTTTTAGTTTTCCAAATTCAGTATAATTCATCATTTATAAATCTGTTTTAAAAAAAAAACAAATAAATCATGCACACTTAGAATAAAGCAACAAGCATTGGCTGTGATTATTTCTTCTTCCCTCACTGAGGAGTAGGAGGAAGAGTTGTTGATTGTATTGAAACAGCATAAGAGGACAATTGGCTGGACTATTGCTGATTTTGGAGGAATCAGTCCAGCCGTTTGCATGCATAAAATTCGCTTGCCCCTTTGGCACTTTTGCCTATAGGAGGATGCCTTTTTGTCTTTGTAATGCGCCTGCTACCTTTCAAAGATGTATGTATTCCATTTTCTCTGATATGATTGACCAATTTATGGAAATTTTTATGGATGACTTTTCAATATATGGAGATAGTTTTGCCCAGTGTTTACATCATCTCAGCTTGGTGTTATAGAGATGTGAAGAAACCAATTTAGTTTTGAGCTGGGAGAAGAGCCATTTCATGGTCACCTAAGGCATTGTCCTTGGCCATGTTATCTCCCACAAGGGCATTGAGGTGGACAGGGCAAAAATTGATTTAATTGCACATTTGCCTCCTCCCAAAACTGTTAAACAAATCAGAAGTTTTCTGGGACATGCTGGATTTTATAGGAGGTTCATTAAGGACTTCAGTAAAATATCCAAGCCTCTGTGCCATTTACTGTGCCAAGATGTTCCTTTTGTTTTCAATAATGAATGCCTGAAGGCATTTGAATTCTTAAAAAATTGTTTGATTTCAGCTCCAATACTACAGTCTCCAGATTATTCACTGCCTTTTGAGCTGATGTGTGATGCATCAGATTATGCTTTGGGAGCTGTTCTTGGGAAAAGAAAGGATAAGCTGCCTCATGTCATAGCTTATGCCAGTAGATCAATGATTGATGGACAGCTCAATTACACAACAACTGAGAAGGAGCTGTTGGCAATTGTTTTTACTTTGGAGAAATTCAGGTCATATGTTTTGGGTTCACAAATTGTGGTGTTCACTGACCACTCAGCCCTGAAATACCTTTTGTCTAAGAAGGATACCAAACCAAGATTAATCAGGTGGATCCTCCTATTATAGGAGTTTGATTTGCAGATTAAAGTTAAAAGGGTGTGGAGAATGTGGTGGCTGACCACCTGTCTAGAATTCTAACTGCTGAGATTGATAGGCTGCCTATCAATGAATCTTTCCCAGATGAGCAACTTTTTGCTATCAGTGTATACACTCCTTGGTTTGCAAATATAGTCATCTTTTTGGCTACTGGAAGAACCCCTCAACACTGGAATAAAATGGATAAAGATCTTTTTTTCTCAAAGATTAAACATTTTATTTGGGAAGATCCTTATCTGTTCAAGATTTGTGCAGACCAAATAATTAGAAGATGTGTCCCTGAAGAAGACTTTCATAGCATACTTTCCATGTGTCATGAATAGGCCTGTGGAGGTCATTTTAGTGGAAACAAAACTGCTACAAAGGTTTTGCAGTGTGGATTTTATTGGCCTACACTTTTCAAAGATGCACTGCAGCACTGTAAGTCTTGTCAGAATTGCCAGAGATTGGGCAGCATTTCCAAGAGAAACTCAATGCCTTTACAACCCATTTTGGTAGTTGAATTGTTTGATATTTGGGGGATAGATTTCATGGGACCCTTTCCTCCTTCAAATGGTTTTAATTTCATCTTAGTAGCTGTGGATTATGTATCCAAATGGGTTGAAGCCACAACCACTAAAACCAATGACCATAGAGTTTTTCTGAAAATTTTAAGGGATAATATTTTTTTCTTTTGTCTTTGCTCAAGGACTAGCAAAGCTTAGGTTTGGGGGTGTGTTGAGAACTGGAAAATACCATTTTCCAGCCCTTAACCTAAGTCTTGATAGACCTTTGAGAGTACTAAATAAGTGTTTTTAGCATTTGTTCTACAGCTAACAATGAAGGCAGGCTTGACCATGAATAGGTCTGTGGCGCCAAAAACTTATTGCTTTATTCTAAGCGTGCATGATTTATTTATTTTTTTTGAAAATAGATTTGTAAATGATGAATTATACTGAATTTGGAAAACTAAAAAGAATAAGGAAATATCAGCACAGAGAGAAGTTAATTAGCCTGCAAGATTAGGGTCAATTGTAGCAAGTTTTAAATGTAAGTTAGTACAAGATTGTCCACAGGGAATTGATTTAAAATGTAAGATAAACCTCCAGATCTGACCTCTGATCCTATCTACAAAGCACATAAGATGGGAGGTTGAATTTGTCACAATAACTAAATGAGAAAAGTAAAAATTAAACTAAATGATCTAGATCCGAGTTGGAGAGATTTGATGTAAATCAATAAGAATGGAAAAATAATATCTAACTTCGACTTAGTACTTGATTGCAGAATGAGAATGAATGTAAAACACATGAGATATTATCCAATTCTTCATCTGGCTACCAGCACAGATGCAAGAGAAAGTAATCCTACTCAAGGATTGGAATTGAGTTGTACTTATGGCTATGGTCTGTCCACTTCAATGGACACAGATCATCCAATAGTCTTCAATCCGAATCCTTGATTAAGAACAAAAAACACCACTAGAAATGCTGTGAGAAATCAGGTTGCAAACGCAGATTCTCACAGGGACAATGAATTAAGGGAAATTACTTTAAAAATAGTAAATATAAAGGAATCTAATGAATAAGGAGATCACAGGGAACCCTTAACACAAATCCGATTGAGAACGTACTGTTCACAGCAACCTTTTCAAATTCACCATTACAATTACAGAGCACAGCTTAAACAACTCTCAGATTTGTAGTCTTGAATACAATTCTCACATGAATTACAGAAATATCTCATAGTTCTCAATTACAAATAAAAGCTAGGCTATTACAGAAGTTTCAGACAAGCTATCTGAAATGGAAACGGGGCAATAGAAATGAAACTCAAAATCTGGATACCCAAATTGGGCAAATGGTTCATTTATTTATAGTTTTCCCCAAGTTTAGCTCAGATGTGTATCAACCAATCAGAATTGGTTAGATCTGTATCAACCAATAGGAGTCGAGCACAAGAATCCAGATCTGTTTTGGCCAATCAGAACTGCTTGATCTGGTTCAGCCAATCAGGTGACAGAAGCATCAATTCTGTTATGTAATTTGAAAATCTGTTTGAGCTTCTAGAAGTTCCCGCCAAGTAATTTCATCTTTGGGTGTTCACATGGGGTGAAATGTACCTTTAGTTCGTGCTCAGAATCTTTCGGAATGTCCCTGGGTTTTTAAATGCATTAGGGCGTGTGCAGAGATTACTGAATTGCCCTTGCAGATGCTGAGAATTTTCAGGATATCATTTCACACAGTTTGGAGAACTTTTCGTAAAGTATTGTGACTTCTGAAGCTCTTTTCGCACAGTTTTGGTGTTGTTCGCAAGGAGTTTTCTTCTTTTCAAATAGGTCAGGAATCCTTTCGAAGAGTTCAGGTACTCTTCGAAAACTAAGCCTGGAGCTTTTAGTTCTTTTCGCAAAGTTCAGGTTCTTTTCGAAAAGTTCAGGTTCTTTTCAAAAAGCATTATGTTCTGCATTCTTTTGTTCGAATAGCTCCAAACCTCTTTCCAGGTTGAAACCAGGCCTTTGTCCTCTTTAGTTTAGGCATTCTGACAGCCAGTGAGGTTGTTCCTTCTCCTTCTTTCCCTAGATTAGCATGAGTCATCATCTTTTTGGCACTTTTAAGTTGCTTTCAGGGTCAAGCCTGCCTTCATTGTTAGTTGTAGAACAAACGCTAAAAACACTTATTTAGTACTCTCAAAGGTCTATCAAGACTTAGGTTAAGGGCTGGAAAATGGTATTTTCGAGTTCTCAACACACCCCCAAACCTAAGCTTTGCTAGTCCCTGAGCAAAGACAAAAAAAAATGTTATCCCTTAAAAATTTCAAGACAACTCTATGGTCATTGGTTTTAGTGGCTGTGGTTCAATGATTGATTTGGTTTCGTGTCCGATGACAGGTTCAAGTTCAATCATGGGTTTAGGTTTGGTGACATATTCATGTTCAAGGATAGGTTTCGGTTTGATAATAGGTTTAGATTCGATAATAGGTTTAAATTTTATAATAGGTTTAGTTTTTATAATAGGTTTAGTTTTGATAGTAGGTTTAGGTTTAGGTTTGATGATAAGTTTAGGTCTTATAATAGGTTTGAGTTTGGGGTTCAATTTCGTGGTTGGTGAGGTGATAGTGAGTTTAGGTTTCGAAGTGGGAATAGAAGTTAATTCGAGAGTCGATGCTGAGGTTAGTGGGGTGATGTGTTTGTTGTCGAGTTTGAGTTTTAAAGCAGGTGTAGGGATTAGTTCAGGAGTCGGGCTTAAGGTTGGTGGGGCAATGTATTCGATTTTTGGGGTTAGTTCCGGAGTTGATTTGGAAGCGAGAGGGTTAGCAATTTTGGGAGTAGATTTGATTACTGATTTGGGTTCAAAGTTTAATTTTGTGATTGGTTTAAGTATGAATGGCGTCGTATAATACCAATGGATTGGTTCAAAGATTACTTCTATAATCGGCATGTGAGCCTGTTCGGGGGTAATTTGCGTCATTGGTTTAAGCGTCTACTCAGTAGGTGTGAGGGTTTATTTGTTTGTTGGTAGGTTATCGGATTCAAGGATAGGTTGAGTTGGTTGTAAGAAAATAGTATGGTCTTGCTTTGAGGGGGGTTTAATTCTTCGGATCAGGCTAGCTGGGTGGAATGGGGCGGGGGTAAATGAGTGTACGGTCTCGTATGCGAGTTGAGTTTGATCGAACAGTGGGTTGTAATAGGTGGTGTTAGTTTGCGTGTCGTTGGGGTATTGGCTTTAGTCATTGTACGGGTTCGTGTATTGGTTGGTGTATAGTGGTTGGTCTTGGTCAGGGTATAGAGGTTGGTTATAGTCAGGGTACAAGTTTGTGCATAGATCTTGAGCTTGGTCATATAGGTGGTATGGTTGAGGGTTAGTTTGGTTTTTTTCTTGGTTCGCATTGATTTGTTCGGAATCTATGGCTTCATTTAGGGTGTTTGTCTCGAGGTTGTCGGAGGAGGGTGTATTGGATGTTAAGGTAGGAAGACTGATATTTCCATTCTTCAGTCGACGTTCTATGCGTGAGGCATGTTGATAAAGACTAGCGTGGTCATGATAGTTGCTTAGGATGAGAACGCTTCGAAGAGGCTCTCGGGTATTGTTAATCACGATTTCTATCGCATCACTGCCTTTTATTTGATTCCCCGTTTGAGCGGTAAGTCTTCTCCAACGGTTGGCAAATGTCGAGAAGGCTTCACCGTCCTCTTGTCTTGCGTGTATCAAGTCAGCGAGACTGATTTCTTCATGAGTCAGGTGCTAGTATTGATCTAGGAATCTGTCGGCTAAGTCCTCGAATGCCTTGATTTCAGCTAAAGGTAAGGTTGTGAACCAATCAAGGGCTTCTCCTTCTAGTGATCTCGAAAAGTAATTGATCAGAAGCCCATGATTGGTGCGGATTGGTCGACAGTCATTGCCGAATAGGGCTAAGTGGTGCTTCCGGTTTCCCATACCGTTATATTTGTTGAATTTTGGAGGTTTAAAACCAGCAGGTACAGTGAAGCCGATGTCTCTGCAAAATTTGTCGAATCCAAAAATGTGACTAGAGCGTTCTTTGTTAGCCATGTAGTCGTCTAGAAATTGGTGGAGGTCGTTTATGTTTACGGCGGTGTCTTTTCTAGGTGCCTTGGGAGAGGGTTGTCCTTGGCAATTATTGTTGTAGAAGGTGTGAGAGGTATATGTGCTATGTGTCGGGGGAGTCAGCATCCTTTCCTTTTGTTTGTTCCTTGGAGTAACTTGTCTTTGGGACCTGGGCCATGTGATGGCTTCTTTTCCTCTTTTGCTGAGTGGATTGGCAGTGTGGTCCATAACTCGACTATCGGGATAGCTTCTCTTAGTACCACTTTCTTCAGTGCTATTACTATGATTTGTATTTCATAGAGCGAAGGGGTATTTTCGCTCTCATTAACCATGTTTACCCGAGCACGACGCTGGGCTGCCCACGGAGACGACCTAACTTTATACTCGGGGTCACTATGGGAGCCCCATATGGGTGGGTCGTTGTCATTAAAGTTCAATTTTCTGATGCCAGCCATTTTAAAAATAGTTTTTCTATTTTTTTTTGTTTTTTTTTTTTTGAAAAAATTTATCCACGTGCAAGTGTGTGTAGAAAAGTGATAAAGCGAAACAAAATAAAAAATCAAAATAAAGAGCAAAAAATATGAAACCAGATTAAATAAGGCAAGGAAAATAGAAAACTAAATTAATTAAACCGGGGCAACCTTAGCAAAAAAGAGTACCATCGCGATCGCCAGTCTGTTGGTGCGTGCTTTTTTTGGGTTCCTTTCGGTCCCCAGAAAGAGTGGCCCAATTCTGTCCTAAGCGGACTCTGGCGAAGGCGATGATGGGGATGGAGTAATAAATTAGGAAATATTAAATTACTGAAATTAAAGAGGTAAATTCTAAATGAAGAATACCTGAGAGGATGCGATCACCAGCTGCAGATATTTATCGACGCTGCAACACGTCACTAATCACACTTTAAGGGGGGAGTAGGAGCTTATAGGTTGAACTCCTTTACTGAATCGTCCGTCGGCGAACGTCAGCAGCTGTGGGTTGCCTTTAGTTTAACTGGTTTAGTTTTCCTATTCCTACTGGGATTTTATTTTACTTGGTCTCCTAATCCTACTCGGGTCTGATTAAGAAAGGGTCTCCTAATTCTATTAGGAGTCTAATTTATTTAAATATCTTAATCCTATTAGAAATCTAAATAATTAAGTCTCCTAATCATATTAAAAGTCTAATTAATTTAAATGTCTTAATCCTATTAGAAATCTAATTAATTAAGTCTCCAAATCCTACTAGGAGTCTAATTAATTTAAATGTCTTAATCCTATTGGAAATCTAATTAATTAAGTCTCCTAATCCTACTAGGAGTCTAATTAATTTAATATCCTAATTTTAATTAGAAATTGAATTAATTAGAAAAAAGGGGTTTGGGCCCGCTATGCTAAGGAGGATCGGCCCCCTTCCCGGGTACCCTCCCTGAGCTCCCTTGGGCAAATCGAGTGGCTGAGATTAAAGAGAAAAAAATTAAATTTTGGATGGTAAAGTAATATTTTTTTGGGCTTTTCAAAATTGATTTCAGAATAACAATTGTGAATTGGATTATAAACTAAAATTATAAGACTAAAATTAATATTTAGAAATTTTGAAGGTATTGAAATAAGAAACTAAAATTAAGGTCAAATTTTTAAGACTGAATTCGCGTCTGAAATCGAGAAATCAAGCCGTATGATTAAGGACTGGTTCTGAATCAAAGGATTAGAACCAGAAAATAATGATAGGACTGTAAATCGTTATTTTAGAATTAAATTAACATCTAAAATTAGTATATCGGACCAATGGATTAATGACTGATTCTAGAAACAGAGAACTAGAACTAGATATAAAGAATTTCAGTTCGAAAAGGGGTGCTACGGTCTAAGACTAGAAATAAAATTAAAAATTAATAGATCTAGAGATTATAAGCTAATGTCGGAAACTAAAATATTAAATCCTTGCCTAAGGGGGGTCGGGACTGCGGAGAGAATCATCGAAAGTTTGGGTGTTTGAATCTCGAAATCATGGTTGGGTTCTGTGGGTTCGTGCTCGGAGTTCTCTAGTTTCAAAATTTACCGTCTCCTCTCTCAAAATTTGCAGCCACTTTTCGTCTAAGCCCCGAGCGAATTCAGAAATTTTCTTTTATAGGTTTTTCTCCAATTACGCGCCTATTTACGGGCGTTTAATTGAATTGTGCGCCTGGATTCTGGCGCTTAATCGCTTTGAGTCGGTCACCGACTCGGTAAGCGACTGGCTGACTTGCTCAACGAGTCTCATAGTCCTAACAAATTAGGACTAATTGCGCACATATTATCATGTGGTCAATTTGATTAAGCGTTTAACCTAACTATTCCCCCGCACACGGGGCCTTGCGTTGCCAGAGGGGGCGCAAGTGTCTCCTAGGCCTGAAAGGGTGGGCCTAGGACGTCGACGCAGCGATGCCGTGTGGCATCCAAGGGAGGTTGATGTATGGCCCCGGACTACGCGTCGTGGTGCATACGACTGGGCAACCTCGCATGAGAACACCAAGGCGCTGCGTGGGACTCAGTTGAGCATGACAGCATGCGGGCTAAGGATGAACGGTGCTAGTAATTCGGAACGCACACGAAGGCAAGCTGCGTGGGACTCAATTGGGCACGCGAGTGCGAGGCACAAGGCTGTGGGCTTGGTTTGGCAGGCAAGTGAGGTACTAGTGCAGTGCACAGGGTGAAGCTTGAGCAGGCCAAGTTTAGCACAGTGGTGCAATTGGCGTGTCGTAAGGGGCACGATGAGCCGGGTGATAGGCCGTGAAACAGAGGTAACCACATTGGGGGAGTTCCCGTCCTCTAGGTGGGTGGGTTAAGGGTAGTAAGACTAGGTCGGGCATAGGCCAATTGCGCGCTGGTGGTGAAGCGCTTAATCCAATCACGCGTGCTGTTTCAGGCATGTAATCGAGTCTCGAATTGGTCTGGGAAAAGAAGTTTGGCCTGAAAGGTAGACTGATCACGCGCTTGTGGTTCTGCGTGCGATCGAATTGCGCATTGGTTTTCTAGCACGTAATTTAGGGTTGTCCGGGTATAGTCTTTAGAATGAAATGCAAGACTATTGTTTCAGTCTGCATTTCGGCTATATACTGTTGCTTAGTATATAGTCTCCCTACGCTGGGATCTGAGCCACAGAGCTATTTTTTCAGCCTGCATTCAGCCATATACTATTGCATGGTCCCACACCGCGGGTTAAAAGGGTCAAAGGTTGACCAAACAAGTTTGTATACTCCGAGAAGGCAAAATGGGAGTGTCTACACCTTCCTCCCTTCTATGGGTTTCAATTTTATACTTGTGCCAGTGGACTATTTGTCCAAATGGGTGGAAGCCATTTCCACAAGAGCAAATGACCATGCAGTTGTCCTTAAAATTTTAAAGTACAATATTTTCTTCAGATTTGGCACCCCCAAAGCTATCATTAGTGATGGGGGGAGTTACTTCTGTAACAGACCTTTTGAGAATCAGCTCAAAAAGTACTCTGTTACACACAGGATTGCAACTCTCTACCACCCACAGATTAGTGGGCAAGTTGAAATTTCTAATAGGGAGATCAAGCACATCTTGGAGAAGACAGTGAGGACTGATAGAAAGGATTGGGCACAAAAGCTGAATAATTCTTTGTGGGCTTATAAGACTGCCTATAAGACCCCTATTGGTATGTCCCCTTTTAGGCTGGTCTATGGCAAGGCCTGCCACCTACCAGTGGAGTTAGAGTACATAGCCTACTGGGCTATTAAAACACTGAATTTTGACCTAACTACTACTGGTTCTCAAAGGAAATTACAACTGTTAGAGCTTGATTAGCTGAGACTAGAATCCTATACAAATGCCAGAATTTACAAGGAGAGATCCAAGGCATTCTTTGACAAGAAACTCATGAGGAAGGACTTCAATGCTGGTACCAAGGTTTGGCTTTTCAACTCTAAATTAAAATTCTTTCCAGGGAAGTTAAAATCTAAATGGGATGGACCTTACACTGTCATCCATGCCTCCCCATCTAGTGTCATGTTTGAAAAGATCATGAAAGTGAATGGTCAAAGGCTAAAATTTTTTGTAGAAAAGTCAATGGAGCCTCCTCAGACCATTCACTTGCATGAACCTCCCACTAATTAATGATCCACAACTTTGTATACTGTGTACTATAAGTTGTGAATTTTTGTGTTGTTTTGTTTAAAAATTTGTCATGTGGTGTTTTTATTGTGTTCTTGATTTACATGTTTTGTTTTGTTTTGTTTTGAGTTGTGTTGTTGTTGTTGTTGATGTGAATGCTTGTCATTTGAATTTCATGAGTCTGTTCCCTGCTGAGATGAAAATGTGCATGGGCCTGTTGTCATTTAAATGTGCATCAACCTGTTGTTAGTTCAGATCATTTGTATGCTAGCATGGATACTCTGTGAATTTGTTGTTAATAGGCACTAGGATTGTCATGGTGAAAGAGATGATATGTGAGGAAAGTTGGAGGTGATGCATAATGGCAAGGTCAATGTCAGTATGGATCCACAGACCAATGTGCAAGCACTGACAAAGGGTGAATTCTGCTTTGTCGCGAGGCTCAATGGACCTAAATTTACACTCGAGTTATTTGTGAGCCCTCTCGCAGGGCTTTGCTATGAATTTGGTTCCTCGCGAGAGCCTCACGAGCAAATTACCTGAGGAAAGCCTATGATTTAACCGCGCGACCCCAATTCTTCTCTGTGACATTGAGCTGCGCGATAAATGAATGGCATGCCTTTTGTTCCTCGCGAGCAACATTTCTGAGGCTTGCACTGTTTGTTACCTCGCGAGATCCTTTGATCTCTGAATTTATTTATTTTTTCCTTGTGAGATTAAGCCTTCAACAGCGCGAGATCTCAATTCACCTCTCGTGCATCAGACGCAGCATCAGCCCCACGATCTCCTCGCAAGGCTTTATTCTCATGAACAAAGACCTTTCTCGCGAGATCTCAATCCACTACGCGAGAAGAAATGTGCCTCGCGAGTACTTGACGAGAACCGCGTGAGGCATGGGTTCCTCCACTTAAACCCTGCGAATTCTGCATTTCTTCATTCATTCTCTTCTTTGCCCTAGTTCCCATGGAGCACATCCAAGCTCCCATCTCCTTTCTTTCTCTTTAATGCCCATAGTATTTCCACCCAGCCACTTTGCACTTACAATTTTGTTCCACAACAACTCCTGATTAATTTGAACTTGGTTTGGGGAGATTTGACCCATGGGGCAGCATTTGGACCGAAACCCTAGCTCTCTTGTGGTAAGTGTGTTCAACCCCTAATTTGGATTGTTTAGGCTGTGATTTGGTATTAAGTAGGGGGCATTTCTTTTATAAATCTATCATTGGAGCATTAATTTTATAATCTCTGTGTTTCAAGACCTAATTTTGAGAAATTGGAGTAGCCATGGCCAAAAGTTCTAAATTTATTGATACCTTGGCTATCATGCTCAACCCTTCATCTACTGGCAGCCGGGTGACCACACAAAAATCAGTGAGGATTGTAGAGGCCTCCACTGTGGAGACCTTTGAGGTACCGACACAAGTTGTGGAGCCCCAAGTGGAACAAATTCAGAAGAGGGCTGCCCCTGTCAAGAAGGCCAAGGCTGTGGCCTCTGATGCCCTAGTTGCTTAGAAGAAGTCTGTACCTAAAAAGAGGGCTAGAGACCACCCACCTACTAAGAGCCCTAAAAAATCTAAGACAAAGCAGAAAAAGGGCAAGGAGGTTGCCCCTGAAGTTGCCCGTGAGGAGGAAGATAATGAATACCTCAGAGTCCCCTCTAAGTTTGTGGCTGCAATTAAGCTCGAGACAGAGACTACCTTTGACAAGGCATTCTTTGAGGAACTGCTTGAGACAGCTGCTTTAATTAAATATTTAACCAAGGCCACACTGCTACCCTTATTACAGCCCCCTCTGTAGCTAGTCTTCCCTAGACTAGTGCAATTATTTTACCAGAACATAAGGGTGAAGACTGAGGATGATGGAAACCCTGCATTGATGGTGCTGATAGATAATTTTGAGATGTTATTCAACCAATCAGCAATTGTTGAGATACTTAGGATACTAGCCAAATACAACCCAGAGTGTGGCTTGGGTCCTCCTTTGACAGTCACAATCCCTGAAATTGCCAAGGTACTCACTGGAGGGGTCACATCCTCAGGGTTGTCAATTAGGAAGAGACTTGCACCTAGGCCTGAGGTTTATGGATGGGGTGCTTAGAAAGAATGTATATTGTTCTGGGCACCAACAGGAGAGAAGGTCACCCATTGCTGATGCCCTCTACTCCTTCCACTGCAACCACTATATTGATGCTGCAAAGCTCATCTTTGAAGGCATGAAAGATATACATGAGAAGGTGAAGGAGCAAAAGCCCCACTCATTTCCCTACTGCAGGCTCATTATAGCCTTGGTGCAGCTAGGTGGCTACTATTTTCAGATGAATGAGGAACTATAAACCTGGCCCAAGCAAGTGTGGAAAAAAGCAATGGGGGATCAGTGGTATCATGATTGAAAAGAAGAAGAAGAAGGAGGAGCTGCTAGCTGAAGCAACCCCCATAATTCAGGAGGTAGCTGCTGCTGCTGACTCTCAAGCAGTCACCCCAATTGTTCTAGCCATCCCTTCGATTCCCTTGCTAGCCATTTTACCAACCATTCAAACCCCCATTACCTCTGCAACAGTAACCTCATTGCCTTAGTAGCCACCTATTACCTCATCACCCATAACCTCTATACTCACTTCCATTCCCATGCCAGTTATTATGTCAGCCAACACTCCTTTACTCACCACCATCCCATCTCCACAACCCTCCATAGTTACCTCATCTTTACCTCAGCAAATTTTAACCATAACCACAACCTCACCAACAACCTCCATACCTATTGAGACCTTACCTTTACCTCTACCCATTTCCTCAGCCACAACTAGCTCAACCATCCCAACCATACTTGCTGTGACTTTAGCATTACAACCCTCCATAGCCCATCCCAACCCACCTATGTATCCCAACCTATCCCAATCCCAGAAGCAATAGCCATACCACACCCAACCATAGATGTCCAACCACCCCACCAGCCCATGCCTCTCCAGTCCACCATGCTGAATTAGAACCTCCAATCCCTGACATCCCACACAACTCCCCATTAGCCTCACCTCAGCCCACTTAACCCTCTACCACTATTGAACTTGATACACTTGAACCTTTGGGTCATTCCATTCCATATTCCCCTACCCATGACCAAGACCCCTTTTCAGAAGACGGGTACTCAGCTATGATGACCTCTATCATAGGGAAAATCAATTATGAGTTCACCCCTCTTCCAGATTCACCTCACCCTCCTCATTTTACCCTTACACCTACTTCACCACAGCCCACTAACTTCCACCATGCACTCACTTCCCCATTTTAATCAGTTCCAACCACCCAACCCACAGCCCCTATCATACTTGATCCCCTACCCCAAATCCTTAACCTCCTCCTCTCCCTTCAAATCCAAGTGCTGGCCAACACCTAATCTCAAACATCCATTGAGGCCACCCTTCAAGCCATGAACTCCACCATCCAAAACCAGGCCTCTATGCAAACCAGTTTACAAGCCATCCAATCAATCTTATCAACCTTAACCTAACCTTCCCAACAACCATTTACCCCTCCACCTATCCATATACCTACACCACCCCAATCTCCCCAACCCTTAACCAATGCAGCAACAAAAGCCCCTACAAAAATATTTACCAATGCCTCAACACAAATCGACCTTGAGCTTGAACCTGAACCCCAACCTGCAGCCCCACCTGCAGTAGCAACATCTGATGCTGCCATAGATGTGGAAAACATATTCCCCCCCTCCTCCATAGCCTCCCAAACAGACCCAGAGGTAATAGACCTCACCCTACTTGAATCTGAAGTCCCTCAGCCTTTACCCTCTACTCTCAACCTACCCATTCCATCATCCATCCCTTCATCTTCATCCACACAACCCCAATTGCTGGTTGACCTTTCTTCCACTGCTGAGCACACCATATTACCTGCCTCTTTCAACCTCATGCCTCCGTACTCCACCCTTCTCAGGGCAATGAAGGACAATACATACATCATAAGGGATGTGGTTAGAGGCATGGCTGACCTCAGAACCACAGTTAGGCAGCCTCTCCTCGATCAAATCAAATTTTTAGAACTCACTCATAAGATGGAGAGAAAAAGGATAAAATATGGATGGAGGGAGATATTGATCAAATACAATGAAGAGAAAAATAGAGCTGAGGGGATGGAGGATGTCATCAAAAACTTGCAGGAGACACTTAGAAGGGTGGAGGAGAGGGCCAATAATTATGCTAGGACTGTTGCAGCATTGCAGCAAACCTTATTTGATATTCGTGACAAAGATTTAGCAGAAGCAGCTGCCAAACTCTTCACTGCAGCTGCCCCTCCCATGACAACTACCTCAAAACCTAAAGAACCAAGAAAAATCAAGCCTGACATAAATATAAAGGAGCCTCCTTCAAAGCCAGAGCCAATTTCTACGAAGAGGAGCAGCACCAAGCAAAAGAGGACTACTTCAAAGAGATCCCAGTCCACTGCTGCTGCTCTCAAGAAAGCGAAAGGCAAAGGTGTCCAAGAGAAGGCTGATGCAGTAGAAATTTCAGATGATTAGATTGCGTACATGTATTTAGCTAGGATACTTTTGTAGTCATTTTCACTTGTATTGTACAATTCCTTGTTCTATAAATGAAAATCTTTTTGTTAGCTTTTGTCTGAAGTTTATTTGGTCTACTTTATTTTTGTTATTTGTTTGCTTGTTTGTTTTAGTTGTTTGTGTGAGTTTTGTTTGCTTTTGTTTTGTGCTTGATTTTTACCAAAATACCCTGCTGTACATGTCCTCTATCTTTGAATCAGTGACGACACTGCTCCTCATAGGTTTGGGGGTGTGGTAAGGTTTGCCAATGAGGTAGTTAACCTAAGTGTAGCAGAACCAAGGAAGTAATATAGAAATAGAGCTAAGTTCACCTAGGAACTTTGAAAATGAGGAAATTTAAAATTTTTTGCAGACCTTTAGGCAGTAAACACTTTTTAATTTTAACATTTCCATTAGGTGAACACTAAGAAAACTCATTTGTGTCAGCACTTAGTGAACCGTTAAAGAGAGAAAAAGGTAAGGACATGTCTATGAGTTCAATGGAAGACCATTCCTAGAGAGATTTGGGCCTATAAAAAAAAAAAAAAAAATTCTCTTTGAGGAGTGTCATAGGCAATTCCTTTTGCTCTAAGGACTAGCTGAGTCTATTCCCTCACTAGAAGTTAGGCATCTCTAAGTTGAAACAGCTGATAGTACCCATGACATTTAGGAAAGGATCAAGGCCTTCTCTTGGACAGTTTGAGCTCAAAGATACTAAACCCTTTAAACTGCCCTTGTGCATACACCTTTTGTGCCTTAATTTCTAGTTTTCTTTAAAATATACTAGAGTATTTGCACCTAAACCTGTGGACCTGATTCAAACCTACCCCCACTCTGAGAATTCAAAAGGTAAAGGAAGAGTTGAAGATGGACAAGATAGGGTCAACATTTGGTGAATGGAGAAGAAATACATAAAGGAGGACAGCAGTGTAGCACCTGGGAAGAGGGTGACATTTCACAAAAATAAAAATAAAAAGAAAAGAAAAATATATCCAAAAGAAAAAAATATATATAATGAAAAGGAATAGAGAGGAATCAAGAGAGAAGTACATTGGAAAAAGTAAAAATAAGAGAAGTTGGCTACTTCATGTCTGAAAAATATCAAAGAAGATGAAATATGCTGAAATTAAAAGAAGGTGCAATCATGAATCAACTCCTTCACCTGCTGATTTCTCAATTTTATATCCTTTTCACCCTTCCATTCTTTGTAAACTACACCCATAAGCCACATTACAACCCAGTCATAAGACCTTGTGATCCTAAGTTGAATGAGTTGTTATGTGGAGATGAGGAGTTGTCCAATCTATGGTGAGAAATAGTCAATGATGCCAGAATTTAGAAGCCTTGCCTATGCTCTTGCTTGCAGATCCATTTGAGATTTGTAACTGCTCTTGAGCTTGTATGAAAATGAAAAACCTCAAATTTATTTGTGAGAGACTGCCCTGGTAAGCATTGGGTCTGACATTATATGTATTGGGCATTGCCTAAACCTAATTTTTAAATTGATGATGAGCTCAGTACTGACATATACTTGTTGTCTTCTTGTTGTGAGCTGATTGGAAGTGATGTTCATATATGTAAGAGTTTTTCATGCTAAATAATCTGTGCATTTCATTTTTTTTAAGTTCCTCACATTTTGAAAAGAATCAAAGGTGGATTGATGCTCTGTTTATTGAAAGCTGATTTGGTGATGTGCACTTTTGTTAACTGTTTTCATTGAGAAGTTTGTGGGTACCTTCACTAAAAACCCTCAGGAGACTTCACTCCTCCACTAAGGATCACCTAGGGGTTTAAAAGGCTTGATGCATAAGCTAAATGCATCCATGCTTTCTACGAAAGTGGCATTTATATTCTTAGAGTAGTTGTTTAAATTTTGCTTTGCTCGAGGACTAGCAAAGATTAGGTTTGGGGGTGTGTTATTCATTGAAAAGTACCACTTTTTACCTCTTAACCTAGCCTTTACTACACCTTGAAGTTGAGTAATAATTCTTAGTTTAGCTTGTTTTATAGTTAGCAATAATTTGTGTAGCTTAGTATAAGGTCCATGCCTTTGGTGCCAAAAAGAGAGAGAATTTAAGTCAAGGATGACTGCTGAGCCAAAGAATGATGGAACACCATGGTGGTACACACCATGGTGACTATTTTGAATGTCATGATGGACCAAGGAAGTCTGGCAGATGAAAGAAGTATGGATGTAAGTGGAGAAGGCTGTAAAAACAGCAGAGGAGAAATGATGTTATCTCGCACAGTAGAAATGCGACATTGCGCTGTTCAAATTAGTAGCAAAGTTACCTCGCACAGATGATACATGCAACACAAGGAAACTCGTGAAGAATTTGCTCATCTCGGTGAAAGGATTGTCCCAGAGCATTCTCTCATGCAGTAGTCGCGCACTTCAGTTGCAATCAACACTCAAAGTCCTCATGAAGCTCTCGCACACTAATCCTTCAGAAATCTAGCTCGCGAAGCTCTCGTGAGGAATAAATTTTATATAAGTCACGCACATAATTTAGCGAGGCCAATTTACACAGGGAACACAAGTAAATTCACAAAGTTCTCGCGTGGTTCAAAAGGAGAGAGAGCTCCAAAAATTTCCTTTCGCAGTTCTCACGCGTTTAAAAGCTCAACCCTCTACCGAGCGAGCTATGTTCTTCATTTGACAAGAAGCTGAGCGAGATTGAAATTCTTTCACACTAGACCCTGGCGATAGGAGGTACCTGAAGCTCTGCTGCGCGAGCATAGCCAACTCAATGTAACTCATCCTCGTGACAACATTACAGTGCAAGCAGCTACGCGACAATTCAAAGTCCACCTGCACGAGTGAACAATTAATGAGCAAAAGTCAGCCCCGCGAAGCTCGAGCTCTCCACTTCTAATTTCATATCCAAGGACCTTTTGGGGATTTCCCTAGGTCTAGGGCACACATCTCGAGGCCCTTATCTTAAGGCACACATCCCAAGGCATCCAAGGATTATAACAAAGCCACATCTATCCTAAAATTAGGGTTTAATCTTCTCTTAGCCAAGGCATCAAGGACTGAGTATAAAAGCTGTAATTTTAACTTAGAAAAGATCTCTCCTTCAACCTCAGTCAGCTATGAGCTCGAACAAACTAGGGTTAAGGCTTGATCACCTCTTTTTCTATTTTTATTCTTCTCTCTTATCTCAGCACTTGTTGGCTATATTCTCTGTAAGCAATTAGGTTTAGTTTTATTCAGCTTTTGTAATGAGTCTTATAACGTTTGGGATTTTGTGAGAGCTGTTATGCACAAGGCTGCTGCCTTGAGGACATCTCATTGTAAGTATTGGTTTAATCAATGAATGTCTATTTTAATATTTATTCAATCTGTTATTTTTCTATTTGCCCATAGTTTTATTCAATCTATGCCATGTATTTAGGATTTGAGCCGATTTAAAATACCCATGGGAGCTTGAGCTTGTAGCCCTGGGACCATGGTGGCAGAAGCAATTTACATGTTCCATCTCAGTCCTCTGTAGTGTGGATAACCTCTGTGGATAGCCTGTGACCATTTAAGTGGATAGACTATAGCCCTATGGTGATTCCAAGCCACAGATCTGAGAAAAATTCTTCTCGTCTGCACTCGAGCTTGTAGCAGGTTGTAGCAGGAACAAGCTCCCCTTTGTTTACTTGACCAACATAAGACATTACATCTGATATCTCTGTAGAGATTGCAGACTTGTGAGCTGAGTCATTGCAAGCATTTTGTAGCAATGACCAGCTACATTTAAGTCCCCAAATAGCTTTTGAACTACTGTGGTTTCCACTTGTTTTCAAGAACTATTTGCTCCCATGGATGCCTGAGCTTGTAGCCTAGCAAACATGGTGTTTGCAATGATGGTAATGTTTTGATTTGATGCATTGGGTGGAGGAAATTATTGGATAATCTGTGACCATTTAAGTGGACAGGTTATAGCCTTAAGATTAGTCTATTTCATTGGATCAGATTGGTTTTCAGATTTAATTCATGTGGTTTGATCCTTTCTATTGGATAGCCTGTGACCATTTAAGTGGATAGGTTATAGCCTTAAGAGACCAGGTCAAACCATAAGAGTTAAGTTAGATACTTCCTCCTTGCAGATGTTCTTGTAGCCATCTGAGGGATTTGCTACAGAGACATCCCTAAGTCTGAGTTACATAACTGAATTAATCTTAGCCTAATTGCCTACTTACCATCATTTTATCTTCATTTTAACATACACCATCACCACTTTCTTCATAAACCTTTCTTTAGGGTAGGACTACATGTTATTTCTCTTCTTTTAGTGTTAAGTAAGTGTAGTTGTGACACCCAACTCCCTTTCTCTAGGATTGTTAGATCTGTAGCCAGGTCTGGAGGCCTACTAACATAACCCATTTTGGGTTCTAGATCAATTTCTCTGTGGGACAAACTCTTACTTACTCAAAACTTGCTACAACAGCCTTGTATCTTGCAAGCTGTGTATTTCAAACTTACTATTTTAACCAATTTTCATCCCTGTACTTTTGATTTATTTTTATCCACCACTGTTTTCTCACCAATAACAAGACAGCACTTGAGATAAGACCAACACATATTGTGATAGGGTATGTTTATTTTGTCAGTGGCGTACGCTGTAGTTGAGGATTACACGTCTGATTCAAGGCATTGAAATGATTTGTGCGTCCGTTTGGGAGCGCGTGATTTAGGGCTTAAGGTGTCAATTAAGCATTTGGGTTCATGCACATATTGTATTCGCGCACTTTTGGCATTGCTCGTGATCGAAAGGTCGCTAGGTTGGTAAAGTGGCAGTGTTCGGGCGTTAATTTAGATTTCGCGTGTGAGTAATAGTGTGTAATCCAATTAAGCGGCTACGTGATAGCGTGTAATTAGTGCGTCGCCGGGCTATTGTGCAGGTGACCCTTCGGATTTCATGTGTTTTCTAGTGCGGGTAATGTGATTAAGCATCCTACATTGGGCACGCGACTGGAGTGTCGCGCCGATGGTGCGAGCGAGAGTTTTATTATGCATTCGCGTTAGTGCGCATGATTTGGTTTCCGTGCAAATTGCTTGGCGCTTGACCTAATTGCGCACTATTGGGTAATTTCAGTGTTGATTTATTGTGTAATGATAAAGACAAAATAAAATCAAAATAAAACAGAGATGGATTCAGCACATCTAAAATATCCTAGACCTGCAAGATATAGGGTCCTTTGTAGCAAGTTTTAATAAGTAAGAGTTTGTCCCATAGGGAGTAGTGATCTAAACCTAAGAGATGTATAGTAGACCTCCAGATCTGGTAATTCGAAGAAGAAAGAGAGCTTTTCGGGTGTCACTAGATCTAATTATTTTATAGAACTACTGGAGATTTTCTAAACTATTGGAGAAATATGAATAAAAGAATGGTTATTTAAACTAAAGTGCATAAAAATAAATCCTAATCCTCCTTCTTCAGATTAAGGTCGTCAATCTTAGTCCTCAGCTATCGGATATTTATGAAAATAAACAGTACCGTTACACCATATATCAAGGATCCTACCATTGGTCGTCAATCAAGTCTAGGATCCCACCAATACAGATTTAATCTAATCAACAATCAACCAGAAATTTAGGCGTCAATCAAAATCTAGCAAACTAAAGATGGGAAAATAGAAACCGTTACACTAATCTGGAAATTCTAACTTGAGTCGTCAATTCAAGTCAAAAGTTGGAGATATTTACAAAACTGAAATAAAACTAAACTAAAAGATGGAGGAAGATGGATGGTGAAATAAAATATAAAATGGTGGGAAATAGACAGCTAGGGCCTGATTTTCATTGCAAAACAGATCGAGATCTGAGGATATGCAGCCATCCTTCATTTGGCTACAAGCACAAATGCAAGGTAGAAGAATCCGATCTAGATCGGTGGTTTGAATTCATCTTATGACTATGATCTGTCCACTTAAATGGTCACAAATCATCCAATAGATTTCCTCCATTCCGATGGCTTTGATCAGAACAAGATAATCACTACAGATACTGTGGATGCAAGGCCATAGGCACAGACACCCACAGGCATATCAAACCCAGGGAAATCAGATGGTCATGAAGAGATCTACCAGTTAAGTGGGTGAGCTGATCAAGGAACTCCTCTACACAAATCCGATCGAGAATCTAATAGGACCACAAGATCTTTAGATTTAATTAAGCTTTAAAACCAATAATTTATTGCTTCAAACAAAAACAACTTATAATAACATTGTTCCCAGATCTGTAGTCTGTGCATCGATCCACATTTCTTCATGCCAAAATTACGATTACAAAACAGATATAAGCTGCTACCTAGATCTAATCCAACAGGCTAGATTAGAGAGAGAAGGGGGAAGAGAAAAAGGAAAATAAAAACCTAAACTAAACCTAAATGAGCTAAGGAGAACTTAGGCTATTCCTTTGTTCCTACTTTCCTTGCTGAAGAAAAATAGCAAAATAGATGGGTATTTATACGTATGCCTTGATCCTTGTGCCTTGGGTTTCAGCCAATCAGAGAGCAGAGATGGATCCCTTCAGTTGTGCTTCAGTTGCATTCCCGCCAAAAATTAGCTCCTACCCATGTGCTGCATTTTCTGTGCATTGAAGTTTCTAATCCGCCCTTGTCAACCGCAAAAATGCCTGCTACTCATCTTCATTCTTGTTGTCCGCAAAATGGGCCCAAGATGCCCCTTTTTCCAGTTGCACACCTCAAGTGGTCGCCTATAAAATGGTCATTCTCACTGTCCCAAAATACCCCTGCTGTTTGTTACCAAAACAGTCCCAATTGGGCCTCGTTTAAAGCAAGAAATATATGTGTATATATATAGTATATGCGGCTGCACTCGAGGCGCCAGATTTGAGGGGCCTTTTGGGAAATTGACGGTTGGATAGGATCTTGACTGCATCTTGGCAGGTTTGGGGCAGGCTAGAGGTTGGGCTTCGCGATAGGTTGTGATATTGAAGCGGTCAAAGGGTGCTATGGTGTGAATTGCAGCTGCATGGCTATAGCTTTGAAGATGTCGATAGGTTGAAGACGGGCTACTGCAATTCGATAGGATTGTGGGCTGCAAGGGAGCTTTGAGCTGCTACCATTCGATAGGATTGAAGGCTTCAGCTGATGCATTCGATAGGATGGCTAGGTGGGGGCTGCAGCTGGTGTTTCGATAGGTTCAAAATGTATTTCGATAGGATGGCATCAACTATAGAGATTGGTGCATGCAAGGGACTCCCCGACAGGTTCAAGGGAATTTCAGGCTGCTTCAGCTGATGTCGCGGTTTGGATGGGATCTTGAATGCATTTCGACAGGTTTGGCGCAGGCTGGAGGTTAGGGTTCCCGATAGAGTGAAATATTTCAGCGGTCAATAGACTGTGTGGCCTGATTTTGCAGCTGAAGCAAAATATATATAAACCTGTATGCAGCTGCACATAAGGCACCAGATTTGAGGTGCTTTATGAGAAATCGACCGTTGGATAGGATCTTGACTGCACATCGGCTGATTGGAGAAAGCTGGAGGTTGGGCCTCTCAACGGATTGAGCTATCTAGGCGGTCAAAGGGCGCTGTGGGCTGTATTTCAGTTGAAACCTGCATACCAATTTGCTAGGAGGCTGCTGCTGCTTGTAGTGTTCGATAGGTTCATGGCTGCATTTCGATAGGATCAAGGCTACAGCTGGGTAGCATTCGGTAGGTGCAAGGTTTCAGCTGAGCAGCCATTCGATAGGTTGCAACTGGTGAGGAGCTCCACCTCGATAGGACCAGGCTGCAGTTCTGTAGTATTCGATGGGTGCAAGGCTGCTGCAATTCGATAGGTTACCATTTTGCACAAAGAACCATTCGACAGGATGAAGTTTCAGCATTTCGATAGGTTCCATGGGCTGCTTCTACTTGCTTTTTGACAGGTTTGGTTTTGCATGATAGCTGGGAGCAATGCTCGTAGTCGATAGGATAAAAGAGGCTACAGCTGGGGTTCTTGAGAGGTTTAAATCCAGCGGCTAAAAGCTCGAGAGGTTCTCCAATGTGGCACAGCTCAACAATCCTCTCGACAGGTTCAACTGCTGCCATTTAAGCTTCACTTCTCAAGCTGAGCTTGGGAGCTGCAAGTGCTTGGTAGGTGGGCTGCTACTCCCATGACTATGCTGCTGCACTATTCGACATCATTCTTCACTACTACCAGCTGCCTGTATACATCTTCAGATCCAACTAGGCACATATATGTATATATATATATATATATATATACATGTATATGCAGTTTTGTAATTCTGCAGCCGCTACACCTTCCACCATTGCTGAGTTCTAATGTGCAGCTGGTGTGCTCTTGCTGAAGTATTCAGGAGAAGTTTTGAGAGTGTGTTGCTGCTAGTGGAAATGTTGCATGGTTTGGATGAGGGGCTGCTGAAGTGTTGCATCTGCTGAACTGCTGATGTGTCCTTTTTTAGCACCGCTCCATTTTTCTTTCTTTCTCAGCTGTAGACTAATTCAAAACTCTAAATGGCACTTTTTTGGCTGAAAACTGCACTAAAGATAAAATTACCTCCTTACTGCAAAACAATACTAAAAACAAATATTAAATACTCTAAGGCTTAGCAATAGCCAGGTTTAAAGGTGTAGAAAGTGATAAAATCGGTCTATCTACTTCAAGGTGGATTTGTGTTTCGCATTGGTTGATTGATCCATATTTGTCATGGATTGTAGCCTTTTAAGGGGAGCATGTGTCATTCTTTGGATTGAATCAAGTGGAGGGTGCTCATAAATGTGGCACTTGTCATCCTGTGGTGAAAGGGATATAAGTTTATAAATAGGGGCTAGGGGTCGTGTTTTTTTATATTTTGCATCTCATTGAAGATTAAGAGGTTTAGGGGCATTTTTTTTCTTTTGGTTTGTTCTTGTTTTTGTTAATGTCTTTTCTTCCTATTTACTTTGTATCCCGGGTAACCCTAAGGAAATTGTAATTATTTTTTTTGGGAATAGATGGAATTGAGAATGTGGGGTAGCGGTCGGGTCGGTGATGTCAATCCGATCCGAAGTGACACCCGCTTGGGGGAAGAGATGGAAGAGTTAAAGGTGGAAGAAAGGAAACCCAAGGATAAAGTGGAGTGGTGTCAGAATTTGCGTGACCGACACCAACTGCTCCTTGGTATGGTCTGCGGATTTAGTGCTTGTTGCTCCTTTCTTGGGAGTTTCCAAGACCGGTCTTCTATAAGTGAATTCGTCAGATCCTGAGTGGCTTCTGGTGAGCCGCTCTTTCTTTTCTGTCGGCTCAGGAGGGAAAGATGGGATTCTTGTTGGAATTCGTTTAGGGTGTGCTTCTTCTCCAGACCTCTCCAGGATCTCTTCTTTCTCGAATATATCTGGATTCGGGCATGGCCTGAAGGTGCTGATTTTGGATTGGTTATTTTTGACCGTGTATTCAGAGGGTATACCCTCGGTGTATTTTGCAATGGTTTTATTTATTTATGAAGCGAAGGAAATTTATGATTACTCATATTTTTACACAATTTTGGTTCGGTTTTAGCTTTAGTCAGCTCACTTTGTTTGGGCGTATTGTTATTTATTATTATTATTATTATTATTATTATTTTGAGCTTGGTTTGATTCGGCTTATTTTTTATTTGCTTTGGGGTGTTTTAGGAATTTTTTTTTTCAGAGTGTATATTTTTCTATGTTTGAAGTTTTTTTTTTTTTTTTTCTTTTTTTCAGACTCATCCTAGCAAGGGTGTAGTTTGGGGTCAGTAACTAGTGTTTAAAATGCCCTTATTTTGGCTTTTAAATCTGCTATTCTGGATATATATTTTTGTATTTCACTTGGGGAATTACGCGCTTAACACCGAGCGCATAACTAAATTGAGCGTCGGCATAGTCGAGCACGTTTACGGGGTTTAGAAAATCATTATGCATCAGTAAGATGTCGTGAAATCATATTACACGCGTGTTCCAAGACGCGGGATTTAGGCGACACCTAGTCACTGTGTGGGTGACCTTTGAGATTTACGCGCCATGTTGCAGGCGCGTGATATAATTACACGTCTGGTCTGCGGCCTGCAACCAGGGCGTCGAGTTATTTTAAGCGGGCGATGAGTTGACTACGCGCACTAACAAGCGTGCGTAATAGTGATTAAGCGTGATTATTCTCATGCATAATTTACTCGCGCGCCCTATACAGGGCGTGTGATTTGCTACATTCGATATATATCCGGAAAGCCTTCATTTTTTTCGTGCTACCTGGTTTTTCTTCGATTCTTTGCTTCCTTACTCTCTTGTGTTCCAATTTTCGTGTCTTCATGATATTTTGTGATCTGACCATCCATTTCGGGCGCCGTTTCTTGCATTCTTCCTAGTTTTTTGAGCTCTTTCTTTTGAGATGGAGTCTGAGGGTAGTGATCAGTTCTACAAGACTATTTTAGAGGTTGAGCGAATGCTAGCGGTAGAGATTGGTGAGTCTTCCGAGGCTCGGACCGGCGCTGGTGCTGTGGAGGAGGATGTTGGGGTGGTAGTGAGAGAGGAGGTACTTGAGGATGATGAGATGGTGGTCAGGGAGGAGGTACCTGCAATTCATGAGGGTGGAGTGGATGAGGGTGCAGAGAATGTTGAGGGTGCTGAGGATGAGGGTGCTCAGGATGAGGGCGCTGAGGATCAGGACGGGAGGCGCATCCCATTGGAGGAGTTCTTTGTGCGAGATCAGGTAGGTACCCGCGAGCAAGAGTCCCTTTTATTTCTTAGGCATTTACGTTATAACGTAGGCTTCCAAGGATCTGGAAACCCTTTTATTTATGTCAAACTTGTACTTGTTATTGGTTGTGTACATCCATGCATAATGACTGTATCTAGTTCTAGGCCATGTCTAGGTTACTGTTTTATAGCGCTTTCATCGTATTTTGCATAAATTATCGTGGTGGTTTGCCTTCCATTGCATAGTGTAGTCGTAGGTGCTAGTCTTATGTCATTTCTTTCTTTTCTCTATGCTTTATCGTTCGGTAGGAGCCTCCGCAGCTGGCTATCAGCTCGGTGTGGCCTGGGTCTCATACGTGGTATCATGCCTTGCCTGAGTTCCAGCAGGCACGATTTGTGTCTTTTGGCTTCGAGCCAATCGTGGAGTTGGAGCCCTTTCAAGTTGATCGTGGTCTGATTGCGGCGATCTTGGAGAGGTGGAGGGAGGAGCAGCAGGTGCTACTTTTCCCATTTGGGATGATGCTGCCGACCTCGAAGGATTGGGTCTACATCAATGGGCTCCGATTCGAGGGGGAGCCGATTACAGGGCAGATGGCTGAAGATTATCTGAGGGTATGCGAGGAGATTCTCGGGGTCACCTATCGATCGAGTGGCTCGGAGTAGGGGATGGTCTGAGTCACATGGTTTTTTGACACTTTTGCCAATGGGTTTGTCCCTTAGAGGCATCATTCAGAGCAGAGGGTGCTATTCGAGGCATGTTGCATGGCGATGGCACACCGGGAGCGTGTGGTTGAGCTAGGGTTAGCGACAGATCAAGTGCTCCAGGCCTTTTTGATGCACTTCTTTGGTACAGTGCTCTTTTCTTCATCCACTCAGGGGTGTGTTACCGGGTTGTTTTTGAGACTTCTTGGAGATTTGGACCGGGTCCCTACTTATGCTTAGGTTGCAGCTACATTGGTGCATATCTACGAGCAGCTTTATCGTCGGGGGCTAGGTGTTGCGATGGTCGGAGGTTTCCTTCCTTTTCTTCAGGTAGGTTTTAGTTAATCATTGGTGTTACAGTATTTCTATTGTCCAGTCATTATAGTGAGTTTTTTTTTTAGCATTTCGTGTGTTCTAGTTTTGGGCATACGATCATTTTGCCTTCCTTCGCCCGCGTGTTCCGGCGGAGGTTACTTTAACGTTCCCACGGATGCATGTGTAAAGGATAGCATTGGGGCGTCGACGTTGGTCTTTGGATCTTCAGACCGCGCGTGGTCTTCTCGAGGACATGCATGAGGGGCAGGTATATATCATCATGTACACATTCTTGTTTCGTTTTACTTTGGGTTTTAGGCTCTAAGACTTTACTAATGGGTTGGGTTGCTTGTTCGGTTGTAGGTGATTTGGAGGTCGTACGCGATCTAGGAGGACGCTGCTATGCCAGTGATACGATCTGGCCAGCCTTTCTTTGACATAGACATCTGGGTTCATTGCTTTGAGAAGGTGGAGTGGATCCACCTATCCTGGGTAACACGTCAGTTGGAACTTCCACAGGGAGTCCCTCTAAGGATTTGCCACAGGGTGGCGAAGAGGATGACCGATCCCCCTAGTAGGGACTTCACGAGACGGATGGCGATTCATATGGCTGATTTTAGAGCCAGAGGGACCAGGGTGACGGCGGCGCATGATGAGGCGGATGCCCGGGAGTTTGTGAGATGGTTCGGGGCATTGGGCGGTGGGTGCCTCTTCACACGTCCCTTCCACGGGAGTGGCTCTTTCGCGGTCGATGGACCTAAGTCGACGTCGATATTGAGGGAGATATTGGCCGCATTAGAGGAGGGCCATCTTACGACGAGTGTCCGCAGGGCATTAAATGCCCTTCGTAGGGCGATGAGCAGATGGGGTGCACTACTCGTCATGATGAGGAGATGTTATGTTCCCTAGCTACCTCGGTCGCTCAGGCTAGGGCAACAGAGGATGAGTTGAGGGTTCAGCTAGCGGAGACTCGGCGACTCCTGGTGAGTTAGTTCACTTAGCTAGTTGTTTGCACTATGTTGATTCAATTTTGGGTTGTTCTAATGTGGTTGTCCTATTTTGTTTTCTTCTGTCAGTCCGAGAGGGAGGTTGAGGTTTCCAGTCATGTGGAAATGGTTGAGCTGTTACGTGGTCAGCAGCAGGCTGGCTAGGAGGTAGAGGCTGTTGGGATTGTACCTAGGTGTTTACTGATGTTTATTAAAGTGATGAGATGGTAAAAATTAGAATACAAAGGTGGAGTGAAATGGCTAAGAAAATACCAACCTAAAGTACACAGCTTGCAAGATATAGGGCTATTATAGAAAGTTTTAAGTAAGAGTTTGTGCCATAGAGAAATTGATCTAGAACCCAAAATGGGCTATAATAGTAGGCCTCCAGATTAGGCTACAGATCTGACAATCCTAAAGAACTGGAGTTGGGTGTCACAACTATACTAAATTAACTCTAAAAGAAGACAAATAAAGTGCAGTCTTATCCTAAAGAAAGGGTTATGAAGAAGGTGGTGGTAGTGTGTATTAAAATAAAGATAAAAGGATGGGAAGTAAGCAGTTAAGCAAGGGTTACATCAGCTATGTAACTCAGACTCAGGTCTGTCTCTACAGCAATCCCTCAGATGGCTACAAGCACATTTGTAAGGAAGAAGTATCCAACTCAACCCTTATGGTTTGACCTGATCTCTTAAGGCTATAACCTATCCACTTCCATGGTCACAGGCTATCCAATAGAGAGGATCAAACCACATGGACTAAATCAGAAAACCAATCTGATCCAAAGGAGTAGACTAATTTTAAGGCTATAACCTGTCCACTTAAATGATCACAGACTATCCAATAGATATCCTCCCCCCAATGGCTCAAATCAGATCATTAATATCATTGCAGACACCATGTTTGCCAGGCTACAAGCTCAAGCATCCATGAGAGCAAATAGTTCTTGAAAAACTAGTGGAGACCATAGTTGTTCAAGGGCTATTTGGGGACTTAAATGCAGCTGGTCATTGCTATAAAAGGCCTATAATGACTCAGCTCACAAGTTTGCAATCACTACAGAGAAATCAGATCTAACATATGATATTGGTCAAGTAAAATAGAGGGGAGCCTGTTCCTACAATAACCTCTCACAAGGCTACAAGCCCAAGTGCAGAAGAGAAGAATCCTTATCAGATTTGTGGCTTGGAATCACCCTAGGGCTATAGTCTATCCACTTAAATGGTCACAGGCTATCCACAGAGGTTATCGATACCACAGATGTCTGAGAAGGAACATGTAAATTATTGCTGCCACCATGGTCCCAGGGCTACAAGCTCAAGCTTCCATGGGCCATTCAATTCAGCTAAAATCCTAAATGCACACTTAGCCTAAATAAAACTATGGGAAAATGGAAAAATAACAGATTGAATGAACCATTAAAGTATAAATTCCATTGATAAAAAATACTTACAATGCAATTTCTCAAGGCAACAGCCTTGTGCACAACAGCTCTTCACAAAATTCCAAAGATTACAAGACCCATTACAAAGCTAATAAAACTAATCCTAATTGCTTACAAAGGGTATAGCCAGCAAGTGCTGGATTAGGAGAGAAGAAAAATAGAAAAAAAAAATGATCAAACCCTAACCCTAGTCTGCTCGAGCTCACCACAGATAGAGGTTTAAGGAGAGATAAAAATTCTAAGTTATAATGTATAGCTTAAATACTCAGTCCCTAGTGCCTTAGGTGAGAGAAGATTAACCCCTAATTTTTAGGGTAGATGTGGCACTATTACAACCCTTGAATGCCTTGGGATGTGTGCCTCAAGATCAGGGCCTCGGGATGTGCACCCTAGACCTGGGGAAATCCCTAAAAGGTCCTTGAGTTAAGACTGAGAAGTGGAGAGCCTGAGCTTCGCAGGGCTAGCACTGGCTTATTAATCCATTCGTGTGGTTTGCAGAGTCCTCGCGAGTTAAGAATTGGCTTGGAAGGTTGTTCACTCGTGCAGGTAGACTTTGTATTATCGCGTGGCTGCTTTGGCTTTAAATGCACTCGCTCAGAAGAATTTGCAGTACTTGGCTTGCTCGCGCTGTAGAGCTTTAGAATTTTCTCTCGCGAAGGTGTCACGAGGATGCCTTTAAATCTCGCTTGGCTTCTTGTTGAAGGAATAACAAAGCTCGCTCGATAGAGGGTTGAGCTATTAAGTGTGCGAGATTTGCGAGAGGATATTTCTAAAGCTCTCTCTCCTCTTGAACCACGCAAGGACTTCACAAGTTTGTTATTGTTCTTTGTGCAGATTAGCTTTGCGAGATAGCGCACGCGGCTGACATGAAACTTGTTCCTCGTGAGAGCTTTGCGAGCTGGATTTTTGAAGGCTTAGTGCTCAATAGCTTTGCGAGTTCACTGAATGTTAGTTGCAACTGAAGTACACGACAACATCACGAGTTCTCTTGTGCTGCATATATTAGCTACGCGAGATAACTCTGCTATAGGCTTAGCCACGCGAGGCAACACCTCTACTGTGCAAGATAACACATATGCTCCTCTACTGCTATGCATCTGCTGTTGTTGCAGTCATCTCCACTCACATCTATGCTTCTCACATCTGCTAGACTTTTTTTGTCTAATTTAACATGCAAACTAGTCACCATAGTGTGTACCACCATAGTGTTCTATTGATCTTTGGCCCAACAGTCATATCTTTCTTAGATTCTCTCTTCTTGGCACCAAAGGCCTGGACTTTGTGTTATGCTGCACAAGTTATTGCTAACTATAAAATAAGCTAAACAAGAGTTATTAGTCAGGTTCAAGGTCCAGCAAAGGCTAGGTTAAGAGGTGAAAAGTGGTACTTTTCAGTGAATAACACACCCCCAAACCTAATCTTTGCTAGTGCCTGAGCAAAGGAAAAATTAAAACAACTATTTTAAAAATCTACATGCCACTTTCGTAGGGAGCACAGATGCATTTAGCTCATGCATCAAGCCTTTTAAACCCCTAGGTGATCCCTAGTGGAGGAGTGAAGTCTCCTGAGGATTTTCAGTGAAAGTACCCACAAACTTATTAATGAAACAATTAACAAAAGTGCAACATTACCAAATCAGTATTGAAAGATCAGAGCACCAGTTCACCTTTGATTCTTTTCAAAATGTGAGGAATTAAAACAAATGATATGCACAGACCATTAAGTCATTAAAAACTCTTGCATACTATTTCCAATCAGCTTACAACAAGAGAAACAAGAAGTTTATGTCAGTACTGAGCTCACTATTAATTCAAAAATTAGGTTTAGGCAATGCCCAATACATTCAATATGAGACCTAATGCTTACTAGGGTAGTCTCTCACAAAGAACTTTGAGGGTTTTCATTTTCTCACAAGCTCAAGAGCAGTTATAGTCCCCAAATGGGTTTGCAAGCATGAGCATAGGCAAAGCTCCTAAATTCTGGCATCATCATCTATTTCTCACCATAGATTAGACAACTCCTCATCTCCACATAACAGCTCATTCAACTTAGGATCACAAGGTCTTAGACTGGGTTGTAATGTGGCTTATGGGTGTAGGTTATAAAGAATGAAAGGGTGAAAGGGATGCAAAATTGAGAAATTAGCAAGTGAAGGAGGTGATTCATGGCTCCACCTTCTTTAGTTCAACACATTTCATCTTCTTTGACATTTTTCAGACTTGAAGTGGCCAGCTTCTCCTCTTATTTTTACTTTTTCTAATGAAATTCCCTCTTGACTCCTCTCTATCCCTTTTCACTAATTTATTTTTCTGCTTTTCCTTTGAATACATTTTTCTTTTCTTTTTGTTTGTATTATTCTGAAATGCCACCCTCTTCCCAGCTGCTATACTGTTATCCTCCTTTTGTGTTTCTTCTCCATTCACCAAATGTTGACCCTAGCTTGTCCATCTTTAACTCCTTCTCCTTTACCTTCTGAATTCTCAGAGTGGGAGTAGGTTTGAATCAGGTCTATAGGCTTAGGTACAAGTACTCAGGTGTATTTTGAAGGAAACTGGAAATTAAGGCTCAAAAGGTGTATGCATAAGGGTAGTTTACTGGGTGTTGTATTTTAAAGCTCAAATTGCCTAAGAGAAGGCCTTGATCCTTTCCTAAATGTCATGAGTACTGTCAGCTGTTTCAACTTGGAGATGCCTAACTTCTAGTGAGGATATTGACTCAGCCAGTCCTTAGAGCAAAAAGAATTGCCTCAGTCATTCCTTAAAGAGATTTTTTTTCGTAGGCTCAAATCTCACTGGATATGGTCTTTCATTAAACTCATAGGCATGCCTTACCTTTTTCTCTCTTTCATGGCTCACTAAGTACTAACACAAGTGAGTTTTCTTGATGTTCATCTCATGAAAGTGTTAAAATTTAAAAGTTTTTAATGTCTAAAGGTCTGCAAAATTTTTAAATTTTCTTATTTTTAATGTTTCTTAGGTAAACATAGCTCTATATCTATCTTACTCACTTGATTCTGCTGCACTTAGGTTAACTACCTCATTGGAAAACCTTGCCATACCCCCAAACCTATGAGGAGCAGTGTCCTCACTGATTCAAAGATAAAGTGCTAGTACAGCATGGTATATTGGGAAAATGAAAGGACATAAAACAAAGCAAGTAAAAGTAATAAACAAAACACATCCTATTAAAACAAACAAAGAAACAAACAAATAGCAGAAAAGAAGGAGACCAAACAAACTTCACACAAAAGCGACCAAAGAGAAATTTTCATTTATAACACAGAAATATGTACAATATAAGGGAAAATAACTGCAAAAAGATTTTATAAAACATCCTAACTAACTATATGTACAAATCTAATCATCTGAATCTTCCGCTGCTTCAGCCTAGTCTTGGACTCCTTTTCTTTTTTCTTGCTTCAAAGCAGCAGCAGTTCAACTGGCTGGAGGGATAGTGGTAAGAGGGGGTAGTCTCAACTGTTTGTGCAGTCTCAGCTGCTTGTGCAGTCTCTTTAGCAACCATTTCAGCAACTCTTCTTTCAAGGATTTATGCTTTCTTTTTAGTAAGTTGAACTCTACTTTCATACAGCTCCCTGGTGGCCTATGTGACCTCTCTGGAGGCAGCTAACCTTTGCTCAAGTGTATCCGCTCTCATTTTTTTGTTGCTGTAGTATGCTGTTGAGCTTCAAATAGCCTCAACATTTGTTTTCAGCCCATTGATATCCTCAACATCTGAACTTTGGAATCCAACTCTATTTGATGGATCTTTGCTTCATAGGGCATCTTGATTGAGGTTCTGAGGTCAACCATGCCTCTAGTGACATCCTTTTTAAGGTATAAGTTATTTTCCATGACATGTAGAAGGGTTAAGTATGGAGGTATGAAAAAGGAAGAAGCAGGTAATATGGGCTGCTTAGCACTGGAAGAAGGGCTAGCCAGTAATGGTGAAGGGATGGATGATGGCATGGGTATTGAGAGGTCTATCACCTTAGGGTCAGGTTGGGTTGAAATTGTGGAGGTGAGTATTAAGTTCTCCACATCTATGGTAGCATCAGATGTTGCTAATGCAGGTGGGATTTCAGGGAGGGGTTCTGGTTCAGGGTCTGTTTGGGTGGAAGCATTTGTAATTGTAATTGGAGGGATTATGGGAACAACTAAGGTTAGGGGTTGGGGAGAAGGGGGTGGAATAGGTAAATGGGTAGGTGTAGGGATAGGTGACTGTTGTGATGGTTGGGTTAAGTTGGATAAGGTTGATTGGATGGCTGATAAACTGTTATGAATTGAGGCCTGGTGTTGGAGGGTGGAGTTCATGGCTTGGAGGTTGGCCTCAATGGATGTTTGGGTTTGGTGTTGGCCATCACCTGAGATTGAAGGGAGAGGAGTAGGTTGAGGATTTGGGATAGGGGGTCAAGGCTGATAGGGGCTGTGGGATGGATGTGAGGAATTGGTTGAAATGGGGAGGTGGGTGCATGGTGAAAGTTTGTTGGCTGTGTGGAATCCGGAAGAAGGGTAAAATGGGGAGGGTGAGGTGAGTCTAAGAGAAGGGTGAACTCATAGTTTATTTTCCCTATGATAGAGGACATCATAGTTGAGTACCCCTCAGATGTAAAGGGGTCAAGTTCAAAGGGTGCAGTTGGCTGATGTGAGGTAGCTGGAGAGCTGTGAGGGATTTCAAGGGTAGGGTCTGGTGTGGTTGTGGTTTCAGGGGTAGGGATAGTTTGGGAAATGTAGGTGGGTTGGGGTTTTGTGTGGGCTTTGGGTTTTTTTCTTTTTCTATATGTAGTTTTCACAGGTGGGCTAGGGTGAGCTAGGTAGGTAGTTAAGGATACAAATATGGGTATGGATAAAGGAATGGGCTCAATATGTATGGTAGATGTAGGAGATGTAGCGATGGCTGAGGTGGTAGGAAAGGTAGTGTTGGTTGGCACAAGACTGATGGTGGTGGGTATACTTGGTTGTGGTAGAGGTGATGGAACTCTGGGGGGTTGTGAGGCTGGGGTTGAGGTAGGAGCTGGCATAGGAATGGACATGGGTGTGGATGTTTGAGGTCAGCAGCACGGCTGGCAATGGCAGAGGTTGCTGCTTGGGAGCTTGCAGCAACAGAGGCGGCAGTAGCAACTGCTTCTTGAATTGTTGGAGCTGCCTCAGCTAGGAGCTCCTTCTTCTTCTTCTTCTTTTTCTCAATGAGAGTACCACTAATCCCCCACTGCTTCTTGCCACTTTTGCTGGGGGCCAAGGTGAGGGTCACTTCATTAATTTGGAATGGGTATCCTCCTAACTTTAGCAAGGCTGTAATGAGCCTGTAGTAGGGAAGTGAATGGGGCTTCTTTTTATCCTTCACCTTCCCATGTATATCTTTTATTCCATCAAAAATTAGCTTGGCTACATCTATGTAGTGGTTCAGGTGGAAGAAGTAAAGTGCATCAACAATGGGAGACCTCCTCTCCTGCTAATGTCTAGAGCAGTAAACATTTTTCCTCAACACCCCATTCATAAATCTCAGGTTAGGGTACAAATCTCTCTTCCTAATGGACACCCTTGAGGCTGTGATTCCTTCAGTCAACTCCTTGGCTATTTCTGGGATGGTGGCTGTCAAAGGAGGGCCCAAGCCACACTCAGGGCTGTACTTGGCTGGTATCCTAAGTATCTCAACTATTGTAGCCTGATTGAATAGCATCTCAAATTTATCTATCAGCACCAGTAATGCTGGGTTCCCATCATCCCTAGTCTTCACTCTTATATTTTGATAAAACAAATGCACTAGTCTAGGGAAGACTAACTGCAGTGGGGGCCTCAACAGGGGTAGCAGAGTAGCCTTGGTCAAGTATGCAATTGAAGCTATTGTTTCTGGATGCTCCTCAAAGAATATATTGTCAAAAATAGTCTCTGCCTCAAGCTTAATTGAAGCCACAAATTCAGAAGGAACCCTGAGATACTCATTATCTTCCTCTTCCTCAAGGGAAACCTCAGGGACTTCATGGGCTACACCCTTGCCCTTTTTCTACATTTTCATTACTTTCTCAAGGCTTTTGGCAGGTGGGTGGTCTCTTGCCCTCTTCTTAGGAGTAGACTTTTTCTTTTGAGCTTAGGCATCAGAGGCTACACCTTGGCCTTCTTCACAGGGGCTGCATTTTTCATAGGTTGCTCCACTTGGGGCTCAACAACGGGAGGAGGCATCTTAGAGGTCTCCACAGTGGAGGCCTCTGTAATCCTCACAGATTTGCGTGTGGCCACAGGGCTATCGCTGGGTGGGGGGTTTAGCATGGCAGCTAGTCCGTCAATGAACTTTGAACCCGTGGCCATGGCTACTCAATTTCTCCAAATTAGGGCTTTAACCTCCCGGAGTGTGTAATGCACACTTCACAAATAAAATTTCACCCAAAGTCCACCCTATTCAACAGTTAACACAGTAGCCAATCAAACTAGATGAGAGTGTAAAAATTCTTACCAACTGAGAGCTAGGGTTCCACTTCAAACGATGAATGGTGGATCAAATCTCCTCAAACCAAGTTCATAGTAACCAGGAGGTGATGCGAAACACAATTATAGGAGGAAATTAGCTGAGTTGTAGTGGATTAGGCTGTAGAGAAGAAAGAAGGGAGAGAGAAGCTCGATCTTGTGCAATGTAAGTTAGGGAAAAGAGAGAGAATGGAGGAAATGGAAAAGATCGCAGGGTTTAATAGTGTGATCCTGTGCCTCACGAGGATGTTGCCAGGTACTCGCGAAGCTATATTTTCTCACGCAGTATGAATGCCACCTCGCGAGAAGTGCTGTCGCGAAGAAGAAAGATGCCTCGTGAGGATAGATTTAGAAGCTCTATGCGCCTCGTGAGGTCATTCGTGGAGCTGATTCTATAATTGAGTTGCGCGAGAGGGCAGGTGGATCGCTCGCACAATTGAAGTAAAGAGCCACACGAAGAAAATATATTCAGTGAGTCTCAGAAGTTCGCTCGTGAGGCTCTCGCGAAGTATAACGTGCTTGATTTCCTTTCTTCGCATAGCTCCTTATCGCAAAGAAGAGGTAGCCTCGCGAGGATCCATCTTTTGTTTCCTTCAAGTAGTTCACTCGTGCAGCTCTTGCGAGGTAACATAGATCATTATACAGCTCCGCGAGAAAGCCCAAAATTGACTCGCGAGTGTAAAATTTAGGCCTTTTAGCCTCGCTAGAAAGCAAAACTCACTCTTTATCTCTGCTTGCACACTGGCCTTTGCATGCACACTGGCATGCACCTGTCCATTGTGCATTAGCACCTACTTCCTTTAAATGCAATCTATTTCATCATGATAATCTCAGTGCCCATTATCAACATATGTACATCAAAAATTCAGAGTGCTAAAGATTTTTAAATATATCATATTTATGACCTATGCAATGACAACACCTCAACCATATAGTAGCAACAGACATGCACATCCACATCAGGTCTATGCACATTAAATTCAGATGACAAACATGCACATAACATTATCAACATAACTCAAAATAGAACAAAACAAAACATGCAAATCATTATCACAATAAAAACACTACATGACATATTTTAAGCAAAACAAAACACACCAAAATTTTTAACAAATATGGTACATACTTTACAAAGTTGTGGGTTACTAAGCAGTGGGATGTTCATGTAGGTGAATGGTCTGAGGAGGCTCCACTGAATTTTCTACACAAATTTTTAGCCTTTGACCATTCACTTTCATGATCTTCCTAGACATAGGATCCAAGATCTCCACAGCACCAGATGGGGAGGAATGGATGACAGTGTAAGGTTCATCCCATCTGGATTTTAACTTTCCTAGAAAGAACTTTAATTTGGAGTTGAAACGTCAAACCTTAATACTAGCATTGAAGTTTTTCCTTATTAGCTTCTTATCAAAGAATGCCTTTGATCTCTCCTTGTAAATTCTGGCATTTGCATAGGCTTCCAGTCTCAGCTCATCCAGTTCTGACATTTGCAATTTCCTATGAGAACTAGCAGTAGTTAGATCAAAATTTTGTGTTTTGATAGCTCAATAGGCTATGTGCTCTAACTCCACTGGTAGGTGGCAAGCCTTGCCATAAACCAGCCTAAATGAGGACATGCCAATAGGGGTCTTATAGGCAGTCCTATAAGCCCACAAAGCATCATTTTGCTTTTGTGCCCAGCCCTTCCTATCTGTCCTCACAGTCTTCTCCAAGATATGCTTGATCTCCCTATTGGAAATTTCAACTTGCCCACTGGTCTGTGGGTGGTAGGGAGTTGCAATTCTGTGTATAACAGAATACTTTTTGAGCAAGTTTTCAAAAGGCCTGTTACAGAAATAACTCCCCCCAATCACTAATAATAGCTCTGGGGGTGCCAAATCTTGAGAAGACATTGTCCTTCAAAAATTTAAGGACAACTGTGTGGTCATTTTTCCTTGTGGCAATGGCTTCTACCCATTTGGATACATAGTCCATTGCCACAAGTATGAAGTTGAAGCCCATAAAAAGAGGAAAGGGGCTCATGAAATTAATGCCCTAGATGCCAAAAAGTTCTACCACAAGGATGGGCTGCAATGGCATTGAATCTTTCTTGGAAATGCCTCCCAACCTTTGACATCTTTTACAGGCTTTGCAATGTATGTATGCATCTTTGAACTAAGAGGGCTAATAAAATCCACATTGCAAAACTTCTGCAGCTGTCATTTTGCCACTGAAATGACCTCCACAGGCTTTCTCATAGCACATAGAAAGAATGCTTTGGAACTCACTTTCAGGCACATATCTCCGTACAACCTGATCTGCACAATGCTTATATAGGTGTTGATCCTCCCACAGAAAATGTTTAACCTGAGAGAAAAACATGTCTTTGCCCATCTGAGACCAGTGAGGGGGAATCCTACAAACACCAAGAAAACTGATGATGTGTGCAAACCAGGGCACACTAGACTGCATAACAAATAATTGCTCATCAGGAAACAATTCATTGACAGGTGTTGCTGCACATTCTTCCAAAACAATTCTAGAGAGGTGGTCATCCACCACATGCTCAACTCCTTTCTTATCATTGATCTCAAGATCAAACTCTTGCAACAAGAGGATCCATCTGATTAGCCTTGGTTTGGCATTCTTCTTAGCCAATAAGTATTTCAGCTAGGGTCTAAACTTGTCCACAACAAATACCACAGCAAGCAGCTCCTTCTCAGTGGTGGTATAATTGAGCTGAGCTTCAACTAGTATTTTGCTAGCATAATAAATCACTGCAGCAACTTATCTTTTCTCTGTCCTAAGACAGCACCTATGATCAAGTCTGATGCATCACACATCAGTTCAAAAGGGAGCGAGTAATCTGGGGCCTGGATTATAGGAGCAGTGGTAAGGCACTTTTTCAGGACTTCAAAGGCCTCAAGGCACTCAGCAGAAAATTCAAATGGCACATCCTAACACAGCAGGTGCCACAATGCTTTGCAATTTTGCTGAAGTCCTTAATGAACCTCCTGTAAAATCCAGCATGTCCTAAGAAGGATCTGATTTACTTGACAGTCCTGGGTGGGGGCAGGTGTGAAATCAAGTCCACTTTAGCCTTGTCAACCTCTATTCCTCTATGAGAGACCACATAGCTTAACACAATTCCTTGTGTTACCATAAAGTGGCTCTTTTCCCAGCTTAAGACCAAATTAGTCTCTTCACATCTTTGTAAAACTGGGTCAAGGTGACTCAAGCATTGGCTAAAGCTGTCCCCATAAACTAAGAATTTATCCATGAAAATTTTCATGAATTTATCAATCATATCAGAAAAAATTACATACATACACCTCTGAAATGTGGTTGGGATATTATACAGTCCAAAAGGCATCCTTCTATAAGCAAAGGAGCCAAAGGGACATGTGAAAGTGGTTTTTTCTTGATCTTGAGGATACATAGATTTGGTTATACCCTGAGTATCCATCAAGAAAGCAATAAAATGCCTTCCCAGCCAACTTATCTAGAACTTGGTCTATGAAAGGGAGAGAGAAGTGGTTTTTCCTGGTCTTGGAGTTGAGTTTTCTGTAATCAATGCAAACTCTCCAGCTAGTGGTCTCTCTGGCTGGCATCAACTCCCCAGAATCAGAAGTAATAACTGTTATGCCTAATTTTTTAGGTACCACCTGGATGGGTGACACCCACTCTGAATTTGAAATGGGGCAAATCACCCCTACATCCAACAGTTTTACTATCTCCTTCAAGATCACCTCGTGCATGTGGGGATTAAGCTTTCTCTGCATCTCCCTTGAGAGTTTTGCACCCTCTTCCAAGTGAATTTTGTGCATGCAAACTAAGGCATCAATGCCTCCAAGATCAGCTATTATCCACCCATTGCCTTTGTGTGCTTCTTGAGAACACATAGTAATTCCTCCTCCTACTCACTAGTGAGAGAGGAAGAGATAATTACTACAAGCTTGTTGTTTTGATCGAAAAAGGCATACTTTAATGTGTCTGAGAGCTATTTTAGCTCTAGCTCAGGGGGACTTTCAATGGAAGGCAGCAAAGGTGCCTTGGTGGTTTGAGGAGGGGCCAATAATGTAGGTTTCCAGCTGGAATACTGCACTAGGCCCACAGAAGACTCTTTTTTGGTGTTGTCTTCTGTCATGAGAACTTGGGCCTTCTCCTCAACCCTACTCCAAATACTTTCCAAAATTTTAACAACATTATCCCTGTGCGACCATGGATTCTCTTGAACCCGTCGTGGCGATGAACACGCGATGGAATGAATGTAGAGTCGCCACCCAAAGCTTTTGGTGACTCGAAAAACCTTTAAATCAATATTTTGAGCACCAGAGTGCTAAATATGACTCTGATTTACCGGTCTTTGCCAAAGGCTCCAGGGTAGGGGCTTCAGTTATCGATTGGGAAGGGTTTAGGCACCCGATCAACCCGCACGCAGCGGTCTCTATCTATGGCCAAAATAAAAACAAATGGGAAAAGCTTCCCCTTGCTCGAAGGCAATACGGTCCTATCAAGCTTTGAGCAAAACTGAAATTTTGGTGGCGTAATAGCTTGAATCCTTGGACGGAGGAAACACCAACAAGGTAGAGGAAGAGAGGGGTGAGCCGGAGCTCATGGGCCCTTGTTGCACCGTGGAAGACCTTCGCTTCGGCGTGCTTCCGATGGCTTTATGTGGCTTAAACGGTAGAGGAATAGGTTCTAATGCTAGGATTCAGTAGATAGGAAGTATAGGATGAAACTAGGGACTAAGCTTGACTAAAAAGGGTGATCTAATGGTTGAAAAGGGTTGAAAAGGATGAACTAAGCATGCTGGAATTTTGGTTGAAGAATGCAAAATAATATATATTTTTCTCTCACTAGGGCTCTCTCTCTTAAGCTTAACTTTCAACCTTAATTTTTCAACCCCTTGGGAAGGGGGGAGGCCTCTTTATTTATAGAGAAGAGGTGGGCTAGAGGGTTAATTAAGAGCTAATTGGTTTAGCAATTAGGTAATCCTCCATCCAGGTTTTCTAAGTTTTTATGGTCCTAGGGGTTTGGGAAACTGGTTTTAATGGCAGATGGGTGACTTAAGGGTTGCCAATAAGCTCAAAGGGGGTGCAACGAACCTTAAGACACCCACCTCAACTAAGGGGATGGTCAAAAGGTCAAACCAGATAGAGAAAATTTGAGTATTTAATGATAGTTACTGTAGCTAAGCTGGGCGTATATATTACATACGTCCAGTTTATGTACAGTGATTTTCATGAAAACCAGAGGAGATCTGAGAAGGTGGGTGTCCGTGGTGGGCCCTACCTATGCTGGGCGTATGTATTATATACACCTGGCCAAAATTGGCCCAAAAATGCCAGACATATATAATATATACTCCTGACCAAAATGGGGCCAAATTTGCTAGGCGTATCTAATACATACGCTTGAGCAAAAGTTACGATTTTATGTGAAACTTCAATCGGCCATAACCTTTGAACCACAACTCCAAATTGGGTGATCTTTGGCTTGATGGAAAGCTGGAGAAGTCCTCCTTCCAATGATATGGGGCTTCACCTCAGCAATGGTCTCTATCAAATTTTGTAGCTCTCCTCCCATCAATTGCTTAGAAGGGTTTAAGTTGGGTCTAGGAAGGGATCCTAGGGTTTAGGGGTGATCTCTAAGGGTTAGGGGAATGGTTTTAATGAGTTCAGGCTAATTCCTAAAGGTTTAGGTTGGTTCCTAAGGGTTCAAGGGTGCCATTGGAAGCACAGGGGTACATCTCTCTCGGAGTATAGATGGATCGGGCCTTGGGCTGAATTTGGGTGTCTACAGATGCCCCTCTTTGGTATTCGATCACTAATGATCGGACGCAAAAGACAAGGGACATCCGAAGAGGTCTAAGGCATGTTTGATGGTCTGCCTGGTTCAACTCAATTCTCAAAGATCCATGGTGATGGTGAGTGTACGTAAGCCCTCTCATTTCGGGATATCGTCCCTACCTCAAAGCTAACAGTCCCCAAGCACATTGCGACATTACTAGGTGTGCGACCATGGATCCTCTCGAACCCGTCGTGGCGATGCGCTCACTTTTGGTGAAAATGTAGAGTCGTCACCCGGAGCTTTTGGTGACCCGGGAAACCTTCAAATCGATATTTTGAGCACCAAAGTGCTAAATATGACTCTGATTTACCGGTCTTTGCCAAAGGCTCTAGGGTAGGGGCTTCAGTTATCGATCGGGAAGGGTTTAGGCACCCGATCAACCCGCACGTAGCGGTCTCTATCTATGGCCAAAAATAAAAATAAAATGGCAGAGTTTCCCCTTACTCGAAGCTAATATGGTCCTATCAAGCTTTGAGCCAAACCGAAAATTTGGCGGCGTAACGACTTGAATCCTTGGACGGAGGAGACACCAAGAAGGTAGAGGAAGAGAGGGGTGAGCCGGAGCTCACGGGCCCTTATTGCATCGTGAAAGTCCTTCGCTTTGGCGTGCTTCCGATGGCTTAAATGGCGTGAAAATGGGTTCTAATGCTAGGATTCAATAAAATAGGAAGTATAGGGTGAGGCCAAAGGCTAGACTTTAGCTAAAGGGAGTGATCTAATGGTTGAAATGGATTGAAAAAGATGAACTAAGCTTGCTGGAATTCTGGAAAATAAGTGGCATTTTCTCTCACTAGGGTTCTCTCTCTTAAGCTCTCTAATCTTTCAACCAATTTTTTCAACCCTTTGGGAAGAGGGGGGCCTCTCTATTTATAGAGAAGGGATGGGTTAGGGGCTTACTTAAGAGCTAATGGGTTTAGCAATTAGGTAATCCCCCATCTAAGGTTTTCTAGGTTTTCAAGGTCCTAGGGTTTTGGGAAACTGATTTTAATGGCGGATGATGGGGTGAGACCATGGGTGACTTAAGGGTTGCCAATAAGCTCAAAGGGGGTGCAACCAACCTCAAGACACCCACCTTAACTAAGGGGATGGTCAAAGGGTCAAACTAGATGAAGGAGATTCGAGCAACTGATGACAGTTACTATAGCTAAGCTGGGCATATATATTATATACGCCCAGTTTAGGAACAGTAAATTTCACCAAAAACAGGAGAGCCTTGGGAAGATGAAGCCCGTGGTGGGTCCCACCTATGTTGGGCGTATATATTATATACGCCCGGCCAAATTTCCCCCAAAAAAGGCGGTATATAATACACTGACTAATCAAGACCAAATTAATGGGCGTATGTAATATACACGCCTGAGTAAACGTTTTATGATTTTATGTGAAACTTAAATCGGCCATAACTTTTGAACCATAGCTCCAAATTGGGTGATCTTTGGCTTGTTGGAAAGATGGAGAAGTCCTCTTTCCAATGGTATATGGCTCATCCTTGGTAATAGTTTGTGTGAAATTCTATAGCTCTCCTCCCACCAACTGCTCAGGAAGGTTCAAGTTAGGTATGGGAAGGGAAACTAGGGTTTAGGGGTGGTTTCTAAGGGTTGGGGAATGGTTCTAAAGGGTTCAGGGTGATTCCTAAAGGTCTGGGTGGATTCCTGCGGGTTCAGGGGTGCCATCGGAAGCACAGGGGCACATCTCTCCCAAAGTACAGATTGATCGGGCCTTGGACCGAATTTGGGTGTCTACAGATGCCCCTCTTTGGTATTTGATCACTAATGATCAGATGCCAAAGACAGGAGACATCCGAAGAGGTCCAAGGAACGTTTGATGGGTCCGCCTGGTTCAACTCAATTCTCAAACATTCATGGTGATGGTGAGTGTACGTAAGCCCTATCATTTCGGGATATCGTCCGTACCTCAAAGCTAACAGTCCCCAAGCGCATTGCGACATTACTGGGCATAACTACGATGATCACAAAAAGTGTAAGCCCGCTAGCGGGATATCGTCCACTTCCTAAGGGAAATTATAGATTTATGATGTTGAGTATTAATCTGAACCAGACAGCTCCATGAAACGGGATGATCGATCTATGCTTCGGAATTGATGCGAAGCACACAAAGTGAAGGCCTTCAAATTGTGTCTAATCCTATGGGATATTGACAGCTCCATTGGATTGGCCACGGGTGCCCTTACCTAGGTAAGGCTCGGGGTCTTTGGGCAAACCCATCAACCTCGAGGTCACTTTAGCATGATTTACTCGAGTGGAGCAAATATTGGTGTTGCAACACTTCTTGGGAATGCATGCCAAAAAAAAAAATTTCTTTTTTTTTTTGTCATTTTCTGAATTTTCTTTTGTTTCGAGGCCTCTAAGCAACGCTCAAGGACCTCTGACAACTTTATTCGTGCAAAACTTCTTTAAGTGGATCAAATGTCAATTGATACGCTTTAAGAATGCGTGAGCTCTGCTAGGGATAGGTGCACCTTGGGGATGTGCTCGTTCTGGTGGCGAGGTGCTCCTGATTCGCATGAACCAGAGTGCCTTAACTTAAGACAAAGCTAGAGATCGGGCTAGGACCGATTATCCCTTGAAAGAGATGGCCAATTCTAGCCTCCATCCCTAATGAAATCATATCTTACTAACTATGCACAGACAGACACCCATCAGGGGTGATAAGCAGTAAAATAGGCGCGAACGGAAACCTCGACCCTAAGGTATAATTTACGAGGACAAACGGCCATCCTGCGGATACCCAGACGCAAGTGCGTACATTCAACAGGGACACCTTGCCTATACAGGTTTTAAGCTTGTGTAAAAGGAAATAAAAGGGAATGAGCCCTTCGATCTGTATGTTTGCACATAGTTTGGTTGGTGGTAATTTCATTTTTGACGGGTCAGTTTCAACTGACAATAGACTTTTCGAATGGTCTGAAGTCGGGGGCACTCTTGGTCAACATAGATCCGAAGGGGGATGACCAGAGTGAATGCTTGGAAGGTGGGGTCAACCCACTCAGGATTTTTACTAAGCAGCAACAGGCTGTTATTTCTTCTCCTTTTTTTTCTTTTTTCTTTTTTTTCTCTCTTTTTTTTTCTTTTTTTTCATTTTTTTCATGTCAGGTTGAGACTCTGGGCATGCTCAAACTGCCTTTATTTATGCACGTATCCTTAGGCGAATCAACTTGCCATATTGATATACCTTAGGGACGTGTGCATTTCGGTAATGGGTTCTTGGTTTGCCTGCCGGATTAGGCCTCGACCTCTGCTGCATTTGGGGCTAAGTGTATGCTCCCAAGAGTGACCGGTGATGAATGAAATTCATTTGCCTGCCAGATCAGGTGTGGGGTGTCCCTGTATAAGACGGGGTTCGAGAACTTTCGGGTGGACCCTGATCATTCTGAATTGATTTAACACGGTTCTCGGAGTGGTGTAAATGGTCATTGCAGCGCTCTTTTGAGAACTAGTGTCACTTTCAGCATTTTCTTTCCTTTCTTTTTTTCCTTCTTTTTTTTTTTTGATTTTATGGGCACATTAGGTGGGCGCCTACAAGTCTAGATCCATTTATTATAGCACGGTCCCTTTGGGCCAATCGAAGGGAACTCGAGGGGTCATTTGGGGATGCGTGCACCCTTGCCTGATGATACGTGGACCTCTGAGGGGGGGCTGGACCGGGGTCTATAGCATACAAGGGGGTCCGTCGGGCCTCAAAATAAAAAATGGCCGGGTAGTTAAAAAACTACCATTTCTGATCGGGCGTATATATTATATACGCCTGACCAAAATCTGGCGAATATGGTCGGGCGTATATATTATATACGCCTGTCTAAAAACTGGCAGTTACAAAACTGCCCGAGCCCGAGCACAAAAGGGCCCCCCCTTTTCAAATTCTAACTCTCTCCCTCCTTCCTTCTTGAGTTCGGGACAGCCCCCCTAGGGTTTTTGCATTTGATTTGGCTTGAGTTCTATTACCGGTGGTTGCGGGCGTGGATCGAAAGACGCTTATCCTCCGTCGACATTTGTTTTTCTCTCCCATTGAAGGTAATCATTACCTTTCCTTCGTTTTTCTTTTGAATTTTTGATGATATTGCCTCTCTTTTTTTTTTCTTTTGTGATGAAATGCTTTGTGATGCCTATATTTCCTTTCCTCTTTTTTTTTTTTTTTTTTTAGTTGTTTTTCCCCCCTTTTCTTGAAATATTTGATTCCTTAGGCCTATTTTCCATCCATCATTCATTTATTTTTGTTTTTCTTTCTCTTCTTTCTTTTTGATGGATTAGTGCATTTTATTTGATGGATTGGTGCCTCTCTTTCTTTTTTTGGGGATTAGCGCATACATATATTAGTAGACGTATATATGTATATATTATTATTGATTTTTTTGTGGATTAGTATGCACATGCACACATCCTTTTTTTTTGCTTGTTGATGGGTTAGTACATTTATACACACTTTTTTTTGTTTTGGATTAATACGCACACACACATTTTTTATTACTGGGTCAGTACACACACATTTTGTTTTTTTTTTTTTTTGGATTGGTACACGCACACACGCATTTTTTTTTGGGTTAGTAAACACACATCTTTTTCGGATTAGTACACACACACACACACGTCTCTTTTTTTTTATTAGTATACTCGCACACACATCTCTCTTTTTTGTTTGGATTAGTATACTCGCACACTCATCTCTCTCTCTGTTTTTTTTTTTTTTTTTTTTTTTTTTTTTTTTTTTTTTGGGATTAGTATTCTCGTATATATTTATTATATATTTTTTGTTTCTTTGTTTTTGATGAATTAGTACACATACACACATGTTTTTTTTTTGTTTTTTTGATGAGATTTTTTTCTTTTTTCTTTGGATTAGTATATATATATATTTTTTCTTTTTTTGTTGGCACCCCTCCCATATGCCGATGCGTCTCATATTTTCAGGATGTCCGATGACGAAGGGCATGATCAGCAAGAAGGACCGGAGATGGCCTATGGTCCCCGTGGGGAACAGTTCATCGTGTCTCAGCGCTCCTCCCAACCTTGGTATGAAATGCAAGGCGAGGCTGCCCATATCGGCCTCCTCTACTGCCAGCACACCCCCACATGTCCAACTTTGGGATCGTCGGTCAGGTAAACAGATGAGCCCGTCCCCCCCCCCCTTTTTCGCTTTTATTTTCCTTTGATGTCTTCCTTATACCACCTTGCCCCTATCTGATTGATGCTTTCTATTTGCAGCCCCTGCCGCACATTATGTTCCGATGCGGTTGGTTCGACCTCCAGCGTCTCATGCTTTACCCTCCCCCAGTGGTGAAAGACCTGCTCACTGATGCCGATTTCGAGGATTTCATTTCGTGTCCTGTCGTGAGGGCCGATACGGCCTATATGAAGGCTCTGATAGAGCATTTTTGCCTCGAGACCATGACATTTCACATGGTCGTGGCAGAGATGGCCTTTACACCTGCGGACTGGTCTATGTTCACTGGGGTCCGTATTAGAGGGGTGCCAGAGGTGATTCGATTGATAGGGGCCTACCCGACCTCTGGGAATATTCGAGGTTTTGAGGTCAAGCTGTCCTGGCTGGTTGATCAGTTTGAGCCTCACGAGTTAGTGGACCAGGGCCAGCCTGACATGGCCATATATCTCGAGCCCTGCACGCACATATCTTTGGCCCGCATTGGTCTGCTTTGTTCCTCTGGCAAGACTCTCCTCTCCACCACCGGTGGAGGCGAGTCTCCTGGCCTGCTCGACTGATGGTGAATTGGGAAACCGCCGTGCATTGATTCGATTGAAATTTGTCTTTGGCTATCTTTGTACTCATGTGGAGTCTAGCTCCATTGTGGGCTTTTGGCCTGCCATTGAGGTATTTTATCCTTTGGTTTTAGCTTGTCCAATTTTCCTTTATAGCATACTTGTCTTTATCGGCTTGCTTTCTCTGATCTGGGGGTATCTTCACTTCCAACAGGGTGGCCCTCGGCTTCAGTCTGAAGTAGCCACGTTCCCCCTCATGAGTAACTGGCACGTGAGTCACCGTCGGGACGTAGGTATGAAGCATTTGGAGTTAGGGTTGCGCTCCCAGTTTGACCTGTTGATCCCAGAGCAGGTAAAATAATTCCCTATATATAAATTTGACAGCTCTTGTGTGTTATGGGTTCTGACCAAATGTGTGTATCCTTCCTCTGTTTTCTCTTCTTTTGCAGGTCATCCTCGACCCCTACATAGGATCCCCCTTTTTAAACTTGGCCTCAGTGGGTCCTTCTCGCTTTTTGCTGGATCGTCGCATCATCTTCCTTTACGGGTCCTGGACTAGGGCCTACTATTTAAGGGAGAGAGTGGTTCATTAGTATCGCCCTCTCTTTGCCGTGCCCCGAGCTCCTCCCGCCGATGTGTTGGCTCCAGAAGGCTCTATTGATGAGCTCACTGTTCACTTTATTCACCATGGGGTTCCTATCGATGACCTTCTCCTGCCTGGGGTGTATCAGTCGTGGTACGATTCCTTGCCCTATCATTTCTTGCTGCCCCGCTTCGTGCCCGGTGCTAACTTTTTAGCTTTTGGCTGGCCGCGATCTCAGGTAATGCCCCTTTTCTCTTTTTATTTAGCAGCTTCCTTGTGATTACTTTGATTGACCTACCACCTTTAATGATAAAATGTTTCTTTCTACAGTTTGAGTAGGGTGGCGACTCAGATGAGGGGGATGAGGCTGCTGCTCCTTATGATGCTACAAGTGCTGGACCCTCTGATCCTTCCGGGGCTGGTGCTTCTGGCTTGGCTTCAGGTGCTGGACCCTCTGACCCTTTTGGTGCTGGTGCTTCTGGCAGCTCGCCTACTGTGGTCCAGGGGACCTTCAAGCACTTGGATGATGCTTTCTTATCGCGTGTGTGTGCTGACGTGGCCGAGAAGGCACGTATCTCTGCTGAAGCTATCCAGGTCCCACCTCCTGAGTTGATCCCTGGGGTAATCTCTATCTTATTGCTTGGTTCTCCTTCCCTTTGAATTATGTTGATGACCTGTGTGACTAACACCTCCTTTTTCTTACTGGCCAGGATTATGAGTTGGCAGTGAGTCAAGCCGAATATTATCGTAACCTTGTTGGGCTTAGGGAGACCGAGGTGGTGAGTGAATGCTGACCGAACATAGTTATTTCCTTTATTTACTTTCCGCCTGTTTCTCTATCTGATGGCTTTGGTGTGTTCCTATAGCATGCTCGCGAAAAGGAATCGCGTTCCTTCTGTGATTTCTCAAAGCGTGGACTTGGGTGGGGAGACTGATTTTCAAAGCGAGCCCGGAAGATGTCGAAGGGGGCCGCCCAGGACTAGTTTAGTTTCTGCAAATTTGACATACACAAAACAACAATTTAGACTTTGGATTTATTTGGGGGATATGTAATAACTTGTAAACAACAAATTTTTTGGATGGTTTATAATTTTTATGCTTTATATGAATGTTTCATTTCTTTGCTTTGATGGTTTTCTTTTTTTGTTTTCTTGTTGGAATGGCGGCACCCTCCAATGATGGAGTCGATCCATGGGTGATTCTCTGTATATCACCTAGTAGTTCCGGGGTGTTTCCCATGGGTGTGCATGGCGACTGTGCCTTCGATGAAAAAAAGTGGGCCAAACAAAATAAGTTCCTCCTTGGGGACAAAAATGAATCTCTGTGAAAGGGGCCTTACCCGGCTTTAAAGCTGGCGTATATATTATATACGAAGCCAAATGTTCAACAATAATGGTCGGTATATATATTATATACTGCAATCATGGTAGTCAAAATGGCCGGGTGTATATATTATATACGCCTGGCAAAATGTTTCACACTTTTACCTTGGCGTATATAGTATATATGCCCGCTATAATTTGGGCTCAGCGGGCTCTTTATAACCTGAGCCTGGTCCCCCTTGTCTCCTTCTCCACCTGGTTTGGCCTTTTTGCCCTTCCTTTTATCTTTTCCTTCCCTTTGTTTTTTCTAGTGGGTCCATCGTCATACATTGACTGATTTTATAAAGAACATCTTTGTACGTCGATGGACCCGCCTTCGAAAAGGGGCCCAAGCTCTTATACGGGGGCTGGTATACTTCCCTGTTTGGACCTGGGGCCCAGTTTTTTGCAAAAATGGCATGATAGCTTGGCTGAGAGTGAGCTTGTTGTTCTGAATTTCCTTGGGTTATCCCGCCTTTCCTCTCTCCTTGCTATCCCTCTATTGCCCAACCTGCTACAAGCAGCTTTGGCGTCGTGGGACCATGAGGCCCATGTCTTTAGATTTGGGTCTAGGGAGCTGACCCCAACCTTGGAAGAGCTGGCCTCTATTACTGGCTTGAAGATGCATCGAGGCCTTGCAAAAGTGGTGCCCAAACCGGGGTATGCAAAGGCGGTCCACGCGGTTCTCGGCTTAAAAAAGGGTGGGTATGAGAAATGTTTCACCGGAGGGTCCACTAGGTGTTCGGTGAAATTCCTGAGAGAACTTTTCGGCGACTCGAGTCTCCGATAATTGCCCATTCGAGATCCCTTCAATGTAAAGGCCTTTGCCCTTTATTTGCTGTCGGAAGTTCTCTTCTTTACTGGGGGCGAGACCTTTTCCCTTGGGCTGTGCGACGTCTTGACTAAGTTGGAGGGAGGCCGCTCATTGGTGCACCTAGTCTTGGCTGAGATGTATCGGGGCCTGGATGCCTCAGCCTCGAGCCGGGTTAGGATTCTCAGCGGGAGCCCGCTCCTTGTTCAGATTTGGCTAGGAGAACATTTGGCTATCATGGGGCCTGTGCCGAGATTGTGTTTGATAAGAGGGGACGTGGCTTGGGGCTTTCTGATCCGGTGCTCGAGATTGCCTCATGGGAGCGCCGAGGAGCTGAGTACGTGGCTATCAGATGTGGAGCTGATCTGGCAGCTTCCCTGGTTGGACGGTACCTTTCCGATTGTCCACTCTCGAGATTGTGAGGGCATCACCCTATTGGGGTTGATCGGTAGCACATATTATTTCTCATCTCGGGTGCTTCGTCAGTTTGGGTATACTCAACATGTGCCATGCTCTGTGAGGCCACCTTTGTGCTCTCTGATATTTTCTCGGGGTTCTCTCAGTGATCTCGATCGCATAGCCGCCCTCTGGGAGACCCGCCAATCAGCGCACATGTGCAGCTTAGTTCAAGGGGGCGTCATCTCTCCTGATTACGAGGTTTGGCTGGTATCTGAGGAATTACCTACCCCTAGCCCAGTTTCGGTAGATGCGATAGAGACGGGGCCTTGGCCCTGTAAGGAAGCGATGCTTCGGACCAAGATCGAGTCTCTTTCTGTAGAGAGGTTGGCTTTGACCAAGGCTTTGGAGAAAGAAAGGGTAAGAGCGGAGATTGCAGAAGTGAGAGCGGCCACAGCCGAGAGTGAGGTTCTTCGGTTGACTGGGCTTTTGACTAAGTCTCAGCGCGAAGCTTCACATGGTAGGTGGATGTCTGATCGAAATGCTCGCAAGGACTCTCTGCTTGCAGAGATTAGCTCTTTGAAGCGTGCTCCCTGCCCTTGACCTGTTCCTGCATATATCATAGTTCATATACACGGAGGGGAGGAATGCCCCATAACAGAGATCTCTTTTTGGGTTTTTTTTTTTTTTTTTTTTTGTTATATATATACAGATATATAAATATATTTTTTAGTTTTTTATCTGTAAAGAAAGCAGCAAAATAGAAAGTGTGTCATGTCGTTATCTTTTTGGGACGTGACACTCCGCACGTAATACAGTAAGAAATGGAATGAAACCTATACATACATATATTTTTCGTTTTTTGACTTTTTCCTTCATATGTTTCGCAATGTAAGGCTTTTTATGGAGATTTTTCTCCTCGCAGTGTGGGTTTTTTTTTTTTATGGGAAAGGGAAATCTATTATCTTTTTTGAAATTTTTCTCCTCCACAGTGTGGGGTTTTTTATGGGAAAGGGAAATCTATTATATTTTTTGAAACTTTCTCCTCCACAGTGTGGGGTTTTTTATGGGAAAGGGAAATCTATTATCTTTTTGAAAATTTTCTCCTCCACAGTGTGGGGTTTTTTATGGGAAAGGAAAATCTATTATCTTTTTTGAAATTTTCTCCTCCACAGTGGGGTTTTTTATGGGAAAGAGAAATCTACTATCTTTTTTGAAATTTTTCTCCTCCACAATGTGGGGTTTTTTATGGGAAAGGGAAATCTATTATCTTTTTTGAAAATTTTCTCCTTTTGGGTCTTTTGTGATGTCGGTAATTACAAGGCCAAACCAGTGGGTCTTTTTGAGTATGGTCGAACCCTGTTCATGAGATACAGGTTTTTCCTTTAAACGTGGGAAGGTCAGCTTCCCAGGGATTGATCTAGTCTTCTGTCTTTCCCTTTGGTCATGTGTCAGACGCCGCGGTAGGGATGGCATACTTGATCAAGATCTGATCTAATTTTCACATGAGTGACCCATCGAAAAGGGGGGAAAGGGGCTCAAGGGGTTCAAACTGAAGTGGGCGGGCCAGAACAGGTCTTCTCCTAATCTCTCTTTCCTTGACACTTTTGCTCATAGCGCCCAAGACGGGTTTTCGCCATGCCCGTCATCCCTGTTTTTACCCGTAGCGCCCTTTTGGGTTTTCACTACATCCATGGGTTCCCTTTCTTACCCCAGGCGCCCTTTCGAGTTTTCACCTGATCCGCGTGGGTTCGCTGTTTTTATCCATGGCGCCCTTTCGGGTTTTCACCATGTCCATCTTGCTTTGAACCCAAATTAAATTTCTTTTTTTTTTTTTCTCTTTTTTTTTTTCTTCTCTCTTTTTTTTTTTAGAACCAGAAGGCCACGACATGGACGTCGATTCCGTCATGGCCGGCTGAATGAAGTTCTGCGTGGTTCGTTAACTCGACTTACGATCACGATGATGCTATGACCGCTTGGGGACCTTAAAGAGGGCTTTCTTCCGGGTTGTAATGTGGCCGGGGTTCAAACTGGTTGGGTTTTTCTGGGGATTCGGATCTAAGTTTTGAGTGAATTCTAGATTCGGGGACTCCTCTTTCTTTCCGAAGGCTTTATATGCCCCAGTCATTTCTTTTTTCTTGGTCCCCCTCTTTTTTTTGAGGGGTTTTGCTTTTTTCTTCTTTTTTTCCTTTTGTGGTTTGGATTTTTCCTCTTTTCTCTTTTCTCTTTTTTGTTGGAATTTTAGGTGGGGTGAAAGAAATGGTTATTGGCCCGACGTGTGTAGCAAAAAGGGTGAAGGTTTTCAGGGAATATTTCTTTTAGGCTACTTGACTTTGAAATGATGGCCTCTTTTATGGGGTTCTTAAGTGGTCATGCATCTACTTTTATCAAAACTTACCTTGTCTCAAGACCTATGAGTAGAACTTACGGAGGTATCTAGCATTGATGGGCTAAGGAAAGTGGTCTCCATCCATGGTGGCGAGGCGAACGGCGTATCCTAGCAAAACCTCTCGGATGTTGTAGGGTCCTTCCCAATTTGGCCTAAACTTCCCTCTTGGATCGGCGTGGAGAGACGGGAAATTTTTTTTCAGTACAATGCCTCCTACCTTCAGATCTCGACTGCGGATATGCTTATTATAAGCACGTGCAATTCTCCTCTGATAGATCTAGGTGTGGCACAAGGCTAGGAGTCTTTTCTCGTCAATCATGTCTAGCTATTCAAGACGGGCTCTTTCCCTCTCAGCTTCAGGTAGATGGGATTCTAAAAGGATACAGAGCGACGGTACCTCGACCGTAATGGGTAGCACGGCCTCGGTCCCATACACAAGGGAGAATGGTGTTGCCCCTATTGCGGTACGGATAGACATTCTATAGGCCCAAAGTGCGAAGGGTAACTGCTCACACCAATCTCTGTAAGTAACTACCATCTTCTCCAAGATGCTGATCAGAGTTTTGTTGGCTGCCTCTACAGCTCCATTCCTTTGTGGCTTGTATGGGGATGATCGATGATGCTTGATCCGGAACTGCCCACACAACGCCCGGATGCGCCTATTAGCGAAATTAGTGCCATTATCAGTGATGATATCTTTGGGTACGCCGAATCTGCAAATGATGTTGTTCTTGATGAACTTCTCAACATGACTAGCCTTAATGCTCGTGTAGGAGGCTGCCTCTACCCATTTTGTGAAGTATTCCATAACGACGAGGATGAATTGATGCCCGTTGGAAGCCTTAGGGTTGATTTTACCGATGACGTCGAGACCCCAGGTGGCGAATTTGCCAAGGAGTGGCCATGCTGTGCAAGTCAATGGCCGGGGCGTGTATTAGACTAGAGTGCTCTTGGCATTTGTACCACTTCTGCATGTGCTTGCAGCAATCGGTCTCCAAAGTGGTCCAAAAGTATCCTTGTCTTAGAATTTTCTTCTCAAGCATGTGTCCACTGACGTGTGCCCCACAGACCCCTTCATGGATCTCCCTCATGATCTCAACTGCCTCTTTTTGGGTTAGGCATCAGAGCAGAATATTGTCGTGAGACCGTCTATACAGGAGATCGCTGCAGATGACGTAGTTCATTGCCAATCGTTGGATGGTATGTCTATCTACCTTCGATGTTCCTTCTGGGATAGTTCGGGTCTCGAGGAAATTCTTGATGTCCGAGAACCAGGGTGGTTCATCATCTAACTCTGTAGGTCCTTCGATCAGGTGACAGAAAGCCGATTCGTCCCTTTGCTCTATCATGATCGGCTTCATCACAACTCCGTATGGAATCTCAATCATAGAGGCCAGGGTGGCCAAGGCATCAGCAAACCGATTTCTTGCTCGTGGCACATAGGAGAAGGTGACCTCCTCAAAACAAGTTATTAGATCCTCAAGATGTTCATGGTATGGGATCAGTTTCTCATGCTTGGTCTTCCAATCTCCGTTGGTCTGGCATATAAATAACTGTGAATCTCCAAAGACCCTACGGTGAGTTATATTTAGATCAAGAGCCGCCTGTAGACCAGCTATACAGGCCTCATACTCGGCCATATTGTTGGTGCATGGGAAGTTTAATTTGATTGAGATGGGTACATGTTATCCTCTGGGCGAGATAAGAATGGCGCCAACTCCTTGGCCCTCAACATGCGATGCTCCATCAAAGTGCATTACCCAGGACTCCTCTGTTTCCTCTGTATCCTCGTCAGTCATTAACAGAATGTCCTCATCAGGGAATTCGGTCCTTAGAGGCTCATAGTCCGGCAGAGGGTTCTCAGCAAGATGATCAGCGAGTGCCTGCCCCTTGATTGACTTTTGGGTGACATAAGTAATGTCAAATTCGGATAGGAGTAGTTGCCATCGTGCAGTTCGGCCAGTGAGCTCAGGTTTCTCGAATAAGTACTTTAGCGGATCCATCCGTGCTAGAAGTAGAACGGCCTGGGATAACAGGTAGTGTCGAAGTCTTTGAGTAGCCCAAACGAGCGCCAAGCATGCTTTCTCTAGATGAGAATAGCGCGTCTCGTAATTAGTGAATTTCTTGCAGAGATAATAGATGGCCTGCTCTCTTCTTCCTGTCTCATCATGCTATCCTAACACACAGCCCATGGAAAACTCTGTCGTTGATAAGTACATTATCAGAGGTCTATCAGGTACGGGCGGTACCAATACTAGAGGTTTCAGGAGGTAACCTTTAATCTTATCGAATGCAGCTTGGCAGTCATCATTCCATTCAACCGGTGAGTCCTTTCTCAGTAGTTTAAAGATTGGTGCGCATATCGGAGTTAACTGTGCGATGAATCTGTTGATGTACTGGATTTTGCCTAAAAAGCCTCTGACTTCCTTCTCCGTAGACGATGGCGGCATTTCAGTGATGGCCTTGATCTTGGTCGGATCGACCTCGATCCCTCTCCTACTGACAATAAAGCCCAACAACTTTCCCGACATAGCGCCGAAGGTGCACTTCTGGGGGTTCAATTGTAACCTATACTTTCTCAATCTCTCGAACAGCTTCTAAAGGTTTATCAAGTGGTCCTCCCTTTCTAGTGATTTGGCAATCATGTCGTCGACATACACTTCGATCTCTTGGTGCATCATGTCGTGGAACAAGGCCGTCATTGTTCTTTGATAGGTTGCCCCAGCATTCTTCAGCCCGAATGGCATTACTTTGTAGCAGAAGGTTCCCCAGGGGGTAATGAATGCTGTCTTCTCGCGATCAACCTCTGCCATCTTTATCTGATTATATCCTGAGAATCCATCCATAAATGAGAGCATTCCATGCTTTACAGTATTATCGACAAGGATATCGATGTGGGGTAATGGAAAGTCATCCTTAGGGCTTGCCTTGTTGAGATTACAGAAATCGATACACATTCGAACCTTTCCATCCTTCTTGGTACAAGGGCGATATTGGCTACCATGAGGAAACCTACGTCATACTATTTAATGACCTCGTCCTTCACCTTCAACATCCATTCTGGTGGTCAGGCCTTACTGCTTAACCCAACATCGGGATAGAGTGGCAACTCATGCTCAACCAGATCGGTATCCAAACCAGGCATATCTTCATACGACCATGCGAAGACGTCTTGGTATGATCGAAGGAAGTCTATCATGCCTTTCCTCTCCGCAGGGGACAGCGATGTTTCGATTTTGGTGATTCTGGGGGCCTCTTTGGTGCCCAAATTGACATCCTCCATCTCTTCGACGATCGGGGTAGGGCCATGCTCAAAATCGGCAAATTGTTTGAGGAGCTCATTGGGGAGCTCATCGGTTTGACCTTCCTCGTCCAGACTCGTGACTCCTACCTCTTCTTGTATTTCTACAGGAAAGGGGTCGGCTTCACGTGAGACGGGTATCACGACATCAATTTTTAATTCATTGGGAATTTTAAAGGATAATATTTTGGAATTGGTATTTTTTCTATTTTTTATGGTTTTTTGCATTTTTTCGGAGGTCAGCCCCTAGCGAGGTGGATCTCTATATATACAAGGTAGAGTGGTCCAGAGGCTAACCTCACTTTTTAAAGGTTGTCTTTTTTTTTGGGGAGTCGGTGCCGTTTTCACGGTATCTGGCGGTTCCCAGGAGTTGGGGCACGGATGCCCAGTTACTCACATGGAGGCTTGGCCTTTACTTCCTTGATTGGGGCGGCATTGGCAGGCTCTTACAGTTCTTCCCTCAACATATTTACAGAGGGATCCTCTGGGACCCTGTCCTCTATGATTAGGATGGGCCCAGAGTGGCTGGCGCTGGAGCGATGGGTGGACCGGGGAACTTCTTCCTCGAATAAGGAAAGGGCGGCTAAGTCCATTTTGAAGTCTGGGGGGGATGATGTAGGGATTGGGGGGGTGGGCGGAAGCAGGCTTATGTGGGGTTACCCTTGTCTCCCCATTTAGGTCAATTTTTACTATCCCGACGCTCCCAAAGGTTTCACGGATGTGGGGGCGAGCGCGAGGTTCTTCTTCCAAGATGATTCCTCTGGCCTTGACGACTGCTGCGGCTCTCATCTTTTCCTTGGCCTCTCTGACTTCTTCTCTGGGCCTATAGCCCAAGCCAAATTTGGTTTGTTGCCCCTTGGCCTTGACGGGGTCTCTTCTTCCTTGGAGGCGTGGGCTCAGCCCTTTTCCATTTTGATGGCCCCATCTGTGGAGCATGAACACAGCTGTGTCCATTCCTCCTCCAGTTTTATCTAGGGTCTTTTCGGTTGGTCCGAGGGTGACGGTTGAGAAGTCATACCCAAATCGGTGAAGATCAGCATCCTCTGCTGTGTGCGGTATGTTCAGCACTTTCAGATTCTCAATGTGCAGAGTGCTTCTCTCCCTGTCTTCTCTGCTCTCACCCAAGATGGTGACAATTTTTCCTTTCGAGATGAATCAGAGCTTTTGGTGCAGGGTAGATGGTATTGCTCCGAGCTTATGTATCCATGGCCAACCCAACATCAGATTGAAAGTAGACTTGATGTCCATCACCTGAAAGGGGGTGGTGAAGGTTTGCGGCCCGAGGATCAGGTCGAGGTCTACTTCTCCTATGATTTCTCTTCTGGTGTTGTCGAATCCCCGGGCGCTTGATATGGATGGCCGGAAGGTGTCGGGGTTCGCCCCAATTTTGATTGCTGTTCTTAGAGGGCATACGTTCAATGCCGACCCATTGTCTATTAGGACCAACGGCACCACTAAGTTTCCTACTTCCACTGTTATATTTAAGGGCTTAGAGTGGTCATTCCCCTCGATTGGTAGGTCCGCATCAGTGAATGAGATGGCATTTGGGGCCAATACTTGCCCTATTATTTCTCCTACTTCATCTGGAGTTACGTGAGTGGAGACATGTGCGTCCTTGAGTGCTCCCATTAGGGCTTGGAAGTGGAGCAGGGACATGATTAACAAATCCCATACAGTGATATGTGAGGGTGTTCTCTTGAGCTGTGTCTCTAGTATGTGTTCTTTGGCCATTTTTTCAAAGGGATTCCCAACGGCCTGTTCTTTCTTCTTCTCTTCTCCTCTGACGGCCCCTGATGCTTCCGGCTGTGTAGAAATCCAGCCTGACCGGGTAACAAATCCAACCGCCTCCTCTTGGTTGCACTTGGCATTCATGTCTGTCTGTTCATAGCTTAATGGCACTTGATGCGGGTCATAGGCAGGTTTCGGGATGAGGAAAGGAGTGCATGGTAATTCTGGGGAGGATTGGGTTGGACACGCCAGTTTCTCGGGTCTCACCAGGTTGACTCCAGTGGGGGGCAGAATGGTAGTGGCGGGAATTGGCAGGGTTGAATTTGCGGGTGCAGGGGGGGCTTGTACAGGTATTGCCTAGGCTTGGTAAGAGCAGTGGTGATTGGGAGCAGGTGATAAGGGGATTGAGTGAGGGGTTGCTTGCTTGGGAGTGTGACTGGGATGGAGGGATGGGGAGACATCTGAGGAGCGGGGTGATAGGGGTATGAAGGGTTTGTATATGGGGTGGCATGGTGGGATGATGACGGATTCATGGATGACGTATGGTAAATTAGGGGTGATGGAGTGGTGCATGGAACGGGATGATTGAGACATGGCGGGGTAGTGGGTGGAATAAGGGAATATGGAGGGTTTGTATAGGGGGTGGTATGGTGGGATGATGATGGGTTTGTAGATGAAATGGGATAGATTGGGGATGATGGAGTTGTGCATGGAGCGGGGTGATTTGGGGGTGACGGAGGGGTGTATGGGGTAAATTGGGTGGTGGGATTTGAAGGTGTGTATGGAATGGGGTAACTTGGGGATGGCGGAGTACTGTATTGGGTGGAGAGATTTGAGGGTGTGTATGGGGTAGGATAATACGGGGATGGTGGAGTTGTGTATGGCGTGGGGTGATTTGGGCGTGACGGAGGGGTGTATGGGGTAAATTGGGCGTGGGGTGGATATGCGTATGATTGCGGCGGGGCTATGCCCGTTGGGATTTGATAGGCGGGAGCAGGGGTGGAAAAATACTGCCCTAAATCTAAGGGCTCCTCTTGGCATGCCGGTGTGGGGAAATAATCGGCCAGATACAACGGCTCGATCACCCCAACAAATAGTTCATCTTCGTTCGACCTAGGGAGTGAAAATTCCTCCTGATTACTGATATAATTCGAAGGGTCAAACTCTTCTTCTTCCTCTTCTATTCAATGAATGTTAGGCACAGGGCCTCTGGGTGCTGATGGTAGAGGGCTTGATGGATATTCTAGTTACGCCCTTGAGGAAGTGGCGGAGAATGATTTTTCCGCCTCTATCGGATCTTGGACGCGTGCTTTAGCGGAAGCACGGTCCGTAGGGTGACCAGTCCACAGTGGAAATTGCAATGCGATTCGGATCATAGTTCCTTGGTATGGGATGGGGTGGGGCGAGGTTGGAAGTAAATTGACCAAGCCTTTCATGTATACGGCAATAAGACACTCAAGGATTGCCCCAATGGTGTGAACACTCGTTCAAACTGTGCTTTCATCTGTTCCTGGGTAAACAGGGCTCTTGGTTCGTTGCTTGGCCTTGGTACTTACTCGAAACGGGTCGGGGGTGGTTGTGTAACTTGGAGCTGTATCGGGGGAGCATTGGTATTGGCCTGGGGGTAAACAATGATCTGTACCTCTATCCCTGGTCTTCTTTCAATTCTTGGTTCGGCAGCTTTTCAAACCCCGGTGGCCCCGTTGGCCACATTCCTTCCTAACCTGCCCTCTCTAATGGCGTCTTCACAACGATTGGCATTTCGGACGGATCGAAACTAGACTCTGGATATACTAAAAAGCTGGATAGGAAGGCTCCCTTGGTTATCAATTCAATCTGCTCATCATCGGGAATCCGATGAGTTACCTGAGCGGCCAATGCCCTCCACTTTCCTAAGTAAGCACTGAATGTTTCATCATGTCTTTGCTTTAGACGGGCCAAATCTGACTTCCTTGGCTCTATGTCCATGTTATAGACATATTGCTCTTGAAGATCTTTCCAATTTCTTATCATGGATGGTTCGAGGATGTGAACCATCTCGGAGCGTTAGACTTTTTGGAACACTTTAATGTCGTTCATCTCCATATATTAGCACATATCCCCAGACGTTAAGTGGGCGATGGGGTTGCGATACCATTATACTTATCGAATCGCATCTTGAATTTCGTGGCGAGGACATCGGAGAATAGACATAAAAAAAATCTGCATTGAATGCGTTCTACTCCTCCCATCTTCATCATTTATACGATTACATCTATTTGTTCTTTCAACTTCTAGTTCTTTTGAGGCTATAGTGGGGACTTCCCCGATTTTGTTCGACCCTGTGATGATGGTGGGCTGAAAGGGTTGAGGACTCATGTGGATCTCATCCTCCTTTATTGGACTTGGGAGTTTGCTACTTGGGGTGGGTTGGATGACTGGTATGGGACAGGAGGGATAAATTGATGAGCTTGGGTAAGTGATGTCTTGGATGGGTTTGTGAGGTGTGGTTGGGTGGGTGGGTGATGGGTTCGTTGGGATGGTTGAATGTTGGGCGGGATGGTTGATGGGTTTGGGTAGTGGTGGGGTGAATTGAGCGTGGGTGGATGGGCCTTTTGAGGTGGATTTTGGGTTTGATGGTTTGTTGAGGCCTTGGGCTTGGGGTGTGTTTGATGGGCCTTGTTGGGTTTGAGTCATGAGATTGGGGGGGTTGGGCTTTGGATGGGGGTTTGGGGTCCATGGGTTGAGGGGTTTTGGGATGGGATGGGCGGTGATGGGTTTGAGATGGGTGATGGGATTGGGATGGGGGCATGGATGATGGGGGCTTGGGAGGAGTAGGCTTGGGGATGGCTCCATGGGTTTTGGTTGGGGTCTGGTAGGTTTGGTTGAGGATGGGGCTTTGGATTAGGTTTGGGATGGGGGTTTGATGGGTGGGGTTTTGGGAGGTTGAGGATGGGGTTGAAAGGTAGGGGCTCAGGGTGTCTTGGGCTCTCATGGGTTGGATGGGGTGAGGTGGGGGTTGGCTTAGGATGGATTGGAGATGTTGGGATGGTTTTTTGGAGGTTTGGGGTTAGAGGATGATGGATGGATGATGCATGGGTGTGTGTGGTGGTGAAATGGATGTGAAATGGATGGATGGGGTGTGAGATGAGGTGGATGGGATGTATGTTATGGATGATGATGATGGATGGAAAATGGGGATGGCTCCTATGGGTCTGATGATATGTGTGATGGTAAATGGGTGGGATGAAATGATGTGTGGAGAAGGGATGAAATGAAATGTGAGTGGTGGGGGATGGGATGGGGGTCTGAAAATCTCTTTGGAATGGGATGGGGATGATAGTGGGTAGGCTCTTGACATGATCCTTGGGATTGGGTAGATTGCTTAATATTTTCTTTGTTTTGTTTTTGTGTTGTTTTGAGAAAAATTTTTTTTTTTTTTTTTTTGTGTGATTTTTTTGGTTTTTTTTTTTTGTTTGGTTTTTTTTTGTGTTATATTTTTTATTTATTTTTTAGAAGAACAAGGTTGGTTTTGAAATATTCTTTGAAGCTATATATATGTATATATTATAGGTTTTTTTTAAAGGATAACTGGGTGTTGGGTTTTAATGTCGATTAGTGATTGGCTCAAGATATATGTTTCTTTTGAAGTTGGTTTTGAGATATACTAAGACCGTTGGTCGGGAATGTGTCTATATAACGCAAAAAATAAATTTATATGTCCCCACTTTTTGATTTTAATTGATTTTGGGGTATCGCAAAAAATTCGGGATGAGGTGGCCTCAGGGGATTTAAAATGAAAGGATATATTGGGAAATAAAAAGGGATTGCCAAATGGGCTAAATATACAAGCTAAGAAATGGTGAAGGAAATACGTGAAAATGTAAATTTATCGCAGCTATGACAAATGACAAAAAATCGAAATTAAAAAATATGTGGCAGCGCCTCTGGAAAAAAGGCTAAAGGATAAAATCGTGGTATTAGTTAAAACAACAAAAACAAAAAAAAAATAAATTAGAACACACATGGTTGAAAAAAAAGACAAAAGGAAAGGTAACAAAGATCTGGGGTGATATCGCTATGCCATCGTGCGACCATGGATCCTCGAACCGTGTAATGCTGGCTTTTGAAATATGGAAACCCGAATATGACCGAAACCTTCAAATCATATTTGAGCAAAATGCTAAATATGACTGATTACGGTCTTTATGCTCTAGGTAGGGGCTTGATTGTCGTCGAATGGTTTAGGGCGATCAACCCGCGATAGCGGTTTCTATCTATGGCAAAAATAAAAATAAAAAAGCCCTTGCCAAGGCAATATAGGTCTATCAAAGCCAGAAATTTAATGCTTGGCAAATGAAAGCACCAAGAAGGTAAAGGTGAGATCGGCCCTTATCGTGAAAGTGCTTTTATGGCGTGCTTCGATGAAATGGCGTGAAATGGGTTCTAATGCTAGATTCAATAAATAGGAAGAATAGGGTGAGGCCAAAGGCTGACTTTAGCTAAAGGAGTGATCTAATGGTTGAAATGGATTGAAAGATGAACTAAGCTTGCTGGAATTCTAGAAAATAGTGGCATTTTCTCTCACTAGGTTCTCTCTTGCGCTCTCTAATCTTTCAACTTTCAACCCTTTGGAAGAGCCTCTCTTTAGAATGGGTTGAGCTTACTTAAAGCTAATGGGTTTAGCAATTAGGTAATCCCCATCTAAGTTTTCTAGGTCAAGGTCCTAGGATTTTGGGAAGCTGATTTTAATGGCGGATGATGGGTGAGACCATGGGTGACAAGGTTGCCAATAAGCAAAATGCAACCAACCTCAAGACACCCACCTTAACTAAGGGGATGGTCAAAAGGGTCAAACTAGATGGAAATTGAGCAATGCTGATTACTATAGCTAAGTGGGTGATATTATATCGGATTTAAAACGATAAATTTCACCAAGAAGAAGATAGTGGTGGGTCCCCTATGCTATATATTATATATGCCATTTAAAAATATAGGCTGTGAGCCAATTTGGGCATATATATATCCTCTGATAAGTTTTATGATTTTATGTGAAACTTCAATTGGCCATAACTTTTGAACCATAGCTCCAAATTGGGTGATCGTTAGCTTGTTGGAAAGCTGGAGAAGTCCTCTTTCTAATGGTATATGGCTGATCCTTGGTAATGGTCTGTGTGAAATTCTATTGCTCTCCTCCCACCAACTACTCAGAAAGGTTCAAGTTAGGTATGGGAAGGGAAACTAGGGTTTAGGGGTGATCTCTAAGGGTTGGTGAATGGTTCTAAAGGGTTCAGGGTGATTCCTAAAGGTCTGAGTAGATTCCTATGGGTTCGGTGCCATAGGGATCTCTCCCAAATTTGATTATGGCCTTATAATTTGAAATACACTAGGCATGCTCGATGATCACCAAAGTGTAAGCCAGCGGAATATCGTCACTTCTAAATTATAGATTTGTGATGTTGAGTATTAATCTAAACCAGATAGCTCCATGAAACGGGGTGATCGATCTATGCTTCGGGGTCGACGCGAAGTACACAAAGCGAAGGCCTACAAATTGTGTCCAATTCTATGGGGTATAGACATCTCCATTGGATTGGCCACGGGTGCCCTTACCTAATGAGCTAAGGTCTTTGTGATTATCAATATTATATGCTTCTTGAGAATGCATGCCCATTTTCAAAGTGAATTTTTGTGTGTTATTTTTTGAATTTTCAAGGCCTCTAAGCAAAGCTCAAAGACCTCTGTCAATTTTATTCTTGCACAACTCTTTAAGTGGATCCAATGCTAGTTGATCGCTTTAGTCGTCATCTGAGGATAAATTTTGGGATGCGTGAGGTGCTCCTGATTCACACGAACCAGAGTGCCTTAAGTCGAGACAAAGCTAAAAAGATCGGGCTAGGACCAAACATCCATAGAAAGAGATGGTCAATTCTAGCCTCTGTCCCTAATAAAATCACATCTTACTAATTATGCACAGACAGACACCCATCAGGGGCGATAAGCAGCAAATAGGTGCGAACGGAAGCCTCGACCCTAAGGTATAATTTACGAGGACAAACGACCATCCTGCGGATACCCAGACACAAGTGCGTACATTCAATAGGGACACCATGCCTATACAGGTTTTAAGCCTGTGTAAAAGGAAAAAGGGAATGAGCCCTTTGGTCTGTATGTTTGCACATAGTTTGGTTGGTTGTAATTTCATTTTTGATGGGTCAGTTTCAACTGACACTTTTCGAATGGTCTGAAGTGGGGTGCACTCTTGGTCAATCATAGATCCGAAGGTGGATGATCAGAGCTAAAGCTTGGAAGGTGGGGTCAACCTACTCAGGATTTTAACTACATAACAAAAGGTTGTTATCCCAAACCTTCTCCTTCTTTTTCCTTTTTTTTTCTTTTTTCTTCTTCTTCTTTTTTTTTTTTTTTTTTTTGCACATGTCAATTCGAGACTTCGAGCATGCTCAAACTATTTTTATTTTTGCATGTATCCTTAGGCAGACCAACTTGTCATGTTCATACACCTCAAGGACGTGCGTATTCCGGTGATAGGTCCTTGGTTTGCCTGCCGGATCAGGTCTTGACTCCCGAGGATGCGTGGTCTTGGTCTTTAAACAAATTAAACCCCATTATCTTGTTTAGGGAAGTGGGTTTAGGAGCGGTTTCCTAATGACCGGGGGTAAACATGGCCAATATTTCGCCTACCGGATCAGGTATGAGGTGTCCCTATGTAAATCAAGGTTTGAGAATTTTTTAGTGAACCCGATCATTCTGAATTGATTTAACACGGCTCTCGGAGTGGGGAAAACAGGCGTTGCGATGCTCTTTTGAGAACTAGTGTCGTTTCTCAGGATTTTTCCTTTTTCTCTTTTTTTGTTATTTTATGTGAATCTCTTTTCTCTTTTTTTTTTTTAATGATTTTATGATTTTATGGGAGCACTCGGCGAGCGCTTACAGATCTAGATCCGTTTACTGTAGCACGGTCCCTTTGGGCCAATTGAAGGGAGCTCGAGGGGCCATTTGGGAATGCGTGTACCATCGCATGGTGATACATGGGCTTCTAAGAGGGACCGGGCCTTGATCATACAGAGGGCCCGTTGGGTCTCAAAGTCAAAATTGGTTGGGCGTATATAATATATATGCCTGGTAAATCTTCAGAAAAAATGGTCGGGCGTATATATTATATACGCCTGCTAAATCTGCGGAAAAAATTGTCGGGTGTATATATTATATACGCCTGACCAAAATCTGGCAGTTTTTAAAACTGCCCGAGCCCAAGCACAAAAGGGGCCCTCTCTTTCAAATTCTATCTTCTTCCCTCCTTCCTTCTCAAGTCCGGGACATCCCCCTAGGGTTTTTGGATTTGATTTTGTTTGAGTTCTATCACCGGGAGCCGTGTGTGCAGATCAAAAAACGTTCATTCTCCGCCGATTTTTGGATCTATTTCTTCTCCCATTGAAGGTAATCATCAACCCCTCTTTCATCTTTCTTTTGAATTTTGATAATGTTTTTTTTTTTGCTTGATGTTCTTCCTTTTTATGGTGAAAAATTAATGCATTTTTTTTCAAGTGTATGTGATTCCTTATGCCCATGCTCCTCTTTTTTTTTTATCCATCATCATTTTTCCCCTTTTTTATTATATCATCATTCATCATTCATCATATTATTATATTTTATTTTTTTTTATTTTTTTTACTATATCATCACCATTCATCATCCATCATCATTTTTGTTCTTATTTGTTTGTTGTTTTTCTTTTCTTTTTTTCATGATGGATTAGTGCATTTTTTTTTTTGCATTTTTTGTTATTTTTCTCTTTCTCTCTTTTTTTGTTTGAAATGCTTGATGTTCTTCCTGTTTGTGGTGCATTTTTTTTTTCAAGTATATGTGCTTCCTTAGGCCTATGCTCCTCTCTTTTTTTTTTTCATTTTCATCATTATTCATCATCATTCATTTTTCATTCATTTTTTTGATGGATTAGTGCATTTTTATTCTTTTTCATTTTTATTATTTTTCTCTTTTTCCCCTCTTTTTTTTTTAGCAGCCCTTTCTTATACTGATGTGTTCCATATTTTCAGATGTCTGGCGACGAAGGGCAGGATCCACAGGAGGGGCCAGAGATGGCTTATGGTCCTCATGGGGAGCAGTTTATCATTTCACAGCGCTCCTCTCAACCCTAGTACGAAATGCAAGGTGAAGCCGCCCGCATTGGCCTTCTCCATTGTCAGTACACCCACATCTCCAACTTTGGGATCGCTGGCCAGGTAAACAGATGAGCCCTTTTTTCTTTTCCTTTGATGCCTTTATCATACCATTTGCTCCTATTTGACAGATCCTTTTTGTTTGCAGCCTCTACCACACATCATGTTCCGGGGTGGCTGGTTCGATCTCTAGCGCCTCGTACTCTATCTTCCCCCAGTGGTGAAGGACCTGCTTGCTCAAGCCGGTTTTGAGGATTTTATTTCCTGCCCCACTGTGAGGGCCGACATGGCCTATCTGAAGGCTCTGATAGAGCGCTTTCACCCTGAGACCATGATGATTCATATGGCCATGGCTGAGATGACCCTTACACCCGTGGACTAGTCCATGATTACTGGGGTTCGCATTGGAGGGGTGCCAGTGACACATACCCACATGCCTGATAGGGAGGAGGTGACTCGACTGATAGGGGCCTACCCAACCCCCGGGAACGTTCGTGGTTCCGAAGTCAAGTTATCTTGGCTGGTTGGTCTGTTTGAGCCCCATGAGTTAGTGGATCTGGGTCAGCTTGATGCGGCCATTTGCCAGAGCGTGCACTGATGTTGGCCCGTCTTTCTCTGTTGTTCCTCTTGGGCAAGACTCTCCTTTCAAATACTAACGGAGGGCAGGTCTCATTGTCCCTTCTCAGTCTTATGGTGAACTGGGACATTGTGCATCGGTTTGATTGGGGCGGTGTAGGTTATGCGGTGCTCATGTCTAGCCTGGTACGAGCTGTACTTGGGGAGTCCAACTCCGTTGTGGGCTTTTGGCCTGCACTTGAGGTATTTTATCCTTTGGTCTCAGTTCGTCTGACTTTTCCTTTTTTGTGGCATATCTATTTTTATCTGCTTGCTTTCTCAGGTTTGGGGGTATCTGCATTTGCAACTTGGTCGCCCTCTGCTTCTCTCCGAAGTTCCTACGTTCCCCCTTATGAGCAATTGGCACGCGAATTGCCGTCGGGACGTGGGTATGAAGCACCTGGAGTTAGGGCTGCACTCCCAGTTTGATCTATTGATCCCTGAGCAGGTATAACAATTTCTCTCTTTGCAAATTTGATAGCTCTTTTGTGCTGTAGGTTCTGACCAAATGTATATATCCCTCCTCCTTTTTGTTGAGCAGGTCATCCTTGATCCCTACATCGGATCCCCCTTCTGGAACCTAGCTGTAGTGGGCCCCTCTCATTTTTTGTTAGACTGACACATCATTTTCTTCTATGGGTCCTGGTCTAAGGCCTATTACCTAGGAGAGAGGGTGGTTCATCAGTATGGTCCTCTTTTCGCTGTGCCCCAAGCTCCTCCAGCTGATGTATTGGCTCCTGAAGGTTCTACCGAAGTGCTTACTGCTCGCTTTCTCCACCACGAGGTCCCCATTGATGACCTTCTCTTTCCCGGGGGATATCAGATGTGGTATGAGTCTCTGCCCTATCGTTCTCTGCTGCCTCGATTCGTGCCCGGTGCCAACTTTTTGGCTTTTGGTGGTCCGCGATCTTAGGTAATGTTCTTTCCTCTTTCTATTTAGCAGCCTTCCATATGATTACCTTGATTGCCCTGCTATTTGAACAAAAACTAATGCTCTCCGTAGTTTGGACAGGGTGACGATTCAGATGAGGGGGATGAGGTAGCTGCTCCTGATGACGCTACCGGTGCTGGACCTTCCGACCCTTTCGGTGCTGGCGCTTCTGTCAGTTCTCCACCTGAGGTCCAGGGGACTTTTAAGCTCTTGTACGATGTCTTTCTGTCGCGTATGTGTGCCGATGTGGCTGAGAAGGCACGCATATCTACTGAAGCTATTTGGATCCCAACCCTGAGTTGATCCCTGGGGTAATCTCTCCCTTATTACATTGCTATTCTATTTTCTTGGATCATGCCGATGACCTGTGTGACTGATACCTCTCTTTTTTTTTTTTTTTTGCTGTGCAGGATTATGAGTCGGCCGTGAACCAAGCCGAATACTGCCGCAACATTGTCGGGCTTAGGGAGGCTAAGGTGGTGAGTGAATACTAACCGCACCTAATCATTTTCTTATTTACTTTTTGCTTGTTTCCCTACCTGACGGCCTTTTGTGTGCTTATGCAGCGTGCTCGTGAAAAGGAGTCGCACTCTCTGCTCGGCTGCATCTCTCAGGCGTGGACTCAGGTGGGGGAGACCTGTACTTTTTAGAGCGTGACCTGTCGCCGAAAGAAATCAAAGGGGGCTGCCCAGGACTAGTTTATTTTCAGAAAATTTGAAACAGTGAAACAATTTAGACTTTGATTTATTGGGGAAATATGTAATCTTTCGAACAACAATTTTTTTTTAATGGTTTTATGATGATCTTTTTTTTTTTTATGGTTTAAATGAATGCTCTGTTTGGTTATCTTTATGCTTTTATGGTTTCCTTTTCCTTGGCATGAAGCGGGCCAGAGACCCTCCAATGATGGGGTTGAGCCCGCATATGATTCTCCTCCTATGATCCACGGATACCGTGTCATCCGAGAGTTTCCCATGGGTGTGTGAGCGTGCCTGCCTGTGGGCTCCCCGAGATAAAAAAAAGTAGGCTAAGCGAAATCCATTCCTCCTTTGGGGAAGTACAAAAGAATGGACTAATGTGAGGGGAGCCACCTTTCCCCGCATTTTAACTGGGCGTATATATTATATACGCCTGGCAAAAATTTTGGGATTTTGCCTTGGCGTATATAATATATATGCCCGACAAATTATCTGACATGTTGCCTTGGCGTATATATTATATAAGCCTGGCAAAATATTTAAAATTTTGCCTTGGCGTATATATTATATACACCTCATATAGCTGGGCTCGACGGGTTCTTTATAACCCGAACCTGGCCCTCTTTGGCTCCCTTTTCACCCGGGCTTGGCCTTTTTGCCCCCTCTTTTTTTTTTCTTTTCTCTCTTCTCTTTTTCAAGTGGGTTCGTCGCCCTACATTGGCTGATTTCCATAAAGACCAACTTTGTATGTCCATGGACCCTGCTTCCCAAGAAAGGCCCAAATTCTCATATGGAGGCTGGGGCTAGTATACTTCCCTGTTTGGACTCGGGGCCTAGTTTTTTATAGAAATGGTGTGATAGCTTGGCCGAGGGTGAGCTCGCTGTTTTGGATCGCCTCGGGTTATCCCGCCTTTCCTCCCTCCTTGCTATTCCACTGTTGCCCAATCTCTTGCAAGCGGCTTTGGCGTAGTGGGACCATAGGGCCCACGTCTTCAGATTTGGGTCTAGGGAACTTACCCCAACCTTGGAAGAGCTAGCCTCTATTACTGGCTTGAGGATGCATCGGGGACTTGCCAAAGTGGTGCCCAGACTGGGGTATGCAAAGGCGGTCCACGCGGTTCTTGGTTTGAAAAGGGGTGAGTACGAGAAGGGCTTCGCCGGAGGGCCCACCAAGTGCTCAGTGAAATTTCTGAGAGAACTTTTCGGCGACTCGAGTCTTCAAAAGTTGCCTATCCGAGATCCTTTCAATGTAAAGGCCCTTCCCCTTTATTTGCTGTCGGAAGTTCTCTTCTTTACTGGGGGCGAGACATTTTCCCTCGGGTTATGCGATGTCTTGACTGAATTGGAGGGAGGTCATTCACTGGTGCACCTGGTCCTGGCTGAGATGTATCGAGGCCTGGATGCCTCGGCCTCGGGCCAGGTCGGGATCCTTACAGGGAGACCACTCCTTATTCAGATTTGGCTAGGAGAGAATTTGGCTATTATGCAGCCCGTGCCGAGATTTTGCTTGGTAAGAGGGGATGTGGCTTGGGGCTTTCTGATCCGGTGCTCGAGACTGCCCCATGGGAGCATTGAGGAACTGAGCCTGTGGCTATCTAACGCGGAGTTGATCTGGCAACTTCCCTGGCTGGATGGCTCCTTTCCGATTGTCCACTCCCGGGATTGTGAGGGTATCATGCTTTTGGGGTTGACTGGTAGTACCTACTATTTCCCATCTCGGGTGCTCCATCAATTCGGATATACCCAACACGTGCCGTGCACTGTGAGGCTGCCCTTGTGCTCTCTGATATTATCTTGGGGTTCTCTCAGTGACCTAGACCGCATAGAAGCCCTCTAGGAGACCCGCCAATCGCCGCACATGTGCAGCTTAGTTCAGGGGGGCCTCTCTCTTCTGATTACGAGGTTTGGCTAGCATCTGAGGGCTTACCTGTCCCTAACCCGATTTCGATAAATGCGATAGAAACAGGACCCTGGCCATACAAGAAAACGATGCTCCAGACTAGGATTGAGTCTCTTTCTATAGAGAAGCTAGCTTTGACTGAGACTTTGCGGAAGGAAAGGGTCAGAGCTGAGATGGCGGAGGTGAGAGCTGCTACGGCCGAGAGTGAGGTTCTTCAGTTGACTGGGCTTTTGACTGAGTCTCGCAGTGCAGTTGATGCTTCGTGGAGGTGGCAGAAGAGTCTTCATGATAGGTGGTTGACTGATCGAAATGCCCGTGAGGACTCTCTTCTTGCAGAGATCAGTGCTTTGAAGCGTGGTCCCTGTCCTTGACCTGTTCCTGTACATACCATAGATCATATACACAGAGGGGGGGATGATGCCCCTTAACAGAGATCTCTTTCCTTTCTTTTTTTTTTGGGTTATTTCTTCTTTTTTGTTTGTATATTTTTTTTATATACTTGTAAAGAAGGCAGAAGATAGAAAGTGTGTTATGTTGTTATCTTTTTTGGGACGTAACACTTCATACGTGATGCTTGTAAGAAAAGAAATGAAATCTGCTATATATACATATATATATATATATTTATTTTTTTTGGTGTTCAAATTTTCTTCCATACATCTCGCAACGTAAGTCTTTTTATGAAAAAGGAAAATCTATTATCTTTTTTAAAATTTTCTCCTACACAGTGTGAGCCTTTTTATGGGAAAGGAAAATCTATTATCTTTTTGAAATTTTCTTCTACAAAGTGTGAGACTTTTTATGGAAAAGGAAAATCTATTATCTTTTTTGAAATTTTCTCCTACACAGTATGAGGCTTTTTATGGGAAAGGAAAAATCTATTATTTTTTTTTTAAATTTTCTCCTTTTCTCCTTCTGCTTTTTGTGATGTCGGTATTTACAAGGCCAACTGGTGGGTCCCCTTTTTTTTTTTTAGCATGGTCGAACCCTGTTTATGAGGCTCCGATTTTTCTTTCTAAACATGGATAGGTCAGCTTCCCCAAGATTGATTGGTCTTCTACCTTTACCTTTGGTCATGTTTCAGACGACGCGGTAGAGACGACATACCCAATCGAGATCCAATCCAATTTTTAACATGAGCGGCCCAGCAAAGGGGAGAAGAGGCTCAAGGGGTCCAGGCTAAAATAGGCGGGCCAGAACAAATCCTCTCCTAATCTCTCTTTTCTTGACATTTTTGCTCACAGTGCCCAAGACGGATTTTCGCCATGCCTATCATCCCTGTTTTTACCCGTAGCGCCCTTTCAGGTTTTCACCACGTCCATGGGTTCGCTCTTTTACCCCAGGTGCCTTTTTAGGTTTTCACCTGGTCCGCATGAGTTTTCTATTTTTACCCATAGTGCCCTTACGCGTTTTCACCACGTCCATCTTGCTTTGAACTCAAATACATTTTTTCTCTCTTCTTATCTTTTCTTTTTTTCTCTCTTTTTTTTTTTAGAACCAGAAAGCCACGACATGAACATTGATTCCCTCATAACCGGCTAGATGAAGCTCTGGTGTCGTCTCACGACTTGGCTCATGTTGACTTGACAGATATTATGACTGCTTGTGATCCTACAAAGAGGGCTTCCTTCAGGGTGTAGCTTGGCCATGGGTTAGGTTAGAATTTGAAGGTATGCTGGGTTAAAAGGGTTTCCTTGATACGGCTTCAGTTTTCTCAACATACTTTCTTCCTTGCAGGTTTTTACTGTACATGCACACACATTTTTTCTTATTCTTTTTTCTCCATTTAAGACAATCTCTTTTTGAGGTTTTGCTTTTTTGATTTTTTTTGGATTTGATAGTAACTTTATACACATGCATCTTTTCTCTCTCTCTTTTTTGGTATATGCACACGTATTTATATATATATATATATATATTTGTTTTTTTTTTGGGGGGAATAGGTTTATTGAAAGAAAGGCCCTGGCTCAAATGCGGTAGCGAAGGATATCATCATTTTTAGGGATGTTTTTGGGCTACTGTGCTTGGAACGATGGCCTCTTTTGGGTGGTTCTTAAGCAGTCACATATATGTTTTATCAATACTTACCTTATCGCGATAGACTATCAGTAGAATCGTCAGACGTATCCAGCATTGATGGGCTCAAGAAGATGATCTCTGTCCATGGTGGCGAGGCGGATGGCGTATCGCGGCAACACCTCTCGAATGACGTATGGTCCTTCCTAGTTTGGCTTGAACTTTCCTCTCGGGTCGGCAAGGAGGGAAGGGATGATCTTCTTCAGCACAGTGTCTCCTACCTTTAGATCTCGACCGCGGACACGTTTATTGTAAGCGCGTGCGATTCTCCCCTGGTAAACTTGAGTGTGACACAAGGCTAGGAGTCTCTTCTCGTCCAATATGTTTAATTGTTCAAAGCGGGATCTCTCACTCTTTGCTTTGGGTAAGCCTGATTCCATGAGAATTCGGAGCGAGGGTACTTCAACCTCTACCAGGAGGGCGGCCTTGATTCCATACACAAAGGAGAATGGTGTTGCCCCTGTAGTAGTACGGATAGATGTTCTAGAGGCCCAAAGCGCGAAGGGTAACTGCTCGCTCCAATCTTTGTAAGTGACTACCATCTTCTCCAGAATGCAGACTAGAGTTTTGTTGGCCGCCTCTACAGCTCCGTTCGTCTGAGGCCTATATGGGAATGATCGATGATGCTTGATCCGAAACTGTTCACACAAGGCCTGGATGTGCCTATTAGCGAAATTAGTGCCATTATCAGTGATGATATCCTTGGGCACGCCGAATCTGCAAATGATATTGTTCTTGATGAACTTCTCAACGTAACTGGCCGTGATGTTGGCATATGATGCCGCTTCTACCCACTTGGCGACGAGGATGAACCGATGTTCATTTGATGCTGTCAGATTAATCATTCCGACAACGTCAAGGCCCCAGGTAGCAAATGGCCAAGGAGTGGTCATGCAGTGAAGATCAATGGCAGGAGCATGTATCAGACTGGAGTGTTCTTGACACTTGTAGCATTTCTGGACATGTTTGTAGCAATCCGATTCCATGGTGGTCCAAAAGTATCCCTGCCGTAGGATTTTCTTAGCGAGCATGTGATCGCTGACGTGGGCTCTACATACTCCCTCATGGATTTCTTTCATAATATTGCGCTTCAGTTTCAGTGAGGCACCTGAGTAAGATGTTATTATATCATCACTTGTAGAGGCATTCCCCGCAAATGACGTATCCTACCGCTAAACGTTGGATGGTTATTGCTGCTCTAAGTGTGCATGATTTATTTGTGTTTTGAAAACAGATTTGCAAATGATGAATTATACTGAATTTGGAAAACTAAAAAGAATAAAGAAATATCAGCACAGAGAGAAGTAAATTAGCATGCAAGATCAGGGCCAATTGTAGCAAGTTTTAAATGTAAGTGAGTAAAAAATCGTCCACAGGGAATTGATTTAAAATTTAAGATAAACCTTCAGATCTGAGCTACCAGATCTGACCGCTGATCCTATATACAAGGTACATAAGATGGGAGGTTGAATTTGTCACGTTAACTAAATGATAAAAGCAAAAATTAACCTAAATGATCCAGATCTGAGTTGGGGAGATTTTGATGTAAATTAATAAGAATGGAGAAATAATATCTAACTTTGAATTGGTCCTTGATGCAAAATGAGAATAAATGTAGATCAAATGAGATATGATCCAATCTTCATCTGGCTACAAGCACAGATGCAAGAGAAAGTAATCTAACTCAAGGATTAGAGTTAAACTTATGGTTATGGTCTGTCCACTTCAATGGCCACAGACCATCCAATAGTCTTTAATCTGAACCCTTAATTCAGAACGACAAACACCACTACAAATGCTATGAGAGATTAGGTTACAAACACTAATCCTCACAGGGATAATGAATTAAGGGAAATTGCTTAAAAAACAGTAAATCTAAAGGAGTCTAGTGCAATAAAGAGATCATAGGGAACCCTCAACACGAATCCAATTGAGAACGTAAGGTTCACAGCAACCTTTTCAAATTCACCATTACAATTACAGAGCACAACTTAAATAGCTCTCGAATTTGTAGTCTTGAATACAATTCTCTTTTGAATTACAGAAGTATCTCACAGCTCTCAATTACAAATAAAAGCTAGGCTATTACAGGAATTTCAGGCAAGCTATCTGAATGGGAAATGGGGGAATAGAAATGAAACTCAAAATCTGGATACCCAAATTGGGCAAATGATTCATCTATTTATAATTTTCCCCAAGTCTAGCTTAGATGTGTATCAACCAATCAGAATTGGTTAGATCTGTATGAACCAATACGAGTCGAGCACAAGGATCCAGATCTATTTTGGCCAATCAGAACTGCTTGATTTGGTTCAGCCAATCAGATGACAGAAGCATCAATTCTGTTATGTAATTCAAAAATTTGTTAGAGCTTCTAGAAGTTCCCGCCAAGTGATTTCATGTTTGGGTGTTCACATGGGGTGGAATATGCCTTTAGTTCATGCTCAGAATCTTCTGGAATGTCCCTGAGTTTTTAAATGCATTGGGGCACGTATAGAGATTACTGAATTACCCTTGCAGATGCTGGGAATCTTCAGAATGCCGTTTTGCACAGTTTGGAGAACTTTTCGCAAGGTACTATGACTTCTGAAGCTCTTTTCGCACAGTTCTGGTGCTGTTCACAAGGAGTTCTCTTCTTTTCAAATAGGTCAGAAATCCTTTCGAAGAGTTCAGGTGCTCTTCAAAAGCTAAGCCTAGAGCTTTTGGTTCTTTTCGCAAAGTTCAGATTCTTTTCGAAAAGTTCAGATTCTTTTCGAAAAGCAATTTGTAATGCATTCTTCTATTCGAATGGCTCCACACCTCTTTCCAGGTTGAAACCAGGCCTTTGTCCTCTTTAGTTTAGGCATTTTGACAGCTAGTGAGGTTATCCCTTCTCCTTCTTCATCCGGATCATCATCTTTTTGGCACTTTTAAGCTGCTTTCAGGGTTAAGCCTGTCTTTATTGTTAGCTGTGAAACAAATATTTAAAACACTTATTTAGTTCTCTCAAAGGTCTATCAAGACCCAGGTTAAGGGATGGAAAATGGTATTTTCCAGTTCTTAACACACCCCCAAACCTAAGCTTTGCTAGTCCCTGAGCAATGACAATATTAAACGCAGAATGAAAAGGCCACTTTTGTAGGGAACACAGTTGCATTTAGCATATGCAAAAGCCTTTTAAACCCCTAGGTGATCCCTAGTGGAGGAGTGAAGTCTCCTGAGGGTTTTCAGTGAAGGTACCCACAAACTTCTCCAATAAATCAGTTAATATCAATGCGCTCATAAAGCAAACTTTATCCACTTTATTCACACCGCATCAACAGTAAAAAGATCTTCAAGAAAACATCAGTTTAAAACTAAAATTCTGCTGTAATTCCTTTTACCATTCACTCAGTTTGTGTCAAAAAGTTTTTGCAGAAAAAATTAATGAAAAGCTTGCCTTCTATTTGAAAATTCAGTTTTGATGTTATCCCAAATGATTTGATTTCAAACTCAACTCGCACCAGGGTTTTCACTCATCATGCAAATAGGAGGGTTGTACTATTTCACATAGCTTAAGAGCAGTTACAATCCTCAAATAGGACTGTAAGCAGGAGCATAGGCATAGCTTTTCAGTTCTGAATCTACTGCTCTTTTCACTATAGATTACACAAATCCTTATCTCCATGTGACAGCTCAATCCATCATTGATCAGTAAGGACTTTGACTTGGGTGGTAATGTGGCTTATGGGTGAACTTTATCAAGAATAAAGAGGTGGAATGGAATTCAAAATTGAGAAGTCAGTCAAGGTAAGGAAGTGATGGACACACCTTCTTCATTTCAGCACAATTTCATCTTCTTCTTTGAATTTTCAGAGCCAAAGTGGCCATCTTTTTCTCTTTCTTTTTCAAACTTCCAACGAAATGACTTTTCCTTTTCTCTTTTGTTTTTCCCTTTTTTTTTTTTTAAAAAAAAAAAAAAAAAAAGCAACATTGATTGGAGTGCCACATTTCATTTGCTGATACATCATTGCCTTCAATTATGTTTCTTTTTCTTTTACCAAATTGTTACCTAACTCTTCTTTCTTCAGCTTTCTTTCCTTTACCTTCTGAATTCTCAGAGTGAGGGTTAGGCTAAATGAGGTTGAGGAGTTTGGTTGATGAGGTTTTTAAAGAAATCTTGGCTTTATACAGCTCAACTGGTGTGTCAAGGGCAGTTTCAAAAGGTGGGGCTTTTTGAAGTTTAAACTGTCCAAAAGGAGGCCTTACATCATGTCTTTAATATCATGATAGCTGTCAAGTTATTTCAATTTGAATATGTATAACTTCTAGTGATAGTAAGCAGGTTCAAATAGTCCTTAGAGCAAAAAAAATTGCCAATTCATATCTCCAAAGAATATATTTCAGGCCCAAGTCTCACTAGGTGTAGTTTTCTATCAAATTTCTGAAGTATATCATCACTGTTTTCTCTCTTTTTAGGTTTACTAAAATATCAATTTTATTTTAAAAAATTTCTGACATTCACTTCATGAAAGTATTAGAATTACACTAAAAAATAGTTTTAAAAAGTTTTTACTTCCTCAATTTTCAAAACAACAGGTGTGAAATTACTTTATCTTCAAAAATTCTGCTGTGATCATAAGCTGCACTGATTTTAACTAAACTGTTGGTTGTCACACCCCCAAACCAATGATGAGCAGTGTCCTCACTGGTCCGAAGTGCATAAGCAAAGAAACAATCAAACAGAAATCATAATGACAGAGAAGAAAGAAAAGAAATGCACAATAATTACTAATTAACAAAAGTTTAACAGAAAACAAGAGTTACATATTACAGACCCACAAAACAAACATGTACAATGTAATCTAATAACTGGGGTCAAAATCTGTATCATAAGTTGGTTCAATGGGATCAAAAGTGGAGTCACTGTCAGAGTCAGAACTTGAGTCAGTATTGGAGTCAGAACTCGATTTAGCCTTCTCCTGGATTGTGCCTTGCAGCTCGGTGTATTCCTCAGATTTGATCTTTTTTGTGAGGCCAATATACTTTTCAAGTCTAGAAGCTCTCAATTTTTCCTGTTCAAGCTGTGCTTGCAGCATGGTGACCTTGTGTTGTTCACTCCTAACCATCTGAAAAGTTTGACCCAGCAGGCTTTCATCTTCTCTCTCTCAAATTTCATGAACAACTCCAATTTTCGAATCTGGTCTTCATAAGGAGTTCTAATGTAAGCTTGCAAATCAGCTAACCCCTTGAGGACATCGCGACAGATATAAGGGTTCTCTTCCATAGCCCTTTTGAGAGTGGAAAATCTGGGAATGGGAATGGAGTGGTAGGGGACCAAAGGTATCCCAGCAGTGGGAGAAGAGGAGTCCAAAAGTATGACCAGTTTGAGTAGCTTGATCAGAGAAATTGTGGAAAGTTGAAGGGGAATCCAAAAGTACTACCTCAAGTTCTGTTTGGGTAACATTGTCAGCAGTGGTGAGGATGGGTGGATCTACAAATACTACCTCAGGGTCTGTTTGGGTAGCATGGTCAGCAACAGCAGGTACAGTGGCTAAGGTGGTTGTGTGGGATGTGGAGGCTAAGGTTTGGAGAAGGGCATTTGTTACATTCGAAAAGCACATGGCTTCAGAAACAACATTTCGAAAAGCAAATAGCTTCAGAACTAACTATTCAAAAAGCAAATGGCTTCAGAACTAACTATTCGAAAAGCAAATGGCTTCAGAACTAACTATTCGAAAAGCAAATAGCTCTTTTCGATCAGTTAGTTACAGGGCCAGATCCTTTTCGAACAGAAAATTAAACTTTTCGAAATGAATTTTTTCTTTGCGAATTCATTTTTCACATATTATAAACTTCTCGAATTGAGTGTAAACATGACTAAAAACAGAGAGAAGAAACTATGAAAAAAAAAATACAAAACAAACATAGGTAAAATACATATGATACAGTTGTTTATCATCAGATATGTGGAGGTTCTTGGTGATAGATGGTCAGCACAGGCTCCAGAGTATTTACAATGCATGGTTTGAGCCTCTGACCATTTACTTTCAAGGTTCTCCCATCACTTGGGTCCAAAATTTCAACAGCCCCAGAAGGAGATGCATGAATGACAGTGTATGGCCCTTCTCATCTAGATCTCAGCTTTCCAGGAAAAAACTTAAGTTTTGAGTTAAATAGCCATACCTTAGAGCCAGCTATGAACTCTCTTCTCAGCAAATTTTTGTCATAGAAAGCTTTAACTTTTTCTTTGTAAGATCTTGCATTGGTGTATGCATCCATTCTCAGCTCCTCCAACTCAGCAAGCTGTAGTTTCCTGTGATTACCAGCAGTAGTAAGATCCATGTTCAAGGTTTTAATAGCCCAAAAGGCCTTATATTCTAACTCCACTGGTAAATGGCATGCTTTGCCATAGACCAATCTGAATGGGGACATGCCAATTGGGGTTTTATAGGCTGTCCTATATGCCCACAATGCATCATTCAGCTTAAAGGACCAATCCTTTCTGTCATTCTTCACAGTCTCTTCCAGTATATGTTTGATTTCTCTATTGGAAATCTCCACTTGTCCACTGGTCTGTGGATGATATGGAATAGCTACTCTATGAGACACAGAGTACTTTTTCAATAAAGCTTCAAAAAGTCTATTACAAAAATGACTTCCCCCATCACTGATAATAGCTCTGGGGGAGCCAAACCTGAAAAAAATGTTGTCCTTTAAAAATTTCAGGACAACTCTATGGTCGTTGGTTTTAGTGGCTGTGGCTTCAACCCATTTGGATACATAATCCATAGCTACTAAGATGAAATTGCAACCATTTGAAGGAGGAAAAGGTCCCATAAAATCTATCCCTCAAATATCAAACAATTCAACTACCAAAATATGCTGTAAAGGCATTGAGTTTCTCTTGGAAATGCTGCCCAATCTCCGCGCTCGACAAGACTTACAAGGTCAAGGCATCTTTGAAAAGTGTAGGCCAATAAAATCCACACTGCAAAACCTTTGCAGCAGTTTTGTTTCCACTAAAATGGCCTCCACAGGCTTGTTCATGACACATGGAAAGTATGCTATGAAAGTCTTCTTCAAGGACACATCTTCTAATTATTTGGTCTGCACAAATCTTGAACAGATAGGGATCCTCCCAAATAAAATTTTTAACCTTTGAGAAGAAAAGATCTTTATCCATTTTATTCCAGTGTTGAGGAGTTCTTCCAGTAGCTAAAAAGTTGACTATATTTTCAAACCAAGGGGTGTGTACACTGATAGCAAAAAGTTGCTCATCAGGGAAAGATTCATTGATAGGCAGCCTATCAATCTCAGCAGTTAGAATTCTAGGCAGGTGGTCAGCCACCACATTTTCCACACCCTTTTTATCTTTATTCTGCAAATCAAATTCCTGTAATAGAAGGATCCACCTGATTAATCTTGGTTTGGTATCCTTCTTAGACAGAAGGTATTTCAAGGCTGAGTGGTCAGTGAACACCACTATTTGTGAACCCAAAACATATGACCTAAATTTCTCCAAAGCAAAAACAATTGCCAACAGCTCCTTCTCAGTTGTTGTGTAATTGAGCTATGCATCAATCATTGATCTACTGGCATAAGCTATGACATGAGGCAGCTTATCCTTTCTCTACCCAAGAATAGCTCCTAAAGCATAATCTGATGCATCACACATCAGCTCAAAAGGCAGTGAATAGTCTGGAGACTGTAGTATTGGAGCTGAAATTAAACAATTTTTTAAGAATTCAAATGCCTTCCAAGCATTCATTGTTAAAAACAAAAGGGACATCTTGGCACAATAAATGACAAAGAGGCTTGGATATTTTACTGAAGTCCTTAATGAACCTCCTGTAAAATCTAGCATGCTCCAGAAAACTTCTGATTTGTTTAATAGTTTTGGGAGGTGGAAAATGTGCAATTAATTCAATTTTTGCTCTATCCACCTCAATGCTCTTGTGGGAGAACACATGGCCAAGGACAATGCCTTGGGTGACCATGAAATGGCTCTTCTCCCAGCTCAAAACTAGATTGGTTTCTTCACATCTCTGTAACACCAAGTTGAGATGATGTAAATACTGGGCAAAATTGTCTCCATATATTGAAAAATTATCCATAAAAATCTCCATAAATTGGTCAATTATATCAGAGAAAATGGAGTACATGCATCTTTGAAAGGTAGCAGGAGCATTACAAAGACCAAAAAGCATTCTCCTATAGGCAAAAGTGCCAAAGGGGCAAGTGAATGCGGTCTTTTCCTGATCTTGTGGATACACAGGAATCTGGTTGTAACCAGAGTAACCATTAAGAAAATAATAATAAGCTTTTCCTGCTAGCTTATCTAAAATTTGATCAATGAATGGAAGAGGGAAATGGTCTTTTCTGGTCATTGTGTTTAGTTTTCTCAGAATCATCTGAGACCCTCCAACCAGTGGTTTGTCTAGTTGAAATGAGCTCACCAGAATCTGAGGTTACCACAGTGATCCTAGATTTCTTAGGTACCACCTGTGTAGGTGCCACCCAAGCTGAATCTAAGATGGGGTAAATGACCCCTGCATCCAACAACTTAACAACCTCCTTCATGACCACATCTTGCATATGAGGATTCAGCCTCCTCTGCATTTCCCTAGAAGGCTTTGCATCTTCTTCCAAATGAATTTTATGCATGCAAACAGCTAGACTGATTCCTCCCAAATCAGCAATAGTCCAGCCAATTGCCCTGTTATGCTGTTTCAATACAATCAACAACTCTTCCTCCTGCTCCTCAGTGAGGGAGGAAGAAATAATCACAGGCAATGTTTTATGTTCTCCTAAAAACACATATTTCAAATTTTCTGGCAACTGTTTCAGCTCTACATCAGGTGGGCTGAGAAAAGAAGGTAACAAAGGTACCTTAGCTGTTCGTTGAAGGGGAAGAATAGCAGGTTTCCATGAAGAGAACTTCATTGATTGATCATGAGTTCATTGCACAGCATTTACTTCCTCAGACTTTGTGGTACAAAATGTTTCTTCCTCAGCATTTCTCCAAGCATCTTTAAAATCTGTGGTTAAATCTTCACACTGCAAAAACTGTGGTAAAGTTTCTTCTACCAGTTCATCCAACAAATCAATAAGAAAACATTCCTCAGAATTGAATTGAGGCTGTGTAACTGCATTGTAGACATTTAACTTTACCTTCATATTTCCAAAAGACATTTCCATAATACCAGATCTGCATTGAATGCAAGCATTGGCTGTAGTCAGGAATGGTCTCCCCAAAATGACAGAGATGGAAGTTTTGCTTTTTGTAGGTTCCATGTCCAATACCAGAAAATCAGCAGGGTAGAAAAACTTATCTACCCCTACCAACACATCCTCAATCACCCCAACTGGCTTTCTTTCAGATCTGTCTGCTAGTTGTAACACCACATGAGTGGGTTTTAATTCTCTCAAACCTAGTTTCTCATATACAGAATATGGAAGTCGGTTGACACTAACACCCAAATCTAATAAAGCCTTTTCAATGGTATGTTCCCCAATAATGCAAGGGATTGTGGGGATTCCAGGATCTTGGAGTTTTTGAGGTGTGGTAATGGATAAAACCTGATTAACTCTTTCCACAGCAAAGACCTTCTTAGATAACTGTATCCTAGATTGTCTTTTGTGAGTGCAAATATCTTTCAAAAATTTTACATATGCTGGGACTTGTTTGATTGCATCAAGCAAAGGTAGATTTATGTTGACTTGCTTGAAAGTCTCCATCATTTCATCTATTTTTGTGTTCCCTTTATCAAAAGGAGATGCAGATTTCATGGCATGGGGAAATGGTAAATGAGGAACTAGTCCTTCATTTACAGCTTTAGAATCATTATCAGAATCTTTTTGATTTTTCAGTTTTTCATTTTTTTGATTTTTCTGAGGTACATCAGCACCCCCAATGCTAACATCATGCTACTCCTGCTGCATATCTCTAGCAATTTCCTTAATTTTTTCTTCTTCCTTTTCAGTGCCCACATTGTTATTTACAATTCTTCCACTTCTCAAAGTAGTGACAGCTTTTACTTCATCATGTGAAACAGAAACCTCTCCAACCATGAACTATCCTTTGGGATTGTTCAAAGGTTGGCTGGGTAACCTGCCTTCCTCTCTTTTGGCCAAAGTATTTGAAAGTTGACCCAATGTTTCTTCAATCTTCTTTATGCTCTGACTGTGAAAGTTTACAGTCTGAGTTAAAGACCCTAAATTCTAGAGTGAATTTAGAACTTGGTCTTCAAAAGAAGGGGATCTGGAAGGGGTTTGAACTGGAGCAGATTGCTGTACAGGTTGTTGTGGAATGGGCTGCTGAAAATTTGGCTTGGTATAAAAATTCTGCTGATAGGGCTTAGCAGTTTTGAAAGGTACTTGGTTCTTTTGTTGCTGTTGCTGTTGTGATTGATAATTGCTCTGGCTCCACCTTAAATTGGGGTGCCCTCTCCATGCATATTCATTTGACTACATCTGTCCAAATGATTGGGCAGCATGAGCTTGCTCCACCACTAAATCTGGGAACTGTGGTACAGCTGGACATTGATCAAGAGGATGAGTAGAGGACTGGCATATCAGACATGCCTCCTCTACTCTTGCAACCATTGGATTTTTAAGTGAGTCCATAAAGCTATCAAACTTTGTGGTTAAATTATCCATCTTTCTTTCCAACTTATTCACCTCATAAATCTTTCCCTTGGTGGTTTGCTGATTGTTCAACCGAGCAGGATTCTCAATGTCTCTTGACAAAGATTCCTGTTGAGTTGAATTTTCACCAATCACTTCAAATAAATTCCAGACCTCCTCAACTATTTTTTGCAAGTAGGTGCCTCCACAGGAAGCATCTACCATATTCTTACCCTTTTGGTCATTTCCTTGATAGAAGCTTTGAACAAGCTACCATCGGGGAATTTGATGATGAGGACATTGCCTTAAAAGTTCTTTAAACCTTTCCCATGCTTCATGGAAAGTTTCAGTTGAGTGTTGTGAAAAGGAAATAATATTTTGTCTCAACTGGCTGGTCTTAGACATAGGGAAGTATTTGGCTAAAAATTGACACTGTAAATCATTCCAAGAAGTGATACTATTTGGTGCCAACATAGACAGCCATGCTCTAGCTTTGTCCTTTAATGAAAAAGGAAAGAGCCTAAGCTTGGTTGCCTCTGGACCCAGCCCCGCTATGTTGAATGTGGTACAAAGAGACAGGAACTCATCCACATGCTTGTATGGATCTTCCTTACTTAAACCATGGAAGGAAGGAAGCATCTGGATAGTTGATGATTTGATCTCATAATTTCCTTCAACAGTAGGAAATTGAATGCAAAATGGAGAATTATATGCACCAGGTGCAAAGTAATCCCTCAAAAGTCTAGGTTCTTAACCCATAGTAGTAGTCTCAGCAAAATTCTGTGATGTTTGTCTAGTTCTTAGTAGCCTTTCAACTTCTAAATTCAGAGGGACAATCTCAGGATTGAGAGTCCTCCTACCAAACATACAACACAGAAACAGAGAATCAAATTATGCACAAAGAACCTTGATATTCCTTTCAAAGTATGTTCCACGCTCAAAGTGTATAGGAATAATCGCATGATTTAAACAATAGAATATAGCTGATGTAATAAAAAAAATAAAAACTTAGGTCTACCAATTTTAAAATAAATTCCCCGGCAACGGCGGCAAAAACTTGTTGCTGCTCTAAGTGTGCATGATTTATTTGTGTTTTGAAAATAGATTTGCAAATGATGAATTATACTGAATTTGGACAACTAAAAAGAATAAAGAAATATCAGCGCAGAGAGAAGTAAATTAGCCAGCAAGATCAGGGCCAATTGTAGCAAGTTTTAAATGTAAGTGAGTAAAAGATCGTCCACAGGGAATTGATTTGAAATTTAAGATAAACCTTCAGATCTGAGCTACCAGATCTGACCGTTGATCCTATATACAAGGTACATAAGATGGGAGGTTGAATTTGTCATGTTAACTAAATGATAAAAGTAAAAATTAACCTAAATGATCCAGATCTGAGTTGGGGAGATTTTGATGTAAATTAATAAGAATGGAGAAATAATATCTAACTTTGATTTGGTCCTTAATGCAAAATGGGAATAAATGTAGATCAAATGAGATATGATCCAATCTTCATCTGGCTACAAGCACAGATGCAAGAGAAAGTAATCTAACTCAAGGATTAGAGTTAAACTTATGGTTATGGTCTGTCCACTTCAATGGCCACTAACCATCCAATAGTCTTTAATCTGAACCCTTAATTCAGAACGACAAACACCACTACAAATGCTGTGAGAGATTAGGTTACAAACACTAATCCTCACAGGATAATGAATTAAGGGAAATTGCTTAAAAAATAGTAAATCTAAAGGAGTCTAGTGCAATAAGGAGATCACAGGGAACCCTCAACACGAATCCAATTGAGAACATACGATTCACAGCAACCTTTTCAAATTCACCATTACAATTACAAAGCACAGCATAAATAGCTCTCGGATTTGTAGTCTTGAATACAATTCTCTTTTGAATTACAGAAGTATCTCACAGCTCTCAATTACAAATAAAAGCTAGGCTATTATAGGAATTTCAGACAAGCTATCTGAATGGGAAATGGGGGAATAGAAATGAAACTCAAAATCTGGATACCCAAATTGGGCAAATGGTTCATCTATTTATAGTTTTCCCCAAGTGTAGCTCAGATGTGTATCAACCAATCAGAATTGGTTAGATCTGTATGAACCAATAGGAGTCGAGCACAAGGATCCAGATCTATTTTGGCCAATCAGAACTGTTTGATTTGGTTCAGCCAATCAGATGACAGAAGCATCAATTATGTTATGTAATTCAAAAATTTGTTAGAGCTTCTAGAAGTTCCCGCCAAGCGATTTCATCTTTGGGTATTCACATGGGGTGGAATATGCCTTTAGTTCATGCTCAAAATCTTCTGGAATGTCCCTGGGTTTTTAAATGCATTGGGGCACGTGTAGAGATTACTGAATTACCCTTGCAGATGCTGGGAATCTTCATAATACCATTTTGCACAGTTTGGAAAACTTTTTGCAAGGTACTGTGACTTCTGAAGCTCTTTTCGCACAGTTCTGGTGCTGTTCGCAAGGAGTTCTCTTCTTTTCGAATAGGTCAAAAATCCTTTCGAAGAGTTCAGGTGCTCTTCGAAAGCTAAGCCTAGAGCTTTTGGTTCTTTTCGTAAAGTTCAGATTCTTTTCAAAAAGCAATTTGTAATGCATTCTTCTGTTCGAATGGCTCCACACCTCTTTCCAGGTTGAAACCAGGTCTTTGTCCTCTTTAGTTTAGGCATTTTGACAGCTAGTGAGGTTGTCCCTTCTCCTTCTTCATCCGGATCATCATCTTTTTGGCACTTTTAAGCTGCTTTCAGGGTTAAGCCTGCCTTTATTGTTAGGTGTGAAACAAACACTTAAAACACTTATTTAGTTTTCTCAAAGGTCTATCAAGACCTAGGTTAAGGGGTAGAAAATGGTATTTTCCAGTTCTCAACAATGGTTCGTCGATCTGTCTTGGATGTACCTTCTGGGAAAGTTAGGGTCTCGAGGTAATTCTTGATATCTGAGAACCAAGGTGGCTCATCATCAGGCTTTGTAGGTTCCTCAATCTGGAGGCAGAAGGCCGGCTCATTCCTCTGCTCGATCATGATCGGCTTTATCTCAACACCATAGGGGATTTCAATCATTGACGCCAAAGTTGCTAATGCGTCGGCAAAGTGATTCCTTTTCGGGGGAACGTATGAGAAAGTCACATCTTAGAAGCGAGCTATCAGATCCTTGAGGTGTTCATGATAGGTGTTGTTGATTCTAAGTGTGCGTGATTTATTTGTGTTTTGAAAACAAATTTGCAATTGCTAAGTTATACTGAATCTGGAACATTAAAAAGGGTAAAGAAATATCAGGACAGAGAGAAGTGAATTAGCCTGCAAGATCAGGGCCAATTGTAGCAAGTTTTAAATGTAAGTGAGTAAAAGATCGTCCACAGAGAATTTGTTTAAAATGCAAGATAAACCTCCAGATCTGAGCTAGCTACTAGATCTGGCCTCTTATCCTATCTACAAAGCACATTAGATGGGAGGCTGAATTTGTCACATTAACTAAATGATAAAAGTAAAAGTTAAACTAAATGATCCAGATCTAAGTTGGGGGAATTTCGATGTAAACTTATAAAAATGGAGAAATAATATCTAACTTTGATTTAGTCCTTGAAACACAATGAGAATGGCTGCAGATCAAATGAAAAGTGATTCAATCTTCATCTGGCTACAAGCACAGATGTAAGAGAAATAAATCTAACTCAAGGATTAGATTTAGGCTTATGGCTATGGTCTGTCCACTTCAATGGCCACAGACCATCCAATAGTCTTTAATCTAAACCCTTAATTTAGAACAAGAAATATCACTACAAATGCTGTGAGAGATTAGGTTACAAACACTAATTCCCACAGGGTTAATGAATCAAGAGAAATTACATGAAAAATAGTAAATCTAAAGGAGTCTAGTGCAATAAGGAGATCAGAGGGAACCCTTAACACGAATCCAATTGAGAATGTATGGTTTACAGCAACCTTTTCAAATTCACCATTACAATTACAGAGCACAGCTTAAACAGCTCTCAAATTTGTAGTCTTGAATACAATTCTCTTTTGAATTACAGAGGTATCTCACAGCTCTCAATTGCAAGTAAAAGTTAGGCTATTACAGGGGTTTCAGACAAACTAGCTGATTTGGAAATGGGGGAATAGGAATGAAACTCAAAATCTGGATACCCAAATTGGGCAAATGGTTCATCTATTTATAGTTTTCCCCAGGTCTAGCTCAGATGCGTATCGACCAATCAGAAGTGCTCAGATCTGTATCAACCAATGGTAGTCGAGTACAAAGGATCCAGATCTGTTCTGGCCAATCAGAATTGCTCGATCTGGTTCAGCCAATTAGGTGACATAAGCATCAATTCTGTTATGCAATTTGAAAATCTGTTAGAGCTTCTAGAAGTTCCCGCCAAGTGATTTCATCTTCGGGTGCTCACATGGGGTGGAATATGCCTTCGTTTCATGCTTAGAATCTTCTGAAATGTCCATAGGTTTTTTAAATGCATTGGGACGCGTGAGAAAGATTACTGAATTACCCTTGCAAAAGCTAGGAATCTCCCGAACACCATTTCACATAGTTTAGGGGACTTTTCGCAAGGTACTGTGACTCCTGAAGCTCTTTTCGCAAAGTTCAGGTTCTTTTCGCAAGGAGTTCTCTTCTTTTCGAATAGGTCAATCATCCTTTCGAAGAGTTAAGGTTCTCTTCGAAAACTAAGCCTGGAGCTTTTAGTTCTTTTCGCAGAGTTCAGGTTCTTTTCGAAATGTTCAAATTCTTTTCGAAAAGCACTCTGTAGTGCATTTTTCTGTTCGAATTGCTCTACATTTCTTTTCTGGGTTGAGACCAGGTCTTGGCCTCTTCAGTTCAGGCATTTTGACAGCTAGTGAGGTTGTCCCTTCTCTTTCTTCCTTTGGATCGACATGGATTATCATCTTTTTGGCACTTTTAAGCTGCTTTCATGGTTAAGCCTGTCTTTATTGTTAGCTGTAACATAAGCACTTAAAACACTTATTTAGTTCTCTCAAGGGTCTATCAAGGCCTAGGTTAAAGGGTAGAAGATGGTATTTTCTAGTTCTCAACACACCCCCAAACCTAAGCTTTGCTAGTCCCTTAGCAAAGTCAAAATTAAAAATAAAGAAAAAAGCCACTTTTGTAGGGAGCACAGTTGCATTTAGCATATGCAACAAGCATTTTAAGGCCCTAGGTGATCCCTAGTGGAGGAGTGAAGTCTCCTGAGGGTTTTCAGTGAAGGTACCCACAAACTTCTCCAATAAATTAGTTAAGATCAATGCAGTTCTGATAAAATAGACTTTCATCCAATCAGATTATTCACACCTGCATCAGTCAGGTTGTGAGAGGAATATCATGAAAATATCAGTTTAAAACTAAAATTCTGCTGTAATTCCTTTCACCATTCACTTAGTTTGTGTCAAAAAGTTTTTACAAGACAAATTAATGAAAAGCTTGCCTTCTATTTGAAAATTCAGTTTTGATGTTACCCCAATAAGTTGATTTCAAATCCAACTCTCTCTAGGATTTTCACTCACCATGTAAGTAAGAAGGTTGTACTATTTCACACAGCTCAAGAGCAGTTACAGCCCTCAAATAGGACTATAAGCAGGAGCATAGGCATTGCTTTTCAGTTATGAATTCACTGCTCTTTTCACCATAGATTACACAAATCCTTATCTCCATGTGACAGCTCAATCCATCTTTGATCAGTAAGGACTTCAACTTGGGTTGTAATGTGGCTTATGGGTGAAATTTATCAAGAATAAAGGGGTCGAATGAAGTTTAAAATTGGGAAGTCAGTCAAGGTAAGGAGGTGGTATGGACACCTTCTTTATTTCAACACAATTTCATCTTCTTCTTTGAATTTTCGGAGCCAAAGTGGCCATCTTTTTCTCTTTCTTTTTCAAATTTCCAATGAAATGACTTCTCTTTTTTTTTTTTTTTCAAAGCAACATTGACTGGAATGCCACATTTCTCCTGATACATTATTGCCTTCAATTATTTTTCTTTTTACCAAACTGATACCCAACTCTCCTTTCTTCAGCTTCCTTTCCTTTACTTTCTGAATTCTCAAAGTGAGGGTTAGGCTAAATGAGGTTGATGAGGTTTCAAAGAAATCTTGGATGTATAAAGCTCAAAATGGTGTGTATCAAAGGCAGTTTTAAAAGGTGGGGATATTTGAAGTTCAAACTGTTCCAAAAGGAGGCCTTACATCATGTCTTTAATATCATGATTGCTGTCAAATTATTTCAATTTGGATATGTGTAACTTCTAATGAAAGTAAGCAGGTTCAATCAGTCCCTAGAGCAGAAAAAATTGCCAATTCATACCTCCAAAGAATACATTTCAGGCCCAAATCTCACTGGGTGTGGTTTTCTATCAAATTCTTGAGGTATATCATCACTATTTTCTCTCTTTTTAGGTTTACTAAAACATCAATTTTCTTTTGGAAATTTTCTGACATTCACTTCATGAAAGTATTAGAATTACACTAGAAATTAATTTCAAAAAGTTTTTAACTTCCTCATTTTTCAAAACAACAGGTGTGAAATTACGTCATTTTCAAAAATTCTACTGATCATAAGCTGCATTGATGTTAACTCACTTATTGACATTTCTGCCACACTCCCAAACCTAAGGTGAGCAAGGTCCGCACTGGTCCAAAGCAAAGAAAAGAAACAATCATGCAGAACTCATAATGACAAGAAGAAAGAACAAAAATGCACAGTAATTACACAAGAAAAACCGGAATTTTATATTACAAACTCATAACACAGATAAGTACAATGTGATCTAATAACTGGGGTCAAAATCTGTATCATAAGTTGGTTCAGTGGGATCAGAACTAGAGTCACTATCAGAGTCAGAACTAGAATCGATGTTAGTCCGAACTCGATTTAGCCTTCTCTGGATTGTGTTTCTGACTCGGTGTATTCCTCTGATTTGATCTTTTTGGTGAGGCCAATGTACTTTCCAAGTCTAGTAGTCCTCAGTTTTTCCTGGTCAAGCTATGCTTGCAACATGGTCACCTTGTGCTGCTCACTCCTAACCATCTGAAAAGTTTGACCCAGCAGGTCCTTCATTTTCTCTCTTTCAAATTTCATGAATAACTCCAATTTCCGAATCTGGTTTTCATAAGGCGTTCTAATGTAAGCTTGCAAATCAACTAACCCCTTGAGGACATCTCTACAGATATATGGATTTTCTTCCATGGCCCTTCTGAGAGCTGCAAATCTGGGAATGGGAATGGAATGGTAGGGGACCAAAGGTATCCCAGCTATGGGAGTGGGAGAAGAGGGGTCCAGAAGGATGACTTCAGGGTCGGTCTGATTGGCTTGATCAGAGAAAGTGAGGAGAGGTGAAGGGGACTCAACCAGAGGTACTTCAGGTTCAGTTTGGGTAGCATGGGCAGTAGTGGTGAGGGTGGGCAGATCAACCAATACTACCTCAGGTTCAGTTTGGGTAGCATGGTCATCAACAGCAGGTACAGTGGTTATGGTAGTTGTGTGGGATGTGGAGGCTAAGGTTTGGAGAAGGTCATTGGTTACAGACTGATTATCTATGTTGATCTGTAGTTGGGCTTGGATGGATTGGATAAAGGTAAGTATTTGGCTAATAGATTCAGGTGTGGGGGAGGTACGCATAGCAGGGGCTGGTAAAACTGAAGTGGATGGTGGAGATGCAATGGGTGAAATGGCTGTAAAGGGAGAAGTAGCCAAGTGAGTGAAATGAGGAGGGTCAGGTATAGGGACAGGTTCAAGCCCAACATTTTCAAAAATAGACCCCATCAATGAGGAATAAGCCTCTGTAGTGAAAGGCTCAGGTTCAGGGGTATGGGATACTTCAGGTGTGTGGGCTGAAGGAGCAGGTGAACTTGAGAGGCTTTGGAGAAGAGGAGTGCAAGGAGATTGTTCAATAAAATCTGTGGCCAAGTCTTGGGCATTGGTGGGAGAAATTGGTGGTGTGAGTATGGTTGGAGTGGTTGGTGTAGAGGGGGAATCTGCAATTGGGATAATGGTGGGTATGGGAGATGGGACTGCTGGAATAGGTGAAGTGGCAGGAGCTGGACTAGGTGAGGAGGGTAAAATGCCAACTTCTTCAAGAATGGGTGCAGCTGAAGAGCTGGTAACCACAGGAAGGACAGTTTCTTCAAGAATGGGTGCAGCTAAAGAGCTGGTCACCTCAGGGTCTGGCAAAGCCGGTTCTAAGGGAGCTGCAGGGGCAGGTTCATGTATGGCAGGTCCACTAACAGCTATAGATGCAGGCTCAGTAGCAATTGTAGGTCCAGGCTCACCTTCTTCTCTCAGTCTTTTCAGCATTGCTTGGCTTGTAGTCCAAGCCTTTTTCCTAAAAGTATGAGGAGCTATGACTTCAAATGGCTCCTGGTCATCAATGTCAAACTTAGCTCTTAGTAGGGCTGTGATCAGTCTACCAAATGGGATTCCAGCTAATTTCTGCTCCTTTTTCAACTTGGCACTAATATCAGCCATGGCTTCAAAAATTAACATAGGGGCATTGAAAAATTTCCCCTTAGAAAAATGAAAGAGAGCCTCTAAAATTGGTGTCCTCCTTTCTTGGCTGTGCCCGGTGACATAAAAACTTCCCCTCAAAATTGAATCCATCAATAAAAATTGAGGTGCTAGGTCTCTCCTCATTATGGGCTGTCCAGTTCCAACGATCCCTTGGGTTAAATGTGCAGCCATTTCTCTGAAGGAGGTTGCTTCTGGTGCAGCCAATGGACCAGAAGGATCATATTGAAAAGGTATCCCCAAAGCATTCCCAATGTCTTCATATGTGACAGTTAGATCACAATCATCAATAAAGATAACAAGAGTAGGGACATCAGCATCTTTTTCTGTTACTTTTACCAGGTTTTGGTACCATAATTTCACCATTCGCGGATAAATTTTCTCTGGCAGAGGGGTAAGGATATTGCTTAGTGAGGCATCCCTCATGTATCTTAAAGATAGCTGACAGTCCGGTTTGCTGACGAAAAAAATTTTGTCCACAATAAGCTCAGGAATCAGCTTTTGAGCTTCAATGAATGGATTTGGCAGTACCAAATGCATAGGCAGAGGAGGAAGCTCAGGCTCAGGACTAGCAGTTGCAGGGATGGGTTCCTCATGTCTATCTTTCTTCCCTTTCTCAATCCTATCAGCTCTATCCATTGATAGTTTTCTTTTGGCTGAAGTTTTGGGTTTTCCTTTTGGGGTTGGTTTGCTAATTTTCTTAGCAGAAGATTTTGGGAACATGGCAGCCAGTGATTTTTCAGCTTTCCCCATTCTAAATTTGTGTATAAACACGCCCACAACAAATGCTGACACAAAATCAAACTTTGCAAATGATAAACAGAGGAAATGCGCAGAAAAATACCGAAATTTAGGGTTTTGGTTGAACGTGTTGCTTGCTTGCTGAAATCCACCAGACTAGAAGCTAAAATCCCTCTCTTAGAGCTCAAATGATCGAACAAATGTGAAGAAAAGTGTGGTTGAATTCTAAAATCACGTAAGGAAAGCAAGAAATGGGGTTTCTGTGGAACAGGATGTTCTCAGAAAGCTTTCGAATATGAAACCCTTACTTCGAAAGGGTTTAAGTATGCTCAAAGTTAATTTCGCAAAGTCATTTTTAAGTTTTCGAAAAGTTCCAAAACAGCCCTTTTTACAACAGAGAATGGCATCAGTACCATTCGAAAAGCTAATAGCTTCAGAAACAACTTTTCGAAAAGCAAATGGCTTCAGAAGCAACAATTCGAAAAGCAAATGGCTTCAGAAACAACTATTCGAAAAGCAAATCATTGCTTTCGAGCAGTTCGTTACAAATCCAGATTCTTTTCGAAAAGTAAATTTAACTTTGCGAAAAGACAATTTTTACTTTGCGAATTAATTTTTCACATATTTAAACTTCTCGAAAAAAGAACAAACATGAATAAAAACAGAGAAAAAGAAAACTAAGCTAAAACTATGGAACAAAAACATATTGTACAGTTGTATACCATCAGATTTGGGGAGGTTCTTGATGATAGATGGGCAGCACAGGCTCCTGGGTATTTTCAATGCATGGTTTGAGCCTCTGACCATTTACTTTCAAGATTCCTCCATTACTTGGATCTAAAATGTCAATACTCCGTATGAGCCCATGAATGACAGTATATGGCCCTTCCCATCTGGATCTCAGCTTTCCAGGAAAAAACTTAAGTTTTGAGTTAAATAACCATACCTTAGAGCCAACTGTGAACTCTTTTCTCAACAAATTTTTATCATGGAAGGCTTTGACTTTCTCTTTGTAAGATCTTGAATTGGTGTATGCATCCATGCTCAGCTCCTCCAACTCAGCAAGTTGCAGTTTCCTGTGATTACCAGCAGTAGTCAGATCCATGTTTAATGTTTTAATAGCCCAAAAGGCTTTATATTTTAACTCCACTGGTAAATGGCATGCTTTGCCATAGACCAACCTGAATGGGGACATGCCAATTGGGGTTTTATAGGCTGTCCTATAGGCCCACAATGCATCATTCAGCTTAAAGGACCAATCCTTTCTGTCCTTCTTCACAGTCTTTTCCAGTATATGTTTGATTTCTCTATTGGAAATCTCCACTTGTCCACTGGTTTGTGGATGATATGGAGTAGCTACTCTATGAGTCACAGAGTATTTTTTCAATAAAGCTTCAAAATGTTTATTACAAAAATGGCTTCCCCCATCGCTGATAATAGCTCTGGGAAAACCAAACCTGGAAAAAATGTGATCCTTTAAAAATTTCAGAACCACTCTGTGATCATTGGTTTTAGTGGCTGTGGCTTCAACCCATTTGGATACATAATCCACAGCTACTAAAATGAAATTATACCCATTGGAAGGAGGAAAGGGACCCATGAAGTCTATCCCCCAAATATCAAACAATTCAACTACCAAAATGGGCTGTAAAGGCATTGAGTTTCTCTTGGAAATGCTGCCCAATTTCTGGCAGTTCTGGCAAGACTTACAGTGCTGCAGAGCATCTTTGAAAAGTGTAGGCCGATAAAATTCACACTGCAAAACCTTTGCAGCAGTTTTGTTTCCACTAAAATGACCTCCACAGGCCTGTTCATGACACATAGAAAGTATTCTATGAAATTCTTCTTCAAGGACACATCTTCTTAATATTTGGTCTGTACAACTCTTAAACAGGTAAGGATCTTCCCAAATGAAATGTTTAACCTTTGAGAAGAAAAGATCTTTATCCATTTTATTCCAATGTTGAGGAATTCTTCCAGTAGCCAAAAAGTTGACTATGTTTGCAAACCAAGGGGTGTGTATACTAATAGCAAAAAGTTGCTCATCAGGGAAAGATTCATTGATAGGCAGCCTATCAATCTCAGCAGTTAAAATTCTAGACAGATGATCAGCCACCACATTCTCCACACCCTTTTTATCATTGATCTGTAAATCAAAATCCTGTAATAGGAGGATCCACCTGATTAATCTTGGTTTGGTGTCCTTCTTAGACAGAAGGTATTTCAAGGCAGAGTGGTCAGTGAACACCACTATTTGTGAACCCAAGACATATGACCTGGATTTCTCTAGAGCAAAAACAATTGCCAGCAGCTCTTTCTCAGTTGTTGTGTAATTGAACTGTGCATCAATCATTGATCTATTGGCATAAGCTATGACATGAGGTAGCTTATCCTTTCTCTGTCCAAGGACAGTTCCAAAGCACAATCTGATGCATCATACATCAGTTTAAAAGGCAGTGAATTATCTGGAGATTGTAATATTGGAGCTGAAATCAAACAATTTTTTAAGAATTCAAATGCCTTCATGCATTCATTGTTGAAAACAAAAGGGACATCTTGGCACAATAAATGACAAAGAGGCTTGGTTATTTTACTGAAGTCCTTAATGAACCTTTTGTAAAATCCAGCATGTCCCAGAAAACTTTTGATCTGTTAACAGTTTTAGGAGGTGGTAAATGCGCAATTAAATCAATTTTTGCTCTGTCCACCTCAATGCCCTTGTGGGAGACAACATGGCCAAGGACAATGCCTTGGGTGACCATGAAATGGCTCTTCTCCCAGCTCAAAACTAGATTGGTTTCTTCACATCTCTGTAACACCAATTTGAGATGATGTAAACCGGCTGTCTCCATAGATTGAAAAATCATCCATAAAAATCTCCATAAATTGGTCAATCATATCGGAGAAAATGAGTACATGCATCTTTGAAAGGTAGCGAGCATTACAAAGACCAAAAGGCATTCTCCTATAGGCAAAAGTGCCAAAAGGGCAAGTGAATGTGGTCTTTCACGATCTTGTGGGTACACAGAATCTGTAACCAGAGTAACCATCAAGAAAATAGTAATAAGCTTTTCCTGCTAGCTTATCTAAAATCTGATCAATGAATGGGAGAGGGAAATGGTCTTTTCTGGTCATTGAATTTAATTTTTTGTAATCAATACAGACCCTCCACCCAGTTGTTTGTCTGGTTGACATAAGCTCACCAGAATCTGAGGTTACAACAGTGATCCCAGATTTCTTAGGTACCACCTGTGTAGGTGCCACCCAAGCTGAATCTGAAATGGGGTAAATGACCCATGCATCCAACAACTTAACAACCTCTTTCATGACCACTTCTTACATATGAGGGTTCAACCTCCTTTGCATTTCCCTAGAAGGCTTTGCATCTTCTTCCAAATGGATTTTATGCATGCAAACAGCTGGATTGATTCCTCCCAAATCAGCAATAGTCCGCCAATTGCCCTTCTATGTTGTTTCAAAACAATCAACAGCTCTTCCTCTTGCTCCTTTGTGAGGGAGGAAGAAATAATCGCAGGCAATGATTTATGGTTTCCTAAAAACACATATTTCAAATTTTCTGGCAACTGCTTCAGTTCTAAATCAGGTGGGCTTAGAAAAGAAGGTAGCAAAGGTACCTTAGCTGTTTGTGGAAGGGGAATAATAGCAGGTTTCCAAGAAGAGAAACTTGCTGATTGATTATAAGTTCCTTGCACATCATTTACTTCCTCAGACTTTGAGGTACAAAATGTTTCTTCCTCGGAATTTCCCCAAGCATCTTTAGAATCTGTGGTTAAATCTTCACACTGCAAAAACTGTTGTAAAGTCCCTTCCACCAATTCATCCAATAGATCAACATGAAAACATTCCTCAGAGCTGAATTGAGGCTGTGTGACTGCATTATAAACATTTAATTTCACCTTCATATTTCCAAAAGAGACTTCCATAATACTAGACCTGCATTGAATGCAAGCATTTGTTGTAGCCAGGAATGGTCTTCCCAAAATGACAGGGATGGAAGTTTTGCTTTTCGTAGGTTCCATGTCCAAAACTAGAAAATCAGCAGGATAGAAAAATTTATCTACTCCCACCAATACATCTTCAATCATCCCAACTGGCTTTCTTTCATATCTGTCTGCTAGTTGTAACACCACATGAGTGGATTTTAATTCTCCCAAACCTAGTTTCTCATATACAGAATATGGAAGTAGATTGACACTAGCACCCAAATCTAATAAAGCCTTTTCAATGGTATGTTCCCCAATAATGCAAGGGATTTTGGGGATTCCAGGATCTTGAAGTTTAGGAGGTGTGGTAATAGACAACACCTGATTAACTCTTTCCACAGCAAAGACCTTCTTGGATAACTGTATCCTAGACTGTCTTTTGTTAGTGCAAATATCTTTCAAAAATTTTGCATATGCTGGAATTTGTTTGATTGCATCAAGCAAAGGTAGATTTATCTTGACTTGCTTGAAAGTCTCCATCATTTCATCTATTTTTGTGTTCCCTTTATCAAAAGGGGATACAGATTTCATGGCATGAGGAAATGGTAAATGAGGAACTAGTCCTTCATTTACATCTTTAGAAGCATTATTAGAATCTTTTTGATTTTTTGTTTTTTCATTTTTTTGATTTTTCTGAGGTACATATTTTACCTAACATTATCTTTGATCATTTTCCTCACTTTTTCTTCTTCAGTACCCACTTTGTTATTTAAAATTCTTCCACTTCTCAAAGTTGTGACAGTTTTTACTTCTTCATGTGAAATAGAAGCCTCTCCAACCATGAACTGTCCTTTGGGATTGTTCAAAGGTTGGCTGGGTAACTTTCCTTCCTCTCTTTTGGCCAAAGTATTTGAAAGCTGACCCAATGTTTCTTCAATCTTTTTTATGCTCGAGTGAAAGTTCACGATCGAAGTTAAAGATCCTAAATTCTGAGTGAATTTAGAACTTGATCTTCAAAGAAGGGACCCGGAAGGATTTGAACGGAGCAGATTCGCATAGGTTGTTGTGGAATGCGCTGCTGAAAATTTGGCTTGGGAGAAAAATTCTCGATAAGGCATTTGGTTCTTTGGTTGCTGCTGTTGTTGTGATTGATAATTCCCCTGGCTCCACCTCAAATTGGGGTGCCCTCTCCATGGATATTCATTTGACTGCATCTGTCCAAATGATTGGGCAGCATGAGCTTGTTCCACCACTAGAGATCCGGGAACTGTCAAGTGAATGAGTAGGGGACTGGCATATCAGACATGCCTCCTCTACTCTTGCAACCATTGGATTTTTAAGTGAGTCCATCAATCTATCAAACTTTGTGGTTAAATTATCCATCTTTCTTTCCAACTCATTCACCTCATAAATCTTTCCTTTGGTGGTTTGCTGATTGTTCAACCTAGTAGGATTTTCAATATCTCTTGACAAAGATTCCTGTTGAGTTGAGTTTTCACCAATTACTTCAAATAAGTCCCAAACCTCCTCAACTGTTTTTTGCAAGTAAGTGCCTCCACAGGAAGCATCTACCATATTCTTGCCTTTTTTATCAATTCCTTGATAGAAGCTTTGAATAAGCTGCCATAGGGGAATTTGATGATGAGGACATTGCCTTAAAAGTTCCTTAAATCTTTCCCATGCTTCATGGAAAGTTTCAGTTGAGTGTTGTGAAAAGGAAATAATATTTTTTCTCAATTGGCTGGTCTTAGACATAGGGAAGTATTTGGCTAAAAATTGACACTGTAAATCATTCCAAGAAGTGATACTATTTGGTGCCAACATAGACAGCCATGCTCTAGCTTAGTCCTTTAATGAAAAAGGAAAGAGCCTAAGCTTGGTTACCTCTGGACCCAGCCCCGCTATGTTGAATGTGGTACAAAGAGACAGGAACTCATCCACATGCTTGTATGGATCTTCCTTACTCAACCCATGGAAGGAAGGAAGCATTTGGATAGTCGATGATTTAATCTCATAATTTCCTTCAACAGTAGGAAATTGAATGCAAAAGGGAGAATTATAAGCACCAGGTGCAAAGTAATCCCTCAAAAGTCGAGGTTCTTCACCCATAGTAACTGTTTCAGCAGAACTCTCTGTTGTTTGTCTAGTTCGTAATAGCCTTTCAACTTCTAAATTCAGAGGGACAATCTCAGGGCTGAGAGTCCTCCTACCAAACATACAACACTGAACAGAGAATCAGATTATGCACAGCAAACCTTCAGAATTCCTTTTGAAGTAGATTCCCTTCTTCAAAATGGATGTGAATAACTGTACAAATATTAACAATAGAATAGTTTAGCACTGATGTAAAAATAAAAATGAAAACTTAGGTCTACCTATTTTAAAACAAATTCCCCAGCAACGGCGCCAAAAACTTGTTGATTCTAAGTGTGCATGATTTATTTGTGTTTTGAAAACAAATTTGCGATTGCTAAGTTATATAGAATCTGGACCATTAAAAAGGGTAAAGAAATATCAGCACAGAGAGAAGTGAATTAGCCTGCAAGATCAGGGCCAATTGTAGCAAGTTTTAAATGTAAGTGAGTAAAAGATCGTCCACAGAGAATTTGTTTAAAATGCAAGATAAACCTCCAGATCTGAGCTAGCTACCAGATCTGGCCTCTTATCCTATCTACAAAGCACATAAGATGGGAGGTTGAATTTGTCACATTAACTAAATGGTAAAAGTAAAAGTTAAACTAAATGATCCAGATCTGAGTTGGGGGAATTTCGATGTAAACTTATAAAAATGGAGAAATAATATCTAACTTTGATTTGGTCCTTAAAACACAATGAGAATGGCTGCAGATCAAATGAAAAGTGATCCAATCTTCATCTGGCTACAAGCACAGATGTAAGAGAAATAAATCTAACTCAAGGATTAGATTTAGGCTTATGGATATGGTCTGTCCACTTCAATGGCCACAGACCATTCAATAGTCTTTAATCTAAACCCTTAATTTAGAACAAGAAATATCACTACAAATGCTGTGAGAGATTAGGTTACAAACACTAATTCCCACAGGGTTAATGAATCAAGGGAAATTACATGAAAAACAGTAAATCTAAAGGAGTCTAGTGCAATAAGGAGATCAGAGGGAACCCTTAACACGAATCCAATTGAGAATGTACGGTTTACAACCTTTTCAAATTCACCATTATAATTACAGAGCATAGCTTAAACAACTCTCAGATTTGTAGTCTTGAATACAATTCTCTTTTGAATTACAGAGGTATCTCACAGCTCTCAATTGCAAGTAAAAGTTAGGCTATTACAGGGGTTTCAGACAAACTAGCTGATTTGGAAATGGGGGAATAGGAATGAAACTCAAAATCTGGATACCCAAATTGGACAAATGGTTCATCTATTTATAGTTTTCCCCAGGTCTAGCTCAGATGCGTATCGACCAATCAGAAGTGCTCAGATCTATATCAACCAATGGTAGTCGAGCACAAGGATCCAGATCTATTCTGGCCAATCAGAATTGCTCGATCTGGTTCAGCCAATCAGGCGACATAAGCATCAATTCTATTATGCAATTTAAAAATCTGTTAGAGCTTCTAGAAGTTCCCGCCAAGTGATTTCATCTTCGGGTGCTCACATGGGGTGGAATATGCCTTCGCTTCATGCTTAGAATCTTTTGGAATGTCCCTAGGTTTTTTAAATGCATTGGGACGTGTGAGAAAGATTACTGAATTACCCTTACAAAAGCTTGGAATCTCCAGAATACCATTTCACATAGTTTAGGGGACTTTTCGCAAGGTACTGTGACTCCTGAAGCTCTTTTCGCAAAGTTCAGATTCTTTTCGCAAGGAGTTCTCTTCTTTTCGAATAGGTCAATCATCCATTCGAAGAGTTAAGGTTCTCTTCGAAAACTAAGCCTGAAGCTTTTAGTTCTTTTCGCAGAGTTCAGGTTCTTTTCGAAATGTTCAGATTCTTTTCGAAAAGCACTCTGTAGTGCATTTTTCTGTTCGAATTGCTTCACATTTCTTTTCTGGGTTGAGACCAGGTCTTTTCCTCTTCAGTTCAAGAATTTTGACAGCTAGTGAGGTTGTCCCTTCTCTTTCTTCCTTTGGGTCGACATGGATTATCATCTTTTTGGCACTTTTAGGTTGCTTTCATGGTTAAGCCTGTCTTTATTGTTAGCTGTAACACAAGCACTTAAAACACTTATTTAGTTCTCTCAAGGTTCTATCAAGGCCTAGGTTAAAAGGTAGAAGATGGTATTTTCTAGTTCTCAACAATAGGGGATCATTTTCTCATCTTTCGTCTTCTAGTCACCATTCCTCTGGCATATGATTAACTATGAATCGCCAAATACTCGAAGGTGAGTTATATTCAGATCGAGAGTTGCCTGTAGACCAATGGCGCAAGCCTCGTACTCAGCCATATTGTTAGTGCAGGGGAATTTGAGTTTGATAGAGACCGGTACATGGGATCCTTTTGGTGAAATTAGGATGGTGCCAACTCTTTAGCCCTTGACATGTGATGCCCCATCAAAGTTCATTACCCATGATTTTTTTGCTTCTTCTGTATCGTCTTCTGTCATGAACAGGATGTCCTCATCAGGGAATTTAGTCTTTAGAGGCTCGTAGTCAGGCAGAGGGTTCTCAGCAAGATGATCAGCGAACGCCTGCCCCTTGATTGATTTGAGTGACGTACGCGATGTCAAATTTAGATAATAAAAGTTTCGATCGTGCGATTCGGCCAGTGAGAGCAGGTTTCTCGAATAGGTACTTCAACGGATCCATCTGCGCTAGAAGTAGAACGGCTTGGGATAACAGGTAGTGTCGAAGTCTTTGAGTAGCCCACATGAGCCCTAGGCATGCCTTCTCCAGATGAGAGTAGCGCGTCTCATAATCAGTGAACTTCTTGCTCAGGTAGTAGATGGCCTGCTCTCTTCTTCCTGTCTCATCATGTTGTCCTAACACACAGCCCATGGAAAACTCTGTTGTGGATAGGTACATTATCAAGGGTCTACCAGGTACAGGTGGTACCAACACTGGAGGTTTTAGGAGGTAACCCTTGATTTTGTCAAATGCAGCTTGGCAGTCCTTATTCCACTCAACTGGTGAGTCCTTTCTTAGTAGCTTGAAGATCGGTGAGCATATCAAAGTTAATTGTGCAATGAACCGACTGATGTACTGGATTCTGCCTAAAAAGCCTCTGACTTCCTTCTCTGTAGACGGTGGCGGCATTTCAGTGATGGCCTTGATCTTTGTCGGATCGACCTCAATCCCTCTCCTACTGACAATAAAGCCTAATAGTTTTCCTGACATAGCGCCGAATGGGCACTTTTGGGGATTCAACCGCAACCTGTACTTTCTCAACCTCTCGAACAACCTCTGAAGGTTTACCAAATGGTCATCCCTTTCCGGCGATTTGGCAATCATATCATCGACATACACTTTGATCTCTCGGTGCATCATGTCGTGGAATAGGGTCGTCATTGCTCTCTGGTAGGTTGCCCCAGCATTCTTGAGCCCGAATGGCATCACCTTATAGCAGAAGGTACCCCAGGGAGTGATGAACACAGTCTTTTCTCGGTCGGCCTCTACCATCTTAATCTGATTGTAGCCCGAGAACCTGTCCATGAATGACAGCATTCCGTGCTTAGCAGTGTTATCGACCAGGATATTGATGTGTGGTAATGGGAAATCATCTTTTAGGCTTGCTTTATTCAAATTATGAAAATCGATACACATGCGGACCTTTCCATCCTTCTTTAGGACGGGGACGATATTGGCCAGCCATTGCGGGAACTTGGATACCATGAGAAACCCTGCATCATACTGCTTAATGACCTTGTCCTTCACCTTCAACATCCATTCAGGTCGGAGGTGTCTCAGCTTCTATTTAACCAGCTTAATATCAGGGTAGAGTGGCAACTCATGCTCAACTAGATCGATATCCAAACCAGGCATGTCTTCATACGACCATGCAAAGACGTCTTGGTACGACCGAAGGAAGTCTATCATACCTGTTCTCTCCGTAGGGGACAGCGATGTTCCAATTTTGGTGATTCTAGGGGCCTATTTGGTGCCCAAATTGACGTCCTCCGTCTCTTCAATGATCAGGGTTGGGCCATGCTCAAAATCGGCAAATTGTTTGAGGAGCTCATTAGGGAGCTCATCGATTTGACCTTCTTTGTCCAGACTCGTGACTCCTACGTCTTCTTGAATTTCTATAGGAAAGGGTTCGGCTTCACGCGGGATGGGTATCACGACATCATTTTCAATTTTATTGGGAATTTTAAAGGAAAATATTTTTAGAATTTGCATTTTTTCTACTTTTATGGTTTTTTGCAATTTTTGGGAGGTTAGCCCCTGGCGAGGTGGATCTCTATATATACAGGATAGAGTGTCCCAGAGGCTAACCTCACTTTTTATAGGTTATTTTTTTTTGAGAGCCGGTGCCGTATTCATGGCTTTTGGCGGCTCCCAGAAGTTGGGGCAAAGATGCCCAGTTACTTACGTACGAGGCTTGGCCTTTACCTCTTTGGTTGGAAGTGGCATCGATAGGCTTTTGCAGTTCCTCCCTTATCATGTTTATGGAGGGATCCTCTGGGACCCAGTCCTCTATGGTTAGGATGGGCCCAAAGGGGCTAGTGCTTGAGTGACAGGTGAACCGGGGGGCTTCCTCCTCAAATAAGGAGAGGGCGGCTAAATCCACCTCGAGGTCTGGGGGGTGATGTAAGGGTTGGTAGGATGGGCGGAAGCAGGCTTGTGTGGGGTTACCCTTGTCTCTCCATTCAGATCAATCTTTACCACCCTGGCGCTCACAAAGGTTTGACGGATGTGGGGTCGAGCGGGAGTTTCCTCTTCCAGGTTGATTCCTCTGGCCCTGGCGGCTGCTGCAGCTCTTATCCTTTCTTTGGCCTCTCTGACTTCTTCTTCGACAGGCCTATAACCCAGGCCAAATTTGGTTTGCTGCCCCTTAGCCCTGACGGGGTCTCTTCTTCCTTGAAGGCGTGGGCCCAGCCCTTTCCCTTTTTGGTGGCCTCATTTGTGGAGCATGAACACAGCTGCATCCATTCCTACCCTAATTTTGGCAGGGGTTTTTTTAGGCGACTCGAGGATAACGGCTAAAAATTCATACTCAAATCGATGGAGATTGGTGTCATCTGCTGTATGCGGCATGTTAAGCACTTTCGGATTCTCAATATACAGAGTGCTCCGCTCCCTGTCTTCTCTTCTCTCACCTACGATGGTGACAGTTCTTTCACTTGAGATGAATCAGAGTTTTTGGTGTAGAGTTGATGGTATTGCCCCGATCTCATGTAGCCACGGCCGGCCCAATAGTAGATTAAACGTAGACTTGATGTCCACCACCTGAAAGGGGACGGTGAAGGTTTACAGCCCGATGATCAGGTCAAGGTCTACTTCTCCTATAATTTCTCTCCTGGTGTTGTCAAATCCCCTGACGCTTGTTATGGATGACTGGAAGGTGTTGGGGGTTCGCACAGATTTTGATTGCCGTCCTTAGAGGGCATACGTTCAATGCCGACCCATTGTCTATTAAAACCAACGGCACCACCAGGTTCCCTACTTCCACTATTATATTCAGGGGCTTAGAGTGGTTGTTCCCCTCGAGCGGTAGATCCGCATCAGTGAATGAGATGGCATTTGGGGCAAATACTTGCCCAATTATTTCTCCCACCTCATCTGGGGTTACTTGGGCAGAAACATGTGCGTCTTTGAGTGCTCCCATTAAGGCTTGAAAGTGGAGCGGGGATGTGATTAACAAATCCCACACAGTAATATGTGCGGGTGTTCTCTTGAGTTGTGTCTCCAACACGTGCTCTCTGGCCATTTTCTCAAAGGGGTTCCCTGCGGCCTGCTCTTTCTTCTTCTCTGACGGCCCTGGTGCTTCCGGCTGTGTAGAAATCCTGCCAGACCGGGTAATGAATTTGACAGTCTCCTCTCAGTTGCAACCAGCATTCATGTCCATCTGTTCATAGCTTAACGGCACTTGATGTGGGTCATAGGAAGGTTTTAGGATGAGGAAGGGAGTGCATGGTGATTCTGGGGATGATTGGGCTGGGTATGTTGGATTCTCGGGTCCGACCAGGTTGACTCCAATAGGGGGCGGAATGGTAGTGGCGGGAATTGGTGAGGTTGAATTTGCGAGTGTGGAGGAGGCTTGTACAGGTACTACCTGGGCGTGGTAAGACCAGTGGTGATTGGGAGTGAGTGATAAGGGGAGTGGGTGAGGGGTTGTTTGTTTGGGTGGGGGTGGAGTTGGATTGGGGGCGAAATAGCGAAGGAATGGTGGGGTGTGATGGGAGAGGCGTCGGGCGGGTGGAGTAGGGTGATAGGGATATGAAGGGTTTGTATATGGGGTGGCATGGTGGGGCGATGATGGGTTTAGGGATGAAACAGGGTGAATTGGGGATGATGGAGTTGTGCATTGGGCAAGATGATTTGGGGATGGTGGAGTGGTATACTGGGTGGTGGGATTTGGGGATGTGTACAGGATGGGATAATTTGGGGATGGTGGAGTAGTGTATTGAGTGGAGAGATTCGGGGGTGTGTACGGGGTAGGGCAGTATGGGGATGGTGGAGTTATTTATGGCGTGGGGGGATTTTGGTGTGACAGAGAGGTATATGGGGTGGCTGATGGTGGGATAGTGTAGGGGATGGGGTGATTGGGAGGTGGAGTGTACTGTGGGGTAAATTGGGAGTGGGACGGATATTTGTATGATTGCGGCGAGGCTTTGCCCGTTTGGATTTGATAGGCGAGAGACGGAGTGGAAAAATATTGCCCTAAATCTAAGGGCTCCTCTCGGTATGCCACGGTGGGGAAGTAATCGGCTAAGTACAGCAGCTCGATCACCCCTACACATGATTCGTCCTTATTTAACCGGGGAAATGAAAGCTCTTCTTGATTATTGATGTAATCTGAAGGATCAAACTCTTCTTCTTCCTCTTCTACCCAATGGATGTTAGGCTTGGGGCCTCCTAGGTGTTGGGGTAGAGGGGCTTGATGGATATTCTGGTTCTGCCCTTGAGGAAGGGGTGGCGGAATAATTTTTTCTACCTCTATTAGATCTTGGACCGCGTGCTTCAGTGGGAAGCACCGATCCGTAGGGTGACCCGGCCCCTGGTGGAAGTTACAATGCAGGTTCGGGTCATAGTTTCTCGGGATTGGATTAGGTGGTGGGCGAGGCTGGAGTAAATTGACTAGACCTTTTTGTAGCAATACCGGCAATAAGATACTTAAGGATTGCCCCAGCGGCATGAACACTCGTTCGAATCGTGCTCTCATCTGTTCCTAGGTAAATGGGGCTCTCGGTCCGTTGTGTGGCCTTGGTGCTTGCTCGAAATAGGCTGGGGGTGGTTGGGCGGCCTGGAGCTGTATCGGAGGGGCATTGGTATTGGCCTGGGGGTAAACGATGTTTTGTACCTCTGTCCCTGTCCTTCTTTCAATTCTTGGTTTGACTTTTGAACCCGGGCCCTATTATGCTCTTCCTAACTGCCTCTAACGGCTAAGATGTTCGCAACGGTTGGCATTTCGCATCAAATCAAGAAAATCGATCTATTCGATATACCAAAATTCGCAATGATCGAGAGCTCTCTTGGTTATCAATTCAATTTGCTCATCATCAGGAATCCGGTGGGTCACCTGGGCAGCCAATGCCCTCCACCTTCCTAAGTAGGCACTGAAAGTTTCATCATGCCTTTGCTTCAAACGGGCCAGATCCGACTTCCTTGGCTCTATGTCCATGTTATAGACATACTATTCTTGGAATAAGTGTGTCAGATCTTTCAAAGTTTTTATCATGGATGGTTCTAGGGACGTGAACCATCTCAGTGTTGGGCATGTTAGACTCTTTTGGAACACTTTGATGAGGAGTTGTTCATCTCTGCCGTACTGGCACATATCCCCACAGTAAGATTTTAAGTGGGCGATGGGGTTGCCAGTGCCATTATATTTATTGAATGATGGCATCTTAAATTTTTGTGGTAGGGGGACATCCGAGAACATGCATAAGTCTGAAAAGTTTGTCGAATGCAGTTCTAGCCCTCCCATCTTCGTCAGCTGCTTCTGTATTCTGTCTATATGTTCTTTCAGGTGCTCTGATTCTTTTGAGGCTGTAGCTGGGACTGCATCCCCCTGATTTTGTTCGGCCCTGGGTGTGAGGATGATGGGTCTCGGGGGGCCGAAGCTGGTAGCTCCTCCACTATTGCAAATCTCGTCCTCCTCGTACTATTGGTCATTGTACTGGTGAGGGGCGAGGTCCACTATTTGGACCTGGGGGGTGATGGGTTGGATGACCTGGTGAGGCCACAAGGCTTGTAGGGGATGGGAAGGAGTGAATGGATGAGTGGTTTCTGGATGAATGATGTGCTAAGCTGGGTGTACATTATGGGGGTGATGGGGGTGTGGTTGATGTGGCGGGATGTTGTAGGCGTGGTTTTGAGGAATGGGGTCGATCGGATTCTTCGTTGGAGGCGGGATGGGGGCATAGGTGAATGAAGGGTACTGGTGAAGGGGTAAGGGGTTTGTGAACGGGCCTTGATGAGTGTGGGTGAATGGGCCTTGGGTTTGGGCTTGATGGTTTCTGAAAGATTGGGTTGATGGGCCTTGGGCTTGGATGTAGGGGTTGGTATGATTTTTGGCCAATGGGCCTTGTTGAGTTTGGGCTAATGGGCCATGTGGGTATTGGGTGTGGGGTGATGGGCCTTGGGCCTGGGTTTGATAGGTTTGGGTCCAAGGGCCCTAGGGAGCTTTGAACCAGGCTTGGGCCTGGGCCTGAGTCTGGTGGGTTTAGGCTTGGGCCCACGGGCCTTGAGGGCTTTAGGCTTGGGCCTGGGTCTGATGGGTTTGGGCCTGGGCCCATGTGCCTTGAGGGTTTTGGGCCTGGGCCTGAGTCTGATGGGTTTGGGCTTAGGCCCATGGGCCTGGGCTTGAGTCAGATGGGTTTAAGCTTAGGCCCATGGGCCTTGAGGGTTTTGAGCCTGGGCCTGAGTTTGATGGGCTTGGGCCCATGGGCCTTGAGGGTTTTGGGCCATGGCCTGAGTCTGATGGGTTTGGGCTTGGGCCCATGGGCCTTGAGGATTCTGGGCCTGGGTCTGATGGGTTTGGTGGGCTTGGGCCTGGATGAGTGGGCTTGGTCTGGGAGTGGGCTTGGGCCCATGGTTCTAAAGATATTTGGGCTTGGGCCCATGGATTTGTGTGGGTTTGGGCCTGAGATGAGTTGGCTTGGGCCTGTTGGGCTTAGACCTGGACCTAGAATTGAGGTGGGGGATCTTGGATGGAATGAATGATGGGTGGTTGGGCATGGTCATGGGGGAATGGGGTATGGAGGTTTTGGAGACCTAGATGTGGGGTTTGGAATGTAGGACTCCGAGAGGTAGCCCACAGGGCATACATCATTCTCATGTCCTCCATTGAGGGCATGGATTCAGGTGTGAGATTGGAGGGTGATGGCCCATTCCAGGACGGAGGGGGTTGGGTGAAATTGGGCATGACCCGAGTGTGGGGGGTATGAATGATTGTGCTTGGAGGGTATGGATGTATGGCTATGGAAGATGGTGGGTTACTTGTCATACCCTGGGAAAAGTTGGGCATGACCTGGGTAAATAGGGGGGTATGTTGGGATGTGGATGGGCCATGTGATGTGGAAGGCATGTGAGATGAGGTGGATGGGATATAGGATGTAGGGGGCATGGATGATGAGGTGGATGGGACGTGGGAGGTAGGCGGGGGATGGGGCTCCTGATGGGGTCTTTGGGAGTAGGGGGTGCGGTAAGGGTGTATGGATGGGAGATGGGGACGTATGGGTCGGTTGGGAAATGAGGGGTTTCAGTAAGGGATGAGATGGGGGTTTGTTGGGAAAATGTAAGGGTGGGGGATGGGGTGGATGCGAACACGGGTGCCCCAAATGGACCTGTGACATCGAACTAGGTTTGGGTGAAGGTGTTGGAGATCGGGTCTTCTCCTATATGGGAATGGGATGGGGATGATGGCGGGGATGTATCAGCGCTCGACATGATCCGCTGATGAGTGTTGTATCGATGTCTTGGGTAAGGGCCGAATACTTTCCTAGTTCTCCTTCTACGGGTTGGGTTTCAGGTCTCCATAGTGACGGTCACACCGAAAGTATACGTATATACGGATTTTTGATTTTTCTATATATATATATTTTTTTGGATTTTTCAAATGAAAATTATCTCCCCTATTTAAATGAATGATGATCTGGGGCCCTAGAAAAATTCCCATCTCGGGTGATATATGCACCTTTAGTAGGTCCCACAGCGGGATTCGACACACTTCGGAAGAAGCGAAAGGGAACCCTTTCGTTCTATTGAAGGTGAGGGAATCCATGCAAATGACCTGATCTCCCGGAGCAAATCAATGAGAAGTCGCCTTCTTTTGAACTAGGTGGGGGCATAATGGGCGTTACAGAATGCGGGAGGCTACTGTGGGCACTAATACCACTAATCGGGGAACTTGGGTGGTGGATTAAGCCTCAGATCGGGCTGCCTGAACCCAGTTTATACTGGGCATATGTATTATATATGCCTAACCAAAACTAGCAGATTTGGCTGGGCGTATATATTATATACGCCTGGCTTAAATCTGGGGATTTTGGCTGGGCGTATATATTATATACGCATGAGTATTTCTGGGGATTTGTTTCCGGACGTATTTAATATATACGCCTAGCAAAAACTGTTCTTCCAGCTTTGTTTGACAGTGAACAACCAGCCCACAATGAGTCCTTTGAACTGGTTTTCTGGGAGGGATGCTCCCGGGGACTGCTGTGTGTGTTATCGGGTCACTCCTTTCCGCTTCCTAGGGATACACAGCTGAATTCAAGCTGTCTACGCTCTCACCATTGCGGGTTTTACGGCTTGATCGAAATTGGCAACTCAATCGATATACCTCCAGTGCAAGCGCCTTCTCAGGTACTGGAAGGGGTGGTTCTTTTCAGGATCATCACCACTAGGGCTGCCGCCTTACTGGGAATCGGGTAAGTTATATCTGTGCCTAAACCCCCCAAAATACGTAAAAATAGATTTGATTATGTCCCCGCACTGTTGGCTCTCTTTTAATTATAGATTTTTAAAGGAGAGTGAATTTAAGTCCAAAATCGGGTCGGGGATGACAAGCCCGTGCCGCCTCAACGGGCCGGCGTCCACTGTTAGGATATGACAAGAAGTAAGAAAAAAGACAGGACCAGTCAAGCGACTAGACGGGAAATATAAAGTGCTGAAAATTAAAACTGAATCGTAAAGGTAAGTAAGAAAGGTGCCAGTCAAGTGACTAGGCGAAAATTGCTTAAATTTAGAGCCGAAATGTAGGGGTGAGTAAAAAAAGGTGCCAGTCAAGTGACTAGGCAAAAATTGCTGAAATTTAAAGCTAAAACGTAGGGGTAAGTAAAAAAGGTGCCAGTCAACTGACTAGGCAAAAATTGCTAAAATTTAAAGCCGAAACATAGGGGTAAGTAAAAAAGGTGCCAGTCAAGTGACTAGGCAAAAATACTGAAATTTAAAGCCGAAATATAGGGGTAAGTATGTTAGTAAAAATAACAAAAATGAAGAAAAAATAGCAGAAAATTAGAAAAAACAGCAATGGTTAGTAAAAATTAAAAAATAAAGGCCAACAAGAGGGGAAGCGCTAGGGTGATATCCCCAGCAGAGTCGCCATTTGTGTGACCATGGATTCTCTCAAACCCGTCGCGGCGATGCACACGCGATGGAATGAATGTAGAGTCGCCACCCGGAGCTTTTGGTGACTCAGGAAACCTTTAAATCAATATTTTGAGCATCGAAGTGCTAAATATGACTCTGATTTACCGGTCTTTGCCAAAGGCTCTAGGGTAGGGGCTTCGGTTATCAATCGGGAAGGGTTTAGGCACCCGATCAATTCGCACGTAGCGATCTCTATCTATGGCCAAAATAAAAACAAATGGGCGGAGCATCCCCTTACCCGAAGGCAATACGGTCCTATCAAGCTTTGAGCCAAACCAAAATTTCAGCGGCGTAACGGCTTGAATCCTTAGATTGAGGAAACACCAAGAAGGTAGAGGAAGAGAGGGGTGAGCCGGAGCTCACAGGCCCTTGTTGCACCGTGGAAGACCTTCGCTTCGGCGTGCTTCCGATGGCTTTATGTGGCTTAAACGGTAGAAGAATAGGTTCTAATGCTAGGATCGGTAGATAGGAAGTGTAGGATGAAGCTAGGGACTAAGCTTGACTAAAAAGGGGTGATCTAATGGTTGAAAAGGGTTGAAAAGGATTAACTAAGCATGCTGAAATTCTGGTTGAAGAATACAAAATAATATATATTTTTCTCTCACTAGGGCTCTCTCTCTTAAGCTTAACTTTCAACCTTAATTTTTCAACCCCTTGGGAATGGGGGAGGCCTCTCTATTTATAGAGAAGAGGTGGGTTAGAGGGTTACTTAAGAGCTAATTGGTTTATCAATTAGGTAATCCTACATCTAAGGTTTTCTATGTTTTTAGGGTCCTATGGGTTTGGGAAACTGGTTTCAATGGCAGATGATGGGGTGAGACCATGGGTGACTTAAGGGTTGCCAATAAGCTCAAAGGGGGTGCAACCAACCTAAAGACACCCACCTCAACCAAGGGGATGGTCAAAAGGTCAAACAAAATGGAGGAAATTCAAGCATTTGATGACAGTTATTGTAGCTAAGCTGGCCATATATATTACATATGCCCAGTTTACATATGCCCAGTTGATGGGAGGAGAGCTACAAAATTTATATAGACCATTGCTAAGGTATGGGCCTCTACCTTAGCAATGGTCTATATAAATTTTGTAGCTCTCCTCCCATCAATTGCTCAGAAGGGTTTAAATTGGGTCTAGGAAGGGATCCTAGGGTTTATGGGTGATCTCTAAGGGTTAGGGGAATCGTTTTAATGAGTTCAGGGTAATTCCTAAAGGTTTGGGTTGGTTCCTAAGGGTTCAAGGGTGCTATCGGAAGCACAGGGGTACATCTCTCTCGGAGTACAGACGGATCAGGCCTTGGGCCGAATTTGGGTGTCTACAATCCCAATCCAGCAGATTGGATAATTCTTCTTCCACAAGGCCATCTAGTACATCTATTGCACAACAGTTCTCAATGTCCATTTGAAGTTGCCTAATAATATTTTACATATTTAATTGGGCCTTCATGTTCCCAAAGGTCACCTCCATCACCCCTGACCTGCATTGAATGCAAGCATTTTCAGTGGCCAAGAATGGTCTGCCAAAGATGACAGGAATCAGAGTTTTACTTTTGCAAGGGTCCATGTCCAAAACTAGGAAATCAGCAGGATAGTAGAACTTGTCCACCCCTACCAAAACATCCTCCACCACACCCACAGGTCTCCTTTTAGACCTATCAGCCAGTTGGAGCACAACTGATGTGGCTTTTAGCTCCCCTAAACCTAGCTCCTCATACACAGAATATGGGAGCAGGTTCACACTAGCGCCTAAATCCAAGAGGGTTTTTCCAATGGTGTGGTTTCTAATTATACAGGGGATAGTAGGTACCCCTGGGTCCTGTAATTTCTCAAGTGTGGCAATGGACAGAACTAACTCAACATGCTCAACAGCAAAAACCTTTTTAGACAACTGCTCCCTTGCCTTTCTTTTCTGTGTGCAGAGGTCCTTTAAGAATTTAACATAGGCAGGGACCTATTTTATAGCATCAAGCAAGGGCAAATTAATCTTGACCTGCTCGAAGGTCTCCATCATTTCCTCCATCTGAGCATTCCCCTTATCAAAAGGAGATGGGCCAACAAGTGCATGAGGAAATGGAAGTTGTGGGGCTGCCGGTGCCACTGTTGCATGCCTAACCACATCATGGTCACATTTTTGTTTCTTTCTTTATTCTTTATTTATTGTTTATTGTTGGGGCTCAACATCAGCCTCTTTATTTTGCCCTTACTGATTGACAACAGGGGATGACTTTTTTGGTTCTTTAACACTCACATTTCTTTTATTTTCATTCTCTATGACCTCCTCAGTTGCTCTGTCCACTAAATTATCAACCACCCTGCCACTCCTTAAGGTAGTGATTGCATTAGCCTCCTTATGGGTAGAGGATGCTTCTCCAATCATGTATTACCCTTTTAGATTGGCCAAGGGTTGACTAGGCAGTTTGCCCTCCTCTCTCTTGTTCAAAGCATTACAAATTTGACACAATTGGTCCTCTATTTTTTAATGCTTTGCCCATGAGAGTTCATAATTTGGACCAAGTTCCCCAAATTTTGCATAGATGTCAGTATTTGCTCTTCAAAGGAAGAGAATTTGGGTTGTTGTGGGGGCAAGACCAACTGATTGGGCTGTGGGGCAGGCAACTGAAAATTTTGCCATAGTGAATAACCTTGGTTAAATTGGTGCTAAGATTTGTATGGAGCTGCCAACTATTGGTGTTGGGGTTGAGGGTATGTATCTTGTCTCCACCTTAAATTTGGGTAGTTTATGCATGTGTACCCAGCAGGTTGCTGCCCATATGCTTGGGCAGCATTAGCATGCTCCATAACTAAATTAGGGAATTGATTGGCTGATGGACAATCTTGGAGTGAATGTGTGGGAGATTAGCATATCAGACATGCCTCTTCCACTTGTACAACCATCCTAGGCTGCATCACATTCATCAATTTGTCAAACATTAAATTCAAATTGTCCACCTTCTTTTCCAAATCACTTTTCACCTTAACTTCATACATTCCACCTCTAGGGGTGGACTCTTTCACCAATTTAGCTAAGGTCTGGCTGTCATTACGAGACAGTGACTCCTGCTGCATTGAATTTTCCCCTATGATGTCAAACAACTCTCAAGCTTCATCAGTTGTCTTGTGGAGGTAACTACCACCACATGAGGCATCCACCATATCCCTACTCTTGAGATTAATTCCTTGGTAACAGACTTACACCAATTGCCACTGTAGAATTTGATGGTGGGGATATTGTTTTAACATCTCTTGAAACCTCTCCCATGTCTCATAAAAATCTTCAATTGAGGACTGAGTGAATGATAATATGTTTGTCCTCATCTGGCTTGTTTTATTCATGCGAAAGAATTTAGCCAGAAATTGGCCTTGGAGGTCACTCCATATCTAGATGCTATTGGCTGGGAGTTTAGAGAGCCAGGTTCTGGCTTTGTCCTTTAGGGAAAAAAGAAAAAGCTTCAGTTTGGTGGCTCCAGGTCTCAGGCCAGCAATATTGAAAGTGGTGCAAAGTGCCAAAATTTGTTCAATGTGCTTGTAAGGATCTTCCTTACTAATCTCATGAAAAGATGGCAGCATGTTAATGGTGGAGGATTTGATTTCATAATTTTCCTCAATTGAAGGAAATTATATGCAAAAGGGAGATGTGTAATCCCCAGGTGCATTGTATTCCTTCAGAGTTCTTTGCCTCTCAGTCATGACAACTAGCTCAGTTTCAACAGTAGGGCCTTGTGTGGTGTTTCTTGGTCTAAGGACCCTTTCAACCTCAGGATTTGGAGGCTCCAACTTAGATTTAAGGGACCTTCTTCCAAGCATACACACACAAAATCAGCATGTAAAGAAGATGCTCATAGCACACAAAAAAATTTTAAACAAAAATTACCACTAAATAGATTTACAACTAAACTAATGACAGGGAATTCAACACAAATGGACTGAGTTTTAGGATAAAAGAAGTGCAAACAGAGCTAGCTAAACTCCAGCTGCAGCTCTAGCTTTTCCCTACTACTGTTGTCCAATTCTGCAAAATTCTATAAAAATTAGTAGTACTTTCTATTCTATTCAAGGCCCAACTATAAAGAATTTTCTAAACTAAAATATAATACAACTCAGGTCTACTAAAAAGATCAATATCTCTAGCAACGACGCCAAAAACTTGTTGGGATTGTACTTAGGTGTTTGCTGATGTTTATTAAAGTGATGAGATGTTAAAATCAGAATACAAAGGTGGAGTGAAATGGCTATAAAAATAGCAACCTAAAGTACACACAGCTTGCAAGATACAGGGCTATTGTAGTAAGTTTTAAGTAAGAGTTTGTTCGATAGAGAAATTAATCTATAAACCAAAATAGGCTATAATACTAGGCCTCCAGAGCTGGCAATCCTAAAGAAAGGGAGTTGGGTGTCATAACTACACTAAATTAATACTAGAAGAAGATAAATAAAGTGCAGTCCTATCCTAAAGAAAGGGTTATGAAGAAGGTAGTGATGGTGTGTATTAAAATATATATAAAAGGATGGGAAGTAAGCAGTTAAGTTAGGGTTACATCAGCTATGTAACTCAGACTCAGGTCTGTCTCTACAGCAATCCCTCAGATGGCTACAAGCACATCTGCAAGGAAGAAGTATCCAACTCAACCCTTATGGTTTGAGCTGATCTCTTAGGGCTATGACCTATCCACTTCAATGGTCACAGACTATCCAATACAGAGGATCAAACCACATGGACTAAATCATAAAACCAATCTCATCCAAAGGAGTGGACTGATCTTAAGGCTATAACTTATCCACTTAAATGGTCACAGACTATTCAATAGATGCCCTCCACCCAATGGCTCAAATCAGATCATTAATATCATTACAGACACCATGTTTGCCAGGCTACAAGCTCAAGCATCCATGGAAGCAAATAGTTCTTGAAAAACTAGTGGAGACCACAGTTATTCAAGGGCTATTTAGGGACTTAAATGCAGTTGGTCATTGCTACAAAAGGCCTGCAATGACTCAGCTTACAAGTCTGTAATCACTATAGAGAAAGTAGATCTAACATCTAATATTGGTCAAGTAAAACAGAGGGGAGCCTGTTCCTGCAACAACCTCTCACAAGGCTACAAGCTCAAGTGCAGAGGAGAAGAATCTTTCTCAGATTTGTGGCTTGGAATCACCCTAGGGCTATAGTATGTCCACTTAAATGGTCACAGGCTATTCACAGAGGTTATCCACATCACAGAGGTCTGAGAAGGAACATGTAAATTGCTGCTGCCACCATGTACCAGGGCTACAAGTTTAAGCTTCCATGGGCCTTTCAATTCAGCTAAAATCCTAAATGCATGCTTAGCCTGAAAAAAACTATGGGAAAATAGAAAAATAACAGATTGAATGAACCATTAAAGTATAAATTCCATTGATAAAAAATACTTACAATACAATTTCTCAAGGCAGCAGCCTTGTGCACAACATCTCTTCACAAAATCCCAAAGATTACAAGACCCATTACAAAGCTAATAAAAATAATCCTAATTGCTTACAGAGGGTATAGCCAGCAAGTGCTAGACTAGGAGAGAAGAAAAACAGGAAAAAGAAATGATCAAGTCCTAACCCTAGTCTGCTCGAGCTCACCACAAACAGAGGTTGAAGGAGAGATAAAAATTCTAAGTTACAATGTACAACTTAAATACTCAGTCCCTAGTGCCTTAGGTGAGAGAAGATTAAACCCTAATTTTTAGGGTAGATGTGGCACTATTACAACCCTTGGATGCCTTGGGATGTGTTCCTCAAGATCAGGGCCTCGGGATGTACGTCCTAGACCTAGGGAAATCCCCTAAAGGTCCTTGAGTTAAGACTGAGAAGTTGAGAGCCCGAGCTTCGCAGGGCTGGCTCTGGTTCATTAATCCATTCACGCAATTTGCAGAGTCCTCGCGAGGTAAGAATTGGCTTGGAAGGTTGTTCACTCATGCAGGTGGACTTTGTATTGTCGTGCAGCTACTTTGGCTTTGAATGCACTCGTGTAAAAGAATTTACAGTGCTTGGCTTGCTTGCGTGACAGAGCTTCAGAATTTTCTCTCGCGAGGGTGTCGCGAGGATGCCTTTAAATCTCGCTCGACTTCTTATTGAAGAAATAACATAGCTCGCTTGATAGAGGGTTAAGCTATTAATTGTGAGAGAACTGTGCAAGGGCATTTCTAAAGCTCTCTCTCCTCTTGAACCACACAAGGACTTCGCGAGTTTGTTATTATTCTTTGTGCAGATTAGCTTCGTGAGATAGCACACGCGGCTGACATGAAACTTGTCCCGTGCAAGAGCTTTACGAGCTGGATTTTTGAAGGCTTAGTGCGCAAGAGCTTCACGAGTTCACAGAATGTTGGTTGCAGCTGAAGTGTGTGACTGCATCACGAGTTCTCTTATGCTGCATATATTAGCTGCGCGAGATAACTCGGCTACAGGCTTATCCACGCGAGGCAGCACCTCTACTGTGCGAGATAACACATTTGCTCCTCTGCTACTATGCATCTGCTACTGTTGTAGTCCTCTCCACTCACATCTATGCTTCTCACATCTACTAGACTTTTTTGGTCCACTTTAACATGCAAACTAGTCACCATGTTGTGTAGCACCATGGTGTTCCATTGATCTTTGGCCCAGCAGTCATCTCTTGCTTGGATTCTCTCTCTTCTTGGCACCAAAGGCCTGGACTTTGTGTTAAGCTGCACAAGTTGTTGCTAACTACAAAACAAGCTAAATAAGAGTTATTAGTCAGGTTCAAGGTCCAGCAAAGGCTAGGTTTAGAGGTGAAAAGTGGTACTTTCCAATGAATAAAAGAGGCTAGTCTGTGATCTAAGATTGATCGATTGGTAAGTGTCTACCTTTCTTTATCAGTTGTCGATATTTTGTTGATTCTTATTAGGTTTGGTGTGTTTGTTAATGTTTGTAGAGGGCGAAGCTTTCTGCCACAGGGGCTTCTGCTCACGCATTTTATCCATCTTCAGCTGCTTCTTCTAGTCGGGAGGATCCAATGATGGCTTAGCTTCGGGCCGAGCTAGAGCACTGGGTGAGTTCCTTTAATCTCCTGAATTGTTCAACTTTATGTGATTTTAGTAGCTTGTTCGTCTCGAGTGTTAAGTTTCATTTTACTTGATAGTTTACTGACACCGTGCATTATTTCAGCGTCAGGTCACCAAGGACCTTCAGATGAGGGAGGCGACTGCTGCCTCTCTATGCCCTGAGAGTCAGGTATAGTTTTTTTGGTTTGGTGTAATTAAATTCAAGTTATTTCACTCATTTTGTTCTGACATATCTTATGTTGGTTTGTTTGGCTTTTGTGCAGGTCGTACCGGACTCTGCTCTTGAGGCTCCCCCTCAGGGGTCCGCTCCTACTCCTTCTCAAGTGGGTCTTAGTTAGCGTATTCATTATCTATTTGTGATTTCTCATTAGGGGTTTGGTCATTTGATGTGTTTAATGTTTCACATTATAGTCGTCTATATTTGTTGTCCCTTCAGTGCCATCGGCTGATCCGATGAGTACCGCGACTGTCGAGCGTCTCCTTGGGGAGAGGGTGGATCTGGTATACTTCTCTCTCTTCAACTTTTCCTTCTTTTATGGATGTATTGGTCTTATGACTTGGTGTGGACGTATAGGTTCGGAAACTTTAGGAGTCACGTGTAGAGGTAGCACGAGCACATGCTGCTCTAGGGGTGAGGCAGATCATTGGTGATGCGCACAGCCGTGAGGACCTGTTGGTGGACCTGATCATTGCGCAGGGGACTCAGACCGAGGTGTTAGAGGCACCGCATCAGATGATGCAGGTAGAGATGCAGGTGACCATAGATAGATTGCAGTACCATCTGATGAGGAGTGAGCGGGGGGTACGCGGGATGGTTGGTCAGCTTGCTGGATCGGAGTCGAGGGCTATGGGTTCCTCGGTGAGGCATCCTCGTCGTACAACATGTGATCGTGTCAGAGATTATGTCCGTGAGGACTCCGTTATTCAAGATTTTCTTACTGGGTATCCTCCTCGTTCTCGGTAGAGGGGGTCCGCTAGTCAGGCGAGTGGGGGGGGGGTTTAGTTGCAGGGCCTCCTCATTTTCAGGATTGTCCACCGACTCTAGGTGCTGGGCTCATGCTTTCAGAGGATCAGACTCTCGTTCTTCGAGCCGATGATACTAGGGATAGTGGTGAGCGACCATTCCAAAGGTAGCGCAGGGAGTAGAGGTGTATGTGTATTTTTGTGCTCATTGTCAGTGTTCATTGTATATATAGGGGGTATGCCCCTAGTGACGGGTGTAAAAAGAAAGTTTTGATGTATATATATTTGGTTCAGATGTACCTGATTCGATTGTTCCTTTTGTGTTCCCTCTTGTACTTTATATGTTTGTCCTTGGTGTCGTCAATTGTCATTGGGGCGTAGAGGCTGCTAAAATCGTCCCGGCGATAGCTGAAGGTTGCTTTGTCTCTGCACATGAGGAGTAAGGCTATTAGTAATTTTATTTTCCCCCTTGCTGGTTGTCAAGGGGGGAGGTATCTCAGACCAGGGCCTGCTAGCAAACGATGTAAGTTTTCTATCTTCTTTTCTTTTTTCTTTTTTTTTTTCTTTCTTTTTTTACTATTACTATTACAAAGGAAAAGGAAATAACACAACAGGAAAAGCAAATAACTGAAAGAGAATAAAATAAAATGCCCCAGTGTAGGAGCGCAACATAATTGGCAGCATAGTATCTTTGATAGCATTCCTTGGAGGATAACTTTGTTATTATGTGTCTTCTTTAAGAGCAAGTAGGAGCCTTTAGAGTGATTCTAAAAAAAATGCCCCAATGTCGAGGTGTAATGGAGCTTTTCTGAATTTTCGATGAATACTTGGGGTTCGCAGGGAGCCATGTGCATTTGGTGAGTTAGCTTTGAAGAAACACCGGTTGATGCTATCATCGAACCAAGGGAGTTGTTTTGGCTACAGTAGCTGTATATCGGGGGTCTACCTTTGGTAGTGATCATCCTATCCCGTGGTCATTATTCTGGAGTAGTGCGGGAGGTGTAGTAGGTGATTACATCAGTCATCATCCATTGGTTTTCGGTTTCATTTCTTGAGATATTCGAGAGGCTTTCAATTTGGTGTCCAGAAACAAAAAATTGGAAGAGGGGTAAGGCTCAGTGATGTGGGGATATAGTTTGTATCTGACACTTTCTAAAAGAGGTGAGTAAGAGTCTTTTTCTCAGAGTGGGTATGGGGTCCATGATTGCTCTTCGTCATATTTCGGTGCCATCAAGGTTTCAGATTCTATGGTTAGCAGGAGTTTATCCTCCTCCCGCCACCTTATGACAACATCTAGTAATATGGGACACTAGGGATGCCTTCACAGCTTGCTTATACATTTCTAACAGAGTTACCAGAGATGTTCTCACGGCCTGCTTATGCTTCCCTGAGCTCATTGACTGGTTCATTCATCGTATTGCCCTCACTCAATTTCCTTGTTTTTTTTTTGCATATATATTTTTGAAAGCAACCTGCTAACGCAAGAATGGTAAGTTTTGATTAAACCTAGCATCTTCATTTATTTGTGCTCTAACTTCTCCTCCAATGGCGTGGAAGGGGAATGAGAATCGGGTGTTACTTATGCTTTTGAAAGAGGTCAAGTATGTCACTAGTCCTTTGATCACGTTGCCTGAATAAAGAGGTGGACAATAAATTAGAAGTCTTAAGGATATTTCGGGAATTGAAGATGTACAACCAACGAATGGGTTGTGACATCTACGGGGGGCGATAGATATAAGTATTTGGCTAGGGGATGTGACGATCATAGATTTTAAGGGTAGTATTTTCTAAGGTACATGGCATTCCAAGGACTGGGGAGTTCTTCCCCATCCTGGTTCACCAACTTAAATGCATTCCCAGGGTATGCGTCTATGGGCCCTCCCTGTTTGGTTTCAATTTTCCTTTTAGATGGGCATGTTTAGAGGGTATGATATTCTTCAAGACTAATTCTCTAATATCAAAAGTTTGCTCGAGGACTTTCTTATCGTAAGCCCTGGCCACTCTCCTTTGATATACTTGAGTGTGGTCAGCTGCCCTTAGACGCGTCTCATCAAGTTGCTCTAGCTCGGCTAGCAAAATAATTATCCTTTCATCCAAGGATAGTTGATCATCAAGTTGAATTCATAAGGATGGTATCTGTATCTCATAAGGTAGGGCTGGCTCCATTCTGTAGGTAAGGAGGTAAGGAGTTTGTCCAGTGGCCGTTCGAATAGAGGTGATGTAGGCCCAAAGTGCCTCAGGCAATTGTTCAGGCCAGTCGACTCTATTGCACGTCTCCACTATGCGTTTCAAAATTTGAATCAAAGTTTTATTCGTGACTTCTACTTGTCCGTTTCCTTAAGGGTAATGAGTGGTATAGATCGATGCCAAACTTCTTGCACAACTTTTTCGTCTCTTCTGTAATGAATTGTGGTCTGTTGTCGATGACAAACATCCTAGGTAATCCAAATTGGGTAATAATATTTTGAATGATAAACTTTACGAGCATTAAGGTGGTGATTCTAGCATATGATTCGACTTCCGCCCATTTGGTGTAGTACTCGGTTGCTATGAGGATAAGCTCATGCTTGTGAGTGTTCCCAACTGTGTCAGTGAAAGGGCCAATAATGTCAAAAGCTCACATCGAGAATGACCATGGCGAGGTTTAGGATTCAATACAACTGATGGAGCTTTGATTAGCGCGGCATGTTCTTGGCATTGTTTACAGCATTGGACATAAAGGTGGCAATCTCTTGTCATCGTTGGCCAGAAGTAGCCTTGTCGTATAATTTGATCTGCGAGTCTTTGTCTATCGTGGTGGGCGCTGCAAGCATTAGCGTGTGCTTCTCTGATGATGTATTATCCTTCGGCTGTCGTAATACATCGTAGTAGTACTCCTTTGGTGAATGCTTCCTTGTATAGTATCTCGCCTAAAATGCAGAATCTGGCGCATCGATTTCTTATGGTCTTCCGTTCAATCTTTGTGGCGGATGGAGGGACATGTTGATATTTCAAAAAATTCCATATGTCGAAGTACCTTGGTTGTCCATCGTCGGTGGGCAATTTCTTGAATCTAAAGGTCGCAACGTTGGTTTCTGTTTTGGCAGGATCTTCTGGCATGATTTCTTCATTTTGTTCTTATGTCCCGAGGAGGATTGGTAGCTCTTGCTTAACTGTCCATGCTACCTCGTGTGTAGGTACTATTAGCTTTTCAATGAAAAAGGATTTTGTGCTTTGTCCGATTGGTATCTGAATGACTCAGGCTAATGTGGCGAGGGAATTCGTGAGCTCATTTTTTAGTCTAGGGATGTGTGTGAAAGAAATTTTCTTAAACTTCTTTATCAGGTATTGAGTTGTTTCCAAGTATGCCATCAGTCTTCTTTCTTTGGTTTTCCATTCTCCGATGACTTGTGATATTATGAGCTTGGAGTCGTCGATGGTTTTTAACTGGTTGACGCCCAATTGCAATGCTGCTCATAGTCTAGCTATGAAGGATTCATATTCTGTGACATTATTAGTGGCATGGAAGTCTAGTTGTAAAGCTTTTGGTATGACAACTCCTTCTAGGCTTAGCAGAACTATTCCGATGCCTTTCCCTTTGTGGTTGAGAGCGCCGTCGAAGTAGAGTGTCCATGAGGTCTTGTCAGGCTCTTCGTGGTGAATCGTGAGTAGGTCTTCATCAGGAAAATCGGCGTGTACGGGCTCGCTGCCTGAGAGGGGAAGATCTGCGAGGTAATCGGCAATTGCCTATCCTTTGATTGATTTCTACATAACATAAGTGATGTCAAATTCTTACAGTAGCATATACCAGCGAGCAATTTTTTTGGATGTGGCGGGCGTTTCGAATATGTACTTCAGTGGGTCCATGCGTGCTAACACTAATATCCTATGCGCTCCGAAGTAATGCCGTAGTTTCGCCGAGGCCCATACCAGTGCAAGGCATGTTTTCTCCATTGGAGTGTATTTTCATTCGTATTCGACCATCATCCTGCTGAGGTAGTAAATGACCTTCTCTTTCTTGCCATTTTCTTCATATTGTCCTAAGATTACCCCCATCGCTTTCTCATTCACCGACACATAGAGGATCAGGGGTCTTCCTGGAATTGGCGGTGATAGTATCAGTGGATGGAGGAGGTATGTCTTGATGCTGTCGAAGGCTTGCTGACACTGGTCATCCCACTTGTATTTAGCTCCTCCTTTGAGTAGTCTGTAGAAAGGGTCGCATCTGTCTGAGTGCTGGGAGATAAATCTTCTAATAAATTACAATCTTCCTATCAGGCCTCGTAATTATTTGATGTTGCTGAGAGGTGGAATCTCAAGGATGGCTCTAACTTTTACAGGGTTGAGTTCGATTCCTCGTTTACTGACTATGAAGCCAAGTAGTTTTCCAGAAGTTACTCCGAACATGCATTTCTTTGGGTTCATCTTCAGTTGATATTGCTCGAATCTTTGCAGCACGAGGTGGAGTGCTTTAGCATGCCCTGCCCACATTTGGGACTTCACTAATATGTAATCGATGTAGACTTCTACACATTTTTACATCATATCATGAAAGATAGCCATCATGGCACGTTGATAGGTGGCTCTGCATTCTTGAGGCCGAAAGGCATGACGACGTAGCAATAAGCTCCCCATTGCGTGGTGAAAGAAGTCTTCTCTTAATCGGTCTCTGCTAATCTAATCTGATTATACCCAGAGAATCCATCCACAAAGGATAGCATCTCATGTCCGACAGTGTTATGGACTGGAGTATCAATGTGCTGGAGTGGGAAGTTGTCTTTTGGGCATGCCTGGTTGAGGTTTCGAAAGTCGATGCATACCCGAACTCTATCGTCTTTCTTGGTGACAAGTACTATGTTGGCGACCCATTTGGGATAGAGGACAACTCGAATGAATTGTTCTTTGCGTAATTTGTCAACTTCATCTTTGAATTGAGGTACTGCTTGTTGGTGCATCCTTCTGAGTTTCTGCTTAACAGGTTTCGCATCGGATTCCAGGACCAGACGGTGTTTTACTAGGCTTGGGTCTAGGCTAGGCATGTCTTCAAAGGACCATGTAAAAGAGCTGAGGTGGTCTTGCAGGACTTGGATAATCTATTATCGTTCCTTGGGGTTGAGTGTTGCGCTGATTAGCAGCTTCTTGGGTTTCTCCTCGGTGTCGAAGTTTAATTTCTTCAGTGGGTTCCGCGGCGGCTTGGGCTTGCTTGTCGAAGCGCTTGATGACCCGTTGGAAGTCCTGTGTTTCCTCAGTGGCTGACACTCCTTCTTCATCATTTCTGAGTTCATAGACTGCAAAATGGCTACACTGGGGAGTTAGTTTTGCAAGAGGTAACCCTTCATCAGGGCAATGAATGACCACAATGTCCTTAGTCAGGTGTAAATCGAGGAAGAGGTAATAGGGTCGCGCCGGTCGATGTCAAAGTGAGGCTCCATAGGGTGATTCTATATATTTGCTATTACTCCCTTCCCGGTGCGACCGATGCCTATAGCCTTAAGGGAAAGGTCCCTTAGTGGGTCATTGGATGGTCTTGGGATGAGAGGCTCCCTCTCTTTTATGAAATTTTCTAGCTTCTTAGGCTATTGTATTCTTAGATTTTTATGGTCTTTTAGATTTTCTATTTTTATTTTTATTTTTGATAATAAGTATGGTACAGGGTTGGTTTCTTAGTAAGGAACCGATAAAGTTGTTTTCTCTAGTTGAGGGGGTGAGACGGTTGTGTTGGGGAATTTTAGTGTGCTGATTTTTTTGTGTAATGATAAAGACAAAATAAAATCAGAGTAAAACAGGGGATGGATTCAGCACATCTACAATATCCCAAACCTGTAAGATACAGGGTCCTTTGTAGCAAGTTTTAATAAGTAAGAGTTTATCCCACAGGGAGTAGTGATCTAAACCTAGAAAGTGTATAGTAGACCTCCAGATCTAGCTACAGATCTGACAATTCTAAGGAGAAAGAGAGCTTTTCGGGTGTCACTAGATCTAATTCTATAAAACTGAAATATAAAACTAAATCTAAAAGATGGAGGAAGATGGATGGAAAAATAAAGATCAAATTGTGAGAAATAGAGAGCTAGGGCCTGATTTTCATTATAAAATAGATCAAGATCTGAGGATATGCAGCCACCCTTCATTTGGTTATAAGCACAAATGCAAGGTATAAGAATCTGATCTAGATTGGTGGTTTGGATTCATCTTAAGGCTATGATCTGTCCACTTAAATGGTCACAGATCATCCAATAGATTTCCTCCATCCCTGGTTTGGATTGATCTTATGGCTATGATCTGTCCACTTAAATGGTCACAGATCATCCAATAGATTTCCTCCATTCCAATGGCTTCGATCAGAATAAGATAATCACTACAGATACTGTGGATGCAAGGCCACAGGCACAGACACCCACAAGCATATCAAACCCATGGAAATCAGATGGTCATCAAGAGATCTACCAGTTAAGTGGGTGAGTTGATTAACAAACTCCTCTACACAAATCCGATCGAGAATCTAATGGGACCACAAGATCTTTAGATTTAACTAAGCTTTAAAATCAACAATTTATTGCTTCAAACAAAACAACTTACAATAAACTTGTTCCCAGATCTGTAGTCTCTGCATCGATCCACATTTCTTCATGCCGAAATTATAATTACAAACCAGATCTGAGCTGCTATCTAGATCTAATCCAACAGGCTGGGTTAGAGAGAGAAGGGGGAAGAGAAAAGGGAAAATAAAAAACCTAAAACTAAACCTAAATGAGCTAAGGAGAACTCAGGCTATTCCTTTGTTCCTACTTTCCTTGCTGAAGAAAAAATAGCAGAAAGGAGTTCTATTTATACATTTGCATTGATCCTTGTGCCTTGGGTTTCAGCCAATCAGAGAGCAGAGATGGATCCCTCTTCTGTTGTGCTTCAGTTGCATTCCCGCCAAAAATTAGCTCACACCCATGTGCAGGGTTTCCTATGCATTGGAGTTCCCGAAATTGCCCTTACTTACCAAAAATACCTGCTGCTCAACTTGCTGTCCTCAAGATTGACCCAAGCTGCCCCTTTTTCCAGTTGCACACCTCAAGTGGTCACCCACAAAATAATCATTCTCGCTGCCCCAAAATACCCCTGTTGTTTGTCACCAAAACAGCCCCAAATGGTCCTTGTTTTACTAAACTGCTGATGTTAGATCTCATGGTTGCAGCTTGAAAGAATAGGCTTGAAGCATTTCGAAAGGTGGAGCTGCAGCCAAATGAACCCTTCAATAGGTTCTAATGGGAGGCTGAAGCAAGAAATATATATATATATATATATATATATATATATATATATATATATATATATAAATGTACATGCAGCTGCACTCAAGACGGCAGGTTTGAGGGGCTTTCTGAGAAATCAACAGTTGGATAGGATCTTTACTGCAAATCGACAGATTGGAGAAGTCCGGAGGTTGGGCATCTTAACGGATTGAGATATTTAAGCGGTCAAAGGGTTTTATGGTCTGATTTTACAGCTGAAATTTGCATACAAGTTTGCTAGGAGGCTGCTGCTGCTGTAGTATTCGATAGGATTAAAGGTGTAAGTGCAGCAAGGTATTTTGATAGGAGCAAGGTGCAACTTTGGAGATGTCGACAGCTTCAATGGATGCATGATAGTTGAAGCTTGATAGGTTCACATGCAATGGCCTTCATGCAGCCTTCAGCAGGATGGCTGCATTTCGATAGGATGAAAGGTGGGGCTGCAGCTGGTGATTCGATAGGTGCAAGGTTGCAGCTAGGCAACCATTCGATAGGTTAGAGCATCAGGCTGCACTTCAACATGTTCTCATGGGGATGAGCTAGCTGCTCGATAGGATTGGAAGGTGTGTATCTCATCCATTCGACATGATTAGTGTGTGCATGGAGCTCATCTGCTCGACAGGTTGGGCTTGAAGACTTCAAACCAAATGGTCAACAGGTTTTATGCAATGCCTTCTATCTTCTTCTAGAGGTTGTTGTAGGTGTAAGAAAAGGAGTCTTCGAGAATTTTCTACAGCATATGATCGATAGGTTGACATCACTAGCTTTAGCATATACCTCAAAAGGTTTGCAGGGGTGTTTGCTGCAATGAAGATGCTGTTCAAGAGGTTGCTGCAATGAAGACACTAATTACACAGCGAGTATCCCTACAGCCCATGACTCCGTATTGAACACCGGCCACATTAAGAGGACGCGAGTCCTCAACGAGGCAACCGTCACAGAAGTCAGCCCTCTTAGCCCTCCTCTGATACATCAACTAAAATTAACAAGTAGAGAGGCCGGCCCCGACCTCGCCAAACTCTATAACCTCAATCCTACTACGACGAAAGGGTGGGACCTCATGTACCAACTAGGATACGTCCCTCACACTGGACTTGGAAAAAATAAGCAAGGCCGCATAGGGCCTGTTGTCCCAAAGAAAATCCTAAGCACATAGGATTAGGATATGAGTCAGGCAACCTGCAAACTGATTTACTACCTACCTCTCCGAAATGGCCTCTGTACGACCACTTCGTCTATGGGACTACTGAAAAAGCTGACATATAGAAATGAAAAGAAATGCCCCTTATCAAATCGTAGGAAGTCGAGATTGAGCAAATGGCTAGGGCATTCACGGATCTGACAAACCTAAATGATGACGTCGACAAACCACTCGAAGGACTCAGACCCCAGTTCGACACTAAGCAATCTACGAAAGAAAGAATGGAAGAATCTTCAGAGCTTAGGCCACACATAGATGACTGGGGGTCAACCGACGAGGAAGACTTCCAAATCATAACACTAGAGAATGAGGGAGAACCAAAATCGCACGGCCCCCAATCTCCCCAATTACCGCAGCCTCATCTATCCGTGGAAGAGGGCTGGCTCTCGATGTTGAGCGAAGAAGAAGACCACTGGAGGAACGTTACTAACATTGAATTAGAAGATCACTTGAGGGCAGAACGCTTGAAATTGCTTGAGGAAATTAATCGATCTTGAAATGAAGATTCTGAATCTGACGATGAATTCAACTATCGACCCGTACTTCATCATTGGTGGTGCCCATGCCATTGTCCTTACGCAGAATCCCCGTACTATAACTTGTGCTCATCCATCCTGACCCGGTGCGAAAGGGCTATCCTACGAGAGATTCGGTGAACGACTACAAGAGAAGAAACTCACGTCACCCTTATAGAGTTCGAGGAGGAACTTGAACTAGACACTTCCCAGTCTCTGGATGCACCACAACTTCATATATTTTGGAAATCCCTAGAGGAAGAATGACAACTGCCACCAAGTGATGATGAAGACTATTAGATAGATCTCCCCATGCTCGAATTAGCAGAATAAATTAACCAAGGCCTTCTGGCATTGTCAGACCAGGAATATGAACTCATTGCCAGTTCTGACCCCAATCTAGAAGGATGGGAATGCGCTTGGGGATCTCCCTGCATCTCTTACCCATACCAGCCTTGCTGCAGTGCATGCACACTTATCCTAACATACTATGATGTTCAGGGAAGAGAATTCGCCAGCCCCGCAGATCATTAAGAAGACCAGCCTTGATAGGAAGGATAACTTAATTCTAGCTCAGAGGACGAAAACCTAGTTGATTATGATCTCCAAAACCTTTTTCAAGAAGAGGCGATCAACATGCTAGAAGAAGCGAGGATGTCGGAAACGTCACCATTAGCGTCGCTCATCTAGAGGATTGCGCCCAATGAGGACTACAAAAAAAAAAGTCAAAACTCAGAACGAGTGCGCATTACTAGAAGAATCACACGAACGGTTCCAGCAACCTGTTAAGCACTGATTTTTACCACTTTCTACACCTTTAAACATGTCTTTTGCTAAACCTTAGAGCTATTTATAATCACTTTTAGCTTGTTTTGCAGTTTAAGGAAGAAATTGCAGCATAGTGCAGAAATCCAGTTAATAAGTGCCACAAAGATCAGAAATAGAGCCATTCATTGGGGCTAACACAGATGAAGCCCATGAGCTGCAAGAGAACTGTTGTTATTGGAGTAAATAGCAAAACAAAGAACCCAAGCCCCAGCATTTTCAAGTTCCAAACTATCAAGAACAAAAGAGCTTCGGCTTGGTGCACACCGAGCAAAATGGTTTCAGCATGTGAGCACTTCAAGTCCCCATCTTAAATCTGTCGAGCAGCTGGCTATTTTGTCCTATCGATTGGTGCAAGAATTGAAAATAGATCCTATCGAGAAGTGCTCTATTTGCAGCAGCAATAAAGGCCCATCCTGTCGACTTGTTGATACATTTTGCTGCTGAAGATTGAACCTGTCGAATAGAATTGCTGCTGAAAATTGAACCTATCGAATGGTTGCAATTCAACTTGTCGAATGCTTAAAGCAGCCCTCAAAACAGTAGTCCCTTCATCCTATTGAATAGTCCACTCAACAAGCCAGTAACCTACCGAATGGATTAGTGAAGAATGCAGCTGAAGCTTCAAATGCTCAACCTCCCATTGCAGCCTATCGAATTGTTCATTGGAGCATGCAAGCATCCTCTCGAGCAGCAGCAGATCCAAGCCGAGATCCATTACAGCAACCACTCTTCCTGTCGAAAGATGTTTTGCAGGGCTATCAAACCTGTCGAAGCATTGCTCAAAGGCAGCAATGATGAACCCATCGAATGGTCCATGTGGCTGCAACTCATCCTCTTAAGCTTCAGCTGAAATTCACACCATAGAACTTGTTGACCACTAACATATCTACATTTGTCGAGATGCCCAACCTGTAGCTCTCCTCTAACCTCTCGATGCGCATTCAAGATCCTATCCAACCATCTCGACACGCTTGCTGCAATCCCATGAGGAAGTTCATTATCTAATTAATTCCTAGTTTATATCTTTTATCTAACTCCCTATCTTAAAAACTTTTATTTATCTTTAAGATCTAATCTACTGAAGAAATATGAATAAAAGAATGGGTTATTAAACTAAAGTGCATAAAAATAAATCCTAATCCTCCTTCATATTAAGGTCATCAATCTTAATCTTCAACTTTCAGATATTTATGAAAATAAACAGTACCATTACACCATATTTCTAGTCTCCTAGCATTGGTTGTCAATCAAGTCTAAGATCCTATCAATACAGACTTAATCTAATCAACAATCAATCAAAAATTTGGGCGTCAATCAAACTCTAGAAAAATGAAGATGGAAAAGTAAAAACTGTTACACTAATCTGTAAATTCTAACCTGAGACATCAATTCAAATTAAACCTTGGAGATGTTTACAAAGCAAATAAAATCTAAACTAGAAAGAAATGTAATATATATCCTTCACCCCTCAGTTGCAGTCGTCAATTGCTCCTAAGAAATTACAGATATCTACACTAATCTTCAACACTCAATTGCAGTCGTCAATTGCTCTTGAGAAACTTCTGATATCTAATCTACTCTAACTATGTTACACTACTTTGATCGAAAGAAAATCCAACCTCTGGCATCAATTGATGTTGAAATTCTTCGATGCTTATTCCTATGCCGAGCCCTCTTATTTATAGATCATAAGGGGTCGATTTACAAAGATCTAGTTCTAGTAAAAGAAACTACTAAAAACAATAGATTCCTAATATAACCCTAATTCATAATTTTATCTTTCCTTGCTTTCTTTAGTTGATGCGCTTCTGGATTGTTCTTTATTTAGCAGCAGCAGAGTCCTTCGGATTAGATCTTTATCAATCTTCTCAAATCTGTGGTTCACCAGACTTCTAATTGCAGGAGTCTTCTAATTCTAGATATGACAGTGTTAAACTCTCACGTGATCTGCAGTAGTAGTGTGTAGTAGAAAGCTTCTATTTTTAAGAAATTGTAAATAACAATTTCTTTCTTATTCTTTCTGGAAAATCGTAATTCACGATTTTCTATTTTCAGTAGGCTTTCAGCTAACAATTGCTTATTTGGGATCGATCGCTTGCTTCTTTTGTCGCTTTCTGAAGAATCGTCTTTTAAAGAATTACGATTTTTTAGCCTTCCTATTGTTGGCGAATCGTCTTTAACACTTAATTATCTTTTTACTATTTTTTGAATTCATTTTGACAAGGATTAATACTTAGGCTCTAATTTACTACTTATCTTTAATATCTGCATATCAGTAACTCGTTAGTTGCAAACTAAGTCCTAGCATCACTATGTTAAGGGTGATAAAATGATAAATTATGTGACTGATCAGGGAGGTACGTTAGTCTCTTTTTCTCTTGCGTTTCTTTCCAGTGGTTGTGCATTCATAGGCTCCATACCCTGAGGAAACGGTGGTGGGGGATAGTTAGTTCCTGATTTAAGGATTGGGCAAGTTGGTTGTTGACTAGGCCAGGCAGTGCTTGGCACCAGTGTATTAGTATTAGTGTTAGGCGTGAAAGGGGTGAAATTCGAAGAATGGATGCATATTTGTGTCAAGCCGCTCCACGTTGGGAGGTACTATGTGTGATCTTCTTCCTCCAGGAAGGTGGAGATCAATGTTTTTTCTTTGACTGGTTCTTCTTTTGAACATTTTGTCTCTACCGCTGATGGGCGCTCTTCAGTTGTCTCCTCACGTTGTCGACTGACAGTGTTCTTGGTGACACTTTCTACCCATGTTGCGATCTGTTTTGCGGTTTGAAGGACATGGTCCTTCTATTCTGGTTCAGTGTCAGATGAGGAAAGTAGTGACGGCATTGGCTCGAGATTTATTAGGGTTGGAGGTTTTAGCGGTGACTATGAAGGAAGGGTCTTCGAGCCCTGAAGGACTGAACTTGTACCTGAGTGAAATTCGGATAGGGAGGTGGATTTAGAGGGGCGACCTGTGTAATCAAGGTCGAGGGATGTAGGGGTTAGAAAATTCCTACGGGGTTAGTGGGGGTGCTAACAGGTTGGAGGTGGGTGATCAAGATGGAAGGTTGGACCTTGCTAATCAGAGACGTGGGTCGGTCAACCTTGGTTGTGGTTTGGCATGGGAATGTTAATAATCCCCAAGTTCTGTAGTGGTTGATAATTATTGGGGTTAGAGTTCCTGAGTACTTCCCAATCAATTTGATTTTGATTGTTCATGTCATAGATTACATCCCGGAGGACCCAGCAATCTTCTAAATTGTGTCTCGTATATCGATGAAATGCCTAATACTTGCTATAATCCAGCTTTGCCGACTAAGGCCGAGGTCGTTCCTGTAAAAATTTAAGAAGGTTTTGGGTGTTGAGGAGATGAAAAATGTTAGTAATGGTATCAGGCAATGGAGGATAGTGTTCCTGTCTCAGCTAGTAGGGGCCCTTGGTTTGTTGGTTAAAGTTTTACGACGGAGGCACATTGTTGTCATTCTGGGTGTTAGCGGGCCAATTTTATATCGAATTCTAGTTTTGGTAAGTGTTGGGATATTGGTTCCTATTTTGATATTGCCCTTAATTTTAATTATGGCCTTAGTTTTGATTCAGATATCTCTTTTGATTTAGGCCCTACTTCTGGTTTGTGTATTGTTTCTGGCCTTGGTTCTGTCCGAAGATCCTTGGCTGAAAGTTTCTGTTTCTTAAATTTTGTCCCTGATTAGCAACAGTATTAACCTGCTCGGTTCCTGACACTTTCTTATTATTTTTTGACTTCGATTCACCTAAAGAGCCTACTATTGATGTAACTATGGACAGGGCGAGGTCCCTACCTTTAATGTGTCGCGCCAAACGAGAGGCTCGAGAATGAAGTTTTGCAAAATTGAGGTAGTCGCTTCTAACAAGTGCGCTTTTTAAGGGCTCTCTAGTGTTGTTAATAATAATGTCGACCAAGTCTTTCTATTTCATTAAGGTACTAGTCCTAGCAGCAAGTTTTCTCCATCTTTCGATAAAATCAGGGAACTCTTCGTCAGGTTCCTGCTTTACTGCCATAAGATCGCTAAGGCTGACCGTTTCTTGGATCAGGTGTTTATATTGGTCGAGGAATTGCTCGACTAGGTCATCGAACATATCTATCTTATGCAGCAGTAGTCCTGCGAACTAGTCTAGAGCTTCTCCTTCTAATGATCGCTGGAAATAGTGGATGAGAAGCCCTTGATTATAGCGTCTGGGCCGACAGTCGTTGCAGAAAAGGGCCAGTTGGTGATTTGGATTTCCAATACCATTGTACTTGTTGAATTTCGGTGGTTTGAATCCTGCTGATAAGTTAAATTAGAGTTCTCGGCAAAACTTGTCGAATTCGAATGAGAGGCCAGGGCATTCCCTCTTAGCCATATATTCGTCAAGCATCTTAAGAAGATCTTAGACTCTTACAGTGACGTCTCTTTGGGCAGTCCGCAAGTGAGGTCTGTCTTGTGGATTGTCATTGAAGAGGGTGCGAGCGGCCGGTCTGAGGAGTGACACGTGGGCCGATATCGTTCTTGGCATAGGTGGTGACCTCTCGCTCTCTCGTCATTCTCATTCATCTGAGTCTTCTAGTCCCTTGACTGTCTCATATGCAACAGCCAATCCTCGGAGCAATTCTTCAGTGTTATCATTTCCTTTTTATATTCTCTGAATGTTGAGCTATACGATCTGTCGGGCTGTGAGATTCTGTCCACTACTGCTTTCCCCTCTGCTGTTGTTATTGTTAGGGTTCGAGGTAGAAAAGGGGGTTCTCTTGGTCAGCGGCCATGTTAATCTCCAGTTGTTGGTTTAAACTGAGGGGTGATTCTTCCTCGTATACGAGATTATTGTGGTATCCCCATAGTAGAGGATCTCCTAACATCAATCTCCGTATCCCGGACATCTCGAGTCTTTGGCGAAGGTTCATATACTCTTCGCTTTATTTATTTTTATATATATATATATATTATATTTTTTTTTGTATCTTTTATTTTATTTATTTGTTTGCAAGTGGTGGAAAGAACGTAAAATGCAACAAAATAAAACTAAGTATTTAGGTAAGAGTGACTTTGATAATAAGAAGTCCCATCGCGATCGCCAGTTTGTTGTTACACGCTTTTTCTAGGTTCCTTTCGGTCCCCGGAATTAGTGGCCTAATTCGGTCCCAAGTGGACTATGGCGATGGGTGGCTGAGTGATTATTTGGGAAATAATAAGTGCTAAAATTAAAGAGGTAAATTCGTGATAAAAATACCTGATTCATTGCGATTTCCAGCTGCAGATATTTATCAACGTTGCAACACGTCACTGATCACACTTGTGAGGAGGTGAGGATTCCTTCTTTACTGAATCGTCGACCTGGCAACGTTAGCAGTACTGGGTAGCTCGGCTGTCTAGATAACCTATTTTCCTTTTGTTGCGTTGATTAATTAAGTTAAGTTTCTTGATTCTACTGGGAGTCTAATTATGCGTAGGACTCCTAGTACTATCCTAACTCTAACTATTCTTTTGGTCTTTTGCTTTTAGTTTGAACAACTCCCTTAATTATATTTGACTAATCAAAATTTCCTAATGCTGTTATGAGTCTAGTTATTTCTAATGTCTTACTTATACTAGGATCCAATTACTTTAAGTGTTCTAATTCTGTTACGGGTTTAATTAATTTCAAGTATCCTAATTCTATTAGGAGTTTAGTTAATTGTGAGATGCCTAGTACTACTCTAACTTTAATTGTTTTTGGTCTTTTTACTTTTTAATTCTAGTCTAATTAACTTTCCTAGTTCTACTAGAAGTCTAATTAATATCTTAATCTAATTGAGTCTCCTAATCCTACTAGGACTCTAATTAATTTAAGTGTCCTAATCCTATTAGAATTCTAGTCAATTGAGTCTTCTAATACTATTAGGAGCTCAAATATGTTAATTCTACAGAGACTAATTAGGAATATACTGATTCTATTGAAACTCTAATTTTAAAAATACTAATTTAATTAAAACTCTAATTAAAGTAAATATACTAATTTTACTGAAAATCTAAAGAAAAGGGTTTTGGCTCGCTAGGCTAAGGAGGATCGACCCCGTTCCCAGGTACCCTCCGTAAGCTCCCTTGGGCAAATCAGGTGATTAAGATTAAAGTAAACTGAATTTGAATTATAAGACGATATTTTTGGATTAAAAAGGCAATAATTTTTGGATCATAATTATGGATTAATAAATCAGGATTTTAAAATCTTGAACTATAAGGATTCAGTAAATTAGGACTAGAATCTAAAATTTAAGGACTGAAATCGGGACCAAAATAAAAAAATCAGACCGTATGATTAAGGACTTTCTAGGGACTAAGAACTAGAACCAGAGATTAATGATATGACCGAAACTTGAGATTTCAATGTAAAAGTAGAATTTAAAGTACGGCGGATTTGAATGATCGGATCAATAACTAGTTCCAGAAACTAAGAACTGGAGCCGGGTGTTGAAATTACGGATTAAAAAAGGGTGTTACTGCCTAAGACTGAAAATTAAAACTAATAGTTAAAATCTAAGATCTAAGAATTAGAACTAAGAATTGAAAATTAAAAACTAGAAGGAAAATTATACCAAAGGTTGGGGCTGCGGAGAGGAATCTCGAAATCCTAAGCTTGAAGGTAAGGAACTCAAAACTCTGATCTCGAAGTCGTTGTTTTTTTCTTGGGTCATGGTAAGGGGCTCTATTTATAGGTATTTTACTAATTATACACCCTGTGGGGTGCATGTAATTAGTCGGTCAACTTCAATTACGTGCCCTATTTGAGGTGCTTAATTGAGTTGTGCGCCCTGTATTAGGCGCGTAACCACTTTAAGTCGGTGACCGACTCAATGAGTGACCGGCTGACTGGCTCAGTCGGGGTGTCCTAGTCCTAGTCTGATTAGATTAATTGTGTGCCCAATTTAGAACGCACAATCCGATTAAGCACTACATGCATGGCGCTTAATCGTGGAGTTTTGGCAGTCTTAGGAGTTAGAGACCAGGTCTGAAACAGACCAATCGAGCACCGGCGGTTAGACGTTCAATCCGATTGTGTGCACTTGTTAGAGCGCACGATCGGGTCTCATGGTGGGGAAGTTTGGTCTGAGGGGGACCGATTGAGCGTTGGTGGTGTGGCGTTCAATCTAATTGCGTGCATGGTTCCGTGCGTGTAATTCGAGATTGTCCGAGGTCTGGGTTGGGTCCGAGGTGCAAGGCTATTGTTTCAACTAGCATTTCTGCTATATACTATTGTTTCAGTATATAGTCCTCGCCTTGGAGTTATGGGATTTGAACCACAAAGCTATTGTTTCAGCTTGTGTCCAGCCATATACTATTGTTTCAGTATATGGGGGTCCCTACCTTTATGGGATCTAAGCCACAAAGCTATTGTTTCAGCCTGCGTTCAGCCATATACTATTGTTTTAGTATATGGTCCCCATGTTAGGGTTTTGAAACCCTCGGAGAAGGTAGTCCTTTCCGAAGAGTCTCAGTAGAGATCAAAGGTTGACCGAACAAACTTATATATACTCCGAGAGAGCAAAATGGGGGTGTCTACAATAGAGAGTGATGATCTAAAACCCAAAGGTTGTATAGTAAATCTCCAAATCTGACTACAGATCTGGCAACTCTAAACCTACACTAGAAAGCAAGGTAAAGAGAGGGTGTTTAGGTGTCACAAACTAAACTAAACTAAAAAAAAATAGAAATAAAACTACAACTAAAGGAAGGGGATAAAGAAGGATGATGATGGGTTAGGGAAATAAAATAAAAATCTAGAGAAGTAGACAGCTATGGGCTAATCTTCACTACAACACAACTCAAGCGCTAAATCTGCAGCTATCCTTCACTTTGCTGCAGGCACAAGTGCAAGGTAGAAGAATCCAACCCAACCCAAAAACATGAACTGATCTTAGGGTTGTATTCTGTCCACTTAAATGGGCACATAATACCACAGGGATTTCATCCAGTCAAGGGATTAAACTAGAACAGAAAAACCATTGCAGACACTATATTAGCAAGGCTACAAGCTCATGCATCCATAAGATCAAACAGTCCATAACGATCTAGTGAAAACTACTAAAAATCACAGGCTGAATGGGGATTTAGAATCAGCTGGTCATTGCTACAAAAGTCCTGCAATGACCTAGCCCTCCAGTCTGTAAGCTCTGCAAGATCTCAGGTATACTCATTGAAAATGGTGTTGTAAAACAGAGAAGTTGGGTTTGCAACAGTCTCTCACTTGGCTACAAGCACAAGTGCAGATAAAAAGAATCCAGCTCAACCCTGTGATCTAGACCAATCTTAGGGCTATACCTTACCCACTAAAATGGTCAAATGCTATCCCAGAGATTTTCCCAATCACAGAGGTTAGAGATAGAACAGAAATACTACTGCTACCACAATGGTTGCAAGGCTACAAGCTCATGCAGCCATAGGTGCATAAAACCCATATAGCTCTATGTCAAGAACATAGAAAAATATAGATTAAATGAAGGATTAAAAATATCATTTCATTGAATATAAATGACTTACAATGATCTGCCCTCAAGGCAGTAGTCTCTGCAAACTCCCAAAATTGCTCGCAATGTTCTTACAAAACCTTATTACAATTTACAATAAACCTAGTTGCTATACAAGGATTTAACCCAATATGGTTGCTGAGCTAAGGAAGAAGAAAGGAGAAAATAAAAATAAAATAAAAAGAAAATAAAAACCTAAAATATAAATCCTAAAAGTGAGCTCAGGCTAATCCTGGCTCCCATGAAAACGTAATCCTACAAGTGAGCTCAGGCTAATCCTGGCTCTCCTACCAAGACAGCTTATAATTGTATTTATACAATCCATAAAGCAGTTTTGTGCATTTTTCAATCGGAAATAAGAATAGTTAGAGCTGGTGTCGTGGCCCATTGGTAGCCAAGTAATACCTTGGGATGTGTGGGACAACTCAGCACTTTGGGATGTGTACCCTAGATACTGTGGAATCCCAATAATGCCCCCTGAATGTTGAATAAGAAGGTTGGAACCCGCGCCTCGAGCAAATGAGCTTCAGAACATTAATCTCGAGTGATTCTCAAGCAATTGGAATGCTTCAGGCAGCTTTAGGTTATTGATCTCAAGCAGCTCTCGAGAGGCTGCTTCAGCAAGCTTTAAACAGCTCAACAAGTTAAGTGGGGACTGCTAAAGCTTGACAGGTTCATTGGCTTCAGGTATTGTAACTCGACAGAATCTCAAGAGGCTCTCGACAGGATCTCGAGAGGCTCTCGACAGGATGAAAATATTACTTTTGCAGCTCGAGAGGCTGAAATACAACACTATAGCGGCTCGACAGAATGTTTTCAGCAGTGAACTGCTTGACAGCAGCAATGCAACAGTTCGACAAGCTGATTCTCTACAAGTTGTAGCTTGACAAGTTAGTTTCAACTGCTCGACAGCTTGATTTCCTCAGTCATGAACCACTCGACAGCTTGTTGTGCTACTCGAGCAGATGGATCCAGCTGCTCGACAGCTTGTATCACACCAGCCAACAACTCGACAAGCTTAAAGCTTTAAGTCTTCAACTCGTGGGGTTTAAATCTGCAGGTCTCCAGCTCGAGAGGCTACTTTTCTAGCAAGAGTATCTGCTTGAGTAAGTGGTTTTCAGGCTGGACTGCTCGAGTATGCCAAGAACTTAAGATTTGTAGCTCAAGTAGGTGGTTTGCTTGAGCAACAACAACTCGACAGGCTTGAGGTTTCAGTAGGAACAGCTCGTGAGGTTAGTTTCAGTTGCTCGACAGCATGGAACACACCAGCCAGCAACTCGACAAGTGGATTGCAGCAACTCTACAACTCGATAGGTTGAATCTTTAAGGCCATGAACTACTCGAGTGTGCTGTTTTAAGGTTATAAGACTGCTCGAGTGGCTGCTGGCAATAGCAATGCAGCTCGACAGGCTCAATGTGTAGCTCTCTAGCTGCTCGAGTGCTTTAATGCAGCATGTCTGCAGCTGCTCGAGCATATATAAATAGAGCTCCAGTCATTGCAGCTTCATGTGGTTCATTTATCAGCTCGAGAAGATGGTGTAGCAAGGCTGTAAACTGCAGCAATGAAGTGCTCGAGTGTATAAATGTGACACTTTCATTGAACTGCTCGAGATTCATGTAAGTGTAGTGTTGTAGCTTTTGTGCTCCACTTAAACTATTGTATTGTTGCTCATATAAAATGCTTGAGTTGCTGGTTTGCTGCTGGGCTTGTATAGATCTGCTTGAATGGTGCAGTGCAACAACTTTCAATTGTAGCTCGACAAGTGGAATGCAATAGCTGATGTTCTCAAGATGTTGAAGTTGAAGCTATAATGTTCTCCACAGCTATCCTATATAATCTACTGCAGCATCAGTCTACTAAGCTTGGGCTTCACTTCTCTCTCTCAGCAGGACATCTAGGACCCTGAGACATGCTAAATAGCCCCAATGGTGTGAACCACCATGGTGTAGTCAATATAAATCCATCAACTCCACAGCTTAGCACAAAATTCTTTCTTCTTGGCTTATAAATGTTGGATTGCTGCACTAAGCTATAATTTATTGTCATCTACAAAATCACAGTTAAAAAGTCATTATTAACCAGCTCAAAGGTCCATTAAAGTCCAGGTTAGGTTGTGAAAAGTGCTATATTTTAGTGATCAACATCAATCGAGCCTTGGGCCAAATTTGGGTGTCTACAAAGGTCGTTTTATGTCAACAACCGGATTCAAAGGACAAGCAGCCGACAAGTAAGCAGCAATCAATGAGGGAACAATCGGTTAGGCAACCCCAACTTAACACTAAAATAATCGAGCTGAGGAATGAGTGCACATCGCTCCGGACAATAGTTAGAGAGATGAAGGGAGATTTCGAGCGCGTCTTCACTCTTTTGAAAGGGCAAGCCATAACGATATAGCAGCTAGAGAGAGACAAGAAGATCCTCCAAGAGCAAGAAGCATTTTTAACAAATAAAAATGTCGTAATGCGAAAGGATATGGATGCAGGGAAGGCTCACTTGTCAAAGGTATTAACTCCCTAACTTAAAAACCAATAGATTAGAGATTTTTAATGGAATATAGGGTTAAGGGTTTAGGGCTAAAAGGATGAAATGATGAAATGATGAACTGTTAACTTAAATTACGGTTCGCTAAGGTACCTTAGTGGATCGCTAAGATATCTTAACAGAATCAAACATATGTAGACATCAAATTTTTTATGTAATTTTTGTACTCATTTTTGTATAAAAATGATCTGTAGGGTGACATTCTCTCGTCCATTCTGTTTGACGTATTTGTTGCCCCCAACCCCTAGTGGATAAAGAAGCTTTGGCTAAAGACCCTCTGGGGCATAAGGGTGACCCTCTGGTCGAGGGAGATAACCCTAAGGTCCAGGGTGAGAACCCTGTGGTCGAGGAACATTCAGAAGTGGAGGCTATGGTTGTTGAGGAGGATGCTCCACTTACACAACCCTATAGCGAGTCGCAGCCGATGTCCCTTAAAAATTACTAGTAAAACTATCAGCATCTAAGAGCAAGGCCGACAGAGTAGGGAAGGTCCCAGGATATGACCTACGTACGAGGAAGAGAGAGACCCCGACAAGTAAAGTTCGTTTAAATAAAACTCAAAACTTACCATCATTTAAATGACCAAGGGCGCTCGAGGACGAGAGTGAGCCACAGTCAATGGAGTAGAAATTCATGCTCAGTATTTAGAACCAACCTACGATGGATGATACTATGATTATCAATACCCTCTTGGGTATTGACGTCACCGTTGCGAAGTTACGGGTCATCAAAGGAAGGGTGTGGCTGGACGACCAAATAATGGACTCATACTTTAAAGTCCTAGAAAACAAGAATGACTCAATGTTTCCTGAAAAGGTGGACAAGAGTTGGTTTACTACGACCACTGCCTTGATAAAATATCATTTCTTCATTTATTTCCTTTATTTATTTACTTCATTCACTTCATGACTTATTCTAATGACCAATTTCAGACCTTAATGATAGCGGATCATGGAAAATTCAAAAAATTTGTCCATGATCAAAATCTAGAAGCACCTTGTAATGTAGGCAAGTGGTAGGCCTACTGTGATAAGTGGTAGGTTCATCACGGTTGCAAGCCGCTTGAGACCCAGTTTACGAGTGTGGCACGCGGTATTCATACTATCGACTATGGGACGGTAAGCTTCACTTTAAGTCATGTTAACGCTTTTTTTAATTAACGAACACTCCACTGATTAGAACTCTTATTGCATTGCGGATTTAGCTTCTGATGCATAGCCAAAGACATCACCATTAGGCTTTGGCTATAGTGTCCATAGGGGATCATCTCGTGAAGGTGTTAGACTCGGTTGATTGAGAGTGTTCGCACAAACAAACACTGTTGATTCATCTGTTGCACTATCTTTACGTTGTCGGTCTCAGCTCCGCTCTAGATCAACCATGGTGGTACAGGTCATCGACAATGATGATATTTCGCACTAAGACAACAGTTGGGACTGCGGAGTTTTTGTATTGAAGTTTATCGAATACTTCTCTGAACGGTAGCCAATCACTTTTGAGGAGAAAGACATGCAACAATTTAGAGCTGAAATAGGACATACTTTGAGCACGTTCGAAATGTATTTTTTTATTTATTTTATCAATTTTTTTGTAAATTTTGTAATGTAACTCAAAATTGGGTAATTTTTGTTAGTTTTGATTGTGTTGTAGTTCTTTTTATTGTAAATGTGTGGTCAAAATATAGTGGAAATAAAGAAAGCAAAAACAGATGAAAAGGGGGCCTAAAATGGATTGAACACAACAGTAAAACAACCACAGTCCTACAAGATCCAATGTTGTTGTAGCAAGTTTTGATAAGGGTTGTCTCATAGGGATTAATGATCTAAACGCAATAGTGAAATAGTAGATCTTCAGATCTGCTACAGATCTGGCAGCTCTAACCTAACTAAGAAAGCAAGGTAAAGAGAGGGGGTTTTTGAGTTGTCATAATTAAACTAAAAATAGAAAATCAAACTAACTATAAAAATAACAATAAAAGAAAAGGGGTTTAGAGAAGGATGGAAATGGTTTGATAAAATAAACAAAAAATATGGGAAGTAAATAGTTAGGGATTGATTTTCACTGAAAAAGAAATGGCAAGGCAGAGCAAGAGCAGGGATTACAGCTGTCCTTCATTTAGCTACAAGCACAAATGTAAGAAAGAAGAATCCAACCCAACCCTGAGATATGGACTAGTCCTAGGACTATATCTTGCCCACTTGAATGGTCACAGGATATACTCTAGTTATGGGGGTTAAAAGGTCAGAACAAGAAAACCATTACAGCCACTATGTTCGCAAGGATACAAGCTCATGCCTCCATAGGTGCAGAAAATCTAATAAGATCTAAATGTAAAACACTAGAAATTATAGATTTCATGGAATAGTGAAACCAACTTTGTATGGCTTAAAAGGTACTTACAATGGATTAACTCTCAAGGCTGCACTCTTTGTAAACCTCTAGACCCTTTACAATGCTCACACACAATCCTTTCACAGCTTCAACCCTATCTATTACAAAGATTTAGCCCAACATGCTGAGCTAAGGAAGGGGAGAGAAAACAAAAAGAGGACCTAACCCTAAAAATGACCTAGGGCAAGAATATCCCACATGGCTCCCTTGCTCCAAGTATCTTTTTTTTCTACGTCTTTACATGGCTTTTATACAATCCCTAAAGTGCCTTTTTACATTGGCCAATCAGAGAAGAGGGGAATCAAGTTAGTTAGGATCCTGCTGTTGTGGCTCATTTGCAACCAAGCATTGCCCTTAATAGTTAGGAAAAGCACATCACACTTGGACAGGTGTCCCATGTGCTGTAGAAGTTCCACAAATGCCTTTCAAATCTGTAGGTAGTAGCTGGAACTCTTGCCTCGTGTGAATGGAGCTTCCGGATATGGAACTTGAGTGGATCTTGAGTGGTTCAAGTGCTTCTGAGTGGATCTCGAGTGGCTGAATGCTTGAATGGATAGAGCTGCTCGAGTGGTTAAGGCTTTAGGTAGGAAATATTGAGTGTGTCTCGAGTGGATAAGGGCTTGAAGTTAGATCTGCTCGAGTGGCTGAAGGTTTTTTGAATGGTGCTTGACAGGTTCTCTACAGCTACTCGAGTGGATAACAGACATCAGTTCTCAACTGCTCGACAACTTGGAACGCAAGTCTCTAATTTGCTTGAGTGGTTCTCGAGAGGCTCCTGCTGCAACATTGAAGTGCTGAGTACTGCTCAAGCTAGATTTTCTGAAGGTGTATCTACTCGAGATAACTCGAGTGGATTATTTGTGAAGGCACAGAGCTACTTGAGAATGCTCGAGTGGTTGCTGCAGCGGTCACTGAACTACTCGAGCTCAAGGTTCTGCTTATCTGCTGTCTTGTTCACCCTGCTGCTCTACTCCATTAGGTTTGGGCCCCACTTCTCTTTCATTGTAGGACATCTAGGGGTCCAGGGCATGTTGACTAGCCCACATGGTTGGGACCACCATGGTTCAAAAATTATTTTTCCATCAGCTTTAATGCTTGTCTCTCATTCCTCTTCTTCTTGGCATTTATGAGATAGATTGTTGCTCATGCTACAGATTATTTCTAACTATAAAAACATGCTCAAAACTCAATTATTAACAGCTCAAAGGTCTATTAAAGGCTAGGTTAGGAGGTGGAAAGTGACATAATTCAGTGATTAACATACCCCAAACCTAACCTTTGCTATTGCTCAAGCAAAGGAAAAAATTAAACAGTTACTCTAAAAAAATTTAAATGCCACTTTCGTAGGGAGCACAGATGCATTTAGCTTATGCATCAAGCCTTTTATACCCTAGGTGATCCTTAGTGGAGGAGTGAAGTCTCCTGAGGGTTTTCAATAAAGATACCCACAAGCTTCACAATAAAGCAGTTAAGCCTAGTACAAACAATGGAAAGTTAGATATCAACACATAAAGCTTCATTCCACACCTTAATCTTTCAAATATAGAGGAGGTTTAAATAGTCATGGAAAACATCTTAACACTTAAATCAATATTTCTTTCCATCACACCCAATCAGTTTACATCAAGAGTGTAGTGTGTGAAAATCAGTACTAAGCTCACCATTGATTTAAAATCAGGTTCAAACATTGTCCACTTAAGTTAATTTTTAGACCCAATCCTTACCAGGGTTATCACTCAACAAATGAAGCTCAAGGGTGTATCACATTTATTGTAGCTTAAGATCAGTTACAGTCCTCAAATAGGCATGCAAGCATGAGCATAAGCATTGCTTCTAATTTCTGACATCCTCTTGGTTTCTTCACCATAGATTAGACATCCCCTTATCTCCACATGACAACTTACTTCACCTTGGATCACTAAGGTCTTTTAGATGGGTTGTAATGTGGCTTATGGTTGAGGTTTAAAAAGAATAGAAGGGATAGAAAAGATTCAAAAACTGAGAAATCAACCAAGAGTTAGGAGGTGATTCATGACTGCACCTGCTTCATTTCATCATTGCTTCATCTTCTTTCATGTCTTTTAGATCTGAAGTGGCCAGCTTCTCTTTTTTTCCAGTGTTCAGATGAACTACTTCTTGTGACTTCTCTTTCTTTTTTTATTTTATTTTTATATGAAATGCCACACATGTACAACTGTCACACTGCTTCTTCTAGATCTCTTCTTTTCTCCTTCAACCAAATGTTGAACTCCTCTCAACTATCTTCAACATCTTCTCCTTTATCTTCTGAAATCTCAGAGCGAGGGTAAGGCTGAATCAAGTCATGAGGTTTAGGTTCAAGTACTCTGGTGTTGGTTAATGGAAAATGGATTTCAATGCTCAAACAATGTGAATAAAGGGTAGTTCAATGAGTAGGTCTTTTCAGGCTCAAATTGTCCAAATGATGGCCTTAAATCATCTCCTTTGTGTCATGAGTACTGTCAACAGTTTCAATTTGGGGAGCCTAACTTCTAGTGAAAACTTATTGAATCAATCATTCCTTAGAGCAGAAAAAATTGCCAAAGCAACTCTTCAAAAGAAAAAATTTTATAGGCCCAAATCTCACTGGGTATGGTCTTCAATTGAACTCCTAGGGTATATCCTCACTTTTTTCTCTCCTCTCTGGTTTACTAAGTATTGATTGTGTAAAATTTTCTTTATGTTAAGTTTATGGGAATGTAAATTTTTTAAATGATTTCAGTTTTAAAACATCTGCCAACAGTTTTAATCCCCCTTTTCACAATTGGTTATGTGAAAATTAACTTTATTTATTTCAGTCTAACTACACTGCTACACTAAATTTAACTACTCTGCCATACCCCCAAACCTAAGACAAACATTGTCCTCAATGTTACAATAAAGAATGTATTTCGGGGCAGCAGGGTCTGGAAATAAATTACACTTGCAACAAAATGTTACATTTAGCAAAAAATAAAAAGAAAGGAAACTAATGCACAATGTAAGGTTGGCACAAAAAGAAATTTTATTCACACAATCATAGATTTCATTACAAAATATTGTACAAACTAGACAGTGATTACATCATGGTAATTAGAAAACAAACAAAACATCACAGGAAAAAAAAAATCCTAAAGCATCAACTTCCTAAAACAGAAGAAAAAAAATCTACATATGGGCTGAATCTGAATCCACATCTATGTACTCATCTGCATTCATTTTCCTTTTTTCACACTGACAGCCTTTCCAGCACCAGCTTTTTTCCTTGAAGCAGCTGGTTTTTGAGGTTTGGTGCTGCCCTTCTGAAATTTTGGCTCTTCAATTCTTACTCTCTTGGTTTCTACTGGAGGCTTCACATCTTTGAGACCCATTAATGAGACAATGGTTGTTAATGTTTCCACCAGCTTGGACAAGTGGTTGGTCCTTTGTTCATACATTTTGTACATAGCCACAGCAGTGTCCAGCCTCTTCTCCATGGCCTCCATATCCTTTTCATGCTCCAACATAACTGCCTCCAAAGTTTTCCAATAAGGAGGCTTCATCCGGGTCAACTGTTCCTCACAAGTCTCAAAGAAATTGTTGCTCACAAAGGTTACTAGCTGATACACATCCTTAGCCAGAGATGCATTGGTATTCATAAAGGCAGTGAGGGTGGGTGCTGGTGGTCCTGAAAGTGGGTATGCTGGGACAATGGCCTAGTTAGAAGGATCATTAGTAGGAGTGGGGATAACAGCAAGTTCAGTACAAGTTTGGGTATATGCGGAGGGAATGGATGGTAGGGCAAGGGTCAGCTCCTCCTCGGTAGTTTCAGTTTGGGGGAAGGGTGAGGATGTGGAAATGGGGACTATACTCAGCTCTTCTTCTTCAAAATCAGTTTGGGTGGCAGCATCAATTATTGCCACAAATGTAGAAGGCTGCTGAAATGGAAGGGTAGGGATTGGGGTAGGTATGGGTGGTGGGATAAAATTTTGAAGGGTGGATTGGATGGAGTTAAGGCTTGTTTGGATGGAGGTCTGATTTTCTGTGTTGGTATGAATTTGGGATTAGAGAGAAGTTAGGAGAGAAATTATTTGGGATAACGGGTCAGGTATGGCTGGGGTTATAGATTGGGCGGGAGGGATTGGTTGGAATGGGGAGGTAGGGGCATGGCTAAATGTGTATGGGTGTGGGGATTTAGGGAGAGGGGTGTACTCATGCCTAATGTCCTCTACAATGGAGTCCATCAGAGCTGAGAAAACCTCTATGGTAACTAGTCTGATGTGGTATGGAATGGTATTTGAATAGGGGAATGGGTAGGTGACTGGCTGGGTGTAGTGGTTTCAAAGGTTTCAATGGCAGCATGGGTAAATGGCAGGATTGGTTCTTCAGGTTCTGGGCTTTAGATGGATACAGGTGGTTCAATGGCAGTAGCCATTGGCTCACTATCATCATAGGTAAAAGGAGCAAGTGGGTCTGGTGTTGGGCTTGGTATGTCAGTGGGTATTGTAATGGGTGGTGGTGTGTTAATGGGTGGTCTGAGTTCTGTGGTGGGGTGATGGGTTCTCTTTTTGTATGTTCTTTTGATGGGGGTGTAGGAAGGTTAAAGGGGAATTCTATGGGAGGGGGAGTTGAAGCTGACACAGGAATGGAATGGGAAGGTAAGATTGGTGGAGTGGGGACTGATGGAATAGATGCAGTAATAGAAAGTAAGGTGGAAGGTGGTAAGGTAGGTGTGAATGGTGCAGGAATGGAAGAAGGTGGAACTGCTGCTGTTGTGACTGCTAGAACTGACACAAGGGGTGCTACATAAGGGGCTAGAGTAGGTGTAGCAGTGGTTGTAGTGGCTTTTGCAGGAATGGCTGCTACAGAAGTAGTTGCTTCAGACTTCTTTTTCTTCTGCTTCTCCATCAATGTCCTAATGATACTCCACTATTTCTTTCCACATACAATTGGTGGTAGCTCATCAGTGGGCTCTCCTTCCTTCCACATATATTTTTCTCTCTTGAGCAAGGCTGTGATCAGCCTACTGTAGGGCAGACCTTACAGTTTTTACTTTTTTTACACTTTGCCATGAATGTCCTCCATCCCTTCAAATATCAGCTTGGCAGCATTGAAGAAATATCCTTTGGAGAAGGAGAATAATGCATCTACTATTAGGTGCCTCCTTTCCTGCTGATGACCAGCCACAAAGATATTTTTTCATAAAATACTATCCATAAAAAGCAGGTATGGGCTTAAATCACTTCTCATTATTGAATCCCCTGATGCCTTCTTCCCTTGAGTCAACTGTTGGGCAATCTCCTTCATGGAAGTACTGATTGGGGCACCCAAATTACAGGATGGGTCATATGATGATGGGATGCCCAATGCTTGTGCTATGTCAGTTGTGTCCACAACTGCCTCAAAGTCATCAATGATAAGTACCATGACTGGATCCTCCCCCTTTGGTCCTCCTCCAGATTTCCTCATTCTGATGTTCTGATATCATAACCTCACCAATCTAGGATAAATAAGTTCTTCCAGAGGCTTTAACAGTGAATCTAGGGAGGCCTTGGTCAAAAATTCTATGGCATCCTTAGCAAGGTCTTGCTTAGTGAAAAATGTCTTATCAAAGGCTATTTCTGGTACCAAACTGAGGGTAGCCACAAAATTATTTGGGGTAGTGAAGGTGTCAACTTCAGGGGCTACTTCTTTACCCTTTTTTTGTTTCTTTGATTTGACAGGTTTAAGATCTTGGGTGGTAGCAGCTCTGGCTTTTTTCTTTAGGGCTGCTGATTCACCTAAAATAGATTTTCTCTTTGGATTTTCCACAGGAGCATTAAGGGCTGAGGATGAGGCTATCCTCTATGACTTTCTAGTTGGAGTAGGGGGCTGGGTTTGGGTAGGACTAAGTAAGGTTGTAGGGTTTCTCCAAAATCTGATTTTTCAGCCATTGAACCATACTTTCTGTGAAATCAATGCAAACCCTAGGTATCCCTAACAACTTGGTACACACTTGATCCACTAAATGGCGATGAAAAAGTAACTAACCCCCAATTAAAAATTACTCAAGCCAGTTAAAATATTCTAAGAAATGAAGAGGACTGAGAAGAAATTTCAAAAATTACCCAAAAATTAGGGTATTGTTGAAGATAGTGCACAGTGAATCAAATCAGGAGTTTCTTGGTGCGCAATGTGTGGCTTGAGTAGCTCAACAAAATGGTAGAGGCAATGGATAAATGGTGGAGCAGATGGTGTAGTGAAGAAGAAGGAAGAAATATTGGCCAGGTGAGTGTGGTTGAGTGTTTGAGTAAGAATTCAAATGAGAGAAATGAACTCACGACATGTTTATAAGCTCAAGAAAATGAGCATCGACAGGTTGCAACTTCAGGTAAAACGTCTCAAGGGGATCTCGAGTGGATGTGATCAAATCCAGGATCCTATCGAAGCTTCAAGTGTAATTCGACAGGATAATGGCTACATAATTAATTTGCTCGAGCAGATCTCAAGCGGCTGAGTTTAAATGCATAACCTATCGAGGTAGCAAAGGTGTTGGCTCGAGTAGATGCTCGAGCACATGATTTAAAGCATTGGAGCTTCTCAAAACTGAAGTATTGACTCGAGTAGTTGCATTTTAGTCACAAGAGCCTGTCGACACTGGCATTTGCTTCAGGTTAAGTGTCTCGAGGGGATTCTATAAAGCTCCTGATCCTCTCGAGAAAGCCAATATGCACATACCCATTTCCTCGAGAGGGTGCCTGAAGGCTCCAAATCCTCTCGAGAAGGATAAAAACACATCAGTTTCCATTGTGCTAACAGGCACACTCTCATATATCATAGATCAATAATTCCTAATGCTAAACTCATACATCCATACACCACCCCACAACATAACATTGCACACATCTGGATTCATGAAAATAGACCACAACAAAACAATATTTATGGAATTTTAAACATAAACAACAGCTATGATACACATTATACAGGGCTGGAGATCATACATCAGTAGGGCGTTCTTGAAAGTGAATGGTTTCAGAGGGCTCCACAATATTCTCAACACAAGGTTTTAGCCTCTGACCATTGACTTTCATGACCCTTCCACAAGTAGGGTCCATGATCTCTACAATACTAGATGGGAATGCATGCATGATAGTAAATGGACCATCCCATCTAGATTTTAATTTGCTTAGAAAAAACTTCAGCTTAAAATTAAAAAGCCATACCTTGGCACCATCAGCAAAGTCCTTCCTGAGAAGGTTCTTGTCAAAGAAGGCCTTGGCTTTCTCCTTGTAAATTCTGGAGTTTGAATAGGCATCTAGCCTCAGTTCTTCTAGCTCAGACAACTGTAATTTCCTGGTCAAACCAACATAAGTTAGATCCATGTTTAAACTTTTAATAGCCCAATAGGCTCTGTGCTCTAACTCCACTGGGAGATGGCAGGCTTTGCCATAAACTAGTCTGAATGAGGACATCCCTATAGGGGTCTTATAGGCTATCGTATAGGCCCACAATGCATCAGTCAATTTCAGGGACCAATCCTTCCTATCTGTCATGATTGTCTTCTCCAGAATGTGCTTGATTTCTCTATTAGAAATCTCCACCTGCCCACTAGTGTGTGGGTGGTATGGAGTAGCAATTCTGAGTAACACCATACTTTTTGAGCAAGCTCTCAAAGTATCTGTTACAGAAATGGTTCCCTCCATCACTGATGATGGCCCTGGGGGTGCCAAATCTAGAGAATATATTTTCTTTGACAAACCTTAGGACAAGAGAATATATTTTCTTTGACAAACCTTAGGACAAGAGAATATATTTTCTTTGACAAACCTTAGGACAACTCTATGATCGTTTGTCCTTCTGACAATAGCTTCCACCCAATTGGGAACATAATCCACAGTCACAAGGATGAAATTAAAACCCATTAAAGGAGGGAAAGGACCCATGAAATTTATCCCCCAGACATCAAATAGCTCAATAATAAGGATGGGTTTCAATGACATTGAATCCCTTTTTGATATGCCTCCCATCCTTTGGCATCTCATGCAGGCTTTGCAGTGTTCAAAAGAATCCTTGAACAAGGATGACCAATAGAAACCACACTGCAGCACCTTGGATGCTGTCTTTTTCCCTCCAAAGTGACCCCACAGGCATTTTCCTAACACATGGTCAGAATCCTATAAATTTCGCTGTCAGGGACACACTTCCTGATCACCTAGTTTGCATAATATTTATGAGGTATGGATCCTCCCAGAAAAAATACTTGACTTGTAAAAAGAATAAGTCTTTGTCCATCTTGGACTAGTGAGAAGGGATCTTACCTACAACAAGGTAATTTATAATATATGGAACCAAGGTAAACTAGACTTGATGGCAAACAACAGCTCATCAAGGAATGAATCCTTAAGTGGTGTTGTAGCACTTCATTAATCACAATCCGAGATAAGTGATCAACTACCACATTCTCTACCCCTTTTTTGTCTTTGATTTCGAGATCAAACTCCTGCAGGAGTAAGATCCATCGAATCAGCCTAGGTTTTGCATCTTTCTTTGCTAAGAAATATTTCGGGCAGAGTGGTCAATAAAAATTACAATTTTAGACCCTAGTAAGTAAGGTCTAAACTTGTCTAAGGCAAACACTACAGCCAGAAGATCTTTCTCAGTGATTGTATAATTCAGTTGAGCTTCTTACAGTATTTTACTGGCATAATAAACTACACAGGGCAGTTTTTCTCTTCTCTGTCCTAAAACAGCTCCCAAAGCAAGTGGCACAACGGTTTGGAGATCTTGCTGAAATCTTGAATAAACCTTCTATAAAAACAAGCATGTCCTAAAAATGATCTGATTTGTTTGATGGTTTTTGGTGGGGGCAGATGTGAAATCATGTCAATCTTTTTCTTGTCAACCTCTATGCCCTTCTGGGATACCACATGGCCAAGTACAATTCCTTGGGTGACCATAAAATGGCTCTTTTTTCAGCTCAAAACTAAATTGGTTTTTTCACACGGTTGAAGCACAAGGGAGAGGTGATGCGAACATTGGTTGAAATTATCTCCATAGACTGAAAAGTCATCCATAAAAATTTCAAAAAACTTATCTATCATATTAGAAAAAATGGCATACATGCACCTTTGGAAAGTTGCAGGAGCATTGCACAGTCCAAATGACATCCTTTCTATAGGCAAAAGTGCCAAATGGATAGGTGAAAGTGATCTTTTCCAGGTCTTGAGGATACACTGGTTTTTGGTTGTAACCAGAATATCCATCAAGAAAGCAGTAATATGCTCAGTCTGCCAACTTGTCTAAAATCTTATCAATAAAAGGCAAAGGGAAGTGGTCCTTTCTAGTCTTGGAGTTTAATTTTCTGTAGTCTATGCACACTCTCCAACCAGTGGTCTCTCTGGTTGGCATCAACTCTCCAGACTCATTTGGTATTATTGTGATACCAGATTTCTTGGGGACTACCTCGATTGGTGACACCCACTTAGAATCAGAGATAAGGTAAATTACTTCAGCATCCAACAAATTGACAATTTCTTTCATGACTACTTCCTGCATGTGAGGGTTCAACTTTCTCTGCATTTCCCTAGAGGGTTTGGAACCCTCTTCCAAGTGAATTTTGTGCATACAAAAAGAAGGATCAATTCCTCCCAAATCATAAATTGTCCATCCAATGGCTTTCTTGTGCTTCCTGAGGACATAAAGTAATTGCTCCTCCTGCTGCTCAGTGAGAGAGGAGGATATAATTACTGGTAGCTTTTCATTCTGCCCCAGAAATGTATATTTCAAAGACTCTAGGAGTTGCTTCAGCTCTAGGTCTAGTGGACTTTCCATAGAAGGCAGCAAAGGTGCCTTGGAGGGTTGGGGGAGGGGCATCAATGTAGGTCTCCATGTAAAGTGCTGCACTAGGCCCACTGAAGAATCCAATGTATTCATTTCTTCAGTAATTAGAGTGGGGGCCTCCTTATCAACAACCTCAGTCCACACTTCTTCAAAATCATCTAATACCTTATCCCAATCCAGTAGTCTGGGTAAGGTCTCTTCCACCAATTCATCTATGACATCTACTACAAACAGTCCTCATTGTCAAGTTGAGGGTGATTGGCAGTATTGTACACATTCAACTTAACCTTCATATTTCCAAAAGTGACTTCCATCACTCTAGACCTGCATTGAATACAATCATTGGTAGTAGCCAGAAATGGCCTGCCCAAAATGACAGGTATTGGAGTGTTGCACTTGGTAGGCTCCATGTCTAACACCAAAAAATTAGCTGGATAGAAAAATTTATCTACCCCCATCAACACATCTTCCACAATGCCCATAGGTTTTCTCTCAGACCTATCAGCCAATTGGAGGACCACAGGTGTGGGCTTTAACTCTCCCAAACCTAGCTTCTCATACACTTAGTATGGCAGCAGGTTGATACTAGCTCCCAAATCAAAGAGAGCTCGTCCTATGGTGTTCTCACCTATGATGCAGGGGATGGTAGTTACCCCTGGGTATTGAAGTTTAGCTATTGTAGCTATGGACCAAATAGATTTGAATTTTTTAGCTGCAAACACTTTCTTAGACCAATGAATCTAACTTTTCTCTTTTGGGTGCATAAGTCCTTAAGGAACTTAGCATAGGCTAGGACTTGCCTGATGGCATCAAGCAAAGACAAATTGATTTTCACCTGCTTGAATGTGTCCATCATCTCCTCCATTTTGGCATTCCCCTTATCAAAAGGAGAAGGCCCTTTGAAAGCTTGAGGAAATGACAGATGAGGTACTGCTGGTACCTCAACTGCTGGCCTAGCATCCACATCACAACTTTTGGTATTTTTAATTTTTTTCAACTGTTGGGATTCAACAGTAGCCCCATTATTTTCCTCCTGTTGCTCAACTACAGGGGCTAAGTTTTCTCCTCCTGCACTCTTCTTTTTCTCACATCCTACTTGGTTATCCATCACTTTACCACTTCTTAAGGTGGTGATGGCTTTAGCTTCCTCATGAGTTGAGGAACCTTCACCAATCATAAACTGTCCCTTGGGGTTGGTCATTGTCTGGCTTGGCAGCCTACCCTCTTCTCTCCTGTCAGAGTGCTTGAAATTTGACCCAATTGGTCTTTAATCTTTTTAATACTCTGACTGTGGGAGTTCATAGTCTGTGACAGGGAACTGAGGTTTTATAGTGAGGACAAAACCTGCTCCTCAAAGGAGGGTGCTCTGGTCTGTGGTGGTGGCAGGGTCAACTGATTTGGTTGTACTACCTACTGAGAGAATTGCTATCTCTGAACATAACCTTGATTGTACAGCTGGGGTGGTCTATAGGGCAGTGCTTGCTACTGCTGGGGTTACTGAAAATTATTCTATCTCTACCTCAAATTAGGGTGGTTCCTCTAAGGATACTTTTGTTATTATTTTCATATGTTTTCTGCTAACTTTATTTGAAAACAATGATAAGAATGTGTTAGTAAAAATAAATCAAAAGTGGATTAAAAAAAATATATAAAACAGCAAGTCTAAAAATACACAAACCTGCAAGATACAGGGCTTATTGTAGCAAGTTTTGATAAATAAGTTTTTCCCACAGGGAGTACTGATCTGAACCACAAGGTTTGTATAGTAGTCTCCAAATCTAACTGCAGATCTGGCAGTCCTAAAGGAAGGGTGTTTAGGTGTCACTCGGCTATACTAAAAACTAGGAAAAGACAAGAATAAACTACAGCTAAAGAAAGGGATAAAGAAGATTAATGATGTGTGTTAAAATAAGGATACAAGGGTGAGAAGTAAGCAACTTAGGTTACAGGTTTATTTAGTTATGCAACTCAGATTTGGGGCTCTCTCTGCAGCAAGTCCTTGCTGAAGTGCTATTACTAACCTTAACAAGGTGGAAGTATCCAACTTAACTCATGCCATTTGGGGTGCTCCTAAGGCTATAGTCTGTCCACTCAAATAGTCACAGACTATCCTATAGAGTCTGTCAAATCCCATTGATCAAGCCAGAAGTTGCTATTCTAATCCAAAGGAGTAAGCTGATCAAACCTCATCCAATGAATCAAATCAGGCCATGAATACTATTGCAGACACTATGTTTGCTAGGCTACAAGCTCCCCAGTTCTGCGCATAGATCTGACTGGCATTCATAGGAGTTCCAACCCATAAAGCCCTTTGTGTATTGTCAATGCCAGTAGCACATTGATGCCCACATAGAGGACCAACAATAGGTTGAACAAGGATCTAAACACAGCTGGTCATTGCTACAAAAGGCCTGCAATAACTCAGCCTCCCAGTCCACAATCACTACAGAAAAGCTAGAGCTAACATTTGATAGTGGTAAAGTAAAATAGAGGAGAGTCTGTTCCTGCAGAATCTCTCACTAAGGCACAAGTCCAAGCGCAGAGAAGAAGAATCCATCTCAGATCTGTGACCAAGTTTCTCCTAGGGCTATAGTCTGTCCGCTCTAATGGTCACAGGCTATCCACAGAGGCTCCCTTACCCACAAATACTAAGAATAGAACATAAAAACTGTTGTCTGCCACCATTGTCCCAGGGCATCACGGTCAAGCTTCCATGGGCCTTTCAATAAGCTCAAATCCTAAATGTATGCTATAACCTGAACAGAACTACAGAAAAATAGGAAATAACAGATTGAGTAAGCATCCAAACAAAGATTCTATTGATCTGGTGTTATTAACAATGAAATCCCTCAAGGCAGCAGCCTTGTGCACAACAGCTCAACACCAAATCCCAATGCTTAAATGATCTATTACAAAACTGAAATAAAATTACACCTAACAGCCTACCAAAGATTTAGCCAGCAAGTGTTGGGCTAAGAGAGAAGAAAAAATAAAAAAAGAGATAATCAAACCCTAACCCTACGTGATCACAGGCTAACCTTGGATCGAAACCGTAGATGAACACAAGCTATTCCTAGTTAAGATTTACAAAATAGGAAGATGTTCTATTTATAAGCAATCCTTGAACTTTGGTGTGCCCTAGAAGCAAGGGTGAGGATTTGTGGAGTTGATTAAGTGGCCCATCTATGGCCCTTGGCTGCCTGGGTGGCGTGAAATAGATGGGCACCTCGGGAGGTGTGCCCTAGAAACATGAAAAGTCCAAATAGTCCCTGAGAATTGGAAACAAGTGGGTGAGAAGTTGGAACCCCGAGCTTTGCAAGGCTGAAATACTTCAGGAGTTATAGCTCGTTGAGCTAGAATGTGCTTCATTTGTAGCTTGCTGGGTTGAAGCCTCATCTCGCGAAGTTCCTTTTTGTATGCAGCTTAATACAGCTCGCGCAGATGGCTTTAGGCAAAATCCTTGTTGGGTTCTCGTTGGGCTGAAGTGAGAGCTCGCTGAGACCACTTAGAAGCTTCTGAGGTTGATAGTGTGTAGCTTTAATGTGTTCGCTAAGCTCAACTAGAATCTCGCATGACTGGATTAGAAGTTGAGGATGAGCTCGCAAGGTTGAATTGAAGCATGCGGGGACTGCTTCTGGAGTACGCGAGAGCTACACGACGTGCCTTCTGAAGCATGCATCCTTGCGAGAACTGTGTGACCAACTATACTACTGCAGGTTTTGACCTCGCGACAGTTGCGCGAGGCATCTTCTGAGTAAATTGAATCATGTGACAGCTGTGCGAGGTAGCTTTATGGCTCTCTGTTGCTATGCACTTCTGCTGCAGCAGCCCCCTTCTCTTGGGTTCACCAACCTTTCATCTTTTGGACTTCTAGGGTCCACTTTGGCATAAATTGTAGTCATCATGGTGTGTGCCACCATGGTGCATTCTCTGGTTTTGCCTCAGCTCCACAGATTGGCTTCAAGTTCACTCTTCTTGGCTTAAAAAGATGGATTGTAGCATTAAGTTCTTATTTCCTATTTTCTACAAAAACACAACTAAAAACACATTATTAATATGCTCAAATGTCCATCAAAGGCTAGGTTGAGGGGTGAAAATTGGTGTTTTTCAGTGCTCAACAAATACCCAGCTGGGATTTGGTAGTGTGGGCACTGCCTTAGTAATTCCTTAAATCTTTCTCAGGCTTCATGGAAGTCTTCAATTGGGAACTGAGCAAAAGAGATGATGCTCTTTCTCAACTGATTGGTTCTGCTCATGGGGTAAAACTTAGTCAAAAACTGACACTGTGGGGCATTCCAAGATGTTATGTTGTTAGGTGGGAGCATGTTAAGCCAATTTCTAGCCTTATTCTTTAATGAAAAAGGAAAAAGCCTCATTTTAGTGGCTTCATCTCCCAAGCTAGCAATTTTAAATATAGTGCACAAGGCAAGAAACTCATCAATGTGCTTGTAATTACCCTCAGCTGTGGGAAATTGGATGCAAAAGGGCGATGAATATGCCCCCGGTGCATAGTACTCCCTCAGTTGTTTAGGTTGCTCTCCCATCTCAAATAGCTCTATAAGTTCAACAGGGGTTTGTGCTATTTGCCTAGGTCTAAGGATTCTTTCTATTTCGGGATTCAAAGGTTCTAACTCAAGATTGAGTGACCTTCTATCCAACATACAACACATACAATAAGTAAACAGACAACTTACAGCAAATATAAAAAACAAATTGCTAAATACTACTGCTAAAATTATAGAAAAATAGAAATGAAGCTAAAACAGGGGGAAAGAGATGCAAACTAAAGAAGATTGTGCTCCAGCTGCAGCTTTTTGTTCCCCTCTTTGCTGCTGCTCCAAATCTGCAGGATTCCAAAAAATTAAAGCAGTAATTTATTCAAACACAAAATAGGCACAAATAAAGCTAAATGAAAATATAAAGAAAACTCAAATCTACTAGTTAGATCAAAGATCCCCGGCAACAGCGCCAAAAACTTGATGTTGGTTATAATTGTGCTGTAGTTCTTTTTATTATAAATGTGTGGTCAAAATATAGTGGAAATAAAGAAAGGCAAAAATAGATGAAAAGGGGGCCTAAAAGGGATTGAACATAATAGAAAAACAACCACAATCCTGCAAGATTCAGGACTGTTGTAGCAAGTTTTGATAAGTAAGGGTTGTCCCACATGGATTATTGATCTAAACACAATAGTGAAATAGTAGATCTCCAGATCTGCTACAGATCTGGCAGCTCTAACCTAACTAGGAAAGCAAGGTAAAGAGAGGGGATTTTTGGGTTGTCATAACTAAACTAAAAACATAAAATAAAACTAACTATAAAAATTGCAATAAAAGAAAGGGGGTTTAGAGAAGGATGGAAATGGTTTGATAAAATAAATAAAAAATATGGGAAGTAAATATCTAGGGATTGATTTTCACTGAAAAAGAAATGGCAAGGCAAAACAAGAGCTGGGATTACAGTTGTCCTTCATTTGGCTATAAGCACAAATGCAAGGAAGAAGAATCCAACCCAACCCTAAGATATGGACTAGTCTTAGGGTTTTATCCTGTCCACTTGAATGGTCACAGGATATCCCATGGATATACTCCAGTCATGGAGGTTAAAAGGTCAGAATAAGAAAATCACTGCAGCCACTATGTTGGCAAGGCTACAAGCTCATGACTCCATAGGTGTAGATAATTTAATAAGATCTAAATGCAAAACACTAGAAATTACAAATTTAATAGAACAGTGAAAAAAACTTTGCATTGCTTAAAAGGTACTTACAATGGATTAGCCCTGAAGGCTACAGTCTCTGTAAACCTCAAGACCCTTTACAATGCCCTCACACAGTCCTTTTTCAGCTTAAATCAACCCTATCTATTACAAATATTTAGCCCAACATGCTGATCTAAGGAAGGAGAGAAAAGGTACTTACAATGGATTAGCCGTCAAGGTTGCAGTCTCTACAAACCTCCAAACCCTTTACAATGCTCTCACACAATCCTTTTACAGCTTAAATCAATCCTATCTATCACAAATATTTAGCCCAACATGTTATGCTAAGGAAGGAGAGAGAAAACAAAAAGATGACCTAACCCTAAAAATGACCTAGGGCAAGAATATCCCACAGGGCTCCCTTGCTCTAGATAACCTTTTTTTTCTGCATCTTTACATGGCTTTTATACAATCCCTAAAGTTCCTTTTTGCATTGGCCAATCAGAGAAGAGGGGAATTAAGTTAGTTAGGATCCTGCTGTTGTGGCTCATTTACAGCCAAGCATTGCCCTTGATAGTTAGGAAAAGTACAACACACTTGGACAGGTGTCCCATGTGTTGTGGAATTTCCATAAATGTCCTTGAAGTCTGTAGGTAGCAGCTGAAACTCGTGCCTCGAGTGGATGGAGCTTCAGGATATGGAACTCGAGTGGATTTCGAGTGGTTAAAGTGCTTCTGAATGGATCTCGAGTGGTTGAATGCTTGAATGGATAGAGTTGCTCGAGTGGTTAAGGCTTCAGGCAGCTTTAAGCAAGAAATCTCGTGTGGATCTCGAGTGGATAAGGGCTTGAAGTTGGATTTGCTCGAGCGGTTGAAGGTTTGTTGAAGGGTGCTCAACAGGTTCTTTGTAGCTTCTTGAGTGGATAACAAACAGCAGTTCTCAACTACTCGACAGCTTGGAATGCGAGTCTCCGATATGCTCGAGTGGTTCTCGAGTGGCTCTTACTGTAGCATTGAAGTGGTCGAGTACTACTCGAGCTGGAGTTTTTGAAGGTGTATCTACTCGAGACAGCTCGAGTGGATTATTTGTGAAGGCACAGAGCTGCTCGAGAATGCTCAAATGGCTGCTACGGCAGTCACTGAACTGCTCAAGGTAGCTTCTGATATGCTCGAGCTCAAGGTTATGCTTCTCTGCTGTCTTATTCACCCTACTGCTGCACTCCATTAAGTGTGGGCCCCACTTCTCTTTCACTGTAGGACTTCTAGGGGTCCAGGGCATGTTGAGTAGCCCACATGGTGGGGATCACCATGGTTCAAACACTATTTTTCCATCAGCTTTAATGCTTATTGCTCATTCCTCTTCTTCTTGGCATTTATGAAATGGATTGTTGCTCATGCTGCAGATTATTTCTAACTACAAAAACATGCTCAAAACTCAATTATTAACAGTTCAAAGGTCTATTAAAGGCTAGGTTAGAAGGTGGAAATTGGCATAATTTAGTAATTAACAGTAATGTAATAATTTTTTGTATATTTTTGTATATTTTTCTAATTTTCTTCTATTTTGTAAAAAATTAATGATTTTTCTTCTCCAACTTGTTGGCGCTAAGGTATGATTGCGGACTGCTATTATTACATAGCGAACTGCTATTGTATGATAGCGGCCCGCTACTGTAACATAGCGGCAAAGGTATGATAGCGGACCGCTATTATTACATAGCGAACTGTTATTGTATGATAGCGGCCCGCTACTGTAACATTGCGGAAAGCTAAGTTCCCCAGTTCTTTTATCTTTAATCTTTTCTTTGGCCACAATGTTGATATATCCTAACATATTTATACAAATTTACATGAGCGGCGGTTATGTCCTTATGTGTTACAATTTTTACACTGTAATGGTCGAACTTTGCCTTTAGATTTAATCCTCCTTTTCTTTGAGCACTCGGCTTGATGTATCCTATGCGGTAGCAAAACTTTGATGTCTTCCCTTAGAACAGTCCATTACCGCTTATCAACAATCGGAACAAAATATTCTTTGTTAGTTTCCCTAAGCAAGTCACTGGTAAACTAGTGCTCACAGAACTGGGGAATCTCTCTGTCCCTGTTCTGACACAATAATGCAGTGATCGCATGTGAATATGGTAATCTGAGGATAACCCAATGTCAGCATGTGCATGTTCGTTTATCAAGATCGACACTATGAGTGTATTCTCCCGCCTAACCTGAAATGCATTGTGGTCATAGGGAACAATGTTTTTTCGACGGGCCCACCCTGAATTTCTTGTTATGTGATCTTCTGCCATCTATGTCAATACGTGTGTCATTTTATTACCTTCCTCCTGATGCCAAAGGTAGAATTCGGCTACCTTTGTGTGAATGATTTCTAGCATGGTCACAATTGGTTCCTCCCTCGTTATCTTCAACACATTATTAATGCTTTCAGTTATATTCATTGTCAGCATATCATAATGTCTCTCTGGAAAATATGTGCACGCCAATAAATGGTCACCAATTTCTTTAATCCTTGTTGTACATTCCGAGGGGGCCTCGTCTTCAATTTTTTGTAAAATTTGTTTAAATTTTATGTCGAAAATGCACGGGCAGCAACCCAAAATAGCGGTCGGGAGATCGTATCCTTATATGTATCAAAAAGGTGTTAGGGAAAACTTTGTGCACAACTTCCATTAACCCCTTCTGCTGGTCTGATATCAACACAAACTGCTCTTCAAAGTCCCAGATTACACAACTCCCTAATAAGTCAAGTGACCATGCCCCCAATGATCTTCGTTCTCTTTGGATACAACGCTGAAGACTATAGGTAATAAATGTCTATTCTCGTTTATGCCCATAACTATTAACAGCATTCCTTTGTATCATCCGTACAAATGCATCCTATCTACAATAATTATTCGTCATAGTATTATGGTAGCTCCTAATACAAGGTCTGAATGCCAAGAAGAACCTCCCAAAGGTATTATTAGGCCTGCGACACAATTCGGTATGTACATCTGGATTGATCCGCTTCAATTCAGCGACATAGGATGGTAGCAGCTTAAATTGCTCCTTCTACTACCTCAGACGTCATTCAACGTCATTTCTTTTCCTCTCCATGCTTTCCAGTAACCTACCCTTACACTGTATTTCTTTTCAATATAAAAAATTATCAAGGCCGAACTCTCATCAAAGCCCTTCAACAACATTTCCCTAACGAAGAAAGTTATCCACAATTTCAACGAACTACTTTATCCTCACTTAAGTAACGGACACGTTACGCGGCTTAGTGTGAATCTCCAAAAATGCCTCCTTGTAGTGAACTTTCGTAGATAGATTTTAACGGCATGACGACATGCCATCCGTCCCAAATAACCGTCATCAATTTTTGAGGAAGAAAATTCTCTTAAGGGAGGGAGGAAGTAACACCCTACAAATTCCCGAACCCGAATATGTCGGGTATGTGCTAAGATCGAGACCAGTAACGATCTGCATTATGTGTGTTTATTCCAAGTCAGGTCACTAATTCAAAATAGGTACCCTTGCAATAAAGATTAAATATTTAATGGTGTGATAACTACACAAGCTCCTGGAGAGTACCCCACTAGTAAAGAGCTTGGGTTGTAACTAAGAGGTCGGCTACACAACAGAACATTGCTCTCAATTAAAAGAAAGACTCCCATGCATAAGTTGACATGCGTTTGGGAGAATCAGATTGAGAGGAAAAGAGCCATATTTTTCCCTTAAGCCTCTTGAAGAAGAAAATTAACACTTCGATTTTTGCTCCAACCAGCCATCTGCCACAAGGAAATCTTTGCTATTCCTGTCCTCGCAATGCTATTTTGATCTCCAGACTTCTACTATCGTGAGGTCGAATGGTAGAATGTTAAAACACTGACGATTCCGACTCTGACGATCTTAAACATAGCATGCGAAGAATCTAAGAAGGTAAATATCTTGACGTAGTCTGGTAAAACTTAGATTTCCGATATGTACAACCTGACTATTCAGTTTTGGATCTCATGCAAGAAATCTCAAGGATTAGAGGTGTGCGAGACATTAACACCAATTGTCTCCGATTCCGATGACTTAGATCGTTGCATGCGTAATATTCTAAGATAGAAATCCATGATTTGGCCCTATGGTATGAAACTAAATTAGGTTGGAGGTTTAAAATAAGATTATGTGAAGGAATTTGGGTTTTCGAATGAAGAAGATGAAACCAAAGGGTTTTGAGTTCTGTTAGGCTCGCTGTAGTGAGACCTTAAGCTCGCTATAGCGAGATATTTCTGAACCCCTTGCTATAGCGAGTGCCACTTGAATTTTAGGCCAAATCGGCTCTGTGGAAACTCATTGTAGCAAGCTAAAGGGTGCCACATGGACTCGCTGTAGCGAGCTGAACTCTGAAGGGCTCGCCGTAGCGACCTTGTGAGCTGCGCTGTCCATTCTTGGATAGGTAAATTGTGGTCTGTTTAAACTAAGAGGACCCTATTTCCTGCAAGGGTTGGTCACTTGCACCTAGTATATGAACAAGTTGATCTAGGATAAATGCGGGAGACCACAAATAAGATCTCTTCCTCGATTTATGCTATAAATTATGGCGACCCCGACTTTAAGGTAGGGAAAATCTCGATGCTCGATTATATGTTTTCTCGAATCATGGCTAATGATGTGAATATTAGATGAATGTATGCTTTTATTAATGATAGATTTATGTTTATTGAAACTCTGAAAATGATCAAGATTGGATTTCTTTGCACATGAACATAGCATTAGAACCTTGGCATATTGATGCATTTTGACTCGTTAAATTCCAGAATTTTGAATCTCGACCTGATACATGTGTTATTTATTTTCGAGATCATGTGTAAGGAGGAGTGGAGTCTCCATGAGAGGGGTGTAGTCTTCGAGGTTCACAACCCTGTTCCCGCTACGGGATGCTCAGTTTCCTCTATGGGATGCTTGGCCATGAGACCTGTACTCGATATTCTGAGTCCACGTAGTTGTAAGGAGAGTGGAGTCTCCAAGAGAGGGGTGGAGTCCCCAGGGTTTACAAAGAGAGGGGTGGAGTCCCCGAGGTTTACGAACCTGTTCCTGCTACGGGATGCTCTGTTCTTGCGATGGGATACTTGCACTAATGTTTTGAAATTTCTGAGATATAATGTGATCTGATATGTTTCCGATTCTCTGACATATGTACTCCTGTTTCTCATACACTTGTTTTCATAGATATATGCTCTGATTGTCTGTTGGATTCCTTGCTTTACTATGTACTCATTCTGCATATCATCCGCATCATGACATAAGATTTTTTGCGATTTATGGTTAGTTATTGCTTTATTCTGATAGATCTGATATGATTTTAATTCGAACTATTTTTACTTATGCATCAACACCATCAAGTCGAATGATAAGTTATGATTTAGCACTGTTTTCTCCCAACTAAGCTTGGATTGTAGCTCATCCCACGAATATATGTCACAGCTGTAGGTGTAGATTTAGAAAAGGATCCAGAACAAGAAGAGGATCTTGATTATAGACCTGAAGAGGGGGAAGAGCCACCCGAGGACTTCTTTCCCTAGCTTGTCTTGTTGGATTTCACATAGTGCGATTTATTTTGTACTTTTGATACTTGGTACTGTCATTTTGGATTAAATCTTGAATAGTTTTGTATAGTTTTAAACCGTTGTTTAGGTGATGGTCAGCTGTCACCGGTGGTCCATATGGCTTTGTTATATTATGGAAATGATGAAAATCTTTTGCCATAATGTTGTGGTTATAAATTACTGCTTTGCTTCTGTACTCAAGTAAGCTTACCGTATGCTTGATGGTTGGATCTTTCCAATTATTTAATCAGTGGATGATCGAGTTGTCACAAAGGCATCCAAGTACTCCGACACCAAGGAAAAATCTATAATCAGATTGTGTTCTACGATCTGACGACACAAATTTTGGGGTAAGGAAATCCGGGCTGTCATAGGTGGTATCAAAGCCTAGGCTATAAGTCTCATGGGAATCCAGAGCTATGGCTTAGTTTCAGAGCAATGTCATTAATTTCTACCATAACTTGGGCTAGATTCTTACAATCACCTGGATTATGCTACTGCTTGATCATGACAGGTCAATATGCCTCCAAGAAGAGGAAGACTAAGGATCGTACACACCAGAGGTATAACATGTGGCAAAGGGGTAGCCACTGGTCCGAATGCTATTCCTGTAGGCAACAACAACAATGGCTCAGGAGTGGAGAATGACGTCGGCAATACCTCCGGAGTAAGGAAAAATGCTGGGAATAACCAGCAGTTACTGGAAACCATGGTGAATACCATGGCAGTACTTGCCGAGAGACGTCAACCATTGAGTTTCTAAGAGTTCAAGAGGAAGAGGCCTCCCAGCTTCTATGGGCAGACAGATTCGCTGAAAGTAGAGAAATGGTTAAATCAGATGGAAAAGATCCTCCAAAGAGTTAGGAGCACCGAGGAAGAGAAGGTGAGTTGGGCTTCCTTCCAACTCGAAGGAGAGGAGGACCCTTGATGGAAATCCATCGAGAGAACCAGGGTGTAAACGACACCCAATGCCCCATGGACGTGAGCAGAATTTGTTGAGGTGTTTAATGAATAGTACTTCCCTCGACAAGTCAGATATCATGCTATTAAAGAGATGATGGTGCGCGAGTACGAGGCTAAATTTACCAGGCTCTCAATGTCCCTTTTGCACCATTTCATATAGCCATGGAATTGATGAAGGCCCAAAAGTTTGAACGAGGCCTGAAACCTGCTATTAAAGAGAGAATCTCCCTGTTCAGGGCAACGACCTACGCAGAGGTCATGGAGTTAGCCCTTATTACTGAAAGGGACATTGAGACTATGTACAAGCAAAGAGATGAGCAAAACAAGAGTAGATAGAGTCAACCACGGTCTTATGCCTCCGAGCATGCTAACAAAAGACCAAAATTTTTATGCCACTAGCCCCACAACCTGCTCAAACCGTATCGTCGAGGCTACCAAATCCTACACCCACAAGGCCTTTTTGCCCTACAACTCCTACGACAACTGGGGTGTCGAGAGCCCAACTGACTTCTGGAGCAGCATTATTAGCACTGGTAGAACATATGTGAAATGTGGGAAGTCGCACAAGACAGAGGAATGTAGGAGAACTATGGGAGCCTGCTTTCGTTGTCAGAAAATGGGACATAGAATCAGGAAATGTCCTGAAGTGAAGAAAGAAACCACCGCAGCCACGACTCACACTAGACCTTCACGGCCTACAGTACAAGGTCGAGTGTATGTTGTTTTGGCACAAGATGCCCAAACCAATAACGACGTGATCCAAGGTATACTTTCCTATGTATTATCAATCTAGTTCTTTTATTTTATTTTAGATGAAGAAGGTGCATAAAATAAAATAATCTTTGAATGTACTACTTTTGAATGCCATGACGCTTTGTATGTACATTTAATTAAACATATACATGAAACTTAGGTATCATTCACATGTCATAAAGCACGAGTGTTGATAGACCCAGGGTCTACCCACTCGTTTGTCACACCGCATATCGCAGTAGAATTAAGTGTCATGCCCGAACCTCTTGACTTTATTCTAGCGGTATCCATTCTAACGGGAAATTCTATGAGCACAGATACAGTGTATCGATCAGCCATCGCCGTTGTTAAAGATCACAAAACAACGGCTGATCTAATTGTGCTGGATATGTAAGGATTTGATGTGATCCTTGGCATGGACTTGTTATCCACCCAACAGACTAGTGTCGATTTCCGTAAGAAGATAGTCATGGTTCAGCGCAAGAAGGGGAGATCATTTAGATTCCATGGCATTTGACCAAACATCACACCGTTTATATCAACTATGCAAGCAGAGCGATTGATGAACAACAGTTGTCTCAGTTATCTTGCATTCATGCAAAGTCAAAAGGAAGAAATGGTTCACATTACCGACATCCTTATCGCATGCGAGTTTTTCGATGTATTTTCTGAAGAACTACTGGGTTTATCGCCAGACCGAGAAGTGGAATTCACAGTAGACATAGCTTCAGGCACAGAGCCGATGTTGAAAGTCCCATATTGCATGGCACCAACTGAGTTGAAAGAACTCAAGGAACAGTTGCAAGAACTTCTCGATAAGGGATTTATTAGGCTGAGTGTTTTGCCATGGGAAGCACCAGTGGTGTTTGTTAAGAAGAAGGATAGATCCATGCGACTTTGTATCGATTATCGATAATTGAATAAGCTAATGATAAAGAATCGCTACCGGCTCCCAAGGATTGATGGTCTCTTTGATCAGTTGCAAAGGGAAAGATTCTTCTCTAAGATAGACTTAAGGTCGGGATACCATCAACTTAAGGTGAAAGCTAAAGACATTCCAAAAATAGCCTACCGCACGAGATATGGCCACTATGAATTCCTAGTGATGCCAATTGGGCTGACGAATGCACCAACATCCTTTATGGACCTGATGAACGGGGTATTCAAGCCTCATCTTGATCGATTTTTGTGGATGATATCCTTATCTATTCAAAGATGAAAGAAAAATACAAACAACACTTGCGACTAGCTCTACAAATGCTTCGCGATCATAAATTATATGCCAAGCAAAGCAATTGTGAATTTTGGCTGGAGCAAGTGAGTTTTCTGGGACATGTCCTCTCAGAAGCCGGTATAAAAGTGGACCCATCCAAGATTGAGGCCATAGTTAAATGGGAGCAACCTAGAACTGTAACGAAAATTCGTAGCTTTCTGGGATTAGCTGTTTACTACCGGAGATTCGTTGAAGAAATCGTTCGCCTATAGATAAGGAGGGTCTCACTTCTCTATTTCACTTTCAAACAGACTTTTATCTGCATCTGATCTTTCCTAGTATTCAATATGTTTTGTCGAGGTTTTCCAAGTAGTTACTTCTCCTTCATCCCTTACTTCTTCTTGTGCTTCGGCTTAGTTTACTACTTTATTTCACGTTCTTTCACGGGATTTGTAATTTAGTAATGGTAGACAGATTGACCAGTTGACTGGGTATGCAGAATTGAGGCTCGAGATACCTCACCAAGGCTTTCACAGCATCAGCCCTAACAGATTTTGTGAAGCATACATAATAGAAAAAAGTCAGGAGTTTCTTATTCTTCTCCAACCTTTCTTCGATAGGCATCGCACCCTCACCTCGGGTCATAATTACGTAATTGGCCCAGTTAGAGTTCTGACTATAGCTGCAACCTATCTCATGTTGGGGAGAAGTGTACCGCCCTCGATCAAACTAGAAATCTCATAAGAGAAGAAAGATCTACGCTACGAAAAGAAAGAACGTTTTGTTTTGATTCGAGGCGGATCCCTTTTTTTTTCTTTTTTTTTCATTATCAGTTCACGACTTTCTTGCATGTAGGATTCTCCAAAATTGTTGGACCACTCACACAACTCACTAGAAAGAATGCAAAATTTGAGTGGATTGAGTCATGTGAACAGAGATTTCAGGGGCTCAAAAGAAGGTTGACCTCCGCGCCAGTAGTCACTATACCATCAGGCAGTGGGAGATTCGTAGTGTTCAGTGATGTGTCACATAGTGGGCTAGGTTGTGTGCTAAATCAGAATGATAAGGTCATTGTATGTGGTTCGCGTCAGTTGAAAAACCATGAAAAGAACTACCCCACACAAGACCTCGAGTTGGTAGTGATCATTTTTACCTTAAAGATCTGGAGGTACTATCTCTACGGTAAGACGTTTGAAATATTCACCGATCACAAAAGCCTCAAGTATCTGTTCACCCAGAAGGATCTGAATCTGAGGTAGGGGAGATGGATAGAATTCCTTAAGGATTATGATTTCTCAATTCAATACCATCCAGGAAAGGCAAATGTGGTAGCAGACGCACTGGGCCGAAAGTCATCTGTCCTGTTATCACACCTCATCACAAGAATCTGGCATCTACTTGAGGATTTAGCCTTGATTGATACGACATTTAATGTAAAGGATCTGGAGCTTTAATGGCCAATATTACTATTCAGTCAACACTCGTCGATAGAATTCGTGAGCAACAATTAACTGAAGAAGAATTGATGACCGTCAAACAAGAAGTAGTGGATGGAAAATGGCCTAACTTCGCGATCAAGGAAGACAGATCGTTATTATTCCAAGGCTAACTCTGCATACTTGCTGGCGCCTATGACATGAAATTTTAGATGAAGCCCACAAATCTATGTATGCTATCCACCCGGGGAGCACCAAGATGTATCAAGACCTTAAGAAGAGTTTTTCGTGGAAAGGGTTAAAGAAAAAAGTCGCAGAATATGTAGCGAGATGCTTAATTGTCAACAAGTGAAAGTCAACCATCGACACCCTTTGGGTCTATTACTGCCATTGCTAATTCCTATGTGGAAATGGGAGAATATTTCCACGGATTTTATACTTGGACTGTCGAGAACACAGAAAGGGTACAACGCTATTTGGATTTTATACTTGGTCAACCGATTAACCAAATTTGCTCATTTCCTACCCTATAATACATGGTATACAGCCAGCAAGCTCGCAGAATTGTACTTGAAAGTAATAGTTAGACTATATGGCATACCTGTTAGCATTGTGTCAGATAGAGATCCTTTATATACATCACAGTTCTGACAGCGTTTCCAAGAAGGAATGGGCTCAAAGTTAGAATTCAGCTAAGCTTTTCACCGGCAGACTGATAGATAGACCGAAAGGGTGAATCAAGTGATTGAGGACATGCTAAGGGCATGCATCCTAAACTTTCAAGGATCATGAGATAAACACTTGCCTTCGATTGAATTCGCATACAACAAGAGCCACCAGGCAAGCATCGGAATGGCTCCTTTCAAAGCACTTTATGGTCGCCGATGTAAATCTCCGAACAACTGGGAAGAGGTTGGAGAACGAGTACTGTTGGGGCCAAAACTATTGAAAGCACGAATGAGATCATTAGAGTCATTCGTGAAAGATTAAAAGTCGCTCAAAGCTGGCAGAAAAGCTATCTTGATCTTAAAAGGTCAAACGTCGTGTTTCAAGTGAATTTGATTCAAATTATTGTTCTATGGTCCCAATTAACTGTATATATTCTTTTCAGAGTGGAGACCACGTATTCATCAAAATTTTGCCGACTAAGGGCGTTATGCGCTTTGGATGGCGTGGAAAGCTCAGCCCACACTACATTGAACCCTTCAAAATTTTGGGCCGGGTCGACTAAGTGGCATATAGGATCGCTTTGCCTCCACAATTGTCAAGTGTCTACAACGTGTTTCGTTTTGATGCTACGGAAGTATGTGAAGGATCCGACGCACATATTGGACTGTCAGCCAATAGAGATCCAAGATGATCTAACCCTGACCGAGGAACCGATGCAAATCTTGGTTCACAAGGAATAAATATTGACGCCCAAGCAAATTCCTCTGGTGTTAGTACAATGGCAAAATCACTCTATCGCCGAAGTCACTTGGGAACGTGAGGCAGAAATCCATGACCAATACGTGCATCTGTTCAATTAAGGTCAGTCACTTCTCACAATACCGACATGCAAAGATACCTTAAGAATTGAACATAGTTCCGTGTGTGCCTAACTAATGTTCACTATTGTAAGGTTGTGAGATTCAAAATTTAACTATGCATCTACAATATCAATGTAAACGGGCGATAGTAGAAACAATGACAGAAAGCCAAGGTGACAGTAAAGGGAAGTAGATGTATGGTAAAAAATTAAGAGTCTAGATAGCCAAACACACAATATAGGGCACACAAATTTTGTACAGCTAGCTACAGCGAAGGCCAGGCTCGATGTAGCGACATTTTCAAAACTGTCAGCTTGCTACAACCTCCCTATAGAGACAGCTTCAGAAATCCAAGCTCGCTACAACGACCATTAACCCTCGCTATAGCGACTATCGGGTTTTGGGTTTTTTTTTTAAAAAGGGGCCGAAACCCCCAATTTCTGTCATTTTCACGATTTCAAACCCAAGGACCATCCATTTTTCCTCCTCTCCCGCAAAGAACAAGGTGTTTCTTCCTTTCAAAAACCCATGATTCTACGCATTTTATCCAACGAGACTCATAAATCGATGTGCTTGCTCCTCCGTCAACTAGGGTTCCACGATTTGATCTTCACATCGAGGTAAACCCTCAAATTTCTTCTCGTTTCAAAATGATTTTTCTCTTAATGGCTTCTAAGAAGAAACCCGCTTCCAAACTCCTTGTTGTTAGGGCAAAATCGTCTAAACAATCAAAAGGCAAAGCCCCATCAATCTCAGATACCCCATCGATTTTTGATCCCCCACTGATTCAGGAACAACTAGTCGAGTGGTGGAATGCGAAGGCGTTTGATCCAAAGTGGTATTTTGACACAGAAGTATTTATCGATGACGATACGACCTCGTGGTCGATAGACCATATTAGACGGGCAAAATTGTAGGTGTTTCTTACACCATTCCATACACACTTTTACCCCCACCTTATGTGACTATTTTTCTAAAATTTTAAAATTGGGGTAGCTGGCCAACAAATGACCGCCGATATCGATGGTCGGACGTTTCATCTAGACGTCCATGACATTGCCAAGGCAATGCGATGTCTCTCACATTTTGTAGAAAATCAGAGCCTACAACGATCGCGGCCTAAAGAGGTGCCATTCCACCGCATTATCGCTAAGATGATTGGCAGTGAGCAAGGTTCCGGCCAATCCGTAAGAAGAACCCAGCTACCGGTTGAGATGTAGGCAATACACGATGTGTTTAAGAACAATATGTACCCCCTCTATCATGACCAAGAGAGACTAGAAACCCTCTTACAAGAACTTTTTATCATGCATGAGAATCGGTGGTTTAGCGCACCACAAGTTGTTTGGGAGGGCATCACTTACGCCCACGAGCAAATATTGAGCACCACGGCCAAACCCTTACACTATATCCCATATGCCCGACTTATCTCCCAACTTCTTGAGGGACATGAGGATGACGAGAATGACAAACCTTATGAAGTACCGGCCGATGAGGAAGTGTGAATCGATAACATCCGAAACTTTTCCAAGAACATGTGACGCATGAACTATAAAAGGTGCCAACGCAATGTCTGAGACCGACAACTTCAGAGGTTGGCTGGGGGTGTTCACCAAGGAGACCCAGAACAACCCGCACCTGGGGTTGCACCTCAAATTCCCCCACCTTAGCAAGTGCCTGATCAGCCACAGCCTGCCCCACTTGTCGACGTCCTTACACTATCCGAGTTCAACCGGCAAATGGACGTGCTGCACCAACAAAATTACACGTTGCACCAGTGACTAGATTTCCACGAGGGCATCCTATTACGTTTGATTGAGAAGGCATACCCTACTAGCTACACTCCATTCGCAGCTCACACAAGAGAGTATACCTTAGAGTATACAAGGGGTGCAGCTAGACCTGGAGCAGGACGTGTATCTGGCTCCAGATCAGGACGCGATGACGAGCAGCCACCAGAGCAGGCGGATTGTTGATGTTCAGTATATACATAGCTGTCTTTTGACTATTTTTAACAATGATTGGATGAATATAATTATAACGTGTTCATGTTTGTCTTTGAGTGTCGGAACACAAATTTCTTTTTGGGTGATGGCACTAAGAGGCTTTAAACGATGGTTCACTAGTATATGTAAACTCTTACTTAAACTGGCATACGTAAATAGTTCACTGGTATGTGTAAATGGTTAGCTCTAATTGTGATGATGATGGAGAATGAATAGATTAGGTTGTTGTGATGAACTGCAAACTTTTACTTAAACTGTGAATTTCGTATTGACACATTGCCATGCTTTGAATTACAGAACAATGGGTACGGTTGATAGTAGAATTTTCCTTTACAAATGTATGCACATGTTTACTCTATTCATGCTCATAGTTTGAAGATGTGAATGACACTGTAGAATCATGATGGTTTCGGAATGTTCTCATTGGGTCTAGTGCTACCAATCAATGGGCTGAGCTTTTGACTTTTGACGACATTATCTTTTGGAGAATGTGAACCATGTCGTAATATTTGTAAACCTAGTTGTCATGATAAGTTGAATGATGTGGCAATCAATAGTTTAAAAAAAAATAATTCTAGGATACACCGTCTTTCATTAGCAGTCAATCTTACTCACTAATAATTTTCGACAAACTGCTTTATCCTCACTTAAGTAATGGACACGTTATGCGGCTTAGTGTGAATCTCCAAAAATGCCTCCTCGTGGTGAACTTACGTAGATAGATTTTAACGGCATGATGTACACTATCAGTAACAATACTCTCCGATGACATGCCATCTGTCCCCAATAACCGTCATCAATTTTCGAGGACGAAAATTCTCTTAAGGGAGGGAGGAAGTAACACCCTACAAATTCCCGAACCCGAATATGTCGGGTATGTGCTAGGGCTCAAGAGTGATAATGATCTGCACTGTGTGTGTTCAGACCAAGTCAGGTCACTAATTCAAATAGGTACCCTTGCAATAAAGGTTAAATATTTAATAGTGTGATAACTATACAAGCTCCTGGAGAGCACCCCAATGGTAAAGAGCTTGGGTTGTAACTAAGAGGTCATAGTATCAAGACAGTGAGGAGCATTAGGCATTCTAATTTTGTTCCATTATTGGACACATACACAGTGTTAGGTGTACGGGCTACACACCAGAACACTGCTCTCGATTAAAAGAAATACTCCCATGCATAAGTTGGCATGGGTTTGGGAAAATCAGATTGAGAGGAAAAGAGCCATTTTTTTCCCTTAAGCCTCTTGAAGAAGAAAATCAACCCTTCGATTTTTGCTCCAACCAGCCATCTTCCACGAGGAAATCTTTTGCTATTCCTATCCTCGCAATGCTGTTTCGATCTTCGGACTTCTACGAATGTGAGGTTGAACTGTAGAATGTTAAAACATTGACGATTCCAACTCCGATGATCTTAAACATCGCATGTGAAGAATCTAAGATGGTAAATATCTTGACGCAATCTAGTAAAACTTAGATTTTCGATATGTGGGACCTTACTATTCGGTTCTGGATCTCATGCAAGAAATCTCGAGGATCGGACGCATGCGAGACATTAACACCAATTGTCTCCGATTTCGATGACTTCGATCACTGCATGCGCAATATTCTAAGATAGAAATCCATGATTTGGCCCTATGGTATGAAACTAAATTAGGTTGGAGTTTTAAAATAGGATCATGTGAAGGAATTTGGGTTTTCGAATGAAGAAGATGAAACCAAAGGGTTTCGAGTTCTGCCAGACTTGCTATAGCGAAACCTTAAGCCTGCTGTTGCGAGGTGATTTCTGAACCCCTCGCTAGAGTGAGTGCCACTTGAAATTATAGGCCAAATCGGCTCTGTGGAAATTCACGTGGCAGTGAAGAAGGGTGCCAAATGGACTTGTCAGTGACACAGGAGAACTCATGGATTGAACTCTAGGGGCTCACTGTAGCAACCCTGTGAGCTCATTGTAGCGAGGTCCCCTATTCTTGGATAGGTAAACTGTGGTCTGTTTAAGCTAAGAGAACCTTGTTTCATGTAAGGGTTGGTCACTAACACCTAGTATATGAATATCTTGATCAAGGATAAATGCGGGAGATCGCAGGTAAGATCACTGCCTCGATTTATGTTATAAACTCCGCGTGACCCCGACTTTAAGGTAGGGAAAATCTCTATGCTCGGTTATATGTTTTCTCGAATTATGGCTAATGATGTGAATATTAGATGAGCATATGTTTTCAGTAATGTTAGATTTATGTTTATTGAAACTCTGAAAATGATCAAGACTGGATTTCTTTGCACATGATCATAGCATTAAAACCTTGGCATATTGATGCATTTTAACTCGTTAAATTCTAGAATTTCGAATCTCGACCTGATTCATGTGTCATTTGCTTTCGAGATCATGTGTAAAGAGGAATGGAGTCTTCATGAGAGGGGTGGAGTCCCCGGGGTTCTCAGCTCCCGCTACGAGATGCCTGGCCATGAGACATGTACTCAACATTCTGAGTCCAAGTTAGTTGTAAGGGGTGTGGAGTCTCCAAGAGAGGGGTGGAGTCCTCAGGGTTTACGAACCTGTTCCCACTATGGGATGCTCTGTTCCCGCTATTGGATACTTGCACTACTGTTCTAGAATTTCCAAAGGTATGATGTGATCAGATATATTTTCGATTCTCTGACATATGTACTCCTTCTCATACACTTGTTTTCACGGATATATGCTCTGATTGTCTATTTGATTCCTTGCTTTGCTATGTACTCATTCTGCATATCAACCGTATCATGACATAAGCTGTTATGAGATATATGGTTAGTTATTGATTTACTCCAAAGGATTTGATATGATTTTAATTCAATCAGTTTTTACCTATGTATCAACACCATGAAGTAGAATGATAAGATATGATTTAGCACTATTTTCGTCCTACTGAGCTTGGACTGTAGCTCATCCCTCGACTATATGCCGTAGCTACAGGTATAGATCTAGAAAAAGATCCAGAACAAGAAGAGGATCCTGATTACAACCTTGAAGAGGAGGAATAGCCACCTGAGGACTTCTTTCCCTAGCTTGTCTCTTTGGATTCCGTATAGTGCGATTTATTTAGTACTTTTGATACTTGGTACAATCTTTTTGGATTAAATCTTGTATAATTTTGTATAGTTTTAAACCACTATTTAGGTGATGGTCGGCTGTCACCGGTGGTCCGTATAGCTTTGTTATATTGTGAAAATGATGAAAATCTTTTGCCATAATGTCGTGGTTATAAATTACTACTTTGCTTCCGTACTCAAGTAAGCTTACCGTATGCTTGATGGCCCGATTTTTTCAATTATTTAATTAGGGGAAGATCGAGCTGTCACAAAGGCATTCAAGTACTCCGATACCAAGGAAAACTTTGTAATCAGATTGTGTTCTACGATCTAATGGCACAGATTTTGGGGTAAGAAAATTCGGGCTGTCACAAGATTTTAGGTAACTTGCCCGCTTCGTCTTATTGAAATTTCTTTAGCGAATAAATTTTATGAATATTAACTAAAAAAGGGAGGAAACAAACTCTTAAATAGCTATTCTTGAAAATGACTGGTTTATACTGACACTACAAAAATAAGATGTATTAGCGGCACTTGCGGTTAAGTTAATTTTTTGTAGCGGCAAGACTTATAGCGGCAGTTTTTGGTAGTGACAAGACTAAAGCAGCAGTTTTTTGATAAAAAAACCTGCCGCTAATAGTCTTAGTTTTTGTAGTGTGACGTGGAAACAACTTGGCTTTGAGTCGGCCTATTCTACATATATTGAAACTATATGGCCGTTTCTGCAAATAAAAGAATTAGTAAGGCCAAAAATACAAATTTCCATATTTTTAATATTTGGCAGAAGAATGGCATGAATGTTGGCTTACTCCGCTACCTTCATTTGTTCAAATTGAGCCCTTGCAAATAGTGGTGAACCTACATAGGGGCGAGCATGGTCAATTGATCCCACCTATATATGACGGCACACATCCCAAATTGTGAACCAAGTACCAAGTCACTTGATGCTTGTGCTACTTACCTAATACTAAATTATTTTTAAAGTTTGACCAGATCTTGCACTCAGTGGAAGAAAATCTAGGGTAGGCCACTACTTGCACATAAACATGAATGTTGAGTTAGGGCCAAAAAGTTATCTGCGTGATTATTTTCTTCCCAATCTTTTATCTCAAATATCTCTAAATTATGTATGTTGATTCCCTCATGGCACACATCACAAAACAACATTTTTGTGCCAGTTGCACTTCAATCTATGATCAATCATTTTGATGATTTGAATCATTTTGATGATTTGAATCTTTTCTGGACTCAACCATGCCCGATTTTCATAAGATTTCTCATGTAAATCTCCCGTGTAGCACACCTCCATAGCTCATGAGGTTACATCTATGTCGTAATATTCAAATCATGGATGCTATGTCACTACCTGAAATCCTACCCAATCTTGAAGGCCTAGAATTCCTTGATATGATGTCACGCGCTTTTTACAGTATCAAGCTGACATACGCCCATAAAATGAGGCGCTTATATCTCGTGAATTTCAACAATAAGAGATGTCGAATTACCACGTGAATGAATCACAGTTTTTTATGAGAAAACTCTATAGTTGCAGGAACCAAAAAATATGAAACTTAACCCACACATTTAAGTAAAAAGAAAAAGAGAGAGGTTACGTGCAAGGTAAATGGACCCGATACGTATACCAATAAAGTAAGAACTGTAAACACAACTGATATAATATCACTCATCAAAAGTAGAAACTAAATCTCTACGCTTGAGCACTCACTTCTCATACAAGTCTTCAGCGTAGACTCTCTCATCTAGCTGGTCATCCGAGTAGTCACCTCATGCATCCTTCGCATCATCATGCGGGGCTTCAACGCGGTCAACAACACCGTGATCCATGCTATCATCTGAAATATTTTAAAACACATGGGTTGAGCTATGTAATATGTAATTCAATTGGTCGCACAATTAATCTTTCACAATTTACCCAGGTGATCGTGTGTGCAATATCACGAGTGGTCATGACATTTAAATTATGCGGTTATAAATCGAAACAACAATAAATAGTAATCTAATAGGGATGAATCAACTATGACTGGAAATAGAAACATAAGTCTAGAGATGAATGCATATGATGTGCATATTACTTAAAACTTACTAAACAATCTGATTTTTTATTTTTTATTTATATCCGTGGGTGTCCGATCCAGCTTGCGCGCACCTCGATTAATTCTATGGGGCCCTAGAGCTAACGACCGGGTAATACTCTAGAGGCCCTGCGGGGACTCGAACTGGTGACCATTGGGGGGAGCAAATTCAAGGCCTAACCAACTGAGCTACCCCTCTGGGTTACTAAATAGTCTTGTTATCTAGTTATACGTGGCATATCTTAAGTCTTATTGTGTTAGGTCTCGTGATATCTAGACCGTTCTACCATCACATAATCGTCGAGAGAAGTGCCGCTAGGCTGGTGATCGCCTTAATTCAGTGTAGATTTTTCATGAGCATCTATTACCTGATCCTTGGCTTTGGTGCCATTGGATCCATTGTAGTACTATCACCACACATTATTTTTCTACTCACATATGGGATGCTAAGCCCATATATATAAGTTGCTCGAATATACCATCAATGTTCAAGGAGAAACGTCCCTCTTTAAGCACATAACGATCGGTGATTAATAACAATTAAACACATAGTTGTAATCGACTAATGCATAATGAGATTCTTAATCTCTATCGATGAGGTTGCATGATCACATGTACCAACATCCCCCACTTGGCCATGGAGACCGAATCAATATTTCATAACGTCTTTGCCATTGTAGGACTTATCATGTTTCATCGGTCATGAGGTTTTACACTCCAAAAGTAGATTTACCCATCACAACGAACATATCACGGTCATGAGGTTTTGTACACCAAAGCGGATTTGCCTGTCATGATAAAACTTTTCTCAATCGTGAGGTTTTATACGCTAAAAGCAGATTTTTCCATTACGATAAAAATCATCCAATCATGAGGTTTTACACGCCAAAGCGGATTTACCCGTCATGACAAAAGTTTCTTATTATGGGATCTTATACACTACATTACTATATAATTTGTGTATCATCGAATCATTTCTATACACTATCTTCTACCATTGTAAAATCCTGTACATTAATTTGGAATAAAAAATATCTTTAATCATAGATATTTACACGCTAAAAGCAAATTTAATCAATCATAATAAAATTTCAAGTGCTTTGGAATTAACAGAGTTAGACGTTCCCAAGTTCAACAAACTATATATAATGTTTGAAAAAAATTCCACACTTATACCTTTTAATAAAGGTCAATAGTTAATAGAAGGTATATGACACATATTCAAGTCTTTATGAAGTGTTTTATCTAGACGGCCGAAAAAATTCGAAGTACGCAACATTTTTCTCACTCAATATGAGTATTTGAGTAAACAAAATCCCAATAACTCTAAATAAGAGAACATGATCTGATGAGAATTTTTTTTCATATCCTAATTCTCAACATGATAATAACTTAAGTTGGTCAATTAACAATGAGATTTTCACTCTTATAGATTTTCTATCATGCTAAAACAATGATCATTTAGCCAAATCAAATTAAATGGCTATAGTAGATCAAAACAAGCTAGTTTCCTAGTTATAAACTCTGAGTTTTTGATAAATATGTTAGAAAATTTGAAATGTTGATTCAAAATAATATAGGGAACCGGTCCGAGGCATGAGAAATATCGTTGTCTTTAAACTAATATTTGCCCCCACCACTTCGACAAAGTGGTCACCAACAGGTTACTGGCAAACTGGTTCCAGGATACAACAAGCCGATTGTATATTCTTGTGAAGGATTTGGCGAATCCGATCACGCTATCTGAAACACCAAATATTACAAGAACGCTCTAATAAAGACCTTTAAACACAAAACAAGAGAGAGGAAAGAAGACTCTATTATGATGTCTAAAATAATGGTTTTAGATTCCTTAAATAGAAATCAAGTGGTGTGTTAATACACCATTTTCCTATGAAAAGGTGCTACACGCATCCCTTAGAAAAAGACACCACTTTGGAAAGACACTTCTTTTGAAAAGATCAACCACTTTGGAAAGACACTTAAATTGAAAAGACACACCTCTTGGGAAAAGACACCTCAATTGAAAAGACACACCTCTTGAGAAAAGACAAGTTTAATAAACTTTTAAATATCTAATAATCCCCCACTATTTAAAAGTTTAAATATCCAGCAATCCCCCACTATTTAAAATTTTGAAATCAGAGCAAAACCTGAAATATATGTATAAATGAAAATGTCTTACAAACTTGAATTTTCACTTTAGTGGAAATAACTCAAAGTTTACCAAGATTTTTAGTGAAACTAAATCTGGAACTAACAATCTTATACGACAAATCGAAATTATTCCACACATATATTTCATATATTTAGTGTTCAATAAATTGGTTAGTACATTTAGGCCATATTCTAGTATCCTGATTTTCATAAGTATTTATGAGATAAAGTCATGTCCCATTGAAAGCGGCTCCACCCTCACACTTATATAGGTAGACCTATAAGAGATGCCCCTGTAACTTTAACAACTCAACACATAGTGTTATAGCATCTATTAAGAGTAATGCTCAACCTCCTTATATCCATTACAGGTAAAACACTATCCTTCCTGGGATGTTTATGAAAATTTAATATTTATCAATGTAGTGCCCCTTTGTTTGCCACGGATTTACGACTTGTTCTTCCCTTTAAACCTAAACATTAATCAAACAAATATTAGGTAGGGTTCCCATCTTAAGTGACTGTTTGGATAAATGACTTTAAACCCATTCTGATTTTTATAGATTAATACTTTTCATAATTGCTTATAATTACAATTATCAACACATAAAGCGCTTCTTCAGACATTTTCGTCTGGATCCACAAATCATTTGTTTTCTTATGAATTAACAAGGAAACAAGTTTCATAGAAAATTTTAGAAGTTATGACTTAATCTTTATTGGTACATCTACCAATGGACCCTTAAGTCACTTCATTTCTCTACCTATATTCCATACAAGCAACATACTAAGTCAGATTTATAGTTGCATCTTAACATCTCTTGTAAGATCATGACTCTCTTTATTAATGAAAAATCATTTGATTTAGATTTTCAACCAGCCATGCCTTCGTTAAAGAAATATCATCTTCAAATGATTTAGAATATCAAATCCAAACCCATTACCTTTCAAAGATATTCAAGCAGAATCATTTAATTATCTCTACATGATCCTAGCAATCTTTTCATAACAACTCGATGTTGTCAAAAGTTTATGGCCAAATCATTGATAATGATTCTAAGTCATGCCCACTCGATCAAGGGCACTCAAGTCCTATATGATTAAGGCCTGATCAACTGATCAATCATAGGACATATATCTATGTCCACTAAATCGACCATTTTGTGATTACTTGATGATCAAATAATTGTGTTAAAGGATTATTAATCATTGCAATAAAGTTTCACAAACATAATCACATCTAATGCATGGGTGTCAAAGTTCATCTTGGCAAAAAATAAAATTATGTCACTTTTTAAAAAAATTAAAAATAAAAAAATAAATAATTATTTCAATGAATTGACTCCTCCGTGAGACAACCCCCCAGAAATAGTAATGAGAAACTAAAAGTGTTCCATAAATCATGATCAATTGAACTTAGCCCACTCGATCATTTTCTCTGTCACTTGGATTGTCAATCTCCATCATTGAAAGGAAACTATAATATCCCAAAAATTTGCATTGAACAGTGACCTCGGGATCCGTGTCCAACTGGTCATAGGTTTCACCAAGCGGGAGTTCACTAGTTGACTCGAGAGTGATGAACGGATATGATGTGAATATGATGTAAGTAGAAAGAGTGTAATGTAAATCTGGAGTCACATACACCTATCTTGGGTGTATGTGCTCAATACAAGGACAATGGGTATATAAGGGTTTAAAGAACCCTAAATTCATTGTTTTGAATTGTTGAAGAGAATTAAGAAGAGAGAGAGAGAGAGAGAGAAGTAAAGAGGGTTGTTGAGCAAGGAGTGAATGCGAGCCAAGAAGGAATTCGAGTATTTAAGGCCGGATTCAACGCGAAGGATTCCTTACTGCCAAAGCTGGAACCCTAGCCATCCCAACCTTGAGATCCAATCAAATTGAAATTTGATTAAGGTAAAATTTTTAGTGAATTAATTGCATAGATCATAGAGGTTTAATTGTAGTAAAAAATACTTAAAATCATAGGATAAAGGCTTAGAAAAAGAAAGAGAATTTGTTTGAGAAGGATTTGGAAGATTAGCCCGAAAGAGGGCTGAGTCTGACCAAATCGATTAATCGATTTGGTCTGGGAAGTTGAAAAGTCAGCATAGCCCGAAATCGATTAATCGAACTTGATTTCGATTAATCAATTTTGAATTTCGATTAATCGATTTGGTATCGATTAATCAACTGAGAAGCTCCAGCCACTGGAGGAATGAGACCTGGTGAAATCGACTAATCGAATTGGGATTTTGATTAATCGATTTCAGATTTCGATTAATCGATTTGGGATCGATTAATCAATTTTGGGATTTCGATTACTCGAATTGAGAATCGATATGTAAGAGTTGAGACTTTCGATTAATCGATTTGAGATCGATTAATCAATTGAAGATTTCGATTAATCGATTTTGGAAATCGATTAATCGAATCAGGTTCGATTAATCGAATTGCGAGATCGATTAATCGACTGAGACTATTTTAGTTGACTTCTTAGTTTGACTTTGAGGTTCATGGAGGGTCTTGGACCTTCTTTGTTACATATTTAATGATGAGTTGCACGTATTATGTTGTACCATAGGTTGTACGTGTGAGCATGAGCATAAGGAGCCGCATGGGACCTTGATGCTTGGAATTTCAAACACTTGAGGTAGGGAACACCTTGAACATATACTTTAATTAGCAAGAGCATGTATGTGGTGATATGTGATTTCAATCAAAAATTATTTTAGTTAAGTAAAATTTTGTGAAAAGGGTGTGTGTGTGACACCAACAGTGTAACTAAGAATAAGACATCCCCAGGGGATGAGAAAGTAACAAGATAGCAAAATGATAAGAGTAATTGGATACATCCCAGGGATGTAGACAAGATTGAGTAACATTCGATAAGGCCTAACTGATATAAAATAGCACACTTACACGGTGAACAACTATATGTAAAGCACCCGTTATTTTTGTTATTTGAGGTTTGACCAGGATACCCCACCGACGTGGCGGGATACCCACGATTGACGCGACAAAATATCCGTGACCGATACGGCGGTGAAATCGTAAGCCAGCACGGAGGTTTATCCATACGCAGTAAGCACATCTCAGGGATGTTGAGATATGAATGAACCCCACCGCCGATTCCCAGGGAAAAGGGGCTTGGGTAGTTTTGTATTCCCAGGGAATACGTATAACAACTGTCTATTTAGACGACGATGAAGGGTATCTCATCGGGGCTCGATGCTATATTGCTCGGGGATTACTTAAGTTGACGATTTAAATTTTACTTTAGGCCTTTTCAATATCATTCATGATCCAGTAAAAAAGATGTAAAAACTGTAAACTGTTATTAAAAGCAAATGTACATTACCATCTTTTCAAACTGTTTTCTCAGTAATTACATAGATCCAGCATGCTTAAATATCATGGAATATATGTGAGGTTTTAACTTATATTTTCACTGTGTTTGTTCTCTATTGAGCTAGGATGTAGCTCACCCTTTAGACTATACGTCGCAGGTCCAGTACTAGCAGCAGGGGAGGTTTCGGGTGACGTGGATCCTGGTGAGTCGGACCACACGCCCTTAGACGAGTTGGAGCCACCTCTAGAGGACTTCTTCTAGAGGACTCTGCTGTGCATTTTGAGAGAGTTGTTTTGTAAGCTTATTTGATACAGCTTGGTATGTCAAGCCTTTGTTCTGTTTAAACAATGTAATTAAATTGAGATAATTCTTTTGAGCGAACCATCTGGGATGATCAGTTATCATCGATGGTTCAGATCGGTTCTCCACTCATGCAGGGGCATGAGGGTAGAACCGTCTTTTGAGAGATGTTTAAGGTCATGATGTTTCCGCATTTTATATGATATGTTTCTTTTGGTTATAATTTGTTTGATGTACCGACGTTCCGTGTTTAGCCAAGGGGCACGGTCTGGAGATTGTGCTGATGCCATGGGTTTCGGGGTGCCGAAATCTGGGCTGTCTCAGAAACAATTTTATAACAAGCATGTATAAGTATACAATCATGTACGCACACATCATACAAAAATGATAATAATAAAGTATCTCTTATACGTAACTTACACCATGTGTACAAGTTTGTGTGATGTGCCCACAAGCACCTAACACATGTACGTGTGGATGTGTGATGTACACACTACATACTCACACATTACCGATTCCCATAAAAGGGTTAGAGCAGCATTCGCCATTAGTGAGGAATGGATAAATAAAGAAGAAACAAAATTGGCGCCCAAATCAATTCAAAACCCTTGGATTGAAGAGACACCTGTAACTGAATTTAGAAGTTACAATAGAAACTAGATGTCTCTTTTATATAGTCTAACAAAATGATTTGGAAGCATTGTATCATGCATGTTCCCCATGCCGATCCAACTGGTTAATTCGTCTCCTTGAAACAGGTGACATTCCCACCCAAAACAGTGTCAAATCAAAATGAATTGTTTCCTTCATAGTGAATTCACCCATAAAAATTAAAATATGATTTCAAACTCTCACAAACACACAATATAAATATCATATAAAAATTAGTGGTCGGTGGAACTAAGTGTGAGTGGTTAAGTGGATACAAGCACACGGGTGAACATGACTTCATAGGGACAAGTAGCTACACACAATATTGATGTCAAGACAAGTACTCAACGAAGACACTGTTTGGATCGAATAATTTTAACTTTGTTATATGGCCCAAAATACGGGAACATGAACGTCCAAAAGAGCACAAAGTAGAATCATGGGGAGTTCTGCCAACGAGTTTCTCATAAGGCGATACATGACTAAACAATTTGATTGGGAATCTATTTATCAAATAGATTGGAGCTCTAAACACTTCAAACGCTTGTAGAAATTTAATATTATGCAAGAAGAAATTTTCAACATGTAGTTTAAATCTAGTGAAGAAATCGAATGCACGGGAAAGAATCATGAGTACTTTGGATTCATCCAAAACAGAATATAATACTTTGAACCATTAGTTGAATAGTGTTACGATGTCCAAATATCTAACCATATTAAATCAAGAAGACCAAATGCAACAAAATCTGATAAATTAAGAGGACGACTACTTTTTCAAGAGGACAGTATTACAAGAAAAATTATGCCTTCGTTAAGTCTCATTGCTTGTGATGATCCAGTCAGCCATTCTAGCAGCCAGCCATCAAACGATACCGATAATATGTTGACAAGTGATATTAAATCAGCCTCAAAATCAAATTTTCAAAGGATATTAAAAGTAAGGATACCTCTTTGAATTCGAGGAGTGCCTTGTATTCTCATCGCATAATCATCATCTCCTAAAATTGTCTGTAGCCGCTTCTCCAAAATTCAAACTTGCTAACACAAATATTGGTTTAAAATTGTTGGAAAAATTGAAATGTTGATCTGAAATAATACAGGGAACCAATCCGAGGCATGAGAAATATCAGTCTTTAAACCAATATTTGCCCCCACCATTTCGACAAAGTTGTCACCAACAGGTTACCAGCAAACTAGTTCCAGGATACAACGAATCAATTGTGTATTCTTGTGAAGGATTTGGCGAATCCGATCACGTTATCTGAACACCAATTATTGCAAGAATGCTCTAATAAAGACTTTTAAACACATAACAAGAGAGAGAAAAGAAGACTATTATGGTGTCTAACACAATGATTCTAGATTCCTTAAATAGAAATCGAGTGGTGTGTTAATGCACCATTTTCCTATGAAAAGGTACTACATGCATCCCTTCAAAAAAACACACCACTTTGGAAAGACACTTCTTTTGAAAAGACAAACCACTTTAGAAAGACACCTCAATTGAAAAGACACACCTCTTGGGAAAAGACACCTCAATTGAAAAGACACACCTCGTGGGAAAAGACAAGTTTAATAAACTTTTAAATATCTAATAAAATACTCTTAAATTTTTATAGGCACTCCCACTTTTTAGGCACTCTCAATTTTCTTTGGGTACTCCACTTATTCACACGTCTCTAATGACATATATCATGTGTCCAAGTTATTCATTAATTAGCAGCAATATTTTATTCATATCAATACATGCCCATAGCATATGTTACATACTCATTATATGTGTTTCATTGTGTGATCTCTAGCACTTTTTATAAGTATTTAATCTCTGATGTTCAATCATATCAAATAACTAATACATGCATTGACGTAATAAAAAATTATAATCATGATATAATTAATAAGATGACATATATCCAATTTATAGATGATCTTTGGCCTCACAATTAATTTGTTAGTTATACATCTAACGATCCAAATTTGACTTTGGAAATCCAATGGTTGAGATATCGTGAAAATATATCTGTTACCTCACATGTTATAAAAGTATGCAAACGTTTAGAGGTAATTAGTCCTCTAATAAATCTCACACATAATAACAATTAGCCAGTAAAATCTATTTTCTTGCAAGAAATAAATTTTCTATTTCAATTCTTTCCTAATTGGGTTATTTAGCCTCAATTAGGTATGGATGCTCATCCCAACGGCTAATTGGGTTATTTATCCACATATAGCAGCAATATTTAATTCTCAAAGTTTTCATGCAATTTAAAAACTAAATAATTACATATATAGAAATATACTTTAATGAAAAAGTAAATAATACAATTTTCAAATCAATAGGAATTAAATCTAATTTACACATGGCATGAGGGTATGTGCATTACGTTGATTTATCCATCTTCACCATGAATATTCAATTCGAGAGATGTGCGAGGCCTACATGGCGACATTCACACTTATATCTCCCACTTGGCCAAATTGGCCGATGAGCTTGTTTCACTAAAGTGAATTGTACTTGATTGACCCGATAACTACGATTTATAAATTGGACTGGACTCAACTAGTCTGTTGAAATAAAGCCAAGACTTGAATAGGCGCATGTCATGAACCACTAAAATTTTCCCATACACAACTTGAAACCGAGTCATTTTAATCTGAGTTGGACCTAACTTGATCTAATAAGGTTGCCAAAATCTTACCCAAGCCTCACTTGTCAACTTATCATACTATGCACATTAATTTATATTAGAAAATTCATTTAAAGAAATTAGTCTCTCAAACATTTTAATCAATCATAGTATCCTACCCATTTAAAAATTATTTGAAGAAGGCTATCGACTTACCTCATTTAAATCTCACATGTCATGAGGTTTCACATGCAAAGTGGATTTCCCCGTCATGAACATGTCCAATACCCGATTGCATAAGTCCATTTGGACGTTTCCAAAAATTAAATCAAATATCATATGATAAACCAACCATCTAATATTGGTATGCTCCCACTATTCTAGACATTTTATCATATATTTATTATAAAAAAATGTGTGGGGTTAAGGTTCGGAAAATATATTGTTCTCATTTCAAGTTTACAGATTTATGTGTTGAAGCTCATTTTTTTTAGTTTTGATGGTGAGACAAATTTTGATCGTTGATTGGAGAGCACAACAGCGTACCTCTCATTCTCTAAATACCACAGGTTCAGACGGATTGAGATTTAGATTTGTAATGACAAAAATATTAATGAAATGTTAAATCTCAAATATCAATATTACTATTAGTGATAAACACCAGATTTTTTTTTTAATATTTGAGTGAGTTTCTTTTAGAAATGGGCAATCCGGTTCATATTAGCTTATGCATCACACTTTATACAATAACTCTTAATAACTTAGCAAAAGACAAAAAAGAAAGATGATATTCGAAGAATATTCTCTTACTTTTGCTAAGATGGATGCCACGTCTTTGCTCTTGGACCCTTCTGTAAAAAAATGTTACAATCTTCTATTATTGGAAAAAATAAAATAAATCTGTCCTTTTTTTTTCAGAAGCCCCTTTTATCTTCTTCTAATTTTGCTTTCTCTGCAAGTTGATCAACCAAAGAAGATTTACATGATGATCATCAACACGTGATTTATGATAACAAGAAGATGGTGATGATCAACAAAAACGGCTAGTCAGTGATGTTGCTCTGTCTATGCTAATGATGGAAGAAGCTATGGATTGTTCAATCAATTAGTAACTCAATCAAAAAAAGTGGATGATTTTCCCTTGATTGGTGATCTATAGTGATGTAGTTTGTAAGCTGCCAACAATAGATGTGAATTGAAGATGATCACTTGATGATGATCAGACGATCATGATGCCACCAAAGATAATCATTGGTGATTGCAACGATGGGGATTGATGACGAGCGAAAACCACCAATTATGGCACAATAACGCAACCTAAGCTCTGAAACCTGTTCAGTCACATAATATACCAATTTATTGCCCTCAACTTAGTAATGCTAGGACTTAGTTTACTACTAATAAGTTAATGATGTGCAGATATTAAGGAAAATCAGTAAAAGAGAGCCAAAGTGTTAATATTCGTCAAAATGAACTCAAAAGAGCAGTAAAAGATGATTAAGTGTAAAAAGATGATTCGCTATATACTGAAAGCTAGAAAATCGTGAAAGACGATTGAGCGTTGTTATTAAAGAAGAAAAATATCGTAATTTATGATTCTTCCAGAAGCTAAGGCGATACAAAAGAAAAGTGAACAATCATAATTCAGATAATTGTCCAGGGAGAAAGCTATGAGAAATAGAAAATCGTGATTTACAATTTTCTAAGGAAAACTATAATAGAAGAAAGAAAATTGTGATTTACAATTTTATATAAAAAGCTTCTCGTTGCTGATACTGCTATTGATGATCACGTGAAGATCTACACTGCCATGTACTAAATTAGAAGAACTCTTGAATTAGAAGTTTTGCATGTCACAGATCTAAGAAGATTGATGAAGACAGATTCCAGAAGATCTCTACTACTAAACAATCCAGAAGCGCATCGAAAGAAGGAAAGCAAGGAATGATAAAGTTAGAAGTAGAGTTATATTCGGATAGTTTTATTTTAGTTATTTCTTTTATTAGAATTAGAACTTATAAAACGACTCCTTATGATCTATAAATAAGAGAACCCGGTATAGGAAAATGGTCGAGGTACTAGCACAAAAAATGGTCGAGGTATTAGCCCAGAAAATGGTTGAGGTACTAGCACAGAATTGTAGATGAAAGCAGTGAAGTATAGTAACTGTGTTCACCCCATATAGTATTTTGAACAACTTGGCCCAGTCTGTATTTCACCCAGGTATCTCCATATACCAGTTCCTCATACATCCATAAGTAAACTGATCCTTAGCATCATTCCTGTTACCACCTGAATCGACTGTCAAAACTAAGTAAACCACGCCTTTGATGTGCACATCGCCGACTCCAATTCCACGCAACTCATCATGTATCGCAACTATGTAGTTTCTCAACATTCCGTCTTCACCCAGGAGACTAGTTTTAATCCAAACTGCAGCACTCTAGCACCTCAATACTCCTGTGTCTTCACCCAAAAGTTTGACCGTTATCTGATTTGTAGACCTCCAGTACCTCGACGCAAGTTGTCAACCACGAGTCTGCTACCCAAGCTGCCTCAACCTGTAACTATTTTGCAACTCTAGTACCTCGATACCATGTGTCTTCACTCAAGAGACTACCGATAAGCGACCACGCTCAACCCAACGAAGCACCATGCTTCTCACTACCGTAATCCGCAATGCTGCCCACATTCTCCAACTGTACCAACCAATGGGACCCAATTTTTTTGGACCTTTAGACTTGATCACCATCACAAGTCCTCAACCGTCCTACAGTGCTCTAGTACCTCAACACCACTGTGCCTTCACCCAAGAGCCTGCCACAAACACTTTGCTCAAACAACAAAGTTCCAAGCTTCTCACACTATAGTATCTCGACCTCGGTCTTCACCCATAGTGTGACTCGAGAATGATGTGACGGGGTCACGACCCTAGTTCATAGAGATGCACATTTGATCAGCTAGCGAGAAGGTTGGAGGACCTTGTAACTAGGTTGAGCCGAAAGCAAGCTTGAGAAACAAAGTTGTGAAGGCATGGCCGATATACTAAAGTGTTTTGAAGGTAAAATTTGATAGGCGAGCTCCTGGGTGAAGACACGTGGTGTCAAGGTACTAGAGCGAGCTGTGATCACAGATGCTTAGTGCATGGCATAGTGATAAATTGCGTTGGTGTGGAGTCACACGAAGCGGCATAGTGATGGATCACGTTGGTGCGGAGCCACGCGAAGTATTCTTGCATATTCTAACTAATTTCATCTTCTTACTCATACATTTACAACTTCTAGTCTATTTTCGGGCATGCATGCAACATTTCCAATGCACTGAGATCAAAGGATTCTGCTACAAGCCTTTCATGTGTCCAATCATCGAGAATCCTTGCATGCACAAACCACAACTACCTAATTTGAACCTAAATTTATGAAATTTTGGGCTTACGAGACAGGGTTCAGATATTTACCACGATCGAATATCTGCATGCGAAGTTCCTGATCTTATTTTGCAAGAATCCAATCGTGCACGTGCTCATGGTCGTTTGATTATGTAATCGTAGATCTTCAGAGGTCAGAAGGTCTCAAGGAACGGAGATTCCAGTAGGGTGGTGAGGTTCTAGGATTGAATTTAGTGATCCAGTGGTTCGGAATTTATGTCAAGAGGAACAATGGCTCTCACAGCTCCAACCTCTCCTGAATTCAGTATCCTTCTCAACATTTGCATGGTCTTATTCGTGTGAAGTCTAATTATAAACTAAGGGTTGGGTTTGGTGTATAGCTTATGCACAGTCTTGTATACATAGCTTATACATATGGATCTGGTTTTGGTGCACGGCCTGCACATAAAACTTTATGTGCTGGCTCCCAATTCAACTATTAATTGTTTATGTTGATGGTGTCGTGTGTAGACCAGCACACACCACCTAGTTTAGGTATCCACTAATCGCATATCTACAAATTGGGCCTAAGGATCTGTGTAAGTTATTCTGGTGTTGCCCCCATGCATAGAATTTGATGTATTCAGCCCTAGGGAATTGCGGGGTGTCACAAAGTCATGTAAAATCCCTATTGGTAGATCAATGTTCGTGGTGTTTAACATGACTAATCATATTGTCTATCATATTTGGATCCTATTGGTCTCACATTAGTCTAAATTAGACTCATAAGAGTCAGTAAATGACTCATATCAGACCCAGTCATGATAAATGGTTATTGGTACATCACTGCTATCAGACTATAACTTGTCTAACGTCATTGACTATCAACTTTGAAGCCTACAGGTCTGACATGAATCTTACTTGGACTCATAAGAGTCAGTAAATGACTCATATGGGACCAAGTTATGAAAAATCCCTATTGGTAGATCAATGTTCACAGTGTTTAACATGATTGATCTCATTGTCTATCATATTTGGATCCTACAGGTCTCACATTAGTCTAACTTGGACTTATAAGGGTCAGTAAATAACTCATATCAGACCGCGTCACGAAAAATGGTTAACTATCATAATTGGATCCTACAGGTTTCACATGAGTCTTACTTGGACTCATAAGAGTCAGTAAATGACTCATATGGGACCAAGTCATGCAAAATCCCTATTGGCACATCAATGTTCACAGTGTTTGATCAGTCACATAATTTACCATTTTATCACCCATAACTTAGTGATGTTAGACCTCAGTTTGCTACTAACAAGTTAATGATGTACAGATATTAAGGAAAAATAGTAAAATAAAGCCAAAGTGTTAAATTGTCATCAAAATGAAATCATAAAGTAATAAGAAAGACAATTGAACGAAAAAGATAAATCATTGCCTACTGAAAGACGAAAAATCATACTTTACGATTGAGCGGAACGCTGTAAAGGAAGAAAGTAAGAAATCGTAATTTACGATTCTTCAAAAGAAACATCCAAAGCGAAGTGCGATACAAAAGTAAAGACGATCGATCGTAATCAAGGAATCGTCTAGAGAGTAAAGCTATAAAATCGTCATTTACGATTTTATAAAAGGGAAGCTTTTTGAAGCTGCTGGTCGCATGAGGATTTACACTGCCATGCATATAATTAGAAGAATTCTAGGATTAGAAGTCTGGCCACTCACGGATCTGAGAAGATTGACGAAGGAAGACTCCTAAAGGACTCTGTTGCTGAAATAAAGGAGAAAATCTAAAAGCGCATCAACTGTTGAAAGCAAGGAAAAGATAGGATTAGAAGTAGAGTTATATTAGAACACTTCTCTTTTAGTAGTTTCTTTTATTAGGAGTTTTATAGACCGACCCCATATGATCTATAAATAAGAGAGCCCGGTATAGGAATTAATCATCGAAGAAATTTTCAGCATCAACTGACGACTGAGGTTGGGTTTTCTTTTGATAAAAAATTTAGAGTAGTTTAGTTTAGATATCCAAGGCTCATCGATCACAATTGACGACTGGGATTGAGAGCTAGAAGATTAGTGTAGATATCTGTAGTTTCTCATAAGCAATTAACGCCTACGGCTGAAGGATGAAAGATATAATTTTTATTGCTTTATAGTTTAGATTTATTTTTATTTCAACTTATTGCTTTGTAAACATATCCAAGTTTTAATTTGAATTGATGACTCAGGTTGAGATTTACAGATTAGTGTAACGATTTTTACTTTTTCATCTTTGATTTTTTGGAGTTTGAATGACACCCAAATTTCTTGTAGATTAAAGATTAGTATAGATTTATATTGAAGGATGCTAGTTTTTTATTGACACATAAATTCAAGAGAACTGAGATATAGTATAATGGTATTTTAAATTTGTAAACATCCGATAGCTGAAGATTATGATTGACAACTACAATTTGAAGAAGGAGGATTTAGGATTTATTTTTTTACAAATTAGTTTAAGAAACCATTCTTTCATTCTTATTTCTCAAGTAGTTTAGGATCTTAAAAGATCAATATAAGTTTTCAAAAAATTAATAAGTAGATGAAACACTTCCTCGTGGGAACGATCCTATGGTAGTATTACAATTTTCATTGTGCTCTTGCAATAGGTTAAGACTTAATTAGAACAACATAAAGATCACATCAAAGTTTTTGGCGCCACTGTCGGGGAAGCAGATTTTATCTTTATATTAGTTTAAGAAAATAAATAGTTATCTTTCTCTTTTTATATCTCTTTATATTTTTATTTTTCTTTGATCACTTCTTAAATTTTTTGCAGGTTTATTAGGGGTAAAGAATAAGGTTTCAACTTGCTCTGATCAGAAAAGTTAGAGGCTCAGATTTGTTTCTCTCCCTACCTTCTAAGATAAAAATTAAATAAAGCTAAAAACAGAAAAATATAGTTTTTCTTTTTCTATACATCACACTCAACTTCGAAGTCTAGATTTCTTCGAGTGTGATCCAGAAATTGAAAGGACTCTCTTACGTAATTTAGCAACAAACCGATTTTCAACAAGAGAATCCCAAAACATGGCTGACGATCTTTTGATCCAAGTACATTTCAGCCCCGTAGCTTTGACCGAGCCCTCTTGTAGTTATACCCAAGGTGCCTATAGGTCAAAATTATGAAATCAAGCTCAACACACTCTAATCTTTACCTACCTTTCATGGGCTTCATCGAGAAGATCCCTACCAACATCTGAGGGACTTCATAGAGCTTTGCATAATGCCGTAATTATCGACAGCCAATAAAGAGGTCATGAAACTACGTCTGTTCCCCTTTTCTCTTAAAGATCGGGTGAAAGCATGATTAAATTCATTACCTGCCAGGAGTATTACCACATGGGATGGACTATAGTCCAAGTTCTTGGGTAAGTATTTCCTGCTTCGTAGAACTAACCAAAATTTCCAAGCAATCTAGGACTTCAGGCAATTGCCGGAAGAATTATTTCATGCGAGTTGGGAACAAATGAAGGATTTATTACGAAAGTGTACTCATCACGAGGTACCAAATTAGTTGATAGCACAAAGTTTCTACCAAGGGTTGACTGAGACTAACCAGTCTATAGTCAATGCCGTTAGTTGAGGAGCCTTTATGGCTCAGAATGGCCAACAGTCTTGGAATCTATTTGAAAAATTGGCTGACAATTTAAAGCAAAAATAGGCTTTGTTAAGATCTGACCCTGATGTGATCCGCCACACCCCGCTCGCGAGGGGTAGACTTTACGATATCAATAAGGATAGAGTAAAAAAGGAGGATGACATGAGTGCAAAAGTAGCAACACTTGAACAACAAATCGCAACATTAATGGCTGCCAAACCTAGCATTCTGGATAGTCTTTGGTGAACTGTTCTAACTGCCAAAGTTTACTTATTCCGAGAACCCTGTGACGCCATCATACCAAGAGGTGATGGAAAAAGAACAAGTAATGGCATTCCAAAGGGGAGACTATGGGAACACCTATAACCCGTCATGGAGGAACCACCCTGGATTCAATTATGGTTCCAAGAGAGGATCACAACTAACACCAACTGCTGTGCAGCCCAGATTCTCCTAAACTCAAGTTTTCCATCCTCCCATGCCGACTGTGCAACAAAAATATGGCCCACTAAGCAATGCACCTGATGCCACAGTTGTTCAAATCCTCAAGGATTTGCAGCAATAGTCGCATCAGCATTCAAAGTATTTACATCAACTTGTCCAATTCTCTCAAACACTCCATTCACATACACAGTCCATAACGAAGTTACAAAAGCCAGATTGGTCAACTAGCTTCGCAGGTGGCAAAGAGAGAAAGTGGCCAGTTGCCTACACAGCAAATCAACAATCCTAGAGGACAAGTATTCTTAGGGGAGACTTCAGCTCCCCAAAATCTAATATGAAAATCTCATGGATCGTCGAGCTACCGATTCATCCGTAGCAACTTGTAAATTATATAAAATTATTTCTTTTTCTTTTAAGCCTGGATACTACAGGCCAAATCATTGAAAAATGATGGATCGTAATATAATTCCTATAATACACTATCCTAATCAATCGTATGGATTTGCGATTGATCGTAAAAATCTATCAGTGCAAGCATAGCGATTATGATTTGTCTGGTACAAGAGTTCACATATAAGAGCTAAAAATCTAGAGACGACCAACGTCTTTAGGTTACAAACACTTGTGACAACCGGTTCAGTAGGTCATCACAAAGAGAGGGCCTACATATTCGAGAGAGGATACGTCGGTCCCATTATCGAACACTCCATTTTTACTATCATTTCCCCTTTGCTTTTCAAAAATCCATCAACTAAGACTCAACCATTTTTGTTTCTTAAACTTTCCTTGTATCTCCTAGTTGATTTGGGAAACCATGTTCAAGTCCTAAGTAATATCTTAAAACTAGGGGTTTGCTGATTAGTCGAGATCAAGGTAACAGTCTTCATTTTCAAATGGAGGAGTCTCTGCAATTATTTTCAAATTGATATATGAAAAATTGCGATTTACTAAATACTATTCTTTTACAACTTGCAAAAAAGGGATTGCAGAATGTCGGGAGCAACAGAGAAGCGGCCAAAGGAAGAAGATGGTGGAGAAGGAGGTAACAATTCTGATTCTCCTCTGATAGCTAAGCATATTGCACGGGCTGCTGCCCTTAAAGATAAATCAAAAGCAGCGGGCCCACCAAGAAAATCCAAATTTGTGGGGGTAGTTATCAGAGAACTCCCTACAAATAGAATGAAAGTTGAATCGAGGTCCGTCCTTGAAAAGGGCAAACAAATAAATGAATGCGAAGAGCCAATATTTGCTATAAGGATAATGGATTGGCCCCCTGCCTCAATGTAACAACATATAGTGGGTGCCGAAGTCGCAGTAGACGCTGATTATTTCAAAAAATTTAAAATAAGTGGAGCAGCAATTAAATATTTCAAGGACGTTGGGCTGCAATATTTCCTAGAACCTGGAGTCACACCAGTTTACCCTAGATTGGTAAGGCTGTTCTACAAAAGCATGGCCAAAAATAGTCAGGACCATCCCCAGTCCTCTCCACAAGTATTGATGAACTACCAATCCAAATCACTATGTAAATGGTCGCCAGGGTGATGCAAGCACCCTTGGAATTACCACTAGTCTCTCAGAACAATCTAGAGGCCAACATTTTAAGGATGTCACCAAGTACTCTACCCAATTTTATTCAAATGGAAACAGAGTTGTTGGGGAAACCTCCAAGAGACAGATCATTCTTCCTTTGGAAAGATTTAGAATCACGGAACTTGCAACTCCATTTTCTAGATGTCCTGATTCACAAAACAGTCCACCCCACAAGTCATGGAATGCAGAGAAGGGCACTTTTTGTAAGAGCTCTATATTTAATGGCTAACCGCTATTGGTTCGATGTGCCCTCTTACCTTTTTGAAGTAATGAATGCCGTGAGGGAGAAATTGGATAGAAAAAAGTATCAGATGAATAAGTTAAGCCTACATTTCGGGGGCTTAATTACCAACCTACTAATGAATGTGGGATACAGTATTGATCCCACGGAGAAGGCTCTGCCAAGAGCAGAGGAAAGTCTAATGGTAGCAGCTTATAGGAGAGCTTTTAGTGTCAAAAATAAAAAGAAAATCCCTCTAACTGCACACACAGAAAGTACCTCTTCTACACCAAAAGTCACACAGGTCCCTGAGATCCAGAAAGAACCAGCTGTGCAAATATTTGAAGCACAAAGGGGAGAAATTCCAACAAAAGGAGTGAGTACTTCTACTCAATCTAATGAGAGAACAGAAATTAGCACCCCAGTACAAGAAGGGCTACCTGAGTAAGAACCAGCTACAGTTGCACCAGAACAAGCTAGTCTATATGACTCAGCCCTAGATTCACTAACCGGTCCTGCTATGCCCCCTTCAACTGAGGCAGGCACACTGCCAATTGTTACAAAAGCAGAGCCTGTGAGCCCAATGATAGCAATTGCAGAAGAAAAAAAATACATAGCAAGTTGCTAAAATGGCCACTTCTAGCCAAGTTCTTGCACCTATAGATTCCGTTGCTCAACCTATAATTTCAACCGCTACAAAGCAAACTCCCATAGTTCATGCAGCGGAAGCAGGACAAAATTTTAAAACTCCAATAGTGAGTTTCATAGAATTAATGAATCAAGAGATGTCTCCTCCAGCAACTACTACAGCAGTTCCAATATTTGAACAACCTGATTTAGAAAGGGGATTGAGGGTAGTAGAATAATGACAACTTACAAATGCACCAAATCTAATTCCATTGTCAGGAGTAGTGAGGAGGAGGATGGAAGAATTTCATAGATTTAAAAGCAGAGTTGTTGAAACCATGCCTCCTGCACAAGAACACCAACAATTAACAAAAAATTTAAGGTGAAAAGCTATAAAAGAATACCAAGCACGATAGATAGTAGAAACAGCAAAGAAAGTCCATGAAGCCACTGGAGCACTTCAAGCTCGAATTGTGTAGCTGGAACAAGAAAACAACAAACTGCGACATGATCAACAGGCATGGGAGGGAGAGAAAAAGGAATATGAAGATAAAATCTCAAATTTGATTGAACAATTTGGAGGATTAATTGAAGATCCAGATGATAGGGAAACTGCGAAGGAAAAAGCTCTCAAAGATTACCAGCAAGAACTCAATATACAGCTGGATGAGAAAAATCATCTACTAACCGTATCAGAAGAAAAAATTCTGAAACTGTAAGAAAATAACGATTCCCTCAGTGTAACAAATGCTGAACAGAAAAGGACTATTGAGTCTATCACAAAGAAAGGCTGGACCACAATAACAAAAGGGCAAGCTGAAGCAAAGAAACTGAGGCTGGAAATACAATTGAAATCTACTATGATTAAAAAGTTGAATGAGGATCTGAAAGACAAAGAAAAAGTTGAAGAATTGAGAACTCTGATTGCGCCTAACAATACTATGGTAGCTGAGAGAGAGAGTACTGATGCTCTTAACCAAGATATTGAACATGAACTGCCTGTGGAACCAAATCTTGAAAAGGAACCTAACTGTTCTACAGATGTGGTGTCAGAATCAGAATCTGAAACCTCAAGCTCTTCTTCATTGCTTGCCTTACCTGGCCCATCATTGCCATCCCTTGTGTCATATCCTTCATCACCAAGTGAGTAAATGTTAAATCATACATCACAAAGCCTCACAGGTATAAAAAATTTTAATGTTGAATATTCCCTTATTTTTTTGTCAATGAGGGCATTGTCCAGTTTAAGTTTGGGGGGGATATAACTTCTGTGTATAGTATATTAGTTTGTCTTATTTAGTTTGTTAGTTTGCTTTTTCCATATTTGTTAGTTTGTTTTATTTAGTTTGCTTTTTGCATAAATAAATAAATAAATATAATATCATTTTTTTTTTAAAAGTTTTCTAAATAGTTAATTATTATATGTGAGTTATGATAAAAAAAATTATGAATCTATGTAACTAACGATCCATCATAATAGAAGTTCAATAATCAAGAATATAGAATAGTTACAATTCATGTTTAGCTCTTTGAACACTGTATCAGAATGAATGTTTGAAACAATAGATTAATCTGAACTGCAATATTTAGAATATAGTTTCAAAATTATATAAACCAGTGAGCATTAGAGACTAATTTTTCCTTTCTTTGGGAGAGAGACTGCTTCTACTCAAGTCAAAATTCCTTTGAACTTTTTTACTGGTTTTATGAAAGAAAAAAAAAATTTATATTGCTGAGCTTAGAATCAAAATATTCTATTACTACGATAACCTAATTTTTTTTCTAGAACTATCTATTAATTGTATCAAAATAATAAGGCATCTATACTAGTAAATCGTGAAGATGATTAAAGGTCATCTTTTATTTAATCAAAGCCAAAAAGCCCAAATCCCATAAAATAATTTATCCTTTGAAGCCATATTAAAAGCCTAAACTGAATTTCTTTGTACCAAAAATTTTGTAAACCCTTAACCATATGTACTACCCAAAACTTTCTATCTTTAACCATTATATTTTTTGAGAGTTTAGAATGGAAAAGAAGGGAAGAAGAGGGAGTGAAAGGAGTAAAAGTTAATAGATAAGAGATATGCTAAAAAAGGGTATAGCTGAAAAGAAAAAAGAAAAGAATATGGGAAGGAGTCAGAAATCGTAACACACGATTCTATACGAAGAAGCAATCAATAGGATAAAAGGAAAGAAAAATCGTGAAACACAATTTTACAAGTCTGAGAAAAGAAATGGAATTTTATAAAAATAAGAATTAGTAAATGGGAAGACACATCCAAATTCTTGGATACTTACTGACACTAAAATAAAGAAAGAAGAAGAAAAGATAGGAGAAGGAAGAACTAAATTCTCATAAATATTTTGAATCTTTTTCTACTTTTTTTTTATACCTTCTGAAACCCAAAGCCCCATTACAAGCCGAAGGAACGACTTTTTTGATTTAAAATTTATAAAAGCATAAGCCTAGTAGAGATATGAATAATAGATACTATGGATTGCATAGGGAATCATATGACTAGAATAGATTATCTTTTCCATGAGATTAAAATATTACAATTATCTTTTGAATAAATTCTTTTGAAAATATATTATACTGTGAGAACCCACAAATTTCGATATCTTTTTTAGAGTATGCCAATAGTGAGAGTTAGAATGAAAATATTTTCTAAAACTGCAGTTTAGAAAAATCTATGAAGAACAAACTGTTCAGTGATCCATACACTCCCTACTTACTATGAATTGAAATTATTGGAGTTCTAATCAAGGATAACTGCCATGATAAAAAGTAAAGATAAAAGATTGGGAATTTTAAAAAATCATAACAACCATGTAATGTTTGGCTTAGTTAGTGTACAAAAATTAGTTAGATTTTTAACCTCTTATTTTTTTTGTAAATTTTGAAAATTCCAAATTTACCATGTTATCACCCATAACTTAGTGATGCTATACCTCATTTTGCTACTAACAAGTTAATGATGTGTAGATATTAATAAAAAAATAGTAAAATAAAGCCAAAGTGTTAAATATTCGTCAAAATAAACTCATAAAGCAATAAGAAAGACAATTGAACGAAAAAGACAAATCATCGCCTATTGAAAGACGAAAAATCGTACTTTACAATTGAGCGAAACGCTGTAAAGGAAGAAAGTAAGAAATCATAATTTACGATTCTTTAGAAGAAATGCTCGAAGCGAAGTGCAATACAAAAGTAAAGACGATCAATCGTAATCAAGGAATCTTCTAGAGAGTGAAAGCTATAAAATCGTGATTTACGATTTTACAGAAGGGAAGTATTCTGAAGCTGCTGGTCACGTGAGGATTTACACTGCCATGTATATAATTAGAAGAATTCTTGGATTAGAAGTATGGCCACTGTTGGTGTGTTTATTTCAATTTTAAGATACTTGCTGCTAACTTTATTTGAAAATGGTGACAAAAATGTGTTACTAAAAATAAATCAAAGGTGGATTAAAAGATATAAAATAATAAGTCTAAAAATGCACACAGACTTGCAAGATACAGGGCCTATTGTAGCAAGTTTTGATAAGTAAGAGTTTGTCCTATAGAGAAATTGATCTAGAACCCAAAATAGGCTATAATAGTAGGCCTTCAGATCTGGCTACAGATCTGACAATCCTAAAGAAAAGGAGTTGGGTGTCACGACTACACTAAATTAATTCTAACAAAAGAGAAATAAAGTGCGGCTCTATCCTAAAGAAAGGGTTAAGAAGAAGATGGTGATGGTGTGTGCCAAAATAAAATATAAAAATAATAGAAAGTAAGTAGGTTAAGCTAGAGTTAATGTAGTAATGTAACTCAGAATTAGATTGTCTCTGTAGTGGTCCTTGCTGAGATGCAATCAATAACCTCAAAAAGGTAGAAGAATCCAATTTAACTCATGCCATTGGGGGTGCTCTTAGGGCTATACTCTGTCCACTCGAATGGTCACAGAGTATCTGATAGAGTCTGTCAAATCCCATTGATTAAACCAGAAATGCTAACCTAATCGAAAGGAGTGGGCTGATCATTTTCCCAACCAATGGACCAGATCAGGCCATGAATATTATTGTAGACACTATGTAATGCCAGTGCTATAAGCTCCCCATATCTGCACACAAATCTGGTTAACATCCATAGGTATTTCAACCCATAAAATCTTATGTGCTTTGCCAAGGCCAACGACTCAATGTGCCCACACAAAGGACCAATAACATGTTAAATAAGGATTTAGATTCAGCTGGTCATTGTTATAAAAGGCCTGTAATGACTCAGCCTCAAGTTGTAATTACTATAGAGAAATCAGATCTAACATCTGATATCGGTCAAGTAAAACAGAGGAGAGCCAGTTTCTGCATAAACCTCCAAGGTTCTAGAAGCTCATGTGCAGAGGAGAAGAATCCTTCTCAGACATGTGGCTAGATACCACCTTAGGGTTATACTTTGTCCACTCAAATGGTCACAAGATATCTGATAGGTCTGTCCATACCAGAAAGATCTGAGAAAGAATATATAAACTGTTGCTGCCACTATGGAGTCCCAGGGCTACGAGCTCTCCAGATCTGGCTACAGATCCGGCTTCCTATCTATGGGTCTATTAAATCAAGGAAAATTAGATGGTAAACAATAGATCTACTAGAAACTAAATGGGCTAGTCCCAAACATATGGATCCTATAGACATCTAAGGAAACCATAAGATCTATAGATTTAATTAGTCATAACAATAGCAATCCATTGATAAAAGCAAAACTCACAACGAACTATCTAAAGGCTATAGCTGTTAAGTGGTGAAAAATGCCACTTTTTACCCTATAACTTAACCATTGATAGACCTGTGAGCACACTAATAAGCCCTTGTCAAGTGTATTTTATAGACAACAATAAAAGAAGATACTAGGGAAGAAAAGCACTCAGGAGTGCCCAACAAGGAGCCATCTCTCAGTACAGGACGAACTCAGCAATAGCACACCAAAGGGTAGCACATCATTGAACCCTTGGAGCGCGTGGCTGCAACAGGGCAAGGTAAAGAAAGTGAGAATAGGTTGAAAACGTCCTATCGATTGGTCACCTGAAGAGTTTGATAGGAGCTGAAAGCATTGAAAGGAAGGAAAATTCGTGCCGGTGAGAAGGGTTCGACAGGATCAGAAGGCAGAAAAAGGAAGAATTCATGCAGAAGTGAAGAATTCGATAGGATCCAAGAACCTATCGAGCAGTTGAAAGAGAAAGAGAATTCAACCTATCGAAAGCTAGCTTGAGGAAAGAGGAGACCTATCAGAAGGTTCCCTGAACCTATCGAATGGTCCACTGAACCTATCGAAATAGAAGTGCTGAGACAGTACCTATCGTAGAATGATTTGAACCTTTCGATAGGAACAAGGGTCATCCGATTGAAGCAATAGAATGTGAATTATGAACCTATTGAATTACTCTTCCAACTTGTCAAAGGCCCCAGATCAAGTGCAGTGAAGCTGAAGCATCTAAGCCCAACCTATCGGAACCTATCGAAGAGACCAGGGAACCTATCGAAAGAGGCTACCAGCTTACTTTTAACCTGTCGAAAGCTTCTCCAACCTGTCAAAATCGTGTGCTGAACTTCTCAGAAACTATGTTATGCACACACTGTGACTTGGTGACCTGCTGCATGCAAATCGAGGAACTTTGGTGACCGGTGCGACGTTCTAGAAGATGTCCTAGGAAGCCCTAACTGGCCCATGTGCTTTAACAGAACTCTAACAAACTCTAACAACCTTCTAGAAGGGATTTTTGGAGGGAAAAATAGAGGAGAAAGCTATATATTAAGATCCCCAATTGCCATTGGGGATGATCAAATTTCTGAACAACTTCCTGGAGATCAGAGCTTGCAGCGAGATTCTATTTTCCTTCGTTTAGCCAACCATGGTTGGCTAATTCCCTAGGAGCAGCAAGGGGTGAGTTAGATCTGTAATTGGGTAAGGTTAAGAGTGTTGTTGGGGTTAATTGCTGCACAAACTACATATCTGAGAGCATTCCATTGTAAGAGTGACCTTGTTTGCAATGTAAATATTGTTTTCAATATTTTAATTAGATCTAAAGCTCTTTTGATTCCTTTTGGTGCTCGATCAGATTTTTGTGGAGGAGTTGCTTGATCAGCTCACCCACTTAACTGGTAGACCTCTTGGATATCATCTGAATTCCCTGGATCTGATATCCCTGTAACTTTCTGCGTCTGTGACCTGGAAGTTGCAGGATCTGTAGTGGTTTTAATTGTTCTAATTGAGGCTCTGGCTTTGTAGGAGATCTCTAGGATGGTTTGTGACCATTAAAGTGGACAAATCATAACCTTAAGGTAAATTTGAGCTCAAACCTCAATTGGATTCTTCTGCTGCAATCCATGGATTCGATAAAGCCTATAGGATGGTCTGTGACCATTAAAGTGGACAGATCATAGCCTTAAGGCCAAGTGGATCCTGTAATTTGAAGTAGAATTTATACCCTACAGCTGTGCTTGCGGGCAGTGCTTGTGGCTAGCCAAGGGACTTGTGTGCTTTTGAACCCCTATAATATGCTTAGCTCAACCTGATTGTAGTGAAAAAAACCTCCAAGCTATTCTTCTCCACCTTTTGAGTTTTTAAACCTTCCACCTGCAAGATCTGAGGCTCCAGATTCAATCTAAGACAATCTGCATTTTAATTGTAGTTAGTTTAAGTGACAACTCGATCCAAACTTCTCCCCTATTTTTTAGCTAAATTAGTAATAGCTAGGGTGCCAGATTTCTTACAGATCTGGAGATTTATCATATTTCTAACCAGCCTCCCTGTGGACATTCCCTTACTTAATTTTAAAACTTTCTACAAAGATCCTATATCTTGTAGGCCCAGGATATTTTAGATGTGCTGAATCTCTCTTGATTTTTACACCATAAATCAGCACATTGGAATTCCACAACAAGTTTTTGGCGCCGCTGCCGGGGAGGCAGTTTAGAAATTGATAGATCTAAGTTTTGATCATAGATTTATAGTTTTTGTTTGATTCTACTAACTGCATTTGTGAGTATTGCTATTTTTTTTTCAATATTTTTTGTGTCCATTTCACCATATCTGAGTACAGAGTGAGAGGAGAGCTGTGTTGAAGGCTGCTCTATAGTTTGCATCCCTTCTCCCCCGTTTATTTTCAGATACGCTGATTTTTAGATTAGTTAATAAATTGTGTTGTTGCTATTTGTTGTGTGAGGATTTACTCTGCATTCAGTTGTGTGTGTTGTATGTTTGGTTGGAGAACTCTGCAACCTCAGATTATTCCACTAAATCCAGAGGTTGAAAGACCTCAGATCCAGACCAACTACATCCCCAGCTGCTGAATTTGAATATATTGAAATGGGTGAGCAGCAGCAGCCTTGAACTCTCAAGGAATTCAATGCACCAGGGGTCTATAATTCTCCCTTCTGCATTCAGTTCCCTGCTGCTCAAGGAAACTATGAGATCAAATCGTCCATCATTCAGATGTTGCCCTCATTTCATGGCCTGACCAAGGAGGATCCTTATAAGCATATAGACGAATTCTTAGGACTGTGCACTACCTTCAACATCACAGGCTTGGGGGAGGAGGCCACCAGGATGAGACTCTTTCCTTTTCCATTAAAGGACAGAGCCAGGACCTGGTTATCCCTGCTTCCACCTAACAGTATACAGTCCTGGAGTGATCTCCAATGTTAGTTTTTAGCCAAATTCTTTCCTATGTCAAAGACCAGTCAGTTGAGGAAGGGTATCATCTCTTTTATCCAAGATCCAACTGAATACTTTCATCAATCCTGAGAGAGATTTAAAGAACTCCTCAAGAAATGCCCCCACCATCAAATCCCTGAATGGCAATTGGTTCAAAGCTTTTACCAGGGAATTGATGCTAAAAGTAGAGATATGATAGATGCTTCTTGTGGTGGCACCTACCTCCATAAAACTGCTGAGGAGGCATGGGAGCTCTTTGACATCATCAGTGAGAACTCTATGCAAAGGAAAACCTTAGTAAGAGATCTAGAGCCTCTTAAATTGATGAAAGAGAACACCTCAAGAGGAAAGATATATGAAGTGAGTGTACCAAGTGAGTTGGAAAAGAAAGTGGACAGCTTAACTCTGAAATTTGATAGGCTAATGGGAGCAATGCAGTCACCTGTGGCTGCTAGAGTGGAGGAGGCATGTGCTATATGCCAGTCCCCTGCTCACTCCCTAGATGAATGCCCATCAGCTGCCCAATCTGATTTTATAACAGAGCATGTGGCTGCAACTCAAGCCTATGGGCAGCAGCCTACTGCTGGGTATCAATGGAGAAACTACCCCAATCTAAGGTGGAGACAAGATGGATACCCCAGCCAGCAGCCCATGCCCTACAGAAATGCTCAGCCCTATCGAGAAGGTTATGCCCCAAGACCTTAATATCAGCAAACCATGGCCCAACCTGTAGCTTCTCCTATGCAACAAGCTGCACCTACTCTAGCTATGAGAACACCATCTTTTGAGGAACAAGTTCTATCTTCATTACAGAACTTGAACACCTTAACCCAAACTGTGCACTCTCACAACCAGAGCATCAAGAAGATAGAGGACTAGCTTGGTCAGTTGTCTGATGCTCTGACTAGGAGAGAGGGAGAAAGGTTACCTAGCCAACCATAGGATAATCCACAAAGATAGTTTGTAGTGGGTGAAGTTTCCTCCACCTATGAGGAAGTCAAATCTGTGACAACTTTGAGGAGTGGTAGGCTAGTGGACAATCAAGTGGGCTGTGAGCTTGTGAGAAGTTTGAATGAAGAAAATGGAATGAGTTTTCCAAGAACACAACAGAGGTCACCAGTGGTGGACCTGCAGGAACAACCCACTGTCAATAAAGAGGATGATGTGGATCCTAAAGAAAAAGAAAAAATAAAAAAGAAAGAAGCCCCATTGGCTAAGGCTGCAAGTGAGGGAGCACCCCCACTCTTGCCATTTCCCAAGGCATTGCAAGGACCTTTCCCTTTTGACAAAGGGCAGGAAAAATTTGAGAAAATGATGGAGACTTTCAAACAAGTAAAGATTAATCTGCCTTTACTTGATGCCATTAAACAAGTCCCAGCCTATGCCAAATTTCTGAAGGAATTATGCACCCACAAAAGACAGTCTAGGACATACTTGTCCAAGAAAGTCTTTTCAGCAGAGAAGGTAAAACACATTCTGTCAATTGCAACTCCCACCAAACTTCAAGACCCTGGAGTGCCCACTATCCCCTGCATCATTGGGGACCATAAAATTAAGAAGGCCCTATTGGACCTAGGAGCCAGTGTGAACTTGCTGCCCTATGCAGTCTATGAAAAATTGGGCCTGGGAGAGTTGAAGCCCACACCGGTGGTTCTGCAACTGGCTGACAGGTTCGAAAGGAAGCCTGTGGGAGTCATTGAGGATGTCCTGGTGGGAGTTGACAAGTTTTTTTACCCTGGTGACTTTATGGTATTAGATATGGAGCCAAGTAAAGGTATTTCCTCCATCCCTGTGATTCTGGGCAGGCCCTTCTTGGCCACTGCCAATGGCTGCATTCAATGCAGATCTGGAATCATGGAGGTCTCCTTTGGCAACATGAAAGTAAAGCTGCATGTGTACAGCACCAGCTCTCAACCCCCTTTTGATGAAACCTATTTTTCCATTGTAGCGCTGGAGGAGGCTCTGCATGATAATCCTCAACAGCTGCTGCAGAGTAATGATTGGCCTATAAAGACAAAAGTGCAACTAGGGGTTGAACAATTGCTGAGGAATGGATCCAAGAACGATGAAAAGTTCAAGGAACATGGGGAGGCTATTACCCTTCCAGATCCTCCAGATTAGCACCTGCAGTTGAGTATGTATCATATGTACCATATTTTACTTCTATTTTAGATTTTTTTTTTACTTTGCATCTCTAGTAGAATTTTTTTACAATAAATATGCCATGTTCTCTAGTGGAGTGGGTCACCTTTTCAAATTTGCTAGCTGCTCTAAGATAATGGGAGCTCATCCACATAAGAATCCAATCATAGGGCCGCACAGCAATAGAGCCTAATAAGTGCTGAAGCTAAGGGTGCCCAGAAAGACAGTTTTATCTGGGTTTTGGAGCCTTCGATAGGCCAAATCTACCTTTCGTTAGGTTTCTTGGTGATTTTGATAGGATATCTAATGGTTTCGATAGGTATTGGATGTTTCGATAGGTAAAACCAACCTCTCGAAGTTATGGTATCCCAGGCTGGTGAAGTTATGGTACCAAAATCTGAAGAAGGTGGCACAGGGGACTGATGATGTATTAGAAATTTCGATTGATGATTGGCAACTGACTATCGATCACAGAGACATAGGAATGGCTTTAGGGGTCCCATACCAATTTGACTCCAACTGTGCTGAGGGAGCACCTGTTGGAGCTACATTTAAGGATATGGCCAAGCAACTAACCAATGGGATTGTGGGCTCTGGAGAATCACTGATGCGAAGAGACCTCCATCCTAGTCTCAGATTCATGGATACCATCTTAAGGAAAAATGTCTATGTTACAGGACATTTACAGGAGAGAAGGTCCCCATTAGTGGATGCTTTATTTTATTGTTCCAAGGGGCAGTTCGTGAATGCACCTAAGCTGATCTTTGAAACTATGGTGGACATAAATGACAAGGTTCTCAAAAGACAGGCTTTTGCTAAGGGAGGAGGCCTACCCTTTAGCAGACTCATCACCTGTTTGCTCAAAGCTGGAAAGTATAGGATCAAGGAGGCTAAGCCAGTGGAGAAAATGGCTCCCAAGGTTTTTGGAAAGAGGGCATGGTCTACAAGTTTAACCCTGATTCAAAAGACCAACCCGGTTGAGGCAGAGGAGGAGGTGCCCACTACCTCAGCAGTAGATCATGCTGCTGACATTCCCCCATCCACCATTCGTCCTACATCAACCACTTTTTCATCCACCTTACCTACACCATCACCTACACCTGGGATCCTGGAACTCCCCACCATATCCGAGCCTCTCCCCACATATCTTCCTCACCCTCCCTCCAACCCCTTCCTAATTTTCCCCCTCCCCCACTTCCTATACATACACAGGGTTTGGACCAGTTCGCTTCTACTAGTTTCACTGCCCTCATCTCTTCAATTGTGGAGGATGTTGCTCATGAGTACACCCCACTTCCTGACTCCCCCCACACCACTCCTCATTTTACCCATGCCGCATCCTCTCCTTTCCATCCCATTCATTCACCCATCCCCTCTACTTCCACCCTGCTTGATACTTTCACCCAAATTCTCTCCCTCCTTCAGTCCATTCAGGCCCAGGTAGCCACTAACACTGACCACCAGGCCCTCATGAGCTCATGTCTCCAATCAATTCAATCCACCCTCACTCCCCCACTTCAGTCTCCCAACCCTTTCCCACTTCTCCTCCCTCCCCTGATCCCTCACTTTTCCATTTCTCTCCTCCCTTTTCACCCATGGCCTCCCCCATCTCTACTGATAACCTTTTTGTAGAGTTAGCCGCTCCATCTTTACCCCCACCCTCCCCCTCATCGCCTGTTCTACCTATATCCCCACTTGCACCTGTTTCTGCAGTTGCTGCTATACCCACCACCCATTTCCCATTTTCCTCCCCCCCTGTTTTCCAGGATGCCTCCACCCAAACTGATCCATGGGAGGATTTGGTTCTTTTCACCCCCTCCTCTTCATCCACTCCACCCTTATCCTTGCCTCTTGTCCTTCGCAAATCCATGTACATACCCCCCTACCTTACCCTCCTATATGCAATGAGGGACAACCCTTACATCCACAGGGATGTCTTGAGAGGTATGGCTGCACTTCGCGCTTCCCTTGAGGCCCCTTATGAGGAGAGGATTGCCAACATTGAATTAGAACACCGAATCCAGCTCCGCGATATCTCTCAAGGATGGTCTGAAATTCTGACTCATTATGAGTTAGCAAAGCAAGTGGCAGCAACTGAGAGTCTCATTGCCAAGTATGAAAAGAAGAATTATGAGCTCCTCAAGAAAAAGTTAGCCAATGTTCAAGAGATCATCAAGGCCACCAAGGAGCTCTCACATGCTAACCTCCTCTATGCTGCCAAGAAGATTGATATTTTAGAGAAAAAGGTTGCTTCCTTGTTGTCTCAACCCTTTGAGCCTACCCCTCTTGCTACAGCACCTCCTGCTGCGCCTCCTGCCCCCCCCCCCCCATGTTTCCCCTCTACAACTATTCCTTCAGCGACCCCACCTGTGGATGTTCCTCCCGCCACGCCCTCCCCAAGACTTCGCCTACCTCCCCGCCTCCTCCCGCCTGTGTCCCTCAACCTGACCAACCTATCCCTCCCAAATTCAAAAGGTTTGCCTCTAAAAGAACCACCACCGCCAAGAGATCTACTTCTGCTGCTGCCTCTATCAAAAAAGGAAAATGACATGCTGCCTCATCCAAGGCCGCTAAGTACACCAGGTCATCCGCTCAATCTGGCCCCCATGGCACCCTACTCTCTAGGGATGAAAGAAGGAAGGCTGCTGCGGCTCTAGGATTAGATCCCATGGAACTTTTCCCTTTTGATTCAGATTCGGATTCTGCACCTGCTGTTGACCCTAAAGGTAAACTGCCTGCTGCCCAGTCTGAGGAGGCACCCGCAAAACAACCGCAGAAATCCAAATCCAAGGACAAGGCCCCTGTATCTAAGGGATAGCTGGCACCAAGTTGTATTTGAATGTGACCATTTGTTCCTTCAGCTTCTTTTTCAATTGTCTCTTGTATATATTTGACATTTTTGTTGTGTTATTCTATAGCTATCTTCTTACATTGTCTCTCCCTTGATTGCATTTTCTCGAAACAGTGGGGACACTATTTAGTTTAGGTTTGGGGGTGTGGCATGTATGTCAATAAACTAGTTAATTTTAGTGCAGCCAAGTTAAAAAGGAATAATCGAAAAGAGAATGAATTCACCTCATAAATGTTGATTAAGAAAATTTAAAAAAAACCATTTTGCAACTGAAGTAAGCTGAAGTTTTAACATTTTTCATAAAGAAAATGTCAAGAATTTTTGCAGGAAGTTTTTGATGTGTGATAAACCAGCAACGAGAAGAGACTGTGAAGATACTCCCCAGAAATTGGATGGAAGGCCATACCCAGTGAGAATTGGGCCCAAAAACTTCTTTGAAGAGTGTCTTGGCAATTCATTCTGCTTTGAGGACTGACTGGACCTAATCTGGATCACTAGAAGTTAGGCAAATTCAAGTTGAAACAACTTGACAGCACTCAGAACATGGAAGACATGAAGTAAGGCCATCTCTTGGACAGTTTGGGCCTAAAATTCCCCACCATTGAACTGCCCTCGATGCACACCACTTGAGCCTTAAAAGCCCCAATTTTCTTTGATGAAAACCAGAAATTCTAAACCCAAAACCTCTTGACCTATTTCATTTCACCCTCAATCTGAGAAATCAGGAAGAGGAAGGAGGAGAAAGGTTAGAGGAGCAAGGTCCTAAATCAGGTTGAAAGAAAGAAAAACGCAGTTGGTGGTATTTGTAGTACTACATATAAAAAATAAATAAATAAAAAAGAAGCAGAAGAATGAGAAAGAGAAGTCATTTCATTGAAAAAAACTGAAAGGAAGAGAGGACACTGGCCACTTTGGCTCTGAAAATTCAAAAAGTAGATGGAATTGTGTTGAATTAAAGGTGCAGTCATGAATCACCTCCTAGCCTCTACTAATTTCTCAATTTCGAACTCTGTTATCCCTTTTTGTTCCTCCACAAATCTCATCCCTAAGCCACATTACAACCCAATAAAAAGACCTTACTGATCTGAAAGTGAATTGAGCTGTCATATGGAGATAAGAATCTGCTTAATCTATGGTGAAAAAGAGCTGGAAAAGTCAGAAATTCAGGCAATGCCTATGCTCCTGCTTGCAGTCCTATTTGAGGTTGTAACTGCTCTTGAGCTGAGTGATATGATGTACCCCTCTTCTCTGTACTGACGAGTGAACAACCCTGATGAGACTTGGGTCTGAAATCCAGATTGAAGGGGGAAGTATCTAAGCAGGATCCTCAAATTAATGGTGAGTTATGCATAAAATTTCAGAAGCAATGCCTGGACATAAACTGAGTGATGATGGAGAGATTTTAGCAAACTTTTATGTTTCCAAATGGATGTTTTTTCTGTTGAATTTCCCTTAATGAATAGGCATGATTTGAATTTATTTGATTTGCTTAAATTCTGCTTTAACAGGTTGCACTATCATTAACTAAGTTGTATTGGAGAAGTTTGTAGGTACCTTCACTGAAGAGCCTCAGGAGACTTCACTCCTCCACTAGAGATCACCTAGGGGTTTAAAAGGGTTGGTGCATGTGCTAAATGCATCCGTGCTCCCTACGAAAGTGGCATTTTCTTTTTCTTTGAATTCTCCTTTGTCAGGGACTAGCAAAGCTTAGGTTTGGGGGTGTGTTAAGTGGTGAAAAATGCCACTTTTCACCCTATAACTTAACCATTGATAGACCTGTGAGCACACTAATAAGCCCTTGTCAAGTGTATTTTGTAGACAATAATAAAAGAAGATACTAGGGAAGAAAAGCACTCAGGAGTGCCCAACAAGGAGCCATCTCTCAGCACAGGATGAACTCAGCAATAGCACACCAAAGGGTAGCACATCATTGAACCCTTAGAGCGCGTGGTTGCAACAGGGCAAGGTGAAGAAAGTGAGAATAGGTTGAAAACGTCCTATCGATTGGTCACCTGAAGAGTTCGATAGGAGCTGAAAGCATTGAAAGGAAGGAATTCGTGCAGGTGAGAAGGGTTCGACAGGATCAGAAGACAGAAAAAGGAAGAATTCGTACAGAAGTGAAGAATTCGATAGGATCCAAGAACCTATCGAGCAATTGAAAGAGAAAGAGAATTCAACCTATAGAAAGCTAGCTTGAGGAAAGAGGAGACCTATCAGAAGGTTCCCTGAACCTATCGAATGGTTCACTGAGCCTATCGAAATAGAAGTGCTGAGACAGTACCTATCGCAGAATGATTTGAATCTTTTGATAGGAACAAGGGTCATCCGATCGAAGCAATAGGATGTGAATCCTGAACCTATCGAATTACTCTTCCAACCTATCGAAGGCCCCAGATCAAGTGCAGTGAAGCTGAAGCATCTAAGACCAACCTATCGAAACCTATCGAAGAGACCAGGGAACCTATCGAAAGAGACTACAAGCTTACTTTTAACCTGTCGGAAGCTTCTCCAACCTATCGAAATTGTATGCTGAACTTCTCAGAAACTATGTTATGCACACACTGTGACTTGGTGACCTGCTACATGCAAATTGAGAAACTTTGGTGATCGGCGCGACATTCTAGAAGATACCCTAACCGACCCACGTGCTTTAACAGAACTTTAACAAACTCTAACAACCTTCTAGAAGGGATTTTTGGTGGGAAAAATAGAGGAGAAAGCTATATATTGAGATCCCCAATTGCCATTGGGGAGGATCGAATTTCTGGACAACTTCCTGGAGATCAGAGCTTACAGCGAGATTCTATTTTCCTTCATTTAGCCCAACCATGGTTGACTAATTCCCTAGGAGCAGCAAGGGGTGTGTTAGATCTGTAATTGGGTAAGGTTAAGAGTGTTGTTGGGGTTAATTGTTACACAGACTACAGATCTGAGAGCATTCCATTGTAAGAGTGACCTTGTTTGCAATGTAAATATTGTTTTCAATGTTTCAATTAGATCTAAAGCTCTTTTGATTCCTTTTGGTTCGCGATCGGATTTGTGTAGAGGAGTTGCTTGATCAGCTCACCCACTTAACTGGTAGACATCTTGGATATCATCTGAATTCCTTAGATCTGATATCCCTGTAACTTCCTGCGTCTGTGACTTAGAAATTGCAGCATCTGTAGTGGTTTTAATTGTTCTAATTGAGGCTCTGGCTTTGTAGGAGATCTCTAAGATGGTCTGTGACCATTAAAGTGGACAGATCATAACCTTAAGGTAAATCTGAGCTCGGGCCTCAATTGGATTCATCTGCTACAATCCATGGATTCGATAAAGCCTATAGGATGGTCTGTGACTATTAAGTGGACAGATCATAGCCTTAAGGCCAGGTGGATCCTGTAATTTGAAGTAGAATTTATACCCTGCAGCTGTACTTGCGGGCAGTGCCTGTGGCTAGCCAAGGGACTTGTGTGCTTTTGAACCCCTATAATATGCTTAGCTCAACCTGACTGTAGTGAAAACAACCTCTAAGTTGTTCTTTTCCACCTATTGAGTTTTTAAACCTTCCACCTGCAAGATCTGTTCTTTTCCACCTATTGAGTTTTTAAACCTTCCACCTGCAAGATCTGAGGCTCCAAATTCAATCTAAGACAATCTGCATTTTAATTGTAGTTAGTTTAAGTGACAACCCGATCCAAACTTCTCCCCAATTTTTTAGCTAAATTAGTAATAGCTAGGGTGCCAGATCTCTTACAGATCTAGAGATTTATCATATTTCTAACCATCCTCCCTGTGGACATTCCCTTACTTACTTTTAAAACTTGCTACAAAGATCCTGTATCTTGTAGGCCCAGGATATTTTAGATGTGCTGAATCTCTCTTGATTTTTGCACCATAAATCAGCACACTGGAATTCCACAACAGCAGCCTGTACACAGCTGCTCATCCAAAAGATCCCAATGTATACAAAGCCTATTACAAAACTAAAATAAAACTAGACCTAGCTGCTTACAAAAGGATTAGCCAGCCAATGATGGGCTAAGAGAGAAGAAAAATAAGAAAAAGAGATGATCGAACCCTAACCCTAGCCTGCTGGAGCTCTCAGCCGACAGAGGATGAAGGGAAGATGAAAATACTAAACTCTTAGTACAGCTTATATACTCTATCCATAAGGTCTTGGCTCGAAAGAGATTAACCCTAATTTTTTTTAGCAGACGTGGCACTGTTACAACCCTTGAATGCCTTGAGATGTGTGCCTCAAAATTTGTGCCTTGAGAAGTGTGCCCTAACCTTAGGAAATTTCCAAAAGCTCCTTGAGTTAAAACTAAAAAGTGGAGAGCCTGAGCTTCGCGGGGCTGGCATCTGCATTAATTCACTCGTGCAGTGGCAAAGCCTTCGCGGAGGAGCATTTGACATAGGAGGATTGTTCACGCGTGCGGTAGATTCTCAGTTAATCACGTAGTTGCTTTGTGCTGTAATGTTGTCGTGAAGGTGATTTGGAATGCCTAAATTTCTCGCTCAGTAGAGCTTCAGAAGTTCTCTCTCGCTAGATACTCGCGCAGGTAGGCTCCTGCACTCGTGTAGTAACTGGATAGGCTTCAGAGCGCACAGGAGCTGAGCAAGAAAAATTATGGGTGTCTCCCTCTTCCAGGGCTTCGCGAGAACTCTGCGAGTTGACAAATTGTTCTTTATGCATATGGACTCGCTATGTTCTACGCACGACTGCTTTATGGCTCAATCTCCGCGAGAGCTTCACGAGCATAAATTCTGAGGGTTTTAAGACGCCAGATCTTCACAATTTTTTTACTGCTCTCCTCTTGGTTGCGCATCCTATCTGTGCCAGGGCAGCTTCCACTGCATCCGTAGCTCCGCGAGGGAGCTCCTCAACTCTGCGAGGTGAGTCTTTTGATCCTCTGATGCATTGCACTTGCTACTGTTACAGCTTCCTCCATTCGCATCTAACTTCTTTCATCTGCTAGACTTTTGGTCAATGATGACCAGCAAATGAGTCACCAAGGTGAGCACTACTAGGGTGTTCCATTAGGCTTTGGCTCAGCTGTCATCTTTGCATATTTTCTTTTTCTTCTTTTGACCAATAAGCAGGGATTTTGTATTAAGCTGCACAATTTATTGCTAACTACAAAACACACCTAACAACTGATTATTAGTCTGCTTCAAGGTCCATCAAAGGCTAGGTTAAGAGGTGAAAAGTAGTACTTTTTAGTGAATAACAGTCACTCACGGATATGAGAAGATTGACGAAGGAAGACTCCTAAAGGACTCTGTTGCTGAAATAAATGAGAAAATCCGAAAGCACATTAACTGTTGAAAGAAAGGAAAGATAGGATTATAAGTAGAGCTATATTAGGACACTTTTTTTTAGTAGTTTCTTTTATTAGAAGTTTTGTAAGCCGACCCCTTATAATCTATAAATAAGAGAGCCCGATTTAAGAATTAATCATCTCAGAAATTCTCAGCATCAATTGACGACTGAGGTTGGGTTTTCTTTTGATAAAAAATTTAGAGTATTTACTTTAGATATCCAAGGTTCCTCGATCACAATTGACAACTGGGATTGAGAGCTGGAAGATTAGTGTAGATATCTGAAGTTTCTCATAAGCAATTGACGCCTGTGGCTGAGTTGTAAAAGATATAATTTTTATTGCTTTCTAGTTTAGATTTATTTTATTGCAATTTACTGCTTTGTAAACATCTCCAAGTTTTAATTTGAATTGACAACTCATATTAAAATTTGCTGATTAGTGTAACGATTTTTATTTTTCCACCTTTGATTTCTGGAGTTTGATTGACGCCCAAATTTCTGGTAGATTAAATATTAGTATAGATCTATATTGAAGGATGCTAGTTTTTTATTGATGCTCAAATTCTAGAGAACTGAGATACATTGTAACGGTATTTTAAATTTGTAAACATCCGATAGCTGAAGATTGTGATTGACAACCACAATTTGAAGAAGGAGGATTTAGGATTTATTTTTCTACAAATTAGTTCAAGAAACCATTCTTTCATTCTTATTTCTCAAGTAGTTTAGGATCTTAAAAGATATATATAAAAAATTCTTAAATAGATGAAAGACTTCCTCGTGGGAACGATCCTATGCTAGTATTACAATTTCCATTATGCACTTGCAATAGGTTAAGACTTAATTAGAACAACATAAAGAGCATAAAAAGTGTTTAACATGACTGATCTTATTGTTATCATATTTGGATCCTACAGGTTTCACATTAGTCTAACTAGGACGTATTAGAGTCAGTAAATGACTCATATCAGACCCAATCATGGAAAATGGTTATTGGTACATCACTGTTATCAGACTATAACGCGACTGATGTTATTGGCTATCAGATTTGGAGCCTATAGGACTCACACGAGAAGAGTCAATAAATGACTTATGTGATCCACTCATGCATCAACATGCATTTTACAGCCAAGCATATTCCTCATTTGTCACTGACAATATTTAATTCCTGCAATACACAATCAGTACATCTTGGACATGAAAAATCTACCGAAATTACCTGCATGATCAAATTCAATAATTAACAATGAGCCTACTGGACTACATTATCAATTTGATTAAAATATCTGCAGCATCAATATCATAAGTACTTGTAATATGCAGGCAGTGAAACATTTAAGAGATTCAATATTCATTCATAAATACCTACATTAATCAACCATAAGTATATATGTTTGTAGCAAAATAACTCATAATAGTCATAATGGAGTCTAAAAACGACTGCCAACCACAAATTCACAAATTCATCATACAAATTCAGAAATTCTCAAACCATGGCCATCCACAAATTCACAACTTCAGCATACAATTTCACAAATTCACAAACCACTGCCATCCACAAACTCATCATACAAATCTACCCTAAACCAGCAATGAGAGTCTAAAAATGACTGTGTCTCATCCATTTGAAGAATTTCTGGGCCACTTAGTATTATTTACCTTTTTACTATCAATTTTTTGAAAATAACACAACATTACTGACATGTTTGAGGCTGATACATGAGAATATCTAACACGCATTGCTTTCGGAAAGCAAGTCTCTCTTTCGCTCCAAATTGGAACTTACCTTCTCTCCCGACCATAATATTTTCAGCGTATTTTAGCACGAATAATGCACAGTCCACCGATCCTCGAATCTATTTTGGGAGGTCGTTAGTTAAGAATAGTGACCAAGAATGAGCTTTCATGAGCACATTGTCTTGTCCATTCAAGTACAGCAGCCGCGGGAAATGAAAAGCCTGAAATAAATCGAGTACATAAACACAAAGTATATAACCTATAGATGAGAAATAAATTAATAGATTAAATGACCGACTTATTTGCATACCAAGGCATGCGTGTGATGTTTCCACATGCCGAATGCTGGCTTGGCCAATGGGTCTAAGAGATAATGTAACGCCCGGCCAATTCCGACATATACCCGCACTTCAGGTCCGACTAATATACGCCTGATAAACAAGATTTAGTTGTTCGCATAAATGAACTGGGTCTCTTTGGAATAGGACCCCATAAATAACCGGACTCCTTGTGTGAGATCCAATAGGCAAGGCCAAGACTGTAGGCCCATTAGTTAACTGCCCAACTGATGTGACCCAATAGTGATAGGCCTAAATCAGTCCCATTGTCATCATTCGAGAGTCAGGACCCGTAAATTAGATTTGGCCCATGGGTTGCACCCATTAGAAACCTAGCCCATGACTTAAAGCCCCAAATCCGTGGCCTTTGGTCAAAATAATACACCAAACTGGGCGTATAGGTACCACACCAAAACCCACCCCCTAGCCTTATAAGTTGGCATGCACGCATAGGGCGTGCATGAATTTTGATTGAAAAGCATGAAAGAGGAGAGCTCCTCTCCTTCAGTCTCCACCTCAAAGAAGCCTCCAAATTGGTCAGTATCTTCACTTTCATCAACGAGAAACCATGATTGAGATGGAGAGATCGTTCAACTCGTTCTTAAACCGTGGACTCTTTTGAGCAAAGACTGAGACAATTCTAACGGGAGAGACTTTACGCTAAACCTCGGAAGCCTCGCATCCGAGAAATTTATTACGGTAAACCTTCAATCATCGCTCTGTAGATCTATTTTCTAGAATTAGAATTGGCTCATGCAAGGGTTAGAAGTTCATGCGGCGAAGTTAGGAATCGAACATGCGAGAGGCTTTGAAGCCAAATCCTCGAGGTCTGATGCCTCGAAATGTGCGCATGCATGAGCGCACGAGTGTTGGAGACTCGATAATCCTAAACAAGACTCGAGTGAGTTGTGTTACGAGTTTGCATGCTTCGAAACCTCGTGAATCCGGCCCACGTGGAGTTTAGAACTAAATTAGTTGATTTTCGAAGTCTCGGATCACGCTTTGTGTAATCAATAATAGCATAGGAGTCTATGTGTGACACGATCGTATTGGGTGCGACTCCATTTTGCCTTTGAAAGGACTTTACACATGAAGATTGAGTTTCAAACCTATAAGGCGAAACAGAGAACTGGTGAGCTATTAAGGCTCGGTGTGGCGACTTAGAGGATCGTCGCGGCGAGAAAACATCTGAAGCACTCGCCGCGGTGAGTGCTACCTTGGAAATACAACCATTTCGGCTCTGGAAAATCTCGCTATGGGAAGATAACTTAAATCATATGGCACCTGAAGAGCTCACCGCGGCAAGTTATGCCTTGTTGTGGACTTTGAGAATTTGTATAGTTCTATGCTCGAGAGACCTTGATTCAGACATGTATGGTTCGTTAACCATTAGCTTATATGCGATGCATGATTTAGGGTGTATACGAGGAATCGTTTGCTAGACCATTGACCTTGATTCATGCGCTTTGACTCGCAAGAACTCGACACTTAAGGTAGGGAAATTTCGAATGCAAAGCTATACATTTGACTTGATCATGGGATAAAATAACTGTTTTTTATCACATTTTAATCATGATTTAGTTTCGTGTTTGATGCTTGACACCTCTACATATGATTTACGAATTGTTTTCGTACTTGAACATGCACCATGACATCTTGCCTGCATATGACCGTCAAGTCCGTTCGACAATTTTTGTTCCTTTTCATGTTATGAATTGTGTATGTTCTTGCTTGTTGTAAATATGTTATGCCTTGTGATTGTGTGCAATTGAGGAGTGGAGCCTCCATGAGAGGGGTGGAGTCCCCGTGGTTTTAACCTTGTGTCTACTATGGACTGCTCAGTTCCCGCTATGGGATGCTTTGCCTCAATACTCGTCTCGTGCTTGTGATTAGATGTGAGTGAGTGGAACCTCCAAGGGAGGGGTGGAGTCCCCGGGGTTACGACCCTATGTCTGCTATGGACAGCTCTATTCCTGCTACTCACACTAATAATATGTAATTAGTATGTAATATGATGTGATATTCTTGACTCGATAAGCTATGTGTTCGCCTTGTATAAGCTCGTTTCCTTGATATGATAAGAAATTCAGTCTTGTTCCCTTGATTCAAAATTGAGTGCAATCTTACTTGTCACATGCATTCATGATACGACATGTTTTGAGTTCATATTTTGAAATGCTCGTTTTATGCCAATATATTTTGACATCATATGTTTTGCTTGATTTATTTCACTAGGCATCTATGCCATGAATTAGAATGATAAAGTATCATTTTGTACTGTTTATATCCCTACTGAGCTTGGACTGTGGCTCATTCCCGACTATAGCGGTAGGAGCTGAGCCTGTCGGAGATCCGGAACAAGAAGAGGATCCAAATTGTACGCCTGAGGAAGAGGAGCTACCCGAGGAGTACTATCGGTAGTTGAGTTGTGTTGGGAGCTTGAGGGCCCTGATATTCTTGGAAACTTTGTTTTACGGTATAGTATTTTGAGATTTTGTAAATGAAGATGATTATATTTTGTCTCCACTGTTTAGGTGAATAAGGCCTTCACCAGAGGATGTTTTGGTATAGTTTTGATGGATGTGAATAGTTAGCTTTGAGAATCTATGTACTATTTAGCCTGATTGCTTTCGCTCTGCTATATCTGTTTGAGCACTTTGTTTTCAGCACGCACGCTTACTAACCAAACTATTAGTTGGCTCGGTCCTGCCAATCATTTAATCTGGGAAGACCAAGCTGTTTGAAGCGAAGTAAATACTTCGATACCATGATTTATTGTGATTCAGATCCTGCACTCGATCTGACGGCTCGGGAATTTGTGGTAAGGAAAATTTGGGCTGTCACAGGTGGTATCAGAGCCTAAGTACTAGATTCAACGTACTATGGGGGAGCAGATCCATTATGACACCGTGTGTTACTTGGAGTACCAGAGACCTGTCTAAATACCTGTAAGACTAAGGTCCGGTATACAGAGCTAAGACTTAAGTACAAGTAATGGTATTAGGATTAGAATTGAGACCCCAATCTTAGAGTCGATCTAACTTAGAATTGGTTGACTGTGGCAGGTCAATATGCCGCCTCGACGGGAAAGACCGAGAACCGTCAATATAAGAGACACCACAAATCGTGAAGGTGTGGTTTCGGGAGTAACTGCAATCCTTATAAACAACAATCTCAACAATGCATCAAGAGCAAATGAAATCCCCATAAACAACAACAATGCAACGGGAAAGGGGAACAACACCAATAATACTCCAAGAAATGACAATAACCAACAACTGTTACTGACTGTGGTGAATGTTGTGGCGTTGCTTTCGAAGAGAGGTCACCCATCGGGATTTCAGGAGTTCAGGAGGATGAGGTCTCCTAGCTTTTATGGATAGATTGACCCGATGGAAGCAGAACAGTGGTTGAATCCGATTGAAAAGATTCTGCAGAGAGTCAGATGCACGAAAGAAGAGAAGGTTAGTTGGGCCTCTTTCCAACTCGAGGGTGAAGCAGACCCTTGGCAGAAATCGATTGAGAAAACCCGAGTGCTAGGGACACCTTGGACGTGGGCATAATTTGTTAATACATTCTACAAGAAGTATTTCTCGACACGAGAGAAACATCAATTAGAGATACAGTTTGCAAATTTAGTGCAAGGATCCATGACCGTGCGAGAGTACAAGACAGAGTTCACTCGCTTGTCCCATTTCGCATCCGCATTAGTGGGCAATGAGTTGATGAAAACTCATAAATTTGAGTATGGTTTGCAACCAGTTATTAGAGGAAGGATAGCCCTATTTGAGCCAATGACATACGAACAGGTAGTGAGATTGGCCCATATAGTGGAAAGAGACGTTGAAGATACTTATAGAAGGAGGGATGAGCAAGCCAGAAATATGAAAACTCAATCCTCTGCATCGATGTCGGAGCAGGCTAGAAATAAGCCTAGATATTAGATGCCGCCACCATCACAGCCTATTACTACAGCAGCATCAAGGTCATTCGATCCGGCAGCTCTACCGCCTCGACCTCCGAGATCTATTAGTGTATCGAGTCCGATGACTACGAATGCACCAAGAGCACAACCTGCTGCAACCAATCGCCCTATTTCTCATATGGCTTCCTCCACACCAAAGGAATCATGTATGAAGTGCGAAAAACCTCACAAAATTGAAGAATGTTGGAAGGCAAAGGGAGCATGCTTTAAATGCGGAAAAATGGGGCATAGAATTAAAGAATGTCCAGAGATGAAGGGAGAAGTAACCGCGGGGACAGCTACTCAAAGATCTTTAAGGCCTACAGTGCAAGGCCGGGCATATGTGGTGACAACTCAAGACGCACAAACTAACAACGATGTCAGTCAAGGTATAGAAACTCCTTATTATTAGTCATTTCAGATTCTTCGCATTTTAGATGAAGAAATGTGCTTTAGATAAACTTGTCATTACTGCTTCACTATTGTAAAACTAGGACAATTGCATGTGTACTCACCACTCAATTACTCACACTCATGCCTAGAAACTCAGGTATTATACCGATGTATTTCAAGAGTGATACCGCGATGGCTATATGCTCTCACAAGGCTCAAGTGTTGATAGACCCAAGGTCTACCCACTCTTTCCTAACCCCTCAATTCGCTGTGGAACTATGTATCAAGCCTGAACCTTTAGAATTTGTACTAGACATCTCGGTCCCAACCAGGAGGTCTATGAGGATAGATCATATGTGTCGATCCGTGGCCACTCTTATTGAAGATCAGGAGACCAAAGTGGAGTTAGTCCTTCTAGACATGCAAGGGTTTGATGTTATATTGGGTATGGATTGGTTATCCAAGAACCACGCCATTGTCGATTGCCTTCGAAAAATGGTCCACTTTCGGCCCAACAAAGGGAAATCCTTTAAGTTCTATGGTGCCCAACCAAATGTCGCACCCTTGATAATAGCCATTCGAGCTGAAGGACTACTGAACAAGAGATGTCAAGGTTATCTAGCATTCGTACAAGACCAAAGGGAAGGAGAAATAAAAAATTATAGATATTCCTATCGAATGTGAGTTCCCTGACATGTTCCCTGAGGAACTACCTGGTCTACCACCTGATAGAGAGGTGGAATTTTCAGTAGATTTAGCTCCCAGCACTGAACCGGTATCGAAGGCGCCATACTGTATGGCACCAGTTGAACTAAAGGAGCTGAAAGAGCAACTGCAAGAACTTCTTGACAAGGGAATTATTTGCTCGAGTGTATCTCAATGGGGAGCACCAGTGTTATTTGTCAGAAAGAAGGATGGTTCTATGCGTCTATGCATCGACTAGAGATAACTGAACAAATTGATGATAAAAAACCGATACCCGCTTCCCAGAATCGACAATTTCTTTGATCAGTTGCAAGGAGCGAAGTTCTTCTCTAAAATCGATTAGAGATTGGGTTACCAACAGATGAAAGTGAAAGCTGAAGACATTTTGAAGACAACTTTTCAAACCCGATACAACTATTATGAGTTTCTTTTCATACCTTTCGGACTAACTAATGCACCTGCATCTTTCATGGACCTCATGAATCGAGTGTTCAAGCCTTATTTGGATAAGTGGCCAGTGGTATTTATCGATGATATTCTCATCTACTCAAGGTCAAGAGAGGAGCATGAGCAATACATCCACCTAGCACTCCAAACCCTACGAGAATCCCAATTATATGCGAAGCTCAGTATATGTGAGTTCTGGCTAGAACAAGTGACTTTCCTTGGGAATGTTATCTCTGAGACCGGTATAGAAGTAGCCCCTACTAAGATTGAAGCAGTAATGAAATGGGAGCAACCCAGAACTATAACCGAAGTTCGTAGATTTCTGGGGTTAGTCGGGTACTACAGAAGATTTGTTGAAGGGTTTGCAATGATAGTTGAACCACTCACGCGTCTCGCCAGGAAGACTTCCAAATTTGAGTGGATTGAATTATGCGAGCAGAGTTTCCAAGAGTTGAAAAAGAGATTGACCTCTGCAGCAGTACTTACCTTATCATCAGGCAATGGGGGATTCTCTGTATTCAACGATGCTTCCCACAATGGATTAGGCTGTGTATTGAATCAGTAAGATAACGTAGTCGCTTATGGATAGAGGCAGCTGAAAGACCACGAAAGAACTACCCCATGCATGACCTGGAGCTAGCAGCGGTAATCTTTGCTTTAAAATTTTGGAGACATTATCTTCATGAAGAAACCATTAAGATGTTCACTGACTACAAGAGCCTCAAATACCTATTTACACAAAAAGACCTGAATCTAAGGCAGAGGAGATGGATGGACTTTCTGAAGGACTATGACTGGACCAATCAGTACCATTCAGGGAAAGAAAACGTGGTAGCTGACACATTAAGTCGAAAATCATCGACAAAACTGACACATCTTATGGCCATAATACACAAATGGAAATTGCTTGAGGACATAGCCTCTTGTGACACCGTATTTCAAGAAAAAGGTTCTGGAGCTCTGTTAACCAATATCAGGATAAGATCAACTCTCTTCGATAGGATCAGAGAAAGCCAATTGATAGATGTAGAGCTTATGGCCATAAAACAAGGAGTAGTCAGTGGGAATCAACCAGAGTTTTCTATTAAGGACGATGGGTCCATATAGTTCAGAGGCCGGTTCTGTGTACCAACCGATGTTCAGTTGCGAGATGAGATACTAGAAGAAGCCCATAAGTCCGTATATGCTATACATTCAGGAAGCACAAATATGTACCATAACTTGTGGAAAGGACTGAAAAGAGATGTCGTAGAGCATGTAGCAAAGTGCTTGGTTTGTCAATAGGTTAAAATTAACCATCGACACCCTACTAATCTATTGCAGCCCCTACCTCTGCCCGAGTGGAAATGGGAGAACACTTTGATGGATTTTATTCTTGGATTACTGAGGACTCAGAAGGGGCATAATGCTATTTGGGTGATCGTCAACCGACTAATCAATCCAGCACACTTTCTCCCTTACAGCACTTGATACACTGTTAGCAAGCTAGTTGAGTTATATTTAACGGAGATAGTGAGATTACATGGCATACCTTTGAGCATTGTATCAGATCGGTACTTTTGAGCATTGTATCAGATCTCTACACATCTCAGTTTTGGTAGCGTTTCTTAGAGGGGATGGGTTCCAAATTAGAATTCAACTCGACTTTTCACTCGCAAACTGACGGACAAACTAAAAGGGTGAATCAGGTGATCGAGAATATGCTACGGGCATGTATGTTGGACTTTCAAGGATCATGGGACAAGAATTTTCCCTTGATCGAGTTCACGTGCAATAACAACTATCAAATGAGCATCGGGATGGCTCCTTTTGAAGCACTCTATGGCCATCGATGTAAATCTCCACTCAATTGGGAAGAGGTTGGAGATCGTGTTTTGTTAGGCCCAAAAATCATCGAGAGCTCCAATGCAACGGTTCAACTCATACGTGAAGGTTTAAAGGTCGCTCAGAGCCGTCAGAAGAGTTATGCTGATATTAAAAGCTCAAGTGTAGAATTTCAGGTAACTTTTGTGCACAAGACTATTTTATGTTTCAGACTAATAGTCATGAGACTAACAGTCATGTTCCTTTTAGTTTGGAGATCACGTGTTTATAAAAATCTCCCCGACCAAAGGCGTAATGCAATTTGGTAAGCGAGGGAAGCTTAGCCCTCGTTATATTGGCCCTTTTGAAAGTTTGGGTCGTGTTGGCGAAGTAGCCTATCGCGTCGCCCTACCGCTTCAGTTGTCTAGCGTCCACGAAGCATTCCACGTATCGATGCTTAGAAAGTATGTGAGAGATGCAGCACACGTGTTGGACGACCAACCCATCAAAGTCCAAGAAAACTTAAAGTTGATTGAATAACCAGTCAAAATCTTGGTCTGCAAGGAGCTGATTTTAAGGATAAAGTGCATTCCCCTTATCCTAGTACAATGGCACAACCATTCTAACGTTGAAGCGACATGGGAACGTGAAGACAAAATACAAGATCAGCACCCACAATTGTTCAACTAAGCTAGCCCTGATGGCGATTTGGTGCTAGGGATCAAGCGTGTCTCATGTGTGTGTATAATTGTAATCGCAAGGAAAAGTGGGGAATGCTCAAATGTAATCGGAATTTTTTTTTCTTTAAGATGTCAATATACTGATGAAATGGCATATACCATTTTAGAGATACTTTACCATAGTATACTGTTCGTGCTTATTATGTATATTAAAATTATGTTAAATTCAAGTCTTAACCTATTGGAAGTGCACAATGGAAATCATAGTACTAGCATAGGATCGTTCCCACGAGGAAGTTTATTTATCTAATTACTTCTTATTTATTTCTCCTACTTAAATCCTTATCTTAAAAACTTTTATTTATCTTTAAGATCTAATCTAATGAAAAGATATGAATAAAATAATGGCTTATTAATCTCAAATGCATAAAGTAAATCCTAAATCCTCCTTCTGATTGAGGTCGTCAATCCTAATCTTCAGCTATTGGATATTTATGAATTTAAATAGTACCGTTACACTATATCTCTAGTTTCTTAACATTGGTCGTCAATCAAGTCTAAGATCCTATCAATACAAATTTAATCTAATCACCAACTTCCTAAAATCAAACCTTAGAAAGCTGAAGATGGAAAAGTAAAAACCGTTACACTAATCTCCAAATTCTAACCTGAGTTGTCAATTCAAATTAAAACTTGGAGATGTTTACAAAGCTGTAAATTTAAACTAAAAAAGTAAAGTAAAATATATCCTTCACCCCTCAGCCGCAGTCGTCAATTGCTCTTGAGAAACTACAGATATCTACTCTAATCTTTAGCACTTAGTTGCAGTCGTCAATTGCTCTTGAGAAACCTTTGATATCTAATCTATTCTAACTATTTTACACTACTTTGATCGGCAGAAAATCTAACATCAGGCATCAATTGATACTGAAATTCTTTGATGCTTATTCCTACACCAAGTTCTCTTATTTGTAGATCATGAGGAGTCAATTTACAAAGACTTCTAATTCTAATAAAAGAAGCTACTAAAAATAAAATATTCCTAATATAACTCTAATTCCTAATTTTATCTTTCCTTGCTTCAGATGGTTGATGTGCTTCTGGATTGTTCTTTGGTAATGCTAGCAAAGATCTTCGCAATGTATCTTCATCAATCTTCTTAGATCTGTGATTCACCAAACTTCTAATTTCATATATCTTCTAATTCTGTTCATGGCGGTGATAATCTTCACTCATGTGATCAGCAGCAATAACAATAGTAGGAAAGCTTCTTTTCTAGGAAATCGTCAATCACTATTTTCTATCTTTTTTTCTTCTTTTTCTTAGAAAATTGTCAATCACAATTTTTTGTCTTTCCTAGCTTTTTCATAGTTGATGATTCTCTAGATTATGCTTTTTCGCTTTTCTCCTTTTATCTCTTTTTGAAGAATCGTAAATTACGATTTTCTGGCTTTTAGTAGGTGAAAAATGTCTTTTTCGCTTAATCGTCTTTCTTACTGTTTGTTGAGTTCACTTTGATGAATATTAACACTTAGGCCCTCTTTTACTGTTTATCTCTCATATCTGCACATCAGTAAGTTATTAGTAACAAACTAAAGCCTAGCATCGCTAAGTTAAGGGTGATAAAATAGTAAATTAGCTGACTGATCATATACGAAGTAGAAAATTCTAATTTATAGCACAAACAAACCCCCGCACAGTCGTTGACTGAGCCAGCTAGCCTGTGCACCTCGCCATAGCGAGATCACTGCTCGCCGCGGTGAGAGCTTCATCTCTTAGCTCACCGTGACGAGAACTTAAAGTCGCCGCAGCGACTGTTAAATGTTAAAAGGGGCCCGAGAAACCCTCATTTTGTCATTTTCAGAATTTCTAGAGCCTGGGCCCCTCTCTCGTCATCTCACCCGCGGGAACCAGTACCTTTTGCATTCAAATTGCCCATTTTCTCACGTTGAAACTCTCCAAACATGAGCATCGATGTGCCTAATCTTCGCTAGATCCAAATTCGTTTGATTCAACCCATTTAGTGAGGTAAGCCCTAAAGCCTCCCCATTTTGATTTCCATTTCGTTTTCATTTTCCTATTTATGGCCCCAAAGAAATAGACCATGCCTAAGCCTCCCCCGGTCCGATCTAAACCTTTGAAACAAGCCAAGGGCAAGGCCCTGGCTAGTTCAGAACCTCCACTAACCTAGGAACAACCCAACTCGTGGTGGGATGCCAAGACGTTAGACTTGGAATGGTCTTTTGACATTTCGAAGGTAAGGAAATGTCCTTTTTATCAATTAATTACTTTAGGAGGGCCAACTTGGAAACGTTACTCCAACTGTTCCACGCACACTACTATCCATGGATTGTCAAATTCTTCTACCAGAACCTAGATGTTGATCGAGAGGGAAGACACTATACGACCATAGACAACAAACTGTTTAAGTTTGATCATGATCACATAGCCATAGCCATGGGTGTCCCGTTAATGTATCTAGACAATTTGGGATTACTGCCACCAAACCTTCACAAAGTGCCCTTTTACCAAATAGCCACATCAATGACCACGGATAGCACGTCTGGGGTCAATCGGTAAGGAGATAATAGTTTCTGTCTATGATGTGGTGGATCGACATCGTCTTCCGATGTAACCTCTATCCTCTGAGAAAACAAGAAGAGAGAGTAGGGATTTTATTTCAAGCCCTATTCGTGGTTTAAGAGGACAAATGGTTTGATGCGGCTAAGGTAGTCATCGAGGGGCTAATTCATGCCCACAACCAAATGTTAGGAACGAGGAAGAAACCATCGGATACTATGCCATATGCACGCCTCATATCATGACTCATCGAGGTTTACTAGGATGAGGTGGGTAGCTATGACCTACCAACGGATGAAGTGTGCCGGTTCGACAACATCAAACATTTTGGAATCGAAGAATGGATAGGGATTCAGAAAAAGTTTAATAAGAGGATACGAGACCTACATCAATAGCCAACCACCTCCTCCGACAACCTCGGCACTCAGGGGGACATCATTAGGCGGATGGATTTCCAGGAAGCAATGATCATGGGGATATACCTCGGATTTTACTGGGAACACATCTCGTTCTGGTGCTGGTTCCACGAAGCAACCAACTGAACAATCCACAAAACCGCCTGGTGAGCTCTCAAAATCTTCCTACGTTATTTGGCAGTCAAATCTTCCTTATATATGAAATATAAGAATGCTGCATATCGCTAGGTAAATTACCCAAGATTATAGCACTCTCTACATGCATTCTATTTTTCATTGTAAATATAGCTAGGACTGATGAATCACGACAACTCCATTGCTAGTTTAGAATCAAAATTTTCAAATTCCTACCGTGGAAAGAGCTTTTATCATGATTACTCCAAAATTTTTTACAGTACCTCAAAACTTAATTGAATTCAACATGAAATGTCATCATAATCAAATTCACCAATTTCATGTCAATAATAATGAGGATTGGCCTACTGCACGTTGGGTCAAACTGATAACACTTTTGGATTTTATACTAGACTAGATCCCATTGAACAAACTCCACTTCGTGGATGTCCTTACCGACTTGACACACTTTGTCAGTATCGACACAATCCATACCCCTACTACTTTCATCAATTTTCGAGGATCAAAATTCATTTAAGGGAGGAGGATGTAACACCCGGCCAATTTCGGCTTATACCCGCACTTCAGGTCCGACTGATATACGCCTGATAAACAAGGTTTAGCAATTCGCATAAATGAACTAGGTCTCTTTGGATCAAGACCCCATAAAAAACTAGACTCCCTGTGTGAGATGCAGTAGGCAAGGCCAATACCGTAGGCCCATTATTTAACAACCCAACTGATGTGACCCAATAGTGATAGGCCTTAAATCAGACCCGTTGTCATCACTCGATAGTTAGGACCCGTAAATTAGATCTGGCCCATGGGTTGCACCCATTAGAAACTTGGCCCATGACTTAAAGTCCCAAATTTGTGGCCTTTGGTCAAAATAATACACCAAACTGGGTGTATAGGTACCACACCAAAACTCACCCCCTAGCCTTATAAGTTAGCATGCATGCATAGGGCGTACATGAGTTTTGATTCACAAACACGAAAGAGGAGAGTTCCTCTCCTTCTGTCTCCACCTCGAAGAAGCCTCCAAATCGGCCGGTATCTTCATTTTCATCAATGAGTAACCACAATTGCAACGGACAGATCATTCAACTCATTCATGAACCACGGACTCTTTCAAGCAAAGATCGAGACGATTCTAATGGGAGAGACTTTACGTGAAAGCTCGAAGCCTCGCATGCGAGAAATTTGTTACAGTAAACCCTCAATCTTCGCTCCGTAGATCTATTTTCTAGAATTAGAATCGGCTCACGCAAGGGTTAAAAGTTCATGTAGTGAAGTTAGGAATCAGACATGCGAGCGACTTCGAAGCCAAATCCTTGAAGTATGATGCCTCAAAATGCGTGCATGCATGAGTACACGAGTGTTGGAGACTCGATAATCCTAAACAAGACCCGAGTGAGTTGTGTTCTGAGTTTGCATGCTTCAAAACCTCGTGAATCAGGCCCACGTGGAGTTTAGAATGAAATTTTCTAATTTTCGAAGTCTCGGATCATGCTTTGTGTAATCATAATAGGATAGGAGTCTATGTGTGACACGATCGTATCGGGTACGCCTCCATTTCGCCTTTGAAAGGAGGACTTTACAGATGAAGATCGAGTGTCGGAACCTATAAGGTGAAACAAAAATTAGTGAGCTGTTAAGGCTCGCTGCCTTAGAGGCTCTCCGCGGTGATAAAAATCCTAAAGCACTTGCGCAGCGAGTGCTACCTTGGAAATACAGCCATTTTGGCTGTGGAAAATCTCACCACGGTGAGATCACTTAAATCATATGGCATCTGAAGAGCTCACTGCGGCGAGGTATGCCCAGTTGTGGACTTTGAGATTTTGTATAGTTCTATGCTCGAGAGACCTTGATTCAGACACGTATGGTTCGTTAACCATTAGCTTATATGCGATGCATCATTTAGCGTGTATACGAGGACTCGTTCGCTTGAGCATCAACCTTGATTCATGTGCTTTGACTCGCATGAACTCGACACTTGAGGTAGGGAAATTTTGAATGAAAAGCTATACGTTTGACTTGATCATGGGATCAAATAATTATTTTTTATCGCATTTTAATCATGATTTAGTTTCGTGTTTGATGCTTGACACCTCTACATATGATTTATGAATTGTTTTCAAACTTGAACATGCACCATGACATCTTTCCTGCATATGACCGTCAAGTCAGTTCGATAATTTTCATTCCCGTTTCATGTTATGAATTGTGTATGTTCTTGCTCGTTGTAAATATGTTATGCCTTGTGATTGTGTGGAATTGAGGAGTGGAGCCTCCATGAGGGGGGTGGAATCCTCGGGGCTTTAACCTTGTGTCCGCTACAGACTGCTCAGTTCCCGCTCCTGGATGCTTTGCCACAATACTCGTCTCGTTCTTGTGATTAGATCTGCGTGGAGTGGAACCTCCAAGGGAGGGGTGGAGTCCCCGGGGTTACGACCCTGTGTCTGCTACAGACTGCTCTATTCCCACTACGAGATACTCATACTAATAATATGTAATTTGTATGTAATATTATGTGATATTCTCGACTCGATAAGCTATGTGTTCGCCTTGTATAAGCTCGTTTCCTCGATATGATAAGCAATTCAGTCTTGTTCCCTTGATTCGAAATTGAGTACAATGTTGCTCGTCACTTGCATTCATGATAAGACATGTTTTGAGTTCATATTTTGAAATGCTCATTTAATGCCAATATGTTTTGACACCATATGTTTCACTTGATTTATTTCACTATGCATCTATGCCATAAATTAGAATGATAAAGTATCATTTTTCACTGTTTAAATCCCTACAGAACTTGGATCGTAGCTCATTCCCGACTATACGTCATAGCTGCAGGAGCTAAGCCTGTGGGAGATCCGGAACAAGAAGAGGATCTGGATTATATGCCTGAGGGCAAGGAGGAGCTACCCGAGGAGTACTATCGGTAGTTGAGTTGTGTTGGGAGCTTAAGGGCCCTGATATTCTTGGAAACTTTGTTATATGGTACAGTATTTTGGGATTTTGTAAATGAAGATGATAATATTTTGTCTCCACTGTCTAGGTGAAGAACGGCCTTCACTAGTGGATGTTTTGGTATAGTTTTGATGGATGTGAATAGTTTGCTTTGAGAGTCTATGTACAATTTAGCCTGATTGCTTTCGCTCTGCTATATCCGTTTGCGCACTTTGCTTTCAGCACGCATGCTTGCTTACCGAACTATTAGTTGGCTCGATCCTTCCAATCATTTAATCTGGGAAGACCGAGCTGTTTGAAGTGAGGTAAATACTTCAATACCATGATTTACTATGATGCAGATTTCACACTCGATCTGAGGGCTCCAGTTTTTACAGTAATGATAATCCGGGCTATTACAGGTGGTATCAGAGCCTAAGTACTAGATTCAACGTACTATGGCAGAGAGGATCCATTGTGACACTGTGTTACTTGGAGTACCAGAGACCTGGTCTGAATACCTGTAAGACTAAGGTACGATATACAGAGCTACGACATAAGTACAAGTAATCGTATTAGAATTAGAATTGAGACCCTAATCTTGGAGTCGATCTAATTTAGAATTGGTTGACCATGGTAGGTCAATATGCCGCCTCGACAAGGAAGACTGAGAATCATCAATATAAGAGACACCATAAACGGTGAAGGTGTGGTTTCGGGAGTAAATGCAATCCCTATAAACAACAACCTCAACAATGCATCGGGAGCAAATGAAATCCCCATAAACAACAATAATGCATCGGGAACAGGGAACAACAACAACAATGCTCCAAGAAACTATAATAACCAACAACTGTTAGAGACTGTGGTGAATGTTGTGGCATTGCTTTTAGAGAGACGTCACCCATCAGGATTTTAGGGGTTCAGAAGGATGAGGCCTCCTAGCTTGTTTGGACAGATTAACTCGATGGAAGGAAAACAGTGGTTGAATCTTATTGAAAAGATTATGTAGAGAGTCAGGTGCATGGAAGAAGAGAAGGTTAGTTGGGCCTCTTTCTAACTCGAGGGTGAAGCAAACCCTTGGTGGAAATTGGTTGAGAGAACCCAAGTGCCAGGGACACCTTGGACGTGGGCAGAATTTGTTAATACATTCTACGAGAAGTATTTCCCAACACCAAAGAAACATCAATTAGAGATACAATTTGCGAATTTAGTGCAAGGATCCATGACCGTGCGAGAGTACGAGACAGAGTTCACTCGCTTGTCCCATTTCGCACCTGCATTAGTGGCCAATGAGTTGATGAAAACTAGAAAATTTGATTATGGTTTGAAACTAGTTATTAGAGGAAGGATAACCCTGTTTGAGCCAACGACGTTTGAACGGGTAGTGAGATTGGCCCATATAGCGGAAAGAGAGGTTGAAGATACTTAAAGAAAGAGGGATGAGCAAGCCAGAAATAGGAAAACTCAATCCTCGGCATCGGTGTTGGAGCAGGCCAGCAAGAAGCCTAGATATTAGATGCTACCACCATCACAGCCTATTACTACGGCAGCATCAAGGTCATTCGATCCGGCTGCTCTACTGGTTCGATCTCTGAAACCTATTAGTGCATCGAGTTCGATGACTACGAGTGCACTAATAGCACAGTCACCTGCAACCAATTGCTCTATTTCTCATATGGTTTCCTCCACACCAAAGGAATCGTGTATGAAGTGCGAAAAACCTCACAAAATTGAAGAATGTTGGAAGGCAAAGGGAGCATGCTTTAAATGCAAGAAAATGGGGCATAGAATTAAAGAATGTCTAGAGATGAAGGGAGAAGCAACCGCGAGGACAGCTACTCAGATATCTTTAAGGCCTAAAGTGCAAGGCCGAGCATGTATGGTGACAACTCAAGACACACAAGCTAACAACGATGTCATTCAAGGTATAGAAATTCCTTATTATTAGTCATTTCAAATTCTTCACATTTTAGATATAGAAAGGTGCTTTAGATAAACTTGTCATTACTGCTTCACTACTTATAATACTAGGACAATTGCATATGTACTCACCACTCAATTACTCACACTAATGCTTGGAAATTCAGGTTTATACCGATGTATTTCAAGAGTGATACCGCGATGGATATCTACTCTCACAAGGCTCGAGTGTTTATAGACTCAGGGTCTACCCACTCTTTCCTAACCCCTCAATTCACTATGGAACTATGTATCAAGCCCGAACCCTTAGAATTCGTACTAAACATCTCAGTCCCAACCGGTAGGTCTATGAGGACAGATCATATGTGCCGATCTGTGGTCACTCTTATTGAAGATCAGGAGACCAAAGTGGAATTAGTCCTTCTAGACATGCAAGGGTTTGATGTTATACTAGGTATGGACTGGTTATCCAAGAACCATGCCGTTGTTGATTGTCTTCGAAAAGTGTTCACCTTTCGGCCCAACAGAGGGAAATCCTTTAAGTTCTATGGTGCCCAACCAAATATCGCACCCTTGATATTAGTCATTCAAGCCAAAAGACTACTGAACAAGGGATTTCAAGGTTATCTAGCGTTCTTACAAGACCAGAGGAAAGGAGAAATAAAAAATTACAGATATTCCTATCGTGTATGTGAGTTCCCTGACGTGTTCCCTGGGGAACTACCTGGTATATTGCCTGATAGAGAGGTGAAATTTATTGTAGACTTAGCTCTCTGTACTGAACTGGTATCAAAGGTGCCATACCGTATGGCACTAGCTGAACTAAAGGAGCTGAAAGAGCAGCTGCAAGAACTTCTTGAAAAGGGATTTATTCACCCGAGTGTATCTCCATGAGGAGCACCTATGCTATTTGTCAAAAAGTAGGATGGTTCTATGCGTCTATGAATCGACTATAGACAGCTGAACTAACTGATGATAAAGAACCGATACCTGCTTCCTAGAATTGACGATTTGTTCAATCAGTTGTAAGCAGCGAAGTTTTTCTCCAAACTCGATTTGAGATCAGGTTATCACCAGATGAAAGTGAAAGCAGAAGACATTCCAACGACCACTTTTCAAACCCGATATGACCATTATGAGTTTCTTGTCATGCCTTTCGGACTAACCAATGCACCCACACCTTTCATGGACCTCATGATTCGAGTGTTCAAGCCTTATTTGGATAAGTAGGCAGTGGTATTTATCGACGATATTCTCATCTACTCAAGGTCGAGAGAAGAGCATGAGAACCACCTGCGCCTAGCACTCCAAACCCTGTAAAAATCCCAATTATATGTGAAGCTCAGTAAATGTGAGTTATGGCTAGAACAAGTGACTTTCCTTGGGCATGTTATCTTTGAGATCGGTATAGAAGTGGACTCTGCTAAGATTGAAGCAGTAGTGAAATGGGAGCAACCCAGAACTGTAACCGAAGTTCGTAGTTTTCTGTGGTTAGCCAGATACTATAGAAGATTTGTTTAAGGGTTTGCAAAAATAGCTGAACCACTTACGCGTCACACCAGGAAGACTTCCAAATTTGAGTGGACTGAATTGTGCGAGTGGAGTTTCCAAGAGTTGAAAAAGTGATTGACCTCTGCACCAGTACTTACCTTACCATCAAGTAATGGGGGATTCTCCGTATTCAATGATGCTTCCCATAGTGGATTAGGTTGTGTATTGTTTCAGTACAATAAAGTAGTCACTTATGGATCGAGGCAACTGAAAGGCCACTAAAATAACTACCCCAAGCATGACTTGGAGCTAGCAGCGGTCATCTTTGCTTTAAAAATCTAGAGACATTATCTTTATGGGGAGAGCCTTTGTGATTTTCACCGACCACAAGAGCCTCAAATACCTATTTACATAGAAAGACCTGAATCTGAAGCAGAGGAGATGGATGGAATTTCTGAAGGACTATGACTGCACCATCCAGTACCATCCGGAGAAAGCAAACGCGGTTGTTAACACATTAAGTCAGAAATCATCGGCACAACTGACACATCTTATGGCCAAAATACACAGATGGAAATTGCTTAAGGACATAGCCTCTTGTGACACCGTATTTCAAGAAAAAGATTATGGAGCTCTGTTAGCCAATATAAGGATAAGATCAACTCTCTTCGATAGGATCAGAGAAAGCCAATTGTTAGATGCAGAGCTTATGGACATCTAGCAAGGAGTAGTCAGTGGGAATCAACCATAGTTTTCTATTAAGGACGATGGGTCCTTACAGTTTAGAGGCCAGTTATGTGTACCAATCAATGTTCAGTTGAGACATGAGATACTAGAAGAAGCCCATAAGTCTGTATATGCTATACATCCGAGTAGCACCAAGATGTATCATGACTTGAAGAAGAACTTTTGGTATAAAGGACTGAAAAAAGATGTTACAGAGCATGTAGCAAAGTGCTTGGTTCGTAAACAAGTTAAAATTGACCATCAACACCCTGCTGGTCTATTGCAGCCCCTACCTGTGCCTGAGTGGAAATGGGAAAACATTTCGATGGATTTTATTCTTGGATTATCGAGGACTCGGAAGGGGCATAATGCTATTTGGGTGATCATCGATCGACTAATCAAGTCAGCACACTTTCTCCCTTACAACACTTGATACACTTACAACAAGATAGCTGAGGTATATTTAGAGGAGATAGCGAGATTGCATGGCATACCTTCGAGCATTGTATCCGATCGGGACCCACTCTACACATCTCAGTTTTGGTAGCGTTTGTAAGAGAGGATGGGTTCCAAATTAGAATTCAACTCGGCTTTTCACCTGCAAAATGACAGATAAATTGAAAGGGTGAATCAAGTGATCGAGGATATGCAAATGGCCTGTATGTTGGACTTTCAAGGATCATGGGACAAGCACTTGCCCTTGATCGAGTTCACGTACAATAACAGCTATCAAATGAGCATCAGGATGGCTCCTTTTGAAGCACTCTATGGCCGCAGATGTAAATCTCCACTCAATTAGGAAGAGGTTGGAGATCATGTTTTGTTAGGTTCGGAACTCATTGAGAGCACCTATGCAACGGCTCAACTCATATATGAACGTTTAAAAGTCGCTCAAAGCCCTTAGAAGAGTTATGCTGATCTTAAAAGATTAAGCGTATAGTTTCAGGTAAATTTTGTGCTTAAGATTATTTTATGTTTCAATTTAATAGTCATGAGACTAACAGTCATGTTCCTTTCAGGTTGGAGATCACGTGTTTATAAAAATCTCCTCGACCAAAGGGGTAATGTGATTTGGTAAGCGAGGGAAGCTTAGCCCTTATTATATTGGCCCTTTTGAAATTTTGGGTCGTGCCGGCGAAGTAGCCTATCGCGTTGCCCTACTGCTTCAGTTGTCTAGCATCCACGATGTATTCCACATGTCGATGCTTACAAAGTATGTGAGAGATGTGGCACACGTGTTGGACTACTAGCCCATCGAAGTCCAAGAAAACTTAATGCTGATTGAAGAACCAGTCAAAATATTGGACGGCAAGGAGCAGATTGTAGGGACGAAGCGCATTCCCCTTGTCCTAGTACAATGGTGTAGCCATTCTAATGTTGAAGCGACATGGGACCATGAAGATGAAATACAAGATCAGTACCCACAATTGTTCAACTAAGCTAGCCCTGATGGCGATTAGGTGCTAGCGATCAAGCATGTCTCATGTGTGTGTTTAATTGTAATCGCAAGGAAACGTAGGGAACGCTCAAATGTAATCAGAAAAAAAAAATTATTTATGATGTTAATATACTGATGAAATGGCATATACCATTTTACAGATACTTTACCATAGTATACGAAGTAAAAAAATCTGGTTGATATCGCAAACAAACCCCCGCACAGTCGTTGACCGAGCTAGCTAGCCTGTGCACCTCGCCACAGCGAGATCACTACTCGCCGTGGCGAGAGGTTCAGCTCTTGGCTCACCACGGCGAGTGTTAAAAGGGGCCCGAGAAACCCTCATTTCATCATTTTCAGAATTTCAAGAACCTGGGCCCCTCTCTCGTCATCTCTCCCACATGAACCAACACCTTTTGCATTCAAATCACCCATTTTCTAGCACCGAAACTCTCCAAACTCGAGGATCGATGTGCCTAAGCTTCGCTGGATTCGAATTCCTTCGATTCAACCCATTTTGCGAGGTAAGCCCTAAAGCCTTCCCATTTTGATTTCCATTTCTTTTTCTTTTTCCTATTTATGGCCCCAAAGAAACAGACCACGCCTAATCCTCCCCCGATCCGATCTAAACCTTCGAAACAAGCCAAGGGCAAGGCCCCGGCTTGTTCAAAACCTCCACTGACCCGGGAACAACCAAATTTGTGGTGGGATGCCAAGACGTCGAATGGTCTTTTGATCCACTATACTTCGAAGACGAGGAAACGTCCTTTTTGTCAATTAATTACTTTAGGAGGGCCAACTTGGAAATGTTACTCCAACCGTTCCACACATACTACTATCCACGGATTGTCGAACTCTTCTACCGGAACCTAGATGTTGATCGAGAGGGAAGACTCTGTACGACCATAGACAACCAACTGTTTAAGTTTGATCATGATCGCATAGCCACAGCTATGGGTGTCCCATTAATGTATCTAGAAAATTTGGGATTACTGCCACCAAACCTTCACAAAGTGCCCTTTTACTAAATAGCCACGGATATGACATACGGATAGCACGGGCCGGGTCAATCCATTAGGAGATCACAGTTGTCGTCCGCGATGTGGTGGATCGATGTCATCTTCCTATGTAACCTCTATCCTCTGAGAAAACAAGAAGAGAGAGTAGGGATATTACTGCAAGCCCCATTCACAGTTTATGAGGACAAATGGTTTGATACAGCTGAGGTAGTCATCGAGGGGATAATTCACGCCCACAACCAAATGTTAGAAACGAGGAAGAAACCATCGGATACTATGCCATATGCATGCCTCATACCACGACTCGTCGAGGATTACTAGGATGAGGTGGGTAGCTATGACCAACCGACGGATGAAGTGCGTTGGTTCGACAACATCAAAGATTTTGGAATCGAAGAATGGATAGGAATTAAGAAAAAGTTTAATAGGAGGATAGGGACCTCCAACAACCACCAACCACCTCCTCCGACAACCTCGGCACTCGGGCGAACATCATTAGGCGGATGGATTTCTAGGAAACAATGATCATGGAGATCATGCACCACTGTTTCCCAGACGATGCCGCTCAGCGAATCGCAAGAGCACGGGGATATACCTCTGATTTTGCTGGGAACACTTCTCGTTCTAGTGCTGGTGAGCTCTAAAAATCTTCTTATGTTATTTGGCAGTCAAATCTTCCTTATATATGAAATATAAGTACGTTGCATACCGCTAGGTAGATTACCAAAGATTATAACACTCTCTACAGGCATTCTATTTTACGTTGTAAATACAGCTAGGACTGATGAATCATGACAACTCCATTGCTAGTTTAGAATCAACATTTTCAAATTCCTACCATGGAAAGTGCTTTTAGCATGATAACTCTAAAAATTTTTACAGTACTTCAAAATTTACTAGAATTCAGCATGAAATGTCATCATAATCAAATTCACCGATTTCATGTCAATAATAATGAGGATTGGCCTACAGTATGTGGGGTCAAACTAATAACACTTTCGGATTTTATACTAGACTAGATCCCATTGAACAAACTCTACTTCGTGGATGTCCTTTACCAACTTCACACACTTTGCCAGTATCGACGCAATCCATATCCCTACTACTTTCATCAATTTTCGAGGACAAAAATTCATTTAAAGGGGGGAGGATGTAACACCTAACCAATTCCGGCTTATACCCGCACTTCAGGTCCGACTGATATACTTTTGATAAACAACATTTAGCAGTTTGCATAAATGAGCAAGTTCCCTTTGGATCAAGGCCCCATAAATAACCAGACTCCTTGTGTGAGATCCAGTAGGCAAGGCCAAGACCGTAGGCCCATTAGTTAACAGCCCAACTGATGTGACCCAATAGTGATAAGCCTTAAATCAGACCCGTTGTCATCACTCGAGAGTCAGGACCCGTAAATTAGATCTTGCCCATGGGTTGCTCCCATTAGAAACCTGGCCCCTGACTAAAAGCCCCAAATATGTGGCCTTTGGTCAAAATAATACACCAAACTGGGTGTATAGGTACCACACCAAAGCACACCCCCTAGCCTTATAAGTTAGCATGCACGCATAGGGCGTGCATGAGTTTTAATTGACAAACACGAAAGAGGAGAGCTCCTCTACTTCTGTCTCCACCTCGAAGAAGCCTCCAAATCAGTTGGTATCTTCACTTTCGTCAACGAGAAACCATGATTGTGACGGAGAGATCGTTCAACTCGTTCTTGAACCGCAGACTCTTTCGAACGAAGACCGAGACAATTCTAATGGGAGAGACTTTACACGAAAGCTCGGAAGCCTCGCGTGTGAGAAATTTGTTACGGTAAACCCTCAATCTTTTCTCCGTAGATCTATTTTCTAGAATTTGAATCGGCTCACGCAAGGGTTAGAAGTTCATGCGGCGAAATTAGGAATCGGACATGCGAGAGGCTTCGAAGCCAAATCCTCGATGTCTGATGCCTCGAAATGCATGCATACATGAGCACACGAGTGTTGGAGACTCGATAATCCTAAACAAGACCCAAGTGAGTTTTGTTACGAGTTTGCATGCTTTGAAACCTCGTGAATCGAGCCCACGTGGAGTTTAAAATGAAATTAGCCATTTTTCGAAGTCTTGGATCATGCCTTGTAATCATAATAGGATAGGAGTCTATGTGTGACACGATCGTATCGGGTACACCTCCATTTCACCTTTGGAAAGAGGACTTTATACATGAAGATTGAGTTTCAGAACCTATAAGGTGAAACAGAGAACTGGAGAGCTGTTAAGGCTCGCCGCGGCAACTTAGAGGCTTGCTGAAGCACTCGTCCTGGCGAGTGCTACCTTGGAAATGCAGCCATTTCGGCTCTGGAAAATCTTGTCGCGATGAGATGACTTAAATCATATGGCCCCTAGAGAGCTCGTCGTGGCGACATGTAAGCTTGTCGCGGCAAGGTATACCCTGTTGTGGACTTTGACATTTTTCATAGTTCTATGCTCGAGGACCTTGATTCAGACATGTATGGTTCGTTAACCATTAGCTTATATGCGATGCATGATTTAGGGTGTATACGAGGAACCGTTTGCTAGAGGATTGACCTTGATTCATGCGCTTTGACACGCATGAACTCGACACATGAGGTAGGGAATTTTCGAATGCAAAGCTTTACATTTGACTTGATGCAAAGCTATCACATTTTAATTTCGTACTTGAACACCTCTGCATATGATTTATGAATTGTTTTCGTACTTGAACATGCACCATGACATCTTTCTTGCATATGACCGTCAAGTTTATTTGATAATTTTCGTTCCCGTTTCATGTTATGAATTGTGTATTTTCTTGCTCGTCGTAAATATGTTATGCCTTGTGATTTTGCGCAATTGAGGAGTGGAGCCTCCATGAAGAGGGTGGAATCCTCGGGGCTTTAACCTTGTGTCCGCTACAGACTATTCAATTCCCGCTCCTGGATGCTTTGCCACAATACTCGTCTCGTGCTTGTGATTAGATCTGCGTGGAGTGGAACCTCCAAGGGAGGGGTGGAGTCCCCGGGGTTACGACCACAGTACCTCCACTAGATACTCATACTAATAATATGTAATTCGTATGTAATATTATGTGATATTCTCGACTCGATAAGCTATGTGTTCGCCTTGTATAAGCTCGTTTCCTTGATATGATAAGCAATTCAGTCTTGTTCCCTTGATTCGAAATTGAGTATAATCTTGCTCATCACTTGCATTCATGAAACGACATGTTTTAAGTTCATATTTTGAAATGCTCGTTTTATGCCAATATGTTTTGACACCATATGTTTCGCTTGATTTATTTCACTATGCATCTATGCCATGAATTAGAATGATAAAGTATCATTTTGCATTGTTTATATCCCTAGTGAGCTTGGACTGTAGCTCATTCCTGACTATACGTCGTAGCTATCGGAGCTAAGTTTGTGGGAGATCCGGAACAGGAAGTGGATCCGGATTATACGCTTGAGGACGAGGAGGAGCTACCCGAGGAGTACTATCGGTAGCTGAGTTGTGTTGGGAGCTTGAGAGCCCTGATATTCTTGGAAACTTTGTTATACAATACAGCATTTTGGGATTTTGTAAATGAAGATGATTATATTTTGTCTCCACTGTTTAGGTGAAGAACGGCCTTCACCGGTGGATGTTTTGGTACAGTTTTGATGGATGTGAATAGTTTGCTTTGAGAGTCTATGTACTATTTAACTTGATTGCTTTCGCTCTGCTTATCCGTTTGCGCACTTTGTTTTCAGCACGCACGCTTGTTGACCAAACTATTAGTTGGCTCGATCGTTCCAATTGTTTAATCTGGGAAGACCGAGCTGTTTGAAGCGAAGTAAATACTTCGATACTATGATTTACTATGATTCAGAGCCCGCACTCGATCTGACAGCTTGGGTTTTTGCTGTAAGAAAATTTCGGGCTGTCACAGATAAATTGCTTCTCGTTGAGGTCAACACGGGCTAACACATAGTTAAAGCCAGTATCACTGTGCAACAGAATTAAAACTTGTAGATGTAATGTCTAAGTTGTGATTAGTGAATAGTCACTCATATTACAGAATACTAATTATATGAGTAGTGAATAATAAGACATTTCAAAAGAACGAATTACAGTTACCGTTGCACAATGGGCAACCACATTTTTGAAATAGTGTTTGCTGAGGAATGGAAGGCAAAAATGATGAAACCTTACATCGCCCTCCCAAACAGTAATTTTTTGTCTCTCATCCTTAATTACATGGTATATAGAGTCATTATTTTGGGACTCCTCAAATTTCAGCACCTCCTCCTTCAGCAATTCTTGTATGAAGATGCATTCAATTAACGATTACCAATCACAACTTGTAGAACCCAAGGAAATGAGTGTGCGAAAGGGGTGCTCACCACAAACATAACTGGTAGAAAGTACACGGTATGTGAACTGCATTTGTGGTATAGGCCCATCATCATTGTGTTCAGTACATCGTCCTCCACTTCTGTATTCGGCCTAAGACTCTTAATTATCTTAATAATTTTCTGAAGCTATTCAACCTTAGACACCATCAATCTGTAAATGATACCCGCTATGCAAATTGTGAGTTGTTCATACACGTATAATTGGAAAATTAAATTTCGACTTGATTAAGTAAGATATATTACTTATCAACTGCGTCTGACAAGCCCCAAAAGAAAGAGGCAAACTCATTTCTACCATCTACCGTCATAACTCTCTTTTTCCTTAAGTCTAAAAATGCATCTAATGATCTTCATTAAGTCTAAAAATGCATTTCTCATCACAAATCACAATTCTTACTTCCTTGGGTCGCGCAAGCGGAAATCTACGATTATCGATGTCAATAGATAGACGCATGCACTCTGAATTCCTCAAGGATCCTTCCAAAATCATGCATGCGAAGCCTACAATCGACGCCACGGCTCGAGTTCATCGGATGACTGATCTCTTCCTCTTCTTCAAGCTCTACAGTGTCGGAATCGGCATTCTTGTGGTATGAAATGGGGAAAAAAGGGTTTAAGGGATCAATGGCTAGGATTTCGCCCAAAATGGAAAAACCATAAGAAGAGGGGCTTGAGAAGGTGGGTTCGATGACATGATTTCAAGAAAGAAGGAAGAAGAGGATGGGTGATTGGTTCTTCCTCTCGGCTTCTCTTCTCACTTCTCACTTCTCACTCTTAACCGGAAGCCACAATTTTGGTTTCATTTGTGTGGGTTTTGTTTGTTTAAAGTAAGTGACATCGACTCGGTGTGGAGCTGGCACACCACAATTGGTGTATGGGCTCTTATCTAAAGGTTCAACATGAAGTTCTAAAAATTCACTTAACATAACTTGATTCCTAGATCTCTTACCTACGAATCAAGCTTCTAGCCAGTGTGCCATCAAGTGGCCTGTGCACTATTTGCGGAATTATTTATGTGAACTTTTCACACACGGGTACATATATTTTCGTATTAGTTTGGGTTATTGTGCTAGGGTCCGGTTCATGCCCAGGGTGTAAATGATCGCACTTGATCACGCACACATCATACTTCTCGTTTTAAATTCTTAATTATAATACTTGCGGGGGTGGGCTCGGATTCGCATCGTGTGCAACATACACACTACACATACGGTTTTGAGTTTCAAAGATCAGTTCGCGTCAAGAATTGGTTTCATATTTGCGTTTGGGTGTACTGACCCAATTGGGATAAGTGGGTCAAAGACCGTGTCACCCACATGAAAAGTTTGACCAAGGTCAAATCGGTCAAATCATTACTTTTTTAGTATTGTTAGATAATTTTATGTTTTATTTTTTTTTTAATTTCTTGCCCAAATGATTTCCTGAATTCTTTCTCCAACGTTGTGAATTTTTCTGAATTTTAAACTTGCCGAATTTTTCTGGCATATACCCTTTACCCGTCGGATCACATCTGGTTGGTAGGGGCGCACCGTCGGATTGGATTGGGCGTGGTTGGGCATATACCCTTTAAATTTTCCCCTGGCCCGACATGAGCTCTGATACCTTGTTTGGAATTGAAAAATGCATACTAGTGCATCTGTTTTTCCGTTTGATTGCCACAAAATTTGGGAGCTTCTTCTACCACAGGTCGACGAATGACGCAAATTCCATGTATGTGAAGAGGCAACCCAGAAGGTAGAATTCAATCTGATGATCATGTGGATAACAGTCCTACGACCACTTCAACTCGATCGGAGGGACCTAGTAGGCAACAAATTTATGGTCCTTTAACAAATTTCGGTGTTCTAACCATGAGTTGAAGGTTTGCTTTATAATTATAATTCTTTTCATAATAACTCAAATTTTAATGGAAATTGGTTTCTATTATCTGGGCTATCACGGATTTTTTTAGTTAGATTTTTTTAAAATTTTTTATTAGCGTCCCAATTTAAATTCATCTTTTATCTTATTTTTCATAGGCTTCTTATTTGAATTCAATTTTTTTTTTTTTTGCAATTAAAAGTATTGAAAATGTGGGATTACTGATTCTATTTTGTTTATGCAGAAATTTGAACCTGGTTTCACAGCACCAAAAAAGACTAAATTGTTTGAAACATCAGTTACAATCATTACTTATAATTCCATTTTGTTGGTGCTATTAGTGCTCTAGTTTATACCAGAAATTAATTTTTAGAGTGAAAATTTATTGTACTTTCAGACTTCTTACGGATGAGTTTAACATTATTTTTTCTTCCATTCATGAGTCCAAACACCCCTTGTCTTTATTTCAGATTGATATATTCGGTTTAGAATGATTCAGATTCCCTCCAACAGCGTAAGGCTATGGTTGAGTTTCCACTTCGATTTGGCTGCCATCAAAACAAAAATCAATTTGGCCTGTTTTCATTTTGACTGCAATAAATATCATTGCATTTTCAATGGGTTCTGTTCTTCTAAGTTTCCAGATGAAAGCTTTGATGCAAATTGGGAAATGGCCAATCCATTCTACTAAAAAAGTATGGCAATGGTGCAACATCTACGACAGACTTGCCTAAATTTCCACAAAGATTTTACTTTGGAACACCTATATTCCATTCATTACGTCTATTGACATAACATCATTTATCTAGAAGGAGCACATGCAGTTTAACAGTGAGGTTGCCATGTTGGCTTATGATTTGATGTTTCAACTAGGGGTGTCAATGGGCCGTGTTAGCCTGCAGCCTGGCCCAGTTCGAGCCAGTCCTAGGCCAAGTTTCCCGGCCTGGTTAATAACTGGGCTTCGCCCAATTTCTTAAATGATTGAGTTTGAGCTTAATTCCTGCAGCCTATTGGCCCCTTGTTATAGGTTTTGTAAATGTGTTGGCCTAGCCTGAACCTGAGACACAGCTTTGAACCGGTCCAAACCTGAAAAGCCAGCTCGAAACCCGGATGGGCTCTAGCAAACTTAATTAAAGCCCGCTCAAGAACAGCCTGGCCCAGTTACTTCCCTGGACAGGTTCAGGCCTGGTTTTCAAGCCTGATAAATTCCAATCTGATAACAGTGTAAGAAGTTTGCACCTATGTACACCAAAAGTAGCTTTGAAATGGTTTAAATAGATAGGCCTGTAAAGGGGAAACTGTCAGCCTCTAGTTCAAAAAGTGGTAACCATGTGTTCAGAGCTAACTATGCCTTTAAAAATGGTTGAAATGGAGAGACTGAGCTTAGTTTTAAATCTGAGTTTAATTTTAACCACTCTTACGGTTACTTAAGACCATTGCTATGGTTTTCAACCACTGTTATGTTTACATAAAACTAAGCTCAGATTTAACCTATGTATGCTTCGGTATTCTCATCTTATCTCATAAAATTTTAAACCAGTTTATCTTAGCGTTGAGGACAAGGAACCAAGTGGCGAAAAGAATAGTTTTGCCACTTTACCCTTATTCATTTATGGTGCTGATTTCTTGAAGATTAAGTCAACTGTGTTGACTCACCGAGTTAATATTTTGCTTCATTTGCTTATAGAATTATATGTAAGACAAAAAAAATCTGAGCAGATTAAATCCGGGGCTAAAAAAGTACATAAGATTTTTAGGGCATCGTTGGCTCAGTTGACTCAGTGAGTCAAACTAGTTGCTCTGTTATTCGGCTAGGTCATTCTGTTTTTTCGTTATAGATTTCTTAGAAAGGGGGTCCACTGAGTATTGGATTTTTTTGCCCATTATGAATTTACGATTACCAAGGTTGTTCATCAATATAAATCTAGGTGTTTGATCCCCAGATATCTGGATACAAGGATACTGCTGTATATAATCTTGTAGTAATTTTGTAATATAAATATTTTATATGTAATATGTAATGACTTTATACTACTGGAAGGTGATGTAATTATGTTGAACAAATTTTAGTATTTTTATTAGAAAATAGTCGGGTATGGTTGAGTCATATTCAAAAAGGACCCCACATGCTGAACACAGGTACACCAGGGACATTGAAGGTTCGAGTATCACGGATCAAAGAGAACTCGGCTGGATGGGTGGGTTTATGTGCGTGAAAAAAATATATGACGATTGACATGACTAGCGATCTGTATCATTTAATATGATAATTTTTTACATAGTTTTGTCTATGGAATTGGTTCTATACTAAATTTATGCTTTGGCTTTGGATACAATTCTTACACATGTTATATATTTATGTACTCAATACATATATCACAATGCATCTAGTATGTTTGCTTGAATAATTTACTAACTTTATGTTTTGTCTTTGGATCTGGTTTTTATGCATGTTCTATGTTCATAAACTTTATATATATAATCCAATTTCCATGTTCGAAACTGTAGATAGTGACATGTACTAGTGTTCAGGTGTTGTGGGTTCCCCAGGTTGGCTTGTTCTTTTGACCATAGTTCAAAATATTGGACGATATTTATCGGTATCGAAGCCTCCCGATACGAGATATATTGGTATGTATCGAACGATACATACCAATATACCCCGTTGTATCGCCGATGCCTGATACGTATCATCTAGCTATCGACAGGGAATGATATTTATCAATAAACTGAGATTTTTAACCATGTTTTTAACAGAGAAATGTGTTTTTGACCCAGTTACCAAGGCGCACTAATGTGCATTTGTGAGTAATTAATAATTTAAACCAGTGTGGATGCATTAATCTTGGATGGTATGCCTGGGCAAAAGGTCTTGTCATCAATTGGCTGTGCGGCTTATGTGATTATGAAACGTACGCATAGTAGAATGATATGTATGTGGTGCACGGGTCATGAAATTCTGTACACGTGGCACACTTAGTTCATCAATTGAGATTTTCATGTGGGAAGCTAACATATAGATGTGGCTCAGCCAAAATTAATTACTATCAGAGGTTTCTAACCTTATGATCGAAACACTTTTTATGCTTCAATGTGGATCATTGCATTTGCATGTATGCTATTTGACTGTCCATTTAAAGGCTCTTGTAGGCGCTTGATCAGATGGTAGACATTAGTAAATGGCACGATCTCTTTGGGCTGAATCTAATCTAAACTTTGGCCACGATTACCGAATGTTACAAATTGATTGAAAAGTGCTTCACATGTATAGAATTATGTCCCCTTGCACTACAGGTGGTGCCCGGACCATGTACCTAGTACCGACTCATAGTGACATCCTAACACATCCATCATGCGTTCATTATAATATGCCCTTGTTTTTATTTCACAATGCGTAATTTATGTCAATATTTCACATGATTTTGTTGATTGCATGTAAATTTTAAGCTCAAAGTGTTGACTTAAGGCAATATAGTGGTTTAAGTAAAGAATTTATTTCATAATTCATACAATGATACCGACATACATGGTATTCAGAGACATGTAGGCATGCATGTTCATATGTTTTCACATGTATAAGACTTGTAAGTTAGAACTTTGGCTCTTTGTTTATTCAAATGGATGGAAATGGCATTCTACAGAATGGAATGCTCCGAAACCAAGGCACTTACCATTACTGAAGGGTGCGATACAACGCCCACATGTGAGTACGTAGTTATTTTTTATCCCAAACTTTGTAGTATGCAATATACTTATCATAGTATCAAAACTCGGTCAATACCGATATATATTGGTGATACTTATCGGTTTCGTGAGAATCGATACCACCCCAATACAGGTATTGGGGTAGTATCGGTATCAGACTGATACTGTGACGTCCCGAAAATTTTCGTTTTTCGAATAGTCCACCTCGGTATGCTTGTCCGACAAGTCACACAACTGAATACAAATTCTAAGAGTGAGTTAGAATAAATATTGAGTGATAAAGAAAGACTTAAAAATAGTAAGAACCATGTGATGAGGTGACGTACACCGAAGTACGGTGTATCGGCTTAACACCCTAACACTAAGCTTTTAAGTATAAAAGCTAACTTGACAAGGAATTCTTTCTTTTTGTTTGATTGTTGAGAAATTGGATGTGAAGAGAGGAGAGGAAGAGAGATTTAGATTTATTTTTCTAGTGTGTTGTGTGTAAGAAAATTGAGCTTATGCGTGAAGCTGTGGATTGAGATTGAAGAGAATTTCGAAATTCCGACTTTGAAACTCTCGCTTGGGCGTGAGCTCATGGATCGAGGAATCGATCACTTTAAACTTTGAGAATTATGATAAGTTGTGATTTATAGTTATATTAGTCTTTAGTTAGGATGTGGGTGAAAAATTAGAAGAATAGGAGTTAAATTTGAAGAAAAATGAGTTTGGGAAGTTGAAACCCGTGTGTATGAGAAATCTGACAAAATCAATCGATTGAAATAAGTATCCGATCGATCGATTTTGTCAAAGCAAAAATGTGAAAGTTTCTGGAGAAACCGATCGATCGAAAAGAAATTCGATCTATCAGTTTGAACACTGATCGATCAATTTGCGAAAATACTGAGCGTGTTAGGAGGTTCTGAAGAAAACCAATCGATCGAAATGAAATTCGATCTGATTGTGGTGCCAGAAATATGTGGTTTTTTGAAGAAAATCGATTGATCGATTAGGAATCCAACCGATCGATTTGGGAACCAATTGATCGGATTGCGGCATCAGAAATGTGTAGGTTTTCTCAGGAAATCGATCGATCGGTTTGATAATCGATCGATCGATTTGGTAAGATTCTGGCAAATTCTGTTTTTGAGGAAATGAGCTGAGACTTTGGGGCTTCTTGTTTTTCATCGCTTTTGACTTATAGAAAGTAAATGGGTGTGTTCTAGGTTGTGATCGAGGGAACGCAATGAGAATGTCGCCCCGATAAGAAAATATTAGTGTGACTTCGAATTGAGGTAGGAAAAATTTATAATATGTGCATTTGATACAACTAGCATTGATATTGTGATATGATGAGTATGAGTATGAAAATCATGAGCTTTGTACACGGATTCCAATAGAAAAATGTGTGTGTATGTGAATTACGTATGATGCGTACTTATGTGTGTGAATTTAAAGATTTTCAAACTCCAAACCTAACTATAGAATACCATATTTCACGGTGGTAAACTATAAGTTAGACTTCGCACTATAATTTAAGGTTTATGTGAAACGAATTCCTTGTGTATCCGGTACGGCGGGAAATCCATAAGTGTGGGCCGGCCAACGGTCAATGTGAAGCAAAAGTGACTCTGTTAGTGTAGCTCAGGGGCTTGGTATCATGAAAATTAGTTCATTGAACGACGATAGTCGGGATTCTCATCGGTATATATGTGGCTCTCGATGATATATATGCTCAAGATTGTATCTAAGTGAATTGATTTAAGTTTCTTTATTTTGAGAATAAGTTTTGGATATCATGTGATCAACTGTGAAACCTGCATCTAAATAAATGTCATTTCGATTCAAATGTCTGTTACATTGCAAGCCTTCAATTTTAAGCATGTACGATATATGTCATGAAATATATGTGTGTTGTAATTTTAAGCATGCTATGATTGTTTTTCCTATTGAGCTTAGATGTTAGCTCACCCTTCGACTAAATGTCACAGGTACAGGTGTAGACGCTAGTATTGAGGATCTTGAGCTTGAAGATCCTTAGTACGTCCCAGAGGAGGAGTCAGAGCCTCTGCTTGAAGAGTATTTCCCTTAGGAGATTGGGGTTGTGTAATTCGAGTTTTGTGAGAGTAAGGCTTGGTACGTCCAGCCATTCCGTTTTAGATTATAAACATGATATTAAATGTTGGATTATTCTTTTTATGAACCATTGTGTTGGCGATGATTGTCCATCACCGATGGTTCTTTTCGGTTTTCTGTTCCATGGGTTTTGGCATGAAAATTAGAACCGTTATTTTAACATGTTTTGAAAATATAAATGGAGTTTTTTTTTGTTGTATATGATGACTCTATCTGGTAAGTTAGAGATATCTACTTTGTTTCCGCTTAGTGTGTGGATGTACCAAGTATTAGATGAGTTCCGGGATCACCTAATAGGTGATCTGATGGCACGGGTTACCGGGTGCGAAAATTCGGGCTGTCACAGTTGGTATCAAAGCATTAGCTTTAGAAATTTCTGATAGATCTTAGACATGTGCTATGTGTTTGAGATTTTGTGAGAGTATAGGGACCATCTGTCAATGAAACTTTTATTTCATGTTAACAGAGTAGAATGTTTATTAGAAGTAGAGGTAGACCGAGAGGTGGTCGAGGAAGAGCTACAAAACGTGTGGAAGATATTCCCACAAGTTCGAATTGTGTTCCTCTTGGTAATAGGGACCCTACTGAGGAGGAAGATGATCAGAGAGGAAATGAGAGTGAGAGGATGGCTCAGGCCATGGAAGTTGTGGCTAATGCGATGGCGCAGCAGACCCAGTTGTTGGCAGCTAATAATGCCAATAACCATCAGCAACCACCACCACCTCCGATTCTACCTACTCCATCAGCGTTTGTCGAGTTTAGGAGATTGAGACCTCCTAGCTTTTAGGGTCAGACAGATCCGTTAGAGGCAGAAAAATGGCTGAATCAAATTGAAAAGCTTCTACAGAGACTACCTTGTACCGATGAGGAGAAGGTGAGCTAGGCTTCCTTTCAGTTAGAGGGAGGCGCCAATCCTTGGTGGAAGTCGGTGTTGATGAGGAGAGAACAGGAAAACCCAGATGGGTTATGGACATGGAATGAGTTTGTTGAAGTATTCAATAAGGAGTACTTTCCAAGATAGGTCAGGAACCAGATGACAACAAGGTTTATGACCTTAGAGCAAGGAGGGATGACCGTACGGGAATATGGTACGAAATTTATAAGATTATCGAAATTTTCTCCTGAGTATGTGGCTACGGAATTGATGACGACCAACAAGTTTGAACGCGGCTTAAGGCCGAATATACGGGATAGAATCTCCACATTAGAGTTGGAGACATTCGAAGCAGTAATGGGAAAGACATTAGTCGCCAAGAAGGATATAGATGATCTATATAAAAGAAGGGATCAGCAGAACAAGAACAAAGCAGGTCAAGGGAGACCGGGTAACTACGAGTGGGTGAATAAAAAGCCGAGATTTATAGCCCTAGTTCCAAGACCACCTGCACAAACCAATTTCTCCAAGTCACCTATGCCTACCCAATCTAGACCCTTTCGCTATGAAGACCCTGCTATTACTACCGGAGTATCCATTACTCAGGGACTTTCAATGGCTACCTCATCTACTCTACAGGAAAAGTGTGCCCGATGTGACAAATATCACAAGACAGTGAATTGTAGATGGGGTACGGGAGGATATTATAAGTGTGGTAAACGAGGGCATATGATCAAAGATTGCATGGAGTTGAAGAATGAGAGAACTGCTTTAGCTGCTACGCCACGCATATACAAACCACGAGGCTTATGATTCAGGGTCGTGCGTATGCGGTCACCGAGCAGGATGCTCAGAATACAAATGATGTGATCCAAGGTATGACTTTATATATAATGTTGATCTATTTTATTATATTTTAGATGAAGAAGGTGCATAAAATAAGATAGTTCTTGACATTACTACTTTAGAATTGATATTATTTCCTTTCTATATCTATTTAAAAGACGGTATGTATGAAATTAGGTACTCTATAAAAGTATAAAGAAAGCGACTATTGTTGCTATGAAGCACGATTGTTGATAGACCAAGGGTCTACCCACTCATTTGTAGCACCTCAATTCGCGACATGGATGAAAGTCGTTCCCGAGTCATTAGATTTTATATTAGCAGTGTCATTTTCGACAGGAAACTCTGTTAGCATTGACACAATGTGTAGATCACTGGTTATCGCGATCAGGGATTATACAGATCATGAGGCGGCAATTGATTTGATTCAGTTTGATATGGAAGGATTGAACGTGATCCTTGGCATGGATTGGTTGTCCACTCACAATGTGAGTGTTGATTGTTGAAGAAACATAGTCACATTTTGCCCCAATAGAGATTGATCATTCAGATTCCTCGATATGTAATCGACTATCACACAATTTATATCCGCACTCCGAGCAGAACGTTTGATGAAAAATGGATGCAATGGATATCTTGCTTTTCTACAAGAGCAAAAGGAAGAGAAGAACATTATAATTGAAATTATGATTGCTTGCTAGTTTGAGGTCATGTTTCCCGATAAGTTACCAGGAATGCCATCGGATCGAGCAGTGGAATTCGCCATCGACTTAGCGTCGGGCATGGAGCCAATATCTAAAGCACCCTATCGGATGGCTCTGATTGAGTTGAAGGAGTTGAAGGAACAGCTACAGGAACTCTTGGATAAAGGGTTCATAAGATCCAATGTGTCTCCTTGGGGAGTACCGGTCTTGTTCGTTAAGAAGAAGGATGAGTCGATGAGATTATGCATCAACTATTGTCAGTTAAACAAATTGACTATAAAAAATCGGTACCCTTTACTCAGAATAGATGATCTCTTTGATCAATTGCAAGGGGTAAGATTCTTTTCTAAGATTGACTTAAGATCTGACTACCATCAGCTGAAGGTCAAAGCAGAGGATATCCAGAAGACGACATTCAGAACCAGATATGGGCATTACGAGTTTTTAGTGATGTCGTTCGGTTTGACCAATGTACCAGTGTCATTTATGGACCTTATGAACTGCGTGTTCAAATCACATCTAAACACTTGTGTGGTTGTATTCGTGGACGACATTCTTGTCTATTCAAAGTCCAAGGAAGAACACGAGCATCACCTAAGGATAGCTCTACAGACGTTACATGAACACTAGCTCTATGCAAAGCTCAACAAATGTGAGTTCTGGCTAGAGTAAATGAGCTTCTTAGGACACATTGTGTCTATGGCAGGTGTCATAGTGGATCCAGGAAAGATCGAGGCAGTAGTGGAGTGGAAACAACCAACGACTGTGACTGAGATTCGCAGCCTCCTCGATTTGACTAGGTATTACAAGAGGTTTGTGGAGGGATTCTCCAAGATCTCAGGACCACTCACAAAACTCACTAAGAAAGGCATTAAATTTGATTGGACCGAAGCATGCGAGAAAAGCTTTTAGGAACTTAAGAAGAGATTGACCTACGCACTAGTGTTGGCTATTCCATCAGGCAATGGAGGGTTTGTTGTGTATAGCGACGCATCATATTGTGGGTTAGGCTGTGTGCTTAACCAACATTGGAAGGTCATTGTATATGGGTATAGACAATTGAAGAACCATGAGAAGAATTATCCAACACATGATTTGGAACTAACAGCAATAATCTTTGCATTAAAGATATGGAGACACTACTTGTATGGAGAAACCTTTGAAATCTTCACAGATCACAAAAGCTTCAAGTATCTGTTTACACAGAAGGAACTGAATATGAGGCAACAAAGATGGATTGAGTTTCTTAAGGATTATTATTGCTCCATTCAGCATCATCCAGGCAAGGCTAACATCGTAGCAAATGCTTTGAGTCAGAAAAGTTCGGCTCAACTATCTAGCCTTATCAGGGGAATTCATAGATGGAAACTACTAGAAGATCTTTCTCTATATGACACAAAAATCGAGGTGCAAGATTCAAGTGCCTTATTGGCAAACATCACGATCTGACCGACGATCTTTGATCATATTTGCGGGTTATAGATGAAAGATGCAGTGTTATTGAAGATCAGACAAGGGATGACAAAGGGCACAAATTCATATTTCTCCATAAGAGGGGATGGATCACTATTGTTTAGAGGGCATCTATGTATACTAACAGATTCCGATCTTCAGCAAACCATTTTAGATGAGGCCCACAAATCGAAATATGCTATTCATTCTGGTGGCAAGAAAATGTATCAAGATTTAAAGAAGAATTACTTGTGGAGAGGTTTGAAGAAAGACGTAGCTGAGTACATCTCAAAGTGTCTGGTATGTCAGCAAGTGGAGGTGGATCACTACCATCCATCAAGTTTACTACAACCTCTGCCTATACTAGTGTAAAAATGGGAGTCAATCTCTATGGACTTCATTTTAGGATTACCACAGACAACAAAGAGGCATAATACTATTTGGGTGGTCGTTGATAAAATAACCAAATCATCTCACTTCTTGGCATATAACACGACGTATACAACAAGTAGATTGGTGGATTTGTATATGAGAGAGATAATCCGAATACATGATATTTCAGTGAGCATTGTCTCCAATCGTGACCTGTTATATACCTCTCAGTTTTGGCAAAAGTTTCAAGAGAGAATGGGTACCAGATTGGACTTTAGTTCAGTATTTCACTCACAGACGGATGGTCAGACTGAACAGGTGAATCAGATCATTGAGGATATGCTAAGTGTTTGTATGATCGATTTTCGAGGTTCATGGGATCAACACCTACCATTGATCAAATTTGCATATAATAATAGCTATCAGTCAAGCATTGGTATGACCCCTTACAAAGTGTTGTATGGAGGGAGATGTAGATCTCCGATTAATTGGTAAGAAATCGGAGAGAAATTTATATTGGGTCCAGAGATTGTAGAGAGTAATACCAAAGCCGTTCGTCAGATTCGTTACAGAATCAAGGCAACTCGGAGTAGGCAGAAGAGTTATGCCAACTTGAAAAGAACGTGCATAGATTTTCAAGTTGGAGATCATGTGTTCGTTAAAATTTCACAAAAATTTCACCTATGAATGGTGTGATGTGTTTTGGAAGACATGGAAAGCTAAGCCCACACTACATAGGGCCTTTTGAAATTTTGGGCCAAGTTGGTGAAGTTGCATACAAAATTGCTTTACCCCCACAACTTGGTTGGGTACACAATATTTTTCACATATCGATGTTAAGGAAGTACGTGAGGGACCTGACTCACATCTTTGATGATCAACCGATCGAGATTTATGAGGATTTGACCGTGAGAGAAGAGCCGGTTCAGATACTTGATCGGAAGGAACATGTATTGTGCACGAAATGTATTCCGTTAGTGCTTGTTAAGTGGCAGAATCATTCAGCGAAAGAGGCCACTTAGGAGCGTGAAGCTGAGATCCGCGATCGATACCCTCAATTGTTTCAATGAGTGTTGAGAAAGGTTTTGGAAATTGTAAAATTCAATTTAGCTATGAACTGGATGTTTTCCCAGTTGAGAAAGGTTTTGGAAATTGTAAAATTCAATTTAGCTATAAACTGGAGCTATAGAGAATAAAAAGTTTGAAAGTTAAGAAGTTGCAATCAATTGGGAGTGAAAAAGACAAATTTAGAGGTTTTCTATCAAAACTGACCGATCGAAGCCTAAACCAATCGATCGATTTAACAGAAAAGAGACACAGGCTTTGTCTGAGAAACCAATCGATCGAAATTAAAACCGATCGATCAAAATTAAAACTGATCGATCGATTTTGAAATCGATCGATATACTGATCGATCTAATTCATAAGAACAAAGAGCAAATTGTGAACTGATGAAAATTTATGAAAATCGATCGATCGAAATGGAAACCGATTGATCGATTATAAAAATCGATCGATCGAAATTAAAATCAATCGATCGATATTATCAAGCGGCAAGGTTAATATGAAAATCGATCGATCGATTTTGAAAATCGATCGATCAAAATTATCGACCGGCGTAGTTTAAAGTAAAACCGATCGATCGATTTATGCGAGATATAAGGAAATCGAGTTTTCCTTATTCGAAAATTTCAAAAGTTTTTAGGTTTTTCTTTGGGGTTTCCTTGTGCATGTTCTTGGAGATCAAAGCACTTATTTTCAACTATCTTTCAAGCGTGGATTCTTCAAGAGATTGAATTCAAATCTCTTTGAAAAGGTAAACCTTAACATCCTTGAGCTTTTGATTTCAAGTTCAAGCTTATTTTACAAACCCTAGTTTTTAGTTTTATTTAATTAGAGACCTAATTGCTCCTAAAACAAGACAAGCTTCTAAACCTTCGGCGTCGAAGGAACCCACTACACGGCCGGGTTCTTCGCAGCCACCACTAACACCACCACCCTCTTCTCAGCGACCACGACCACCACGAGAACAACCTAATGTGCAGTGGGCGGCTAAGGATTTTGAGACTGAGTATATAATTGATCAGGCATTTTTCCAAGAGCGGGGTGTACAGGGTATAACACATTGGGCTCTTAATTACCTTAACAAGGTCAAGTTAGAGAATCTACTCAAACCACTTCACGACTACTACTACCCCCATTTGGTAAGGTTGTCTTACCAGAATATGTACATCGGTGAGAAACCAAACAACGTTTGTTCTAAAATTGATGGACGAGTGTATGAATTCACTCACGACCATGCGGCTGACGCAATCGAGTGCTATGTCGAGTATGGTACCGGGATTGAGTTATTGGTCGAGTATGGTACCGGGATTGAGTTATTGGTGCCAAATTGTAAGCCAGTGGATTTTCACATTGTCATTGAGAAGATGACCCAGGGCAGGCAGGGATCAGGTCAGACAATTAAAAGAGTAGATTTGCCTAATCATTTATGGATGTTGGATACAATTTTCAAGTGCAACCTTTACCCTATGAGACAAGACCGAGATGGTCGAGATTTTGCAACAGGCCTTATTTTCGACATTTTCGGGCCAGTGGTTTAGTGCCCCAAAGGTTGTATTTGATGACATGAAGTATTCCAGAGGAAAGATGCTGTAGGGGAGCGAAACCAGTAGATGAAATTCCATATGCTCGCCTTATCTCTAGTATGATTGACGATTATTCGGGAGGTGAGGAGTATATTATTTCGGATGATGAGCCACGATTGATCGATAACGTGAAGCTCTACTCTCTCAAGGATTGGAATAAAACTTATAATCAATTGAAGAAGAGTCTACAAGCAGAAGAACAAGCACCACCTGCACCCAATGCTCCTCAAGATCAAGAGCAACCTGCACATGACGCACCAGATCAGGACCAGCCAGCAGCTACAGCTCCACCTCAGCAGCATGCCCCGATACTTGTGGCCCCACCACCTCAGTACTCATCTACTACTACGATTGATGGCGTTCTCGCCCTCATGGCTAAGAACAATCGTCAGGTGAGCCGACGCCTGGATTACCACGAGGCATTGATGGCTAAGATGATGCGCTTCATGTACCCATCAGACTATTTGCAGCGCATGGTGGGGACACATGCTTATATGCCTGAGGCTTCTAGTTCTGGAGTAGGCGGACATGATGCGGAGGATGAGCAGCCACATGACGAGGAGGATGAGCAGCAGGGTGATGTGGCAGATTGAGCAGAGATTGCCAGGATATTTTTTGAGTATACATATAATATTTTGTTGCAATTATATGTAATTAATTCAGAGAAGGCATGTGTAAACCTTACAACTATTGTGGAATGGTTGCCACCTTTGGGCGGAATATATTTTGCATGTGTATAGTTTCGTAGATTTTACTTATCTATGGAAATTTAATTTTTGCATATGAATGGGAGTTTTCTTTAGATTATATGCAATTGTAGATGGGTTTTTATGCAGTGAGTGGACATGTCTTGAATGCATGTGATTAGATATGTCTTGAATGTGAGTGATTAGATTCGACTGTGTAATCTTTTAAGTCACATCTTGTGTGACAGTCCGTATTTCCTAACCACAAAACTTGTGTCATCGAATCACCCATTAAGGCGATCCCGGAATAACAGAACACTTGGTACATCCACATACGGCAGAAAACAAAGCTGATATCTCTAATAAAGTAGATAGAGTCATCATAAGCAACAAAAGAAAGTTCCATTTCTATAACTCAAGAATTGATCAAAATAACGGTTCTTATCCCATACCTATCCCATGGAGAAAGAACCGAAACGAACCACCGGTGATGGATATCCTTCACCTAATAATGGTTCACAAAACAATATCCAAAATAATTATTACGCAAATGAATATCTTAAGAACTAAACAAAATAACGGTTCTTGTCCCATGCCTATCCCATGGAGAAAGAACCGAAACGAACCACCGGTGATGGATATCCATCACCCAATAATGGTTCACAAAACAATATCCAAAATAATTATTACACAAATGAATATCTTACTTAAAATGGTAGGCGTACCAAGCCTTAAACACAATAACTGTCCACTTTTAACACAAGTCTACTTAGGAAAGAACTCCTCTGGCAGGGGCTCAACCTCCTCCTCTAGTTTGTACTCTCGACCGCTCATAGGATCCAACTCCTTACCAAAATCTTCACCTGTGATGTATAGTCAAAGGGTGAGCTAACATCTAAGCTCAATAGGGGAAAACATTAGTCGCATTTAAATCTTACATGTCAAGTGCGAAGTTTCATAACTGATTTTCATATGCATATTTCACGTTTCACACATTTGAATTCCATATGTTGGAACTTAATCATATACACACACACACTTGAATCACATGCTTTGTTTTATAACCTTTGATATAACTTAATACATCAACTTAAATTACCACCCCAAACAAATATAGCATTGGGAGCCACATATTTTACCGATAGGAATCCCAACTATCATTTTTCAATGAACCATTTGCACATAATGCCCAAGCCTCTACGTTAGGAAGGATACTTGTTCCGAACGAAGTATTACCGTTGGCCGGTAAGAGAATGAACGAATATCTCGCTGCATCAGGGCACAATTTAGGATTCGTTATACTGAACCTTAAATCATAGTGCAAAAATATAACTTATAGTTTTCACACCATGTAAAGTGATTATAATATACTTATTTTGGAAAAACTAAATACTTATACACAATTTTGGAATTCACACGAATACATTCTTCTTATCACATATCTCATATCACATCACAATTATACTTTTCAAAACTTGTTTGAAATGTTAAAATTTCACATACTTGTTTCCACAAAAACTTGTCATGGCTTGTCACATCGCATTACTTAACTTATACAGAGCACATTCAAAGAAAATGATCATAAGTTTTTCCCTATCTCAAAGCACACTTAGCATAATCCATACATAAACCTTTTGAGGACTCACGCGTAGGCCTTAATACTTTATCCTACATCCAAATCATCCAAAGGGTCCTTAGGAATGCTTAAGAAAACTAACGATAAATATTTTCGAAGTATTCACACAAAAAGAGTAAAAAAAAGCCTGACTCTATTTCTCGCACGAGCGAGCACTAAAGCTCATGCGGACGAGCTCACAAATCTCAGGAGAGTGATTGAAATTCAGCTTACTGAAGCTGAATTCCACCACCTGCCTAGGGCACGCGAGACTCTCATGCGAGCGAGAAACACAGATCGCCCGAGCGAGTTCATACACTACTTACACTCTCGCGCGAGCGAGCTCATAGATCACTTATATCCTCGCACGCGCAAATATCAGAGGCTCACTGGAGTCTCTATTCTCGGTTAAGCAAGGCCAAATGTCGTCTTTCTAAAGCCTCCTTGTGTGAGCGAGCTTTGAAGCTCGGGCGGACGAGAACCAGAAACACTTCAGATTCTCAACTTGATCTTCTCGCGGTCTCTTCGTCAATCACTTCCACACTTCTTACACATCCTATTCTACAATTTGTACACACATGGTTGTCAATTTCTTAGCTTTAAACATTGATTTACTCAAGGATAGGAGCATCTTCTCCTCTTACAAGTAAATGGTTTTCAAAACCCATTTCGGTTTCTCTAAGCTCCTCAATCGTCACAACGTAGTCACAATCAGATGGTGATCTTTTACCCGCGAGTTGTGAAATTACACAACGATCTAGCGGCTAGAAACACACGGATTCAAGTGAATCCTATCTCTTCACACCCTTCTTCCCTTTCTCTCTCTCAAAGCTAACAAAATAATCACAAATGTCTTGTAAGTGAGTTACCCCTCACTTATCCAAACAATCACTTTGTTTCCTTGTGAAGCACATACATACACATGGTGTTGTATTCTTATCCACTTACTCTCTCTATGTTAGACACATATGCCTATTGGTGTGTACACGTGAAAACTCCTTCACCTAATCTGACACACACCCAATCTTGGGTCATTACACATGCACACTGACCCAATTAGACGTTGTAATCATATAGTGCACCACATCAATACCTGCTCACATTTACTTACAGGAGTTCCTAAAATTTGGGGTTATTACATTCTCCCCACCTTATAAAATTTTCGCTCTCGAAATTTGACCAAAGTAATTAGAGTCAACCACCCACACCAGCGGAACTCACATACACATACACATTGTCCACATGAATATACCCAATTGTGAAGGATACATGGACGTTTGCCTTGACCACAAGGTTCATACCCTCTCAGTGACAACTCAGAGCTTACGTACACACAAGACATAGAGCATAAAACTCAGTCATACTTGCAAAAGTTCCATACTATAATTTGTCTACCACGACCATCACACAAAATTTAAAAGTGCTTATGCCAATGCATTCGAAAATCATCCATCCTAAAATCAACATGATATGTGTGAAGTATATGTCCAATGTCTACCTAATCAAATTGACCATACATTTAAACTTGAAAAATTCCAACCAATATATGCCCACACCACAGTGCATATCAAAATTAGTCATTTCCAAATACATGTAAACGTAGAATCCACACATTAATCCAAAACAAAATTATTTACCCTTCCTACCACACACATCCACAAAGTTGTTGGAATAGATTCAATAAATCCACCCAAACGTAGTCAATTATGGATACACATAATGCCGCACCTTGGAACCTGCACAACAGATCACAATTGAATATCCTTGAACCTATTCCAAATCAAAATATTACCTCGAATCACGAGTTGAGTATCCAAAACATTCGTGGATACATCTTTCACATAAAGAATCGGATTTAACAAGAACTTGAATTTAAATCGATTTACATTCAACTTTAAACTATTCACAATAACACAAAACCTTTTATATCAAAATTTAACATGTAAAGGTGACAACCATGTCGCAATAGTTTTAGAACTTACCCATCAAAAGTTACAATGAATTTATCCATTTACATTTCAAAAAACAAATCAAATTTCATCAAAATAATCCCTATAGTCACCAACGACAACTAACTCTCAGCAGCATCGCCACCCTGATCAGACTCCTCTCCCGAGTCATCCTCACTAGAACCCGAATCGTCATCGGACTCCACGCCGACGTTAGCTGCCGTGCCAGAGCTGGAAGTACCAAAAGTAGCAAACCGTAGTATCGAGAGGCGTTGCTTATACGTATGCAGATACGCATGATGCATCAAATCGATAATAATTGCCTCTTGAAACTGTTGTTGTTGCTTCATTTCACGGTTCTGTTGGAGTAGTCTTTAGAGCATCTCATCCTGACTATCCATCCTCCTCACAAAATTTGAGACTTGTTCTGTGCAGGTCCGTGGGTCAGCATGTGGTTGGGCTGGTTGATTTGGCACTACTTCAAGTTGAGGGGGTTGCTGTGGAGCTGCTTATTCTTGGTTTTGCGCCCTTTGCGCAATTTCTCTTTCTCTTTTCCTTCTGACACTCCCAGTTAAATTGTTATAACTTAGGTTCTAATCATGCACTCGGTATATTTTGTAGTTGTCAGTGGCGATGGATTCATTCTCAAAAATGACATAACGATCGTCATCAGAAGAAGGTTGATATTGGGCTATCATTCTAGAAATTAATCGGGCATAGGCCAATCGAGGTATAATGTTGGAACGGCTCCCGATTTAGCACGCTCATGGGCATGCTTAATCCCTTCGCGTACTAATACAGGGGCATTGAACCATCTGCCCTCAAAAGCCACGTATAGAGCCTGAAGAAATAGATCCCTCCGTTCTTATGCCCCACCGAGTATATATTCTTCCTCATGATTACGTCTAGCGGCCACATTCGCTCAGGTAACTGGGCCCGCGTAACCGACTTCCGGTCCCAACCTGACCATTGGTCATTTCGGTCTTAATGTGATGAAAACTAACGGTTTCTTGAATAGGAGGTGTCGCACCTCCTTCATGCGGTTCATAAGTCCAAGAGCAATTCATTGCTATCCTAATGTTTGTGTAGTCAAATGTTAAGATATTATCATCAAGGGTGACGATCAACATATTTCTCGTGGGATCTAGTCTCAAAGTTTGATAAAATAACTTTACAAGACGCAGGTAATAACTATCATAGAATGGACGGAGAAATGACAGCATCTCAGCTGACGTCAACTATTCTTTGGTCTACATGGTTTTGGGTTGGTCCTTAAACAAATCCTTGTGAATAGCCCATTCAACCTCAAATGTTTTTGCCTCCCAAAATGGAGCTGATTGAACTTGGGGTCTAGGTGGAGGAACCCCTTTATCACGCCTAGAGCTAGACGGTCTCACCGCCATTTTCTTCCTAGGTTTAGGGTTTGGGGACCTAGAAGTCATGCTAGGGTTTTTAAATCCAGAATAAATGAAATGCAGCTTGAAATTAGGGCAAGGATTACCTTAATCGCAATAAATCCAAGTATAAACACGAAGTGATCCAAGGAAAATCGTGTTGGAAGAGGGTCCCCACGAAGAAGAAGATAAAACCCTCAAACTCTCCCTTTTGAAATTTCATTTGAAATGCTCATGAAAAGGGTGAAACCCTTATATAGTTTGATCCTCACACACGCGACTTAAGTCAGCTCGGGCATGTGAGCATCAGTCAGTCACTAGAACTCGACTTCCTTTATTATATATATATATATATATATATATATATATATATATATACATATTTCTTTCTGAGTGCCTCGCGCGAGCGAGCATCAGTGTGTCTTCAGGAAATCGAATTCCCTTCTCTATTTTTACTTCCTGAGTGCCTCGCGCGAGCGAGCACTAAAACTCGGGCACGTGAGAACACAGACACATCATTTTTTAGTTGTTTCTCTCGCGGTTTTCAATTTTATCATTGACTCTACGATGTTGAGATCATTTTTTGGCACTCATCTTTATATCTACAACACACATACACTAACTAAACTACCACTTATCTACCATGATTCATTATCAATCAAAACCATTCCACAAAAAGTTGAATTCAAAATAGTAATTTAGTATTACAAGACATCAAATTGACACATGATTCACTTAAAAGATTCCGGATACGCGTCGCGCACATCTGCCTCACGTTCCCAAGTAGCTTCCTCCGGCGAATGGTTCCGCCATCTAGCAGGCACTAATGGAATCTTGGTGTGTAGTACTTGTTCCTTGATATAAGTATTTGTACCAGCTCTTCCCTAACTGTCAGGTCCTCTTGAATTTCAATCAGTTGGTAATTCAATACGTAAGTCAGATCTTTCACATATCGTCTCAACGTCGATACATGAAACATGTCATGCATGCTTGAGAGTTGCGGTGGTAGTGCAACTCGGTAAGGAACTTCTCCAACACGCCCCAAAACCTCAAAAGGTTCGAAGTAATGTGAACTCAGCTTGCCACGCTTCCCAAAATATATTATGCCCTTAGTCGGTGAAATCTTGATGAAGACATTACCTCCCATCTGAAACTCAACGTTTGTCCTTTTAAGGTCTGCATAGCTCTTTTGTCGGCTTTATGCGACCCTTAATCTTTCTCTAATCACACGTACTGCTTCAGTGGTACTCTCCAGAACCTTCGGCCCCAACACAAACTTTTCTCCTGTCTCCTCCCAATTGATTGAAGATTTACACCGTCGTCTATATAGAGCCTCATACGGTGCCATACCTATACTTGTTTGATAGCTATTGTTGTATGCAAACTCAATCAATGATAAATGTTGATTCCACGATTCCTGAAAATCAAGCATACAAGTTTATAGCATATCTTCTATAATCTGATTTACTCATTCAGTTTGACCATCTGTCTGTGGGTGAAATGCTGAACTAAAATCCAGTCTCATACCCATCCCTTCTTGAAATTTATGCCAAAATTGAGAAGTATACAACAGATCTCGATTGGAGACTATGCTCACTGGAATACCATGTAATCGAACTATCTCCCTCATATACATGTCCACTAGTCTACTTTCAGTATACGATGTATTATAAGGCAAGAATGAGCTGATTTAGTTAATCTATCAACGATCACCCTAATAGCATTATGCTTCTTCACTATTCGTGGCAATCCTATGATAAAGTCCATAGAAATAGATTCTGACTTCCACTATGGTATCAGCAACGGTTGTAATAACCCAGATGGATGTTTGTGATCCACCTTCACTTGTTGACATACCAAGCACTTTGAGACATACTCAGTTATGTCTTTCTTCAAACCTCTCCACTAGAAACTCTTCTTCAGATCTTGATACATCTTAGTACCGTCTAGGTGGATAACATACCTTGACTTATGAGCCTCATCCAAAATAGTTTTCCACAGGTCAGCATCGGTTGGTATACATAACTACCCTCTATACAATAGCGACCCATCACTCTTGATAGAAAAATTTGGACCATTAACATCTATTACTCTTTACCGAATTTTCAACAATTCTACATCTTTCATTTGAAGAACATAGAATCGATCAAAGATCACTGGTCTGATCATAACATTCGCTAAGAAAGCTCCTGAAGCTTTCACCTCGATCCTCGTATCATGCAATGCTATATCCTCTAATAGTTTCCACCGATGGAGTCCTGTTGTCGCTCCAAGTGTGCCAAAAATGTGTGCAAAAAATTAAAGAATTAAAGAATGCTAAATTATATGGATGTTAACTTATGAAAGGGATATCAGCACATTGGGGCTAACACTGGCCTGCAAGATCAGGGCCAATTGTAGCAAGTTTTAAAAGTAAGTATTTCAAGATCGTCCACAGAGAAGTTTGTCTAAAATGAGAGATAAACCTCCAGATCTGTGCTACCAGATCTGGCTCTATAATTATCTAAAATAAAGAATAGATAAAAGAGAGTGTTGGGTTTTGTCACGTTTAACTAAAAGCAAATAAAGAAAAGAACTAACTACGTGATCCAGATCCGAGTTGTGGAGGTGTTTAAAATAAGACAAATGCAGAAATAATAGCTTCATGTATTTTAGCCTTTGAATTTTAATGGAGAATCAGAGTTCAACAGCAGATTCAATCTTCATCCGCTACCGATGATGTAAGAGAAATAAATCCGAATTAAGGAATAGGTTTAGACTTATGGTCGTGATTTGTCACGGATCATCACTAGTCAGCCTATTCTTTATTTTCGTAACATGAACATCATCAGTAAATGTCGCTTGAATTAGGTTACCAACGCTAATTCGCAGGATGATGAATTAAGGGAAGTTGGATGCGGATGAGTGAATCTAAAGAAGTCTAATGCACTAAGGTGAACATTCGAGAACCCTCGACATGACTCCAATGGAGAAGACACAAATTACAAAGAACCTTTTAAAATCCAACGTTACAATTACAGAGCACGGCTTCTTAGAGAGCCCTCGGACTTACGATCTGAGCTTCTCGAAGAGCCCTCGATTCTGATCTTGAATCCGAACTTGGAAGTACAAATCACCGCAATGGCTCTCAAAGGTAAAATACAAGAAGGGATTACAGAATCAAATGAGCTTCTGGAATGGGGAAAAGAGATGAAAACTCTAAAATGGATACCCAAATTGGGCAAATGGTTCGTCTATTTATAGTTTTCCTAAGCCATGTGTATCAACCAATCAATTGGATAGATCTCAGATCAACCAATAGGAGTCGAGCACCGTGATCCAGACCGTTTCGCCAATCGTAAATGCTTGATCCGTTCACCAATCAGAAACAGAGGCATCAATTTGCTATGTAATTCAAAAATCTGTTTGAGCTTCTAGAAGTTCCCGCCAAGTAATTTCATCTTTGGGTGTTCACATGGGGTGGAATATGCCTTTGGTTCGTGCTAATCTTCCTAATGTCCTTGGGTTTTAAAACGATTGGGCGCGTAAAGTTTCTGAAATACCCTTCGGACGAAATGAATCCCCGTAATGCCATTTCGCATAGTTTAAGGGCTTTTTCAAAGTAGTTTGGCTCCGTAATCTCTCTTCGCAAAGCATTTTGGCTCCGTAATCTCTTTTCGCAAAGCATTTTGGCTTCGGAGATCTTTTCGCAAAGGACTCTGGCTTCAGGAGATCTTCTGGCAAAGGACTTCTCTTCTTTTCGCAAAGCATTTTGGCTTCAGGAGGTCTTTTCGCAAAGGACTTCTCTTCTTTTCGCAAAGTTCAAAGTTCTTTGCGAATAGTAGATGTTCTTTGCGAATTGAACTTTTAGCTTCCATTCTTCTTTGCGAATAGATCCTTCTTCTTCTTCAGGTCTTTTCTTGCTCTTTTAGGACCTTTTTAGCCATTGCTGAGGCTATTTCTTCACTCCCTCTTTGAGTTTGACATGCGTTGTCAGCTTTTTGATCATTTTAGGATGGTTTTCGGATTTGGACCTGTCTTTTTGGTTAGCTGCAATATGAACACTAAAGCACTTATTTAGTCCTCTCAAGGGTCTTTCAAGGCTCATGTTTAGGGGTAAAAAATGGTATTTTTCACTACTTATCAAGTCCCAAAATAAAACTTGATAATTCAGTGGAAGTCTTCCGACTCAAGGCATCTGCAACCACATTTGCCTTACCTGGATGGTATTAAAAGAAACAATCATAATCTTTAAGGAACTCCATCCAACATCTCTGTCTCATATTCAGGTCCTTCTATATATACAGGTATTTAAGACTTTTATGGTCCGTGAAGATTTCGAAAGTTTCTCCATATAAGTAATGTCTCCATATCTTCAGTGCAAATATCACTACTGCTAGCTTAAGATCGTGCATAGGATAATTCTTTTCATGATCTTCAAGCTGTCTCAACCCGTAAGCGATAACTTTTTTATTTTGGTTAAGCACATTGCCTAAGCCGCTGAGTGTCGCGTCACTATACACCGCAAAAACTCCACTCCTTGATGGAATGGCTAACACTGGTGCTGACGCTAATCTCTTCTTGAGTTCTTGGAAGCTCTTTTCATATTCATCAGTCCACTCAAATTTAACATCTTTCCTTGTAAGTTTCGTGAGTGGCCCCGAAATCTCCGAGAATCCTTCTACGAACCTCTTATAGTATTCAGCCAGACCAAGGAAACTGCGAATCTCCATCACAGTCTTTGGTCGCTCCCATTCCATTACTACCTCGATCTTCACTGGATCCACAGTAACACCTGCTTCTAAGACCACGTGTCCCAAAATGCTCACTTCTTCAAGTCAAAACTCACACTTACTGAGTTTTGCATACAATTGATGTTCACGTAATGTTTGCAGGGCGATCTTTAGATGTTGCTCGTGTTTTTCCTTGGACTTTGAATAGATGAGTATGCCGTCCACAAACACAATCACACATTATCCAAATGCGATTTGAATACTCGGCTCATAAGATCCATAAATGGCGCTGGTGCATTTGTTAAACTGAAAGGCATCACAAGAAACTGATAATGCCCATTTCTGGTTCGAAATGCCGTCTTCTGAACATCCTCGGCTTTCACTTTCAACTGATGATAACCAGATCTTAAGTCTATTTTGGAAAAGAACTTTGCTCATTATAATTGATCAAAAAGATTGCTGATTCTGGATAAAGGATATCGATTCTTGATAGTCAATTTGTTCAACTGACGATAGTCGATGCACAACCTCATCGACCCATCCTTCTTCTTGATAAATAAGATCGGTGCTCCTCAAGGAAACACACTTGGTCGTATAAAACCTTCATCTAAAAGTTCTTGCAACTGGTCCTTCAACTCCTTCAACTCAGCTGGAGCCATTCTATACGGCGCTTTAGACACTGGCTCGGTACTTGGGGCTACGTCTATGGCAAACTCAACCTCTCTATCAAGCGGCAATCCCGACAACTCTTTAGAAAAAACATCTTGAAACTCACAAGCCACCAAAATTTCTGTTATCACATTTTTCTCTTCCTTCTGTTCTTACAGAAATGCTAAATATCCACGACACCCGTTTCTCATTATCCGATCTGCACGAATCGCAGAGATGAATGGTACAAAGGTCGATCGCATGCTAAGAAACTTGAATGATCTACCCTCATTTGGGCGAAATATAACTATCTTTCTTCGATAATCGACATTTGCATCATGGGTGGATAACCAATCCATGCCAGGATTGCATCGAATCCTTGCATATACAATAGGATCAAGTCGGCCATCAATTCGTGATCTTCATATCCCCTTATGGCTGCCATCACTGCTCAACATACTGTGTCAGTCTTTACTGAATTCCCTATTAGAACTGAAAATCCAAAATAAAGTCTAAGGGCTCTAGAACGACCTTCACCCTTTCTGTAAATTGAGGTGTCACAAATGAGTGTATGAACCCTAGGTCTATTAGAACTTGTTCTTCATAGCAAAGATAGTCACCTTTTCTATACATTTGAAATGTACCTACGTTATATTCATACTAAGCAATTAGACATACTCCCAAAAACATAGCATGCCACATAGAATTTCTAAGAGTTTTTTTTATACTTATGCACCTTCTCTATCTAAAATTTAAATAAGAAATTAAATGAAATTACATAAATAATTTGTACCTTGGATGATATCATTACTGGTATTGGCATCCTTAGCAGCCACAGCATATGCACGACCTTGCACAGTGGGTCATAGTTGTTGCGTAGATCTTTGTGGTGCTGCAGCCGTTACTTTTCCTTCACTTCTCAAAATCGGGCAATCCCTAATTACATGTCCGATCTTTTCACATTTAAAACATGCCCCAGTGCCTCTTCTGCAATCCACGATCTTATGCGGTTTACCACAACACACACAAGTTTCTTGCAGAATCGTAGATGCTGCTCTTGACATCCCCTGGGCAACTAACCCTCCAATGGTAGTAGTAAAGACAAAAGGGCAAAACGACTTAACTGGGGTAGGCCGAAATGTCTTTACATGATTAGTCTTGATAAATGGTTTCTGAGTTGGTGCTGTGTACCTTGGCTTTTTATTCACCGTTTCATAACTTTCAAACCTTCCCTGGCTTGATTTTCCCTTGTTCTGTTAGTCTCTTCTTTTGTACATCTCATCGATGTCTTCCTCTGCCACCAGGGCTTTACTCATCACTTCTCCATATGTCCCAAACTGAAACATTGAAACTCGATCACGGATATTTGGCCTCAAACCGCGTTGAAACTTCTTTGCTTTCATCCTATCCGAGGCTACATGTTCCAATGCAAACCTAGACAATCTTGTAAACTCAACTTCGTATTCTCGTACAATCATCTTTCCCTATGCAAGGTTTATAAATCTTACTTCCATCTGATCCCTCACATGTTGGGGAAAATATTCTTTGTTGAATTCCTCAAGAAACTCTTCCCATGTCCATAACACTCCCGGTGCATCTTGCTCTCTTGTTCTTAATACAGACTCCAACTATGGGCCTGCTTCCCCATCTAGTTTAAATGTAGCCCAACTGACCTTCTCATCCCCAGTGCATGGAAGCACACTAAAGATCTTTTCCATTTCGTCAATCCAATTCGCTGCCTCAACTAGCTCAGCTTGTCCAGAGAAATTTGGTGGACGCATTCTTCTGAATTCTATGAATGCAAAAGATTGAGGTAGTGGCTGAATTGGTGGTTGAGGTGGAATCTGATGGTTACTAGCATTATTGTTAGCTATCAGTTCAGTCTACTATGCCATGGCATTAGCCACAGTCTCCATGGCTTCTGTCATTCTTTCTATTCCCACTCTTTCTTGATCTCAATTTCCTTGTTCAGGAGGATTCCCTTCTCTAATAGAATATCTATTTGATCCTATAGCCACATTGTCAACCATCCTCACATTCTCCACACCGGTATCAAACCTTTCACCACTCCTTGTGGTTCGGGTTAGACCACCTTTTGGTCGACCTCTACCCCTGGGAGGCATATTGTTCTATTAACATGAAATAAAAGTTTCATTAACAGAGGGTCCCTATACTCTAACAGAATCTCAAACACATAACGCAAATCTAAGATCTATTAAAATTTTCTAAAGTTAATGCTTTGATACCAACTGTGACAGCCCGGATTTCCTAACCACGAAATTCGTGCCGTCGAATCACCCATTAAGGCGATCCCTTAATCACAGAACACTTGGTACATCCACATATAGCAGAAAACAAAGCTGATATCTCTAATAAAGCAGATAGAGTCATCAAAAGTAGCAAAAAGAAGTTTCATTTATATAACTCAAGAACTTATCAAAATAATGGTTCTTATCCCATGCCTATCCCATGGAGAAAGAACTGAAACGAACCACCAGTGATGGACATCCATCACCCAATAATGGTTCATAAAATAATATCCAAAATAATTATTACACAAATGAATATCTTACTCAAAATGGCTGGATGTACCAAGCCTTAAACACAACAACTGTCAACTTCTAACACAAGTCTACTTAGGAAAGAACTCCACTGGCAGGGGCTCAACCTCCTCCTTTGGTTCGCACTCTGGATCTCTCTAAGGATCCAACTCCTTATCAAAATCTTCACCTATGACATATAGTCGAAGGGTGAGCTAACATCTAAGCTCAATAGGGGAAAAATATTAGTCCCATTTAAATCTTACATGTCAAGTACGAAGTTTCATAACTAATTTTCATATGCACATTTCACGTTTCAGACATTTGAATTCTATATGCTAGAACTTAATCATACACACACACACACTTGAATCACATGCTTTATTTAAAAACCTTTGATATAACTTAAGACATCAACTTAAATTACCACCCCTAGCAAATATAACATTGGGAGCTACATATTTTACTGATAAGAATCCCAACTATCGTCGTTCAATGAATCATTTACACATAATGATCAAGCCCCTACGTTAGGAAGGATACTTGTGTTGAACGAAGTATTACCGTTGGCTGATAAGAGAATGAACGGATATCCCGCCATACCGGAGCACAATGAATGGATATCCCGCCGTGCCGGAGCACAATTTAGAATTCGTTATACTGAACCTTAAATCATAGTGCAAAAATGTAACTTTCAGACAGATCGGCAGTAATATGATCTCTGGTCTCCTACCAAGGATGGAACCATGTGTTGAGCCTGCAAATACCCCTGGTATGTCCTTTTCAGTGCAAGAAATAAGGTTTATGTTAAATATCACAGGTTTCAAATGAAAAAATGGGCTTGATTTCTAGAAAGATAAAGTCGGTTTAATCCTCAAGCAATATATTGGCATTCACTTCAAGTCTTAATACTTCCTTTTTCTTTCTATAAACAGTGTTACCTATGATATCGGAGGGATATATCCATGTATTCCTTGATGGAGGCTTGAACCAACGGAGAATGGGGGTGGGTAACTTGCTTTCAAAAGATTTGTGTTTGATATCTACCTCACTGTGACTGATTTTTGGGTTAATAGTGTTTGATATTCTATATTTGACTTGTGAAAAATAAGAATGAGGCAACAGTCTTCGTGCACCCCATACCAGTATTACCTAGGCACTTCAACTTTTGGGATTTTTTCCGTGCCAACGCTTGGCGGCACTTGAACATGTGACGACACTTGGTGGCAGTTGGACAATCTTCAACAGAGCACGATACATCTAGAGATGTATGAGAATACCACATAAGACCATCATTAATGTCCCTTGACACTATAAAATGAATCGCCTTTTATAAAAATGATTGTTTAAAGTTTAGCAACTTATAAAATAAAAAGCTTGGGCCCTAGAAAACAATTTGTATAATATAATAGGCTTTTAGTTAGGTTCATGATATATATTATATATCTTTTCATTGCATATCTCAATTGGCTCTCTAAAATTTCTATTTAATTTTTTCTCTCTCTCTCTCTCTCTCTCTCTCTCTATATATATATATATATATATATATATCTTAAGGCTGTTTTGCTATCTTGGAATCTTTAGAAATTGACATGTCAAACATCTATGACACCTTGACACGTGGCACCCATACCATGCGTCTAGGTAACACTACCCCACACATATTGCTTTCCAATTTCTGTAGTTTGACTGTAATTGTTATCTGCAGAAAATTGAACTAGTCACAATGTCATATACTAATATTCATATTTTATTTTGAAGATTTGCAATGCAGCTTCTATTGCTAAAATTTTGAATGCAACGCTTGTGATCCCACATCTTGAAGTAAATCCTGTTTGGAAAGATTCGAGGTACTTCTGCAATAAGCTATTTTGTTTGTGTTGTGGTTCGATATACAGTAAGAACTACTCGGGAGTATTATATTGAAGAAAGCATTTTAAGAGAAGTTGCCCATGTTCTTCTGTAGCTCATTTGCAGAGATATTACTCAATGGAAAAACAAACCTTATGACAGTATGGATGTTTCTGCATGGAGTAAATTTCGGATTTCTGTAATATTTCATTCATGGCCAATAACACAAAAAGACTTGATCTCCGTGATTTGATAAGTAGGTAGTATTCTATTGATTAAACTAGATAGTCTTTTGCATCCAATGAGTTTGCATAGCTTTTTGTTTTTGATGGAAAATATGCATAATTTATTCTGAAATACTATTTTCGGTGCTATAAAATTGCTTACTCTTATTTGTGTAGCTAGTCGGGATTCTGAAATAATATTCTCAGTTTAATAATGTTGTCCTTTTGATTTTAGGTGAAACTTTCCGATTTTAAGCTCACTTCAAACAGATCACTAGGGGGGACATTTGGCAGGAGAGGCGAAACAAATTTAATTTTTTTCCTTTTATTTTAAAAATGGGTCATGGGGTCCTCAGTAACTTTCTTTTCTTCCTCTTTTTGTTTCAATAAAAGGATTGGGCATGTAGAGTTTAAAATGTTTGGTTGATTTGAAACATTGGATCATAAGTTGATATGCAACCTTCTGTTTGAATAAAGAATTGGGAATTGAATGATTTACATTTGAGTTGAATGGATGTGTTGAAATATGAGATTAATGACTTTTTTGTTCATATATATATATATATATATATATATATATATATATATATATATATATATATATATATATATGTGTGTGTGTGTATTTAAATCACTAAAAAAATTACAATAAAAAAAGCATTAAAAATAAAAATAGTATTTAAAAGAAAAAATTGGATAAAAAAAATTTTGCATAAAAAACGACTGTTCAAAATAGTTGTTTTTCTATGACTGTTAAGAGCAGTCATTGTTGAAGTTCATAAACGACTGTCATGTATAGTGGTAAAAAAAAAATCAATATTTTTTTTACAACTGGTTAGGGCAGTCATTTTTTTGGCTTTTTCACGTAGTGTCTTAACCTATCCAATTTCAAATTCAATTATTCTTTACTGAGGAATATTCAAGTTTTCTATAAAATTCTAATTGTTGCATAATAATAACTTTAAAAGTAAACCAAACTACTATATTGATAAAAATTAAAACATGATGTCCAATATTTACAATTAAGACTAGTGGTCTTTTAAATTAGTTTTCCACAAACTAGCCTTATCCAAAAACATAAGAATAAAACTTTCAAAAAGAATAGAGACCCAGAGTGTAACACCTGCCCCTCGAATTTTGTATTAGTCAACTTGTTGACTGAGACCTGATGAGATCTGACTGTGCCAAGTGACTGCCTAAGGGCGGGTCCATCAAAATTGGGTAAGCACCCACCTTAGATTGATGGGATATTGCCTATTTCTAGTGGCACCCATAAGGCACCCTTTTATTTGAATGGGTGTTAGAAATTAAGTAAAACAACCACACCATATGAGAAGCCCAGACTGATTTTTAATGGACCATGACTCGATAATTTACCCTAATTAGGACTGAGCCTTGGTATTGATGAGGAGATCATCGACAATAGATTAGATTTCGATGATGATCATGATAAATTTTAAAGAACTAGATACACTAACATTCCAAGTTGTGTATATGTGTCATGCATGGAGCAATGACATTTCTTGTAAATTTAAATTAAGCCCAAGGGCATTTACAAAGTAATTTTCTAATTTTCCTAATTATAAATTTGGATTTTGCTAATCTCTAGTAAATCCTAGCCACTCATCTAATTGACGCAACTTGGACTCACTTACACCATAGAAAAACTTTAGAGAAATCTAGGGTGAGAGATGAACTCTCACACATGTATCACAAAATATGTTGGAAATGTTTAATTTCATAAATGTTAAGCACTGATTTTTGCCACTTTCTACACCTTTAAACCTGACTTTTGCTAAGCCTTAGAGCTGTTTATGATTACTTTTAGCTTATTTTGCAGTTTAGGGAGAAAGTGCGGCCTTAGTGCAGTTTTATGGTAAAAAGGTGCCAATGAGAGAAAAATGAGTTGAGAAGAAAGGGAGTCTCGCATGAAAACTATGTGGCTTCAGCTTAAGCAGTCTCGGAGCTACAACTTGGTACCCATTGCAGCAGCTGATGTCTAATCTATGAAGAGGAGCTTCAACCAACCTTCCATCCAATCTTTCCGAAAGCTACATTTGGAGCTTAAAACCTATCGAGTTATGTTGGTGATCCTATCGAAGTGAAGCTTCCAAGCCTATCGACCTCTTCAAGTGCTGAGTTTTAATCTCCTCAGCAACCTGTCGAAACCTACAGCTTCAGCCCCCTTGAACATGTCGAATGGTGAGGAAGCTAGAGCAGCCAAAAACTTGTTGTTGCCTTTTTTAAGTGCTTGCTACTGACTTTATTGGAGACAGTGATAAGAATGGGGTAAATGGAAAATGAGTGAAAGGTAGAGTGATGATTACGGAGCAGCAAGCCTAAAATATGAATAGTCCTGCAAGATACAGGGTCTGTTGTAGCAAGTTTTGATAAGTAAGAGTTTATCCCACAGGGAAGTTGATCTCAAGCTCCGAGGGAGCTATCCTTAGTGGGCTCTCCAGATCTGGCTACAAATCTGGCAATCCTAAGTGGAAGGGGATTTAGGGTCACTATTCTCTAAATCCTAAGGTAACCTAATGCCTGAACTACAGAAAGGGTTGAGAAGAATGATGGAGTGTGAGAAAAGAAATATAAAAAGGGTGAGAAGTATGCTATTAGGTTCAGATCTGATGGGTTTCATGACTCAAATGCAGATCTGCTGCTATAGAAGTCTTGTCCAATGGCTACATTATCACCACTGAGGAGAAAGAATCCAACTCATCTCTATGCCATGATCCAATCCCTTTATGGCTCTAACTTGTCCACTTAAATGATCACAGACTATCCAATTAGGGAACCACAGTCCAGAGATGGGTCAGAACAAGTTTATCATTGTAGGCACTACTTCATCCAGGCTACAAGCACAAGAATCCATAGGGAACCTCAACCTCTAAAGTGTTGTGTGGGGCTAGGCCTGTATGGGAGCATGTTAGCCCAGACACATAGAACCAGTAAGAGTTTAAGTACAGCCTTAGGTCTAGCTGTCCACTGCTTTAGAAAGACTGCAGTGATCCAGTCACAAGCCTACAATCTCTATAATCAAACCAGATCTGCCATCTGATGGCGGGTCTATACAAATACAGGGGAGTTTGTCTTTGCACAATCTCTCACAGGGCTACAAGCACAAGTACAGAGAAGAAGAATCTGTCTTGGATCTGTGGAGTGGCCTCACCCTAAGGCTATAACCTGTCCACTTAAATGGTCACAGACTATCCCAGAGGCTATCCTCCTCACAAAGGTCCAAAACAGAACAAGAACATTGTTGTCACCACCATGTTCACATGGCTACAAGCTCAGGCTCCCATGGGGATTTCAGATCTAGTGGGTCCTGTGGTGGGGCCAGGCTTGTATAGGAGCATGTTAGCCCATACACACAAGTCACTTGGATCTGAATAGATCTTTAGAAGTAGTCCTCCATTGCTTATAATACAACCTAGCAATGGAGGATCTCAAGGCAGCAGCCTTGTATAGAACAACTCAATCTCAAACTTCAATCCCATAAATGTAAAACACCTAATCATGAAATTCCATTAAATCTAAATCAAATAAGCATACTAAGGCATAGCCAGCAAGTTCTGGGCTATGGAGAGAAGAAAAAGTAAAAAGAAATCTACCTAAACCTTACTAGAGATCTACAGCTACTGCAAGAAGAAGATAGACAAAATTCTATTCTAAGAGGGGTCTCTTAAACCTAAACGAGGCTTAGGTTTATATAGCAGTCAGTTTGGCGGCACATTAGGGTTAGGAAATCCTAATTATAACGATGTCACATGGCCTAATACTGTTCCTTGGATGCCTCGGGGTGCGTGCACAAAAATTGGAGCATTGGAGTGCGTGCCCTAATTGCTGAAAGTTCCCAGAATGTCCTCTGCAGAAGTGAGGGAGAGTTAGAGTCCAGAGCCTCGCTAGGTAGCACTGGTTTCTAAGACTATCGCGTGGTAGCACGGTCTTCACGGGATTGGATCAACTTGAAACTCCAGCTGTCACGGGGTTGTCTTAGTTTGCAGCTTAAGCAGTCGCGCAATAGAGCATTGAATCCTCGCTGGATTGCTCTGGTCTTAGCAGGATTGCACTTTCCTTTTGAATGGGGCGAGAATCGCGCGAGCAATTTGTTTCTTAGTGGATTTCGCAAGGATCCTCGCGAGGGCGTGATGTGCATTGGTCTCTAAACTGGGCGAGAAGTTTTTCTAAAGTTTTGCATCCCGCGGCCACTGTGCGACAACTGCGCGCAGAAATACCTGGAGGTCTCTCTCTCCTTAGCTGATCTAAGTGAACTGTGTGAGGTTTTGAGTGCTGCTTTCTTGAGCTGCGGGAGACTGCGTGAGCATTTAAGTGCTTGAGCTTCACGAGAGCTGCGCGAGTCATGATTCTGAAGCCCTTCTGTCACTAAATTGCGCGAGAACTGCGCGGACAATTGGTATGAAGTCTTAGAAAACTCGCGAGGCTTACTTTCTGAATCCTTTGAACCTTGCGGCAACTGCGCGAGGCTCATTTCTTGCTCTGTTGTTGCTGTGCTTTGCCTTCATGCAGTCAAGTTCTTGTCTGGATCTAGCTTCCATTCTTCTGAGAGACTTCTGGGGCAAAAGTGGGCTCCTTAGCAGGATTAAAGCCTTATTGCAGCTGCTGTTTATTACCTATAGAAATGACTTAACAAGCATTAATCAGATGGCTGAGGGTCTAACAGAGGCTATGTTAAGGGTGAAAAGTAGTACTTTTCATGTCTTAACACATCCCCAAATCTAATCTTTGCTAGTCCCTTAGCAAAGCTACACTAAACATCTACAGTTTAATGAAATGCCACTTTCGTAGGGAGCACGGATATATTTAGCATATGTACCAAGCCTTTTAAACCCCTAGGTGATCCCAAGTGGAGGAGTGAAGTCTCCTGAGGGTTTTCAGTGAAGACACCCACAAACTTCACCATTAAAATCAGTTAAATATAGTGCAGATAATGACAACACAGATTCAAATGTTTAAAGTTTCATTCACATCCATTCAACACTTAGAGGAAACTGCAGTAATGTTTGCAGGCCATTGAGAACTTAAAAGTCAACATGTGTTTGCCTGACCATCATTTATTTAACATTAGAATTTCAATGTATGAAAATCAGTACCCAGCTTGCCTTTGATTCAAGATCCAGGGTGGATACCACCCTAAAGAGGTAAAAATTCAGACCCAATTCTCACTAGGGCTATCTCTCAACATTTAATAAACTGAGGGTGTTCATAATCTCACAGCTCAAGAGCAGTTGCATACCCCAAATGGGTTTGCAAGCATGAGCATAGGCCAAGCTTCTAATTTCTGACATCTTCAAGGATTTTCACCATAGATTGGGCAACTCTTCATCTTCACATGACAACTCATTTGACTTTGGATCCACAAGGTCTTTGAGAATGGGTTGTAATGTGTCTTATGGCTGAGGGGTGTAAAGAATAAAAGGGGTAAAAAGGGAATCCAAATTGAGAAATCAGCAAGGTAAGGAGTTGTTCATGACTTCACAACATTCATTCTAGTAAAAACTTCATCTTCCTCTTCTATTTCAGAGACAAAGTGGCCAGCTTCTCCTTTTCTTTTCAATTTTCAGATGACGATGTTCTCTAGACTTCTCTTTCTTTTTCTCTTTTATTCTTTTGATGAAATGCCACACAACTGCCATTGATACACAGCTGTTCACAAGTTGCTTTTCTTCACCTTCCACAGAATATTGGACCATTCTCAGTATCTTTACTTCCTTCTCCTTTACCTTCTGAATTCTCAGAGTGAAGGTAAGGTTGACTCAGGTAATGAGGTTAAGGTGCAAGTTTTCTGGTGTTTGTGAAAGAAAAAATATGATTTTAAGGCTCAACTAGTGTATGCAAAAGGGGCAGATTTTAAAAGGTTAGAATTTTAAGCTTAAACTATCCAAATGAGGGCCTTGGATCATTTCCTTAGTCTCATGAGGGCTGTCAATTAGTTTTGATTTGGAGTTGCACAACTTCTAGTGAAAAAGTCTTGATTCACTCAGTCCTTAGAGCAGAAATAATGCCGAAAACACTCTTTAAAAGAAAATTATGGGCCCAAATCTCACTAGGTATGGTCTTCAATTTTAACTCATGGGGTGTATTTTTGTCTGTTTCTCTCCTCTTAGGCTCGCTGAGTACTTAACTCAAAAAATTTCTAATATTAGCTTCATGGTGGTGTCAAGATCAACTTTTATCTGTTTCCAAAAGTCTGCCACAATATTTAAATGTTTCCTCATTGTATCAAGTTAAGTAAAAATTAACTTTATTCATCCCAGTTAAGCCATCATTACTGCACTAAAATTAACTATCCTATTGGCAGACTGCCACACCCCCTAACCATTCGGAGCAGTGTCCTCACTGGTTCAGATGTGATAAAAAAGCAGGAGAAACCAAGCAGATAGACAAAAATAAACACAAAAGAATAGAGAGAAACAGAAAATGCAAACGGAACAGTAAGAGACTAAAAGAAACTTGCATTAAATTAAAAAGAAAATATAACAAAAAGATAGAAAAGGAGAAGACAAAATGGGGGGGGGGGGGGGTCAATGTGTAGCCGGGGGATGGTTTGAGGAAGATGGAGGGGGAGATGCAGGTGGTGCCATTCTTTTCTTCTTCTTTTTCTCTTGCTTCTCTCTTTTTTTCTTTTTCTTTTCCTCCTTGGACAGGATCCGCTGGACCTCATCAAATTCATCCCAGAGAAATTGCAAGCGGTCCGGCTCCTTTAGCGGTGGGGGATCGTCCCAGATGGTATAAAATTTGATTGGGAACCCGAAGGGGTTGTCATCTGCCATTTGTGTGAGGAGGTATGGACTTCTAGGGTTAGAAGATGATGGATGAGATGAAAAGGAATGGATGGCCAGTTTAAAAGAGAGGGACGAGGGAACATGAATCGGCGGAATTGAGATAGCGCCCCTTTTCAAACTTGGCAATAAATGCGTGCTGTGTGGGGAAAGAAGAAACGCACACTGGCTCTTTGGAAAAGAGAAGGAGCATTAAATGAATGTCCAAAGATAGGCATGGTATTTAAAGATGTAAGTGTAGTGCGTGGGGATCCTCGCGAAGAGCAATCAGTGATGAGTAAAGGACATGTCTCGCGCAGCTGAGCTGGGGATCTTCGCGAGGTACACTTAGCAGGGCACATATATTTGAAGAGTAAACCATTGAAATCCCTGAGGTAGGTATGTGCACAACTTTGCATAGCCACCATCTCCATCTGTTCTCCAAACAAATTACTATTTGAAAGATACATATCCTCCCAAAACGCATCTCCCATATTAGGCGTGCAACAGAAGCTATCTATTGAAAAACAGTAAGAATCAAACCATGCATCAAAAGCTTAAAACAGATTGGTCCAGATTCAGATAAGACGATGAACAAATCCTAAAGAATAGAAACAAGTAAGATAAATCAACCAAAAACATCATACATATGATACAGTAATGACACACCTGTGGATCAATTTGAAGAAGGATCGTCTTGAAGGTGAATGGTGTCCATGGGTTCAACAGGTTTTTCAAAACAAGGCTTAAGCCTCTGACCATTCACTTTGAAGGTTCTCTCAGACTTGGGATCCTTGATTTCCACAGCACCAGATGAGAAAACATGCATGACAATATAAGGACCTTCCCATTTGGATTTCAATTTGCCCGGAAAAAACTTAAGTTTGGAGTTAAATAACCAAACCTTATCACCAGCAATAAAACTTTTTCTCAACAGCCCTTTGTCAAAGAGAGTTTTGGACCTTTCCTTGTAGATCCTGGCATTGGCATACGCATCCATCCTTAGTGCTTCCAATTCAGACAGCTGCAGTGACCTGCGAAGACCAGCAGAAGTTAGATCTAGATTTAAATGTTTGATGGCCCAATAGGCCCTGGGTTCTAACTCCACTGGGAGATGACAGGCCTTGCCATAGACCAGCCTGAATGGGGACATACCAATGGGGGTCTTATAGGCAGTCCTATAACCCCACAGTGCATCATTAAGCTTGTCAGCCCAATCCTTCCTATCAGTCCTCACAGTCTTCTCAAGGATATGCTTGATCTCCCTGTTTGAAATTTCAACTTGCCCACTGGTTTGTGGGTGGTAGGGAGTAGCAATCCTATGGGTGACAGAATATTTCTTGAGCAAGCTCTCAAAATTTCTGTTATAGAAATGGCTCCCCCCATCACTGATAATGGCTCTAGAGGTACCAAATCTGGAGAAGATATTTTGCTTTATGAACTTGAGGACCACCTGATTATCATTAGTTCTTGTGGCAATGGCTTCTACCCATTTGGAAACATAGTCCACTGCCACTAAGATGAAATGAAAATCATTTGAAGGAGGAAAGGGACCCATAAAATCAATACCCCACACATCAAACAGTTCTACAACAAGGATGGGCTGTAAAGGCATTGAATTTCGTTTAGACAGCCCTCCTAGTTTCTGACATCTTTCACAGGTCTTGCAGTGTGTATTGGCATCTCTGAAAAGAGAAGGCCAATAGAACCCACACTGCAACACTTTGTCATCTATTTTTCTCGCACTAAAGTGATCCCCACAGGCATTTTCATGGCACATGGCCAGAATACTGGGGACATCACTTTCGGGGACACATTTTCGAATGATTTGGTCTGCACAATACTTGTACAAGCAAGGTTCTTCCCAGAAAAAGAATTTGACCTGTGAGAAAAATAGGTCTTTATCCATTTTTTTCCAATGGGAAGGGATCTAGCCTATAACTAGATAATTGACAATATGTGCATACTAGGGAACTAAAGAGTGGATGGCAAACAGTTGCTCATCCGGGAAGACATCATTTGTAGCAAGGTCATCATCACCTTTTTCCAACATAATTCTGAACAAGTGATCAGCCACCACATTTTCTACACCCTTCTTGTCCTTGATTTCGATGTCAAACTCCTGCAACAGGAGTATCCATCTAATCAATCTCGGATTTGCATTCTTCTTGGACAGTAGGTACTTTAACACTGAGTAGTCAGTGAAGATGACAGTTTTAGACCCAAGTAGGTAAGGTCTAAACTTGTCCACAGCAAAAACCACTGCCAGAAGCTCTTTCTCAGTGGTTGTGTAGTTCAGCTGAGCTTCAGCAAGTGATTTGCTAAGATATGCAATGACCACAGGCAGCTTATCTTTTCTCTGGCCTAGGACAACATCTATTGCCAAGTCAGATGCATCACACATCAACTCGAAGGGCAAGGTATAGTCAGGTGTTTGGAGTACAGGAGCATGGGTGAGGCAGATTTTTAACTTTTCAAATGCCTCAAGACATTCAATAGAAAAATCAAAGGGCACATCCTGGCAAAGCAGGTGGCACATTGATTTAGCAGTTTTACTGAAGTCTTTGATAAACCTCCTATAGAATCCAGCATGCCCAAGGAAAGATCTGATTTGCTTGACTGTTCTTGGAGGGGGTAAATTTGCAATGAGGTCAACTTTGGCCTTGTCTACCTCAATTCCATCTTTAGAGACCACATGGCCTAACACAAGTCCTTGTGTTACCATGAAGTGGCTCTTTTCCCAACTTAAGACCAAATTGGTCTCTTCACATCTTTGTAAGACTTGATGGAGGTGTTGTAGACACTGGTCAAAGCTATCCCCATAAACCGAGAAATCATCCATGAAAATTTCTAAGAATTTATCAATTATATAAGAAAAGATGGTATACATACACCTCTGAAAGGTGGCTGGGGCATTACACAGTCCAAAAGGCATCCTTCTGTAAGCAAAGGTGCCAAAAGGACAAGTAAAAGTAGTTTTCTCTTGATCCAAAGGGTGCACAGGGATCTGATTGTACCCTGAGTACGCATCAAGAAAACAGTAAAAAGCTTTCCCAGCCAACTTATCCAAAATTTGATCAATAAAAGGGAGAGGGAAGTGGTCTTTTCTGGTCTTAGAGTTGAGTTTTCGATAAGCGATGCAAACTCTCCAGCCAGTGGTCTCCTTGGCTGGTCTCAACTCTCCAGAGTCGGTTGTGATCACTGTGATGCCAGACTTCTTGGGTACCACCTGGATTGGTGCCACCCATTCAGAATCAGAGATGGGGTAAATTACCCCAGCATCCGGCAACTTAATGATTTCTTTGAGAACCACTTCTTGTATGTGAGGATTCAATTTCCTCTGCATTTCCCTGAAGGGTGTTGAGCCCTCCTCTCTTTTAGCCAGAGCATTGGCTATTTGGCCAAGCTGCTCTTCTCATCTATACCATTGTAGAAGCTCTGGATAAGCTGCCAGTCAAGGATCTTGTGGTGGGGACATTATTTGAGCATCTCCTTAAATCTGTCCCAGCATTGGTTAAAATCCTCAGTTGAGGACTGGGCAAAAGAAAGTATGCCCTTCCTCAATTGACTGGTTTTGGTCTCTGGGAAAAATTTAGACAGAAATTTTGTCTGGAGGTCTTTCCAAGTAGTGATACTATTGTTTGGGAGAGTAGACAACAGGGTGCTGGCCCTGTCCTTTAGGGAGAAAGGAAAGAGCCTTAGCCTAGTGGCTTCTGGTCCCAAACCAGCAATAGAAAATGTCGTGCACAAGGCCAATAACTGGTCAATGTGCTTGTAAGGATCTTCCTTGCTAAGCCCATGGAAAGAGGGAAGCATTTGGATGATGGAAGTTTTGATTTCGTAATTACCCTGAACATCTGGTAATTGAATGCTGAATGGAGAATTGTAATCATCCGGAGCATTCAATTCCTTCAATGTTCTAGGTTGCTCTTCACCCATAATTGATGTCTCTATTTCAATAGGTGGCTCGACTGTGGTGTGTCTGTGCCTTCTCGGTATTCTACCCCTTTCAATCTTAGGGTTAGCAGGCTCTAAAGTAGGACTGAGGGATCTCCTTCCTAACATGCACACACACCAATAGCAAGGGAAACTATTCACAAGCACATTGCACTAAAAAAAATGACAACTATCCTAATCAACTGCTTATGGAATCTTCAAATAAGAAATAAACTGAGGTTTTGAAGGTTAGAGAAGTGCAAACAGAGGTAGCTAGACTCTCAATGCAGTTACAGTCTCCTTCTCTGCTACGGTCCAAATCTGCAAGAAAAATTCTAAATGTAAGCTAGCAGTATCAATTATTCCCAAGTACAGCTAGCAAAAAATAAAGAATAAAAAATCTAGAGTCTACTAAAATATCAATTTCCCCGGCAACGGTGCCAAAAACATGTTGTTGCTTTTTTTAAGTGCTTGCTACTGACTTTATTGGAAACAGTGATAAGAATGGGATAAATGAAAAATGAGTGAAAGGTAGAGTGATGATTACAGAGCAGCAAGCCTAAAATATGCACAGTCCTGCAAGATACAGGGCCTGTTGTAGCAAGTTTTGATAAGTAAGAGTTTGTCCCACAGGGAAGTTGATCTCAAGCTCCAAGGGAGCTATCCTTAGTAGGCTCTCCAGATCTGGCTACAGATCTGGCAATCCTAACTGGAAGGAGATTTAGGGTCACTATTCTCTAAATCCTAAGGTAACCTAATGCCTGAACTACAGAAAGGGTTGAGAAGAATGATGGAGTGTGAGAAAAGAAATATAAAAAGGGTGAGAAGTATGCTATTAGGTTCAAATCTGATGGGTTTCATGACTCAAATTCAGATCTGCTGCTATAGAAGTCTTGTCCAATGGCTACATTATCACCACTAAGGAGAAAGAATCCAACTCATCTCTTTGCCATGATCCAATCCCTTTATGGCTATAACCTATCCACTTAAATGATCACAGACTATCCAATTGGAGAACCACAGTCCAGAGATGGGTCAGAACAAGTTTATCATTGTAGGCACTACTTCATCTAGGCTACAAGCACAAGAATCCATAGGGAACCTCAACCTCTAAAGTGCTATGTGTGGGGCTAGGCCTGTATGGGAGCATGTTAGCCTAGACACAGAACTAGCAAGAGTTTGAGTACAGCCTTAGGTCTAGCTGTCCACTGCTTTAGAAAGACTACAGTGATCCAATCATATGCCTACAATCTCTATAACCAAATTAGATCTGCCATCTGATGGCGGGTCTATACAAATACAGGGGAGTTTGTCTCTGCACAATCTCTCACAGGGCTACAAGCACAAGTGCAAAGAAGAAGAATTTGTCTTGGATCTGTGGAGTGGCCTCACCCTAAGGCTATAACCTGTCCACTTAAATGGTCACAGACTATCCCAAAGGCTATCCTCCTCATAGAGGTTCAAAACAGGACAAGAACATTGCTGTCACCACCATGTTCACAAGACTACAAGCTCAGGCTCCCATGGGGATTTCAGATCTAGTGGGTCCTGTGGTGGGGCTAGGGTTGTATAGGAGCATGTTAGCCTAGACGCACAGGTCACTTGGATTTGAATAGATCTTTAGAAACAGTCCTCCATTGCTTATAATACAACCTAGCAATGGAGGATCTCAAGGCAGCAGCCTTGTATAGAACAACTCAATCTCAAACTTCAATCCCATAAATGTAAAACACCCAATCATGAAATTCCATTAAATCTAAACCAAATAAGCATACTAAGGCATAGCCAACAAGTGTTGGGCTATGGAGAGAAGAAAAAGTAAAAAGAAATCTATCTAAACCTTACTAGAGATCCACAGCTACTGCAAGAAGAAGATAGACAAAATTCTATTCTAAGAGGGGGTCTCTTAAACCTAAACCAGGCTTAGGTTTATATAGCAATCAGTTTGGCGGAACATTAGGGTTAGGAAACCCTAATTTTAATGATGCCACATGGCCTAATACTGTTCCTAGGATGCCTCGAGGCACGTGCACAGAAATTAGAGTGTTAGAGTGCATGCCCTAATTGTTGGAAGTTCCCAGAGTGTCCTCTGCAGAAGTGAGGGAGAGTTAGAGTCCAGAGTCTCGCCAGGTAGCACTGGTTTTCAAGACTGTCATGTGGTAGCACGGTCTTCGCGGGATTGGATTAACTTGAAACTCCAGCCGTCGCGGGGTTGTCTAAGTTTGCAGCTTAAGCAGTCACGCAATAGAGCATTGAATCCTCACTGGATTGCTATGGTCTTCGCGGGATTACACTTTCCTTCTGAATGGTGCGGGAATCGCGCGAGCAGTTTGTTTCTCAGTTGATCTTCACGAGGATCCTCACGAGGGCGTGATGTGCATTGGTCTTTAAACTGCGCGAGAAGTTTTTCTGAAGTTTTGCATCCCGCGGCCTCTGCGCGACAATTGCGCACAGAAATACCTGGAGCTCTCTCTCTCCTCAGCTGATCTGAGTGAACTGCGTGAGGTTTTGAGTGCTGCTTTCTTGAGTTGCGCGAGACTACGTGTGCATTTAAGTGCTTGAGCTTCGCGAGAGCTGCACGAGTCATGATTCTGAAGCCCTTCTGTCACTAAATTGCGCGAGAACAGTGCGGACAATTGGTATGAAGTCTTGGGAAACTCGCGAGGACTGCGCGAGACTTACTTTTTGAATCTTTTGAACCTTGCGGTAACTGTGCAAGGCTCATTTCTTGCTCTGTTGCTGTTGTGCTTTGCCTTCATGCAGTCAATTTCTTGTCTGGATCCAGATTCTATTCTTCTGAGAGACTTCTGGGGCAAAAGTGGGCTCCTTAGCAGGATTAAGGCCTTATTGCAGCTGCTGTTTATTACCTATAGAAATGACTTAACAAACATTTATTAGATGGCTGAGGGTCTAACAGAGGCTAAGTTAAGGGTGAAAAGTGGTACTTTTCATGTCTTTACAACCTCTTCAAGTGCTGAGTTTTAATCTCCTCAGCAACCTGTCGAAACCTACAGCTTCAGCCCCCTTGAACATGTCGAATGGTGAGGAAGCTAGAGCAGCCAAACCTGTCGACAACGAGAAGCTTCCAATCCTTTAAAGCAACAGTAGCTCCAAGGTCTCCATCCTCTCGAGATACACTTCAAGACCCCAGCTTCAAACATGTCGACTTGTTGAAGCTACCACCAAACCTGATAAGCAAAGCCACGTAAACTTTTCAAACGAGGGATTAAAGCCACAAGTTCAACAAGTGTGCAAGTCGAGTAGACCAACTTGCAGCTCCAACCATCTAATCAACATCAACATGTAACCTGTCAAATGGAGCAGTGAACCTAGCAGCCATTCTGCCGATCTACTACTGAAATGCCAAACTCTCAATCCTGTCGGCATTGTATACAAATTTCTATACTTTTAAACCTATCGAACAACACAGCTTCAACATTTCGACAACATAAAGCTGTAGCTCCCAATCCCATTGTACTTGTTGACTGGTTCAGCACCTTGAACCTATCGAAATACCCAGCTGCAGCCCATCACCAACCTATCAAGCAGTTCAAGGGGGTGCAACCTATCGAAATGCTGGAAGGAACCTATCGAATGGTGGCAGATCTGCAGCCTTCAATCCTATCGAACTCCCCAGACTTGCAGCCTTCAATCCTATCGGAAAACCCAGCTGCAGCTCCCACCTTTTCATCCTATCGAACAGTTGGTCCAACAGGTCTTGCACCTATCGACAGCTTCTCCATGCAAAGTCTGAACCTATCGAATGCTACCCAGCTGCAGCCTACAAGCAGCAACAGCCTTCTAGCAAACCTACATGTAAGTTTCAGCTGCAATGCAGCCCACAGCACCCTTTGACCGACTAGATTTCTCAATCCGTTGAGATGCCCAACCTCCGGCTTTCTCCAATCGGCCGATGTGCAGTCAAGATCCTATCCAACGGTAGACTTCTCAGAAAGTACCTCAAATCTGGCGTCTTATGTGCAGCTGCACATACATTCATATATATATATATATATATATATATGCTTCTTGCTTCAGTTGAAAAACCAGACCATAGTAGCCTTTGACCGCTTAAACTCTCAACCTGTCGAGAAGCCCAACCTCTAGCTTGCCCCAAATATGTCAAGATGCAGTCAAGATCCCATCCAACCACCGATTGCTCAGAGAGCCCCTCACACCTGGCATCTTAAGTGCAACTGTAGTATATATATATATATTGTTTGTTTCAACCTCCAATTAGAAACTATCGAATGGCTCAAGTGGCTGTAGCTCATCCTATCGAAATGCTTCAAGCTTATTCCTTCAATCGGTCGAGCTGCAGCCATGGGATTTAAAATCAGCAGTTTAGTAAAATGGGGCCCATTTGGGGCTGTTTTGGTGACAACCAGCAGAAGTACATTGGGCTGTTTTTAGAAATAATTACAGCAGGGATATTTTGGGGGCAACCAAGAATAATTTGTGGGCAATCACTTGAGGTGTGCAACTAGAAAAAGGGGCAGCTTGGGTCTATTTTACGAACAACAAGTATAAAGATGAGTAGCTGAGTATTTTTGAAAAGCAAGGGCAAATTTGGGAATTCCAATGCACAGAAAATGCTGCACATGGGTAGGAGTTAATTTTTTGCGGGAATGCAACTGAAGCACAACAAAAGGGATCCATCTCTGCTCTCTGATTGGCTAAAACCCAAGGCACAAGGATCAAAGCATATGTATAAATACCCATCTATTTTGCTGTTTTTTTTCAGCAAGGAAAGTAGGAACTAAGGAATAGCCTGAGTTCTCCTTAGCTCATTTAGATTTAGTTTAGGTTTTTATTTTCCTTTTTCTTTTCCCCCTTCTCTCTCTAATCCAGCCCGTTGGATTAGATCTAGATAGCAGCTTAGATCTATTTTGTAATTGTAAGTTCGGCATGAAGAAATGTGGATCGATGCACAGACTACAGATCTGAGAGTATTTTCATTGTAAGAGTGACCTTGTTTGCAATGATAATGCTATTTTTAATGCTTAGTTAGATCTAAAGATCTTGTGGTCCCATTAGATTCTCGATCGGATTTGTGTAGAGGAGTTTGTTAATCAGCTCACCCACTTAACTAGTAGATCTCTTGATGACCATCTGATTTCCCTGAGTTTGACATGCCTGTAATTCCCTGAGTTTGTAACCTTGGAATTGCAGCATCTGTAGTGGTTTTAATTGTTCTAATTGAGGCTCTGGCTTTGTAGGAGATCTCTAGGATGGTCTGTGACCATTAAAGTGGACAGATCATAACCTTAAGGTAAATCTAAGCTCAGGCCTCAATTGGATTTATCTGCTGCAATCCATGGATTCGATAAAGTTTATAGGGTGGTTTGTGACCATTAAAATGGATAGATCATAGCCTTAATACCAGGTGGATCCTGTGATTTGGAGTGGAATTTATACCCTGCAGCTGTTCTTATAGCTAGTTAAGGGATGGGTGCATATCCTCAGATCTTGATCTGTTTTGCAATAAGAACCAGGTCCTGGCTGCCTATTTCTCACTATTTGATCTTTATTTGTCCATCCATCTTCCTCCATCTTTTAGTTTAGTTTTATTTCAATTTTGTAGAATTAAATCTAGTGATACAGAAAAATTCTCTTTCTTTTCCCTGTTTTCATAAAATTGTCAGATCTGTAGCTAAATCTGGAGGTCTACTATACTCCTTCTAAGTTTAGATCACTACTCCCTGTGGGACAAACTCTTACTTATTAAAACTTGCTACAAAGGACCCTGTATCTTGCAGGTCTAGGATATTTTCGATGTGCTGAATTCATTCTCTATTTTATTTTGATTTTATTTTGCTTTTACCATTACACAATAAATTAGCACACTAGAAATTCCCAACAATAAATTTTGAGGGCAACAAGATACACAAAAGACAAGATGAGACAAAGTGAGTGGTGGGAACTGAACCCAAGTGGGGTCCACTTCTCTCATTCGCATATGGGAATTTGAGGAGGGAGGAGAGAGTGTGGGCATGGGAAGCAAACATGGGACACTTGTCCTAAAATTTCAAATGCTTGCCCCCCTAGCTCCCTTGCAAAAATTGAATTCCATTAGGACTCCTTCATTCTTCTCCATTTTCATCTTCTTACTTCCTCCAAAACTCCATTAGAGCTCCTCCTTCTTCCCTCAAATTTCCCTCTAAATCTAGCCATCCATTTTGAAATCTAAGACCACCAATCAACTCTCCATACTCTCTAGACCCATATATATAAAACTGGGCTCTATTCCACCCCATTCCACCACAAAAATTAAGGCAAACTAGCAAGCTTGAGAGAAGAACCTAAGGTAATGCCTTCGTTAGCTATATTTTGGTGTTTGTAGTATTGTAGTGTAGGATTTTGTCCATAAAATTGATTTTTTTCTTGGTATTTTCCTTGATTTAAATTCAACGGTCTAGATTGGTCAAATGGATTATGACCATTTGACCATATGTAGTATTGTAGTGCAGGATTCTTTTGAAATTTTGAAAAAGAATTTAATTTTTGTATAAAAATTTTAAAGATCTCTGGGATATCACCAGAACATTGGGATGCCATGCATGTGATCTTGATGATCATGCAAGGTCATCCAATGGTCTAGATTAGTCAAGGATGGACTATGTTTATCTTAGTGTGAGAAATTTCGAATTTGGCTTGAAAACTTGATTTTTGGTTTGAATTTTTGAAACATTTTTAGAACATGACTAGATCAGAACCATAGGATGTCATTCATGTGAATTTTGTGATCATGCAAGGCTATCTAATGGTCCAAATTGGTCAAACATGTACTATATCCATCAATAGCCCAAAACTAGTGTAGAAATGCTTTGAAAATGTGATTTTTATAGGAGTTTTCTTTGAAATTCGGTTCTGATTTTTTATCTCTGATTTTGTGACCTGAGATGTGGAGTAATGTGTGTGTTCTTGATGATCACACATTTCTCTTTTGATTGATCAAATGGCCTATGATTACTTATGGAGCAATTCCGGTAAAATTGGAGTTTGAGTAGAGATCATGTGCCATTTAGGCTTAGCATGACACCTCCTCCATATGATACCACCATTAGGACCATATGATCTCAGAAATAATAGAGAACCTTTGAATTGTGATCAGATTTTTAGAGAAAATGAAGGGTCTCGATCAAATCAATTCACTTTGCCATTATTTTAAAGATTTTTAGCTTTGAAATTTTTATGTTATTTTATTTGGATAAAGGGGACCATATAGATGACATCTGTTGGTTATAATAGTTAGATTGATTAGTTTAGATTCCAAAATTTCAGATTTTTGATCACTGATATTAGAAATAAATGAATGATTATAGATGTAAGATGATAGTTAGGACACTGTGTAGTGTAGTTTTAATTGTTGCTATTTCTTTTTCATAGTATAAAAATGAAAATTGTGGCATGATATTGACTGAGTTTAGATGAAGTACTGATGTGAATTCTCAGAAAAATTTACTGTAATTTACTGGTTTTTATGATGATAAAAATGAATGGTTATAGATGCATGACGGTAGTTAGAACTATGTATAGTGTGGTCTTAAATTTTTTCATATTTTTCATGAAAAAAACATTATAATCTGAGCATATTAGTGGTTATGATTAACTGAGTTTTGTGAGATTTTGTCTCAGAAAAATTATTTTATTTACTGTTTTAATGATGGTGCAATCGAATGGCTAAGATTGTTCAAATTTAGAACTTATAGAATTGCTTACTATTCTATAAGTTGCCTAGAACTTATAGAAAAATCTGATTTTGATCATAAGATTTAGACTTATTGATGAGATTGGATAAATTATTGAATCCCAGAATATGTGTGTTTGAATTATGAGAATTGATCGTAGACAATTTGAATGGTAATAGATGCTTGTGTAGGAAACTTTTGATGTAAGACTACTCTATGTAGTGTAATATTGATTGGTACCATTAGATGGTCTAATAAATGAAGATTGACCATTTTGATTAACCAGTAGCTTGATGAGATTTCAGACCTAGGAAGCTCATGACCATTATTCATCATGAATGATCAATGGTGATTGATCACTTATTGATGAAATCCCGAGGATTCGGGTAATTTAGGCCCTAGTTTGTGTAGTAAATAACTTTGTGAATTCTGATCGAAACTTGATTTGGAAAGCCTAATTTTTTTTGTAAAACCAATTTCCGAAAACAAGATGATTTGAAAAATTGAATCATACCCGAAAAATTAGAATTGGTCGGATGGCTCGCAAAATTGATATGAAATTGTCGAATATAAGCTTAGAAGAGTGCTGACAAACGATTCGTGCCTTTAAATCGATAGAACGGACCTGAAAAGGGATCTTGATTGATCTGGGATCAATCTGGAGTCATCCCGAGTCGAAATCTAAAAATTTGTGGCACGAGATGGACCATTAAGTGGACTCCATCAACGCCTAGGTCTATAACACCCCTAATTTTCGCTAGCGTTGAATCATTGACTTTCGACGATGATGCTTTTTGCTTTGAACAGTTTGACCTTGGTCAAATTTTTCTCCTCTATGATGTAGCCTTTGACCCACTTATCCTAATCGGGTGAGTACACCCAAGCACAAGCCTAGGACCAATCCCTGACTAGAAAACTGACCTTTGAAACTCGAACCCTCTTGTGATGTGTATATTTCACACGATTCAAACCCCGAGATCGGGCCAAGTTCAATCTCAATGACCCAAACCAATGCCTGTTTATGGGCATAGACGTACAACATAGATAGCCAAACACTAACACACCAACTAGCTAGGTGGGTGTGCCTGACAAGGCATACGTCATAATTTTCAGAATATTATAATTAAAGATAGACTTTTTAGCATAAGAGATTCATATATTTAATTGCGTGCATAGGTACACACGCTCCTTGAGAGTATGCCTGGTAAAGAACTTGACTAAGCAAACACAAGGTCATGAGATCAAGACCTGTTGTGTGCATGAGATCAAGACCTGTTGTGTACACCGTGTTGAGTGCACCAACTGCATACCAAAACAGTGCTCTTAACTTAAAAGACAATTCTCACGCATAAGTGCATTTTAGGTGTCATTTGAACTATTAAAACAAAGGCCAACACACTGTTCTGTGGTGTATCAGCTCCACATCAAACCAACTCCACCTAAAATAAGAGAGGAGTGTGTTCGAATGAGGATCAAACCTCATGTGAAAGAAGAGAGAGCCGAGAGAAGAGACCAATTCTCTCCTTGATCTTCCCCATTTAAGAGAAACCACCCTAGCCGTTAGATCATCTTCTAAGCGTCTTCATCTCTATTTCTTCTTCATGCAACAATATTGTGTCCATCCATCGCAAGAACTCCGATTTGCAATGCCATGAGATCGAAGAAGTGGTCGATCAGCGGATGAATGGCAAGTTTGGCACCGATTCCTTCGATTTCGGCCATCGGAATCTCCGCATGCGCTATTTTGAAAGGTAAATTCTCGAAACCCTTTGTGTGCATGCATAGATCGAGGGATAATTCATAAGATTTAGATTTGGTATGGTGTACCTTTGGATTTCGTGCAAGGGTTTTGAAGATTGGGCGCGTGGGAAATGTGAGAACCGATGTTCCCACTTGCCGATCCCCGAAATCGTTGCATGCGTAGGAAATTAGGGTGGAAACTAGGTTAGATTAGTGGTTTAGAATGAAAATTTGTTAAAGAAATTGGGGTTTTTTAGGCGAGGAAGGAGACCTAAATTCAGACATTTTGGATTTGCAGAAATCCTGCTCGAGCGAGCCCGAATCCCGCTCAAGCATGATCCCACAGGAAGCAGCCCACTCGAGCAGACTTTTTAGGCCAAAAAAATGCTCTAGTAAATCCCGTTCATGTGGACTTGTGCTTGCCTATGAATCCTGCTCAAGGGGGCCTGAATCTCGCTCGAGCATGATCTCACCTGAAGCATCCCACTCGAGTGGCCTTGAATCCCGCTCGAGCATGCTTTCCTGTTTGAGTTTGGTTCACTATTTTGGCCGTAACTTCTTGCTCTAACTTCAGAATTGCATGATTCTTGAGGCAGTGGAAAGAGAATAACGAGCCCTACAACATTTATGAATTAACAAATTCCTAAATCAAAAATTTTAAAGGTCAAATTTGGACAGGAAGTTAGGTCAAGTTCAAAGGTTAACACGAATTTGCCCATTTCCACCTCAGTGTTAGGAAAACACTTAGGTGCTTTGAAGCCAGTAGCATGTAATATAAATACTTAATATATTGTCATATATTGTGATGTGGATTGAGGGTTGGAGATCATTAATAGGACCTTCGCCTGGCTTCCATTTCACACGACTTTGAGTTTAAGGTAGGAGAACTCAATGCTTAATTGCATCTTGTTTCTGATTCATAGATCTTTGTGATAGATGGAATAAATTTATGATGGTTATAATCCAAGTTGAAACCTATGCTTGATTTAGTTTAAACATGCGAAATTTGATTTGACTTAGTTATTGATTTGAAATTTGAACCTTTAATCTTTGAAATATGAAATCGTCTTTTGAATTATTGCCTTCAAAATTATTAAATGAATTGTCTGCTTTTTGAATGTTTGAAATATAAATTTCCTTTAAAATTGAATACAAACTAGAAACCATGATTGAATCTGAAAACACGAACTAGAGATCATGAATGAACTGAGAATATAATATAAGCCCGACCATGACCTTTGAATCTCGTCAAATCTGAATTATGAATTTGAACGCATGATTTTTGAATGTGAACGATTTCGTATATGAAATGTGAATAAGAACTGTGAATCTGAACCTTCGTTCTTCGAACACGAACTCGGAAATTTAAACCGGTATAGGGGGTCATCCATGTATTTGAACCGACACGGTGGTGAATCCGTGTATTTGAACCGACAAGGCGATGAATCCGTGCAATTGAACCGACACGGCAGTGGATCCATATCTGTACCAGTACTTGGAAATATGAATGTGTGATACCGACATGGTAGTGAATCCGTGTATTTGAACCGACACGACGGCGAAACTGTGTATTTGAATAATGAACTTCCAACGTAAATCTTGGAACTCTGAATTATGAACTATGAAATGTGAATCCGTATACGTGGGCCGACACAACAGCGAAATCGTGAATTTGAACAATGAACTCTGAAAGCTGATCTTTGAAATCGAAATTGTGAAACTTTGATCCTGAAAAGACGAATTATGATTAATGAGTGTGAATTATGAACTTTGAATCACGAACTTGGAATAATAAAGATATGAATTACGAATGCTGATCTCTGATTTATGAACAATAGTCCGAACTCTGAAATTTGAATATGAACAGCAAATTTGAATCTTGAATTCAGTCAATTCGAATTCATAATCCAACACATGAGTTAGAACTTGATTTTTTGTCTGAAACTCTGATGAACTCGAAAGTTGAATAGTTATTTATAAAGCCATGTCAATTTTGAAACTAATAGGAAAATGCTTTGAATTTGATCATTGTATTTATGCTTTTGTCACAGAATTTATGCATTTGTTTGGATAAAATGTAGTTAGTAATTATCTTCTCCTACTGAGCTTAGACTGTTAGCTCACACCTCGACTATATGTCATAGGTACAGGTGCCGGTCTTGAGTGAGATCCAGAGCTTGCGACGACTAATCTACCATAGACCGGAGGATTTGTTTTCATTTTAGTTGTGGATTTTGAGTTTTGGACAGGATACGTCCAATTATCCTGTAGACTGGTAGAATTAGATTTTTGGAGGTACGCCTCTTGTGTAGACATTTTGTACACCACTGTTTAGGTGATGGTCGGCCATCACCGGTGGTTTTTATTTGTTAGACAGTATTTTGTATAAGATAGAAGTTTCTATTTTCCTGCCATATGTATTATTGCTTTGATATTCCGCAGTGTGTGGATATACCAAGTATATATTCTGTATTCGAATCGTGATCTGCAACCCGACGATCCAGGTTCTCCCAATTGGTTTACAGTTAAAAAAAATGTATTGGGAAAAATACGGGTTGTCATAGTTGGTATCAAAGCTTAGGCTTTAGGTCTTTTGGGGACCCAAAGCTATGGCAATAGATTCTATAAGGGTATAGGAGACCCAACTGTGACTCTGTCACAGTTGATATTTGAGACTTTGTTGAGCGCCCATGAGGCTAGGGTCTTGTGTTCATAGCTATGACATAGGTTTAAAGCAACGACATTAGCTTTCAGTCATTCCTTCGACTAGGATCGTAGGATCGATCTGACTTAGCATTTGTGTTAAGACCTGAAAAGTACCACTTTTCACCCCTTAACTTAACCTTTGATTAGACCCTTAGCCATTTAATAAGTTCTTGTTAAGTATTTTATGTAGGTAATAATCAGCAGTTAAATAAGACCAGGAATCCTGCTAAGGAGCCTGTTTTGGCACCAGAAGTCCCTCAGAAGGATGAACTCTGAATCCAGACCTGGAATGAGCCTCGCAGTCCAACTTAGCTTCCCAAGACTTTACAACAACTACTCGTGCAGCTCTCGCCAAGCTCAAGAGTAGAACACATCGCGTAGTCTCGCGTAGTTCAAAGCAGACCTCTCTCAACCTCGCGCAGTTCGCTCAGAACGGCTGAGGAGAGAGAGCTTCAGGAGACTCCTCGCGCAGTGGCCACGGGATGCAATTATCAGAAGAGAACTCCTCGCGCAGTTCTCACGCCATTCAAGAAGAAAGCATCCTCGCGAAGACGGAGCTATCCTCGAAAAGATCAATCAAGACATGAAACCTCACGTAGTTCAGAACTCATTAAAGCCTCACAAGGAAACTCGCGAAGTCCATTGAAGAGAAGTGCTTGCGAAGTTCTCGCGCTATTCAAATCTGTCCTCGCGAAGATCAACCTAGCGATCGTGCAACTACCTCGTGACTGCTTGAACTCCAACCCCGCGACATCTGAGGCTTTGATGTCTACTCAACCTCGCGACTGCCTGAAGAGCAAACCAAGTCAACCTCGCGACGGTTGAAGCTTCAATATCAAATCATCCTCACGAAGAGCAAGAGCTACCACATGACAAGTCTGAGAAATAATGGCTACCTAGCAAAGCTCTTAACTTCAACCTCCATCTCTTCAGCAGAGGGCCTTCTGGGAATTTCCAGCGATTAGGGCACGCACTCCCACACTCAAATCTTTGTGTACGTGCCCCAAGGCATCCAAGGATCACTATTCGGCCACGTGGCATCATTAAAATTAGGGTTTCCTAACCCTAATGTGCCGCCACACCACTGCTATAAAAACCCATACTTAGTTTAGGTTTAAAAAAGATCTTGGAATAGCTGGGAACACATCTCATTTTCTTGGAGACTTGATCTGAGATCATTTTTCTTTTCTTTTTATAGCTGTAAGTAGTTTTCTTTTTCTTTTCCCTTCTCTCCATAGTCCAGCACTTGCTGGCTATGTCTTTGTATGCTTTTTGAACTAGATCAATGGAAGTTCTGTAATAGGATTTGTACTCTGTAGGATTTGTGCTTGAATGTGAGATGCTCTGTGCAAGGCTGCTGCCTTGTGATCCGCCATTGCTTTGGCTATGATTCAAAGCAATGGAGGACTGATTCTAAGGGCCACTCAGACCCAAGTGATCTGTGTGTCTAGGCTATCATGGTCATATACAGCCTTAGCCCCACTACAGGACCCACTAGATCTTAAATCCCCATGAGAGCTTGAGCTGGTAGCCTGGTGACCATGGTGGTGGTAGCGATATTCTTGTTTTGTCTTGGGCTCCGTGAGAGGAGGATAGCCTCTGGGATAGTCTGTGACCATTCAAGTGGACAGGTTATAGCCTTAGAGTGATTCTAATCCACCGATCTAAGATGGATCCTTCTTCTTTGCACCTGAGCTTGTATTAGCCTGGTGGGATATTGTACAGAGGCAGACTCCCCTATATTTGTATAGATTCGCTATCAGATGTTAGACCTGATCTGGTTATAGAGATTGTAGGCTTGTGACTGGACCATTGTAGCCTCACTCAAGCAATGGACAGCTAGATCGAAGGTTGTACTCAATCACTTGTTGGTTCTATGTGTCTGGGCTATCATGGTCCTATACAGCCTTAGCCTCACACATAGAGCTTTAGAGGTTGAGGTTCCCTATGGATTCTTGAGCTGGTAGCCTGGATGAAATAGTGCTTCCAATGATTAACTTGTTTTGACTCATCCCTGGATTGTGGTTCCCCTATGGGATAGTCTGTGACCATTTGAGTGGACAGGCTATAACCTTAAGGGATTGAATCATGGCAGAGAGATGGGTTGGATCCTTTCTCCTCAGTGGTGATAACGTAGCCATTGGATAGGATTTCTATAACATCAGATCTGAATCTGAGTTACAAAGCTCCTCTGATCTAGGCTCAATAACATACTTCTCACCCTTTTATATTTATTTTCCACACTCCATCCATCCTCTCAACCCTTTCTGTAGTTTAGACATTAGGTTACCTTAGAATACCTAGAATAAATGACCTTAAACTCCCCTCCTTTTTAGGACTGCCAGATCTGTAGTCAGATCTGGAGGGACTACTAGAGATGGCTCCCTTGGAGCTGTAGATCACCTTTCCCTGTGGGACAAACTCTTACTTATCAAAACTTGCCACAATGGATCCTGTATCTTGCAGGTCTAGGATTTCTTAGTTGTGCTGATTGCATCCCCTGTTTTATCTTGATTTTAAATTTCTTTTACCACAAACCAATAAAGCAAGCACACACTCAGAGATCCGCCAACAAGTTTTTGGCGCCGTTGCCGGGGATAGATGATCTATTAGTAGACCCTTAGTTTTTGTATTCTTAGTATTCTTTGCGAATGTGAATAATTGATACTGCTGATATAATTTTGAACCTTTCTTCTGAGATCTAGGCAATGATGAAGGGCGGTTGATGAATTGGAGCTTAGCTACCTCTGTTTGCAAACTCTCTAACTTTTAAAACTCTGTCTATCTTTCTTGAAAATTCTCTAGCAGTATCTAGGATAGTATAAATGTATTATTTGAATAGCTGTAAATTAGTTAGATAAATTTGTTAATTGTAAAGTTATTCATTTGTAATGTGCCTGCAAGTAGCTCTCCTTGTTGTTGGTGTGCTTGTATGCTAGGGAGGAGATCTCTCAGCCCTACTTTAGAGCCTCTTAACCCTGAGTTAGAAAGGGGAAGGAGACTTAGAAGAGACGCACACACTGAGAGCCCCCAAGTGAAGCTGTGACAACAAATATGGGTGAAGAACAACCCAGAACTCTCAAGGAGTTGAATGCTCCGGATGACTATAACTCCCCTTTTAGCATTCAATTCCCTGATGTTCAGGGGAATTATGAAATAAAAACTTCAATCATCCAGATGCTACCCTCTTTCCATGGGCTTAGCAAGGAGGACACTTACAAGCATATTGACCAGTTCTTGACCTTGGGCACCACTTTTAATATCACTGGCTTGGGACCTAAGGCTACTAGGCTCAGACTCTTTCCCTTCTCTCTGAAGGATAGGGCTAGCACCTGGTTGACCACTCTTCCCAACAATAGCATTGCTTCATGGAAAGACCTGTAGATCAAGTTCCTGACCAAGTTCTTCCCTGAGACCAAAACTAGCCAGTTGAGGAAAGAGATTCTTGCTTTTGCTCAATCCCCAACTGAGGATTTTAACCAAGCCTGGGATAGGTTTAAAGAAATGCTCAAACAATGCCCCCACCACAAGATCCCAGAGTGGCAGCTTGTACAAAGCTTCTACAATGGGATTGATGAGAAAAATAGAGATATGGTCGATGCCTCTTGTGGTGGATCCTACATGCACAAGACTGCTGAGGAGGCATGGGAATTGTTTGAGGTGATTAGTGAGAATTCTTTTCAAAAGCCATCCCTGGCAAGAACTAGTTAGGAATCTGAGCCAAAGGTTGGGCCTGCTGCTGGATCAAGAGGAAAAGTTTATGAGGTGTCTGGGAACAATGATCTGCAGCTGCAGATGGCAAACCTCTCTATGAAGTTTGACAAATTACTGACTGTGATGCAACCCAGAAGGGCTGCTCATGTGACGGAAGCATGTCTGATATGCCAGTCCCCACAACACATAGTGGAGGAATGTCCATCTACAGGACAATTTCCTGAATTGGTTTTGGAACATGCTGCTGCTGCTCAATCTTATGGCCAGTAACAATCTGGGGGCTACAACAGACAACCATATGGATACCAGCACTAAAATGCTGGTTACCAATGGAGAGACCACCCAAATCTGAAGTGGATGCAAGACAACTACATGCAGCCCCAGCAGATGTTAGCCTTACCACAAAGGCCACAGCAGTAGTTCAATCAAGGGAATGCCCCAAGGTCTAACTTTCAGCAACATCAACAACCCCATCAGCAATAAAATCAATTGGTCTTACCCCCATCTCAACCTAGAAATACTTCTTTCGAGGACCAGGTCTTGACCTCACTGCAAAACCTGGGTTCCTTGGCTCAGACTGTGAACTCTCATGGTCAGAGCATCAAGAAGATGGAAGAGCAGATTGGCCAACTAGAGAATACCTTAGCCAAAAGAGAAGAGGGAAGGCTGCCCAATCAACCAGTGGTTAATCTCAAGGGTTAATTTTTGATTGGTGAAGGATCCTCAAACCCTGAAGGGGATCTTTCATTGAATTGATGTTAAGAACTATGCACTTTGTATGATATGTACTTTACAGTTTAGAGGAATTTGTAGTGATCTTGTTGGAGTCTGAGTTTAGTGCTTTATGCCTACTTTTATTCCCGTTCCCCTTATTTGCTAATTTCAAGTAATTGAATGATGATGGTATTATTTGAATGCTTTTCATGATGTGTGAATTTAATGCTTTGAGAGTATGGGAATTTTTGAATGTTTTGTAATGCTTATGGGTGTCCCTGGAAGAGAGCCTGTGAGAGAATCCACCCACAAAATAAAGGCTAAAAGGCTGACTAGTGGGTGAGTGAATTCTGACTCTGTTAAGCCATCGTGAGGTTGTGAAAATTTGGTTTGGTTTCCTCTCGCGCAGTTCATAAAGAATTACTTTGCTTTGCTGTCGCGAGTTTCAGATGTAGTTGTGTGGGCTTCCTCATGCAGTTTAAATGAACATCCAATCTCGCGACCCATTCAGCCTATCCAGCGAGCAGATATTTTTGAAGCGTGTCGAGCCTCGCGATATTTAAAATCCAACCCCGCGCTACTTTTCTTTACTGCTTTCTCTTTCCTCTCCTGCGAGTGAAACCCTAGCTCCCACTGCTCTCAATCTCTCTCCTCCAGCATCCTGTCTACAATTCATCACTCACTTTAAAATTCTGGATTTTTGTTCTTAAAGCTTCCATCAACAGTTGCCCCTTGCTAGGAGCTCCTGCGGTCTACCATGCATCAAATTAAACAGAACCCTAACTTTTAGGGTAAGACTCAGGTCTTGATTTTTTCTTTCAAAATTTCAACTGCACACTCACCAAGGAGAATCTTAATGGCTCCTAAAAGTACACCAGTGAAGAGAGCCAGGGACCAGGCCACCGTGGAGCCTGCCCCTAAGAAAGCCAAGTCCTCTACTGACAAAAGGAAGGAGGTGGTTCGAGGTGGGTGAACAAACACACGACTACTCTACACCCTCCAGGCTCCTCATTTCCATTCCTTTAGAGCACAAGCCATTTTTATATATCTTTCTTTCAATGCTGATTTTGCCATTGAGTTCTTACGCAAGGCTGGTTTGTTCCCCTTAATGCAAATGATTCCTGCACTAGCCTATCCTAGGTTAGTGCAACTCTTTTACCAGCACCTTAGGGTCAGACCAGACACACATGGGCAGCCAGGCCTCCTTGTGCTAGTAGACAATTTTGGGATGCTACTCAGCCCAGCGTTGATTGCTGAAGTCATGGGCATCCCTGCCATTTTTTATCCCAACTATGGTTATGGTTCCCCTGTGAGTGCCCCCATTGTTACCATTGCACAGGCCATTACCAGAGGCTTGAAGGCCACAGGGGACTCCATCAGAAGAAGAGATTTGGATCCCAAATTACTATTCATTGATCAAGTGCTGAGGAAGAATATTTATTACTCCGGCCATCAGCAAGAGAGGAGGACACCAATTGCTGATGCTCTCTATTCCTTCTCTCTGGGCCATGGATTTAATGCTGCATGGTTGATCTTTGAGGCCATGAAGGATATGATGGTGAAGCTCGGGCTGCAAAAGAAGATCCACACTCTCCCCTATGGAAGACTCATCACCAAATTACTTCTGAGGGGAGGATACCAGTGGGGGAGTTATCTGCTGACCTCACTCCCACCACTTTTGCCAAAAGACAATGGGGATCGTGAGTCGATGGATCCCAGGAAGAAGAAGAAGAAGAAATTTGAAGCTCAGATTGTTTTGAGCAAGGTAGAAGGCTAACGTGGCAAAGGCCACCCCCTTACAAAGAAGGCTCTGACCCTTCTTGTAAAGAAGGTGGTGCAAGCTTACATCACCTGCCTGACAATACCTCCATCCACCACACTTACCCCTCCATCAGCTTCTTTACCTATTCCATCTCCCCCTTTCTCTCTCTTATCCCCCTTTTCCATTCCACCTCCCCCTGTGATTCGTTCCTGGGTGGAAAGTGTTGAACCCCATGACAGCACTCCCCCTTCACCCACCTTACCTCAATACACAGCCCCAGTATCTCCAACCTCATCTGAACGAACCCCTGACAGCCCTCCCTTGATAACCTACCTTAAAAAGAAAACCTCTCACACAACCCCTGCCTTATCTTTACCTACTTCCACCACCCCTATCACTCCCACAGACACACCACATATTGACCAACCCTCAGTCCAACCCCTCCCAACTACATCTCCACTCCAAGATCTTAACTTTAACCTAGCCACCACTTCATGGTATCAAGCCTTCATGACTACCTTGCTTGACACCATGCCAACCCATGATATCCCTCTCCCAGATTCCCTACTCCCTTCCCAACATCACTCACCAGACCTTTCATCTTCTCCCCCTACAACTTTCCATCATGCCCTCACTTCCCCTTTCTAACCTGTTCCCTCCTATTCCCATACTCCACCCCACCCAACCTCAGATACCCTTACCCATATCCTTTCCCTCATACATGACATCCAGACCCAACTCTCCAACACAACTCATACCCAAGACCAAATGCAAATTGACATCACCAACATAAAATCCACCCTTCAAACATTGGCAAACCCACCCATCTCTACACAACCTCCTACCACCCCCCTCATCCAGCCCCCTTCCACCTCTTACTCCACAGTGCAACCAGACCTCACCCCCATTGACTTACCTCCACCCCTCACCCTCCAAGACACCATACCCCACCACTCCTTCCCCACTCTACCTATCATTCCCCCACTAATATTACCTCCACCACAATTTACCAACACTTCTACCCAAACAGACCCCATTCCTTTCCCATCCACCTTTCCCATTCAACCCCACATATTTGTAACCCCACCACTTCCATTTCGACCCTTCACCATTCCATTTTTCCCTTACCCAGAACCATCCACCTCCACTGACCATCCTTCCTTTACTTTTCCACCCATGCCTTCCATTCCACCCCTTATCCTACCCCCTCCTCAATTCACTGACCATTCCACACAGACTCCCCCAGCAACTTCTACCCCTCCTCTAGACTTCATCACGACAGCCCCCACTTTACCCCCTCAGGATCAATCACCTTCTACTTCGTCCCCTCCATTTCTACCAATCTTACCCAAACACTCTTATTACACCCTTCCCTACTTCACCCTCCTCCATGCCATGAGGGACAATGCCTATATCAAGAGGGATGTCCTGAGGGGCATGGCCCAACTTCGACAAGCCATTGAGTACCCCTTGCTGCAGAAATTGAGTGACCTAAAGCTTGCTCATAGGCAAAAGCTGCGGATGTTTCAAAGGGGTAGGAGTCAATTTTAGAAACCCTCACTGCAGTGAAGGTTGCTGCTACTTATTACAAATTGAATGCGGAGATGAAAAAGGGCAATGCCGAGTTGGCGCAGAAGAGAGTGTTGAGAACTGGAAAATACCATTTTTCACCCCTTAATCTAAGTCTTGATAGACCTTTGAGAGAACTAAATAAGTGTTTTAAGTGCCTATGTTGCAGCTAACAATAAAGACAGGCTTAACCATAAAAGCAACTTAAAAGTGCCAAAAAGATGACAATCCATGTCAGTCCAAAGAAAGGAAGTGAAGAAACAACCTCATCAGCTGTTGAAAGGTCTAAAGTAAAGAGGCAAAGACCTGTAAGCGAAGCAGGGAACAATTCGAACAGATAAATACGCTACAGATTTCTTTTCGCAAAGAACCTGCACTTTTCGTAAAGAACCTTGAACTCTGCGAAAAGGACTAAAACTCCAGGCGTAGCTTTCGAAGAGCATCTGAACTCCTCGAAGAGAAGATTGAACTTTGCGAAAAGGAGAAAACACACTTCGAAGAGAAGATTGAACTTTGCGAAAAGGAGAAAACACAATTCGAAGAGAGATTGAACATTGCGAAAAGAGCTTCAGAAGTCACAGCACTTTGCGAAAAGGCCCCAAAGCTCTGCGAAAAGGTATTCTGGATATTTGCAGCTTTAACAAGGGTAATTCAATAATCTGTTGCACGCGTCCCAATGCGTTTTAAAACTTAGGGACATTCCAGAGGGTTCTAAGCATAAAGCGAAAGAATATTCCACCCCACGTGAGCACCTAGAGAGGGAATAACTTGGCGAGAACTTCTAGAAACTCTAACAAACTTTCAAAATGCATAACAGAATTGATGCCTTTTTCAACTGATTGGCTGAAACAGATCGAGGAATTCTGATTGGCCAAAATAGATCTGGATCCTTGTGCTCGACTCCTATTGGTTGATACACATCTGAGCTGGCTTAGGGAAAACTATAAATAGACGAACCATTTGCCCAATTTGGGTATCCAGATTTTGAGTTTCATTTCTAATCCCCCATTTCCCAACCGAATGACATGGCAATCCTTGTAATAGCCTACTTTGTACTTGCATTTGAGAGCGTGAGATCTCTTTGTAACTCAAAGGAGAGTTTGCATCAAGGCGCAAATCCGAGAGCTGTTAAGCCGTGCTCTGTAAATTGTAAAGATGAATTTTAAAAGGTTGCTGTAAACTATGCATTCTCCATTGGACTCATGTCAAGGGTTCCCTCTGATCTCCTCAGTACATTAGACTCCTTTAGATTCATTGTTTTGCATGCAATTTCCCTTGATTCATTAATCCTGTAAGAATTAGTGTTGGTAACCTAGTCTCTTACAGCATTTGTAATGATGTTTCTGATACGAATTGAGGATTTGGATTAAAGACTATTGGATGGTTTGTGGCCATTAAAGTGGACAGACCATAGCCATAAGTGTAAGCCTAATCCTCGAATTAGATTTATCTCTCTTACATCTGTGCTTGTAGCCAGATGAAGATTGGATCATCTCTCAGTTGAGCTGCAGTCATTCTCATTAGTTTTCAAGGACCAAATCAAAGTTAGATATTACTTCTCCATTTTTTGTATAAGTTTACCTCAAACGTTTCCCCAACTCAGATCTGGATCACTTAGTTTAATTTTTACTTTTATCATTTAGTTAATGTGACAAATTCAACCTCCCATCTTATGTGCTTTGTAGATAGGATCAGAGGTCAGATCTGGTAGCTCAGATCTGGAGGTTTATCTTAAATTTTAAATTAATTCCCTGTGGACGATCTTTTACTCACTTACATTTAAAACTTGCTACAATTAGCCCTGATCTTGCAGGCTAATTATGTTCTCTCTGTGCTGATATTTTCTTATTCTTTTTAATATTCAGTACAATGCATCATTTGCAAGTATGTTTTCAAAACACAAATAAATCATGCACACTTAGAACAACAACAGAGAGCTCGGATATTCGAAAAGAGACTGAACAATGCCGAGGAGATCCACCGGCTCACTAAGGGGCTTTCTGATGCCAACCTCCTTTATGCTGAAAAGCATATAGAAATTTTGTAAAAAAGGGTGGCATCGCTGTCAGGCCAACCAATTGAGCCCACCCCTCTCTCCACAGCACCCCTTGAGGCCCCATCCTCTTCCACCCACCCAGGGCCATCTTCTTCCACTCCCCCTGCCCCTACACCTACACAACCTGTTCCCCCACCTCCTACAGCCCCATCTCCAGTACCTCCTCCTGCTCCTCCTCAAGCTCCTGCTCCTGCTACAGTCCCTACTCCAGCTCCTGCTCCTGTCTCTGTGCCTCCCCCTATTCCATCTCCTGCCCCCAAAAGAAAACGGACTCCTTCCAAGAAACCTCCCACCTCCAAAAGAGCCACTACAGCCCAAAAAGGAAAAAGGCCAGCCCCTCCATCCCCACCTCCAAAGGTCACCAAAGCTTCTTGTTGAGAACTGAAAAATACCATTTTTCACCCCTGAACTTGAGTCTTGATAGACCTTTGAGAGAACTAAATAAGTGTTTTAAGTGCTGGTGTTGCAGCTAACAATAAAGACAGGCTTAACCATAAAAGCAGCTTAGAAGTGCCAAAAAGATGACAATCCATGTCAATCCAAAGGAAGAAAGAGAAGAAACAACCTCACTAGCTGTTGAAAGGTCTGAATTGAAGAGGCAAAGACCTGGTCTCAACCCAGAAAAGAAGTATGGAGCAATTCGAACAGAAAAATGCACTACAGAGTACTTTTCGCAAAGAACCTGAACGGTTATAAAGAACTGAAACTCTGCGAAAGAACAAAAACTCCGGGCTTAAGCGTTGAAGAGCATCGAACTCTTGAAGAGATGATTGACCTTTTTGAAAAGAAGAAAACTCAATTCGAGAGAAGGAACATTGCGAAAAGAGCTTGAGGAGTTACAACACCTTGCGAAAAGTCCCTAAGCTATGAGAAAAGGTATTACGGAGATTCCCGGCTTTTGCAAGGGCAATTCGATGTCTGTTTCATGCGTCCCAATGCATTTAAAACCTAGGGACATTCAAAGATTCTAAGCATGAAGCGAAGGCATATTCCACCCCCGTGAGCACCGGAGATGAAATAACTTGGCGGGAACTTCTAGAAACTCTAACAGACTTTCAAAATGCATAACAGAATTGATGCCTTTTTCACCTGATTGGCTGAACCAGATCGAGGAATTCTGATTGGCCAGAACAGATCTGGATCCTCGTGCCCGACCACCATTGGTCAATACAGATCTGAGCACCTCTGATTGGTTGAAACACATCTGAGCTGGACTTAGGGAAAACTATAAATAGACGAACCATTTGCCCAATTTGGGTATCCAGATTTTGAGTTTCATTCCTATTCCCCCATTTCCAAATCAGATAGTTTGTCTATAATTCCTGTAATAGCCTCACTTTTTACTTGCAATTGAGAGCTGTGAGATACTTCTGTAATTCAAAGGAGAGTTGTATTCAAGACTACAAATCTGAGAGCTGTTTAAGCTATGCTCTGTAATTGTAATGGTGAATTTGAAAAGGTTGCTGTAAACCGTGCATTCTCCATTGGACTCATGTTAAGGGTTCCCTCTGATCTCCTTATTGCATTAGACTCCTTTAGATTCACTGCTTTTCATGTAATTTCCCTTGATTCATTAATCCTGTGAGAGTTAGTGTTTGTAACCTAGTCTCTCACGGCATTTGTAGTGATGTTTCTTGTTCTAAATTAAGGATTTTGATTACAGACTATTGGATGGTTTGTGGCCATTAAAGTGGGCAGACCATAGCCATAAGCGTAAGCCTAATCCTTAAATTAGATTTATTTCTCTTACATCTGCGCTTGTAGCCAGATGAAGATTGGATCATCTCTCAGTTGAGCTGCAGTCATTCTCATCAGATTTCAAGGACCAAATCAAAGTTAGATATTACTTCTCCATTTTTTATAAGTTTACCTCAAACGTTCCCCCAACTCGGATCTGGATCATTTAGTTTAACTTTTACTTTTATCATTTAGTTAATGTGACAAATTCAACCTCCCATCTTATGTGCTTTCTAGATAGGATAAGAGGCCAGATCTGGTAGCTCAGATCTGGAGGTTTATCTTGCATTTTAGACAAATTCTCTGTGGACGATCTTTCACTCACTTACATTTAAAACTTGCTACAATTGGCCCTGATCTTGCAGGCTAATTCACTTCTACCTGTGCTGATATTTCTTTACTCTTTTTAATATTCTAGATTCAGTATAATTTAGCAGTTGCAAACCTGTTTTCAAAACACACATAAATCAAGCACACTAAGAAGCAACAACAAGTTTTTGGCGCCGTTGCAGAATTTGTTCTCAAATAGGTAGACCTAAGTTTTTACTTTTATTTTTTATATCATTACTAAACTATTCTATTGTTTATACCTGTGCAGTTATTCATGTCTAATTTTTGAAGAAGGGAAACTACTTAAAAAGAAATTCTGAAGGTTTGCTGTGAATAATCAGATTTCTTGTTCTGAGTTGTATGTTTGGTAGGAGGACTCTCTACGAGATTGTCCCCTTTGAATTTAGAAGTTGAAAGGCTACTACGAACCAAACAAACAACACTATGGGTGAAGAACCTCGACTTTTAAGGGATTACTTTGCACCTGGTGCTTATAATTCTCCCTTTTGCATTCAATTTCCTACTGTTGAAGGAAATTATGAGATCAAATCATCGACTATCCAAATGCTTCCTTCCTTCCATGGGTTGAGTAAGGAAGATCCATACAAACATGTGGATGAATTCTTGGCTCTTTGCACCACATTCAACATAGCTGGACTTGGTCCAAAAGCAACCAAGCTTAGGCTCTTTCCTTTTTCATTAAAGGATAAAGCTAGAGCATAGTTATCTATGTTAGCACCAAATAGTATCACTTCTTGGAATGATTTGCAGTGTCAATTTTTAGACAAATATTTTCCAATGACTAAAACAAGTCAATTGAGACAAAGTATCATATCTTTCTCACAAAACTCAACTGAAACTTTCCATGAAGCATGGGAACGATTTAAGGAACTTTTAAGGCAGTGTCCTCATCATCAAATTCCCAGATGGCAGCTGGTTCAAAGCTTCTATCAAGGAATTGATCAAAAAGGCAAAAATATGGTGGATGCCTCCTGTGGAGGCACTTACTTGCAAAAAATAGTTGAGGAGGTTTGGGACTTGTTTGAAGTAATTGGTGAAAACTCAACTCAACAGGAATCTCTGTCAAGAGATATTGAAAATCCTGCTAGGTTGAACAATCACCAACCCACCAAAGGGAAGATCTATGAGGTGAATGAGTTGGAAAGAAAGATGGACAATTTAACCACAAAGTTTGATAGATTGATGGACTCACTTAAAAATTCAAATGTTGCAAGAGTAGAGGAGGCATATACGATATGCGGTCCCTACTCATTCAATTGACCAATGTCTGCTTTGCACCACGGTTCCCGATTTAATGGTGGAACAAGCTCATCTTTGCTCAATCATTTGGACAGATGCGATCAAATGAATATCCATGGAAGGCACCCCAATTTGAGGTGGAACCAAGGGAATTATCAAACACAACAGCAGCAACAACCAAAGAATCAAATGCCTTTCAAAACTGCACAGCCTTATCAGCAAAATTTTTATGCCAAACCAAATTTTATGACCCATTCCACAACAACCTATCATGCAACGATGCGATTCAAACCCTTCGGGTCCCCTTCTTTTGAAGGTCAAGTCCTGCATTCACTCCAGAATTTAGGATCTTTAACTCAGACTGTGAATTTTCACAGCCAGAGCATAAAGAAGATTGAAGAAACATTGGGACAACTTTCAAATACTTTGGCAAAAAGAGAGGAAGGAAAGTTACCCAGCCAACCTTTGAACAATCCCAAAGGACAGTTCATGGTTGGAGAAGCTTCCAATTCACATGAAGAAGTAAAAACTGTCACCACTTTGAGAAGTGGAAGAATTATAAATAACAAAGTGGAGTCTTGAAGAAGAAAAAATGAAGAAAATGATAAAGATATGCGACAGAGAAGCATAATGATAGCGATTGGGGAAGTCTTGATGGACCTCGGAAAAATCAAAAAAAATGAAAAACAAAAATTCAAAAGTTTACGAAAATGCTTCTAAAGCTGAAGATGAAGGAGTAGTTCCTCATTTACCATTTCCTCATGCAATGAAATCTGTATCCCCTTTTGATAAAGGGAACACAAAAATAGATGAAATGATGGAGACTTTCAAGCAAGTCAAGATAAATCTACCTTTGCTTGAGGCAATCAAACAAATTCCAGCATATGCAAAATTTTTGAAAGATGTTTGCACTCACAAAAGACAGTCTAGGATCTGAGTTGTCCAAGAAGGTCTTTCTTTGTGGAAAAGAATTAATCGGTGTTATCCCTTACCACACCTCCTAAACTTCAAGATCCTGGAATCCCCACAATCCCTTGCATTATTGGGGAACATACCATTGAAAAGGCTTTATTAGATTTGGGTGCTAGTGTCATCCTACTTCCATATTCTGTATATGAGAAACTAGGTTTGGGAGAATTAAAACCCACTCATGTGGTGTTACAACTAGCAGACAGATCTGAAAGGAAGCCAGTTGGAATGATTGAAGATGTATTGGTAGGAGTAGATAAATTTTTCTATTTTCTAGTTTTGGACATGGAACCAACCAAAAGCAAAACTTCCATCCTGTCATTTTGGGAAGACCATTCACAGCTCTGACAAATGCTTGCATACAATGCAGGTCTGGTATTATGGAAGACTCTTTTGGAAACATGAAGGTAAAATTAAATGTTTATAATGCCGTCACACATCCTCAATTCAGCCCTGAGGAATGTTTTCATGTTGATCTATTGGATGAACTGGTAGAAGGACTTTACTAGCAGTTTACTGAGGTGTGAAGATTTCACCACAGATGTCAAAAATGCTTGGGGAAATTCTGAGGAAGAAACAGGTTGTATCTCAAATTCTGTGGAAATAGATGTTGTGCTAGGAACTCATAATCAATCAGCAAGTTTCTCTTCTTGGAAACCCGCTACTCTTCCCCTTCCACAAACGGCTAAGGTACCTTTGGTACCTTCTTTTCTCACGATTTAGAACTAAGCTGCCAGAAAATTTGAAATATGTGTTTCTAGGAAATCATAAATCATTGCCGGCAATTATTTCTTCCTCCCTCACAAAGGAGCAAGAAGAAGAGCTGTTGATAGTTTTGAAAGAACATAGAAGGGCAATTGGCTGGACTATTGCAGATTTGGGAGGAATCGATCCATTTGTTTGCATGCACAAAATCCATTTGGAAGAAGATGCAAAGCCTTCTAGGAAATGCAAAGGTTGAACCCTCATATGCAAGTGGTCATGAAGAGGTTGTTAAGTTGTTGGATGGGGGTCATTTACCCCATTTGATTCAGACTTGGGTGGCACCTACGGTGGTACCTAAGAAATCTGGGATCAACTTATTGTAACCTCAGATTAGTGAGCTTATGTCAACCAGACAAACAAGCGGTGGAGAGTACGTATTGATTACAGAAAATTAAATGCAATGACCAAAAAAGACCATTTCCCCCTCCCATTCATTGATCAGATTTTAGATAAGCTAGCAGGAAAAGCTTATTACTGTTTTCTTGATGGTCACTCTGGGTACAACCAGATTCCTGTGTACCCACAAGATCAGGAAAAGACCACATTCACTTGCCCTTTTTGCACTTTTGCCTATAGGAGAATGCCTTTTGGTCTTTGTAATGCTCCTGCTACCTTTCAAAGATGCATGTATTCCATTTTTTCTGATATGATTGACCAATTTATGGAGATTTTTATGGATAATTTTTCAATCTATGGAGACAGTTTTTCCCAGTGTTTACATCATCTCAAATTGGTATTGCAGAGATGTGAAGAAACCAATCTAGTTCTGAGCTGGGAAAAGAGCTATTTCATGGTCACCCAAAGCATTGTCCTTGGCCATGTTGTTTCCCACAGGGGCATTGAGGTGGACAGAGCAAAAATTGATTTAATTGCACATTTACCACCCCCCAAAACTGTTAAACAAATAAGAAGTTTTCTGGGACATGCTGGATTTTACAGAAGGTTCATCAAGGACTTCAGTAAAATAACCAAACCTCTTTGTCATTTGCTGTGTCAAGATGTCCCTTTTGTTTTCAATAATGAATGCATGAAGGCTTTTGAATTCCTAAAAAACTGTTTGATTTCAGCTCCAATATTGCAGTCTCCAGATTATTCATTATCTTTTGAACTGATGTGTGATGCATCAGATTATGCTTTGGGAGCTGTCCTTGGACAGAGAAAAGAAAAGCTGCCTCATGTCATAGCTTATGCCAGTAGATCAATGATTGATGCACAACTCAATTACACAACAACTGAGAATGAGCTGCTAGCAATTATTTTTACTTTAGAGAAATTCAGGTCATATGTATTGGGTTCACAAATAGTGGTGTTCACTGACCACTCTGCTTTGAAATACCTTCTGTCTAAGAGGGACACCAAACCAAGATTAATCAGGTGGATTCTCCTATTACAGGAATTTGATTTACAAATCAAAGATAAAAAGGGGGTGGAGAATGTGGTGGCTGATCACCTATCTAGAATTTTAACTGTTGAGATTGATAGGTTGCCTATCAATGAATCTTTCCCTGATGAGCAACTTTTTGCCATTAATGTACACACTCCTTGGTTTGCAAACATAGTCAATTTTTTGGCTACTGGAAGAATTCCTCAACATTGGAATAGAATGGATAAAGATCTTTTCTTCTTAAAGGTTAAACATTTCATCTGGGAAGATCCTTATCTGTTTAAGAGTTGTGCAGACCAAATAATAAGAAAATGTGTCCCTGACCAAGAATTTCATAGAATACTTTCTATGTGTCATGAACAGGCCTGTGGAGGTCATTTTAGTGGAAACAAAACTGCTGCAAAGGTTTTGCAGTGTGGATTTTATTGGCCTACACTTTTCAAAGATGCCCTGCAGCATTGTAAGTCTTGCCAGAATTGTCAGAAATTAGGCAGCATTTCCAAGAGAAACTCAATGCCTTTACAGCCTATTTTGGTAGTTGAGTTGTTTGATGTTTGGGGAATAGACTTCATGGGTCCCTTTCCTCCTTCCAATGGGTATAATTTCATTTTAGTAGCTGTGGATTATGTATCCAAATGGATTGAAGCCACAGCCACTAAAACAAACGATCACAGAGTGGTTCTTAAATTTCTTAAGGATCACATTTTTCCAGTTTGGTTTTCCCGAGCCATTATCAATGATGGGGAAGCCATTTTTGTAATAAACATTTTGAAACTTTATTGAAAAAATACTCAGGACTCATAGAGTAGCCACTCCATATCATCCACAAACCAGTGGACAAGTGGAGATTTCCAATAGAGAAATCAAACATATTTTGGAAAAGACTGTGAAGAAGGACAGAAAGGATTGGTCCTTTAAGCTGAATGATGCATTGTGGGCATACAGGACAGCCTATAAAACCCCAATTGGTATGTCCCCATTCAGGTTGGTCTATGGCAAAGCATGCCATCTACCAGTAGAGTTAGAATATAAAGCTTTTTGGGTCATTAAAACATTGAACATGGATCTAACTACTGCTGGTAATCACAGGAAACTGCAACTTGCTGAGTTGGAGGAGCTGAGAATGGATGGATACACAAATTCAAGATTGTACAAAGAGAAAGTCAAAACTTTCCATGATAAAAATTTATTAAGAAAAGAGTTCACAGCTGGCTCTAAGGTATGGTTATTTAACTCAAAACTCAAGTTTTTCCCAGGAAAGCTGAGATCCAGATGGGAAGGGCCATACACTGTCATTCAGGCAGCTCCTTCGAGAGCTCTTGACATCCTTGATCCAAGTAACGGAAGAATCATGAAAGTAAATGGTCAGAGGCTCAAACCATGTATTGAAAATACCCAGGAGCTGTGCTGCCCATCTGTCATCACGAACCTCCAAAAATATGATGGTAGATAACTGTACATTATGCTTTTATTTCATAGTTTTTGCTTAGTTTCTTTGTTTCTGTTTTTATTCATGATTTGTCTCTTTTCGCATGGTTTAAATATGCTCCAAGTTAAGTCGCAAAGTAATAATTCTCTTTTCGCAAAGTTCAATTTACTTTTCGCATAGACTCTGGATTTGTAACGAACTGCTCGAAAGCAAGGATTTGCTTTTCGAATAGTTGGTTCTGAAGCTATTCTCTTTTCGAAAAGATATTGCTGAAGCTAGTTCTTTTCGAAAAGATGTTTCTGAAGCTATTAACTTTTCGAATGGTACTGATGCCATTCGCAGTTGTCAAAAGGTCTATTTTGGAACTTTTCGAAAACTTATAAAGAACTTTGCGAAATTAACTCTGAGTATATTTAAACCCTTTCGAAGTAGGGGTTTCATATTCAAATCTTTCTAGAGCGACACATGCTCCACGTAAACCCTATTTCGTTTCTTTCCTTGCTGATTTGAGAAGCTTGCTACATTTTCTTCACTTTTGTTCGATCATTTGAGTTTTCAGAAGGATTTTAGCTTCTAGTCTTGGGGATTTCTACAAGCAAACAACTGCTCAATTAAAAACCCTAGATCTCATTTACACATTCTCTGCTTATCATTTGAAAATTTTCAATTTGTGTCAAGATCTGTTGTGGGCATTTTCATACATCAATTTAGAATGGGAAAGCGAGAAATCGCTCGCCATGTTCCCAAAATCCTCCGCTAAGAAAGTTAGCAAACCTACCCCAAAGGAAAAGCCAAAACTTCAAAAAGAAAACTATCTATGGATAAAGCGGATAGGGTGGAGAAAGGAAGAAAGTTAGACATGAGGAACCCACCTCGCTAGTCCCGAGCCCGAGCTTCTCCTCCGCCTATACATTTGGTACTACCAAATCCATTCATTGAAACTCGAGTTAATTCTCGAGTGATTGTGGACGAAACTTTTTTCGTCAACAAACCGGATTGCTTGTTATCTTTAAGATACATAAGGGAAGCCTCACTAAGCAATATCCTTACCCCTTTGCCAGAGAAAATTTACCCATGAATGGTGAAGTTATGGTACCAATTTGATCCTTCTGGTCCATTGGCTGCTCCAGAAATAGCCTCCTTTAGAGAAATGGCTGCACATTTAACCTAAGGAATCGTGGGCACTGGACAGTCCATCATGAGGAGAGACCTAGCCCCCCAATTTCTATTGATGGACTCCATTTTGAGGGGAAGTTTTTATGTCATCGGGCACAGCCAAGAGAGGAGAACACCAATTTTGGAGGCACTCTTTCACTTTTCTAAGGGGCAGTTTTTCAATGCCCCTATGTTAATTTTTGAAGCCATGGCTTATATTAGTGCCAAGTTGAAAAAGGAGCAGAAATTAGTTGCCCTCCCATTTGGTAGATTGATCACAGCCCTCCTCAGAGCCAAGTTTGACATTGATAATGAGGAACCATTTGAAGTCATTGCTCCTCACACTTTTGGGAAAAAGGCATGGACAACAAGCCAAGCCACGCTGAGAAGGATGAGAGAGGAAGGTGAACTCAGACTGCACTGCACTGTGAATGAACTCAAGACCTAAGCACCTCACTATTGAACCCGCCTCAGCCCCTTAGAACCAATTTTGCTCCTCTGGTGACCAGCTCTTAGCACCACTTCTTGAAGAAGCTGTCAGACTGTGGTGACCAGCTCTTCACCGCACCAATTCTTGAGAAGTTGGCCTTTCACCCGCCTCCCTCTACCCAGCCACTTCACCTATCCTAGCTGTCCCATCTCTCATACCCTCCATTATTCCAATTATAGATTCCCCCTCTACACCAACCACTCCAACCATACTCACCCCACCAATTTCTCCCACCAATGCCCATGATTTAGCTCCAGACTTTATTGCCCCATCTCCCTGCACTCCTCTGCTCCAAAGCCCCTCAAATTCCCCTGCTCATTCAGCCCACACACCTGAAGTATCCCACACACCTGAACCTGAGCCTTTCACTACAGAGGCTTATTCTTCCTTAATGGGATCTATTTTTGAAACCATGGGACTTGAACCTACCCCTATACCTGACCCTCATCATTTCACCCACTTACCTACTTCTCCCTTTACAGCCATTGCACCTCCACCCTCCACTTCAGTTGTACCAGTCCCTGCTATGCCCACCTCTCCCCCACCTGCCTCTATTACCCAAATACTTGCCTACCTCCAATCCATCCAAGCCCAACTCCAAATCAACATGCATAACCTCAGTGACCAATGACCGCTCCAAACCTTAGCCTCCACATCCCACACAACCACCATTACCCCTTTACCTACTTTTGATTCCCATGCTACCCAAACTCAACCAGTGGTAGTATTGGTTGATCTGCCCACCACCACCACAACAGCCCATGCACCCCAAATCAACTCAAGTCCCTCTGGTTGCATCCCCTTCACCACTACCCACTTTCTCTGAGCAAGCCACTCAGACCGACCCTGAAGTCCTCCTTCTGGACACTTCTTCTCCCCCTCCCACAGCTGGGACACCTTTGGTCCCCTACCATTCCATTCCCCTTCCCCGATTTGCCTCCCTCAAAAGAGCTATGGAAGAAAATCCTTATATCTGCAGAGATGTTCTAAAAGGGTTAGCTGATTTACAAGCCTACATTCGAACCCCTTATGAAAACCAGATTCGAAAGTTGGAGTTATTTATGAAATTTGAGAGAGAGAAACTGAAGGACTTGCTGGGTCAAACCTTTCAAATGGTTATGAGTGAGCAGCACAAGGTGACCATGTTACAAGCACAGCTTGACCAAGAAAAACTGAAGAACACTAGACTTGGCAAGTACATTGGCCTCACCAAAAAGATAAAATCAGAGGAATACACTAAGCTGCAAAACACTATCCAGGAGAAAGCTCAATCAAGTTCGGACTCCAATCGATTCTAGTTCGATCGACAAAGGACTCCAGTTCTGAGCTAATTGAACCAACTTATGATACAGATTTTGACCCCAGTTATTAGATCACATTGTACTTATCTGTGTTATGAGTTTGTAATATAACATTCTATTTTTTTCTTGTGTAATTACTGTGCATTTCTGTCTTTCTTCTTGTCATCATGATGTTTTATTTTTCTTTCTTGCTTATATCATTTCTCTACCTTGGACCAGTGTGGACCCTGCTCCCCTTTGGTTTGGGGGTGTGACAGAAATATCAATAATCAATAATGGAGTTAACATCAGTACACCTTTTGATCAATGGAATTTTTATTTCTTTTTCACACCTGTTGTTTTGAAAAAAAAAAAAAATGAAGAAGTTAAAAACTTTTTGAAACTAATTTCTAGTGTAATTCTAATACTTTCATGAGGTGAATGTCAGGAAATTTCCAAAAGAAAAATTGATGTTTTAGTAAACCTAAAAAGAAGGAAAACAGTGAGGATACACCTCAGGAATTTGATAAAAAACCACACCCAGTGAGGTTTGGGCCTGAAATGTATTCTTTGGAGGTATGAATTGGCAATTTTTTCTGCTTTTGGGACTGATTGAATATGGTTTCTTGCACTAGAAGTTACACATATCCAAATTCAAATAATTTGATAGCACTCATGATATTAAAGACATGATGTAAGGCCTCCTTTTGGACAGTTTGAACCTTACAAAGCCCCACCTTTTGAAACTACCCTTGATACACCCCATTTGAGCTGTATAAATCTATGATTCCTTTAAAATCTCATCCAATAAACCTCATCAACTTCATTTAGCCTAACCCTACTCCGAGAAGTCAGAAGATAAAGGGAAGGAAGCTGAAGAAAGGAGAATTGAGTAACAATTTAATAACAAAAGAAGGGTACAAGTTGAAGGCAATGATGTAACAGCAGAGGGAATGTGGCATTCAGTCAGTGCTAATTCAAAATATATATATATATATATATATATATATATATATATTTGAGCAAAACAAAAAGAGAGAAGACATTTCATTGGAAGTTTGAAAAAGAAAGAAAAAGATGGCCACTTTGGCTCTGGAAATTCAAAGAAGAAAATGAAAATTTGTATATGACCTCCTGACCTTGACTGACTTCTCAAATTTGAACACCATTCCACCCCTTTATTCTTGAGAAATTTCACCCATAAGCCACATTACAACCCCAGTAAAGTCCTTACTGATCAATGATGGATTGAGCTATCACATGGAGATAAGAATTTGTGTAATCTATGGTGAAAAGAGCAGGGGATTCCGAACTAAAAGCAATGCCTATGCTCATGCTTATAGTCCTATTTGAGGGTCAGAATCGCCTTGAGTCATGTGAAATAGTACAACCCTCTTGCTTGCATAGTGAGTGAAAATCCTGGTGAGAATTGGGTTTGAAATCAACTCATTGAGGTAACATCGAAGCTGGATTCCTAAATCGAAGGCAAGCTGTTCGTTAATTTTTCTTGTAAATAACCTTTGACATAAATTGGCTGAGTAGTAACAAGAATTACAGCAGAATTTTAGTTTTGAACTGATGTTTTTCTTGAAAAAAATCTTCTTACAGCATGACTGATGCAGGTGTGAAAAATCATTTGGGAGGAAAGTTTGCTGTAACAAAACTGCAGTGATCTTAACTGAGTTATTGAAGAAGTTTGTGGGTACCTTCGCTAAAAACCCTCAGGAGACTTCACTCCTCCACTAGGGATCACCTAGTGGATTAAAAGGCTTGTTGCATATGCTAAATGCAACTGTGCTCCCTACATAAGTGGTTTTTTACTTTGTTTTTAATTTTGTCTTTGCTCAGGGACTAGCAAAGCTTAGGTTTGGGGGTGTGTTGAGAACTGAAAATTACCATTTTTCACCCCTGAACTTGAGTCTTGATAGACCTTTGAGAGAACTAAATAAGTGTTTTAAGTACTGGTGTTGCAGCTAACAATAAAGACAGACTTAACCATAAAAGTAGCTTAAAAGTGCCAAAAAGATGACAATCCATGTCAATCCAAAGGAAGAAAGAGAAGAAACAACCTCACTAGCTGTTGAAAGGTCTGAATTGAAGAGGCAAAGACCTGGTCTCAACCCAGAAAAGAAGTATGGAGCAATTCAAACAGAAAAATGCACTACATAGTACTTTTCGCAAAGAACCTGAAACTCTGCGAAAAGAACAAAAACTCCAGGCTTAGCGTTTGAAGAGCATCTGAACTCTTCGAAGAGATGATTGACCTTTTTGAAAAGAAGAAAACTCAATTCAAACAGAACCAGAACATTGCGAAAAGAGCTTCAGGAGTTACAACACCTTGCGAAAAGTCCCCTAAGCTATGCGAAAAGGTATTCTGGAGATTCCCAGCTTTTGCAAGGGCAATTCAGTAATCTGTTTCACGCGTCCTAATGCATTTAAAAACCTAGGGACATTCCAGAGGATTCTAAGCATGAAGCGAAGGCATATTCCACCCCATGTGAGCACCCAGAGATGAAATAACTTGGGAAGAACTTCTAGAAACTCTAACAGACTTTCAAAATGCATAACAGAATTGATGCCTTTTTCACCTGATTGGCTGAACCAGATCAAGGAATTTTGATTGGCCAGAACAGATCTGGATCCTCGTGCCCGACCACCATTGGTCAATACAGATCTGAGCACCTCTGATTGGTTGATACACATCTGAGCTGGACTTAGGGAAAACTATAAATAGACGAACCATTTGCCCAATTTGGGTATCCAGATTTTGAGTTTCATTCCTATTCCCCCATTTCCAAATCAGATAGTTTGTCTGTAATTCCTGTAATAGCCTAACTTTTTACTTGCAATTGAGAGCTGTGAGATACTTCTGTAATTCAAAGGAGAGTTGTATTCAAGACTACAAATCGAGAGTCGTTTGTGGCTCAGAATTGTAATGGTGAATTTGAAAAGGTTGCTGTAAACCGTGCATTCTCCATTGGACTCATGTTAAGGGTTCCCTCTGATCTCCTTATTGCATTAGACTCCTTTAGATTCACTATTTTTCATGCAATTTCCCTTGATTCATTAATCCTGTGAGAGTTAGTGTTTGTAACCTAGTCTCTCACGGCATTTGTAGTGATGTTTCTTGTTCTAAATTAAGGATTTGGATTAAAGACTATTGGATGGTTTGTGGCCATTAAAGTGGACAGACCATAGCCATAAGCGTAAGCCTAATCCTTAAATTAGATTTATTTCTCTTACATCTGCGCTTGTAACCAGATGAAGATTGGATCATCTCTCAGTTGAGCTGCAGTCATTCTCATCAGATTTCAAGGACCAAATCAAAGTTAGATATTACTTCTCTATTTTTTATAAGTTTACCTCAAACGTTCCCCCAACTCGGATCTGGATCATTTAGTTTAACTTTTACTTTTATCATTTAGTTAATGTGACAAATTCAACCTCCCATCTTATGTGCTTTCTAGATAGGATAAGAGGCCAGATCTGGTAGCTCAAATCTGGAGGTTTATCTTGCATTTTAGACAAATTCTCTGTGGACGATCTTTCACTCACTTACATTTAAAACTTGCTACAATTGGCCCTGATCTTGCAGGCTAATTCACTTCTACCTGTGCTAATATTTCTTTACTCTTTTTAATATTCTAGATTCAGTATAATTTAGCAGTTGCAAACCTGTTTTCAAAACACACATAAATCAAGCACACTAAGAAGCAACAACACTTCTGCTCAAGATGATCCCCATGGTCGCCTACTTTCCAAAGAGGAACGCAGACAGGCCGCTGCTGCCCTTGGATTGGATCCCACTGCTCTTTTTCCTTCTGACTCGGACTCTGATTCTACCCCACCTATGGATCCCAGTGCTAAGAATCCTGCTGCTGCTCCTTCATCAAGCCCTGCTGAACAAACTTATCCTCAGCGAAGGAAGGTTACTACCAAGAGGAGCACTCACCCAACTGCCTCTTTGAAAATTGGAAAAGCCAAACCTGCCCAGTCTGAGGAGGCACCACCAATGAGCCAGCCAGTGAAGGGGAAGAGCCCTGCCATTCCTGCAGAAAAGGAACAAGACAAGTCTTCTGTGGCTCCCCCTTAGTTTGGAAAAGGGAAAAGTCCTCTCCTGCCTCAGGTGCAAGAAAAAGATAAATCCCCTGTTGTCCCTCCTGAGCCAGCACAAGCCCAATCCCCTCTTATCCCCCCTCCGACTCAACAAGGGCAAGCCTCCAAAGGGACGAGCTCAAAAGGTAAAAGCCCCAAAGGAAAATCTCCCACCAAACCCCTCGAGCCACCCACCGACAAAGCTTCCGCGATTCCTCCTGAGCCAAAGACCAGAAAAATGAGGGTTCGGACACCAACCATACCCAAAACGGCGGCCCAACGGAAGGACGAGAAGGAACGAAAGAAAAAAGAGGAGGCTTACCTTCAAGAGCATGCCAAGAAGATGGGTTGGGACAAGTTTTAATCCAGACTCTGATTAGATTGTACCTAGGATTTTTTCTGTTTCTGCAATCTTTTGATTCTGTCTTTCTTTTAGTTTGTACATTTCTCATTTTTAATAGATTTTCTTCTTTTGTCATTTCTATTTTGTTTTGTTTGTTGTGTGTTTTGCTCCATGTTCTTTCCCTTCCTGTTTGCAAATAATGAAACTGCTGCACACACCTTTAACTCAGTGAGGACACTGCTCTTCATAGGTTTGGGGGTGTGGCAGGCAGACCCTACCCATGAAATAGTTAACCTAAGTGCAGCAGAGTCATCTGAGTAATATGGAAATGGATCTATGATCACTTAAGAATCATGAGAAATAAGAAATTTTAAATTTCTGCAAACTTTAGACATTATAAACTTTTAATTTTTCACATTTCCATGATGAGATCACCAAGGAAACTCACTTGTATCAGCACTAAGTGAATCATCAGAGAGAGAAAAAGGTGAGGACACACTTAAAAGTTCAAAGGAAGACCATAACCAGTGAGAATTGGGCCTATAAAAATCTTTCCCATCCTTTAAGGAGTAACTAAGGAAATTTCTTTCTTCTAGTTCTAAGGACTGGTTGAGTCACTGTGCTCACTAGAAGTTAGGCAACTCCAAGTTGAAACAATTGACAGCACTCATGAAACTTAGGAAAGGATCAAGGCCTTCTCTTGGACAGTTTGAGCCTAAAAAGACCAACCCTAAAAGCAACTGCCCTTGTCCATACCCCCTTTGAGCTTTAAATCCTAAATTTCTTCAATATGCACCCAAGTACTTGTACCTGAACCTATGAACCTAATTCAGCCTACCCTCACTCTGAGAATTCAGAAGGTAAAGGAGAAAAAGTTGAAGATGGACTAGCTATGGTCAACATTAGGTGAATGGAGAAGAAGTATCTCAAAATTCTGGCAGTATGGTAACTGAGAACATGGTGGCATTTCAGAAAAGCAAAAACGAAAATAAAAAGAAGAAAATTCCATAAAAAAGAAGCAAAAATAACAATGAAGAGGAGTATGAGAGGAGTCAAGAGGAACCTTCTTTTGGAAAATCAAAGTCAAGAAGAGAAACTGATCACTTCAAATCTGAAAATCTCAAAGAAAAGGAAATGAGCTAAAATCAAGAAGGTGAAGTCATGAACCACCTCCTTCCCTTACTGATTTCTCAATTTTGAACCACTTTTCAATCTTCCATTCTTTTAACCCCACTCCATAAGCCACATTCCAGCCCAGTTAAAAGCCCTTGTGATCCAAAGTTGAGTGAGCTGTCATGTGGAGATAAAGAGTTATCCAATCTATGGTGAGGATGTGTCAATGATGTCAGCACCTAAGAGCTATGCCTTGCTCATGCTTACAGACCCATTTGGGGGATGTAACTGCTCTTGAGCCTGAGAGAAAATGAACCCCTCAACAAAACCCTTATGAGAGTATGCCTTGGAAAGTTTTTGGGTCTGAATTTGAATGCATTATGTATGACCTATAACCTTATTTTTAATCTGATGATGAGCTCAGTGCTGGCACACACTTGTGCAGTTTTCTGTGGTTGTACACTGATTGGAAATGTTGTGCCTTCATGAGAAATTTATGTTATTTAAATTACTGTGCAACCAATGGATTAAATTTCTTTTATATTTACTGATTCAAGAGTAAACTAAGTCTGCTCCTTGACTGCTCACTTGATGATATTGCATTTTTGTTAATTGTTTCATTGAGAAGTTTGTGGGTGTCTTCACTGAAAACCCTCAGGAGACTTCACTCCTCCACTAGGGATCACCTAGGGGTTTAAAAGGCTTGGTACATATGCTAAATGTATCCGTGCTCCCTACGAAAGTGGCATTTAATTTTTATAGTAGATTTAATGTAGCTTTGCTAAGGGACTAGCAAAGATTAGGTTTGGGGGTGTGTTAAGACCTGAAAAGTACTACTTTTCATCCCTTAACTTAACCTTTGATTAGACCCTTAGCCATCTAATAAGTTCTTGTTAAGTGTTTTATGTAGGTAATAATCAGCAGTGAAACAAGGCCAGAAATCCCGCTAAGGAGCCTGTTTTGGCACCAGAAGTCCCTCAAAAGGATTGACTCTGAATCTAGACCTGGAATGAGCCTCGCGCAGTCCAATTGAGCTTCCCAAGACTTTACAACAACTACTCGCACAGCTCTCGTGAAGCTCAAGAGTAGAACACATCGCAGCCTCGCAGCTTCAGCAGACCTCTCTCAACCTCGCATAGCTTCGCCGTAACGACCGAGGAGAGAGAGAGATCGCAAGAAATTGCCGCGGGCAAATGGTCGGATGCAATTATCAGAAGAGAACTCCTCGCGCAGTTCTCACGCCATTTAAGAAGAAAGCATCCTCGCGAAGACGGAGCCATCCTCGCAAAGATCAATCAAGACATGAAACCTCGCGCAGTTCAAAACTCATCAAAGCCTCACGAGGAAACTCGCGAAGTCCATTGAAGAGAAGTGCTTGCAAAGTTCTCGTGCTATTCAAATCTGTCCTCACGAAGATCAACCCAGCGATTGCGCAACTACCTCGCGAAGATCAACCTAGCGATCACGCAGCTACCTCGCGACTGCTTGAACTCCAACCCCGCGACATCTGAGGCTTTGATGTCTACTCAGCCTTGCGACTGCTTGAAGAGCAAACCAAGTCAACCTCGCGACGGTTGAAGCTTCAATATCAAATCATCCTCACGAAGAGCAAGAGCTACCACACGACAAGTCTGAGAAATAATGGCTACCTAGCAAAGCTCTGAACTTCAACCTCCATCTCTTCAGCAGAGGGCCTTCTGGGAATTTCCAGCGATTAGGGCACGCACTCCCACACTCAAATCTTTGTGTACGTTCCCCAAGGCATCCAAGGATCACTATTCGGCCACGTGGCATCATTAAAATTAGGGTTTTCTAACCCTAATGCGCCGCCACACCACTGCTATAAAAACCCATACTTAGTTTAGGTTTAAAAAAGATCCTGGAATAGCTGGGAACACATCTCATTTTCTTAGAGACTTGATCTGAGATCGTTTTTCTTTTCTTTTTGTAGCTATAAGTAGTTTTCTTTTTCTTTTCCCTTCTCTCCATAGTCCAGCACTTGCTGGCTATGTCTTTGTATGCTTTTTGAACTAGATCAATGGAATTTCTGTAATAGGATTTGTACTCTATAGGATTTGTGTTTGAATGTGAGATGCTCTGTGCAAGGGTGCTGCCTTGTGATCCGCCATTGCTTTGGCTGTGATTCAAAGCAATGGAGGACTGATTCTAAGGGCCACTCAGATCCAAGTGACCTGTGTGTCTGGGCTATCATGGTCATATACAGCCTTAGCCCCACTACAGGACCCACTAGATTTGAAATCCCCATGGGAGCTTGAGCTGGTAGCCTGGTGACCATGGTGGTGGCAGCGATATTCTTGTTTTGTCTTGGGCTCTGTGAGAGGAGGATAGCCTCTGGGATAGTCTGTGACCATTCAAGTGGACAGGTTATAGCCTTAGGGTGATTCTAATCCACCGATCCAAGATGAATCCTTCTTCTTTACACCTGAGCTTGTATTAGCCTGGTGGGAGATTGTACAGAGGCAGACTCCCCTATATTTGTATAGATCCGCTATCAAATGTTAGACCTGATCTGGTTATAGAGATTGTAGGCTTGTGACTGGACCATTATAGCCTCACTCAAGCAATGGACAGCTAGATCGAAGGTTGTACTCAATCTCTTGTTGGTTCTATGTGTCTGGGCTATCATGGCCCTATACAGCCTTAGCCCCATTGTAGCCTCACGCAGTTGCCGCAAGGTCCAAAGGATTCAGAAAGTAAGCCTCACGAGTTTCCCAAGACATCATACCAATTGTTCGCACTGTTCTCGCGCAATTTAGTGACAGAAGGGATTCAGAATCATGACTCGCGCAGCTCTCACGAAGCTCAAGCACTTAAATGCTCACGCAATCTCACACAGCTCAAGAACGCAGCACTCAAAACCTCATGCATTTCACTCAGATCAGCTGAGGAGAGAGAGAGCTCCCAGTATTTCTGTGCACAACTATCGCACAGTGGCCGCAGGATGCAAAACTTCATAAAAACTTCTCGCGCAGTTTAGAGACCAATGCACATCATGCCCTCGCGAGGATCCTCACAAAGATCCACTGAGAAATAAATTACTCGTGCAATTCCCGTGCCATTCAGAAGGAAAGTGCAATCCCACGGAGACCAGAGCAATCCAGCGAGGATTCAATGCTCTATCGCACGACTGCTTCAGCTGCAAACAAAGACAACCCCGCAACGACTGGAGTTTCAAGTTAATCCAATCTCGCGAAGATCGTGCTACCACGCGACAGTCTTGGAAACCAGTGCTACCTGGCAAGGCTCTGGACTCTAACTCTCCCTCACTTCTGCAGAGGATATTCTAGGAACTTCCAGCAATTAGGGCATGCACTCCAATGCCCCAATTTCCCTGCACGTGCCCTGAGGCATCCAAAGAACAGTATTAGGCCACGTGGCATCGTTAAAATTAGGGTTTCCTAACCCTAATGTGCCGCCAAATCGATCGCTATATAAAAGGTAGATTTCTTTTTACTTTTTCTTCTCTCCATAGCCCAGCACTTGCTGGCTATGCCTTTGTATGCTTATTTGGTTTAGATTTAATGGAATTTCATGATTGGGTGTTCTACATTTATGGGATTGAAGTTTGAGATTGAGTTGTTCTATACAAGGCTGCTGCCTTGAGATCCTCCATTGCTAGGTTATATTATAAACAATGGAGGACTGTTTTTAAAGACCTATTTAGATCCAAGTGACCTGTGTGTCTGCGCTAACATGCTCCCATACAAGCCTAGCCCCACCACAGGATCCACTAGATCTGAAATCCCCATGGGAGCCTGAGCTTGTAGCCTTGTGAACATGGTGGTGACAGCAATGTTCTTGTTCTGTTTTGGACCTCTGTGAGGAGGATAGCCTCTGGGATAGTCTGTGACCATTTAAGTGGATAGGTTATAGCCTTAGGGTGAGGCCACTCTACAGATCCAAGACAGATTCTTCTTCTCTACACTTGTGCTTGTAGCCCTGTGAGAGATTGTGCAGAGACAAACTCCCCTGTATTTGTATAGACCCGCCATCAGATGGTAGATCTGGTTTGGTTATAGAGATTGTAGGCTTGTGACTGGATCACTACAGTCTTTCTAAAGCAGTGGAAAGCTAGACCTAAGGTTGTACTCAAACTCTTGCTGGTTCTATGTGTCTGGGCTAACATGCTCCCATACAGGCCTAACCCCACACATAGTACTTTAGAGGTTGAGGTTCCCTATGGATTCTTGTGCTTGTAGCCTAGATGAAGTAGTGCCTACAATGATAAACTTGTTCTGACCCATCTCTGGGCTGTGATTCCCCAATTGGATAGTTTGTGACCATTTAAGTGGACAGGTTATAGCCATAAAGGGATTGGATCATGGCACAGAGATGAGTTGGATTCTTTCTCCTCAGTGGTGATAATGTAGCCATTGGACAGGACTTCTATAGCAGCAGATCTGAATTTGAGTCATGAAACCCATCAGATTTGAACCTAATAGCATACTTCTCACCCTTTTTATATTTCTTTTCTCACACTCCATCATTCTTCTCAACCCTTTCTGTAGTTCAGGCATTAGGTTACCTTAAGATTTAGAGAATAGTGACCCTAAATCCCCTTCCACTTAGGATTGCCAGATCTGGAAAGCCTACTCAGGATAGCTCCCTTGGAGCTTGAGATCAACTTCCCTGTGGGACAAACTCTTATTTATTAAAACTTGCTACAATAGACCCTATATCTTGCAGGTCTGTGATATTTCAGTTGTGCTAAATCCATCCTTTATTTTATTTTGCTTTTACCATTACACAATAAATCAGCACACTAGAGTTCCACAACAAGTTTTTGGCGCCGTTGCCGGGGATTTTGATCTTTTAGTAGACTCTAGATTTTTTATTCTTTATTCTTTGGTAGCTGTACTTGTGAATAATTGATACTGCTGATTTACATTTAAAATTTTTCTTACAGATCTGGACCATAGCAGAGGAGACTGGAACTGCATTAAGAGTCTAGCTACCTCTGTTTACACTTCTCTAACCTTCAAAACTTCAGTTGTGTAGGTGTAGGGGCAGGAGATGGAATAGGGGGAGGCACAGAGACAGGAGCAGGAGCTGGAGTAGGGACTGTAGCAAGAGCAGGAGCTTGAGGAGGAGCAGGAGGAGGTACTGGAGATGGGGCTGTAGGAGGTGGGGGAACAGGTTGTGTAGGTGTAGGGGCAGGGGGAGTGGAAGAAGATGGCCCTGGGTGGGTGGAAGAGGATGGGGCCTCAAGGGGTGCTGTGGAGAGAGGGGTGGGCTCAATTGGTTGGCCTGACAGCGATGCCACCCTTTTTTACAAAATTTCTATATGCTTTTCAGCATAAAGGAGGTTGGCATCAGAAAGCCCCTTAGTGAGCCGGTGGATCTCCTCGGCATTGTTCAGTCTCTTTTCGAATATCCGGGCTCTCTGTTGTTGTTCTAAGTGTGCATGATTTATTTGTGTTTTGAAAACATACTTGCAAATGATGCATTGTACTGAATATTAAAAAGAATAAGAAAATATCAGCACAGAGAGAACATAATTAGCCTGCAAGATCAGGGCTAATTGTAGCAAGTTTTAAATATAAGTGAGTAAAAGATCATCCACAGGGAATTAATTTAAAATTTAAGATAAACCTCCAGATCTGAGCTACCAGATCTGACCTCTGATCCTATCTACAAAGCACATAAGATGGGAGGTTGAATTTGTCACATTAACTAAATGATAAAAGTAAAAATTAAACTAAGTGATCCAGATCTGAGTTGGGGAAACGTTTGAGGTAAACTTATACAAAAAATGGAGAAGTAATATCTAACTTTGATTTGGTCCTTGAAAACTAATGAGAATGACTGCAGCTCAACTGAGAGATGATCCAATCTTCATCTGGCTACAAGCACAGATGTAAGAGAGATAAATCTAATTCAAGGATTAGGCTTACACTTATGGCTATGGTCTGTCCAAATCCTCAATTCAGAACAGGAAACATCACTACAAATGCTGTAAGAGACTAGGTTACCAACACTAATTCTTACAGGATTAATGAATCAAGGGAAATTGCATGCAAAACAATGAATCTAAAGGAGTCTAATGTACTGAGGAGATCAGAGGGAACCCTTGACATGAGTCCAATGGAGAATGCAGAACCTTTTAAAATCCAATTACAGAGCACAGCCTTTTACAGCCTCGATTTGCAGTCTTGAATACAACTCTCTTTTGAATTACAGAAATGTCTCACAGCTCTCAAATGCAAGTACAAAGTAGGCTATTACAAGAATTGCAGACAAGGTGTCTAGCTAGGAAATGGGGGATTTAGAAATGAAACTCAAAATCTGGATACCCAAATTGGGCAAATGGTTCGTCTATTTATAGTTTTCCCTAAGCCAGCTCAAATGTGTATCAACCAATCAGAATTGGATAGATCTGTATCAACCAATAGGAGTCGAGCACCAGGATCCGTGATCTGCTCGCCAATCGAATCGCTTGATCTGTTCACCAATCAAAGAGGCATCAATTACATATGCATTTTGAAAGTTTGTTAGAGTTTCTAGAAGTTCCCGCCAAGTAATTTCATCTTTGGGTGTTCACATGGGGTGGAATATGCCTTTGGTTCGTGCTCAGAATCTTCCGAAATGTCTCTCGGCTTTTCAATGCATTGGGGCGCGTTAGACATCGAATTGCCCTTGTTAAAGCTGCGAATCTCCAAAATACCTTTTCGCAGAGTTCAGGGGCCTTTCCGCAAAGTTCAATGACTTCTGAAGCTCTGTTCGCAAAGTTCAATCTTCTTTTCGAGGAGTTCAGATGCTCTTCGAAAGCTACACCTGGAGTTTTAGTCCTTTTCGCAGAGTTTAGGGGCCTTTTCGCAAAGTTCAATGGCTTCAAGCTCGCTCGCAAAGTTCAATCTTCTTTTCGAGGAGTGTTTTCTTCTTTTCGCAAAGTTCAAGGTTCTTTACGAAAAGTGCAAGTTCTTTGCGAAAAGAACTCTGTAGTGCATTTCTCTGTTCGAAATGTTCCCTGCTTCTCTTACAGGTCTTTGCCTCTTCTATTTAGACCTTTCCACAGCTGATGAGGTTGTTTCTTCACTTCCTTCCTTTGGGCTGACATGGATTGTCATCTTTTTGACACTTTTGAGCTGCTTTTATGGTTAAGCGTGTCTTTATTGTTAGCTGCAACATAGGCACTTAAAATACTTATTTAGTTCTCTCAAGGGTCTATCAAGGCCCAGATTAAGGGGTGAAAAATGATATTTTCCAGTTCTCATCACATGTACTTACTAGTTTGGACCAATTAGGGGAGAGATTCTAGAAGAGAAATCAGCCACATCAACAATTGAGAATAACTGAAATATTCTTTTGAGCTCTGATTGGCTAAAACAGATATGAGGACAAAGGGGAAGAGTATAAAAGCCTGAAGAATTTACAAAGCTAGCATCCAAAAATTGAGAGAATCATAGCCAAATTTGAATTTCACTCTTCCCTCCAAAATCCCTTCTCTCTTTCTTCTTCCCCCATTCTCTCCTTAGCCAATTATGGTTGGCTAAACCCCTTCAGTAGCTAGGGTGAGGTTGAGAGCTGTAAAATTGAGAGGTTCAAAGCTTTGCATTTGGATTGTATGTTACACAGATTACAGATCTGAGCACAATTAGACTGTAAGTTGTATTGATTCAATAATTGTGGGGCATAAAGTTAATTTTGATCTATAGGTCTCTTGTTTGCATTTGATTTCCCTAGATTAAATCTCCCTGTGGATGCTTGAGTTTATAGCCTTGCATCCACAACATCTGCAATAGCTTATTTGTTCTAATTAAGATCCTTGAATTAGTGGAATCTCTGGGATGATCTGTGACCATTCAAGTGGACAGATCATAGCCTTCGGATTACTCTAATTCTTTGGTCTAGGTTAGATTCTTATACCTTGCATCTGAGCTTGTAGCCAGATGAAGGATTGTTGTAAATCAATTCTATGCATTGCCTTTGAACCAATTAATTTTCAGTGAAGACCAAAATCCCTAGCTGCTAGTCTCCACCTTTTGATTTTAATCCTTTTTCTTAAATTTGAATTTCAATCAGTTCTAGATCACTTTCTATTATCTTCAATTTTCTATAGTTTTATAAAGTAACAACTCTTAAAACCTCTCCTCTTTCCTATTTTGGTTTTGTTTTAAACTAGGATAGGCTAGAGTGCCAAGTCTATTAGAGATATAGAGATTTACCCCATTTTAAAGCACATTTCCCTGTAGACCTACCCTCACTTATCCCTTAAAGCTTGCTGCAACAGCCCTGGTTCTTGGAAGACTGGTTGCTTACCTTGGTCCCATTTCTCTGTGATTTAGCCTTTTAATTTGTTATTTTAACTCTTTAATAATTCTAAGGTAAGCAAATCAACGGGAGGTATTCGAGTAATCAGGGATGAAGGATGTGGGTGAACAATGGGAGGCCTCAGGGGTTCGACTGGCTTAGTTGCGGTATCCGAGGGACTGATGCGGGTGATGGAGGTAAAAGGCCGGAAAGGGTGTCAACCTGGGAGATCTATCGTGGTGATGTGGGCGATCAACCCCTGATTGTCATTGGGCATGGGATTATTGATGATCCCTAAGTTTTACGGGGGCTGATTGTTATTCTGGTTAGAATTTCAAAGAGACTCCCAGTCGGTTTGGTTCCGATCATTCATGTCGTAGTTCATATCCTATAAAACTTAGCAGTCTTCTAAGTTATGTCCTGCAAATCGATGGAAAGCGCAAAACCTATCATAGTCTAAATTTATGGGCTAGGGTCGCGATCGTTCTGACGGAAATCAAATGAGATTTTGATTACTGAGGAGCCGGAATATGTTGGGGATGGTATTAGGCAGTGGAGGATAGTGATCGTGTTTGGGTTGGTAGGGGCCCCTGGGTTGCTAGTTAAAGTTCTGGGGCGGGGGTACGTTGTTATGACTCTGAGGGTTAGTTGACCAGTTTTTGGTGGCATTCTGGTTTTGGTGGGTATTTTGGTTAAAGTATTGGTTTCGATTTTGGTATTGGTATTAGTTTTGGTTCTAGTTAGGGTATCACTGTTGATTCAGGTTCTGGTATTGATTATGATCAGAATTCCTCGGTTGGTAATTTTCATTTCCGGAGTTCTACCCCTGGTTGACAACCGTGTTGACCTGCTCAGAGCTGAAGGCCTTCTTGATGTTCTTTGGCTTCGAGTCACTGGAAGCGACGACTTTTGACATGATTATTAAAAAGGCAAGGTCTCCTCCCTTAATATGTCGTTAGATGCGATTGGCGCATAAATGAAGTGTAGCGAAGTCCGGGCAATCGCTTATAATAAGAGCGCTTCAGAGCGGCTCTTTGACATTGTCTATGATAATGTCGATTGCGTCTTTCTCTTTCATTTGGCTTCCAGTGCAGGCCGTGATTTTCCTCCAGCATGCTACGAAATTTGCGAAGTACTCCTCGGGTTCTTGTTTCGTTGTCATTAGGTCGCTGAGACTAACCGCTTCTTGTATCAAGTGCTTATATTGGTCCAGAAATTGTCTGGCTAGATTGTCGAATGTGTCGATCTTGTGAAGTGGGAGTCCGGCAAACCAATCAAGAGCTTCTCCTTCTAATGATCTCTGGAAGTAGTGTATCAGAAGCCCTTGGTTGTCGCAAGAAGGTCGGCAGTCATTGTAGAACAATTCTAGATGGTGATTCGAATTTCTTGTACCGTAGTACTTATTGAACGTTGGTGGTTTGAATCCGGTAGGTAAATTGAACTCAAGATCCCGGCAAAAACTATCAAACCCGAATGATAAGCCAAGGCGATTTCTTTTAGTCATGTATTCGTCAAGCATCTTAGGAAGATCCTCTATTTTTACAGTGGCGTCTATCGAGGTAGTCCGGGGGTGAACCCGGTCTTGGCCATTATCGTCGAAGAGTGTGTGGGTGGTCCACCTTAGTGGTGATGCATGGGCTGATACCATGCTTGGTGTAGGTGGAAGCCTCTCCTATTTTTTTCGCTCTCATTCTTCCTTATCTTATTGTTCTTTGATAGTTTCATACTTGACGGCCATGTCTCTGAGTAATTCTTCAGCTTCATCTCCTCCTTTTTGCAATTTCTGAACACTGAGCTCTACGAGTTGTTGGGCGGTGAAATTCTGCCTGGTACTACTATCTTTCCCGTTGTGGTTGTTGTTGGTGCTCGGAGGCATGAAAGGGTGTTCTTGGTCGCCGGTTATATTAACCTCGAGGTGACATGGGGGTGAGTCGTAGGACTGTTCAACATCGTATATAGGGTTATCGTGGTATCCCTATAGTGGCGAATTACCGATGCTGGACGGGTTTATTTTGCGTATCCTTGGCATTTCTAACCTCTGGAAGATACTCATAAACCTCAGGGAGCTCTCGAGAGGGTGACCGTGTGTAGCGAAGTGATAAGGCGAAAAAAGGAAATAAAACTAAAGTAAGCTAAGTACAAAATTAAATTAGGTAAAAACTACTTTAGCATAAAAGTGTCCCACCATGATCGTCAGTCTGTTGATACACGCTTTTTCTGGATTCCTTTCGATCCTCGGAATAAGTGGCCCAATTCGGTACTGTGGACTCTGGCTAGGGATGGTGGGATAATAAACTAAGAAATATTAATGTTAAAAATAAAGAGGCAAATTCTAAAGGAGAAGTACCTGGGTTGATGCGATCGCCAGCTACAGATATTTATCGATGCTGTAATATGTCATTGATCATGCTTTACAAGGTGTGGGTTGACTCCTTCGTAGAACGTCGGTCGGCCAACTCCAGCAGTTGTAGTATGTCTTGCCTATCTTTCTAAACCTGTTGTAAGTCTAATTAACTCTATCTCTTTATCCTGCCCTGGGTTTGATTGATTGGGGGTTTCCTAGTACTACTCTAACTCTAGCTACTTTAGCCTCCTATTGCTACTCTAATTCGAAAAGGGGTTGTGGTCTGTTATGCTAAGGAGGATCGGCCCCATTCCCGGGTACCCTCCGTAAGCTCCCTTGGGCAAATCGATTAGCTGAGACAATTCTTATAAGTATTAGAGATTAAAAACTGAATTTGAATTAGAGATTATGGATTTAAAGATCAAAATAAAGAAATTTGAAGGTTAAGAATTAAAACTAGAACTAAGGGCTATGAACTAGAAGTCAGAAACCATAAACTAGAACTAGAAATTTAGAACTAAAACCTGAAAGTAAGAACTAAGATCTAGAACTTAAAAAATTAAGAACTAAGAACTAAGAATTAAGACCTAAGAACTAGAAATTAAAACCTAAGAACTAGAAAGAGATTACCTGAAGTCATGTGCTTCTTCCTCCTTCCAGGGTCGCAGAGAGAAAGGACTCGAGCTTGGGAGAGGCCTGAGCTCGAGGGGGGAAGAGATTGCTATTGAAATTGTTCTATTTAGGCATGGAAGGGGGGGTCTTTTTATAGGTATCGGGTTAATTTTGCGTGTGTGGCCATGTGCTGAATAGTCCAATTCCACTCGTGACTGGTGGTCCTCAATTGAATTCCGCACATGTGTATTGGCGCTTAATTCACTTTGAGTCAATCATTAACTAAAGAGTGACCAGCCAGGAGGGGCGTCCTAGTTCTAGTCTTTGTTGTTCTATTATTTAACGATCAATAACCAGTTTTACTATTGACACATCCCACTGTACCAATAACACCCCATAACTAGTTGAGACGTAAGGATTCAGACCTCCCACAATAGTCGAACATGACATGGTTGTAAGTAACATGTTCTTGATGAGAAATCTGAGATCACTAATTGACCCTATGAGTGTTGCGACACTCAATAATTACTACTTTCACAACTCAAAATTTACTAATTGCATCCCGATGACTATATTGGGGCGCAGAGGCCCTAATGGTCGGGATATACTCATGATGGAAGACACACCTTATCTTGTGCTGACCCGGCATGTGTAGAATTTGGGGTGCGCATGTGCCCCTGAGATTAGGCGGGTGCTCTAAGAGGCTCGGATACCCAGGTTATCAAAAAAAAAAAGTCATAAGTGGACTAGTTTGACCATGAGCCCCATTATAGTGAATTGTTGTTGACACCTCGAACACCCTAAGGTTTTTTCGTAGGAATAGACCCGATGTAGGACTTATAAAGAATTTCAGCTAACTAAGGTTTACCACCTCATGAGTCAAGATAGGCCTTATAAAGCTTAGGATGAAAGTTAAAGAGTTGACTTAACTACCTTTGATTCAAAATACGATAAAGTCCATGTTGACTCAATTGAGAGTCAGGTAAACAAGGAATAGGCACCCTTCGAATTAGGTGGGTTTGGGTACCTACCCATGCTTGTATTTAAAACTGAACTTTGACCCATAAAAAGGGAATTTGCAATTAAATTAAGATTTTTGAGCCTATAACATATGGACCAATATTGGAAATTGGACCTTGAACTTAGGAAATATGAACTTATATTTGAATCTAAACTTTCGGACGCATGCAAAATGGGCTTGTATTTGAAATCTGGACCTTCACCCATAACATATGGGCCTTAAATTGAAACCTAAATATCAGAACCCATGGCACGTGGGGTTATACTTGAATTTGGACTTGAACCCATGAAATGTGGGCTATAATCGAATTAGAACCCATGACATATGGGCTTCAAACTAGAGACTGAATCTTCGAACCCATGAAGAATGGGCTTGTGCTATAATCTAGACTCTTAAACCCCATGAAACATAGGCTTTATACTTGAATCATACATTGAATCGCTAAGGAGTGAATAAGACATTAGGGACTCCGACGTTCAAAGGAAATTTTGAAATTTGAATAAGAAAATACTTATTGAATTGGATTGAGCTTAAAGCTTAATCTCTTATCAATGTGACCTAGCCTTTGTGTCACGACCCGAAATTCTATCCCATCCCGAGGGCTAAGAATTTCAAGTTATGATCCGCAGACATCTCAGACACGCTAAGCAGACATACACATAGTTAGATTTCTCATACTAATATGGCTCCACGAAATCCGTGAACCCAACAATAAAAGAATGAAATAAATGGGTAGCCATAAATAATAAATAATGCGATAAAAATCAATAAAATATCTAATAATCGATAAGGAAATAAAGATCAGACATAAATGAAAAGTACAAGGTTATAAATAAACAATAATCGTACGAAACTAATCTCAGTACTGAGACTATAACCATCAATAGTCGGCACTAGGATCGAGGTCAGCACCAAGGTCCTCCTAATAACCTACAACGTCACCCTCCCAAGGCTCTTAGTACTTTGTGTTTGTGGTGTCAATGAAGTCAACACCAAAAGGATTAGAAAAGCCAGCATCCACTCCGTCGATATAATCACTTGCAGGTATTAGTTTTTAGTGGTATGAGTTTAATCAGTCATGTAAACTCAGTGGATGCACCACCAATTTACCCCATTCTATCCAGGTGCATTGTGGGTGCATCACGTGAGTGATAATAATAGTATATCAATAAAATCAGAAAGAGAGAATGACAAAATCATGTGCATATTGTAGAACTCACATCATAACATAAATGCAAAACCATGATCTAGACACTCATATCCTAACGTCCCTCACCATACCTCATAACATAGCATATCCTATTATTCTCACACATACGTCTGTACATCGCATGGGAATACCTAACATGCTCATAAATCCTATACAACTAATGTCAAAGTTGTTGCTCGAGCCTATCATATGAGGGTCATCATAGTAACTTACCACCATATTGTAATGCCCTCCATATCATACTCTTATCATACACCCCATCCAATCAAAGGGGCAGTTAGCAAACGTAACTCATATCATACTATCTCTCAAAGACCCGTCTTGACTGAAGATGTTGTGGCCTTACGGTGGCTACGTAAGAAACGACATGTATAAACTTAAGTTCTTAATTTTATGGTGGTCTACACAGTAGTATCTTATTATCATACTCATAACTTTTCTTATCTTAACATGCTCGTACAGCTTACATCTAGGACGAGTTATAGTGTGGTAACTTTACTATACTACGCTTCCCAAGGAACAGGTTCCATAGTAACCTGAATGTATTTCGTGTAGCAGCCCATACTACCATAAATGACTTACATCCGCACATGGATGCCTCCATTTCGAGTTCCATGTGGCCGTAAAGAAACCTAGCCACTGCTAAGGCCTAAGGGTCAAGCTTCATATCACCGTATATGCCATCGTATATGAGGTTACGCTGAATTCGTACTCACCCCACCCGTCATAATGTCCCATACTACCATGAGTTGTGAGGTATGTGAATACGATGTATTCCTGGCTTTGATACCATCTCAGGGAATCACCACGGCCAAGCGTAAGAATGATCTCATACACTCACGTACATATGACCTAACATATCTATAACTCATATAACATGATTAAGATAGAAGCATAGAACTCTCTTACTTACAGAATATATTTATATCCATATTTTGTTATATTTATATGTATATAAATATTTATTTAACACACCAATACAAATATAGAATCAGGTAGTTATTAGTATGATTTCGAGAACGTGAAGGCCAGAGTTCGATTTTCACGAGGGCATCGAATTTCTAACTCTTCGTGTTATTAAAGAGGTCACGTTGAAGTGATAAAATTAATATATGTATGTATATATATATTATAGTTGGATAATTATATTTAAGGATATTACAATTTATAAGTTGAGATTCATCATGACCATCGATCGAAAGACCATAATTAAGATATAATATACACAGGAATTTTTTGTTATGAAAATCAGTAAATAATATTAAATTTATGTAGCCTTGGATCATTCAAATTGATCCTGACTTGTTGCTCTATTTTGGCCTCTAAAATATTGGATTCGTTAAATATCTATTCACACAAAGTTGTGAAGCTCGAAGTCTTCATTCCAATGTCGTAAGAATTGCGTCAATCAAAGATCGGAGTAAAATATTATGGCCAAAATGTCGAGACCAGTACATTAATTGTCTTGAGTTTGAGTTTGTGGCCACGAGTTCAAGTTCGCAACCGCGAGTTTGGACCTGAAACTACATGGTGGTTGTTGACAAGTGAAAAATACCATTTTTCACCCCTGAACTTGAGTCTTGATAGACCTTTGAGAGAACTAAATAAGTGTTTTAAGTGCTTATGTTACAGCTAATAATAAAGACAGGCTTAACCATAAAAGCAGCTTAAAAGTGCCAATAAGATGACAATCCATGTCAATCCAAAGGAAGAAAGTGAAGAAACAACCTCATCAGCTGTTGAAAGGTCTGAATAGAAGAAACAAAGACCTGAAAGAGAAATATGAAACAATTCGAACAGAAAAATGCACTACAGAGTCCTTTTCGCAAAGAACCTGTACTTTTCACAAAGAACCTGAAACTCTGCGAAAAGGAATAAAACTCCAAGCGTAGCATTCGAAGAGCATCTGAACTATTCGAAGAGAGGATTGAACTTTGCGAAAAGAAGAAAACACAATTCGAACAGAACCAGAACATTGCGAAAAGAGCTTCAGGAGTCACAACACTTTGCGAAAAGGCCCCTAAGCTGTGCGAAGAGGCATTCTGGAGATTCGCAGCTTTAACAAGGGCAATTCAGTAATCTGTTGCACGCATCCCAATGCATTTTAAAACCTAGGGACATTCCATAGGTTTCTAAGCATGAAGCGAAGGAATATTCCACCCCATGTGAGCACCTAGAGAGGGAATAACTTGACAGGAACTTCTAGAAACTCTAACAAACTTTCAAAATGCATAACAGAATTGATGCCTTTTTCACCTGATTGGCTGAACCAGATCGAGGAATTCTGATTGGCCAGAACAGATCTGGATCCCCGTGCTCGACTACCATTGGTCAATACAGATCTGAGAACCTCTGATTGGTTGATACACATCTGAGCTGGACCTGGGGAAAGCTATAAATAGACGAAGCATTTGCCCAATTGGGGCATCCAGATTTTGAGTTTCATTTCTAAATCCCCCATTTCCTAGCTAGACACCTTGTCTGCAATCCTTGTAATAGCCTACTTTGTACTTGCATTTGAGAGCTGTGAGACATTTCTGTAATTCAAAAGAGAGTTGTATTCAAGACTGCAAATCTGAGTTAAGTGGCTCAGAATTGTAATTTGGATTTTAAAAGGTTGCTGTAAACTATGCATTCTCCATTGGACTCATGTCAAGGGTTCCCTCTGATCTCCTCAGTACATTAGACTCCTTTAGATTCATTGTTTTGCATGCAATTTCCCTTGATTCATTAATCCTATGAGAATTAGTGTTTGTAACCTAGTCTCTTACAGCATTTGTAGTGATGTTTCTTGTTCTGAATTGAGGATTTGGATTAAAGACTATTGGATGGTTTGTGGCCATTAAAGTGGACAGACCATAGCCATAAGTGTAAGCCTAATCCTTGAATTAGATTTATCTCTCTTACATCTGTGCTTGTAGCCAGATGAAGATTGGATCACCTCTGTTGAGTCTAGCTTATTCTCATTAGATTTCAAAGACCAAATCAGATTTAGATATTACTTCTCCATCTTTGTTTCAATCATTCCCCCAACTCGGATCTGGATCATTTAGTTTAAATTTTTCTTTGTTAGTTAAACGTGACAAATTCAAACCCCTCATCTTATCAGTTTTCTAGATAGGATAAGAAGCCAGATCTGGTAGCTCAGATCTGGAGGTTTATCTTACATTTTAGACAAATTCTCTGTGGACGATCTTTCACTCACTTACTTTTAAAACTTGCTACAATTGGCCCTGATCTTGCAGGCTAATTCTCTTCTAACTGTGCTGATATTTCTTTATTTTTTTATATAGTCTAGCGAATTTAAAATAACTGCTTTTCAAAACACAAGTAAATCAAGCACACTAAGAAGTAACAACAAGTTCTTTGCGCCGTTGCCGGGGAATTTGTTCTAAAATAGGTAGACCTAAGTTTTTACCTTTATTTTTTTATATCATTACTAAACTATTCTATTGTTTATACCTGTGCAGTTATTCATGTCCAATTTTTGAGGAAGGGAAACTACTTAAAAAGAAATTCTGAAGGTTTGCTGTGAATAATCAGATTTTTTGTTCTGAGTTGTATGTTTGGTAGGAGGACTCTCAGCCCTGAGATTGTCCCGCTGAATTTAGAAGTTGAAAGGCTACTACGAACTAAACAAACAACACAAAATTCTGCTATTATGGGTGAAGAACCTCGACTTTTGAGGAATTACTTTGCACCTGGTGCTTATAACTCTCCCTTTTGCATTCAATTTCTTACTGTTGAAGGAAATTATGAGATCAAATCATCAACTATCCAAATGCTTCCTTCCTTCCATGGGTTGAGTAAGGAAGACCCATACAAACAAGTGGATGAATTCTTGGCTCTTTGCACCACATTCAACATAGCTGAACTTGGTCCAGAAGCAACCAAGCCTAGGCTCTTTCCTTTTTCATTAAAGGATAAAGCTAGAGCATGGTTATCCATGTTAGCACCAAACAGTATCACTTCTTGGAATGATTTGCAGTGTCAATTTTTAGCCAAATATTTCCCAATGTCTAAAACAAGCCAATTGAGACAAAGTATCATTTCATTCTCCCAAAACTCAACTGAAACTTTCCATGAAGCATGGGAAAGATTTAAGGAACTTTTAAGGCAATGTCCTCATCATCAAATTCCTAGATGGCAGCTAGTCCAAAGCTTCTATCAAGGAATTGATCAAAAAGGCAAAAATATGGTGGATGCCTCCTGTGGAGGCACTTGCAAAAAACAGTTGAAGAGGTTTGGGACTTATTTGAAGTGATTGGTGAAAACTCAACTCAGCAGAATCTCGTCACAAGAGAAATTGAAAATCCTGCTAGGTTGAACAATCACCAACCCACCAAAGGGAAGATCTATGAGGTGAATGAGTTGGAAAGAAAGATGGACAATCTAACCACAAAGTTTGATAGATTGATGGACTCACTTAAAATTCCAAATGTCTCGAGAGTAGAGGAGGCATGTCTGATATGCCAGTCTCCTACTCATTCAATTGACCAATGTCCTGCTGCATCACAGTCCCCAGATTTAATGGTGGAACAAGCTCATGCTGCTCAATCATTTGGACAGATGCAGTCAAATGAATATCCATGGAGAGCACACCCCAATTTGAGGTGGAACCAATGGAATTACCAATCCCAAAACCAGCAACAACCAAAGAATCAAATGCCTTTCAAAACTGCACAGCCTTATCAGCAGAATTTTTATGTCAAACTAAACTTTCAGCAGCCCATTCCACAACAACTGCAAGAATCGCCCAGTTCAAACCCCCTCCAGGTCCCTTTCTTTTGAAGATCAAGTCCTAAATTCACTTCAGAATTTAGGATCTTTAACTCAGACTGTGAACTTTCACAGCCAGAGCATAAAGAAGATTGAAGAAACATTGGGACAGCTTTCAAATACCTTGGCAAAAAGAGAGGAAGGAAAGTTACCGAGCCAACCTTTGAACAATCCCAAAGGACAGTTCATGGTTGGAGAAGCTTCTAATTCACACGAAGAAGTAAAAACTGTCACCACTTTGAGAAGTGGAAAAATGATAGATAACAAAGTGGGTACTGAAGAAGAAAGAAATGAGGAAGAGGATAAAGATATGCAGCAAGAGCAGCATAGTGATAGCAATGAGGTTGCTAATGTACCTCAGAAAAACCAAAAAAATGAAAAATAGAAAATTCAAAAAATTTCTGAAAATACTTCTAAAGCTGTAGATGAAAGATTAGTTCCTCATTTACCATTTCCTCATGCAATAAAATCTGTATCCCCTTTTGATAAAGGGAACACAAAAATAGATGGCATGATGGAGACTTTCAAGCAAGTCAAGATAAATTTACCTTTGCTTGAGGCAATCAAACAAATCCCAGCATATGTAAAATTTTTGAAAGATGTTTGCACTCACAAAAGACAGTCTAGGATACAGTTGTCCAAGAAGGTCTTTGTTGTGGAAAGAATTAACCAGGTGTTATCCATTGCTACACCTCCTAAACTTCAAGATCCTGGAATCCCCACAATCCCTTGCATTATTGGGGAACACACCATTGAAAAGGCTTTATTAGATCTGGGTGCTAGTGTCAACCTACTTCCATATTCTGTATATGAGAAACTAGGTTTGGGAGAATTAAAACCCACTCATGTGGTGTTACAACTAGCGCATGATCCGAAAGAAAGCGAGGGATGATTGAAGATGTATTGGTGGGAGTAGATAAATTCTTCTATCCTCTGATTTTCTAGTTTTGGATATGGAACCAACCAAAAGCAAAACTTCCATCCTGTCATTTTGGGAAGACCATTCACAGCTCTGACAAATGCTTGCATTCAATGCAGTCCGGTATTATGGAAATCTCATTTGGAAATATGAAGGTAAAATTAAATGTTTATAATGCTTACGACCTCAATTCAGCTCTGAAGAATGTTTTCATGTTGATCTATTGGATGAACTTGTGAAAGGGACTTTACAACAATTTCTGCAGGGTGAAGACTTCACCACAGATGTTAAAGATGCTTGGGGATATGCTGAAAAAGAAGCAAGTTGTATCTCAAATTCTAAGGAAATAAATGTTGTGCAAGGAACTCTTAATCAATCAGCAAGTTTCTCTTCTTCGAAACCTGTTACTCTCCCCCTTCCACAAATGTCTAAGGTACGTTAGTTACCTTCTTTTCTCAGCCCACCTGATTTAGAACTAAAGCAGCTGCCAGAAAATTTGAAGTATGCGTTCTTAGGTAATCATAAATCATTGTCTGCCATTATTTCTTCCTCTCTCACAAAGGAGCAAGAGGAAGAGCTGTTGATAGTCTTGAAAGAACATAAAAGGGCAATTGGCTGGACTATTGCTGATTTAGGAGGAATCACCCAATTTGCTTTGCATGCACAAAATCCACTTGGAAGAAGATGCAAAGCCTTCTAGGGAAATGCAAAGGAGGTTGAACCCTCATATGCAAGAAGTGATCATGAAAGAGGTTGTTAAGTTGTTGGATGCAGGGGTCATTTACCCCATTTCAGATTCAGCTTGGGTGGCACCTACACAGGTGGTACCTAAGAAATCTGGAATCACTGTAACCTCGTGATTCGGTGAGCTTATGTCAACCGGACATAAACAACTGGATGGAGAGTCTATATTGATTACGAAAATTAAATGCAATGACCAAAAAGACCATTTCCTCCCATTCATTGATCGATCTTAGATAAGCTAACAGGAAAAGCTTATTACTGTTTTCTTGATGGTTACTCTGGTTACAACCAGATTCCTGTGTACCCACAAGATCAGGAAAAGACCACATTCACTTGCCCTTTTGGCACTTTTGCCTATAGGAGAATGCCTTTTGGTCTTTGTAATGCTCCTGCTACCTTCCAAAGATGCATGTATGCCATTTTTTTTGATATGATTGACCAATTTATGGAGATTTTTATGGATGATTTTTCAATCTATGGCGACAGTTTTTCCCAGTGTTTACACCATCTCAAATTGGTACCACAAAGATGTGAAGAAACCAATCTGGTTTTGAGCTGGGAAAAGAGCCATTTCATGGTCACCCAAGGCATTGTCCTTGGCCATGTTGTTTCCCACAAGGGCATTGAGGTGGACAAAGCAAAAATTGAGTTAATTGCACATTTACCACCTCCCAAGACTGTTAAACAAATTAGAAGTTTTCTGGGACATGCTGAATTTTACAGAAGGTTCATCAAGGACTTCAGTAAAATAACCAAACCTCTTTGTCATTTGCTGTGTCAAGATGTCCCTTTTGTTTTTAATAATGAATGCATGAAAGCTTTCGAATTCCTAAAAAAGTGTTTGATTTTAGCTCCAATATTGCAGTCTCCAGATTATTCATTACCTTTTGAACTGATGTGTGATGCATCAGATTATGATTTGGGAGTTGTCCTTGGACAGAGAAAAGAAAAGCTACCTCATGTCATAGCTTATGCCAGTAGATCAATGATTGATGCACAGCTCAATTACACAACAACTGAGAAGGAGCTACTGGTAATTGTTTTTACTTTAGAAAAATTCAGGTCATATGTCTTCGGTTCACAAATAGTGGTGTTCACTGACCACTCTGCTTTGAAATACCTTCTGTCTAAGAAGGACACCAAACCAAGATTAATCAGGTGGATTCTCCTATTACAGGAATTTGATTTACAGATCAAAGATAAAAAGGGGGTGGAGAATGTGGTGGCTGATCACCTGTCTAGAATTTTAACTGCTGATATTGATAGGCTGCCTATCAATGAATCTTTCCTTGATGAGCAACTTTTTGCCATTAGTGTACACACTCCTTGGTTTGTAAACATAGTCAACTTTTTGGCTACTGAAAGAATTCCTCAACATTGGAATAGAATGGATAAAGATCTTTTCTTCGCAAAGGTTAAACATTTCATCTGGAAAGATCCTCATCTGTTCAAAAGTTGTGCAGACCAAATAATAAGAAAATGTGTCCCTGGCCAAGAATTTCATAGAATACTCTCTATGTGCCATGAACAGGCTTGTGGATGTCACTTTAGTGGGAACAAAACTGCTGCAAAAGTTTTACAGTGTGGATTTTATTGGCCTACACTTTTCAAGGATGCCTGCAAAGATTGTAAGTCCCGCAATCAAATTAGGCAGCATTTCCAAGAGAAACTCAATGCCTTTACAGCCTATTTTGATAGTAGAATTGTTTGATGTTTGGGGGATAGACTTCATAGGTCCCTTCCCTCCTTCCAATGGGAATAACTTTATTTTAGTAGCTGTGGATTATGTATCCAAATGGATTGAAGCCACAGCTACTAAAACAAATGATCACAAAGTGGTTCTGAAATTTCTTAAGGATCACATTTTTTTCAGGTTTGGTTTTCCGAGAGCCATTATCAGTGATGGGGGAAGCCATTTTTGTAATAGACATTTTGAAACTTTGTTGAAGAAATACTCTGTGACTCATAGAGTAGCCACTCCATATCATCCACAAACCAGTGGACAAGTGGAGATTTCCAATAGAGAAATCAAACATATTTTGGAAAAGACTGTGAAGAAGGACAGAAAGGATTGGTCCTTTAAGCTGAATGATGCATTGTGGGCATATAGGACAGCCTATAAAACCCCAATTGGTATGTCCCCATTTAGGTTGGTCTATGGCAAAGCATGCCATTTACCAGTAGAGTTAGAATATAAAGCTTTTTGGGCCATTAAAACATTGAACATGGATCTAACTCATCTAATCACTGAAATCGCAACTTGCCGAGTTAGAAGAATCACAATGGATGCATACACAAATTCAAGATTGTATAAAGAGAAAGTCAAAACTTTTCATGATAAAAATTTATTGAGAAAAGAGTTCACAGTTGGTTCTAAGGTATGGTTATTTAACTCAAAGCTCGAGTTTTTCCCAGGAAAACTGAGTTCCAGATGGGAAGGGCCATACACTGTCATGCAAGCAGCCCCTTCGGGAGCTCTTGACATCCTTGATCCAAGTAATGGAAGAATCATAAAGGTAAATGGTCAGAGGCTCAAACCATGCATTGAAAATACGCAGAGCCTCTTGCCCATCTATCATCATGAATCTCCAAAATTTGATGGTAGAAAATCACATATATGTTTGTATATCATAGTTTTTGCTTATTTTCTGCATGCTTTTATCTCTTTTCATAGTTTAAACATGCTCAAAGTTAAGTAATAATTTCTTTTCGCAAAGTCCAATTTACTTTTGAATAGACTCGATCTGAGGAACTCGCTCAAAGCAAGAATTTGCTTTTCGAATAGTTGGTGTTGAAGCCATTTTCTTTTCAAAAGATAGTTCTAAGAAATAATGTTTCAAGTATTAACTTGTCGAATGGTACCGATGCCATTCACAATTGTAAAAGGTCTCTTTTGGAACTTTTCAAAACTTAAAGGCACTTGCGATATTAACTTTGAGTATATTTAAACCCTTGGGGTTTCATTTCAAACTCTCTCTGCAGAGCGACTCTTTCCACTGAAACCCTACTTCGTTCTTTCCTTGCACGATTTAAGAAGCTTACTACACTTTTGTCTCTGTGTTTGATTATTTGCGTTTGCAGAGAAGGATTTCAGCTTTTAATCTGGGGGATTTCTGCAAGCAAACAACTCGTTCAAACATAAACCCTAGATCTCGGTATTTCTCTGCCCATTCTCTCTGGTTAGCATTTAGTAATTTGATTCTGTGTCAGCACCTATTTTGGACATTTTTATACATCAATCTAGAATGGGAAAAGCAGAGAAATCATTGGCTGCTATGTTCCCCAAATCCTCTGCTAAGAAAGTGAAATCGACCCCAAAAGCAAAAGGAAAAGCCAAAACTTTAGCTAAACGGAAACTATCTATGGATAAAGCAGATAGGGTGGAGAAAGGAAAGAAAATTAGACATGAGGCTACTAGCCCCGAGCCCGAGCTTCCTCCTCGCCCATTCATTTGGTCTTACCTAACCCCTTCATTGAAGCTCGTAAACTAATACACGAGTGATGGTGGACGAAACTTTTTTCGTCACCAAACCAGATTGCTTACCATCCTTAAGATACATTAGAGAGGCTTCACTAAGCAATATCCTTACCCCCTTGCCAGAGCAAATTTACCCAAGAATGGTGAAGTTATGGTATCAAAACCTAATCAAGGTCACTGAAAGAGATGCTGATGTCCCTATCCTAGTCATTTTCATTGATAATTGCGATCTTACTGTGACATTTGAAGACATAGGGAATGCTTTAGGGATACCATTCCAATTTGATCCCTCTGGTCCTTTGGCTGCTCCAGAAATAGCCTCCTTTAGAGAGATGGCTGCACATTTAACCCAGGGTATTGTGGGCACTGGGCAGTCCATCATGAGAAGAGACCTTGCCCCCCAATTTCTATTAATGGATTCCATTTTAAGGGGAAGCTTCTATGTCACTGGGCACAGCCAAGAGAGGAGAACACCAGTTTTAGAGGCCCTCTTTCATTTCTCCAAGGGGCAGTTTTTCAATGCCCCTATGCTAATTTTCGAAGCCATGGCTGACATTAGTGCCAAGTTGAAAAAGGAGCAGAAGCTAGCTGGCCTACCATTTGGCAGATTGATCACAGCCCTCCTCGACGCCAAATTTGACATTGATAGTGAGGAGCCATTTGAAGTCATTACCCCTCACAATTTTGGGAAAAGGCTTGGACTACAAGCCAGGCTATGCTAAGAAGGATGAGAGAGGCAGGTGAACCTGCACATGCCCCTCACGCATGAACCTCGCAATGTGAGTGAACCTATCCTTGAGCAAGAGCCAACCCATCCCACATGAGCCTGAATTTGAACCCATCCACAAGAATCGAAAGAGAGGCACTGAGCTGCCCTTCAATTTTGCAGATCCAATTTTGTCGAACCAACTCACTTTGTCCTGTGGTGACCAGCTCCTTAGCTGCACCCATTGTTGATAAAAATCCCCTTCCTTTGGTGACCAGCTCTTCAGCTACACCTACTCTAGAGGACGTTGGCCTTGCACCCTACTCCCCTACTCCAGCCCCTGACATTTCACCTATCCCAGCTGTCCCATCTCCCACACCCTCCTTCATTCCAATTGTGGATTCCCCTCTACACCACCCACTCCAACCCTTCTCACACCACCAATTTGCCCTCCAATGCCTGTTTTAGAGGAGTTAGCAGATTTTATTGCCCCATCTCCTGCACTCCTCCGCTCCAAAGCCCTCACCTTCCCCTGCTCATTCAGCCCACACACCTGAGGTCCCCCATACACCTGAACCTGCGCCCTTCACTACAGAGGCCTACTCTTCCTTAATGGGTTCTATTTTTGAATCCATGGAACTTGAACCTACCCCTATACCTGCTCCTCATCACTTCACACACTTCCCTACCTCTCCCTTTACAGCCATTGCACCCCCACCCTCCACATCAGTTGTCCCAGTCCATGCCTTGCCCCCCTCCCCCTCCCCTGCTTCCATTTCCCAAATTCTTACCTACCTCCAACCCATCCAAGCCCAACTCCAAATCATCACAGACAACCAGTCTGTAACCAATGAATTGCTCCAAACCTTAGCTTCCACATCCCAAACAACCACCATTACCTATTATTTGTTGATTCCTGTGCCACCCAAACGGACGGAGATATTATTGGTTGATCCGACCACCCCCACTTCTACCGCCCATGCAACGCACAACTCAACTCAAGTCCCCTTTGATTGCATCCCTCCACCACTCCCCATTTTCTCTGAAAGAAGCCACTGCATGCACCTGCGTCCACCTTCTAGACACTTCTTCCCCCCCCCCCACAGTTGCGACACCTTTGGTCCCCTTCCATTCCATTCCCTCCCCGACACGCCACCCTCATCAAAGCCATGGAAGATAATCCCTATATCCACAGAGATGTTCAAAAGGGGCTAGCTGATTTACAAGCTTACATCCGTACCCCTTATGAAAACCAGATTCGGAAGTTAGGGATCTTTATGAAATTTGAAAGAGAGAAAATGAAGAACCTGATGAGTCAAACATTTCAGCTGGTGAAGACTGAACAACACAAGGTGTCCATGTTGCAAGCCCAACTTGACCAAGAAAAATTGAAGACCACTAGCCTTAGCAAATACCTTGGCTTCACCAAAAAGATCAAATCTGATGAGTATACTGAGCTACAAAACACCATTCCGGAGAAAGCTCAATCAAGTTCGGACTCCAACACTGACTCTAGCTCGATTCTCGATAAAGGACTCCAGTTCGGAGCCACTTGAACCAACCTATGATACAGATTTTGACCCCAGTTATTAGCTCTCATTGTACTTTTTGTGTTATAAAGTTGTAATAGAAAATTCTGTTTTGTGTATACTACTGTGCATTTCTGTCTGTCTTCTTGCCATCATTACTTTTGTTGTTTTTCTTTCTTGCATATATTTTTCCTCTGTTTTGGACCAGTATGGACCCTGCTACCCTTTGGTTTGGGGGTGTGACAGAAATAGCAATAATCAATAAAGGAGTTAACATCAGTACAGTTTTGGATCAGCAATTTTTTTTTATATATTTTTCACACCTGTTGTTTTGAAATATATTAAGAAGTTAAAAAAAAAAAAAAAAAAAAAAAACTCTTTAAAATTACTTTCCTGTGTAATTCTAAAAGACTTTCATGAAGTAAATGTCAGGAAATTTCCAAAAGAAAATTGATGTTTTAGTAAACCTAAAATGAAGGAAAACAGTGAAGATATACCTCAAGAAGTTTATATAAAACCGCACCCAGTGAGGTTTGGGCCTGAAATGTATTCTTTGGAAGTATGCTTTGGCAATCTTTTCTGCTTTTGGGACTATGTGAATCTGCTTACTTACACTAGAAGTTACACATATCCAAATCGAAATAATTTGATAGCACTCATGATATTAAAGACATGATGTAAGGCCTCCTTTTGGACAGTTTGAACCTTACAAAGCCCCACCTTTTGAAACTGCCCTTGATACACACTATTTGAGCTAAATAAATCTATGATTCCTTTGAAATCTCCCCCAATAAACCTCATCAACCTCATTTAGCCTAACCCTACCCCGAGAAGGCAGAAGATAAAGGGAAGGAAGCTGAGGAAGGAGAATTGAGTAACAATTTAATAGCAAAAAAAGGGTAAAAGTTGAAGGCAATGATGAAACAGCAGAGGGAATGTGGCATGCAACAAGATTGCTAATTCAAAAAAGAAAAATATTTGAGCAAAACAAAAGAAAGAAGGCATTTTCATTGGAAGTTTGAAAAAGATAGTGAAAAGGTGGCCACTTTGGCTCTGGAAATTCAAAAGAAGAAGATGAAACTATGCTGAAGAAGAGTGGGTTTGTATATAACCTCCTGACCTTGACTGACTTCTCAAATATGAACACCATTCCAACCCTTTTGAGAAAATTCATCCATAAGCCACAATAAAACCCAAGTAAAAGTCCTTACTGATCAATGATGGATTGAGCTATCATATGGAGATAAGAATTTGTGTAATCTATGGCGAAAGGAGCAGTGAATTTATAACTAAAAGCAATGCCTATGCTCCGCCATACCTATTTGAGGATCAGAATCGCTCTTTGAATGTGTGAAATAGTACAACCCTCTCATTTGCTTATTGAGTGAAAATCCTGGTGAGAATTGGGTTTAAAATCAACTGATTAGGACAACATCAAAGCTGGATTCCTAAATCAAAGGCTAGCTGTTCGTTAATTTTCCTTGTAAATGGCCTCTGACATAAATCGACTGAGTAGTAACAAGAATTACTGCAGAATTTTAGTTTTAAACTGATATCTTTCTTGAAAAACCTTCTTACAAAATAACTGATGCAGGTGTGAATAATCAATTGAGGAAAGTGGTATAATGTGAGCTATGAGTGATCTTAACTAACTTATTGAAGAAGTTGGTGGGTACCTTCACTGAAAACCCTCAGGAGACTTCACTCCTCCACTAGGGATCACCTAGGGGTTTAAAAGGCTTGTTGCATATGCTAAATGCAACTGTGCTCCCTACAAAAGTGGCTCTTTACTTTGTTTTTTTTATATTTTATCTTTGCTCAGGGACTAGCAAAGCTTAGGTCTGGGGGTGTGACAAGTGAAAAATACCATTTTTCACCCCTAAACTTGAGTCTTGATAGACCTTTGAGAGAACTAAATAAGTGTTTTAAGTGCTTATGTTGCAGCTAACAATAAAGGCAGGCTTAACCATAAAAGCAGCTTAAAAGTGCCAATAAGATGACAATCCATGTCAATCCAAAGGAAGAAAGTGAAGAAACAACCTCATCAGCTATTGAAAGGTCTGAATAGAAGAAACAAAGACCTGGAAGAGAAGTATGGAACAATTCGAACAGAAAAATGCACTACAGAGTCCTTTTCGTAAAGAACCTGAAACTCTGCGAAAAGGAATAAAACTCCAGGCGTAGCATTCGAAGAGCATCTGAACTGTTCGAAGAGAGGATTGAACTTTGTGAAAAGAAGAAAACACAATTCGAACATAACCAGAACATTACGAAAAGAGCTTCAGGAGTCACAACACTTTGCGAAAAGGCCCCTAAGCTGTGCGAAGAGGCATTCTGGAGATTCGCAGCTTTAACAAGGGCAATTCAGTAATCTGTTGCACGCGTCCCAATGCATTTTAAAACCTAGGGACATTCCATAGGTTTCTAAGCATGAAGCGAAGGAATATTCCACCCCACGTGAGCACCTAGAGAGGGAATAACTTGGCAGGAACTTCTAGAAACTCTAACAAACTTTCAAAATGCATAACAGAATTGATGCCTTTTTCACCTGATTGGCTGAACCAGATCGAGGAATTCTGATTGGCGTAACATCCGGATCCCGTGCTCGACTACCATTGGTCAATACAGACCGAGAACCTCGATTGGTTGATACACATCCGAGCCGGACTCGGGAAAGCTATAAATAGACGAAAGCATTTGCCCAATTGGGGCATCCAGTTTTGAGTTTCATTTCTAATCCCCATTTCCTACTTTGTCCGCAATCCTTGTAATAGCCTACTTTGTACTTGCATTTGAGAGTGTGAGATACTTCAGAACTCAAAGGAGAGTTTGCATCCAAGACGCAAACCGAGAGCCGTTAAGTCGCGGCTCGTAAAATTGTAAGGATGAATTTTAAAAGGTTGTTGTAAACTATGCATTCTCCATTGGACTCATGTCAAGGGTTCCCTCTGATCTCCTCAGTACATTAGACTCCTTTAGATTCATTGTTTTGCATGCAATTTCCCTTGATTCATTAATCTTGTGAGAATTAGTGTTTGTAACCTAGTCTCTTACAGCATTTGTAGTGATGTTTCTTGTTCTGAATTGAGGATTTGGATTAAAGACTATTGGATGGTTTGTGGCCATTAAAGTGATGCACTATAGCCATAAGTGTAAGCCTAATCCTTGAATTAGATTTATCTCTCTTACATACATGCTTGTAGGCAGGATGAAGATTGGATCACCTCTGTTGAGCTGCAGTTATTCTCATTAGATTTCAAAGACCAAATCAGATTTAGATATTACTTCTCCATCTTTGTTTTAATCATTCCCCCAACTCGGATCTGGATCATTTAGTTTAAATTTTTCTTTGTTAGTTAAACGTGACAAATTCAAACCCCTCATCTTATCAGTTTTCTAGATAGGATAAGAAGCCAGATCTGGTAGCTCAGATCTGGAGGTTTATCTTACATTTTAGACAAATTCTCTGTGGACGATCTTTCACTCACTTACATTTAAAACTTGCTACAATTGGCCCTAATCTTGCAGGCTAATTCTCTTCTAACTGTGCTGATATTTCTTTATTTTTTTATATAGTCTAGAGCCACTGTAATTTAGCAGCTATAAATCTGTTTTCAAAACACAAGTAAATCAAGCACACTAAGAAGTAACAACAGTGGTGCATTCCCAATACTTTTTAGCATCAATTTCTATCTACTAACCCTTTTAAAAGTGACATCGGATCCTATTTCATGACAAAATCAATGTACGAAAATTAAAAAATTGAAAGGCAAATATAAAAATGATTCGATTTATAAAACATATAACTTTCAAGGGAAAATACATAATTAAATATGTAAATATATTAATTTATGAGATTTTAAGGTTTGAATAAGATTTTAAACCCGTCGATGTACGATCGAACACATCCTACGCGACGAGATCTAAGAAGAATAAGATGGATTGATGAGTGCCCACCTCTTGAAGTGTGAACGATAGATCTGGGGTGATTAGGGTTGAATAGATCGATGCCCAATGCGATAGCCCATCCGAGATTTCTCCTTCTTCCTCCTCGATCTTGATGGTAGAAATGGATTGCGGTGATTCTTATGGACTCTGAAGGGGCCTCTAACCCATATATCTTAAATTGGGTAAATGCACTCAATACACAAATCGAAAAATCAATTCCGGACTCGAGCAATAAACTCAAACTCTTATGTGAGATGTGTGTGTTGCACATGACTCATACCCGGAATTGAACCAAGTCCGAACTCATTTCTTTTTAAGCACCATAGTTATAACGTCTGGGCTTAGTTAGTTATTAGTAACAAATCATTTACAACGAGAAGAATGATGTGTGTGTGATCAAGGGCGATCATGTACACCTTAGACACAAACCCAACCTGGGCCCAATAACCCCAAATTAATAAATACAAAAAATATGTAACTGTGTGTGAAAGGGTACACATAAATAATTTCGCAAATAGTTGCAAAAGCCACGAGATGGCATAGGGGTTTGAGACTTAGTTAACAAATAAGAGATCGAGGGGTCAAAATGTGTTAAGTACATTTTAGACCTCATTTGGATCGCTAGATAAGAACCCGTACACTGATTCTCGGTGTACCAGCCTCACATTGAATTCTTGGCTTTCATTTCGGGTTGTTAAACAAGAGCCAATACACTGATTGGTGGTGTATCAGCCCCACACCGAATCTCCACTTAATATAAAGGGGCAGAACCACAAAAACTCAACTTGTGGTTTTCGTTTGAGAAAGAGAAAGAGAGCTGAGAGAGCCAAGTGAGGAGGAGAAACCCTTTTCTCCTCAATTTCTTGTTTTGAAACCCTCGATCCCATTAATATCTCTCAAATCCTTCTTCTTACTTCGAAAGATTTCAATTCTCGGCACCGTAGAGATCAAAGGGAAGGGCAAATCGAAGCATCGAAAGGACAGGCGCGAGGCATCATGCCAATTTCGTTCACGATCCTGTTCATTTAAAACCCCACATGTGCGATCCAAGAAGGTAAACATCGTAACGTGATCGTGTGAATCACGAATTCTGAGATTTTTGCTTTCGATTAATGAGTATTTGGATTTGTGTGCAAGGAATTCAAGGATTTGGACGCACACGAGAGCGTAGACGCCGCTATTCCTTCGATTTTACCGATCGTGAACTTCGCATGCGCGAATGCCATGATGGTAATTATTTTTATCCTATCATGCACCTCTTTATTGGAGAAATTAAGCCTAGGATCATGCACGATCGAATTGTATTTGGAGATTGGGAAATCGGCATCATGAGAAATGCAAGCATCCATTTTCCCAATATCTGAATCTCGAAATCTTCACATAAAATTAAGTGCATGTGTGAATCCTCAAGGTAGAATAACTATTGGATGGTTTAGTAACAAACTAGGTGTAGTTTTCTTATCATTTAAAGGCTACTTGGTGTGGATTTCAAAAATATCAAGTTAAAGAAGATGATTGAATGAGTTCGGCAACTGCAAGACTCGCCCAAGTGAGTGAAATATCGCCCGGGCGAGATGCCTTCAAAATTCAAAGTGAAACTCACCTAGGCGAGTTTCTAGACAAAATTTTTCATGTAAGCCTTGCCCGGGAGAGCTTGTATGTGTTGAAATCTGGAAGCCTCGCTCGGGCGACCTAGAGCTAGGTGCCGACATATGCTCGATATTTCGGTCATAACTTTTGACCTCGAACTCGGAATTACGCGATTCTTGCGGCATTGGAAAGAGAAAAATGAGCCCTATAATTTGTGTGAATTAGAAATTCCATAAATCTAATTTTTTAAAGGTTAAAATTGGGCGGCAAATGTGATGAGTTATACATGATCCCAAAATTTGCAAGAACTTGTCCATTCCGCCTATCTAAACTTATTCCTTGACAAAGCTTGAGGAACCTTGACTTATTCAATTTATTTGACACTAACACATGTTTTATGAACCTTCCATGATATAGATTGAGAATGGGAAGCAATTGGTAAGGACTTCGCCTTACCTCACACGACCTCGAAATTAAGGTAGGGAAACTCAATGCTTAATTGCCATTTTGATCTTGATTCATAGATCTCCGTGATAGATAGAATGAAGTCATGATGATTGGAATTTGAATTAAAATTTGTCTTTGACTGTATTGCATATTGAGATCATGAAATTTTGAATCTCTGAAATATGAATCTTGCATGTTTTGAATCATTGGACGATATTGGATTTTTTTGCATTACTTTATGCACATTGAATATTTAATGTCTTAGAATCATCTAAACTATATGGAACTCTGAAATACGAGCCTTGGACCTAAGTTTTAGATCTAAATATTGCATCTTTAAAACTTGAACATTGAACCCGAACCCTTGAACTTTGAAATATAATCTTTGACTCTGACCTTTTAAATCTGAACATTGAATCTTCGAAACTTTGGACCCTAAAAATGAACTCCGAACCTGTATCTGTGATCTTCGACTCTGAACTCTAACATTGAACCAGTTTGAACCGGTACAGAGGGCCATCCATGTATTTGAACCGACACAACAGTGAATTCGTATTTTTGAACAGACACGATGGTGAATCCGTGTATTTGAACGACACGATGGTGGATCCATATCCGTTCCGACACTTTGAAATATGAACGTCTGAAACCTACATGGCGGTGAAACCTTGCATTTGAACAATGAACTCCTATGACGGTCTGGGCTTCCTTACCTAAAACTCACGCTATCAGATCTTTCATGATCTGAATTACAATGATGCTATGGTATCGATACATTTAACTAGCTTCCTGACGACTCGACCTTTCCTCACATCAGCAATAGGAAGGATCGGACTATCAGTTAATGGTAAGCTTATATGTTGCAAAATCGAAGTGCACTATGCGGAAACATATCAGAGTTATGGCATAAGTAGTATGGCTAAATAAACCTTCCAGATGTCCATTCACACGTATATCGAAACTATCAATCCATTGATGAAGGTCGACCTTCTCCTAAAATAGTGGATAATAAAATCACAAAAGACCAATGTTTAACAAGTATGTTTACTGTATTCTTTACAAAGCCCCAAAATATCACACTCTACAACTAATCAATTAAGGAAAGTGTTCCTCAGATAGTTCTTCCTCGTCAGGATTGTAATCCGGGTCCTCTTCTTACTCCGGATCACGGTCCAAGTCTACTCCTACAACTGTGACGTATAGTCGAGGGTGAGCTTCATCCAAGCTCAGTAAGGAATAAAATTGCTAAATCACTCATTTAACACATTCCAATTCATGAATCTTGATGCATATATAGAAAAGAGGTGTTTAAATAAAATCAAGACTTTGGCAATACTATCAAAGCATATCTTGTCAAGGATGCAAGTAATCGTGTTCAAAAATAATGCATATCAGATCGACGAATAAGTAACAAGAACTCATAAACATATCAAGCACAAGTTACCCGCACACGTAACAGAAGTTCTCAAACGAGTTCAATGTCAAGCCCCTGAGCTACATTAACAGGGTCGCTTGAACCAAGAATTCAAGCCCTTGAGCTATGTTAATAAGGTCGCTTGGACTAAGAATTCAAGCCCTTGAGCTACGTTAACAAGGTTGCTTGAAACGAAATGTCAAGCCCCTGAGCTAAGTTAACAGGGTCACTTGCACTGAGACCATCAAGCCCCTGAGCTACGTTAATAGGGTCACTTGATCAGAGACACGACGAAGGTACGAAGTGTGAACACGTAAACAAAACAGATAGCTGTGATACTGTTCGAATATAAAAGTTAAAAGCTTGTGGAGTGAATAAAGTCATATAACAAGATGTCGTGCACTAAAACATGCGAATCATGTACAAACTCCAATTTAAAAGCTTGGAAACATATCGAGATTTTTTCATATATCATCCCTGGAAATATTAAGCATATACTATGTACATCAATAAACAGAATTCGAGGAAAACAAGAATCTGGCAAAAAATTATTCCCTACCTCAAAGTCAACAATACACGTGATCGAACACAAGGATGTCTCGTGGAATCTATTGGCTGCCTCGCAGGTTAACCTAGATCAGTGTACACTCATAGTCAAACAATTTGTAATGAGCCGCTATGCACACAAGGTTTTCCTAAGTCAAGGCTTTGAAGACAACTCTTAAGTCAAGGCAAAGAGGGCACGTAGGTAATCCAACTCGCCCTGACTGAGTTGGGAGGTTGCCCGATGGCTCCGCTCCCTTTTAAACTTTAAAGTGACCCTTAAAGTCACTCGGGCGGCTTTCACCCAAGAAAAATGGCCTAAGAAACTCACCTGGGCGAGCTCACTAAAACGCTTAAGCCCTGTGCCTTAAGGCAACTCGCTCGGCTAGTTTGAGTGTCGCCCGCGCTAACCCCATCAGCATTACCCGTCACCCGGGCGAATTATGCCCATACTATTTGGCCTAAAGAACTCGCCCGGGCGAGTTCTTAAAGCATTAGCTTCCCACGCCAAGCAACCCACTCACCCGAGCTAGCTCAGGTTTAGCCCAGGCGAACCCGATCACCTCAGTGTTTGTCTTCATCCTCATGCTGAAACTCCTCAAAATTTATGCACGTGATCTAGATATCATAACCAAATGAGCCTAAACTCACCGATTTCCTATTCGATTCGTACTTTCATCTTTGGTTTTCACGCATGCAACGAGGTCAACTACCAATTATTGGAGATTATCGCTTTTCCACATTTCTCCCGTGTTCAATCGTCGAATTCGTTGCATGTGCTCGCGCCAACGACGATTTCAGGCCCTAACTACTAGAGTTTTATGTTCACAAGATCGTGATGCGGAACGTACCTCTTATACGTAATTTGTACGGTCGAAGTTGAAGAGATTGGTGGGAAGCTTAGTGTACGTCCAGTGTTTTAATCGCTACTCTCGACAGATTTGCGGCAATAGATCCAGCTGAAGTCTCCCTATTTTTCAATGGTTAGAAAAGGTTCCAACCGTTGGGTCTCAAGAGCTGAGAATAGATGAGTTTCTATTCTCTCTTTCCCTCTCCCTTGTTTTCAAGGGAAAGTAAAGTAAAAGACACTTGGGAAACCTAGAATCAAATGGAATCTAGGCGACAACACCAACCCCAATGTCCGAATAGGATACCTACAAAAATTATATGGGTAAATGATCAGTAGCACAAAATTATCGTTCTAGATTTTGACCTTGATTTGCCAATGAATTATCTAAAATTGAACACACCAATTCAATAAAACAATTGCGACGCGAAGCAATTGTCACACATCGATAAATGTGAATCTCTACGTTTCAGCGATTGAGTTCGTATTGCTTTGGATTAGACTCTTGATTTTGTATAGATATTCATCTTTGTATGGGTGATATGACTATTTGATTTTCTTGGCATTATATGCTTCCTTGACACACGTGGCTACAACTGTTTAATTTTTAATTGGAATTAGAGATGAATCTATGGAGAATTACAGCTCATTAGTCGTTTTGTGACCAAATTTAAGATGCATGAGTAGCAGGGCCTAGCCATGGCTAATAGGCAGGGAGGAAAGGAAATCCAGGTGCACTTCATGGGAGAACAACGTGGACGGGCCCTTTTGGGACTTCACGCACACACATGTTAATGGTCCTGTCCAAACTTTTTCTTAGATTTTTTTGGATTTTATTTTAATTGCTCGTGGATAAGGCTAATATAGTTTCAGACATATTTTCTTTTTCCGATTTTCGTACTTTGACATGTGTATATATATATATATACTGGTGGGAAGTACGTGTGCGTTGCACATAATGCAATGTCTGCGATGGTAAAGAACTTGTGCATGGTTTCATAAATAATTTAAGTAACAAGAAATAATGGAACATGTTTAAAATATGTTGGAAGGTCATCTGATTAGGAATCAATGGTAGCCTGTCATTAGATGTGCACAAATATTTCAGCACCGTAAACAATTAAATTTGTATAGGAGGTGTGAATGATGGCCAAAAGTGACCACGCCACTATGCATATATAGTTTACTATCAACTACGCATTATCCCTGTTGCCTAAAAAAAATACTTTCTTTCTGAGTCTCTAATAGCCTCATATATTTCAGCCCACTAATTTGAACTCCATCACAATCTCTAATCATGGGCATATTTTATGAAAGACGAATAAAACTTTCAATTAAACCATTAATTATAGGAATCAAAGATTCCTTCGATACTTACCTAAGCCAATAATGGATTGAGAATGCTGCAAGGAAGGAAGGTTACTATTGAATGTATTAATTATATTACACATTAGAAGTATTAGTCACGTAATTGTAAAATAGAATACCATTGAACCCATCATGTAAAATAAAATAACAATCTATCGGTACTATGATAGGAAAAGTACCTTTATCTATGGCCATTGAAGCTTTGTTGCACGATAAAATTTACGAGACTTGAAATAAGAGTCAAAGGAGCAAAGTCCATCGGTTAGATGAGCAGTTTTCACATATAATGGATATTGTATAATGATATATTATCTCGCAAGTTTTCACAGCTAATCATCAATTGATTTTTTTAGGCAGCCACAAACAATAGTGCAATACTTCAAAGATTTAATTATCTACCTTCTCATAATGGTGCTTCCCTTGCTCCGAAAAAATTATAATATAACATTTATACCATATAGTTTTTCTATTTTTTCTTTTTAGTTTTATATTTGACGGGCACAAAATTTGAAAAAAATCTATTAGGACACATAGTTGGTCTCTCTTTCTCCTTGCTCCTTTATTAATTCCTTATAAGTTGCTCATCAGATTCTTGTCCAAAATTTTATTAAAAACTCACAACTTGCTATCTTGTAAGAGATAGACTGGTTTACTTAAACCCCGACTAATCTAGAACCTGAACTATTTGCAGCACTAGAAAGCTTCTGCTCCAGCCCAGTAGGGAACACATTTACAAAAATAGTTAGTCTACAATGGGTGTCCACCCCTCATGTGCATTAAAGCAGTCCACACATTTGACGTGCGGGGATTTCTATGCATTGGAAGTTCATGCATGTCATATAGTCACACAGATGTGTGGAAAGGTCGTGTGCACTCATGATGGGTGGCACTCATTGTAGACTAACTCTTAAAAAAAAATTGTGGTACACTGTGATGACCTTCATATTAAATGGAGGACATATGTGGCACACATTCCAAAAAGGTAGCATCGGTTCCATGTGTTACCTAATACCAACTGTATAACCTATAGCCAGCTATAGACTTAACCAATTCATTGAAATAAAATGCTCAAAACCTATAGAAAACTGCATGGTTAATCAAACATTTGTATAAATACTCTGTAACCTGAAGTTAACATCTACTATGTGGATGATATAACAGTTTTATTTCCAAAGCATAAGACATCAAGCATATATGAAAATTTCAAAGGTGTAATCAAACCATGAAGATTGTGCAAATAGGACTACGCATCCCACTACAGATGATAACAATAGTTTAATTTACATTTCGGCGCTTATAGACCGTATATTTGGGGGCCTGTACACTCAAAAAAGGCTGTAAAAGAAGCATATATTATACTATATGCAAGTTAAATGCCGGCTAGAGCCCCGACACAGCTCTATGTGGCTCCGCTCCAGGATGTAACAGTCCGTTCAATTGGTTTAACAAGTGATGGTAGATGTTGGATCTAACATCCCAACATCGCCCATTAATGGATTTGAATGGCGTTAAATTCACTAATCCATCTCGTTCAAATATATGTGGTTTGCTTCTTATTTCTTGCCCAGTATGTTAAGATTGATAGATTTCGGTATTTATAAAGTGATTCTTACTCTGATTGCGTCGAATGGACGGGTCTTCAAACCATACGGAGCCTTAATAGTCTTCCCATGCATCGGGTCGCTCACCCAAGTAACGATGAGACCAGCTTGCCGTATGGCTCTAACCAAGTGGAAGAGCTTCACTCTCATGTTCTCGGCTCCCATTCGCGTGATTATGGTTAGTTTTCCTGGTTTGTTGTGCGGGTTCAGAATCTCGCACAATTTCACGAGATCATTTGGGTCCATCTTGTCACTCACCTGCATGATGCATGTAAGTCCATATGTCAAAAAGCAGCTCAAATTATCAAGTTTTAGTCCAACAAAAAACTAAGATGAGATCATCACCATCACCGTATTTCACTTATTGGGGCTGGCAAAATAGATAATGACCACCCACTTGGCATAAAATATTGCATTTAGCATAAGAAAATGGAATTCCAATATGAGCCTATAATACTTGCTATTAATAATAATAATAATAATAATAATAATAGGGAAATGATCCCCTCAATCGAGTCATGACTCAAGTTGCCATTGGTTGCATGCCATTCTCTTTTTTCTTTGAAAAGTCAAAGGCAGATGTCATTATTTAACTTCCTTTGAAAATATAGAATGTTCAGTTCAAGCTTCATTGTCTACAAAATATAGCACTAACCTTTATGCCCAGAGGATTGGCCACCCCTCGAAGAAATTCAACATGAGCATTGTCCAGTTGTCGCATCCTCTCCCCTACCCAAAGCATGTGGGTAGAGCAATCATAAAAAAGCCCAGATGTTGAATCTTCCCTTGTCAATGACTGCTCATATGGAAGGTGAAGGCATTAATGGGATGTCCAAAATTTTGTAGTGGTCATTAGCGGATGATTTGTAGTAAAGCCAGTAGCCACCATGAACCCTAGAGTTTCATCTACTCTCTGTGCAAGCTCCATGTATCTATTTTCAAAAAGTTAAAACTTACTGTAAAAAATGCAAATTGTATTTTAAAAAAACGAAAATAAAATTTGCAATAAAAAATTTATAGTAATTCCACTCAATCTTTATAGCTATCTAAGATAAGGCCACCATTTGAGGTAGTAATCCAACAAAATTTACTAATTCCACTTTAAAGGAAATCATAGCTCCAGATTTAGACTAAGTTTATCATCTTAGAATCTGCAGTTAAAGTTTGTGGATTGAATGCAGGCTTATCCAACAATTAAATTCATTCCATAGAACACCACCATTATGACAAAACAACTATAAAACCAATCGGAAGAGAAAAAGAAAATCCGAAACCAACTTCAAAGTTCAAACTACAAAAATGAAGGATTTAGAAAATGTACGATATCGAATACCTGTCTCCTTGCTCGTTGTGCTCAGTAAAGTCCAAATTCCATTGTGTGAATCTTTGAATAGAAGCATATCCACCAGTGGCAAATGCTCGGAGAAGCTTCAAGGTGGCTGCAGATTGTGTATAGGCTCCGATCAGTCATTGGGGGTCTGGCGTTCTAGATTTCTCATCAAAGGAGTTGCCATTGATAATGTCTCCCTGGTAATTTGGGAGCTTCACCTAATTTTGGGTCTCAAATGGATCAAATCTGGGTTTTGCAAATTGACCAACCATCCTTCCTACCTTTTGCATTATCAAAGAAGAACCTAAGTCAAAGGTGATTATTTAGATAATCAAAAAATAATTTATAATCTAGCAAGTAAAGGTCATATCCAAATATAAAATATCACATCTATCTAACAAGGCTCATTCTAATTTTCTGTTGAAAACTTTCCTTTATTCTTTTAGAATACAAGAAGAAAATTTATTACAGGACTAAATATTAATAAGCCAAGCTAGATGATTAGAAAATATCCCAAGGTTGATACTCCTGGCATTACAAATATAAAAAAATATATATAAAAAAAAAATAAAGCTAAAAGGGATATAGAGATAACTCATACTGAGAACTGACCCAGACTGAAATTGACTATTAGATTCATAAAAATAATATAATCTACAAGTAAGCAATTGGTGCAACTGTAACGATAGATTAGTAGCTGAAGCCTGGATGCAAACCAAACTCAATTGTGTAGTTGGAATAATAGCTATGAGATTCAAAGGTGTAAGAGCAATGCTAGAATTCTACAACAATGAAACATCGAATCTGATGACTCCATTTAATATTATGGAACCAAGCAGCTTCGCACAAACATTAATTTCAACCATCTAACTGTAAGAGAAAAAATAATTGTAACCCTCCATCTAAATTAGCTCTAAACAAATGAAAATAAAATCATTTAGGCATCAACAATTACAACATTAAGTAAGTGATCCCTATGATGCTCCTGCAGAAAGTGCCCAGTCCAGATGAAGTCAGAAAAACAACAGCCGATCAAAATGCAAAAACAAAATGTTCTTACCAAAAAAAAAGAAAAAAGAAAAAAAAGAAACATTCTTGTGCAAATCAAACCAAAAGAACCACATAAGGGATGTGCACATGATAAATACCTGAAATGAGGCGATGTAGGTAATGAGAACTTTGTGCTCTTGCAAAGATGTTAACAAGCGGATTGCAATTGGCAAACAATTAACTTTCTAATAATCAAACAGATTTTTCTGGAAAGACTAAAGTAACACCAAATGAAATGATGAAGAGATGTAAAGTAATGAGAACTTTCTACTCTCCCGATGTTAACAAACTGGATTGCAATTGGCAACCAATTAACTTTTTAATTATCTAGAAATGAACCTCAACCTCATGTGATAATTTATTAGTAATAGTACGGAAAAAAACAAAAAAGAAAACTCTATGTTTTGACACTTGGGAGCTTTCAATCTGGGCATAATAAGAAGGAAGTTAGTGTCTTGGCGAAGGTGTAAATAATGTTAGATCCCATTCAGGTATTTCCTCAAGCAATTGGAATGCATATTGTTTGGAGTGCAGTTGAAACGTAAAATATAAATTAAGAAGAAGTGGGCAGATTTACAGAAAATGTATTAAGACCGTAAAAAATATACAAACGATGATTAGAAATATATAGGTAACAATGATATGGAAATAGTAACCTTAGGAGGTTGTATTTATAAGAAACAAACATTTGAAAGAGGAATGTGCAACAGAATTTGTGTTGGGATCACCTCAATTACGGTCTTACTGATGTAGCTGCATGCGAACTCCGCCAACTACTGCTAGGAATGAAACATATAAATGTGAGATTGATTATAATGTGTGGAATACAAAAAAAATCCCATAATCTATGAAAATGACAACTCCAAAACCAATACTAACCAATGAATAATCCTTCATGTGGGACCAAATCACATCCATTCCTTGAAGAAGAGTCAGTGGATATTTTTGGGTTGCCTATAGAGAAATGAGATGAATCGCTCTCACGTTTTCAGTCTATCCAGATTTTAAGGAAGATTACAGGGGAGAGATGAAGAAATTCATCAATCCTTTGAGCATCACTTCCATGAAAGAATGGGAGAAGTGGATGGGAAACCAATTTCCAACCTTCATATATGTAGCCAATAAGTTTGCCATTTTCACAAGAAATTAGGGCATAATATGTTAGGTAAGGCATGGGTACCCATTTCTGCGATGGAAACATCACTGAGAAGATAGAACGAAGATGTTGAAGGATGGAGAAGATGATGCAAATGAAGTAGAGATGGTAAAAATCTTGCATTGAACAGGCGGTGGAAATTGGAGTCGATGGAGAACAGATCAACTAAGGAAGGTGCATGACGTTTGTAGGGTAGGGCTTCAATAACCCTAAGATCGATGACAAATACCGATAAAAAAAAAAAAAGATCGATGACAATTAATTCGAAGTGAAATATCGATTGCTCTCCTATAGGAAGTAAAACTTACAACAAGCGGAGGACGTCTTCATCTTCTTTCTTCTTCATCTTCTTCAGGTCCATTAATGTCTCCGTTCCGTATATAGTAGATTTGACTATAGACAAACTCTTTTACAAGCTACCAACGTCAAACGTCATTTCCTCAAAAAAATAAAAGTACAATATTATCCTTTCAAATATATAAAAAATACACTAAAGTATAAAAGATTATAATTAAAATATAAAACTTATAGGGGCAGCTAAGAGGTCTAGATCTTAAAGTAAACTTTATACACAAATGGCCCTTTAACTTTTTTATTTGCCAAAAATATAAGTTCTCTAACTAATAATATCTCTCTAAAAGACGGGATTCTTATTGTCCTAAACGAAAAATGACGAACCAAATGCTACACTCTCTTTTGTCTTATAGAAGAATATATACATATATATATATATATATATATATATATATATATATATATATATATATATATATATATATATATAGGCCCAGGGATATGAGTACGGGCTTAGAGATATCTCTACGCCAATTAATATGAGCGCGACACGTAGTACCCTTTTGTGAAGTGATCGGTGGCATGGGGCCCACTTTACTAACTACGGTTACACTTTTAAAAGTTAATATCCTTCAAGCCGTCATTTTTGACTTTTTAAAAGTCTCTTTCTTTTCTCTATTTTTTCAAAAAAAGTGTCACACTTACTTTTCATGCATATTTTACTCAAAAAAAGTGGCGTCTGATAGTGAAAAACACTAACACCTAGGGGGGTGAAGTGCCAACCTCGAAACGAAGCGCCGACGCCCCTAAAACGAAGAGTCAACGCCTCGTTTTAGAGGCGCCAACGTTTCGTTTAGGGGCGCTAACGCTTTCATTAAAAAAAATAAAAAAATAATAATTCAAAGAGCTGGCGCCCCTAAACAAAGCACCAACGAAGCGTTGGTGCTTCCATAAAAAAATAAAAAATAATAAAATAAAAAATATATATATTTTAAAAATCGAAACACCGACACCCCTAAACGAAGCACCGACGCCCCTAAAACGAGACGCCGACGCTTCTCTGTAGAGGTGCTAGCGCTTCGCTACCAGGCGGCGGACACTCATATTTTTTAAGTAAATATACCTGAAAAAGTAAGTATGATGCTTTCTTAGAAAAAGAGAGAGGGGAGAAAAAAGAAACACTTTAAAAAGACTTTTAAAAAAGTCAGGAATGACAACTGAAAAGGAATATAACTTTTAAAATATTTTAAAAGTTTAACTATAGTTAGTAAAGTGGGCCCAATGCCACCTATCTCTTCACAAAAGAGGTGTTACGTGTCACGCTCATATTAATTGGCGTAGAAATATCTCTATGTCTGAGCACATTTTCCCATTTTCATATATATATATATATATATATATATATATATATGGTTTCGTACTTTGTTTTACTTATCTTCGATGGTTACGTATTCAATTTTGTTATAACTAATATGGTTACCACCTTTTGTACTTGGATTAAGTCATTCTTGCTTGCTACACCCACGTTATTACCTGAGATAAGTATGACTCGATCTGATCCAAAGGTGAGATGAGAGGAATAGCTTTAGGTGCGATGATGTGATTAATTCTGCACATTGAATAATCAACAATTTTAAAATCAAATTAGGTATTTTCTGTCAATTAATAAGCTTGAAAATTTGACCCTCGCCCCTTTTCATGCGGCGACCGTCTCGCAAATTCTGACCCTTAGGCATCACCGATGATCTGGGTACGAGTCGAGGGCTGGAGGTGTGACACATCTGGTGCTTACTGTCGGACCTCTATTCAGGTATGAACTATTCAGGTTTAGTTCATACACTTAGCTAAATTCAGTGATTTTAGCCAATAATTTTTATTCTATGCGGGTCAAAGGTTGACTCGTACTTATACCAATGCCTCTTAGCGTAGGTCTCATTTTGCAAAAAAATATTGCTTCCAAGTTGACCTTTACTCAAAGTTTAGGTCCAAGGGTCAAATGTGAGTTTATGAGTGAATAAACCTATAAAAATCGGGATTTTCCATATCTGACCTTTATACGCTTAAAAATTCATAGAGATTCGATTACACAATAATTGAGGGTGTTTTCAATTTCTAATGAAAGGTAGTCGACTCATCAGAGCTCACCTAGAAGTGGAATCATCCATAAATCACTATTGTTTTAACATTATGCGGATAGAATGATACGTTGTTGCTCGCTATTTCAAAAGGAAACTTTGGCTCATAGGCTCCGATATTGTCATACTATCCTCTTTTTGTTTACTCTATTTCTCTTCCATTGATGTGACAAAAAAGTGTGATTACGACCGCTAGAGGGTGTATCGGGTTCAGATTGAACCAATCATCGGAGGCCCTCGAGGAAAACGGGTCAAGCGTTGACCCAGTTTACTCTATATGTTGTGGACTTCCGATGAATGACCTCGTAATTGGAACACAGAGAATTGTTTTCCTCACTAATGAAGATTATTCTATGGCTGACCTCGAACCTTACGCTCGCTGTTCGGAATGAAGTCTACGACTGCGCTACATGTGGCCCTGCAAAGGGGGTAATCGCTTCAACCCGCTTGGAGAAATATTTTGTAGCGGCTACCAAAATCCGTAGTAACCTTTGGAGGATGGGGATTTAGGAGGCCAATGAGGTCAGGACCGCATCGTAGAAATGTCCATCATGACACCACTGAATGAGGTGTTTGTTGATGGGGGCATGAATGACTTTGGAATGGATGAAGTTCAAAAGTTATTTGTCAATTTCAAGAAATTTAAAAAAAAATATTTATTTTTTTATAAATTTCAAGAAATCTAAAAAGTGACATAAGAAACCTTCTCATGATACCCCATGATCACGGATGCATGTCACGTGGAATTAACACTTGATTGTCTGATAGGTGGGCCACAATTTCAAGATCTATTATGTAAATAATTGAGACTCAAAACAATCTCTATCATCTAATTCAAAATAATCAACATTGATAACTGTGGAACCATTAGTTGCTAATACAACAACCTTTGAATCCGGGATCGATTTCATCCCAATCTTTCACAAAGTAGATCTTCAGATCATGGCTCACCTATTAGATGGCCAAATGTTGATTCCATGTTGCACACATCCCCAGAAGTTAACGTGATCATGGTATACCATGAGAAAAGTTCTCAAGCCCATTTTTTGGATGTTTTCCACATGGAATCAACATCTGGTCATCTAATAAGTGAGCCATAATCTGAAGATCTAATTTATGAAAGATTGTGATGAAAAATGATCTTCATCGTCTAATTTACGACAACCAACAATGCTAAAATGGTGGAAACTATAAGTTGTGGAGATCGAATCTTGGATTGCAAATACTTGGACTCCTTTTTTTTATTATTAAGGATAATTTTTTTCTTCTCCATAATATCTTTGAGAAATTTTAGGAGTTAGAGTTGGTGGATCTTACCCTCTAGAGAATTGATAGGAGATAGAGTAATGAAGTTGACTTTGTAATGAGATTCCTTTCGGTTTTTTATAGAAAATAACATTTTATTTAATTAGGGAAAATCAGAAATAACAATATCAAAGAATTTCATTAAGTTTTTATGGTTAAAATTATGCGCCAATCTCATTTAATTTAGGTAGTCTAAACCATAGCGACAAAAATCACCGATTTTTTGAAAAATTTGTAAATAATTCACAAATTTAAGGTCTCCCGAATTATTTGCAAATTTATCAAAAAATCGCTGGATCACAAAAAATCGTGATTAATTTATTCCTAAATAATTCCCGAAATTTTCAAAAAAATTGTTACTTACTTAAACTTTTAATATTTTAAAAAAATATTTATAGTTTTAAATTTTTTTATTTGTATTTTTAAATTTTTCTCACCGATTTTTTCTCCGAACTACCTAAATTTACCGATTTTTTTTGTATTTTAACCTTGCCGAATGATTGTCGAACCCCGATTTGGTGACTATGGTCCAAACCGCTCATTGGCATGACTTAATCTAATGAGATTGAAAATTCTTATTACTGTGAGAATTATCATGTAAATAGAGGGGTCCAAGTGGGCCCTCATTTGTTTTCTATTTGAATGATATTATAGTCAATGTATCTAAGAGTTTAAATCTCTCTAAACACTATTTAGAAAAGTGTTAACGGTGGGGAAATGATAGGTGATTTTGAGAGTCAGTGTGGGGAAAAGATGATTTATAGGAGGGGGTGGGAAGGGGGGATTTACCATCTTTCAATAAATCAATCCTTTGAGGATTGTCTTTGGCTTAGAGGCTTCGGTGCTCCATTATTCTCTCATTGTTTTTCCTTATTTTAGGGTTGTTTTTGAAACAGTTTTGGTCATATGTTTTATCGACGTATTGGTAGCTTCATTGTTGCACGAACACATACACTATATCTATGCTATGAGGTATTGTTTAAAAGCTTCGTTTGAAGTGATGTGTGAAGTTTTTGGTTGATTGTTGCTATCGTTTTCAACGTGGTGGCACTGTTTAAAAGCTTCGTTTGAAGCGATGCATGAAACTTTTGATCGGTTATTGCCCTCGTTTCCAACATGGTGGGAGTTTTTATGGACCGTGAGTTTGCCGATGGTAGTGGCGTCTCTTCGGGTGAATCTTCGATATCGGTTACGTGCGGATGTTGAGGATGGTAGTGGATTCTCAAATTTTTATCTTACTCTGAAGGTCCTTGAATTCTGTGTCGTTGTTAGATGGATCTTGGATGTCATTCAATTTATTTTAATGTTAGTGATTGTAATTACCACTTATTGGATTGTAACCCTCTACCCTATAACCGTAAATTTGAGATTACTTATTTTTCAATTTGTAATTATTCTCTTTTTCTAATGAAAAGTATATAGTTTCATCTAAAAAAAAATAGATCATCTCTCTAAAACACTATTTTTGGGCACTTTCATTTATGATCCCGTAACCATTGATGGTGTAAGATCATGAAAATAGAGTGGGCAAGAATGAGTTTGAATCTCTGACTGAACGGTCCAAGATTAGATAGTCTCCAAATGGAAGACAAATGCGTTTTACAGGTGATCTTTTCTCCAAGTCCTAAGCCTATATAATATAAGTCAGTCGGCTGCTGCTTCCCTGAAAACAGAAGAAGAAAAGAAATGAAACACATCTTTAAGAAACTCCACTTTGGAGCGAGTCACGACCCAAATCGATCAAACGAAACCCCATCGCAGTCTACTTCTCCGTCTCCGGTACCGACATGTGGGTCAGACCACCGTACTGTTTCCGGCCAATCTCCGGGGAGTCCAACGCCTTCTTCGTCACCTTCTCCTGCCTTGTCCGGCGCTGTCGCTGGCGATCGTCAGGATTATTTCTCGTCAGAGGAGGAGTTCCAAATCCAGCTAGCCTTAGCCATCAGCGCTTCGAATTCCGACCCCAGAGACGATCTGGACATGGATCAGATCCGCGCCGCGACGCTCTTAAGCTTGGGGCGCCGCAGCCGGGTTGATTCACCCGGAGAAGTGGAAGAGGCTGCCGAATTGATGTCGCAGAGATATTGGGTGAGTTGCTTGAATTTTTCTCGAATTTTGGGGTTTTTTTTTTTTTTTTTTTTAAATTTAATTTTTTATGAACGAGTGATGACATGTGATGGTGTAGTAGGGTTATTGTAATGTATTGGTTGAAATTCAGATGGTTTATGCCCTAAAAATTTGTTCTAAGAACAGTTAAGATGGTTAGGGATCGACCTTTAGATGACTCTTTAGGCGTCTTAGATTGCTATTTTAGGTTTATTTGTCTATTTATTAGGTAAGAATCAGGGTTGCTTTGAATTTGAAGGCTAAATGAGATGTAGGCTACTTTATTTGTCACAATTTACAGTTCAGTTGGATGGAATACAGTGCATTTGATTCCAAGTATTATGACCTGTGTCTACAGTCAGTTAGGGTTTGACAGGAAGTATATGTGTAGTGTTTTTAAATTTTATATATGTGTAGTGTTTTTAATTTTTATATTATATTTTAATAGGTAAGCTGGAATTGAACCTTCCGTTTGTTTCTTTGTTTTTTCTTTTGAATTGGGTTTTTATGTTTTGAGGCAATGATAAAGTAGGTGAAAATTATTTTTATGTGATTTAAAGTTTGTTTGGTGATAACATAGGGAATTTGATGGTGAACATGGTAGGCTGTGTTCAGAAGTGATCACAATTAGGATTCAAGGTAATGTTTCTGCATAAATATAGTGCTTTGTTTCTTTTTGCCGTCATGTTTTGAATGGATAAGGACACTCCAGTGCTTTGGGCATTTAATGCGGTGTATGGACCTAATGAATTGGCCCATGAAGACTAGTTTTAGAAAGAATTGAGAATGGTCCATGAAGAGTGGGGTGCTCCTTGGTGTAAAGGAAGGAGCTTAATACGATTAAGTTTCATGATGAAAAAAAATGAAAGGTGCTGAATGAATTCATGTATGAGAAACTTCCTAAAATTCATGATGGGATGTGAGTTGATGGATATTCTTACGAGTAGGTAAAATTCACGTGGTCAAATGGTCGGGAGAACCCTACGATGTACTGAATTGATAGATATGTGTGTAATATTGCCTTGGAACATGCTTACCCAAATCTCCTATGCAAAGATCTACGGAAGCCAACCTAAAATCATGCGCCAATTATGCTAAGCTCTGAGTTAGCTCATTGGGGACCAGTTCCCTTCTGTTTTGAAAATGCGTGGCTTTGATATGAAAATTTTGAAAAACTAGTGGAAGAGTGGTGGCCTCATTGGAAGCCATAAGGGAATGTGCAAGGGGGGATTTGCAAAATATTGAAAATTATTGAGGAAGGAGATAAAGAGATGGAATAAAGCCGTATTTGGGAATGTACAAGAACAAGCGATGGAATAATAGAGGAGATCCAACAGATTGATTTATAAAAGCTATTGAATATTGGAGGAGATTCAACGGATTGATTACATGGGATAAGAGTGAGAGGAAATGAGCACTTTCGAAAAGTATGAATAAAAAGCAAAAGGGGAAGAAATTTTATAGAGACAAAGATCGAGTGTCAAATGGCTAAGGGAGAGTGACCAAAACATTGAATTTTGGTTTCGCTAGGTCCCGAAGGAGTCAACATTTAATAGTCAGGGGATCGAGGATTGAGTGCAATGAAGAGATTGAGGGAGCCTTCGCACAACTTTATTAAAATTTGTTCACGTATGAGGTGGGGAGTAGATTGGTGGTCGACGGGGTAGAGATAAATCTGATCGAGAGAGAGTAGGGGTGGATTCTCTATCGCACACCTACAATATGTAGATGACGCAATTATTTTTTGTGAGACGTCAGAGAAGTGCATAAAAACATAAAGTTGGTGATAAGATGCTATGAGGCGATATCGGGACGAAGAATGAACTTGAGCGTAACCATATTATTTGGGGTAAACATGAAAAATTACGTTTAATGAAGTATAGATTAGGGTTTAGAGGAGAGAAGAGGAGAGGAGGAAGAGAGATGAGAAAATTAGGGTTGTGATCTAGATGATCTCGCACTCTTGTTATTAATCCTATATATATATATATATATATATTGCTTTACAATATAATCCAGTGTACACTATGTATACAGTAATACATGTACTTAATATATCAAAGAGGCTACAACTAGTGGCACACCAACAGCCACACTAATACTAGTGACTGACCAACACCTTCTCCAGTTGGGGCGTAGATATCTATCATGCCCAACTTGGAGGTGATGTCTCGTAGTCGCTTCCTGCGCACGATAACTCTCATGAGTATATCGACCAATTGACCTTCTGAGCTTACTTGAGGTGTATTAAAATTCATTTGACTAGACCTTCTCCTGTATAAAATGACAGTGCACTTCAATGTGTTAGGTTCTTTCATGATATATTGGATTTTTTGTGATATGAAATACAACTTCATTATATATAGTGTCATCGGAAGCTTTATATGAATCTTGACATTGACCAAGATAAATCTAATCCACATCCCTTCACTTGCACCCTAGGACACGACTATACTCCCCTTCATTACTAGAGTTGAAATCATCATGTTGTTTCTTACTTTTTACACATGACCAATTCCCACCAAGGAAGTTATCATAGCCTGTAGTGAATCTCCTATCACTTAGTGATCTGGCCCAATCAACATCTATGCATGCTTGATCATCGAAGTGACCATGATCACTTTACAATAATCCTTTTCCAGGACTCGATACTATACACAACATCTAGATGTGCAGTCTGAGGTGGGTGCATATGAAGGCTAACAACGTTTACAAAATAAGCAATATCAACCTGCTCATAGTAAGCTATATAAGCTTTCAACCAATCTCGAGTACATACCGATAGCCTTGAGTGCCTCTCCATCTTCTGCATTAATCCTATGATTTTGATAGATAGGGAATCAATGGGTTTTTGCACTAATATTCCAATATGCTTTAGAACATCAAGTGCGTATTTCCTTTGCAATAGAGCAATTCCCTTATCTGATCTAACCACTTGTATGCAAAGACTTATCTTAATTAATACTTTAGTCTCATGATCTATTTAGCGTCATTGCCCATAACAATAATATCATCAACGTACATTACCAGAGCTGTAAACCGCGATTCGTTCTTGACAATGGGCGTGTGATCATAATGACTCCTTTGATATCCAAATTGGATGACAACATTACTAAATTTTTTGAACTATTATCTTGTCGAGGTGACTACTTCAATCAATATCTTGCTTTCTTAGGTTTGTACACATTTCTTTTCTCTTGGATTGAGAACACTGTGAGAAGTGCCATATACACCTCCTCTTCTAATTCCCCATGTAAGGAAAAATTCTTGACGTCTATTTGAGACCATATTTTATGAGCAGCAAGGAAAAAGGTACACTAATTGTGTTCAACTTTGCAACTGGAGCAAATGTATCGTGTTAGTCAATGCCAAATGTTTGAGTGAACCTTTGCCACAAGTCTTGCCTTGTATCTCTTTATAGATCCACCTAGTCTGTACTTAAAGTAAAAACTCATTTGCATCCAACCGCCTTCCTGCCTTCTGGAAGCATAGTTACTTCCCATGTATTGGTTATTCTAAGGATTTCAATTCCTCCAACATAACCTCTTTCCACTGTGGCTGGGATAAAGCATCATATATAGTAGAAGGAATAGAGGTAGAATCCAATAATGATATAAAAGAGGAGTATGAAACTGAGAGTCTAGTAAGATACTATCTTAGTGATGGGATGAGATGTATATGCCTTGGGAGACATTGTGTATAATAGTAGGAAGATCAAAATATTTGGATAAAGAAGCGTCGTTGTTTGGTGGACCTGTTTCAGGAGATGAAACTTGATCGTTGGTGTGAGTGAGAGAGGTATTCTTCCTCCTTCTAAACGCTTCACCTAGAATGAAGGTTTTGCCTTTTCGAAACTTGTTTTTGAACTTCTTGATCTTTCACTCCAACTTCAGCTTGACATCAACATCATTTGAGAGATAGGGCCACACCAGAACAATGCTCTTTTCCTTAGACACCCCCACTCTGAAGAGGGCACTTGAAAGAGGAGTAAAATGGAGTAGATTCAAAGAAAGTAACGTCCATAGTAACAAGCACGCTCCTAGAAGTATTATCATAACACCTCTATTGTTTTTGAGTACATGTGTAGACAATGAAGATACATTTGATAGCTTTGGGAGGTAGCTTATCACAGTCAGAGGCTGGAATATGGGCAAAACAAATAGGCCAAAATACACGAGGAACAGAAAGACGATTTTGGGGACACAATAGTTGATGATGAGACTTGCTATCAAGAACGAAAGGAATTCAGTTAATAAGGAAGCGGACACTACGCATCTCCCCGTAAGTGTTTTGGGACGTTCATACCAATTAGTAGTACATAGACTACTAAAAGCAAGTGCCAACTTTTTCGTTCAACCACTCATTTTATTATGGGATGTAGGGACAAGTGGTTTGCCAAACAATCCCATTAATGAGTAAGTAGGACTGAAGATGATGAGAAGCATATTCCTTACTATTATCAAATCTCAACACCTTTACAGTTGCATCGTGCATGGTATTGAGTTTCAACCAGCTTGTAATTATAGGAAAAATCATAGCAACATTATCTTTGGATTTCATTAAAACTATCATATTAAACTGAGAGCAAACATCAATGAATAAAACAAAATAATGAAAATGATGTAAAGCAACCATATGGGATGGGCCTACCAAACATGATAATGTACAATCTGAAAAAGGAGTATTACTCATGTTACCACTAATAGGATAAGAAGATCTACAATGTTTTCACATTTGACAAACTTCACATCGAAATTTAAAATTATCAAAAGAACTAAACTTTCAGAAATAAGATGCGAAAACACGAAAGAGATAGATACTCAAAACGAGTGTCCAATAGCAGGACATCCTCAGTAGATTGTGCAACAACGACAACTATCGGTCTCTATATACGATGACCTTCACACAACGACTAAAAGTCTTCTCCGTTGTCAGGCCCGGAAAAACACAATGGGAGGGGAAAATATCACACAACAACTCATGTACTTGGTAATTTTACTAATAGATATGAAAGTCATAGGCATTTTGGGGATATGAAGAGCATAACCTAAGGATAGGCTACGAACATGAATTGTCCCTTGACCAACAACATGAACTAAAGACCCATCTATAACACATATTACATTTAGAAGAAATAGATGATATGGAACATAATAATGACATCCAACATATGGTTAGTCACCCATACAAAGATCCAAGGATACGGTGAGGATGCAGATGCGTGGGCAAGTTCAATGACACTTGAATGGGCCACATGAGAGCGAGAAGAGGAGGCTAGAACTCGAGGCACACTGTACTAGATCCTTATACTTTTGTGTAAGGGTACCGTCTCAAGAGCAGGAGGCACAACGAAAATAGATGGTAGTGAAAGAGTGGCAACTGTAGACATATCATCAACAACCAAAGAGAGATCACGATTGCTTTAAAACTTGGGACATCTGACTATGTCCCAACAAGTTTCTTATAAGTGCCTTGTTTTGCCACAATGAGAGCCCTTTAATTTATTGTTCTCTTCATGGGTCAAATTACTCGAATTACCACAACCACGTCCACGCTCATCAGACCTACTACCTTACGACGAAATCAGGAAAGGAGGGAAGTGAAGAATGCTCAGGAGTCAACTCTGCTTTACAAAGGATGCTAGTTTATGCCTGCCAATAGATCAAATATCTTCTTTTTCCCCAATTCGCCTCTTTGCATAACCATGAGGGCTGCAAAAGAATCGAGCAACTTGATGGCTCGACTAAAATACTAGAGCTTTAGCTCTATTAAGCTCGGCTCGAGAGCCGAGGTGAGCTCATTCTCTAAAAGCTCGAGTTATATAGAGTTGATCTAGAGCTGGGTTCCCTGAAGCTTGACTCGGCTTGGCTTGACACGATATATATCTTTTTATATAATTTTATACACACATATATTATAAAGTGATTTTACTTTATCACCCACCCTTATAAAGTGTCGTTTATGATAGTTGCATTATAAAACCCTATTCCACTCATAAATACCTCAAGACTTGATGATGCTCTCTACTTAAAATCACGAGCTCTCTGCTAAAGCATCTCTTCACTCTTTTCTCTCTATCTCTCTCTATACTTTTCACTCTTTGAAGTCATCGAAGCACTCAACTCTCTCTCACAAAATCACTCTCGTGCACAACCACCATCAGCGTCTCAATCACCGCTACACACAACCAACATCTCCATGTCCATCTCAACCATCACCATCTCCATCTCAACAACCACCATCACCATCACCATCTCCAGCCACAAAACCACCAACTAACAAAAACAAAAATTTATAATAAACTTTACCTGGCTCAAGCTCGGTTGAGTCGAGCTAGAGCTCAGAAGTTTTAGGCTCTAAGAGCTAAGAGCCGGGCTAGAGCTCAAGTTTTATAAGGTAGAGTCGAGCTGGAGCTGATCCTGCCTCGGGCTCGGTTCGACTTGACTCGGCTTGGTTGGATCCCTAATAATCGTACATTCAACACCGTGGTTTGTTTGTACCTGTAACATAGATGCTTTACTGATAGTGGTTTGACTCATCGTACACACCCTTTGTAGACGCCCAAATTTGGCTCGATCCTTCCGATATTGTATGAAGTTGAGCACTCTAGTTCATGGTGATTTGAGGCTTCCAAAACCATCCCCCTTAACCCTTGAAACCCCAAACACCCTTAGGAAGCTTAGAAAAACCTTAGAGAAAGACCCCCAATCCCTGGATAATCCCAAAGTCAGCTAATGGAGGCTCAACGCCCCAAAAAATAGCGTTTCACCGATGGTCATAACTTTTGATAGAAAATCCGATTAATTAATATATCGTTTTGGGGTAGTTCGAGATGATACATCCAATGGGCATGATGCATGACCAAAATTTACTCATGCGTGCATATTATGCACGCATGACCAATTCTCATTTTTTCTAGAAAATAGCCATTGGCTTGGGTTCTAACTTCTCAAAAAAATTTTGTGGAATTAACCCATGTGTGCATAATATGCACGCATGAGTTAAAACTTGCAACTTCGAGATTTTTGAGATCTTCGTCGATCTTCGTTAACTTTGGGACCATCTTGGACCTTGGGGGTAGGTTCCAAACATCCATTGAATTGCTTTTATGCCATTTAAGTGGCTACCCCTAATCATCTCTTGAATTGCTTTTATGCCATTTAAGTGGCTACCCCATCATTCACCATTAAAACCGATCTTCTCCAAACCTCCAAAATCCCTGAATCATTAGATGAATCCATTACCTAAAATCTAACCTTCCATTAGGACTAAAACCCAATTAGGAGCCCCTTAATCACTTATTTCTCTATAAATAGAGACCCCCACGCTCTCATTTAGAGATCCTTAATCTTAGAGAGGTGAAACCCTAGGAAATCCCTTCCATAACTCTAAATTCCTAAATTTGTAAGTCCTCAAGCCTTTAACCCAAACCCAAACCCAAACCCAAACCCAAACCATACATACTCCATCTCATATCCTTGCAATTGGAATCACTTTGGAGTACTCGTAGAGTGAAGGATCGACGGTGTTGCTAAAAGGTGCTTGGGGGTTTACCCCAAGCCGGTCTTTCTCTCTTCCACCTTTTTTTTTTTCTTTTAAGCTTTTCATCTACCCAAGGATCTACGCTGTTATGTTACCGAATTTTCGATTGAGCAGAGTGCTAGAGAAGGGTTCGAGTGCCTTTGGGCAAGGGGAAGTGTCGCCCAAATCTCTCATTTCTTCTCCTCTACCTAGCTTCTATGGTGCCTTTTTGCCTATAGCAAAAAGGACCCGCGGGAGTTCTATGTTGCCTTCGGGCAAGGGGTCATAATCCACATTTTTTGTTCTTTTGGCCATAGTAGAGACCACTTTGTGAAGTGGCCGGTTAGGTGCCTAACACCTTCCTAACCGGTAACCGAAGTCCTTACTTAGAGCACTTGGTGTAGACCGGCAATCCAGAGTCAAATCTAGCACTTCGGTGCATATGATATTGATTTAGGTATCCCGAGACACCAAAAGCTCCGGGTGGCGACTCCATATTATACCCATCGTCTCGATGGGTCCGCAAGGCACATGGTTGAACAAATGGCGACTCCGCTGGGGATGTGTTTGAGCGTCAACTTGAAGTTTGGCCTTTTCTATCAAGACAACATTTGCGTTGACCTTGTCCTAACCTTCCATTTATTTTATTGCACTCCTTTCTATAGACTGTCACTTGACTGACCATGTTGTTTACATTTTTGTATTTTTGTCCGCCTAAGCCGTTTGGCGGGCCTACTTGATAATGAGATTTAAATTCCCATTATTTATATATTTGCAATTTTTGCCTAGACATTTGACTGCCATTTATTTACATTCGGTACCTTATATTTTCACACTTTCATTGCCATCTAATTTATGTCTTTTATATCTATCGCCTAGTCACTTGACTGGTATTGCCATTTTTTTTGGGGACATATTTCACCGTTGGACACTGGCCCGGTGTGGTGGCATGGGACTTGAATATTTGAACGTCGACAAAGCATTGATATTGGACTTAATTTAGTTCCCTCTAAAATCAAATCGGACTACTAAAAAAGATTAACAAATTGGATTTCTTTTCTTTTGGTGTTGGGTAGAATTCAGGTTTGATAGCTAGCCATACGACCAAGCCCCGGTCCCGAGTAGAGCGGCAACCCTAGTGGTGATGATCTCGAAAGGGGCCAACCCATTCAGTAGCTAAGAAGGCGTTCGCGCTGGAGGTATAACGTTTGTGTAGTCAGACCTGCTACGAAACCCCAAACCCTGGGAAAAAGCGCTTAAGATCCCCGATTCATGTGAAAAGAGGCGAAACTCTAATAGGAATTAATCCCCAGATATTATCTTTTGAGTTGGGACTCCGTGTAACTTTTTCGGAGCCCTTTCCTAAGTTTGGAGCTCTCTTTTGACCTTGCATGCATAATATGCACGCATAGGTTAGAGTTCAACTCTTGTGCTCGGGAAAGTAGCACAATGAAAGGCACAAAAAAAAAAAAATTGTCCCTCAAGGCATGCGTGCATATTATGCTCACATGAGTAAAACTTCTTTTTTTTTTTTTTTTTTTTTCTTTTTTGCCTTTCGTTGTTTGAGCCACCGCATTTCGGTACAAGTTTTGAGGATTGACCCTCTAGTGCCTCTTATACATTGGTACCCAATGTCTTTGCTGGTCGAAGGAGGTCACTACTATTTGACTCTTTGGAAAGTTTGCGGTTCCGTGGTAAGGCCCTTAATATCCTTATAGATCAAAGAGATCACTCTTTTGACTCTCATGGGGATATTGGCTTCCGCAATCAGAGATATCAAAGCGTATATATCCCAAAAAAAAAAATATCTATTCAAGTGTTAAAAAAAAATAGTCACGATCACCATATCTGTCATTGAACTCCTCATGAGGAGTAGATCCTTGCATTTTGTGCTAAGTACTCCGTTGTATGATTTGAGTTTGAGATGGATCAAATCCATTTTGGGTCTCAACTCACTGCCCAACCATTTACACCCCTTTCCAACCAATATCAGCAATCCCGATTCCATCATCCCAATACCTTTCAACACCCTCATTACCAATACCCAATTCAATCCCCTCAACAATCATTCTAATCCAATCAACAACCCATTTACCAATACCCAATTCAATCGAATCCACAACCCATTTCTCAATCCCCATTCAACCAAACTCAAACCCAATTTAATCAATATACCCAATTTCAATATCCTCAATGTCAAGCTTCCCAAAATCAATTCCAATATCCCCCAACCAATCAATACTAAACCCAATTTCCATCAAGCCAACAAATGCAATTCCAATATCTTCCAATGCTCAACCAAAGTCAAACTCAAGCCCCTAATCTTGGTTGCCGATTTGAAATAATTTCATGTATGAGCACAAAACAAGTGTCATCTTCCTCAAGGTCAACCGCAAGCAAAAGCGAGTCTTGCATGGAACTGCTCAATCTGGCAGAATATTTTCCCTCAACCTCAAAAGGCCAAGCTATTGGATTGCCGACCGATGGAGATATCATTGATGGTGAGTGGCTCTTTGATGATCAAAAGGATGAGGACGAGACGTTTGAAGATCATAATTCTGAGCTAACATACTCAAGTCGTCAATTCTCAAAACCGATGCAATATGAAGGTCCAATTCGAATTTGGGCTTACCGCATGGTGGACCTCAATCATGAGTAGAAGAGTACTTGGAAGAAAAGAGAGCAATGCCCAATTCGAATTGACCATTGGATCCTCAAAGTTGAAGATCACCGTACCTTCTTTTATTTTGCGATTGAGGCAATTATGCTTTCAAGAAATTGTCGGCACCCCACCAATGGTTTAGGAGGAGGAATTTGTCCCCCAACATCTTAATTGTGTTATCCATGATCCTCGGGGATCATTCCTTCACCCATCCATTTCCCAACATCCAAAGTCATTCATTCCCCATAATCCAAAATCCACCATTCTCACTAATCCAAAATCAATCAGTTCAATAGATCCAAGGTTGCTCATTCTCCCAAGGATGAAATCATTTGCACTCAGAAGCCTAAAATCGTTCACATCCATCCACTCAAAGCCATGCAAATCATCCTTGTTCACCATCATGAACTTGGGACCTTTAGTGCCATTCCCATCATCTTGGTTATTTTGAAGCCAAAGCCATTTATCCTTTCTTTCAAATATTCATGGACCGAGCTCTCCATGTCGTACGACCTTTTTCTGAATATGCCAACATGTTGTATCTGGAATCCTATGCAAAGATCCAACACTCACAAGCACCACTTCGTTCTCCAAGCCCAACCTGTCCAAATAAATGGCCATGCCTCTCCGATGCCAAATCTCCCACAAGTAGCAAAGGTATGGTGTCATTAGGGGAATTTGTCCTACTCATCATCCAGGCGGCACATCGCCATGATCTAAACGTGTCGAGTCAGTTGATATTTTGAAGAGCGCTTAGCGGGCGTAATTATATAAATGTTTTAATCTTGCCAATGGGCCAAGCAAAAGAAAATGGTTTAAAAAAAAAAAAGATTAAGTGATATAAAGTATGTTGAAAATGTTAAAAAAAAGAAAAAAAATTCTTTTTTAAAAAATATCCAAAAAAATCTTTGAGGGTCGAACTTGGGTTAAAAAAAATTATCAAAAAAAGGAGAGAAAAAAAAACTTAAAAAAAAAAAAAAAAAATTTCAAAAAATATTGAGGGTTGAACTTGGTTGAAACCGCTCTCTTTTAACTCTTTTTATGAAAGTCATTTATTGTGAATGTTAGAATGGAATGGACTTGTTGGAACAATATGCGATTGTGCCTCTCTCCATCATGAAGGATACCAAGAGACATAACTAAATTCTAAGGGGCAACCAAAGCCGACAAAGATGTGAGCATTTTGTCTCCAAAGAAAAGAGGCAACCTGATTGATTACCTTAGATGGTTCCAGGATGTTCTCGCCTGATCTCAAGAAGAATTCTCTCATTTGGACAAAAGATCGAGTAAAGAATAAAATCAGGAGCAAGGCCTATAAATCAAAGAATTCAGATTTCCAATGAAGTTCGAGTTTACTCATCATCTTAAAGCATTCAAGTCGATAGATCAACGTTGAGCTTCTACCTCCGAAAAGAAGAAAATTTACCGATTATTCTCGTGTCTGCGTCCGTTGGTGATGCTCTTTCATACATTAATGCACAAAAAATACAGGGGCATGCACTTCAAGTCTCAGAGTAAGGAGGTGACCCATTGGTCGTCCATAATTTCTCAAAGCTCTACCAATGATCATCAATGAAGAATATATCAGTTGGCCCGCCAAGGGCATGAACTCATTATAAGATCTCTCCTCTACCAACAAAGGAGTTTTTTTGCAGTTGACTCTATCCATAAGTTTTTTGATCTCAACAATCAAGATGAATCCATTTTTGTTCAATGTTACTCCCAGGAGGGAACAACTTTATATCATTATAAAGGTTCTCCTAAGGCACATGCTGTCACGACCAGAATCCTTACCCAATATCGAGGGCCTAGAATTCCGTGTTATGACACCGCACGCTGGTTAAGGCGATAAGCGGACATATACATAATCTATAAATTGACTTAGCATATGGATTGAGGCATTTAAGATAACATTAAACGATAAATAACTCATAAATTAATAACAGAAACGTAGACAATAATAATGAAGTACTTAATCCTAACCATGCATCTAGGATAAAAATTAAACTAGTTTCATGTAAGATAAAACGGTCTCAAACGTAAACTCACACAATATATCAAGGCTAAAACAAGTCTCTCAAGAAATTAGGAAAAACTAGAGTAAAAGGTTCTCGATGCTGGTAAAAATTTGTCGGGTCTATGTTCTCATTAAGGTGGTAGCCGACATCCTCGTTTATATGAGCCGTCTCCGGATCAGCAGCTTCCGTATCATCAAGGACGGGATAAGTAGAATCTTCACCTGAAATTGTTAGATTTTGGGAGGGGGGTGAGTTTACTCAGTCACGTAAACTCAGCGGGTTGCACAATCGATCCACCATAACTTACTCAGGTGGTCGTGTGTGCAATCGCTTGAATTGCAATATAACCAACATCTTAAATAAATGAAATAAACTTATCCATAATTCATAGACTATCATAATCAAGACTGAAAAACATACTAATATAACATGAAGAGTGCATGATGCTTCTATTTTCTTATCTCTTTTCCTATTTGTCTCATCAACTTAGCATACGTGGCATATCGTAAGTCTTATTAATTACTCCATACGCCTACACAACGTACTTCGCATCTTATCTTATTTAAACGATCTGTGCCAGAATTGCTGCTCGAGCCTACCACGCGAGGTCCACGTGTAGATAACCACCTAACCTTCATATCATAACATAAACCACCATCCAGCTAGATGAGGTTTGCCGGCATAGTAACCACGATGTCCCCTTAGTTCGAGACAAGGCTATAATGTCCTTAAGACCCGTCTTGGCTGCAAACGTTAAACCCTTACGGTGGCTCGTAAGGTATGACACGTGTAGAAACTTAATTAATGTTTAGCTGGCCTTCACAACATGTCTTACATATCATATCATTTTTCGGTTACGGGCTTAGGTCCCCGCCCCGATTTTATATTTGCATGGGCTTAAGTCCCCACTTTCTTAACATACATGTGCCTTAACATATTCTTTTCTCATTTTTTCTTAAGACTTAGTTAGAATGGGCCATGGTGCGATAAGCTTCACTAAACCATGCTTTCCAAGGGACGGGTTCCGTAGTAACCTGGATGTACTTCGTATGGTATCCCATACTATCATAGAGGGGTTGCATCCGTATATGGATGCCTACATTCCAAGTTCCACGCGACCGTGAAAGAAACTCTACCGTGACGAAGGCTTATGTCATGTGTCATATCTTATTCTTAACTTATATGCGTATGCTCTATCGTGATTTTCTACATGATGAATGTCATATGATAATAGTAAACATATATAAGAATGAACTATAACATAAACCTTAAGCATTTCATATTTTTGAAGAAAATTAATAAAGAGCATAACACACGAAATATTAAAGTAAAACAGAAAATAAGAAATATTTAACTATATTTATTTTGCAATAGAGTTGAAACTATACTTCATTAGGGTTAATTGTATCCATGAAATTTGGTGATTGATTGGTATAGCAATCACACATATTTTAAAATTTTAAAGGAGCACATGTGTCGATTCAAGGATTGTATGAGGCTTAAAGGAGGTAACAGAATGGTAAGTATTGAAAAACGTTAATATTTGACCCCTTAAACTTATAGAATGTTATTCGATGCAAGCTATTTAATATATTTTATTTAATTTTAGCGATTTATAAGTCTGGAGATAAGTTTAGCATAAAGTAGCCTAAGAGTTTAAAAAAATAATGTCAAACCCGTGCACCTTGGATCATCTAAAACGTATCCCGAGTTGCAGCTCAATTTTGACTTTAAAAACCTTAAATTCGTGAAATTGCCATTTCAGACAAAGTTGTAGATCTCGTTGTCTTCTTTCCAATGCTGCAAGAATCACGTCAATCTGATTTCGGAGTAAAAAGTTATGGCCAAAATACCGAGGCTGTGTATGTTAAAGAGTTTTGCCGAATTTCACGAAAATCTGGGAAAAACAATCCTATCGATTTTGGGCCGAATTTTTATGTTTTTAAGACCCGAAATTTATCAAAATTTAGGGAAAAATTAGAGTTTTCTTTTTAAGAAATAACTGAATAATTTAAGATGGATTTAGAGGCACCCACCTGTTGAAGCGTGATTCGAATCCTACGATGATTTGGGTTGATGGAGATCGGATTCGAGAGACGACATGCTCGAGTCTTTTCGCGAGAAATCCTTTCTTATGATAGATCGGTCGCGACGATGAGAAACTTTGATAGTGTAAAATTCTCTGATAAGATCGAAAATCGATGGAGATCCGACGAGGAATTGTGAAAAATGACACTGTCGGAGCTTTTGCAGAGAAGAGGGAATAGAGAGAGACAACTGAGAGAAGAAGTAAATATATATCTAATTCCCTTTCTAGGTTAACTCTAATTAAGACTTTCCGTATAAGATTTAATAAAAATAGTAGTTTTTACACGCAAGTAGAATTCATACGGGACTTGAAAAACTTGAGAAGAGGTTTTGCTCTAGCGCTTTGTGTAAGCACCAAGGTAAATGGTGATTCTCTCCCGAAATTACAGTTATGCCCTTTAACCTGCTTCACTCTTTAAACGAGCGTAACTTTTTATATTCTTATCGAAAATCGACAAATTATATATCGTTGGAATCGCATCGACGAGTACTTCGCAATGAGTCTAATATTGATATATAAAAAATCAGACTATTTCTAAAACAGATAGATTCCGGTGTGGAGCGTTAGCACCACGCACTGTGTGGTACATCGTCTAATACCGTTAAATAAAATTAAAAAATCTGGGTTATTACACATGCCCTGTCTCCTTTTACAAATGGAGGTGACTTTCCTGAGCCATCAATGCTAAAAATGTGTGTAGCCGCTACTTCTGGGGCTTGATGGTAAGGCAAATGCTGACAAAATTGGATACTTAATCATTGAAAGATCTCCTAAAGGAAGCCATCATTTCAAAACTTGTTAGCGAAGTCTTCTATCCCTGAAAGTATATATCCATTGATACACAATTTGAGCTTTGGCCTTTTCTTTCAATTAACCTAAAAATAAATAAAAAAGTCAAAACACAAAAAATTGAAAATTCAAAAGAAAAAAAATTGGTGTCATACTAGAGAAGAATCACTTGTCGTGCCAATTATGGGAGTTATGCTATAAAAAAAAAGAAAAAAAGGGAATAAAAATATTGTATGAAAAAAAGAGAAAAAAAGAGAATTCCAAAAGAGTAAAGAAAAGATGGAAAAGATATTGATAGAAAGAAATTGAAGTCATGAAGCATACATATAAAGTAGGAATAGCAAACTCCCCTAAAGAAAAAAAATTTATCACGGCACTGAATTGTACTCGTAAGCCCTTCCAAGGACTCTTTTTAAGTCTGTATATACGTGTGAATTCCTAACCCATCCTTTTTAACCTCAAGGCCACATTTCGTCCAGGAGAAAGCCCTCTTAGAGATCAATGAATGACTTTGATATCCATGAAGTCAATATGAGTCGAATCAGAAGGTGAAAAGAGATTTGCTATGACCAGTCGGCTAAGACGGAGTCCTCATATGCTGGAGTATTGAATGGCACAAAAGCAAAAAAAAAAAGAAACATAAACAAACAAAAAACAAAAAAAAAAAGAAGAAAAATTCAAATGCGAGTTCAAAGCAAAATATGGACGTGGTGAAAACCTGCAAAGGGTGCCACGGGTAAACACATCGAACTTGTATCGGACGTAGTGAAAACTCGAAAGGGCGCTATAAGTAAAAATGAGCATAATTGGATACGGCGAAAGCTCGAAGGAGCACTGTGGGTAAGAATGAAAAAAAGAAGGGCCAAAAACTTTTTGAAAATACAAGTATTGCATTTCCTTGTCCTTAGACGTTTGTTGCAATCGGACAAGTACTTACTGGGCTGTTTCAAGGCATGATAGAAGGTTGAATCAATTTTGAGGGTTGTACACCCTAATCTTATAAGGCCAGTAAATGTCCCAAAGAGTCTAAACTAATCAAGGCAATGATGGAGATAAAGTCAGACGATTTTGAGCCACAAGCTCTTCTAATCCGATTATCATGATAATGACCACTTTCATTTCATCTTTCAAAAAAATGAAATTGTAAAAAAATATATTTATATGTCGTACTTTCGTCTCTAAAAAAAAAGAACAAAAAAATATAGAAAATCCAAAAAAATATATATTTTGAAGAAAAAAATGAAAAAACTATAGGTAAAAGTTGGCTTCTCCTTTTGTTAATTAGGATCATTGTTGTCAAAGGCGACCGCATAGGCGATTATGCGATCGCAGATGCGGTCCTCTAAGTCAAAATCGCCCAACGGTCAGAAATATGACCGTTGGAGCTTATTTTTTTTTATTTTTGTTTTTTAAGCCTCCTCAAAGCTTATAAATAGGGGGTTCCTCTTCCTAATCCATACCACATCCATCCAAGGTATGATTTGTCTCTTTAGTTTTTTTTTAGTGTTTAGAGCTATCTTCCTCTCTTTCTCTCTCTCTCTCTCTCTCTCTCTCTTTCTCAAAGCTTTGTTGATAATTCCTTTTGCTTTTTTTGTAGTTAACTAAGCAAGGAGCTTCAACCATCATTCTTCAAGCAAAGAGGGAAGAAACCACTTCAAGAATCAAAAGATTCAAGGATTCAAGAGTTAGAAATTAATTTATAATTCCTATTAAATTTTGTTTGATTGTTTTTCCTCCTTATTACACCTCATTTCTTTCATTTTTTTTCTTTTTTTAGTGTGGTCTCCATTCTCCACCCATTTATTTAAATTACGTTGTCATTATGTCTACGTCCTCGAACGACGCTCTTAGGCCGACAAATTCGATCGATCCGGGTTAGAAATATGGACGTTACAAGAGTGTAACCGAAAAAAATAAAGTCCAATATACCATATGCCCCTATGTAAGCATGGGGGGGGGGGTGGAATAGGGAGACACAAGCATCATCTTGCTTGGCAACCCGGATCGAATGCGAAGGCATGTCCAGATGTCACGCCGGAGATTTGAAAAGAGATCATGGAATGGATGGATAAGACTTCGAGGACGAAACATAACGATGAAGTGATTTTACAACAATACTATGATGAAGATGAAGAAGAACATGATATATATACTCTCTCCACAGCTCGTAGTGGTGCAAGACCACCACCCTCTAAAAGAGCACGTGGTGGAAAGGAGAAGAGAATAAATAAATTCTTCTCTTGTAGACTACATCTCGAGGATGAGGTAGATGCTAGGGGTAAGGGACCGACCCAAACCACTATAGAAAATAGGTTTAAAGCTAAGGACCGACCCGATACCATTCAATACGTGGCTAAGTGGATATACCAAGCCGGTATTGCATTCAATACCGTAAAGTTAAAAAGCTTCAAAGTAATGTTTGAAGCTCTTGGACAATTTGGACTTGGCTTAAAACCTCCCTCGTATCATGAGATAAGACATACATGTCTTAAAAAGGAGGCAGTCTTCACAAAGGGCTTTCTCGAGGAGTATCGAGAGGATTGGAAGACATATGGGTTCTCACTAATGACTGACGGTTGAACCGATAGGGCCGGTAGGTCAATCATTAACTTTTTGGTAAATTGTTTTACCGGAACTATGCTCATTAAATCCGTAGATGCTTTGGCTCATTCTCACACTGCCGAATATCTATTTTCCCTCATAGATGAAGTGATAGAAAAGGATGTTGGTGCACAATATGTTCAAGTTGTCACAGATAACGCGGCAAACTTGATGGTCGCGGGTAGACTAATAATGGAACGACGACCACACATATATTGGACCCCATGTGCAGCCCATTGCTTAGACTTAATCTTAGAAGACATAGGAAAAGTGCACATTAAAATCGTAGCTAAGGCTAGGAAGGTAGTAGTGTATATGTATAAGCATACACTTCTACTCCACCACATGCGTAATGCAATTGGGGGTAATTTGCAACACCCCGCCATCACCCGTATTACTACGACCTTCTTGACATTACAAGGTATGTATGTTAAAAGAGATGAGCTTAGAAGCTTCGTAACTTCCACCGATCGGAGGAATGGAGCTTGGTCAAAGAAGGCCGAAGGAAAGTGGGTGGCACAAACCATTTTGACAAACTTCTTTTGGAATAATGTTGCACAATCACTTAGGGACTCGCAACCAATCGTAGAAGTACTACGATTGGTTGTTGGTGATGAGAAGTCGGCTATAGGCTATATCTATAGTTTTATGGAGAAAACTATAGAAAAAATTAAATCTAATAATATATACAAGTTTCGTCTTTATCAACCCATTATTGACATTATTGAGAAGAGATGAGGTGTCCAAATGACTAGCCCTGTTGTATTCTGCCGCATTCCTCTTAAATCCCGCGGTCTATTTCTCTTATCCGAACCGGGAAGCGGCGGAAGCAACACATATTAGTGGTTTCCTTGATGTTTTAGAAAAAATGGTTCCGGACAAAGGCGAGCAAGATCGGGTTAGCAACTCTTTCGACCGATACAAGAATGCTCAAGGGATGTTCGGAAGAGAAATTATGGTTCAACAAAGAGAGTCCAAAATACCTAGTAAGCAATTTTATGATTTATTTTTTATTGCATTTCGTTATTGAAAATTTGTAATTAAATAATCCGTCTCTTTATATATATATATAAAATCTAATTAATACTATTGTTTGTAGCCGATTGGTGGTTGTCTTATGGAGTGGATTCAGTGACAAAATGTGGATTATTGAAGAAGATGGCCGTCAAGGTTCTTGGCCTTACATGTGCCGCTTTGGCATGTGAATGAAATTGGAGCACGTTTGAGATGGTAACTAGTTTATTTTTATTTCATTTTTAGTTTTATAATTTTAATTTAATTGTTTAAATTTTAATAGATATTAATATTTATTTGATGTTTCTCTTAAATAGATACACATGAAAAAGCGGAACAAGCTTGAGCAAAAAAAGCTCAATGATTTGGTCTTTGTGCAATACAACCATAATCTACCGGATCGCTTCCTAAAAAATCGGGAAAATTCGGGACACTATGATCTCATCTCTCTCGAAGACTTGCCATTTGATTATCCTTGGATGGCGGATGCCTCCGATGAGAGAGTTTTTGCGGATGAAGATCTTACGTGGAAGGAAGTGGAAAAGGCCGCTTTTGGAGATGAGTTTCCTACCGGGCGGAGGAGAAGATCGACAACGGGGGAAGGTAGCTAACGCTTGCGTCAATAAGAAGAAGAAGAAGACGAGATACATGAAGAAGCACCCATAGACGATATAGATATCGTCTTAGTGAGATCGGATGATGAAAAAACAGAGGAGGAGGAAGAACAATATGATGAAGAAGGAGACGATTCGGATGATGACGGCAATGCAAGTGATGACGATGCTGGAGGTGGAGATGTACCATTGTGGGTTAGCGAGAACTGTGTATAATTTTTGGCCGGTACACAATATCATTAGGAAGTAGGAACAAATGTTAAGATACTTTTACTTAAATAATATTTTTCTGTTTGTCTTTTCCTTTTTTTTTGTATGTTCTAAGTTCATTTTTGTACTATTTTGTTTAATATAAATGATCAATGAAATTTATATTTTCCCTTCTAACTTATGGGTTATCTATTTATCTTATATACTTTAATTCTATATTCTAGACACTACAAAATTAATAGAACACAAAAATGAACACAAAACATATATTATACACTTTTGGGATTTTTGGGGATTTTTTGAAAAAAAAAAAGAAAAAGTTATGCCATCGCATAACACCACCGCATATGCATATTGAGAATATTGATTAGGATGCATATTTGTTAGCTAAGTAAACAAAAAAGGGACTGACGTTTCCTTGAAAATGTGCAGGAACATCAAATGACCCAAAGCCTCGAATTAAGCAAACCTCTCGAGTTGCCAAAACATTTCATGTCAATGATGGCTATAGACGGATGAGATGAAGCATCTCACCACTTACCTAAGACGTTCGATCTCTATTAAAAAAATGAAAGAAAAAATCATTTAAAAAAATATATCTGTGTTTTCATGTCCAAGAAAAAAAGGAGAAAGTCATTGTGCTTTTTGTCACTTTTCACGCACATGCGTGCTTCAATGCGGTAAAATGTCAATATTTTTTCGGCAACGTAGCTGTGCGAAATTGATGTCATAAGCCTAAGGTTTGCCTTGGATTTTTGAATCCTACTTTAAAGTAGGAGCAACAGTGTTAAATGTTAAACAATCAATGTTTCGATCAAATTGATTCGACTGGTAATTATTTGCTCTGATCGCTCTAGTATTTTTTGGATTCATATGAACTTGAGTGTCTTAAACTTTAGATTCATTGCGAGCTATTTCAGAGGAGTAGACTCTTGGTCTATGCTACTTAGGCGTGCGCCCTACAAGGTTTGAGGTTCGGATAACTCCATTTTCAAAAAAGTTAATCATTGGTTAAAACCAACCAGTCAAATATGAAATTACATAAAGAGCAACTATGTTCAAACATGTATGCAGAATGGTTCATTTCCCTTAGTTATTCTCAGTTGCAGTCTTAAAACCTGCATTGGTGCACTGTATCCCTGTAAAATGTACGCAAATGCGTCTGGGTATCCGTTGGATGATTGTTTGTTCCTATAAAATGTACCTAGTCATAATCCCGGTCAGGACTTCTATCGCCTTTGTTATTTATTGCCCTTGATGAGTTAATGTTTATACTTAGTTGAACCGTTTGTAATATCATTATTGGTAGAGACTAAGATTGGGTGTCTTCTTGTTGCAAGCAACCAAATACCAAAGAGGGGCATCTATAGACATCCAATTTTGGCCCGATCCTTCCGATATTGTATGAAATTGAGCACTCTAGTTCATGATGATCTGAGGCTTTCAAAACCATCCCCCGTAGCCGTTGAAACCCTAGACAACCTTAGGAAGCTTAGAAAAACCTTAGAGAAAGACCCTCGATCCCTGGATACAAGGCCCCCAAAAAAGCGTTTCACGGATTCATGATGTTTTGCGACCCTCGACAGCAAGCGAATTTCCGATAGCCATAACTTTTGATAGGAAAATATGATTAATTAATATAATATCGTTTTAGGGTTGCTCGAGATGATACATCCAATGGGCATGACCAAAATTAACCCATATTTGCATATTATGCATGCATGAGCAAAATTTACTCATGCGTGTATATTATGCACGCAAAACCAATTCTCATTTTTTTCAGAAAATAGCCATCGTCTCGGCTTCTAACTTCTCAAAATTTTTTTGTGGGAATTAACCCATGCATACATAGTATGTATGTATGCATGAGTTAAAACCTGCAACTTCGAGATTTTTGAGATCTTCATCGATCTTCGTTGATTTTGGGACCATCTTGGACCTTGGGGGTAGTTTCCAAACATCTCCATTATGGCCCCAAGCATTTCTTGAATTGCTTTTATGCCATTTAAGTGGCTACCCCATCATCCACCATTAAAACCATTCTTCATCTTCTCCATGCCTCCAAAATCTCCGAATCCTTAGATAAACCCATTACCTAAAACCTAACCTTCCATTAGGATTAAAACTCAATTAGGAGCCCCTTAATCACTTATTTCTCTATAAATAGAGAAGGACCTTGGGGGTAGTTTCCAAACATCCCCATTATGCCCCCAAGCATCTCTTGAATTGCTTTTATGCCATTTAAGTGGCTACCCCATTATTCACTATTCAAACCGATCATCTTCTCCAAGCCTCTAAAATCTCCGAATCCTTAGATAAACCCATTACCTAAAACCTAACCTTCCATTAGGATTAAAACCTAATTAGGAGCTCCTTAATCACTCATTTCTCTATAAATAGAGACTCCCACCCTCTCATTTAGAGATCCCTAATCTTAGAGAGGTGAAACCCTAGGAAATCTCTTCCATAGCTCTAAATTCCTAAATTTGTAAGCCCTCAAGCCTTTAACCCAAACCTAAACCATATATACTCCATCTCATATCCTTGCAATCGGAATCACGTTGGAGTACTCGTAGAGCGAAGGATCGACGGTATTGCTATAAGGTGCTTGGGGGTTCACCCCAAGCCGGTCTTTCTCTCTTCCACCTTTTTTGTTTTAAATTTTTTGCTTTTCCTCTACCCAAGGATCTACGCCGTTACGTCGCCGAATTTTCGGTTGAGCGGAGTGCTAGAGAAGGGTTCGAGTGCCTTCGGGCAAGGGGAAGTGCTACCCAAATCTTTCCTTTCTTCTCCTCTACCTAGCTTCTATGGTGACTTTTTGCCTATAGCAAAAAGGACCTGCGAGAGTTCTATTTTGCCTTCAGGCAAGGGGTCATAATCCACCATTTTTTTTTCTTTTTGTTATAGTAGAAACCACTTTGTGAAGTGGCCGGTTAGGTGCCCAACACCTTCCTAACCGGTAACCGAAGTTCTTAGAGAACTTGGTGTAGACCAGCAATCCGGAGTTAAATCTAACACTTCGGTGCATATGATATTGATTTTTGTATCCTGGGATATCAAAAGCTCCGGGTGGCGACTCCATATCCTACCCATCGTCGCGACGGATCCGCAAGGCCCATTGTTGCACACCCTTATATTGGATAGTCGTGATCCAATGATTTTTCTCCTTGACGTGTACCATTAATGTTGTCAATCAACACAAATACCTTAGCATAGTTGCATTTATGAGAATATCCTCACGTACAGCGAACTACGACTCTATGGTTGAAGTTGCATACACAAACGAATAGGTAATAGTTGGGTGCACCAAATGAAACAACCATGTCATCACGGTAGTACTGTCACACCTCCAATCCACGTACTTCTCATCTGTAGGGCCTGGTTTAGGGATAGTATCATCCACATACCCCAACCTGCGCTTCGAGCTTATAAACAGTTCGGCGACCCGAGACCATGCTAGGTTGTTTGTTCCATCACGCTTAATTGCTCTGATTTGTGGCCCATAAAAATTGGCAAAATCAAAATATGGTATGTGTATAAATTAATTACTCAGAGGCATCGATTACTACGAAATAACATTGATAGCCTCTACTTGTGTCCTAGCTTGTTTGAGAGCTAGATTCGCCTCAATTTCTTGTCCCTTGCCTTCAACTTGATACTCCTTCCTTCCCTGTTCTGCTATTCGTTAATCCATATCTGTTCTGTTGGTTCCCCGTTGACTGGAAGATGAGTTCATCAGTAGGGTTTTGAAGCCTCTATATATTTAGAGTGTGTTTTCTGTACTAACCCCACTTTGGATTCATCCATGGTTGAGTTTTAGATAACATATATACTACGATGAACTACAACTGTAACACCCTTTATAGATTAGCAGCCCTCTGCACCACAAAAAATTCAGCTGTTGCAGCATACACAATTAACTACAGAAGATGTTGAAGAAAAACGAGGTACTTCTCCACACAAAATTGATCGAAACAAAGTCCACAGGTCTCCAATTGAGACGAGGCCATGATTGTCAGGAGTTGGTATGGCATATTGGTACGGGTAATGATACTGGTACATTTCAGTGAAGAAAAATTTTGGGTACGTTTTTATTGATACGATACTGATAAAACATATAAACGTAATAGGCATGTTATACGAAATAGAGGCATTATAGGTACGGAGTATAGACATTGGTCCGATGTAGATACGAGACGGATTCGTCTGGGAAATGCTAATAGTACGACATAGATGCGAAATGGATGTGACATATATATATATATATATATATATATATATATATATATATATATATATATATATAGCAACAATCGTAGTTCTTTTGTGTAACTATAGATGATAGTTATATTTCTATATATTGTTATTTAAAATTTTAGAGTTTAGACACATGATTCATTGAACTCATCTGTCATTGGGTGGAAAAACACATGATTAAAATTTCTTATTAGTAGTATATATAACATAATATAAAACAAATCTACTTATTAAAGTATATTACAACATATCCAAAATGTGCATATAATTTTCAATCATATGCACATGAAGCTCATTCCCCGATTTTATTATTTATTAAGAAAATTATTTCAATCTCCCTAAAAATCCATTAAGGGCAGTTTGACGTAATATAATGGCGCTAAAAAACTGTTGTATAGAAGGACAAAATTATTTTCATATTTAGGAGATAGAAGTATCAATTAAATAGGAATCAAACTTGTTTTTTTTACTAGAAATGAGTTTCTATAGAAATTGAAACGAGTTACTTCCAAGATAGAAACCAGTTTCTGTTTAAAATGAAACATGTTTCTGAAAATTTCAGAAACGGTTTCGTACTAGTCCCCGGTACCGTTACGCATGGGAACTGGTACGACGGGATAGGGGTAAAAAGTCTTTCTGGGTAACTATGGACGAGACTACATTCAAAGGAAAAGGACAAAAAAATGATGCAACCCCCTTATTACCATCTTCTGTTTTTTAACTTGACGAGGATCAAAACCTCACAAAACTGTGAAAATTCAGTTTTCAAAAATCATCTTCAAAATAACTTATACAGACAATCAGCACATACATGAAGATTTATAAAGAGATTCCAACTCAAACCATTACCTTGGACCTTGATCATCGTCAGCACAAAGCTCGATGTTCTCAGAAAACCATGGAACGATGTTAGAATCTCCTTCGAAACAACCTCCACAACTCGTGTTGCTTTATGAAAGTTGTTCCTCTGAGAAAACCGATCATGGATCTGCCTTTCTTTTTACAATCGAAGGTCAAACTTTGATCAGTGCTGATGTCAGCATGACACCATGTTGAAGTTTGTAATTTTAGGGGTTTTTTTTTGGGGGGGGGGGTGACATCAGCAATAGATCAAGGCCGATAAATGTTTGCTTTGATACTGAATTAAGTTTAATGAAGTGTAGATTAGGGCTTGATGAAGTTAGGGTTAGGGTTTAGAGGAGAAAAGAAGGGAGGAGGGAGAGAGAAAGATAAGGAAATTAGGGTTGTGAGATGGATGATTTCACATTGATGCGGAATTAAAGCCTACACGCTGGGATCGTGGCCGGATCAAACAAAGAAAGTCAACAAAGAGAAAATGGATCTACAAATGAGTTTTAAAAAACCTTTTAAAGATCTATGAAGACCCGTGTGTGCGTGTACAACAAGCAAACTCGTTCGATCAAATGCAATTCTCGATCGATTGAATTTGTCCAGAGGGATCGGCGTCAAAAGTAGAATAAAACTCGATCGATCAAATTTTTGCATGGCAATTTTGTTTTTAGGTTTCTTTTATTATGTGATTTTGACAATGGATAGTTGCCTTTTTGGCTTAGGAGTCTTATTTTAGTAGGATTAAACTTAATTAGGGTTTCAAAAGTCTATATAAAGCATTGTAATCTCTTATGAGAGATAGTTTTGGAGTTAATGAGAATTTTGCTTGTGCAAAATTTTTTTTGATCAGTAAATGAGATTATATTGAGGACTAGCAAGATGCTGAAGGGACAATACAAGATCAGAATAGCCAAAAAAGAAAATATTACAACAATAAGAAGCGATTGACACCCAAACAAGACTAAAAAAAACCCCCCAATCCCTCCTTAACCCGGGTCCTAGGGGCATGACTCTTCTTTGAGACTACCACTTCCCCGTTACCAGGTCGTAAATGTCTTTGGCAGTGATCCCCACCGGTTTAGATTTCTGGTCAAAGATCCTCTTGTTCCTCTCTTACCAGATACACCAAATGACAGCGAAGAATATCTTCGTCCATATATGCCCAACCTGTCCTTCTAGTCTAACCGCGACCCATACCAAATAATGCACATAAAGAGTGGCTGGAAAGACCCAATTCATTCTAAACGAGTTCAGAACAATATTCCAAATTTCGCACTCTGTATGACAATGGAGGAATAGGTGAGCGGCAGACTCTTCACCCTGGGGACACATGATGCACCTGTTGGTGATATCTTTCCCTCTCCGAATGAGTTGGTCTCTCGTTAGAACTTTCTCCTTGAACACCGTCCACAAGAAGATTTTAATCTTGAGCGGGATGGTAGTCTTCTACAGCACAACACCTTGAAATTTGATAAGCGGACTACGAGACAGCATCTGGTAATATGATTTGACACTGAAGATGCCATTTTTGCTAGGGGACCACACCCGCCGATCCTGAACATGTGGGTTTCGCTGCATCGCATAGAGATATTGTAGTAGCTTTGAGAAAGCTTCCTCCTCATCGTCTCTCAATTTTCATCGTGTATTAACTTCCCACAATCTTCCACTACTAGTTTCCGAAACAAAATTGTCAATAAGCCCTCTAGGATTCAGCGAAACGGAATAAATTGATGGGAACGTCAGTTTGAGAGTCCCCCCCTCGACCTAGTTGTCCTCCCAGAACTGGATATGGGTGCCACAACCCCAGCTGAACCGAATCCCCTTAGAGTAAAGAGGCCATGTGCCACATATATTTTTCCACCAGGCAGAGGCGCCTCTATTAACCGCAGTGTTGATGCCCCAATTAGAGTTGGATAGCCCATACTTTTCCGTTAAACACCTTACGCCATAGGCTCTCCATTTCCTCCTCATTCTCTGCTTGCCAAAACCATTTACCTAGTAAAGCAATGTTGGTCCACCTTAAGCTACGGATCCCCAGCCCACCGCAACTCGTCGGTAGTTGGCAAGTATCCCAATTAACCAGGTGGTATCTTTTGCCTAGGTCCGACCCCTCCCATAGGAAATTTCGTTGTACCTGCTCAATTTGATTTATTACTCCGATCGGACACTTGACTATGGACATGTAGAAAATCGGTAGGCTTGCAAGTACAACCTTCAGCAAGACCAGACGACCACCACTGCTTAGCAATTTCCCTTTCCACGTGGATAGACGTTCGAATCGTTGAATACCGGCTCCCATGCCCTTGCCGACGATTGCCTCAACCCCAACGGTAGGCCCAAATACCTGATAGGGAGGTCCTCGCTCTCACAATCAACCATATCAGCTAGCACCTGTAAGCGCATGTTGTCGATCCCAATACCCGTGATCTTAGATTTGTGGAAGTTAATTCACTGCCCTGAAACTGCTTCATAAACTGACAAAGTCTCAGATAGACTTGAACTCCTCCATGTCGGCCTTACCGAAAATAATAGTGTCATCAGCGTACTGGAGGATTGAGATGTATCTGCCATGGCCCCCCACTTTGATCCCCGAAATATGATTCAGCTGTCTCGGCCGTTCGATGAGGCCTATAAAAGCTTCCCTCATCACGTTAAATAGGAATGGGGAAAGAGGGTCGCTCTGGCGAATGCCCCGAGAACTCTTGAAATGCCCAGCTGGCATGCAATTAATTAACACCAAGAACCATGGTGTTGCATAGCAGCCCTGCAACCATCTCCTCCACTTTGCTCCGAAATCCAACCTGCGAAGCATGTAGTCCAACCCACTCCAACTAATGCGATCATACGCCTTTTCCATGGCCACCTTCCATAGGGTCGCAGGAAAACGATCATGATGGGTCGAATTGATGACTTCATGGGCCACTGCCACCTGGTCGACTAATTGTCTCCCCTGCACGAAAGTCCCCCTAGCTGGCTGAGATGATCGTCCCCATTAGCGGCTTGAGCAAATTTTGAATCAGACCGACGAGCAACTACTGACAGAGTTAGCACAAGTGGTGAACTGCGGTACCGAGAAGCTACCAATCAAATATTTCGGGTTACCACTCGATTTGAGGCTTCCGTCTGAGAGGGATTGGGAACTTGTTGTTCAAAGATTTGAGTAGCGACTGGCTTCGTGGAAAGGTAAGCTCCTCAGCAGCGGCGGGTGTCTTGTACTTATTAAATTGGTACTGGTGGTGTTGCCTACTTTCTACATGACTACGCTTAAATATCCAATGACTGTCATCAACCGTCTGGGGCAGATCCAACGGAATTTCCTGTGGGAGGGGGCGGGCCCGGACAAGCGTTATCACCCGGTTAACTAAGATATGTGCCAACTGCCGGTCAGCTGTGGTGGCCTTGGCATCCGCTGCCTAAAATGGACCAACATTGCTCTCCTGGGTAAATGGTTCTGGCGAGTGGGAAGAAGGGAGGAAAGTGATAACATTTGGCTCGAGCTGATGGTTGAGAAATACAGTTATTCCGAGGGGAATTGGAGTGTATGTACAAAGCCGTAGAGAGGTTCATCTGCATGGTGGAAGAGCATTTGTAGTACCCGGCCCCTTTTTGCCAGGGGTGCGCGTTTCAGATGGGGATGTGGCTCTTGTATTCGTTTCTTGGATGATCCGTGGGTGGATGACTATACACTTAAGTCCTCCTTCCCGGATATTTTCGCCATCTCTATTAATCCTAGACGGAGGATTGCAGAGTATGTTTCAGAAAATCAGGTTGGCCGGCTGTGGGATGTGACCACAAGACGTCTGCTGAGTGGAGCTGAGATGATGTCGTTCTCACAACTTCTGCACAGGCTGTACCAGGTGCAAAGACTCCCTCAAGGGCAAGACCAGCGGCTTTGGACCCCAAGCAGAGATGGTATTGTCAGCGTCAAATCATACTACAAAATGCTCACTCGGCGCTCGTTGATCAGTTTTCTTGGCGCAACTCTATGGAAGACTAACTTACCTTCAAGAGTTAAATTCTTTGCGTGGACTGCTTTCAAGGAAAAAATCCTAACGGTGGACCAGCTTATCCGGCGAGGGAAGGTTCTTCCTAATCGTTGTGTCATGTGCACAAATAGAGAGGAGTCTGCAGCTCAATTGCTGTTGCACTGTGATGTGGCTTACGAAGTTTGGAACATGATCATCAACTCATTCGGTATGGTTTGGGTTATACCGGCATTGCCATACACCCAATTTTTGATGTGGGAGTCTGTTAAGCTGGTGGGACAGAAGGCTACCTCGTTTGCCGTCTATTGGACTTTATGGCACGAACGGAACCTTCAGATCTTTGAGAACAAAAAACGTTCGGTGGGGATGATTTTGAAGTCAATTAGAGATCTAGTGTGGTTTTGGGCTGCTAGAGGAGAGAGGGTGCTGAGTGACGACCTGTATACATGGGACCCGGGCTAATTTGTATAAGCAAGAGGCTTCTCGAACCTTGATGCTTTTTCCTTTTTCCGGCTTTTGATGGTTGTGTCGTTGTATTGTCATTTTCCAGCGTCTTACTGATTTCAATATATTCCACATTATTGATCAAATTTTTTTTTTGAAAGAGAGATTCTTTCGTTTTGAAAATTTGCAATGAATTTTCTTCTTTGAAGATTGATTCTTTATCTTCGTAGGTGTGAAGCCGACAAACCTCTTTGGAGTGATTCCGAAGAACTTCTATCCTTATTCTCCTTGTATTTTTGTTTTATTTGGAGATTAAGAATCCTAAATCCTATCATGCGGGATTTTACGCTACTTTAGGTTAGTGCCTTTCCTTCTTGCATCACACACCCTTGTTATTAATGCTATGTATATATGTCACTCTACAATAGAATTCGGTATACGCCACATATAGATGTATAAAATACATCAAAGAGATTACAACTGGTGGCACACCAACAACCACACTAATATTAGTGACCCTCCAACAACGACGCCCCTGGTGGAGTTAGCCGGTCGTATGCGATGTGGTTAGGGCAGACTCCCGTCCGTATATTTAGGAGTTTAACCCTTGTAAAAGTCACCCTATCAAACCTCCCAATTTACTTTATGTTGATGTTTGAGTGCTCAAGTATGGCTGTGAAAAGTTTGGAAACAAAACAAACAATTTCTTGTGAAGTGGAAGTAAGACGAAAAGAATATTCGCGTCGTCAATTGGAATGTGGTGTGGTTTCCAATCATCTTTGGCTGTCTTGTTATTTAATCTATTAAAACTATAAATAAGGCCCTACTCGAGAAATGGCTTTGACAACGTGATAATGATTGGGAATCAATGTGAGTTCAGCGTATAGAGAGGGAGTTTTAATGAGGATGCACAACCCTCAAATACTCTGAAATTAAGCAGGTGGATAAGAACCCACTAAAATATAAGTTGGAATCTCAATCAGACTGCCTGATTCACAGTATTAAAGGGCTGATTCTGCCCACTTGATTCAGACGACGGCCAACAACATAATAATTGTATAACAGCAAACAGCAGTGGGGCAATATTCAGCAACATCAGTGATCAGAGTTCTAAATACAGCAGAAACAGCATCAAAATACAGCAAGAACAGTAAAAAATTATTTTAATAGACCACAAATTAAGTGCAGCTTTAACATCAAGAAAACTGGACTTAGAAGTCACAGTAACCAGCCAGCCAGCCATATTGTCTAAGGAGACAAGAGATGGCAGATTGATTCAGCATGTCTAAAAAGACCAGAAACAGCAGTATGCAGGGATCTCAAGAGATCTACGGCAGCAAATAGGGGAGGTTCAATAACCTTGACTCCTTTAGAATTTTCTTTTCACAATAAAAGTAATCATTCTATATTTCTCTTAACAGTTTACATATTATATAATGAAGGAAAGATAAGAAATCAACTTTCCTCATTTTAACTCTAATTAAGAGTCCCATTAAACTTGGACTCCAAGTAACTGAAAAAGAAAATTCCTAGAGCCTATCTCCTAATTTCTTGGGCCTAATAGTATTCTAGTACATAATTGGTTTTTACTTCTAGAGTCCCGAGAATTAATTCTCGAAACTGCTACTCACGTGCTCACTTAAGTAATCACATGAGACCATAATTTCAAGATTTAATATCTCGTTTAATAATGGCTTACGTGATCACTTTTAAGTGATCACAAGGGCCTAGTTTTAAAGACTCATAAGTGCCACAAGCCTCCACAGTTTCGGCCCAAACTTAATCCCTCTTTTGTCCCCTTTTCTGGCCCGGTTTAAGAGCCAGGTCCCTCTTCTTCTAACGCTTTAAATCTGCGGTAAATATGAACCTTCACTAGCTTGTAATCAGCTCATCTGAGGGCTGATCTGATCCCTTGTCTCCATCTTTAATGCTCTGCATCATACTCCCTGGGTTGGAGAGAACTCGATTCCAGTAAGTAGTTCTTTGCATACGTCTCGGATGCATCTTTATGTCGCCTACTCCAATTCTTCTCTGTCGCGCGTTGTCCACTTCAATCTTCAGTTTTCTCCTATAGGCCTTTTTTTAAGCTTTTCTTTTTGGCCTTTCCTTGAATAGTCCATGCTCCCATGGTGGAGAATAATCCAAATCAGGCGAAGTTGTCTCCGATGTAACTTTGATCTGTTCTATCCACTTGATACGAGCTGTTATCCGACCGTTGATGGTTGAGGATCACTTGATTTAACAAAGTTTTGTGACCAAGAAAGTGTAACACCCAATCTCAAGTGTAGAGTTTCCCCTCCAAGGGGGATGGGGGGCAAGGGTAACGATCCTATTCCCTAGCTTAACTACTCTCAACTAGCCAGTCGTGTAAGCCATCAATCTTTACCTTCACAGCTCTACACTAGACTGTTACTGATAAAAGAGAGAAGCTGTTCGAGAATAGATTCCTTACGAAAGCTGTAGTAGCCAACTCTTCACCTTCCTAGCCTTCCCATCTCTGAGTTTGACTAGTGCCGAAGGCAGAGTTCCGTGTTAACATCTCTTCCACCTGAGGGGGATTAAGGGTGGTAACGTTCCTATCCATTAGCTGATCGAGTAGTTTAACTAATAGGATTGTGTATTTTAACTAATTGGATTGTGTATGTTAAAGTGTCGTGCAAGTTATAAACTCTCCCCCTCTAAGGCTCCGTCCCCGACGTATGTCGCCTTAAACCCCTCAACTCTGCTCATAATGAGCTTCCCGCTCTCTCCCTCCTACACACTGATCTTTACTTCAATTAAGTGAATGAAAAGGGGTTCTCCTTCGGACTGTTGGATTTGGTTGGGATGGGAATCGGTCACCCTTTCACCATCATGATCGGCATCGTACCGTTGATCTTCCTTTAGATGAGATCGGAAGTCCTTTTACCATTGGACATTTTTTCAACCGCTTGATCATCCATGGAAGCTTGATCAGTCTTGATTCCACTCTTAGAGACTTGATTGTCAGTCACAATTTGATCTTCAATGTGGCAACAATCTGAGATGTTTTCATTGTTGTATTGTCATGAATGGTTGATCAACAGTTGAATTTTGATCTGGGACATTGACGGCTACCCGATCCTCTTCTGCACTGAGATCCGACCATTGATTCCCGAGAAAATTAGAATTCGATGGTTGATCTTGACTGGGATCGCGATCAACTGTTGATCCACTTGATTTGGCGCCCTTTCTTCAATCGGATCTTCGTCTTCGCCCTCAACCATGAAGAATGACAGTGTCAATGACATACATGTTTTTGAACGCCTTCTGTTGTAGATCGAGGTTTGATGACTTTGATCAGTGTCTTAGCCGTCTTGCTTTTACGGAACAGAATCATGCGATCTATCTTTCTAAACACCCTTTTGGCCCTGAGCTCCAATAGATTTAAACGTCATATCGTCATGTCATTACTTCTCATAACACTAGCCGTCGTTCTTCCCACAGAAAAATTCCGCCCTAATACCAAATAATGAGGGTGCACACTCCTCAAGTACTCTGAAATGAGGTAAATGGATAAGAACCTACTAAAATATCAGTTGGGATCTATCAAAACACAGACTGCCTGATTCACTGTATTAAAGTGTTGATTTGGCACACTTGATTCAGACAACGACAAGCAGAGTAATTGTATAACAACAGTGGGACAATATTCAGCAACAGTAGCGATCAGAGTTTCCAAATACAGCAGAAACAACATCTAAAGACAACAAAGAACAGTAAAAAATTATTGTCAATCAACCACAGATTAAGTGCAGATTTAATGTTAGAAAAACTGGACTCAGAAGTCCCAGTAACCAGCCAGTCATTATCGTCTAAGCAGACGAGAGATGGCATATTGATTCAGCAGGTCTAAAAAGACCAGAAACAGCAGCATGCAACGATCTCAAAAGATCCACGGCAGCAAATGGACAAGGTTCAAAAACCTTGACTCCATTATTCTGTTCTTGAGAACTTCTCTTTTCACCAAAAAAAGTGATCACTCTTATCTTTAAGTCTGTAGCAGTTTACATGTTATATAATAAGGCAAAGATAAAATACTAAACTTTCCTGGTTTAACTCTGATTAAGATTCCTATTTAACTTCGACAAGTAGCCAAATTTTATTTTTTTAATGTTTTAAGATGCTTTAAGTAATAATAATTTTGGCAATAGGAAAATTGGAATTTAACAAATTGGAAGTGGTTCTATTGAGAAAGCTGATCCTCTACATGGCTTTTATGTGGGTTTGGTACAACTTTTGCTTTACATTTCCATTTACTTTACATCCTTCAGTACAATAATCATAATTTGTTAGTAATTTCGTACTGCGAGGCCTTATTCAACTCATGAATGCTCAAACTTTGTTTTGCTTACACAATGGGCTATATAGCTTTCTTTATCACTGTTTTCTTTTTCATTTTTGATCTTTTGCTGGGAGTCCCAGGATTATAATGTGCTTGATTATGAGGAAAAAGTGGTGGATGGCTTTTATGACGTATATGGAGTTTCTACTGATCCCACAAACCATGGAAAAATGCCTTCTCTAGCGGACCTTCAAGCAAACATTGGTGATCTTGGCTTTGAGGTAGTTTTAGTCAACCGAGCAATCGATCCTGCCCTAGAAGAGTTGGAACAAGTTGCTCATTGCATTGCATTGGACTGCCCTACTTCTGACATTGGTCTTTTGGTGCAAAGGATAGCTGATCTTGTTACAGATCATATGGGAGGGCCAGTAAGGGATGCCAATGACATCCTGGCAAGGTGGATGGAAAGAAATACAGAGTTACGTAGTTCTCTTCACACAAGTTTATTGCCTATTGGGTGCTTAAATATTGGCTTATCACGCCACCGTGCACTACTTTTCAAGGTTAACCATTAAACTTATATTTTATCATTTCTGAATGCAGTTCTCCAAAATCAAGGTGCACATGGATTAATCTTATTTAATTTTGTTCTTTAATTAATGTATATGTTTTTGCATTCTGAAGCATGGTTTGGGCAAAGTTATTGACGCGGGACAAACGCTAAAACCTTAATATGTGGATTTGGGATTAATTTTTAGAATGAATTTAATAGCAGAAATATTCAAATCAAGCAACGCATAAAAATTAATTCAATGAAATTAATAAAACAATTTAGATTAATCCATTTATGCGTCTGAATGCGTGGAAATCTTCCCGATCTAGAAAAACGGCTCTGATGAAGGAACTCAGAATTTGTTCTAGTTTAGGACATCAAGCGATAATTGCAATATCGGAGTTGATTCCTCGGGGATCTTGAATGAAATAAAGCTTAGAATAATTTTAGCAAAGGGAAACAATTTTGGGGATTTTGATTTTATCAACAGAACTAAGGAAAAATAATACCTGATAACTAGAGAAAAGATAAAATAAAAAGGATAGATTCCAAGGCTTCACACCAAGGATTTTCCGAAGCTTCACACCACGACTGTACGCCGGCTTCGCACCAAGTCGCACGAGAAACGATTGCTCACTCCTCAAGGTTTGAAGGATTCACTCACTCGGTTGAAAACTCTTCATAAGCTTTCTAGGGTTTGCACAAAGCAACTCTCTTTCATTCAATAATCAAAAACTGTTTTAATAAAGTGTTTACAATGCCTTTATATAGGCTAAAAAAACCCTAAACGACATAAAACTCTTAATAAAAGAGTCCTAAAAAAATAAAAGACTAAAAAGGTAAAAAGAAAATTTTCGTCATTGGGACAAGTCATCCACGTCGTGGCGTGTTATGCGGCAGTAGTTGTCACATGCGCAATATGCAATGTTCGCGACGTCATGCGGTCAAGATGTTCAAGGCCATGCTGTGTGGTGGCGTAATGTTTTACCTTCTTCTGCCTTGCTTTGTGTGATGTCCCCATCAATTATATTGATGATTTCCATGCCTTGCAAGTTTGTGTTGTTATTAGTTGGGTAATCTTAAAACTTGAATTCCAACACTGCCTATAAAAATAGTTAATGAATCTAGAATTCTAGATTCACACATAGCAAGCTTTTTTATTATTGTTGAGAAGTGTATGTGGTGTTAATACATGCACCATCTTCTCTATTCTTTCGTATCTTTACTCATGTCATTGCATAGTATCTTTCCTATTTTTACATTGTCTAGGTTTAGAGTTAGGTAGTACATATGTAAACATATCATTGTTGGAGACCATACCATTTATGATATCTACTTTAGTTGGGTAAGTAGTTTATTTCCTAGATACATGTTTCTTTAAATAACTTTGTAAACCTCTTTTCCTCTATCTAAAGAGGCATACTCCTTTGATAACTTGTATACCCAGTATAGCAAAGATGTAGCTATATATGTGGACTTCTCACTCCATCCCCTGTTTCATTCTTGTTTTTATTCTTTCATATCTTCTCTTTTAGTTTGACAATTAAATAGAAGCTTACATGTTATTTACGCCCATGGCTTTGCCGTTCAGTCAGGCCTCAGCCCATCCCCACAACTAGCCAATCACAGGCATTATAGCAAGCTTTGTTGTGCAGGTCTTTTAATTCAGACACTTAGCTTGATTTGGGTATTTAGTTTTTGTACCAAACTTGGTTCTTCTTGCATTTTGGGGCCATTGGATCTCATTAAATATGTAAAGCTACATATTTCTGATGCCATGAATTCCATGAAGTTAATGAGATGTAACAATTGTTTGACGAGGATATGTTTATTGTATGCAAGGAAACATCACTTTAAATCAATGCATAGTGATAAAAGTCTTCAACTTAAAAAAAAATAATTCATTTTGTAATTTCTATTTATTCGCCTAACAAATAACTCTCGAGACTTATTAAAAAAGTCACAATTTTTGAATAAATCACGAATGTCGCGATTTAATGACGAAAAAATCATGATTTATTCAAAAAGTTGCAATATGGTTTAACTGAAAAAATGAAAAAAACAAACGTATTATAACTTAAAAGCTCGAACTCTAAACCCCTCAGTCTATTCTTCTCATCTAATCCCCATCTCTTCTCATCACACGTTGACTCGAAGAAGAAGAAGAAGAAGAAGAAGAAGAAGAAATATAAATATAGATTTCTTAACATATTAAATAACTATTTCTAATTTTTTATTGGATTTTTTTTTCTAAAGTTTTCCCTTATCGACTTATTCCGACATTCCGACTTTGTCACTATGCATCAAGGTCGATCTCTACAAGTTCCCATACAACATTATGCTAGCGGTCTTTTGTGTGAATGCACGATGATTTGCACTTCACTTTCGGAGGCGTGATTCGTTATTTAGGTAACCTTTGTTACCATTTCTTGTCTTAACTATGCTTGACATGAGTTAACTTTTGGCACGTGATGCGAAGTATTGTGTTAACCATATGTGACACATTTTTATTTCTGTGACATGTTACCAAGAGTAGTATGTATAACCCGTTCGGCTAGATGATGATCGATATTTGTTGGTCTAAAGGTGTGCACTAAGCCCATTTATTATTGCTATGAGCAATGCTTCTATTGGCATGCATGCATCCAGTTTGTGAAGAGGTGCAAGTGTCTGTGCACCAATATAAGTTATGATCTTATCTTGTTTAGGGGGTCTATTTGAAGCATACAAGGCAACGTTGAAGCATCCAAGGGAGTGTTGAAGCCTTCAAATTTACAAGTGCTTCTCGACAAGTCGGGCATCATTAGCATATCCTGTCCAACTTGAAGGAGAACTTTGAGAAGAGTATTCTACATATAGACATACACCATATTCTTTATTCCTTGTGATATTTGTTTTTTTGTTGTTGAAGAGGATCTTTATTATTTATAAGTTCAGTCAGAGAGAACCACTAGCTTTGTATTCAAACCTTAATACAAATAACAAGACTACCCCAATATTCATAGTACACCAATATACATCTAATGCACATCAATACTCCCCTCAAACTGGAGAACAAATATCATGCATGCCCATCTTGACACAATTGCCTTGAAGAAGCGTTGGCCCAACTTAGGAAGAATATATGCTAACTGCTGGGAACGGACCCGAAACTCTCTCTGCATGATAGTTAGGGTGATCTTCTTCTAATCCCTAAGAGTATCAGCGTCTAGTGGCCCCTGACTTATCTCACTCTTACATGACCAAATATTACTTTTGTTGTTATTTTCATGAGCCACTTTATGCGTGCTCCATGAGCTCCACGTCTTGCAGTAGTACATCGCATTCTCACGGGCTCCACGTCTTGCAGCAGTACATCACATTCTTCGATATATTAAGTCTAGCCCTTCGTATGAACTTATATATAGCTCACATGGTGATCTTGGTATCTCTTGATATACAAATGCAAATGATGCGGGATTGGTTATTAATCGTCGCTTAACTGCTTGATATTGATTCTTTTTGGGGGGCAACTTGATTGCTTGGAGGAGTAGAAAGCAACCTGCTGTCCTTTGTTCGAGTGCCGAAGCTGAGTTTCGAGCTATTGCACATGGCACATGGGAAATTTTGTGGCTCCATTCGCTTATGCCAAAATTGGGATTCCCTACCTGTGGTTCTATTTCTCTGCACTGTGATAATGAGATTGTAGAGAAGAATTTCTGTTCTACATGAATGTACCAAACATATTGTAGGGGATGTGTATTTTGTCAGTGAGAAAGTTTGTTAAAGTTCATCGGTCTTTCTTCTTCTCAGCAGTTAGCTGATTTATATACTAAGGCCGTTGTGCCTGCTCTTCTTCATGATATCATTATCAAGATGGGCATGTTTGATGTCTATGCTCCAGTTTGAGGGGGAGTGTTGGGGTGTGTGTGTTTTTGATGGTGTGTCCTTAGTGTAAGGGGCGTTTGTAGTTAATATTGTTGTACTTTTGTTATTGATACTTAATATAGGGCTTGTAGATCATATTGCTCTAAGCCATTACCCTAGTATCTCACTCTCTCTCTCTCTCTCTCTTTTCTTCCTCTCTAACCCTAAGCGTAGAACTATACTCCTAACTGATGCGGGGAAAATCGCACGCTAACCTAAAATAGCGTAAATCTTGCAAGATAGGGGCTAGGGTTCTCGCTCTTCAATTAAAATAAAAAATAAGAGGGAAAATAGGGGTAGAAGAAGATCCAAGGAATCGCTCCAAGGAAGAAAGTTGGCCTCACACCAAACCGCAAGCGGGAGAAGAATCACTCTTCTATCGAAAACTCATCTCAAGTTCTCTAGAATTCGCACAAAGCAAAACTCAAAATTTTCATTCATTATCAATAATCATTCTCATAAGAGATTATAATGTGTATTTATAAAGAAAAGAAACCCTAGGAATACTACTTAAAATAAAACTCCTAATCAACCATTAAAACTTTCTAATCTAACGGTCATAATTAATTTCACCATTAATCCCTTCTTTTTAATTACGCGATCACTTTTGAAGGGTCAAACGATGTCCGATTGATGTGAAATTGGCCTTGTTTGAAAGCTTATCGAAGTAGCTTTCCAACAAGACAAGAATCACACAATTCTGACACATATTGGTCGACTTATGACCACTTTTTCGATGGTTGCGTAGAAAGTGACGAGATTAACAGTCATATCACATATATGTGCCTGACCCCTAAATAATTCAAATAAGGAAGTTAGTCCTAAAATAAATCACTTATTAAAGAATCCTAATAAGAAAGAAAACTAAACATAGATAAAATATTACCTAAATTAATGTGCACATAGGTCTTTAACGGGTCTTTTTTAAAAACCCATTCGTGGGTCCACTTTCTCTTTTGACGTTTCCTCTTTATCTGGTCACGATTCAAACAGGCAGATCTAAAGTTCACATCAATCCCCTCTACTTTGAAAAAGTTCGATCTCGAACTTTGGTTGGCATGGATCTTCACGGTTGCGCTCACAAACAATATATAGGGAAACTCGATTGGAAGCGGCTTGAACAAGTAAACAGGATTCCACTCGGGCTCGATCTGTTTGATCTTCGATTCACCAACGGGAATGGACGTCAACATGCAACCAACACGATCTTGGAACCTATGGGTCGTGGGTGCGATAGTCTTCATTTCAAATAATTGTGCTTCGACGATCTCGGGCTCGAGAGGACTGATTGCGGCAACTTGCTCTTCAATGGTCTCAGGCTCCTCAACAGTGTTGGAATTAGTGCAAATATTGACCGGAAGAGGGTTCTTATCAACCAGTACCGACTCTTCGACTAATTTTGGGGCTATCATGGGTTCAGGTAGAGGATCGATAACAATTTTAGGTGAGATGAGGTCAGCTAGGGTAACGACGGTGACGGGTTTGATTTCTTGAATGGGCTTTGGGTTGTAAGTTGTTACAGGGGCTGCAACCGGCATAGAGTTTACACCGTTAATGAATTCTGTAACGGGTGTAGGTTTCACAATAGTTATGGGATTACAACGGACGGTTGGTGATGTGGTTGGGTTAACGGACATGGGATTTGAAAGCTTAAATCTCAAAGCTTCATGTCTCACCGATATGATTTCCTCTTGTAGTTTGAGAAGAAAATTCTCAAGAAATTCTTGAACGAGACCCTTGTTTAATGCCTCCGCTATCCGATGTGTATTTGTTAACTCATGTCTAATCTCAAGAGTAAACGCTCGATCATATAAAGTTGGCTAATATCGAGGTGTTGAATTCAAATACCTCAGACTCTGGAATCTAGTTTTCACTATCTCCCATGCTTGTCTAATCTTACCAATTGTCTGATACAAATCAAGGAGCTTTCCCTGATCCACGAACGATCCCGTTCTAGCCATCATGAATCCATTCAACTTGTGCAAGGCTTCGATAAACTGTTCTTTACTCATGATGGACTTCACGTGCCAAGTGTTGAACTTGGGCTCTAATACCAATTTGATGCGGGAACTTACTAAATGTAATGCTAGGGCTGAGATTATGATTAAAATTAATTTAATCAATTAAAAATAATAATTTCTCATAACAAATTACCACGGAAAATTCTAGAAATTCAATTAGGTGATTTAATTTCGGCCCAACATAGCATTACTTTCGTGTACGTTCCCTATCGCGGATCTAGAAGACTAGGATTCTTATGAACGACTAGATCTTTGATAGTTTTAGGCGTTGAACGAGCTCGCAAGCAGGTTCTCTCGATACCAAACGAAAATAAAAAACTAATAAAATTAATGATGAACAAAATATTAATTTAGGGCTTTTATGAGATCAATAAAATAATTAGGATTACGCTATTTACATAAACCGTAGATCTAAAGAAGATAGCGATGGAAGAAGAGTTGGCGTCGTACCAAACTGCAAGCGAGAATCGAAGAATCGCTCTCCATTTTGAGAGAATCACACCCTCACGAAAGTTTAGAACTCTCAATTTGCATAAGCAATTTTCATTAATCAAAAATTAATAATAAAAGTGTTTACAAGCCTTTAAATAGGCTAACCAATGCATAAAATTAGAAATCGTTGTATAACTCTAATTCCTAATTCAAATAAAAGAAATATCCTAATTTTTCTAAAACAATAAAGTCCTAAATAATAAGGAAACTAGTCATGTTTCTAATAAAGAAATAACTCTTACTTTCTAAAATAAATTTATAAAAGAGACTAATCCTAATTCAATTAGGATTCTTGAAATTCGTCACTTTATGTGCAGCCTCCGAAAACTGACCATAACTTCTTCAATAGTTGTTGGAATTGCTCAAATTTTGGTTCGTTGGAAAGCTACTTCGATAAGCTTTCAAATATGACCAATTTTGTATCAATCCGACTTCATTTGACACTTCAAAATAGGCCAAACATAAACGTGACATGATTAAAAGTTACTCTTCTTTCGATAAGTTACGTTTCTTCTTTCGCCTCCGATATGTTATGGGCGATTGTTTGAGTCGGATATCCCCATCTAACTCTCCCCGGGTTAGACGGATTCATTCCCGATGAATGCTGGTTGTGATAAAGGTCCAAAAGATCCGGATCAAGTTGCTGAAATTCCTCCTGTGTAATCGAAGTATTCTCTGTGTCGGCCTTGTTCTTCCACTTGACCAAGTACTTCTGAAGTTTCCCGTGGTTGGTGGATACAATCTGATCTTCTAGTACATCTTCGATGATCTCACGGATTTACACAGGTAGGTGGGGAGTATGGCGTGGGAAGAATGGTGGATTGCTCGGATGTGAAGACTTCAAGGGTTGGCAGGGATGGTTGAAAGGCCATGGAATGGAACAAGGTTCTCCACATTGAAAGTCGTGCTAATCTCCAATTCCAGCGAAATATCTAAGATGTAAGCATTAGAACCGGCACGCTTCAAGATCTGATAGGGTCCAGCACCATGAGCTTGTAATTTCTTTGCAACTCCTTGCGGGAATCGCTTGAGTATATTTCGAACCATCACAAAATCACCCTCTTGGAATTCTTTGAACCGTCTATGAGAATCTGCAAAGAACTTGTATTTTTCATTCTTTAAATTAATTCTTTTCTTAATCTCAGCATGCAACTCATGAATGCGATACGCAAATGTGGATGCAGACTCTGATGACCTATGATAAATGGACATTGGAATGAGATCTACTGGCGTCCTAGGTTTATACCCATGCACAATTTGGAACGGACTCATGCCTGTGGTTCTATTAACCGAATTGTTATATGCAAACTCAGCGACAAGTAAGATGGAATCCCAACTCCTAACGTGCTCGCCCACTAGACACCTTAAAAGATTTTCTAAATTCCTATTAACAACCTCGGTTTGCCCATCAGTTTGGGGATGATAAGCAGATGAAAATTGTAGTCGAGTCCCCATTTTGTGTCATAGTGTCTTCTAAAAATAATTGACAAATTTAATGTCACGGTCAGACACTATCGTCTTAGACAAACCGTGCAGACGAACGACCTCGTTAAAGAACAGGGTAGCATTGTGACTAACATCGGAGGTCTTCGCACACGCAATGAAGTGGGCCATCTTAGAGAAACGGTCCACAACAACGGACACCGAGTCGTGCTTTCGAAGGGTTTTAGGGAGGTCTAACACGAAGTCCATTGATAGGTCTTGCCACGGGGTGTGTGGCACCGGTAAAGGTGTATACAATCCCGTGTTCTGCCTCTTTTACTTTGCCAACTGACAAACATGACACTGGCTGATAATTTTGGTAACATCTCTGGTGAGATTGGGCCAATAGAATCGGTCTCCAACCAATGCGACAGTTTTATGGCGACCAAAATGGCCAACAACCCCTCCGGTGTGTAATTCCTAAACGAGAAAGTCTCACAAAAAGTGCGGGGAATACACAATCGGTGTTTCAAGAACAAATACCCATCCTGTAGGGTAAATCCCGCAAGATAGGGGTTAGGGTTCTCGCTCTTCAATTAAAACAAAAAATAAAAGGGAAAATATGGGTAGAAGAAGATCCAAGGAATCGCTCCAAGGAAGAAAGTTGACCTCACACCAAACCGCAAGCGGGAGAAGAATCACTCTTCTATCGAAAACTCATCTCAAGTTCTCTAGAATTCGCACAAAGTAAAACTCAAAATTTTCATTCATCATCAATAATCATTCTCATGAGAGATTACAATGTGTATTTATAAAGAAAAGAAACCCTGGGAATACTACTTAAAATAAAACTTTTAATCAACCATTAAAACTTTCTAATCTAACGGTTATAATTAATTTCACCATTAATCCCTTTTTTTATTACGCGATCACTTTTGAAGGGTCAAACGATGTCCGATTGATGTGAAATTGGTCTTGTTTGAAAGCTTATCGAAGTAGCTTTCCAACAAGACAAGAATCACACAATTCCGACACATATTGGTAGACTTATGACCACTTTTTCAATGGTTGCGCAGAAAGTGACGGAATTAATAGTCACATATCACATATATGTACCCGACCCCTAAATAATTCAAATAAGGAAATTAGTCCTAAAACAAGTCACTTATTAAAGTAATCCTAATAAGAAAGGAAACTAAACCTAGATAAAATATTGCCTAAATTAATGTGCACACGGGTCTTTAACGGATCTTTTTTAAAAACTCATTCGTGGGTCCACATTCTCTTTTGACGTTTCACCTTTATCTGGCCACGATTCAAACAGGCAGATCTAAAATTCGCATACCTAAACCAAATCCTCCTTTTGTACTGACTCCACATGTCACATATCCAAAAATGCCCTGTTCCATATCACGGTCTGGATGGGTACCCTATGCCAATTCTATTAAATTTTTAGACAGATGCCTTCTTGTAGGTTGATTTGTGCATCTTAGTTATATAGGGAAATTTGAGGATGCTGTTCCACTTAGAAAGATTAATCATAGTTTGGCATTCTTTTTATTTAATCCATATATCCATTTGCTTCTAGTAGAAAATTTCACATGTGATGATCTGAAATTGGCTCAAGCCTGCATAAGGTTTCTTCAAATTGTACGGTCCCATATTTAACTCTCAGTTGCAAAGCATGAATTGCGATAGCTTTTAGTAGATGAAGTATGTATCATTTTTTACAACGATTTATATATTAAGATACCACGAGTATATATATATATATATATATATATATATATATATATATATATATATATATATATATATATATATATATATATATATTGGTTTTTAATAAAAGGTGGCATAGCCAGGTATTCTTGTGATAGATTTTTTTATTTATATTTTTGATTTTCTGACCAAATATTTGTCATATACAAACCAGATAATTCTAACAAGCACCTAATCTTTAGGTTCCCACCTTTGATGCAGGTCTTAGCAGATAATGTTGGCATTCCCTGCAGACTTGTTAAAGGAAGTCACTACACTGGCATTGATGATGATGCAGTTAACATAATAAAGTTGGAGAATGAAAGGTTCTGATTTATTGCATTTATGTTCTTTGCATACTACCCTTTTAGTTCTTTTTTGTTCTTTCTTCTGTAATTTCTTTTTATCAGACAACTATTAGACAAGAAACTGTATGATACATTCTTTTCGTTCTTTTTTGTTCTTTCTTCTATAATTTCTTTTTATCAGACAACTATTAGACAAGAAACTGTATGATACATTAAGATCTCTTGAAGGCTTACTAAGTACATGTTTTCCTGTATATGCTGGGACAGTCGGATGCTTCAAGTTATTTCTTTTTCAGATAGAATTGTAGGAGTGGGATTTTGTTCCATTTGTTCTGACTGCTGAAATATCATGCACACAACTTTTTTATGTAAACAACTAGAGAGAGATATTATTGAAATCACAGGAAAACAACTGCAGTAATGGGGTTAAACTTACCAAGAGATGGGAATCTACCACAGTTCATAGGCAATTTATTAATCACAGATAAAGAGACCTGTCAACTATGAATATGTGGTTGAAGGGAGCTCCAAGGCCAAGCTCAACCTATAAATAAAGAACAATTTTGGCAATAACTAGGATTATTGCCTGCCATCAGGTTTTTCTGTATATTAATCAAATCTTAGTTATAATTTTAATAAAATTAACTAACATACCACTTACTAAGACATAAACAATTCTAAAGTCTGTTTAGAAAGTCCTTTTTATTTATTATTAACAAAAAGCAATGGTCAAAGGGTTATAATTTTAAATTCCCGCTTGTCATACTATATAGCCTTCTGGAAATAGAAGGTGAGTGAGTTTTAAATGAACAAATGAGGATTTTAAGTATAAAATTTAATACTCTCTTATCTATTTACCTTTTTGATATTCTTTTTTTTATATATGAAGATATGGGAGAATTTTAATTCGAATGTAGGGGATAGAGGTGGGTTTTAATATGCCTCTTTAATACATGTTCTTAGAACATCTCTCTCTGTTTCTCAGTCTTTGAATTGTTTTGTCACTTCCCCTTTACAAAATGACAGCCATTTTAAACATGAATCTCTTTATTATTTTTAAAATTAATTGTTTTTTATATATCTAAACCTTTTATAAAAAAAAATCTTCTTGCTTGTTGATAACATTGCGAATAAAATGAATCATTTCAGAAAAAGAACATTGAGTTAAAGTTAAAAAAAAAACGTTTTCTTAATTTTACTCCTCTGAGATGTCTTATTTACACCCCATGCCCCGTGTTTCACCTATTTACTTTGCGCCTCTTGCTTTTGTGTTTCCTTTACTTATTACCCCCTTATACTCTCCGACAACATAACCTTTGACTACTTTGAATCAGACGATGGATATTATTTTTCCCCTGATCTTTGACCTAATGGATCTTGAGATGATGGGCCTACAATCAGACGGTCATATTTTAATTCACATGTCACACATCTCGAAAAGTAATCCAAGGACCTTGTTTGGGGTACCCTCATGATCATGTTCACTTTTTGGGTTGTCTGCCATGTGGAATCAAAATCTGATCGCCTGCTAGTATGCTACTGATCTCAATATTCATTTGGGGGAGATTATGGTAGAAAAAAAGATCTCCATTGTCTAATTCAAAGCAGTCAAAGTTTTGTTCTGTAACAGTCAACGGATGATCTGTCATTGAGGGGTTAATAAGTAACGGAGACACAAAAGCAAGGGTCACATTGTTATTAGGTGAAATAAGGGGGGGGGGGGGGAGTGTAAATAAGACATATCTCAAGGGGTAGCTGCAAAAAACCCTAAAAGAATGTGCATTTCGTTAATTGTCTATGGAGTTGTGTTATATGCCTCACTCATAGTTCTAAAGCTCGGCGAGTCAATGAGTTAACTCGGCCAAGTTCCTCGACTCGGCTGGATTTCGAGTTGAGTTTGAGTCGAGTCAAAATTTCGCTAGGATGATGCAATAAGGGTTCATAAACTACCCTTACATAAAATATTTTCATGAGGTAAGGTTTTAGAAACCCTATCCTTCTAAAACATATTAAACTGCCTATTTTATCAGCATATCGTTCCATGTTTTCCCTTGTAACATATTTTTATTTTTATGAGATATATATTTCAAAATATATACTAAATTATCGAGTCAGACGAGTCGAGTTTATCCGAGTTTTTGAGTTAGATGGTGAATAGGAGTGTAGGTTAGATAGGGTGTTGTTTCTAGTTAAAAGAAAGCTTGGATACTCTACATTAGAAATAGGAGAGAATGGTGACTTTTGGGGGGCAGTGAAAATCAGGTTTCCCTGATTTCACTTAAAGTGAATTTTAGCACCCTTTTTTGTTTTAATTTTTAATTAGCCAAAAACTTCTAACTAAAATACTTTTACACAAATTCTTTTTAAAATTGATTATATGGTCTACAAATAGGTATACAAAGATGCTTTTTATGTGGGAAAAAAATATCACAGATTGTTGAGCATTTGTGACCTCAGCCCTCTAAAACTTCCCCTTGTTATTGCATGTGATACGTGTCAACATGCATACCCTTGTCTGGCAAATGATGACATCTTCATTATCGTCATATCCTGCGCATTCTGGGGTTTGCTAACACCTAATTAGCATATATGAGTTGCCAAGAAAGTTGTTGACAGAGGTTTTTAAAGCCAGCTGTCTACTTGATACTAGTCTAGAAATTGATGACATGATGAATAAATAAGTTAATCTGTAATTGTGTATTACTTGTAGTCCATTATCCTCGTTTTAGAATGCATATTATTTATGATGTATGCAGCGTGTGATACAAATATATTACACAATTTGTGATGTTTTACTCTACCAAACAAACTGTTTATATAACAATATTTGGCAAAATTTCTTTCTATTTTTATGGAACTTTATATTTATAGTAACTATTATAATATGTGTATGGTATTATTATGTATTTTTCTTTTTTTGGTTTGGTTTGATTTGATTTGATTTTTATTTGATTTTATTTATTTATCTTTTTGCTGTAGGGAATTTTTGGTTGATCTTATGGGTGCTCCTGGGACTCTTATTCCATCGGACATATTGAGTACAAAGGTTACCACCTTAAATACTTACAATCCAAGAATAGGGAGAACCCTTAGTAGTCCCTGGGCAGCTAATTATTCTGGGGTTGATCCGTCAAGTGTGGATCTGTTACATGGACAAAATAAAGGTGGTACTGGAATATCCGTCGTAGAAAAAAATGGAAACTTTGGTAGAAAGTTGATTTCTGAAAAGGCAGTGTTTGATCCTTCTTTACCAAGTGCAAGTAGAGGAGCGATGCGTATAAGTATTGGAAATAGTTCTAATTCACATGTAAAGTTTCAGGTTCCAGCTAACCAGGCACATCAGTTTTCAACAACGGCAAGTGCAACTTCTTCACAACAAAAAGGGTACCGTCTAAATGATGATGGATCAAAGGAGAAGCATAGTATAGTGCCCTGTGCCCAAGATACCATAGACCCTAAAAACCTTTTTGCTGATCTAAACCCTTTCCAAATAATTGGCAAAACTTCTGGGCATAACAAAGTCATGGAAAATAATATCAATGAATTTCAGAGGCACAAAGAGAATAACAGTGTTTCTGGTCCGGGAAGACCCCCTGTGCCACTGGCGTGGAAAAATCGTTCTGCTTGCAATGAGGTTCCAAAGACGAAGCAATATGATTTTGTGGAGGGACTGTTTCCAAGGAACAATTTAGAAGCGAGAAATTATAGTGCATCTTCATTATCTTCTTCCAGCTCAGCTTCTAATGAAAATGTGTACCCTGAAGTTCGTAACGTGAGTTTTACTGAGGCTTCATCTAGAATGATCAGCCGCCATACCTCTGATGGCGTTGACCCAGCAATCAATTTTTCTTCAGATCAATCGAATAAGTTTCTTTCTGGTGATGGAATAGATAAACCACTCATAATGCTTCCTTCTTCAGATGAAAAGAGGCATGAAGAAGATTATAGAGACGATGAGCTTTTGCAAAACAGCATTGGAGAGGAGGATCTAAAGGATCAAACAAGTAATTTTAATGATAAACATGCTAGGAGAAAGTGCATTCATGACAGATTTATGGGAACCAGAGTGACATCAAAAGGTCATGAAAATTCCAGCTTGTCAGTTTATTCTGGTTCAAGTAGGCTTGATCCAATGCTAGATGATGTAGCTGAATGGGAAATCCTATGGGAGGACCTTGTTCTTGGTGAAAGGATTGGACTAGGTAAATGCTTTGCAATTTGTTTCTGGTTATGGTGCAAGAATTTCTTTTCTTTGGTTGTGGGGGTTGCTTGACTGTTTTATGAATGATTTTGTTACCTGAACATTAAACTGAATTTTTTCTTTTCTTTTATGTGAACAGGTTCATATGGAGAAGTGTACCATGCTGATTGGAATGGCACGGTGAGTTTATTTATTTATAATTACATTTTATTTGAATTTTAATTCATTTGGCAAGAGAATAAAATGTAAGATAAAGTAGTGAGAAGAATTCTAATTTAATTTTTTTGAACATATATATTTTATTGATGAACCATCTTTCCATTGTTTGCGAAAGAGACCTATCTGTGCCCATTGCTTGCACATTTCTTTTGGTCAATGTTAAACTGAGCAGGGCTATCTGATTCACTTCCCACCCTCTAGGGAACTGCAAATCAGTCATTATTCGGTTTGGGAACAAGTTCATGAACCAGTTCGGTCCTAATAATTCAGGCTAGTTCTGGTATTAAATTTTTATAATTTTAAATTCTGTGAAGTGTACTTGAAGACGGGTCACTTAATTTTAAGTTAAAAGATTTAAACCAACAAGCTAGCACCCACTTGTTTGCTTAAAAACAGAATATTGTTATATATGTTTAATATTTCTATATAAAATTCATCCTACCCCTGGCTAACCAGGATTGCTCGACAGCGTCAAACCACAATCTGTAAATCCAAATTTTAAATGAAGACTGGCCACTTAATTTTAAGTTAAAAGATTTAAACCAACAAGCTAGTAGCCACATAACATAGGATAGCCCTGCCTGTGATTATTTTACTTAGGGATAACACCATTAATCTAATCTACTTAGAGTTTTCATCCAAACTAGCCCCTAAAGATCTGTAGTGTGAAAGATTGGGATGAAAATATATTTCGATCATGTGATTCAATGCAGTTCAACACCTTTAGAATGAATGGCTGATTGATTTTAGAGATTTACATGGTAGCTGTTCATTTTAAATGCATTTGCCCACTTTGAGTCACCCAATGGAGAAGGTTTTTTTGATGCAATCTTTGACCCAACAGGTCTTTGTGTCAGGTACTCCAAATTACATGGCACATTTAATAAAAATGGTGCCACATGTAAAAAAGTGGTCCATTCCACTTTTTTATTTTGGAACAAGTTAGGTATTGTATATGAAGTCAAAAAGAAAAGTTGATTGAAATTTTTTTGATAGATAATTTCTGTCCAATTCCCCCCTCCCCCTCTTCTAATCTGGTATTCTAACGCTTTCGGAAAAGATGAGGAGGAAACAAAAAAAAAAAAATTAAAAAGGAAAACCGTTACTTGACGAAAATCTTGTCAGAAAGAAGGAGAAGGTGAAGGACTCCTTGCCGAAAACTCGTTAGCAGAGCGGACTAAGTTTTTTAGGGTTAAAAAGAAAACCTTATCGTTGTTTTAGGGGTCTCTGGAGGAACGCCGGAGCTTTGATGTCGTTGGAGGAGTGAAGGTTATTGGAGGGAGGGAGGAGGGTTAGCGTTGGGAAACAAAAACTTAAAATGGGCAACTGCAACGTTCCTGTGCGTGATTTTTTACGAAAAAACATACAAAATAAAACTATTGGAAGAGTTTTATAACGGGTTGTTGGGGGGATGGCCTACAAAGCTCTTTTTTGGGCCAGAGGGGGAGGTTTTTTTTCGGGGGGGGGGGGGGGGTGGTTCCACCCCATGCTAGCATTGCTGACATCAATTGAAAGGGCATCATTGCCCCAATTATTGTTATTGGATCCACTTTTTGGAAAGGATACGTCTTATTGAGCCCATAGTTTTTGCCACTGGAGCAAGTTTCTATTTCTCTTGGAACATTTGGAATTTCCGTAGATGTGCAAATTATCTAATGTGGAGATGGGATACATTCTTTAGTTTTTTGCAGTGCTATTTGATGGTCTTACTATATAAATAATTGTCTGCATTATACACAATAATGTGTATGCGCAGGGATGGAAGGGAGGCAGGGATGGAAGGGAGGGGGGCGGGGGGTTCTATTTGTGCCAAAAATATAAATAAGACATCCTCAAATTTAACTCATTATGCGGAGTTCCTTAACTCTAAGGAGGCAGCTGTAGCTCACCTCACGCCAGAGGTGTATGCCTCAATTGTTGCTTCCTGCCTCGTCTCGAGTTCACCACAATGCTTTTACACATTACTTTTGCCGTCTGAAGCATGCCTCAGCTGTGCCTTTCATTACCATACCTTTTATTGATATCTAAACTGGTAATGTCTTAGAGTAAAGATGAATTGTTTTTCTATCATTTTGAGGCAGAACTGAGGCATTCTTGTTTTGCATGTTAAACCTGCTCTGTCTCAGTCAGTTCTTTTTTTTAACCACTCTTAATATCAACAAATAATTGGTTTTTACAAGATGAGCAGTTTATCATGCAGGAGTGTGTGGAAAAGAGCTAACAAGATGGTTATGCAAATATTTTTTTTTTCTCTTGTTATTATTATTAATTTAATTGTCATTATTTTTTGTGATGATTTTATTGAAGTATATATATCTGTTGAGCTCAATAAGGTTTATAAAGTAGTGTAGAGATGATTGTAATCAGCCTGCGGGTGGTTTGTGTTTTGAAACCACAGGAAGTTGCTGTTAAGAAGTTTTTAGACCAGGATTTTTCAGGCGATGCTTTGGTTGAGTTCAGAAGTGAAGTAAGAAAATTGTCCTTTCACTTTTTTGTACTCATTAAATTTAACTTTTTCTTGCAAGAATCACAGCTAAATTGTGATCTTTCTCTTTGAAGATTTTTCCTCGATTGAATCATGGTTTTCTGAAAAAAAATATTGCAGTTTCTTCAATTTTCCATAAATATTGCAAATTATTCGCCATTAAATCAGTTTTTTTTATTCACCACTTTTTATATTTTTTCTTATACTTTCCTAATTTTATACTATTTTTTTTTGCCTATTTTTAAGGCCTGTTTGGACAGCAGGAATCCACAAAAATTGTTCCCTCTAAACGTTAATATGAAAAAGAGGTATTTCCTACTTTTGTGTGATGGTCATTTTAGCGTAAAGCATCGATAGTGCGATCCAACATCAACCTTCGCATGTATCCAAACACACATTTATAAAACGTGCGGTGCGGCATTCAGGAAATGGTGCAATAAACATTTTACGTGCTGTCCAAACGCGGCCTTAATATTTAACTTTGTCAACAAATTTTCCTATTTTCCCCAAAATTTACTGAAATTTTCTTCATTTTCCCTTGTTAAATAATTCCTGAATACCAACTTGGTGACGGTGTATGTGGGTATAATATGTTTCCCCTTTTTTGGCAAATTTATCTGCATTTTTTCCTTCGCCAAATAATTCTCGATCACGATATGATAACAACACATCTCTCTCTCTCTCTCTCTCTCTCTCTCTCTGTCTATATATATATATATATATATATATATATATATATATATATATATATATATTGACATCTTTTAGTTATGTTCTATCTATTTGATTTAATGCCTTTCCTGTTTAATATCAGGTGCGAATTATGCGCAGATTGCGTCATCCAAATGTTGTTCTTTTTATGGGTGCTGTAACGCGTCCTCCCAACCTCTCTATTGTCACTGAGTTTCTTCCAAGGTACAATTGGATCACACACGTATACCCTTTCTTTTATTTGAATAGAGGTTCTATATATGTATATTATAAAGATAGCTCAATATTTCATTTATTTAAAACTAATCAACTCCTATCTTCTGAATATCTGGCTTTTTTTAAATGTACAATTTGAGTGAGGTCATCTCTGTAGGAACCATGCAAATATTGTAAATGTGGAGCAATGTTCAGGTCCAATCAGTTGAATCCCCTGTGGCATCTTGAACTTAACAGCTTCCACTTTCTTAGTTAACGTAAAAGTACATTCCATGCTAAAATCTCTTCCGTCCAAGGGCTCTAAAGTTGGACCTGACCAATGCCCTTAGATGTTGTGGCTATGGCCTTAGACGTTGTTGCCATGGCACTAACTCCAATTTATCAATTTTGCACTTAGTTATGAATGGAATATGATTTGAAAACAGGTTAAGCATGGAATTCCTAAAAGATAAGCTCAACTATATAATTTTAATCTAATTGTAGGTCATTTATGATTTTTTCTTTTTATAATAGCTGGGAGGAGCAGGGTTGCCGAATTCGTTACATCTCTCTCTCTCTCCCTCTCTCTCTCTCTCTCCCTTAGGGAATTGCAAACAGGTTCTAAACTAACTGGTTTGCAGTTCGGTTCACTAGTGATGTGCAAACCAAGTATTATTCATTTACTATGTCTAAGTGCCTTAAGAAAGGCAGATGGGAGGACTTGAACCCCGCCCCCTGCTACATACATGGGCAACCGGATGCTTGTATTAAAAGGTGCACAAGTTTATTATAGGTAATTTGATTATATATTTATATGAATTTTTAACATTCAATAAGACACTTTTAGAAGCGAATGGCGGTGCCTGACTTGGCAGATTGCTCAGAATCAAGGGTTTGCCATTCCAGTTATGGGATGAGCCCACTTTCATGCATATCGTCAGATTGGTGGATTGGTCAATCTAGATCCCAAGTTGTTTATGTTCAAAGGCTAGACTTCTGTTAGGTTGAAGATTAAACCCGTATCGTGGTCTGAGATCCCTCGCATTTTCTGTATCTCAGTGTACGGGCTAAGGTTTTTGCTTGCTATTGAGGTGGAAATTTCTAGCCAGAGTGTTTTAGTGGTGGGACAAAAGGCCTTGGCAAGTCAGATATTTGGGACCATCTTCTTTGAAGGCGTGGCGATGAAGGATAGAGAGGCCTTTAAATCAACCTCTCAATTGCATGAGCAATTTTCATCGAATCATTTAATGATGTACGCTGTCCTAGGTTTCTTGAGAAAGAAGATGTTGGTGAGGTTAGAAGCAGAAGTGGGATGGTTAGAGCTGCTAGAAAGATCAAGTCGATCCTATGGCTTGGGTCACATTTGAGGAAGGCTCTGCCCGAGGGAACCTATACGTGGTAAGGCAGGTCATTCCTATTCAAAATGGACATGTAAATACCATCAACCATTTTGAATAGCCTTTTTCACCCGAGAGGCAGTTAGAGAGAGGGGCACGTGGTGGTGGCAATGGGGATCCCCTGCACGACAACTGTCTGAAAGAAGATGCAGATTTCATCTCTCTTTGAATTTAGTCTCAAAATCGTTCGAAAATTTAAATAGTAATGGGTTAGGAGATCGTACGCATGGGCCAGGAGGGACCATGTATCTATCCCCTTTAGATGGGATGGGTTGGATCTGGAACTAGTGTTCAACTTGGCAGTATCACTATATAGTCAAGGAAAAATAAATCGCCATCCCTCTTTAAATAAGAATATGAAGATCATAGATCTTTCGTGGGTGTCGCCGTGTTGGAGTCTAACCTATAGAGACTTGTCTCTACACCAAGACTAGAGCCGGAATGGAAGTCCAAAGATAAATTAATTCACGATGAGGCGTTAATCAGTGAATCATCTTTTGCATTTGCATTGACAACCTCCCATACACACCATACACAACTGTCCACGGCTTCTTCTCGAGAGGATCTTGACATCCATTTAGAAGCGGACATCAAAGGCATATGCAACAGGTATGACTTAGAATTTCAAGGGTCCGTCAATGAATTGAAATTGTTATTTCACTCATTGCAGTGGAATTGGTCCCGGAATCAAGCTGTAAGGACTGTGGAGACAAAATCAAAGGAGCACTGGAACACCAAATGCTCTAGTTCTCGGTGAAATATGATAAAGGTAAAGGACTCTTGAAGAACTAGATGAGGTTTGGTGTGCGCCTTTGCTAGGTGTCGATTCTGTTTTATAGCTCTAAAGATTATCACCTGGAATGTTTAATGTTTGTGGGTTGGGCAGTGACCAACAATGCTCTCTAATGAAGAACGCCATTAGACAATACTGTCTCACACCAATATTGCTTGCACAATGGAAAAAGCCACTTGTTTATCCCTCCATCGAATCAAATTTGCCAAAGGTGTGCGTTCATGAGCCCATGCTAAAGTTTCAATCAAGTAGCGGCATGTGAGGAGTTGTTGGAGATAATATAAGTCGTGTGTCCATGTGCGTGTAGGGGTAGGCATGGGTTAAAATATCGGGTTACCGATACGTATCGTCCGAGCTCCAAAACGATACGTATCGGTACCGGTTTGTATCGGACGATACATTGAATGTATCGTTCGATACATTCAATACATTTGAATGTATCGTTCGAGTCCAATACCGATACGTATCGGTATCGGACGATATTTTGATCCATGGGGGTAGGAAATTGTTTAGTTAACATGTGGGTTTAGTCCCACCTCATTTACAGAGCTACTTTATGTCTTATGTTCCACTGTATATAAAGAGTGCTTATTATGCCTCTTGTAAATCATCTCATTATTAACAATGCAGCCTTTATGTGTCATTGCTCTCCCTCCCTCCCTCCCTCCCTCCCTCCCTCTCTCTCTCTCTCTCTCTCTCTTTCTTCTCCATCTCTCTTTCTCCAATAAACCCTAAATGGGTCTTTCTCCTCTTTAGTTATTAGTTTATTAGCTTTGATAGGAATTTCACCAGAAAGGTCACCTTAGCAAGAGAGCAGGGGCGACATTCATTGTCTTTAGACCCATCAACCTGTGGGGAGTGTGTCTAAAGTTATGGTATATGTTGGTCAATAGATTAAAGCCATTGAAGGGTTACATATTTGGTGTCCATAGTCCTTAAATTCTTATCTAAATTTTTTTGAGGCTAGAGCTTTGCGTTCTATTTAGTCGAAGGAAATTTTGGTACTTGCCGTCTTTATGGTATTAACACGGTAATATGCAATTTTGTACATTATGAATACATAATGGATTTGTGTAGGCTAATTTTGTACATTAGGAATTCATATTTCTAAAATTGTTATGCTGTACTTATCTCTTTACATAAATTTGCAGTATGTACATCATACATTTTTGGGACATAGGGAGATACTGTTTATTCGTTGTACTGTATGCTTATGGTGATATGAGTCAGCCAAGGTGTACCGGCATCAATCATTATATGTTCTATGATCTGAAGAGGGTGTAACAATTGATTATGTGTTTCCACTAGTCATGCAATATCTAAGAAGAATCATGCAATCTGGATTTTTTATTTTTCTCATGAGAGGAAGGGGGATATGCTATCAAAAAATGGGTTGATTTATTCTAGGGAAGAATTTTGGTTATGGTCCAGTGCATTCTAATAGTAACCATCTCCTTTGCCACCTCTAGGCTCATGTACTAATCCATCTAGGTAGTTGATTCTTTTGGTCACCTTGAGCCATATGTGATGGAGGTACGCAATGTGGCTACCCAGGCCATCCGTAGTGTCACTCGGGCCACTTGTACTCTGCGTAGAGGCAGTGGCGACTTGGTGCCGGGGGCACGCAATGTGGTGTCAAGAGGGCACGCGACAACACGACATGTGGTACCAGGAAGGCACGCGACATGGGGCCAAGAGGGCCTCGCGATGTGGTTGCGCTGCGAGGACGCGACACGGTTGCATGGGAGGACGATGTGGGGAGTAATGGGCGTGATGGTTGGGGCTTGACACCGTGCCACAGGCAGAAGACGTGTACCATGGGGGTATGTCGAACCAACGTGCTTGAGGTCCTTTATTTGATTACCCATAGATGGTGTTTGGACCATCTATGCCTTCCACCTACACAGGGCTTTGCGTTGCCAGAGGGGGCACAAGTGTCTCCTAGGCCTAAAAGGGTGGGCCTAGGACGTCGACGCAGCGATGCCGTGTGGCACCCAAGGTGAGGTTGAAGTATGGCCTCGGACTACGCGTCGCGGTGCATACGGCTGGGCAACTTCACGAGCGCTACGTGAGACTTAGTAGAGCACGACAGCACGAGGGCTGCGTGGGACTCTGTTGAGTACGGCAGCATGACGTAAGCACACAACTGTGGGCTTGGTTTGGTATGCGAGCAAGACATGATGATATGGGGAGCTGCATGCCAATACTGTTGCGAAGCGAGGCACTAGTGCAGTGCACAGGGTGAAGCTTGAGTAGGCCAAGTATGGTACAGTGGTGCAATCGAGCGTGTCGTAAGGGACATGATTTATAGGATGGTAGGCCTTGGAAAGAAGGTAATCACGAGGGAGAGTTCCCTTCCTCTAGGCAGGTGGTATCAGAGCTGATGAAGAGATTGGTTGACTTCGTTGCATGTGGTAGTGAGGCACCGCGCGGGTTGATGGTGCGTCGAAGGACGCCCCCGTGACAATTGGTATCAGAGTTAGGTTGACTTAGCGCATTGGGCGTTAGGTGCTACACGGGCTGACACTGCTGGAAGAGTGACCCCCACGACACATAGCCCAAAGACATTACGATTAGAAGTTCCCAACCATGAGATTAATTACCTATATTGGACGGTTTGTAAATCTATAAAAAACTGATCGTAACAGAATACTTGATATTGATGTCCATATTGAGTATTTGTCAGGATCAATATCTGTGTGTATTAGCAATGTAATATAATCTTCTATTCTAAAAAAATCAAGAAAAATTCTAAAAATAGATTTTTTTTTTCTAAAAAATATAAATGTATTATTTATATATATACATACATATAAGTAGATATTTTATACATGCAAATGGTCACTATAGTGGGGTTTAATTAATAATTCAACTGTAAATAAATAAATGGTTTTGATATTGAGTATGTTTATTAGATATTGCGTATAAATATTACATCCCAAATTCCCAATGTAAATAAAGTTATGAACTACAAGTAATTGACCATGATGATGAATTGGTGTGTTGTTAATCATGATCCATAACTGAAATGCTAGATCAATCTACAGCATATAATAGTAACATCTATAATAACCTTTTATCTTTCCTTTTCAACTTATTTTTCTGGATGAAGCAAAATACTTACCCAATCAGCTTGATATTTACTCTATTTGTAAAACCAATTGAGAAGACACCAAAAGGAACTGAGCACGAACAAATCCTATTATGCCTAAACATTCCAAAAATGCTAAATTTTTTCAACGTGAGACTATTGTCAAACATCATGGATTCATTAACTTGGTATTGGTTAGTCCAGAAACTGATAAGTTTTTAATTTTTAAATTTTGTTTTAATTATGACCATTCTAAGAGGCACTTGAAAAGTTGAATGCTTAGATGGTCTAGATGGACTGATGAAAATTCCATGAGGCAACAAAAGAAAAGGTGGCTTTATCTGAACGACCCTAGGTGGCTGGAACCACACATTTTAATCTATTACTGTTGATAGTGGTGTTTTGGTTTGTGGGTGGAATGAAGATTCGTTCCACTCTAAGGGCTAAATACTTTGGAGGGTCATCCCTTTCAATATCCTTTGAGGTTTCAAGAAGGGGAAAATTTAAAAACAATTGGAGGTAAAGAAGCTATGTGGAGGCAAAAGGTGAAGGCTTGGCTCAAAATACTAAGGCTGCGTTCGTCATAGCTCTTTGTCAGCTCTTTGCAGAGCCGCATATACTTTCTTTAGCAGGCCCCCCCTTCTCCTTGCTGACTCCCTGCAAAGCAGGATTTACTTGCTCTCTGATAACTCCCTACCAGAGCAAATAAATTCTGCTATGGCAAGGAGTCAACAGTGAGCAGGGGAGAACTGCTGGAGCAGGGAAATCCTGCTCTGCAGGGATTTAACAAAGAGAAGGGGGACCTGCTAAAGCTGGTAGCAGGGATTTAGCAAAGAGAAGGGCACCTACTAAAGCAGGTAAACCCTGCTTTGGCAGGGAGCTAGCAGAGACCTTTTCCAAACACAGCCTAAGTATTTTCATGCAGTTGCTAATGTTAGGTACAAGGTTAATTCGATTAAGCATATCATCGTTAATGGGGCTCAGATTGGTGATGGGGATCGACGATGAAATTTTGCGATTATCTGAGAAGCCGTTTGTGATGATGATTGGGATTCACCTTATTTTTCTCTTTCATTTAATCAAAGGGTACCTCTATTTGCGCTCACCATTTTACTGGTGGGCGCCTACACTAAAACCTGTTGACCACCCTTTTTAATCCGACAATAGAGATCATTTTTAAATCCGTTCTTCGACAAAATGGATCTCGAGACCATGAGCGTGCCATGAGACGATCAAGGTTCTGATTCCACATGGCACTGATCCTAAAACGTGACCCACGCTAAAATACCTAACACCACGCTCAAACTTAATTTTAGGGCTACGTTTTGGGATCTGTTCCACGTGGAATAAAATACTTGACCGTTTGATGGCACACCCATCATCTCAAGATTCATTTTGTCAAATATCGGAAGGAAAAACAATCATGATCGTCTTATTTAAGGCGGTCAATGGGTTTTAGTGTAGGCGTCCACCAGTAAAGTGGTGAGCGCAAATAGAGGTACCCTTAAGAAAATCCTGCTTTCATAGAAACATATCTTGTTATACTTTGCTTCAGTTTTCCCTAGAGAAGTATTGGCAATTAATTAGTGTTGCCATCACATTGTCAATTTATACTTTAAGAAACTTGTGCATGCTTTTTATATAGGAAATATTTAAGGAGATATCTTCACCACATGCATTTTTTTTCTCTCCAGAGGAAGCTTATATCGGATTCTTCATCGTCCTAGCAGTCAAATTGATGAAAAGCGCAGAATAAAAATGGCTCTTGATGTGGTATGGAATGAAACCATGTACCTATATCACAGAAGCAGTCTTCATTTAATTTTTTTTTTTGTTGATTTGCAGGCAAAGGGTATGAATTGCTTGCACACTAGCTCACCAACAATTGTTCATCGGGATCTTAAGTCACCAAATCTGTTGGTTGATAAGAACTGGAATGTCAAGGTATGTGTTCCTAACCCTACGACCTTGAGAGTATCCTCCGTTCTTTATGATTAGTTACCTGAAGCCTTTTCGTTTGTCAATTTGCTCATAACCTACCAATTATATAATGCAGGAGAATGATTCTGCTAATTCATATTTTGTGAAATATCGATTGTATAATGCATATTTTGCAAGCATCGTTTAGTGTTGTTGGGTAGGCATGTGAAAAAGTTACCTGGCTATAAAACAAAAAAAATCAGTTATTGTGCCAGAAGTTTTCAATGGGAGAATATAATAACCAAGTTGCTGAAACTAATTCATCTGATGCAAATAACCCAATCAAAATTAAACACAACATTGGTCCTCAATCCTGCAAGCTTGAGTACAAACAGGCCACATCACTACCCACTAATTATTTGAAATGTAGGCCATCCCAGCAAGGTTTCCTCCATCTAATTTTATTTCTACAAATCCCTGATGAAACGAAATATGACATTGCTTACCTCTCAGGGATGGTACAATATTTTTCCCTTTGGCACTAGATTCACAATCCTATTTTATATTCTTATGTTTGGGCTACCATATAATGCTTTTCACTTCTTACTGGCTTTCTTGACCCATGAATTTTGCCTCAACGTGATTTTTACCTCTCGAGTATGGATTAAATTTTGAAGTTCTGAGATGCTTTATCCATGACCAAGACCAAGAGAACGTGAATTTCAACGAGGTGAGGTGATATGGAAAGTTTATAAAAAATCAGTCAAAGTTAAGAACAATAAAAGGAAAAATTTGAGGTGAACATATTATATAGTAAATTATAATATATATTTTATATATATATATATATATATATATATATATATATAGAGAGAGAGAGAGAGAGAGAGAGAGAGAGATAACATTTAATACCAAAATGAATAAAGACAATTTATCCACATGGATCTCTTTTAATAGAAACATAAATCACCTAAAACCTAACCTCCTAATTAAACTCAGATAAGTAAATGTTAATCCAACTAAGAATTGCTAGAGGTCAGATTTTCATTTCTTAAAAAAAATTTATTTTAATTTTATTATTACTATTATTATTATTATTGTTTTTTTGGGGTTTGGGGGGGGGGGGGGATATTAAAGTAATGGCAATAATACATGCGTACTTAAGTGATCACGTGCCCAATAATAAACTTAAATGAATATTTGGTTTTTAATTGAGCCGATAAAACCCCTTCTCATTTTCGTCAAAGATAATATCTTAATGTCAAATTTAAAATATTCCCCTTTCTCGTCTTTAAGTGTCCTTGCGAACCACTTAAGTGGTCATGCGACCATTTGATGAAGCATATGGTCACCTGAGCATTTATGACTGCACTATGTTATTAGGCCTGCTTTAAAGGCCCAATAACTTCCTTTTTTTTGGGGTCTTTATTTTTGTTCATATGCTTATGTTTCTTATTTCTTTTCCTCTTTTTACTCTCTTAACTTCCTCTCTTTCCGTTGGTCACTCAATTAATTCGTCTACTTTTATCCTAAAAATTGGATTACAATAATTTCTCATGACTGGGAAAAACCCTTGAGTTACAGTCCTTACATCTCCTTTGTCCTTCAAGTGAATCATTGCCTTCGTAGTTGATGTTGGGTCCACCATGTGTTTTGACCCACATGTCATGGAATTCTATGCAACGAACCTCGGCCTTCATTGCCCTTGTCCCTTGGTTCAATAACTTGGTTGGCAACCACAATATAACCGTCAATCTCACTAAGAGTAAATCTTTGTTACTTTGAAATCACCACTGTCCAATTCATGAATTAACTGTTGATCATCAACTTGGGGATCTGCAATTTTGACACCACCTAAATCCCCGTTTGATTATTGATCGATGAATGGAGCTAATATCAGATTTTGACATCTTGATCTTCATTGGACCGTTGATTGATGAATAGGAGTCAATATGAGACTTTGACATCGTCTTGATCTTCATCAGACCGTTGATCATCTATGGGAAAATGGATTATACTATGTCCATAGTCCAAATATTGCCATGCTCGTTGATCTTTTACATGGGATTGATCTATTTCTCTTCAATGTTAAAATCTCGATCTGACCGTTGATCTTTCACAAGGATTCTAGTTTTAAGGCATCTCCCTTCTCTCGAATATGATTTGATTATTGATCTTCTACTGGAAGGTTTTGAGACATCTCCATTGTTCAAGTCATAATCTGACTGTAACTCTTTGTAGCTATTGAAAACCTCATTCGTGTGCTAGAGATATGACTGCTTTGGACTACCGAAGCTCATTAGTTGATTTAATTATGTTCACATATTTGAACAACATCGTGCCAATTATCGTGTTTTCTTCCTCCTTTATCATGGATTCCATGATCTCCAGTTCAATTAACATGGCATATTAGAATCGAGAGATCAACTTGCTTCAATCTCACTTTAATGTGATAAAAAAGGAAAAGAATTAACAAAGAAGAAAGTAAAAGCATGAAAATAAAGAGCACCTTCAATCAATCAATTCACAACTAAAGAAGAACAATCAAACTTTAATACTTAGGGTTCAATAGACCCAACGGAAAACTCCAAGTGGTCACTTAAAATAGACCAAATAACTAAATAAATAATAATCCTTGACTTTGGTCCATGTACCAACCTCTTTTAATCGAAATGTAAACCACATATAACCTAAACTCGTAATTAAAACTCTAAACACGAAAAGTCAAATAAAAAGTCAAAGTTCCATAATTTTTGTGAAGGGTAGCTCTATTAGCACCTACCAAAACTCTGAAAGCACCCACCTGTCAAATCATCTGCTGGTGGGGTTAGGTGGGTGCTAATAGAGGTATCCTTTTATGAATTATGTGTGTGTGTCCCACGCGACGTGTGCATGTGTCTATCTGTATCTGTTTGTTTGGGGGGTCGTAAGACGATGGCATGTAAACACTTAGGCCTCATTTGAGCACTTTAAGTGGGTTTCTTTTTGCTGTTGGGGAGGGGTTGTCATAAGACAATGGTGCATATAATCAGTTGGGCCTTGTATGAGCTATTTAAGTAGGTTATTGGGTATTTTAATTGAGCCAATAAAACCCTGTAATAGCTCAAACGGAAAATTCCTTCAAAAACTAAATTCCCCTTCTTTTTTTTCTTGAAGTGGCAACACGACCAGCTTAAGTGGTCATATTTCCTTTTTGAAGTCCCAAAGTTTTGCTTCCTCTTCTGACTTTTTCATCTGTTTTTTCGTCCCAAGAATTGGATTACATCATAATCTCTATGAAATGGGGGCAGCCTCCAAATCGATGATATTGTAACTTAATTTTTCTTTTGTATCTCCTTTTTGGTTATCGATAAAATAGTTATTCATTGAAATAAAGTTTCGTAGGATTTTTCTTTTAGAGAATGTTGGATGTCGATCACAAATATGGCTGAGAAATATCTGTTGCTAAACCTGTCTGAAAACTGCTGGGTTCTTCAGGGATATTTTAGTCACTTCGATGCATCTGGTTAAGTGACTGGAAACTAGTGACGAACCAATCCGTTTATACTGTTCCACCTGTGTTTGGAACTAATTCTGTATCTTTCTTGAAGTGTCTCTCTTATTTTGTAAGGTGGGCCATGGTCAGGTCCTTCCAGAGGATCTGGAAGTGGGTCTTTGATTCAAAACCATTTGATGTATGGAATGGTCACATTGAAACCATGTGAAAAGATTGTAATCTCAATGTTTATGACATTATGATTTTTGTGCCGATATGTGACCATACATATACAGTAGTCTTTGCAAATGTTAACTGCAGTCAACATTCCACATATCCAATGGTTTTGGCAGGGATTAAATTTTGATTCAAAACCATTTGAGGTGTGGAATGGTCACATTGAAACCATGTGAAACGATTGTAATCTCAATGTTTATGACATTATGTTTTTTGTGCCGATATGTGACCATACATATACAGTAATCTTTGCAAATGTTATCGGCAGTCAACATTCCACATATCCAATGGTTTTGGAACCATGGATTAAATTTCGATTCCGCTTGAAAGGCTAAGTTGTGATTGTCGATAACTTCAGACCTGAGCACTATCCGTGCTGCCTGAAGCCATTTTTTCAATAGAACCAGGAGTTATTTACTTTATCAAATAGTTAATTTTATTTATGTGACCTGAATTTTCTTTCCCCAAATGATGGTAGTGTAGTGCATTCTTGTCATCTATATGAACACATCTTGGCAGCTACTGCTGACTCGAAATATTTGCAGGTTTGTGATTTTGGGCTTTCACGCTTAAAGCACAATACATTTCTGTCATCCAAATCAACTGCTGGAACGGTAAGATGCAAAATCCACATGCATAGATCCATGAGTCAAAATTCCGGTTTTCTGGTACGTATCGTCTTGACCTCTAGGACGATACGTACCGGGTATCGGCCGATACATTCAATGTATTGGCGATACATTGAATGTATTGGTTTGATACATTGAAATTTTATTTTATTTTTTCTAAAAAATCCCCAAAAAATTTAAAAAAAAAAATTAATGATTTTCTATTTATTTCAACTTTTTTTAAAATTTATTTAAGGCTTATTTGATGCATATTTCATAATTTTATTAACGCATAACCTAAATTTCATTGTACATGACTCATGATCAAAATTAAAAGGTATATTGTACATGAAAAATTTACTTTAAAGCCACATTGAATTTCGTGGTGGTTCTTGGCTCTCGTGATAATCATCGGTGCGCGAGCTTTCCCTAGTCATATTAATACCCATGATCATATGTGCCCACTTGAAACTGAGGCATTAGCGACGAATATGACTCAGTGTAATAGGTGAAGGTTCGTCCTCCAAAAATTTGACCAACAAAGTCATATGGCCCGGGGTAGGTTGGTTGAGGCCAATAGTATGGGTTACTGGTTGCTGAATCTTTGGTGTTTTGCAAATTAAATTCCCCGAAGCTAGAAGTCATATAACACACATCATCTTGTGGACCTTGTGGTGGTGGTGGTGGTATTTGATAAGATTTTGACGCTCCTCTTCCTTCAACCCCTCCACCTCTAAATGTAGGAGTGTCATACATTGTTATCGGCTCGTCATTTCATGTGGCAATACCTCCATAAGAATAAGGATCAACGTCATCCGCTCCACCACAAGTGCCAGCGTGAGTTTCATCGCCTCCATCATCACCCCACCATCGTCATTATCACTACCGGGTTGCGTTTCGTCATCAGATCCAACTACTGAATAACGATTCAATCTTCTTTTCCGCTTCGGTGGTTGGGAAGCCTGCTCCTCCACTACTCTTTCAGCATTATCCAGTCATGCGGTGTCCTCAGTATCCAATACTGGCTCTTCTCTCTCTCTTCGATCCACTGATTTAAAGGGTCATCCTCTGTGAATATATAATCCAACTGAATGGGATCAAAATATTCACTATCTGTAAAGTATAATATGATAGATGAATTAGTATATGCCTCATCAATTACATCAAATAAAAATTGTATGAACTAAGACTTCATATAATTGCTTATCACGGTTAGTCCTCTGCATATTCTTGACCCTTAATCGCATGTTGTAGTGGCATTAGACTAAAATTTTCAATCATTCAATAGTTAGCCTATTCCTTGTCTTCGTGTGAATGAGAGAAGGTGCTCCAATTCCGCTCACAGTTGGACGAGGAACATGTTTGCGACAAAACTCTCATTACAACCTGTCTTAGTATCGGGCCATCACCTCCATAATGCATCTATCAATCAGCAGGTTTATCATACTTGATTTGGGATTGCGCCAACAGGTCCCAAATGGCCCATGTCTCTTGCTGAATATGTCAATCTACAAAGATGGAATATAATAACCCACATATCAATAAATAGATCATATGACACTTGACTTATTAGTTATAAGGTATGATTACTCACATCTCTTATGACTTGACCTTGCTCTGTCAACTCAGGGAGCATTCATTGGATCACGTTGAGCAAACCGCTGTACACTTCATCGACCTCACTTAACTTGAAGCGTCGCATATACTGGAAGGCAGGATTCAAGTAGTGTGCTATACATCAAATATAAGCAATCTCATCAATATATAGAAACAATGAATAATATGAAAAATAAGAAATAAATAAAAATTCACTACATAAGTAGTTTAACATGTTATACCTGCGGCATGTAAGTACTTGGAATTGTGCATCCCACCTCTTGTCGATGATCGCTCAATATCGTTTATATTTTGTAGGGCATTTGGTTTTAATAGTCAATTTTGCTTTATCCATCGACTGGTAAACATACTCCATCGTTGGTTTCTCATCACCATCTACCAACCTCAACACTTGAACCAAAGGGATAGTGACGACGATCAGGTGGTCAACATTTGCCTAAAATTGAGGGCTGCAGATCAAGTCAGCAACTTCATTGCAGACAAGTCTCTTTGCTCGTAGGAGTTCTAACTCATGTTTTCTCCATGCTTCGGAGTTGACCATGCTTTTCAGCTCACACCTATATCTAGCCAAGCTCTGTAGGGCTAGAAATTGTATCACAAATCGTGTAATCATAGGCTGGAGCAGCTCGTTCTTGGTGAAGTCTCTCATCAAATTCACCAACTTGTCACTGTTGTATAGATAAGAAGTAATCGTTTTTCCCTTCTGAATAGTTCCTTGTGCCTTGCTTCTCTTTCCCAAATCCTCAAGTATGAGGTCCACGCAATGAGCGGCACACGGAGTCTAGTATAAGTGACGTCTCTTTAACATTAACTGTCTTCCTACGGCTTTGTAATTGGCGGCATTGTCTGTTACCACCTACATAACTCGGTGCTCTCCAACATCTTCAACTACCTTATCCATTAGTTAGAAGAAGTAATCAGCAGTCTTCGCGTGTTTAGAAACATCAACTGATTTTAGAAATACCGTCCTAGCATCACTGTAGACTAAAAAGTTGATCAAACTCTTGTGGGAGTCCATCCATCGCACATAGTTGTGAAACCTCTCTCATCCCATATTTCGTGGAAGCTATCCACATAAGCTGCTATCTCCTTGTACTCATCATCTAATAAGAGCCTATATACTTCGTATGCAGAAGGCTTTTAGACTCCTTGACCAACTTTTGCCCTTGTATCAATCATACTTTTGAAGTACGACGACTTCACAACTTGACTCGGAATGTGATTGTATATCACGAACTTTACAATCCATTTTTCAAGCCTCTTCCCCCATTTTTTCAGTGAAATTGTACTCAATTTACTTTGCTTGGAGCTTTCTGTCCGATACATGAACGGATCCATGGGACTTGTAGTACGACCTGTAGTAGACGGCCTGGTCTCCCGCACTGATGCTGACCTACACAATCCGACAGTCATGAATGTCCTTATCATCATCATGTGGCCTATGACTAGATCCACTACTAGTAGCAAGCATGGATGGGCCCCTCAACCTGGAACGAAACCGATAATCGGCTTCTTCCTGATCTCGTCGATGCCGTGCTTCTCTAGCACTCTCCCTCATGGCTCTCGTTGTCTGTTCATCCTCATCATCCTCAAGTCCGGGATCGAAACTCCGGATCTCCTCATTCTCACATACATTTCTATCTCCGATTTCGCTTTTTTCCCTTAGTCGCTCGTAGAACTGCTCGACATCTTCTTTCACGTCTTTGGGTACACTGGGACACCCTTTTGTCTCTCCCTTAACGTGAGTCAAATGCTCCTTCAACCGTGTGATACCTCTTCCCAGTAATTTTTTCTCGCAAAGCTTGCATTGTATTCGGAGTCTATCACCATCTTTTGCTGTGCCGTATTGCTAGGCTGAATCTGATGATCGTACCATATTTATTTATTTCACCTGCATGAATGAGCAAACGATTGGATTAAATTACAACATTTAGATTACACTTGAAAGTAAAATTTATTTGATATTATTCTAATTTTAAAAAAATTTATATTACATTTGAATGTTTATTTCATATTATTATTATTTTTAAAATATTAGATTATATTTTATCAAATTTATTTGATATTATTCTAATTTAAAAAAATTTTAGATTACATTTGAAAATTTATTTGATATTATTCTTATTTTTAAAATATTAGATTATATTTTACCAAATATATTTGATATTATTCTAGTTTTTGAAAATTTATTTGATATTATTCTTATTTTTAAAATATTATTAGATTATATTTTACTATATTTATTTCATATTATTCTAAAAATATTGAAAATTTTAAAAAATTTAGATTACATTTGAAAATAGTATTTAGTTGATATTATTCTAATTTTGAAAATATTGCTATATTAGAAAATCATATTATTCTAATTTTTAATATATTTGAAAATCATATTTATTTGAAATTGATGTGTCACATGCATCATGGGGTATGTGTGACATGTGTAATTGATGTGTCACAAATACCCCATGAGATATGTGACACATGTGACATCAATTACACATGTAGCACATACCCCATGATACATCAATTACACATGTGGCACATGTATAATTGATGTGTCATGGGGCATGTGTCACATATGTGATACATGTGACACATTAATTACATATGTTGCGACACCTGTATCACATACCCCACGTCACATGCGACACATGTGTAATTGATGTGTCATGGGGTACGTGCCACATGTGTGACGCATGTGACACATCAATTACATGTGCCTCGACACCTGTATCACATGTGTCACGAGACATCACACGTCACATGTGTCACGACACATCACACTTGACACGTGTCACATGTGTCGCGATACATTAATCACATGTGTCTCGACACATCAATTACATTAAGTATTTATAAATAACTTTATCAAATAAATAAATTAAAATTTTATATTTTAAATAAATTAAGTTTATAATAAATTAATTAATTTTAAAGGGTAATTAAGTTTTTATATAATACAAAAATACTTAATTTATTTTTAAAACATAAATTGCTAACATAATTTATTTTTAAGTATTATATAATTTTTTTTTTTTTTTTTTTAAACTTAATTTACTAACACAACTTGATATTATTCTTATTTTTAATTACTTTATTTTAATTATTTTCTTAATATATCTTATTTTAATTTTTATAAACATTTTACGGTAGATCTTGACATTTTAATGGTAGATCTTGACTTTAGAGGATAGATCTTACAATTTTAGGGGTAAAATTTTAAATTCAAGGGTAGATCTACCATATTTAAGGGTAGATCTTGAAAATTTAACCCCTAAAATGTAAGAAAATGAAGAGAAAATGACTGAAAATGGTAGAACACGCACCTTATACACGTTATTCGGCCCTTGATTCGGCGTCGATTCGACACAAAAATTCAAAAATCACTTCTCCCGTGCAAGAGTATCAAGAAGAGGAAAAGAAAAATGGGCTACTAGTGTTAAAAGAACAGGAAAAGACGTTTAAAATCCTCTTCATGCGTCAAAGATATTAGGGGATCCACCACTGAAAAAATCAAATTATCGTTCGATAATTTGAATGTATTGTCCGATACGGACGATACGGTCAAATTATCGTCCGTATCGGACGGTAATTTCATTTTTTTTAGTTCTCTTGAAAATACATCAAATTATCGGACCGCCGAGGTTCAAAACCGATACGTATCGGTATCGGGCGATATTTTGACCCATGCATAGATCTCTTTCATTAATGATCCCAATTTTGAGATGCCTATATCATCTTAATTCTAAGTTTACTATATATTTTCTTGAACAAAAATGTTTCTGGACTGTTTTCTAGCCGGAATGGATGGCACCAGAGGTTCTGCGCAATGAGCCATCCAATGAAAAGTGAGTTCTAACAGTGCAAACCCTGCACCTTTTTTTAATTCATTCTTCTGTTACAATTATGTTTTTACTACTCTTGTTATGTTAGCATGTCAGTTGCATGTTTTTGTTCTTGGCTTTGCAGTTTACAAATTTATTTATCTATTACTTTGTGGGGTGTGCGTTTTCTAGCCCACATTTCTGCTACCAGTTAGTGTGGTCAGGTCTGCAAATCACAGTGATCTCTTGTTTTTGAACAAGATTATGTAAATTGATACTAAAAAGGTAAACCATAATCCAGATACTAAGTTTGACATATCTAACCCAGGAGTGAGCATTTACTGCCCAGCAGATCTCCTTTGATTAATCGGTATCAACTATCAAGATGCATTGCGTTTGAAAGTACTTTTGCAAGATAAACCAGAAAATGACAGTTTTTTGCTGGAAAGTTGTACAGTTGGTTGACCATTTCCAGCAAACTAATGGAAAAATAATTAGATTTTGTCTACAAACCCCCTGATTAATGTGTTATAGCGTTTCTTTTTTCCAGTAGGGAAGCTATTACTGCACCGATTGGAAAAAAGAAGGTAATCTGTTATTGTTTTCGCTGTCATTTGCAAGAAATCATAGGCTTTGTAAGCAATGTTTTTAAGGTATATGCAACCCTATGCAATGGCATGGCCCAATCGCATATGCGATTGTGCCATGACACAAACTTTTTTATTCCCAAAAATTCAAAAAAATACGAAATAAATCCCAGAAATTCCCAAGAAATCCCCAAAATTACCAATATAAAAAATCACTATATTTTTTATAATTTTGTACTCTATATTAGAGAATGAGTAGAATATATCCCATAAGGTGGAAGGAAAAATATAAATTTCATTAAAGAATAAGTCAAAATAGCATAAAAATAAAGTGGACCATACAAAAGATAAGGAAAGAGACTCAAAACATACCTTTGAGAGTTGTGGTATGCACAGGAAGAGAAACCCCCTATTTATGGAGCTTAGGGAAGCCTAAAGCAAAAAAAAAAAATCAATGTTGGAGAAGTATGCCATTGCATACACCCTTCCCAGATGGCATATGTGATCGCATAATGGCATATGCGATCGCATATGACAACACCGTCTGTAAGTGGTGTATGATTTTTATGTTTGTAAATGTGTATTAGTAATTTTGCACGATAAATGGACATCACTTTTCTACTTGGAACCTTGACAAAACAAACTATTGCATAGGCTGCTTTTGGATTAAAAAAGTTTTTACTTGTAGAAGCTCAAAATTGAGGTTTTGTGCAACTTAAAATGTGAGGCTATCATGTTGGTTATGCTCATTTTTTTTACAGGTCCATTTTTGGGATTATTTTGTGTATTTTCCTTCCCATTATGCTTCCATATTTGTGAACTTCTGCACTAGATCAAGCATAGGGTGACCGACCCGCTCACCCAAATTTGGTGTACTGGTAATCAATTTTGTACATGTGCCATCGTATAGATTCAGTTCTAAAGATTGCATCAAATAACTCTCTATGTGATTTAACATGCTACAAGTGCCAAAAAAAGAATGACTAAAAAGGGTTTGGACAATCACATGGTAGCATTTAATTTTTTTTTTGTATATTTAGGGTCATATTTACTTTATAGAGGTAATTTTTCGATGCAATACTAGGGTGAATCCAATCTAAACGATGGACCTATGCACCACTAGGACATTACATTGCACCAAAATGGTGCCATGTGTACAGTATGACCCAACCACCAACACAGGTGATAAGGTTGGTAGACTAATACCGCTTGCTGCAATGTATTACGAGCTAAATGTATATTTGATGCAAGTAAAACTCTCTTTCACAGGTGTGATGTTTATAGTTTTGGTGTAATTCTGTGGGAACTTGCAACACTGAGAATGCCATGGAGTGGCATGAACCCAATGCAGGTGGTGGGTGCTGTTGGTTTCCAGAATCGGCGGCTTGACATCCCTAAAGAGGTCGATCCATTGGTTGCTCGGATAATTTGGGAATGTTGGCAGACGTAAGTAAAAAGAGGCACGATAATGGCTCCATATATAGTACTAATCTATAAGATAACTAAATAGAATGGTAGCTCCTACATGCACTATTTACTCATTGCTGGGCATTTTGTTGATCATGCATGCCATGCCTATTGTTTGATTGGTTACTTCTTAAAGTTCCTCCATAGCATGGAAGTTGCACCAATGGGATGCTAACAAACTTTCCCAGTGATGGTACCGCATGGACTGTCAAAAAAAGTTATGGACAAGAGAGGGTTAGGGAGAGCACTACAATTTTTCAGCTTTGCTACATCACTGATTGATGTGGATGTGCACCAAGATGGGGTTCATCCATGGAACAAAACATGGACTACAATAAAAATTTAGTGGATTATGCTATTCTTAGTATTCTGTAGTTCTAACAAGGGTAGGATCCTACAGGGTTTTGGTCGCCACTCAGATTGAAAGCAACTAGGCTGATTAAGGGATATTATAGTTATCTCGCTTGACTTGTTATGGAATGGACTCCACTGTTTTATCGAATGATAAATATGATTATGCATTGTTAAAATTATATATATAGGGAACCGGTTGTGTCCTCCAGTGGAGGACGGTGACCGTCCTCCAAGGCATACGTGGCACTCAAAACATTTTGGGTGCCACGTGGAACATGGGTGTGTTGTTTAGATCAATTTAAAAAAAAAAAGAATTTTAAAGCACAAGTCAAACTTTGACTATTTTCAATAGTTCAAATTTTACGGCTAAAAATAGTGATGAGATTTCTAACTTTTTTTTGCAAAGATGATCTAAGCAATGCACCTGTGTTCCATGTGGCATCAAAACAGTGTTTCAAGTGCCACGGGGAACTCCACAAGGGAATTTGAAGGATGGTCACCGCCCTCTATTGGAGGACGGAACCCTTTTCCACACACAGACACACACACGAGAATTGGGGATGTTCATCTGGACGCAGCCTAAGATGGCTACACCCAGATGTCAAGTCACATGCCAGATGACATGTTCAACCCAAAACAACACCCTTTTTGGGTTGATCAGCCATGGGACATGTGATTTTAATATATATATATATATATATATATATATATATATATATATATATATATATATATATATTTGTTCTGCCATCCGTTTGATGGGTCAAAGAGAAGGTAGCGCCCAACCAATTTGGAGGTACCTTTGTCCATATTTTCAACGGTAGTTATGCATCTGATTGATCCCAAATTTTTTGGGTGATACCTGATTGTTGTTATTCAAGATGCTGTCGTAACTGATCCCCATGATTGGTGCCACTTGATTCCTAAATGAGTTGGGTGTAGCCCTCAAGGCTACATCTGGATGTGTGTATATATATATATATATATATATATATATATATATATATATATATATATGTACCTTTGACCATCTTTTTCCTGTGTTTTAATGAATGTGCATTGTTTCACCAGGGATCCTGGTTTGCGCCCATCTTTCCAAGAGCTCACGACTGCCCTTAAGCCATTGCAGCAGCTGGTCATCTCCTCGAATCAAGAGGCTCAAAGCTCACACATGCTTCAAGAGATATCAGTGAATTCTACACCTTAAAAGTCGGCTTCTCAACTGTGAATAAATGGATTTTGCTGTGCTTTTTGTATGGGTGTACAGAAATCAAATCTGAAAAAACAAAAAAAGATACTATTAGGTGTTGTCAACAAACCGAATCCCAGAGGCGATTTTTGTATATTGTGTATGTTCATAGTTCAAATTTTTTAGGGATTAGAATATGTCTGCCATGTATACCAAATTATACGTGTAATCTGATATTGTAATCTTAATACAAATTTATTGCGTTGATTGTGATAGCAATGAATTGTGCTTTTCTTATTTTTTTATTATTTATTTTTAAGGATGGTCTCCCAGTCTTGTATTATTACATTTTTATTGTCATTATCATAATCATGATCATTCTTGTATGGCCTTATACCATCTATTTGTCCTCGGCCTTGCGATTCTTAATTCTCAACTAATTTATGTTGAAGGTTAATTTAGATTTCCAATAGACATGCCTAAACCATCTTAAATAGTGATAATTCTCAACTAAAAACCTCATTTCAACACCAGATCTTCATGTGCGAAGCCTAAGTTCCGACCCATTTACTAACCCAATTCCCAGGCCCGATACTCGGAGAATCCACCTTATAGCTCAGAAACCCGACCCAATACCTCTGCAACCAGTCGAAAAGTTTCAGTCAACGATGTTTCTTTCTCATCACGACAGCCTAACACCAGTCCTCAATCCCCCCCTCCCCTCCCCTCCCCTCCCCTCATACAGATGCCCTTCCAAACACCCAAATTACTCGACCCCTTTCTTTTCCCTCTCAGCACACCCATCTGCAAACCAACCCTCAAACTAACCATTCAAGCCAACTCCCAAAACCTTTTGAATCCCTTAAATCTATTGAGCAATCTGTACCAGAGACGAAGTTTTGGCCTGCTGGATTAGTGGTTGAAGGAAAGGGTAAACGGAAAAGGTTAAAGGAGGTTTTTAAACATGGCTCTAATTCGGCAAACAGAATGCAAGGTGGGTGTGATGGGCAGATGGAAGTTGGCACTACAATATATTTTGCGAGATCGGCAAGGGTTGCAAAGCAACCATACCGAGCACAATGAAAATCCTATGTTGGAACTGTCGGGGCTTGGGAAGCCCAAAACAGTTGGAGATCTTCGAAGACTTATTAAGAGAAAAGATCCTGAGCTTGTTTTCCTCATGGAAACTAGTAAGCTTTGTTCGAAGAGGTTGTGAGGGGGGTTGAAAGCAAAGTTAAGTAGGCAATGGGTGTTTTGTGTTGATTCGGTTGGAGAATCGGGGGATTAGTCTTTCTTTGGAGAGATGATCATGATGTTTCGAGACACCATATTGGTGTATTTGTTGCTAGTTGCTCATTAAATAGTAGTAGTTGGCGCTTTACTGTTGATCCAGTTACTCACAAAAGAGAAGCAGCTTGGGATTTGTTTAAGAGTTTATACAATAGAAATTCTAAAGAGATACGTCTTAACCATGAAAAACGTGCAGGGAGGCAAAAAGATAATGTGCTTATGGAGGATTTCAGATCCGTTTTGGATTTTTGTAGGCTACAAATTTACATATTCAAACAAGGAGGATGGAGCTGAGTTCATTGAGGAAAGACTTGATCGAGCTGGGGCCAACAAAGGGATGGTGTTGACTTTTTTGGCAATGCAGTTGTCTCTCATTTATCGTGCATGAGATCAGATCATGCACCTATTCTTATATTGGAGGAGATTCGATGGAGGAAATTGATGACCTATTGGAGAATGGATGAGATGCTTTGGCTTCAAAGGTCAAAGGATCAATGGCTGGCGAATTCTAATTTCTTTCACCACAATGCGTCCTATATAGGAGGAAACGAAACCGGATTGATGGGCTCACTGATGAGAGGGGTGATTGGAAAACGTCTAAGGAGGATGTTGAAGAGGTTATTACATCTTATTTCTCTCATCTGTTTACTTAAGGTTATTACATCTTATTTCTCTCATCTGTTTACTTCCTCCAATCCGGGGAGAGTTGAAGAGGCATTGGAGGGTATGAAAACAAAAACTACCGACATGGATAATGACTGGTTGGTGCCCATATTCACACCCGATGAAGTGAGAGAGGCTCTCTTCCAAATGCAACCCTTAAATCCCCCTGCCCTTGTTTTTCCAAACCTACTGGTCTATTGTTGGTGAGTCTGGAATTTTGGCTTATTAGTTTGTGCAATGTTGGTGAATAGTCACATCGTCGGTAATGCTGTCTCCACTAGAGGTTTGAGGCAAGGGGACCCCCTCACTCCTTTATCTCTTCATTGTATGTGCTGAGGTTTTTTCAAATCTTATCAATGTCGCTGTCCTTAAAAAGATATCTCTGATATCCGTATTTGTAGGGGTGCCCCGAATATATCCCACCTGTTTTTTTACTGATGGTATGATAAGTGGGTCCCTAGAGGCTTAGACCTTCTACTTTCAAAGTGATTACCCCAAGGTTAACAATCAAGTTGAACGGGCCGGTAGAGGAACTCGTGCTACATAACCCGACACCGTGGAATAATATTTTCTAAGACAATGATTCACAAATCGTTCTCCGGATTCCACTGCCTTCTCGAAGGAGTCGTGACCGGCTAGTGTGGGAGTGCATGTTTTCGGTCAAGAGTGCTTAAAAGGTTGCACTCCATCTTCAAAACACAATGGAAATTTTTTATTTATTATATACTCATTTTCTTTATTATGTTATTTCTTTTTTCCTCTATACATCCACCTTAACTCTTGTCCACTTTTTTGTAACTCGTCTATTGAATTATACACTAACTCATATTTTCTCCGCTTTATAAAAATGTCCCATTAACCCAAGTGTAACTTGTTAGTTACCCTTTTCAAAAGAAACAAACCTTGTTGATTACTACAATACACCATTTGAACCACTCCACTTCGTATACCTCTATTTATCTTGTTTGAGTGTCCTCATGCCCACCATGCAAGTTGTATCTTACCTCGTTTGGGTGCAATGTTTATCTATGATCCTTCTGTTTTTTTCAAAGCATTTACCACTATTGATTTAAAGGGCCTCAAATTTTCAAAAATAAGGATGAAACATTTTCATTTATTCAATGTTAATTATATATGAGGCTTGGGACTTTACGACAAGTGTAGCGAAAATGCAAAGTGTCAGATCACATGCTACATGGCATGATCAACCCAAAACAACACTCCGCCATGGCACGCCCGATTTTTTTAATTATTCATTTTTTTTTTACTTTTTTGCTCTCCATTTGATGGATCAAAGATAGTGTAATATTTTTTGCTATCCTCCAGTGTATAGTCCTGGGCCTCTTTATATATATATATATATATATATATATATATATATATATATATATATATATATATATATCTTTGGTATAAATCACCATCACATTGATGGGAAACAGCTAAAGAGGGCATTGATAATACATTACAAAATTTTTATCATTAGAACTTTGATTTTTGGTAAAAGTTGGACTTTTATGTTTTAATCAAAATATAACTTCTTATTCAAGTTTGATTGTTATAATTTGATGGTGGTTAGTGACTACTATTGTGGTAATTTGTAAGTTGGCACTAGAGCCCATGGTTCAAAATATCAGCCGATATATATCGATTTCGGGCTTGTCCGAAACGATAACTTCAAGTTATCGTCACTTTATATGGGGAGCTATATTTTCGGCTAAACTCTTGCTATTATCAGTTAAAGTCTTGTTAAACTTTTAATATGAATATTGGGTCAGAGACCCCCGTCAAACCTTTCTGCTCTTTCTGCATCTGATAAAGTGTGTCGATAAAATCTTTCTAAGTCCACAAACTTAGCTTCATAATCAGCGACACTCAGATTCACCTGCTTCAACGTAAGGAATTCACTTTCCTTTCTTTGTTGAATATGTTTTGAAAAGTACTTCTCAAAAAATAGTTTGGTAAACTTCTACCATACTATCACCTAGTCCTTTTCCACCTGAGATCTCAGCATCATCTTCCACCATCGCTTGGCTTCCCCAGCCAACAAGAATACAGTGTAGGTAGCCTTCATCTCTTCAGTACATTTCATCGCTAAAAAGATATTTTCAATATCTTCGATCAATTGCTCGGCTTTTAACAGATTAGTTGATCTCCTAAATATCGGAAGGTTCATCTTCTTTAGTCTTTCGAGTCTTGCTCCAGCATCGTGAACAGAGGATGCGAAATTTGTTCCTTTCTGGGCCATGGCTGCCAGAACTGCTTGCATTCCCTCTAATACTTTCTCAACATTAGTCGAGTCAGTGGCAGGTGTAGTAATACGTGGAGTAACATTCTCTTCAGCCATCTAATAATAATAAATTGACATAATAATTACTAATTGTAATCAAAAGGTTGTAAGAATACTTCATAAAATTCTCACCCAATTTATTTATCGAAGAGCAATTACATAGATTATTGAAAATAAAAAATAAATGATAACTTAAACTTCGACTTAATTTATTCTAGATATTACTAATCTATTCATCGTCTGAGATATCTATTATCTCAGGCTCAACTGGGTTATGATTTTCTATTTCCTCAGGTTTGACTCCATTTAGTTCTTCATTCTCAGAAGAAGCCCCCGGGCTGTACTCAGATGATTCTTCGGTGTCCATCGGTTCTAAGTCGTTCTCTACATCCTCATAATCAGAGAGTATGATATATTCAGACAATGTGTAAACCTCAATGTCTTCATCGTCAGAGATGTCTATTACTTCTACGGGTCCAGGTGTATAGTAAGGCTCGTTAGAAGACTCAGACGAAGATGGGTAGCTAACATCATTCTATTCTTGAAACGGTGTACACGGACGTCTATCGCAGCTTTTCCTAGCAGTGTGACACATTCTCGCCATTTCCTAATAACCAGGAAAATGCCTAATTAAATTTCTATAGGTAATATTCTATTTATTTCTAACCTATGGGTCTACAACTTAAGGTCACCTAAGGCTTCACTAAACTTGAGTTCTGATACCAAATTGTCACGCCCCGAAATCCGATACATTATCTATTTCGGCACATGAACGCATTCAATAATCAAAATTCAAATAAAGGAAACACAACGGCCCATTCTTATTAATAAAATTCAAAATTACATTTAGTTCCAATTACAACGTTAAACAACTCCTAACCAAAGCTAAACCAACAAGTCTTCTAGGGTTTCTTCCTGAAATACAACTTCTAAGCCACGAGTTCCGATCTCTGAAATTTAAATAGCAATGGGGGTGAGATAAAACTCAACAAGTAACCCCCAATAAATAATATAACTCTTTTGTCAATTTTATCAGTTTCAAATTGAGAACTTCATATCAATAGAAATAACATCAGCTATACCATTTAATGATTCAATACAAAGAAGAATAATAACTTAGTTTACAATTGTACTTCATATATTGTACAATTGTTAATTAATAGCACCGATCCAAGTGCATTTGTATTCATATAATCATTCATCATTCATCAGGGATAGCAGTCACAAGGAGGGTTCCATATTTTCATCAATCCCATTGTCAATCGTGCCGATCTGGTTTGACGAATTTACTTCGTATTACGGAAGTACATAAATGGATCTGTTCATCCAATTCTACCATGCGGCCCCATGGGGATCTTAATAAAATCATACCTTATTCATCTTTACGATATTCATCATTTCTAAAATTCTTCACATCAGTTTCTTTTGAAAAACTTATCTCAATGCTTCATTTCGAAATAGTAAACAATATCTTGTATAATTTAAACTAAGTAGACAATGCTTATGACATTTACCTTTCTAACAATAATATGATTCAATTTGAAATAATCATCACTGAGTAAAGTATGTCTAAACTACTATTATGAATCATTCAGTATCTACTTATCAACATTATAGTATGTACTATGCAAAAACAAATACATCATTATCTAAATAAGTAAGTGTGTAAAACATGTTATGGGATAGGTCACTTGCCTCAATCGTCGGATTCAGGGTCTTATGAGGATAGTGTGAAGTTTCACGATTTCAAGTAGTTATCTAGGCACAAGAAAAATTCGGTCAAGAAGAAAGAACGAACCAAGGTAGATTGTCGATGTAAAGTTGGATTCTATCGAGTTTTTTCAAATCCTTATAAAATATTTAATATATAAAATTCTTAATTTAAAGCAACTTTATAAATCAGTTTTAAAACCTTTGATTTAATATTAAGCAATTACTTAAATTATTTTTAATTTCAGAATCTGATTTCATATAATTATATTTTAATATAAAACCAGCATATAAACAGACTATATATAAAGTCGGATTATAAAAATATAAAAATAGGGTATAATTTAAAATAGAAATCAAACGAAAAATCATATTATATAACAGAATATAAAATCAGATTATACAATCAAACGAATTATAAAAATCAGATTTATAAAAGTAGGATGAATTTCTTGTTTTAAGACAAGTTATAAAACAGATTATAATAAAACAGATTATAAAAATCAATTTATAAAAAAAATCAGATTTGTAAAACAGATTATATACAGAATATCAGATTAATATAATTCCAGATTATCATATTAAAACTGGAATAAAAATCAGATTAAAAGAGAATATAATTTCTGATTATTATAACTGAATTTTAAATACACTATCAGCAAATATATCCAAATTTAAAAACCCAATCCTTACAATATAATCTAGGATTTAAACCCCCATCTTAATAAACCAGATTTATAAAAACAGAATATAAATTTTTTAATTTATAACACCAGGATATAAAATATTAGAATATAACACCAATTTCTAAAATATAAGAACCAGAGTCTAAAAATCAGAGAATATAAAACTAGAGAAAACAACCCTAATGTTGTAGACCCAAAATACAACAAAATAGAAAATCAATTTATAAAAATAGAATATATTTTTAGCATATAAAACCAATATGAAACCCATAAAATCAGAGTTGACCTAAAACCTAAATTAAACCAGATTTATCAACATTAAAATAAATTTATAAAATCAGAAATTTAATTAAAACCTACAAAATTAGATTATAAAATTTAACTAAAGGAAAACATATCTTAAAGGAATTAGAGAAGAAGAACTTGAAGAAAGCTTGGTGTGGAAAAGAGAGGAGAAAGAGCTCTACTTATAGGCTTGGTGGAGTGACCGTTTGCAATTGAAATGAATTTGCGAGTAATGGTGGTGTTATCGAATTGAAGAAGAAGAAGGAAAACTGCTCATCTGTTACAGATGGGTTTTGATTTGGGATTTAAGTTGTAATAGTTAAGGTGTATGGCATATACAGGTTAGAGTGTGTGTGTATGCTTTGATCATAATCGGGTCAGGTCGGGTCGGGTCGGGTCGAGTTAGGGTTTGGGTTGTAATAGTTTGGGTAGTCACACCAAGAGTCTAATTTGAGATGGGGCTTAAGTTATTAAGATGATCTTGATGCCATTATGATCGAATAATTTGAGATGCATTTTGAATATAATTTTGCTTAGACTAACAAAGGAAATAGAAGAAGGCTGACGCCGGGCAGAGTAGCCATTATTATGCAAGCTAGTTTCAACATATAATTGATAGGGAAAAGAATACAAGGAAATCGCCCAAAAACACAAAGAAACACCGCTGAGGTTCAATTTGAAAATTATGCAATCAACCAATATTATCAAATCTGCCCACAAGTCGGGCTATATAGCTAAAAACTATCATTATCAGAATTTTACCAAAAATAGTAAAATCCCAATAAGCATGCCATAATAAAAGAAGTAATTTGTCAAAAATCGAGCTCAAAATCACTTCCTAAACGATAATTGAAATATTATCATAAAAGAAAAAAAATAACTAAAAATATGGATTTGGAAGGGAAAACAGTAAATTTTGACCTCGAAAAAGATGTGCACCGAGCAAATCTCGGTGCTCACAACGTGTGCGCCAAAAAGAACTTTTCGAATTGGAGTCACATGTGTGATTCTAATATCCGTAGCCAAAGTTATGGGCAAAATACCAAAACTCACCCAAAACTGTCCCAATTAGGAAAAGATCACGACTTTCTGCCATCTTTGCGCTGATCTGCCAACTCAAGGTATCTCAGTGTCAACAACGTGCCATCTGACAACTCAACATCATCTGACTCGGATCCTCCTGCCTCAAAGGCCAAGGGGCTCATGAGTTGCACTACATCCTCTAAGGGTTGACCCGTACTCACATATATATATATATATATATATATATAGGTGTCCGTCATGGTGGACAGTCACCGTCCTTCAAGGATCCACGTGGAAGTCCATATGGCACCCAAAATATCATTTCAATGTGACGTGGAGCTCGGGTGCATTGCTTAGATTATCTTTTAAAATATATATATATATTTGATAGCTCATCTCCACTGTGTATTTTTTGAATCGCGTAATGTGAATCATTGAAATCAGTCAAACTTTGACTTATATTTTTAAAAAGGTTCTTTCAAAATTTTCATTTTTAAACTTGATTTAAACCATCCATCCATGCTCCACGTGACATCCAAACAGTGTTTTGAGAGCCACGTGGTCCTTGGAGGACGGTGACCATCCTCCCATGGAGGACGGAACCGATTCCGCGTATATATATGATTTTTTTGTCATTTAAATCACAGGTCAAATATGGCATTGTGGGTTAGGTGCCACATTACACGACTATATGTAGCACCCAAAGGCTATCCTTGTAGGTAGCATTCCGGGCCTTATATATATATATATATATATATATATATATATATATGGGGAGGGGATGGTACCTATGAAGGTAGTGTTTGAAGGTATTTTTGAGTGTGAGACCACGTGAAGGGTTAAATCAGTCTCTTAAAGTTTTAGAAAAAGACAAAAATTATACTTTGTTACCCTTCAAATGATAGGTCAATGCGGGTCGCAGCCCAAACATGGTGTATTGAATTTATCTAACTTCGGCCTAATATTTAATGATGAAAAAAGCACCACACTTTATTTATTTTATTTTTCAAATGACATTCTTGATCAACCTCGGGCAGAGGATGACACCCGATTTTCATGTTGGGTGACACATGGCACCCAATTGAGTCTAAGGTAGCTCCAAAAAAAAAAAAAAAAAAAAAATATATATATATATATATATATATATATATATATATATATATATATAAAATCTAAATTGGTACAAAGTCAAGTCTATGTTGGCCTAGGTCAATTTTTTCGGTTAAGTCCAAGTCAACTAAACTTATTTACTCCATCCGAAAAAATAAAAAAAAACTACTTGGTTACACCCTTTTAGTGTTGGCTTAATGAGTCGTATTTCTCTAATTTATGTTGAAGCTCAAAATCTCATCTCCTAGAATCGCGGCTTTTGCTTTAATTCTCAGTAGCGCATTTATGTAAATTTTTTTTTTTTAAAAACGATTTATTCATTTAAGATGAGTTGACTCTTTTCACTGCAAAGTTAAGTTGGTGTTACTTTGCTTACATTTATGGCAAATCCAATTACCCAAATGACACATCATTACTTGAAGGGGTAACTCTCTTCGTGCCTATCCAATAAGTGAGGTCGTCTAACGTAACAATTCGGATTTTTTTACTTCCTTTTTAACGGTATTAGATAGTGTTTTACACTTTACACGATATTAGCACTTCACACTGGAGCATATCCTATTTTAGAAAAGTACCTAACTCATTTTTCTTTTTTAATTCTAATCTTTTAAGAAAACTTAGTCATACCCTAACTCTTATTACTCTCTTTCTATAAGAAACTCTAGTCGTCACAGGCTCTTTTTCTTACCTTATCTTTTCTAAAATTCTCTAATCTCCTCCCTCTAAGCTCTTTAATCTCTTTTAAAAAAAAATTCGTGTGTTATACGATAAGGACCACCACGATCTATTTCCACTGATGAGATCAAGAAAGAGGGAAAAAAAGAAAAATTGGAGAACTAATGTGTTGGACGCCGATCCCTTCAACCCAAATCATCGTAGATCTACCATTCACGCTTCAACAGGTGAGTATCCATCAATCCATTATATTTTTTTCATATCTCGTCGCGTAGGGTGCATTCGATCACACATCGACGGGTTTAAAATTTTATTTAAACCTTTATATCCCTTAATTCTGATAAACTTACATATTTAATATTATATTTTCCCTTAAAGCTATATATTTTGTAGGTCGATTTATTTTTTGTTTCTTTATTTTATTTCTTTTCCATTAGGTCTTCATATTTAATATTTTTTTTCTATTAGATATACATATTTATTATTTTACTTTTATACTAGGTGGTCAATGGTTTTAGCACTAGCTCCTCGACTTCGAGCTCTCGGTCGAGTAACACTTATAAGTCAAGATATTGTTGGAAAGATGATATATGTATACATATGTTTTTTTGTTTTATATATTTTTTGTATTATTTATTATTATTATTATTATTATTATTATTATTATTATTGTGTTATGGTACAACATCAGTTTCTTAAGCAGGGGACTGACTCAGGAAGTTCGCTTTGTGGGACATGTTGGATGGTTGAAGTAATTGTTCGATTAGATAATATTGTTTTGGGGTCCTCGATCCCTTTCGATTTGATTGATCTAGGATGAGAGAGATGTTATGTTTAGGTTTGTGTTTTGAATGATATGAGATTTTTCTAAATAGGTGTGGTGTCTTTTAACTTCTTCTTTTGATAATTCTTTTATGGTTGGAGCCTCCTAATTGGGAGGGATCTTCTTTAATTTTTTGATAGGGTGAGGCACCTTGTAGAGTTGGAACTTACAGTTGTTAGGGTATTTTTCGAGTTGTTGAAAAGTTATTTGTCGGTGAAGTTGGAGTGGAATCCACTGGTATTGTAAAGGTAATGATAAGATAAGGCAGAGGTAGAGTAGGAGGAGGAGACGCGAGGGCATAGGCCAAGGTGAACCTTTTCTCCGAGTGGGGCAGTTTTGTCTTCCCTTGTTTTGTTTGATGCGTATTTTTGGTTATTGTGAGATTATTTTAAAATTTTATTTGTAATTTTTGGAGGAGGTTTAGTGTCGAGAGTTTGGTATAGTAGTTTTGTTGGTTGGGGTTCCGTAGGAGTGTTGGTCGTGAGGTTTATAGAGATTTGGATCTAGGGGTCAGAAGTGATTTTAGTTGTCACATTGACTTCCTGTTTTGACGGGATTTGAGGATCAGGTGGCATATTGATTTGAATGTTAATCGGGGTCGTAAGATTTAAGCTTGGTTTAGTTTCAAGAGTGGGAGGAGTGATGAATTTTTGGATTAGTTCATCGATAGGTTCAATGGTTGATATTGATGTTGTAGAGGTAGATTTGATGATATGTTCGGATTTGATCAGTTCCGATTTGGTGTCAAGTTCGGGATTAGGTTTGACAGTGGGTTCATGTTTGATAATAGGTTCAAGTTTAAGTTTGATGGTAGGTTTATGTTCGGGTTCGATGCTAGGTTCAAGCTTGATGATAGGTTTTGGTTTGATGGTAAGTTAGAGTTTGATGCTTGGTTTAGGTTCAATGATGGGTTCGAGTTTGATGATAGGCTTAGATTTGGTGACAAGTTTATGTTCGAGGGTGGATTTAAGTTTGGTGACAATGTCATGTCTGATGATAGGTTTAGGTTTGATGATAGGTTTAGTGACAAGTTTATGCTCGATAGTAGATTGAGGTTTGATGTCAGGTTTGTATTCAATGATCGATTTAGGCTTGATGGTAGGTTTGGGTTTGAGGTTCGGTTTCGTATTTGTGGAATGGTAAGTTCGATAGTGGGTCCTTGTTTCGGATTTGGGGGGATGATAAGTTCGGTGGCAAGTTTTGTAGGGGTTGACTCATGAGCGATACTGGAGTGGGTGGTTCGGAGGTCTGTTTGGCGACAGAGCCGGATTCGGGGTTTCGTTTTGAAGTTGGTGAGGTGACGAGTTCGATAGTGACTTTAGGTTTGAAATGAGTTTTGGTTTGAGAGCTGGTTTTGAGGTTGGTGGGGTGAAGTGTTTGTTGTTGAGTTCAAGTTTTAAAGCAAGTGTAGGAATTGATTCATGGACTGATTTTGAGATTGATGGGGCAATGTGTTTGACAATGTGTTTGGGTTTAGAGGTTAGTTTTAGAGTTGGTTCGATTAGGGGTTTTGATTGGATTACGGGTTCATGTTCCGAGTTTATCTTTGTGATTGGTTTAAGTATGGTGTCATAGTATATGGATAAATTAATTCGGGAATTGCTTCTAGGATAGGTGAGGGAGTTTGTTTAGGGAGTGGTCGTGGAGTTGGTTTCGGTGTCGGCTGAGGTAGCGTGGGGATTGGTATGCTTGTCGGTGGGCTGTCAAGTTCAATGGTAGGTTGAGTCAATTCGGAGATGAGTGCGTTGAGCTTGGCGATGAGTTTGGTGATGGGTTGAGTTAGTTTAGGGGTGAATTCGGTGATAGTTTGGATTTTAGTGAACTTGGTGACTGGTTTAGGGGGAAAGGTAATTTCACATTTATAGGTACGTGGGATAGAGTTAGTTCGTTGTGAGTGAATGATATGGACATGGTCTGATGCAAGTTTAATTCTACGAATCAGGCTAGCTGGGTGGAATGGGGCAGGAGTGAATGAGTGTACGACATCGTACGTAAGTCGAGGGCTTGATGGAGTTTGGTCAAATAACGATTTGTAATAGGTTACGTTGGTTTGCGTGGCGTTGGGGTATTGGTTTTGATCCTGGTCGGGTATAAAGATTGGTTATGGTATGGGTATAGGTTTGTGTATAGATCTTGAGCTTGGTCATATGGGTGGTATGGTTGAGGGTTTGTTTGGTTTTGTTCTTGGTTCGTGTTGATTTGTCCAAAATCTATAGCTTCGTTTAAGGTGTTTGTTCTAGGGTTGTTGGACATTAGTGTGGAGAGATTAAAGTCTCCATTCTTCAGTCGACGCTGTATGCATGAGGCGCATTCACGGAGGCTAGAGAAATCAGAGTAGTTGCTTAGGATGAGAATGCCCCAAAGAGGCTCTCGGGTATTGTCGATCACGATTTCCATCGCATCACTTTCTTTTATTTGATTCCCCATTCAGGTGGCGAGTCTTCTCCAGCGGTTGGCGAACGTCGAGAAGTCTTCATCGTCCTATTGTCTTGTGTGTATCAAGTCAACGAGACTAGACTCTTCGTAAGTTAGGTGTTGATACTTGTCTAGGAATCTATCGACTAAGTCTTCGAAGGTCTCAATTTTGGCTAGAGGCAGAGTAGCGAACCAGCCAAGGGCTTCTCCTTCTAAAGATCGTTAGAAGTAGTGGATGAGGAGCTCATGATTGGTAGAGATTGGTCGACAGTCGATACAGAACAGTGCTAGGTGATGGTTCGGATTTCCTGTACCATTATATTTGTTGAAGTTTGAGGTTTTAAAGCTTGTGGGTACAATGAAGTCAGTGTCTCGACAGAATTTGTCGAATTCGAAGGACTGTCTTGAGCGTTCTCTCTTAGCCGTATAGTCATTTAGAAGGCGAGGGAGGTCGTCTATGTTTATGGTGGTTTCATCTTTTAAGGTCTCAGGAGAGAGTTGTCTTTGGTGGTAGTCGTTATAAGGAATGTGAGGGGTACGTGTGTGTTATGTGTCGGAGGAGTCAGAGCATATGGAGAAGTCGACACCCTTTCCTCATGTTGACTTCTCGGGGTAACTCATCGTTCATCCCTTACCCTCTGGTCCACTACTGCTTTGCATAAACTGGTGAAGGACTGTAGCTGGGCATCGACTTCTGTTCCTCCCTTCATCAGCTTGTTGGCGGTGTGGTCCACAATTTGGCTAGCCGTTGAGTTCTGTCCGTCATCACTTTCTCCGTTGTTGTTGCTGTGATTTGTGTTTCGTGGAGCGAAGGGGTATTTTTCGCTTTCATTGGCCGTATTTACCCGGGCACGACGTTGGGTTGTCCAGGGAGACGACTTAACGTTATACTCGGGATTGCTAGGGAGGTCCCATGAGGGTGGGTTGATATCATTAAAGTTTAATTTTCTGATGCTTTAAATAGTTTTTTTTTTTTTTTTTTTTAAGTTGAGTATATAGTGACTGTGTGTAAAGAAAAAATAAAAAAATTGCAGAAAATAATAAAACAAAGCAAACTAATTAAATTGGGGCAACCCTAGCAAAAAGATGTCCTATCGCGATCGTTAGTTTGTTGGTACGCATTTTTTCTGGGTTCCTTTTGGTCCTCTAAATAAGTGGCCCAATTCGATCCCAAGTGGACTCTAGCTAGGGAGTGGAATAATAAACTACGAAATATTAAATTGTTGAAAGGAAAAGGCAAATTTTAAATGAAGAATACCTGAGTTGATGCGACGCTAGTTGTAGATATTTATTGATGCTGCAACACGTCACTGATCACGCTTTAAGAAGAGCGGGGGGCTTGCAGGTTGAAATCTTTTACTGAACGTCGGCTGACCAACTTCAGCAGCTTCAGGTTGCCTTTAATCCAACTAGTTTAGCCTTCTTACTTTTGTTAGGACTCTAACGAATCTAATCTCCTAATCCTACTGGGAGTCTAATTGAAAACTATTATGCTAAGGTGGATCGGCTCCATTCCTAGGTACCCTCCGTAAGCTCCCTTAGGCAAATCGGGTGGCTAAGGCTTGAAAACTGGAAGAGATTTGAGACTTAATCAGTTCTAGGCTAAGCACTTCCTCCTTCAATACTTCTTCGAGAGTCAAGACTAGCGGGTTAAGGCTCCTAGCTTGACTACCTGGGGCTCCCGAGAAAGAGTTTGCACTTATAGAAGTCTAAAAGGCAGCTTGATCCCCTTTTGGAAGCCCCAGAGAGAACCTCATATTTTCTCAAAGGGAGAGGCTTGAAAGAAAGAAGAATAGTAAATTATTTTTATAGCTAAAGTTAATTTTGAAAAGACTGAGTGTGAATTGAAGGCGGAAGGATTAAAAACTGAGAATTTAAAATTTTAAGGATTAGGGATCATGAACTAAGAACTAAGATCTATAACTTTAGAACTAGAACTAAGAATTAGAATCATAAGTAAGAACTAGAATAAAAATTAAGCACTAGGACAAAAATTAATAATTAGAATCAGAATTAGAACCTAGAAGCTAAGAACTAGAACCTAAAAATTAAGAACTAGAAACTAGAAATTAAAAGCTAAAGATAAGAACCTAAAAGATTACCTAAAGCCGAGCGCTTCTTCCTCCCTGTCGTAGAGAAAACTTCAAAACTCCTAAGAAGGCCTAAGCTCGAAAAGAGAGAGATTGCTATCAAAATTGGTGTTGTTGACCGAGGTAAGGGTTTATAGGTATCAGGGTAATTCTGCGCCCTTGGGCAGGTGCGCAATTGGTCGATCGGATTCAATTGCGCACCCTATCCAATGTGTGTAATTGGATTGCGCGCCTTGTCTAGGGCGCTTAATCCAGTTTGAGTCGGTCGCGGACTCAATGAGTGACCGACTGACTAGCTAAGCCGGTTATCCTAGTTCCAACCCACTTGGAACTAATTACACATCCAGTTCAGAACATGCAATCCAATTAAGCGCCTGTTCGTGTGTGCTTGATTTGGGAGTTTGGGGGTCTAAGGATTTAGAGACCAGGACCAATTGTGCGCTAGTGGTGGAGCGTGCAATCGATTGCGTGCCTTGTGTGAGGTGTGTAATCGGGTCTTGTGGCGGTCCTTGGGAGGTGGAAGTCGGGTTCAAGTGGGACCCATTGTGCGCTAGTGGTTGGGCGTGCAATCGGATTATGCGGCTTATGTAGGGCGCTTAATAAGGTCCAAAGGAGGTCCACAGGAAGAATAAATCTGGTCCAAGTGGGACCAATTGCGCGCATGTATCCATGCGTGCAATCGAATTGTGCGCCTCTGTGAGGGCACAGAATTCGGGGTCTTCTCGGGTCGGCTCGGCTCCGAGCCACATAGCTATTGTTTCAACCTAGGTTTCTACCATATACTATTGTTTCAATATGTAGTTCCTGTATTTAGGGTTTAGGGTTTTCGGAGAAGGTCGGTCATTCTCTGGAGATCGTAGGCAAGGTCAAAGATTGACCGAACAGGTTTATATACTTTGAGAGCGTAAAATTTGGGTGTCTACACCCCTGTGACTAGATGGGGTGTATTAGTATGTTATATTATAGAGGGCATTATGTTATGGTGGTAAGCTACTATGATAGCCCTCACATGGTAGGCTCGAACAGAGACTTTGACACAAGTCCTAGTAGGATTTATGAGTATGTAGGTATGCCCATGCGATGTGTAGACACATGTGACAGAATAATAAATTATGATAAGTGTATGAGTTATGATGACGTGTGTTAGGATTGGAGTGTGTCTAGATCATAGTCTTACATTTATAATATAATACGAACTCTACGATATGTAGACAATTACTATTTTATTCTTTTATTCTTTTATGCTATTGCATTATTATTATCGCTCACGAGATGCCCCCATAATGTATATGAGTAGTGTAGGGTGGATTGGTTGTGTATCCACTGAGTTGCATATTGTTTAACAACTTACCTCTCGTAGCATTTATTATTCATGGTGATTATATCGACGGAGTGGACATCGACTATCCAGATCCTGATTTCGTTGATCCAGTGGACGTAGAGTAACATTGCAAGACACCAGAAGGACCTCGGTGCTGACTTCGATCCTAGTGCCGAATTTTTTTACTTTCTTTTTAAAGGTGTTAGATGATATTTTACACTGCGCACGGTGTTAGCGCTCCACACTAGAGCTTATTTAGAAAAACCTTATTTAAGTACGTAACTCTTTTTTCTTTTTTTCTTATTCTAATCTTTTAAGAAAACCTAGTCGTACCCTAATTCTTATTTTTCTCTTCTTTTAAGAAACTCTAGTCGTCACAACCTCTCTTTCTTAACTCATATTTTCTAAAACTCCCTAATCTCTTCCCTCTAAACTCTCTAAGCTCTTCCCTAAAATTTTCGTGTGTTCATCCACAAGAACCACCGTGATCTAGTTCCACCGACGAGATCAAGGAGGAGGAAGAAGAAGAAACCTTGGATGAACTAACGCGTTGGACGTTAATCTCTTCAACCCAAATCGCCGTAGATCTACGGTTCACGCTTCAACTGGTCAATCCACTCTGTACTTCTCAAATTTCGTCACGTAGGGTGTGTTCGATCGCGCAGCGACGTGTTTAAAAATTTATTTAAACCTTAATGTCCCTTAATTCTGATAAACTTGCATATTTAATATTATGCTTTCTCTTAAAGCTGTATATTTTGTAGGTCGGTTTATTTTTTGTTTCTCTTTTCAAACAATCCATTTGTTTGGTTATTTAAATATTGTTTCTCTATTAAGTCTGCCTATTTAATATTTTTTTTTATTCTTTTTTCTATTAGGTCTTCATATTTAATATTTTATTTTTTCCTATTAATTTAGATATACATATTTAATATTTTAGTTTTCTAGTAGGTATGCATATTTAATATTTTATCTTTCTTTTAAATCTGTATATTAATTAAACATGAATATCTTTAAATCTGGTAAATCTGTATATCTAGTATTTTATTTTTCTATTAAAGTTGTATATTTTTTTGTTTCTCTTTGCAAACAACCCCTTCATTTGGCCGTTGTCGGCGAACCACCTGTCGGATAGTGCTGAAAATTGACAGGGAGTTCAAGCCCTACCCAAGTCCCAACTTTTATAGAGGATCGATCCCAAATATGTTGGACATAGCTCGAATTGGTTGGGATTGGTGAGAAAAGGATGTCCTGAGGCTTCAGGACAGACGTCCATGGCTTCTGTAGGCGACGTCCATACTTTGATTCTCGTTCGAGCAACCCTCAATATTTTAGACCCGGTATTTTAGCTATAACTTTTTACATCGACTTCATATTAATGAAATTCTTGCAACAATGGAAAGAAGACAACAAGCTTTACAACTTTGTCTGAAATAGTAATTTCACGAATCCGATATTTTAGAGCTCAAAATAGAGCGGCAAGTCATGATCAGTTCTGAATGTTCCACGTTGTACGAATTTAATATTATTTTCTAATTTTTATGACCCAAATTCCTGTATATATTTTATCTTACTTAAAGTCTTTCGATCGATGGCTATGATAAATCTCAACTTAGAAACTGTCAATATCCTTCAACGTGATCTTCGCGATAGCATGAAAATTTAAAAATTCAATACCCTCGTGAAATCAAACTCTAACCTTCATGTTCTCGATGTCACACACGCTAATAACTACGATATCTGATATTTATATTGGCGTGTTATATAAAAATATATACGTATCAACATAATATAGTCTTGAATATAAATCTATTCATCAAGTAAGATAGTTATATGCTTTTATCTTAGTTATTTTATACGAGTTAAGAATAAATTAGATCATATATGCGAGTGTGTGAGATCAAGCCTACGCTTGAGCGTGGTGTTTCATTGAGATGATATCGAAGCAGAGATCATACCATTTTTGCATGCCTCACAATTCATAGTGGTATGAGACATCATGACGAGTGTAGCAAGTGCGGATTCAGTGTAACCTCATACACGGTACCTTATACGGTGATCCTATCACCCCTGAGCCTTAAATATAATAGATTAAATGCAATATCTTGAAAAAATTTACGTTGAACAGTGACCTCCGGATCCGTGCCCGACTGGTCATAGGTTTGACCAAGAGGGAGTTCGCTAATTGACTGGAGAGGTGATGAACGTATGTGATGTGAAAATGATGTAAGTGTGTGGAGTGTGTGGTTAAATGAGAATCACATACGCTTATCTTGGGTGTATGTGCTCAACACGAAGAGAGTAAGGATATAAGGGTTAAAGAACCCTAAAGTCATTTATTGGGTTGTTAAGAGAGAGTTAAGAAGAGAGAGGGAGAGAGAGTAAAGAGGAGTTATGGAAGTAGAGTTAATGTAAATCAAGAGGAGATTAGAGCATTGATTTCCAGATTCAAAGCGATTGGGGATCGTTGAAGCAAATGATGGAACCCTAGCCATCAAACCCAACAAATAAATCCCTTGAGGGCATTCTTGAGGTGAGTTTTAAATTGAAGTTAATGCATAGATTGTAAATGTTTAAATTCAGTCAAATATGCTTAAAAGGGTAGATTAGAGGTGTAGAAAAAGAAAGGAGAAAGATTTGGAAGAATAGCCCGGAAGGGGGCTGAATCTGGCCAAATCGATTAATCGAAATTGAAGTTCGATTTCGATTTTGGTCTGAAAGTTGAAAAGTCATGAAAGCCCGATTTCGATTAGTTGATTTGAAAATTGACTAATCGACTGGGTACCTCCAGTGGCTGGAGAAATGAGACCTGGAGAAATCGACTAATCGAGTTGAGAAATCGATTAATCGATTTTGAATTTCGATTAATCGATTTGGGATTGACTAATCGATTTCAGAATTTCGACCACTCGATTTAAGAATCGACTGCTTTATGTTGGAGACTTTGATTAATCGATTTGGGATCGATTAATCGAATTTGAATCTCGATTAATCGATTTTGAGAATCGATTAATTGATTTGGGTTTCAATTAATCGATTTTGGGAATTGATTAATCGAATTGTATTTCGATTAATCGATTTTGGGAATCGATTAATCGACTTTGACAGTTTTGCTTAACTTTATAATTTTTCTTTGAGATTCATGGAGGGTCTAAGACCTTCTTTATTACATCTTTAGTGATGTATTTCATGTGTTATGATGTACCATAGGTGGTACGTGTGAAAGCGAGCACAAGGAGCCACGTGGGACCTTGATGCTTTGACCATCAGAGAATTGAGGTAGGGAACACCTTGAACATGTACTTTAATTTCAAGAGCATGTATGTAGTGATATAATTATCAGATTTGAAGTTATTTTAACTATGAAAAGTTTTGTGAAAATGGGTGCGTGTGTGACACCAAGAATGTGATAAGGGCATCTGTGTGATGCAAGTAATTAAGAACAAGCAATCTAATAAGATTGAGACATCTCCAGGGAATGAGGAAGTAATAAAGGCATTAGGTGTGATGCGGGTATGTATATATCCCAGGGATGTATATATAGGATTGAATAATTACTGTTGAGGCCTAACTGATATAAGATAACACACTTACACGGTGAACAACTATATGTAAAGCACATGTTATTTTTGTTATTTGAGGTTTGATAGGATACCCCACCGACGTGGCGGGATACCCACGACTGACGCGACAAGATATCCGTGACTGGTACGACGACAAATCCATACACCAACACGGAGGTTTATCTGTAACCGTAAGTACATCTCAGGGATGTTGTATGATATTTAACCCCGCCTCCTAGTGAGAAAGGGGCTTGGGTCGTATTCCTAGGGAATATATTTTTACAACTGTCTAATTAGATGACGATGAAGGGTATCTCATCGAGGCTCAATGCTATATTGCTCGGGGATTACTTAAGTTGAAGATTTAAGTTTTACTTTAGGCTTGTTTAGTGTCATTCATGATAAATCAACAGTAAAGTAAGACATGCTAACTACCAGTAAACTTAAATGCAATTCATCAGATTTAAACAATTTTTCTAGCAAAAGCATAGACACATCATGTTTAGAGTATCATGGAATATATGTGAGTTTTAACCTATATGTTCATTGTGTTTGTTCCCTATTGAGCTAGGATGTAGCTCACCCCTTTAGACAATACGTCACAGGTCCACTGATAGCAGCAGCTGAGGCTTCGGGAGACGGAGATCCGGGTGATTCGGATTACGTGCCTGGAGACGAGTTGGAGCCTCCACCCGAGGACTTCTTCTAGAGGACTCTGCTGAGTATTTTGATAGAGAGTCAGTTTTGAGAGCAGATTGTATGGCTTGGTATGTCAAGCCTTTATTTGTTAAACATGTAATTAAATTGAATTATTCTTTTGGCGAACCATCTGGGGTGACCTGTATATCACCGATGGTTCGGGTCGTTCTCTGTTCATGCGATGGCATGAAAGTAGAACTGTCTTTTGTTTATGCCAGTTGGGCATATTAACTGTTTCCGCTTTATGAGATTAATTGCTTTAATTATTTAATTTGTGCTTGATATACCAATGTTTCGTGCACAGTTTTGGGGCACGGTCTGGAGGATCGTGCTGATGGCACGGGTTTCGGGGTGCCGAAATCCGGACTGTCACATTAAAAGTAGGACTCGTGTAAGATTAAACTCGGGTTAAATTAAGTGTTAAGATATGAGTCTGTAAGATAAAAAAAAGATATGAGTATAATAATAATGCACCGCTGTGTAGGTCGGCATAAGATTAAGAACTTAAATCTCTACGTGTCGTTCCTTACGTAGCCACTGTAAGGGCCACAACGTCTACATTCTAGACGGGTTTCAGATAAGACAATATGAGTTATGAGTTACGTTTGTCAGCCACCCTTGTGATTGCATGTGGTGTCTAAGTATGTTATATTATAGTGGTAAGCTACTATGGTGACTCTTACATGGTAGGCTCGAACAACCACTTTGACATAAGTCATATTAGGAATTATGAGTATGTAGGTACACCCATACGATGTACACACATATGTGATGGAATAATAAGTTATGATAAGTGCATGAGATATGGTGACGTATGTTAGGATTGGAGTATGATATGATACGAACTCTATGATATGTAGGAAATTACTGTTTCATTCATTTATTCTTTTATGTTGCTGTATTATTATTATCGTTCACGAGATGCACCCACAATGCACCTGAGTAGTGTAGGGTGGATTAGTGGTGTTTCAGGTGATAATATCGACAGAGTGGACGTCGGCTATCCAGATTCTACTGACGTTGATTTCGTTGATCCCGTGAACATAGAGTACCAAGAGCCTTGTGAGGTGTGATGTTAGAGGACACCAAGAAGATCTCGATGCTGACTTCAATCCTAGTGCCGACTATTGATAATATAGTTTCGGTATTGAGATCGGGATCTTTAGTTTAGGCTGTTTATTTTCTTGTTTGTATTGTTATTGTTTATTTATAACCTCGCACTTTTCATTTATGTCTGATCCTTATTTCTTCATTGATTATTAAATATTTCATGGATTTTCTCGCTTTTATTTATTATTTATGACTACCCTTATATTTCATCTTTATTTTGTTGGCTTTACGGATTTTGTGAAACCATATTTGCATAAGAACTATGATTATACATATTTTCGCTTAGCGTATCTGGGATGCATGCGAGTCATAACTCGAAATTCTAGGCCTTCGGGATGGGGTAAGATTTCGAATCATGACACCTAAATTGAAAACCCATTGGTTGGAATTAATTGGACGATAGAGATCTATCTATTTTCATCCCAATCTTCCAAACGATTGATATTGAGACCATGGGGTACCATCAGACTGTCCCATATGATTTTTTAGTCACTTTTTTAGGATTTGTGCCTATTGGAATAAAAAACTTACGGTCCGATGGCATATGATCGTCTCTAGATCAATCATGTGGATGATTGGGATCAAAATCGATCTCCATTGTCGATTTAACCCATTCAATAGGATTCAGTGTACTGAGTAATTGGATGGGCAGGAACATAGCTACTCTTGAATTGACCTCAAATAAACAATTTGGCAACCAAGCTTCGGGATGCGATTGTCCCTTTAAACTTTTAGAAACAAATGTAATATGGCTATCAGGCTTAGTCAGGCTATATAATATGCGGGTAATATAGTGCATACTCTTCGGAACGTCACTGCAAAATCTAATGCCCTCACCAAGTGCACGCCAAATTTATTATAACGAACTGCGTTCTTGAATCTGAAGGGCAAACCTGATAAAATTGGTTTGATGAACTCGTAGTATAATGATGCACAAGTATTCCAACGGTGGAAAACAATGGATGAAAGATGGTCATGAAGAGAACCTTGCTCAAGGTGAGATCACCAGTCTCATGGTATCAGCTTGAAGATCAAGTGGTGGGATCTATATGAATTTAGTCTACCATGGTGGGTGGACACCTAACTCGGATAGATATTTGAATTCAATAATTGTTCCTTCATTTAGTTCTGATCAGAAATGATTGAAGAAAACAAACTCCCCAGATAGATGGGATACGACTATGACGATGATGATGTAAAGAAATGTTACAATAAAAGCAAAAAAAAAGAACAGGAAAATTCTCACAAGGCATGAGATCTACAAAAACAAAAGCCGAAAAGGGGGAGCTGGACTTTAGGTTGGGTATCTAAAACTATCTTCAGTAAGATCACTGTAATGGTAATTAGGAGGAAAGAGAGAGAACAAGCACCCAAAAGACTCCTCATTCAAATTTCTCTCAATTACAGTCCATACATTGTGTATCAACAGCTCCAACCCTGTAAAAAGTAACCTCGAATTTTGTAAGATGGCACTTGTCCGGTACTCGAGAACCCAAGTATTGGGATTCAATTGCACCACAGATGTACTCCATTTCTCATGGGTCCATGAGCTGTTTGCTGCCTGCACCGTATATTCCGTCTTCCCTGATGGCCACTTCAATAAGAGAAGAAAAATGAAATGAACAAATTTATTATTAATTAATCTAAAAGAAAAGAAACCATTAATTTTTTGATTGAAAAAATAGGAAATGTACAGGTCTACTCTACTTCTACATCATGTTGTACATCTTCTCTCGACAGATTCAAGTCATCAAAGTGATAATAGCTTCAATTGGGAGCTATCTTGGGCCCAAAAATGACGCATCAGAGAATTTGAATCATCCCATCTCGGCACTCAAATATCGACAGTTGTGCATTTTTTTTAAGGTGCACGACTCAAGTGATTGGAATCCACACGTAAGTGTGATTCTTTGGTTGAGACATGCAAGCGATGGGCTCCAAGTTCGACCACTTGGAATGATCAAAGATGTGTGCCACACTGCCACATGACACAACGGCGTCTAGATGCGTCATGTCAGTCAGTGGAGTTCATTTATAAATATTTAGTTTTAAATTGATTTAATTAATTACAATCTGTGTTGCTTTGGATATTTAAGGGTGTTGCCTGCAATTTGTAACTTCAATTTCAACTCATTCGAGTAGCTTTCGTGAAGTGGGGACACAAAGTATCATGAGACTAAATATAATGGGTACATGGGTCGAGTCAACCAGATGGGTCAACCACCACAGGTCGGGTTCAAGTTTAGATTTCCGACCTGTTAGGTCTTAACCTGAACCTGACCTGATCCGACTTAACCTAAATCCCTCCTTAAATTTTAATCTAGTCCGCCGAACCTGACCCAATCCAAGTTTTCGCTAATCGGAATAGGTTGGGTTCGAGTTGAAGGTTTCAATAAACGGGTCAGGTTGGGTCGGGTTGGGAGTCCACCCATTTATCCAAATATTGAGAACAAGGAATCTTGGGCTATACAACTGTATGTAGGTGGGTTCACAAAAGTGCCCTTTGAATGACCTTTAGAGAAGAGCTTCTGCGGGGCCGATGCCCTTCAGGTTTGAGAACGCATGGTTGCAAAATGAAGATTTCAGAAAAAAATGTAAAGTGGTGGATAAGATCAAGTGGTGGGAATATTGTCCTTTTGTCTATCAATTAAATTGAAGAATCTGAAAGGGAGGTGACGCGGGACAAAACACTAAAACCCTAATATGCAAATTTGGGATTAACTTTAGAATGAATTGAATAGCGGAAATATTTAAAATCATGCAACATATAAAATTAATTCGATGAAATTAATAAAACAGTTCAATTAATCCATTTTAGCGTTCGCATGTACGACGATCTCCCAATCTAGAAAAACGGCTCCGATGAAGGAACTCGAGTTTCGTTCTAGTTTAGGGCATCAAGCGATAATTACAATATCGTCTCTTAACTCCTCAGGGATTTTGGATGAAATAAAACTTGAAGAAATAACTCAATACAAGGGAAAAATTAAAGATATCAAGGAATAAGGTTTTGAGATTTTTAATCTTTTTATCAATGGAAATAAGGAAGATATTACCTGACAATAATTTAAAAAGATTAAAATAAAAGGGATAGATTTCCAAGGCTTCACACCAAAGATTTTTCGATTCTTCACACCACGACTATATGTCGGCTTCGCACCAAGTCACACGAGAAATGATTACTCACTCCTTAAGGTTTGAAGGATTCACTCTTTCGGTTGAAAACTCTTCTCAAGCTTTCTAGGGTTTGCATAAAAGCAACTCTCTTTTCATTCAATAATCAATTAACTAACTAATAAAGTGTTTACAATGCCTTTATATAAGTTAAGAAAACCTAAACTCGAAATAAAAGAGTCCTAAATTAATAAAATACTAAAAAAGATAATTTTTGTAACAAAAATAGAAATTCCGTTGTTGGGCGGAGTCCTCCACAGCGTGCTGTGGTTACTGTTCACAGTGAGCTGTGATTATTTCTCCTGAAGACGGTTTCAGCCTCCTTTCCTCCTTTCTTTCTTATTTTCTCTTTGCACTTTCACCAGCCTAGCTTTGTGTGATGTCCCCATAAGGAGGATAAAGAAATGGAATGTGAAGGAGTATGGGAACATCAATAAATTGAAGGAGGATTTACTGAACGAAATTAGAAATATGGATATTATGGAGGAATCTAAAGACCTAACTGAGGAAGAGCTGAAGGTTAGAGCAGTGCTAAAGATGTATTTCAATTAGAAATGTCTGGAAGAAGAGGTCATGTGGAGGCAAAAGGCTAAACCTAATTGGCTGGAGGCGGGGGATGGTAATGCCAAGTTTTTCACACAATTGCTAACAGTATAAGAAAGAAGATTGTAATCGGGATCCAGTACTCGAAAGAGAGTGTTGTGGGCAGTAATATAGTCTCTTTCTATGAAAATCTTTAGAAAGACAAGGGATGGCATTGACCGGTGTTGGATGGGCTAGCATTCAAATTCATTTCAAATAAGCAGACACAGAATATGGAATAGGTTTTTTAAGAACATGAGGTCAAAGAGGTCATTTGCAATGGCCCAAATTACGAAAAGAACAAAGCTCCTAGTCCTAACGGTTTCACGATGGAGTTTCTTCAAACCATCTAGGAGATACTTAAAACATAGTTTATGGGCTTATATTCTAAGTTCTACACTTGTGGTCAGGTGGAAAAGAGCATCAACTCTACTGTCGTACCCTTAATCTCAAAAGTGTAAGGGGCGATGGACATAAAAGATAATAAATCGATCAGTCTGCTTGGAGGAGTTTATAAGATTTTGGCTAAAGTCTTGGCTAACAGATTAAGGAAGATTTTGACGAATATCATTTCTCCACCGCAAGAAGGGTTTGTGCCTGAGAGACAAAATTTGGATGTGATTTTGGTTGCTACTGAGGCAGTTAATTCGAGGCACAAAAGTAAAGGGAAGGTTGACATGGAGAAAGCCTATGATATGGCCAATTGGTACTTTCTATTCTACATGGTAGAGAGGATGAGATTGGGGGAGGTCTAGAGGGAGTGGGTTTGGGGCTGTATTTCCTCGGCCAGATTCTTCAGCTTGGTTAATGGCAACGCGAAAGGCTTTTCCATAGCATGAGGGAGGCTCAGGCAAGGGGACCTCTTATCCCTTATGTTGTTTAGAATAGTAGGCTTTGATTTGAATAGAATATTATAGAGGACTATTAAAATTGGGAATGTTTGTGGGTTTCAAGATTGGGAGAAATGGCCCTAGGATTACTCACCTTCAATATGTTGACAATACCAATAATGTTCTGCGGGAATGATGAATCGACGTGGAAGCTGTGAGAAGTGTCCTAACTGTGTACCAAGTTGTTTATGGTCAATTAACCTACAAGAGTAAAAAGTTGTTATCAGGTTCGCCAGTGTGATGGTGCAGAGTATAATGTAGGTTATGGGCTGTTTGAAAAAGACTTACCTAAACTATTTGATCCTTCCATTGGGTGGTAGTAAGTTGAAATTGGCGTTGTAGGATCTGATTGTGCAGAGATTTTAGAAAGGGTTAACGATATGGAAAAGTAAGTTGCAGTAGTGGGGATAGAAAACATTGATTAAATCTACTTTCTCCACCAATCACATACCATCTTTCGATGTTCCAGTCCCCGCTGGAGGTTATTAATCAGCTGGAGAAAATTGTTAAGAGACTTCTTGTGGGAGGATGGAAGCAAGTTAGAAAGCTCTACCTAATCAATTGGGAGGTTTGTTGTTTCTCGAAACATGAAGGTGGCTTGGGAATAAGGAAACTTGGCCAGATGAGTAAAGCTTTGTTGGGTAAGTGGCTGTGGCTTTTGGATGATGATAGGGGGAGGGACAAACTTTGGTGGCAAGTGGTATCAAGTAAACATGGTAGGAATGTCAATGATTGTGGTGTTAAGTTAAATAGTAGAAGAGCTTTGGGCTTGGTGGCAAGGGGTGAGAACTTTCGCACCCAAATTTATTGATAGTATTCGGTTTGGGAACCAAAATTAGATTTTGGAAAGATAGATGGGCAGGTGAGCAGAGTTTGAAGGAGGAGTTTCCATCCATGTTTCACATTGCTAGAGACCTCTGACAATATTCAGGGATGTGGCGGAGTTTCAGAATGATGACGTTGTTTGGAATGCTAGTATGAGAAGAAATCTCAGTGACGAGGAAGGAAAGGAGTTTGGTAGACTTCTGTTGTGCTTGAATAAGAGGAGATACAACGTTAGAATGGATCTCCCCTTTTGGTCTCTTACCAAAAAAGGCTCTTTCACAGTCAGATCTCTCTACTCCTTTCTTTGTAGACAGTGGTTGGAGTGGCATAAGTGGACTAATACATGAAAGTTAAAAGTTCCTCCGAAAATAAGATTCTTTAGTTGGAGTGTGGCTTGGGGTCGTATTTTAACCATTGAACGGATGAGGAAAAGAAACATCAGACTGAGCCACTGAGGGATAGGTGTATGATGGGTATGTAAGAGAGAGAGCAACAATTATCTTTTTATTCATTGTTGGATGGCGAAAGAAATTTGGGGAGAAATTCTCAACAAGTTCAAGGCCCAAGTAGATGATTTTGATTGGAAAGAAATGTATGTCGTGATGTTGGCTATTTGATTGGAAAGAAATAATGGGGTTTTGAGAAAGATCCGAGACCGAATTAGATGATTTTGATAAATGTGAAGAAATTGGCTGAGTCACTGGGTTTTCTTAACTCACAAGGATGGGGTTAGGGAATCTTTCAATGTGGCGAATGAGTGGGATAACAGAGGGGAGTTGGTCTTGGCATTCTATGGTCTGGGAGTGGGTTATTCCTTTATTTTGTGAGTCTTCTTTTGGTTTTGTAAAACTTCCTCCAAAGTGTTTGTTTCGGTAGTCAAAATTATTTGTAATTCTACTTTGGTATTCTTCAATAATCTTTTAGACTTATTTCTAATTACTATTCCCCACGGATTGTTTGATGCTTCTTCCTACTTTATAAATAACTGCCTACAAGGGAGGGTCCACCTATCATAGGTCAACATGGCAGTCCACACGGATTGTGTGACTGCATGACATGCACGGAGCTACAATGCATGGAAGTCAGTGCACATCATACAGTCATACATATGTGTGGCCTGCTTTAATGCACATGATGAGTGGACTCATACATGTGTGTGGCCTGGTTTAATGCACATGATAGACTTAAACTCTTCCACAAAAAGGATTGCCCTACTATACCAACATAGATGTCATGTGCACCACAAAGAGTTAGTCTACCAAATTGTGCAGGCCCCTAATAATACCAACACTCTTTAAACTAAGTACCGACTGGTGTGGTAGGGTGACTCAAGTAAAAATACTTTTTTAATTAAAAAGGATCATATGGTTAGGATCATCTGGTCATTGCAATTTGACTACTATCATTGACCATCACCTTTTCCAATCTATTTAGATTATAATCCAACAGTACTCACACTATGTTATATTAGGATGAGGAACTTCAACTTACTTCGGTAACTCTACCGGATAAAACTGCAAGGTAGCGGGAGGAATATCCAGTGTTGAGTAATCCCACGGTTTGCAGTGGCCATCCCCATATGCTCACTTCTTCTCTCATGCTCTTGTACAATATGCACCTTGAGTGGATCAGCAAACCATCCTGCATTGTACTTTCAAGTTCAATACAAATTAGTTAAACAGGTTGGGTCGACCTCATACCCGACCCGCCCGGCCCAGATTTTTACAGGGTTGGGCAAATAAACTTGACCCAGCAGAATGGGTCAGGCATTAGACCTTCCCCGCTCAGGACGGGTTGACTAACTGGTCAGCTCGGGTCAGGCAGAAATTGGATGCAATCGTCTAAGAGGTCAGCTCCCCAACCTGACCCGATCACCTGACCTGATAATTTATGGAAATAGGGTTTTTACCAGAGTCGGGTCGAATTTGGGATCAGGCGTCGCGCCAGGCCGAATTAGGTTAGGCATATGGCAATTCTCAATCAAGCAGCCAACATTTTAGACTGACCCGACCCGTTGACAGCCTTAGGTTTGACTCTGATCACCTAGATCAATACAGTCATACTTTTAGGGGGCGTGGTGCTATATGACATATTTTTATGATCCAAGTCCTCAAAGTGACAAGATATCATATAAACTGAATTCATACCATTCTAGCACTTAGGAAATGGAAGTTTAATATGAGCAACATGCCAAATTAAATGTGCCCTGGTTGATTTGTTATAGGTAACTTTTGCTGATACTTACCACTTAGACGACTTGGATTTGTCAAAGCAGTGCACCACGCATACTAAAGAGTGTACAAAAGGGTTTAATTGTTGATGGAGGTGATGCCCCCATTAATCCATCGTTTAATATTGGATTTATTGGAAGGTCTAGATCAGTATGCACAATAATCCATTGATGAATAAAAACAATGAGGGATCATATTTGATGCTGCTAGCAGAATTTATAATTCTCTTTTTCTTTTAATTTTAATAAAAAAGGAAAATAGAATGATAAAGCGAACAAACGATCAATGGAAGTATTTCTTTTTCTTTTAATTTTTGTTAAAAATTATCAAAAAACCATCCCATTTATAAAAATAAAAAAAAATAAAAAAAACACACTAAAATTTCCTTGTAAACAAAAGATGACCTGTATGAGTTATTCCTATAATTAGAGCAGTCACCAGGTACAATGGTGACTGCTTCTCATTTGTTCACAATAAGCTGCCACCAAAAAAATGAAAAAAACTGCCACCTCCATCCAGACCGTCCAATAGTTATTCCAAATAGAAACATTTATCCATCGGTATGGATCAATGATCATCTGATGTGGTCTAGGTCGAGATTTGGGGTGCAAATGGGTCGGGTCGACCCTGACCCAACCCGGAACCCAGCCCGACTAGATCCGACCTGGACCTGAAATTTTGGGCCCAATTTAAGTTTGGGTCTGGGTCTGGTATTTGTCAATAAATACCTGAACCAACTAGACCCGGACCCAACTTTGAATTGGGTTGGGAATGAGTTTTTATATTTTAGACCCGACCCTGGATCTGAACCCAAACACCCTCAAGACCTGATATAAATATAATATTTTTCTTTTCTTATATTTTGGTGCTGATTTTTTGGGATTGTTATTGAATTATGCACTTAAAATAAGAAAAAATACACATTATGGACAATGGCCAGGTCCAATCAGGTTGAATCAGATTTTGAGTTCAACCACATCTGCAGCCAGTCAGAATGGGATAATCTCGACTTTCATGATTTTTAATTTTTTATAAGATGAGGTGCAATCAAGATTTTCCTATTTTCAAGGACTGTAGATGTGGTTGAACTTGAAATCCGGTTCAACCATGTTGGACCTGATCATTGCCCTAGGTATATAATTAGAAAGTGATTATAAATACTAGATCTACAAAACCCTGCCTACATGTAACTGAGTTTAACTAAATTTAAAATAGGCAGGCTGAAAGAAAACTTTTTCAACAAAACTTAAATGTTAGTCAATTAACCATTGATTTAGTTGAAGGTTGACTTTCACATACTTTATATCCCTAAAATCATTGAAAATTTGCTTCTTATGGACTCAATGGCTAAAGAAGCTTATAAGTGACTCTCTCTTTATTGGTTGATTGGATTAATATTTTCTTGAAGTGTATAATCAATTGAACCCGTTAGCAAACCTGATTAGGACTCGACTCAGGCCCAACCTATTTTTTTGTTGGGTCGGGTTTGGATATAGCTTGACGCAGACACGTAACTAAATGAGTCTATAATTTTTCAATGTGCACCCCTGGACCCAACCCGATTCTACGTGGGCCGGATCTCGTACACCCCTTAACCAGACCCGACTCAACCCATTTGCACCCCTAGTGGAGATGGTTAATACAAGTTACACAGAGGATTTTTTCTCATGAACTAAGTCTGATTTAGTGCAAAGCACATATACATATACCTAAGGTGATCTCAAAAGTATACTTTTCTTGTAGATGATCTGTTGTTGCGAAAAAAAAAAATCTTTTCCAAAAATAAATAACTACAAATCAATTAACCAAGAAGAGAGGGAGAGAGAGAGAGAAAATTTTATAAAATAAATAAATAAATACCTTATTTAATTCCCAGGTAGAATTAACGGTCGTGCAATTGGAAGCCTTCCCGTTAACAATCTCCCCAATCTTTCTCTGTAAAAATTCCAATCTCCCATTCAAATCGCCCACAAACCATGATTCCATACTAATCTTCCCCACCAACTCTGGTGAAAACACCACCTTTGATCTTCCAAAACCCATGGAAATGGCCTCTGAAATCCCGTA